>CM035773.1:5566000-6957500 GCA_020466155.1 Pachypeltis micranthus | reverse complement strand
TTGGGAATGCCAAGTCATAAAAGCGAGCAATGCCGTTTCATATGCCTGTTTCAGTTACGAAGGGTGGCTAGGGATTTGCCAAGACTAGTAAGGACTGGCGTACTGCGACCTAAGAGGTGGGGACATAGACTGAAAACGGTCCAGAATGCGGCAGCGCGCTTTGTTGCCAGAGTAGGGTTCACTGAGCATGTCACGCCAGCTTACAGATTGCCTGAAGATGGTACAGAGAAAAAAGCTTGCATTGGCTGTGATGATGTTTAAAGTGCTGAAATACACAAGCGCTGAGTACATTTGCAATAAGTTCAATTTTATGTTGCAGGTGCATAATAGGGACACTAGGAACGCCAGAACCTTAATACAGCTTCCATCTCATAGGACCGCAGTGTACGAATTGTACAAAAAAGATGTGGGGGATCGGACCGGAAGTTGACGATGAGCGCCTTTAAAGGAAGATATTATTTAAAAGTTGCTGGAAATGTAAAGTGACAAGGGATCACATCGATAACTACCTACTACTGTGATAAGATCCAATGTGGAGAAGGGGAGGAAGAACCCACTGCTCGTCCTTCCCAAATATGCGTCGCTGGCGTGAAAGGTACTGGACGAATGAATGAAATTTATTACGGTATGTTTGTTTGTGTCCAACATTTGTGTAATGTGTCTACACTCTTGCAGTTATGTGATTAGCGTTTTTGGAGCAGGAGAACCATGTTCTTGAATTTGAAAATATCAGCCGTTTGATTTAAACTTTTTTTGGGTTAATTACGCCAAAGATGTGAAGAATATTCTCGAATTGGAATTATATCCTGGGGGAGTGGAAGAGAGGAGAGTAAATTGAGCTATTTGTAACCATAGAAGTCCTGCATGGTTGTGAATGCAGATTGTGGCCCCATGGCCCTGATTCTCCCAGGTGGGTAAATCCATCAATATCTCTCTCTCTCTCTCTCTCTCTTTCTCTTCAAATGGATTCAAATTCGATATTAAATGTGATAGCGAGCAGATCACGGGGAACGTCGAGATAAGGTTATGAGCAAAATCTACTTACTAGTTCTAGAGTTATTATTGTGAACTATAGATCAAATATATTTTGCTCAATAACGGCTAGAAAGACTAAACCTTTTATATGGACACCTTCAACTACCAAAACAATGCCATCAAATTCCCATCCATTGTTAAATGACGAGAGCAGCACAATAATTTACCAAACGTTTGGACGAAAATCGATTCCAACGCAGTTTTTCTGTACATATTGATACTAACACATTCAGGAAGATCGAATTAGTAGTCCAATAAACTACCTGTACGATATGTATTCAAAAACAACTGCAGACACGATCCTTCCCAAAAAGATCGTGTTGACGTTGTCATAAACCACCTGCGCACAGATTGCTCAGTGATAGTCGTGGCACAAGTAAAAGGTCAATTCTGGAATCTTCTGTTGAGCTAGTTAGACAGCTGGCGGGCAAGTAGCAATACTACACGTAATTGTGAACTGAAACGAGAGGAAAATTGTATCTTTGTACAAAACGTTCCGTCTTCAAATAATATTTGGTTATTCTTTGTAGTTATTGACGTGGAAAACACTACAATCGACCAGGAAATAGTAAAAGTTGAACGTCACAGGCACAAACCAGTTCCGCCCAAGAGTCTAACGAATAACTGAAATGGGGGAATTCATACGACGCGGTGAAATGCAGAATGCTAGTGAAGATTTTGAAGATACGGATTAATACACGAAGGCTGCTGTACTTTAGCTTTCGCAGAAGAATAAAACACAACGCACCGACGTGGTTTAAAAAAGGGTGAAGTTTCGTCGGATAACTCTGTTGAAAAATTGTTCTGTGCGTTATCGAAATATAATCAATAAAACGACGCTTAAAAAATTGACATCAGTCGATGAAGGAAGTGACCGGACCATCACTCCTCTCAGCAAAGATTCAGTCCTGAACACTAAGGGTGAGACGGTAAATATTTGCTCGAAGTTTATGAATTAAGGTGGAACGTGAAGAACAGCACTTTCCATCTATCAACAAGTTGATATTGCCCTTCTGGAGCTATTTTGGGAAGCGTCCCGATAAGCTATCAGTAAACCCCATTTAGCAGGAGCGTGGCTCATTCTCCAAACCCACTTCTTGCAACGCCAGCTCTCCTCCTTAAACCCCAATCCCTTCTCCCGTTCCATGGGGTGCGACCGCCTTTTGCTTTGATAAATCCAGCCACATCGCGAAGTCTATCAATCTACCGGAGAAGTTGGAGGAAAGTCAAGGCCTAGATAACAGCCGTCCTCCCGGCTTTCCTTTGCCTTCGTACCCCCTCTTCACCCTTCCCATCCTGCCCTAGCTTTTCAACCTTATTTCAAAATATAAGTCTTCAAGATAGCGGCATCTTCTCTTTCGTCTTTCTCACTTCCTGAGTACCTTCGTGAAACCTCTGCATAAGGCTTTGTATCTCTGATGTTTAGACCTTTTGTCACTGATTGCCGCATTAAAGCGGAGATCGTTCTACCTAACCTCTCCGGATGTTTTCCATTCATCAACACCGTTCTATCGAGGAAGTCATCCGTGACGATAGGAGCCTGTGATGAACATTCCCGCTACCCACCTTGTTACGGGTCTTTTTCCAACTCCGGTACCTCTCTCTGCATATTCTCAAACTTATGTCTCCCGCAATACGATAAAAACCACCGATCCTGGTGTCCTCGAGTTGCTCTAAACATCTTCTCAACAATCTCTTAACGGCTGATTTAACGCATTGTCGCAGTTCGTTGTGATTTGAATTGGGAAAGGAAGGAAAATGTGTGTTTCGAACCGGGTGTTTCTCTTACTCCGAGGCATAAAATATTGGAGAAACATTTCCAATTTTCCCATGAAACTCACCTGGAATTCTATTAATGTGCGTTTTTTTAAAATTATTATTCCTGTTGTATAACTCATTATATTATTGTTAGTATGATTGACTACTTTTTTCCACCCTTAGTTGTGCATACAATGTTTAAATTCTCCCTTAATTTCCTAACTCGTCGTAATTCTCACTTTTAACTGGAAGGCTTTTGTGGGCTCGGCCCGTAGCTTCAAAGAAACTTCCATCGCCCTTCTCGAAAGCGTTTCTTTGAATGTATATTACACGTTCTTCCTGAAAAGTGGAGGACATGTACTCAGTGCAGAGCACAGGAAATGTCAGAACGTTTTCAGTAAATCGTTATTCGCTTTTTCTTTCCAAGTGCTATTCTCCGAGTCCCGGATGGGAATCACAACATTACAATTTCTATAATGTCACGTTCTGTATGCCTATACTCTCGCTTCAAATGGAATGGCTTGAGTAATTAAAATACCAAGTGGCAGAACACGTATTACAGGAGGAATCAAGACATTCAGGTGGTTTCTGAATTCCAAATGTCTGGCGTGAAAAATCACGCAAGAGTTGCTCCCTGAACCACTCAGTGAGTGATCAAAGTTATGGAACCCGGTACTGCGAAAACAGGGAGAACGAACTTTTGATGTTCGTATATCGTCATTTAAAACGCGTTTTGTACAAAATCCACGTCGTTGGCTCCTAAACTCAAAACCAATCCACTGCTTCCCGCTGTCATTTTATCGCCGTCGTAACTCAGTTCCGCCCTAAAGTGTGATTCAGCTCAAGTCTGAAGTCAGCTGAGGCTTCTAATCCTTGCGTTCTCTTTGATCTCACACATCCATTAACTGAATCCGTTCCGTGAGGGTTGTAGGGGTCTTTGAGTGACGAGTAAGTGAATACTCAACCACCACCATTCCTTCCTCTCGTTGAGCGATTAGGTTCCTTGATGCGGATTATTTGCTCCGACTAATTAAGGAATATGTCTCCATAATTAGCTAAAGGTAGTCGTACGGGTTGTTTCCATTCGTCTTCATTTTAGACAAGGTGTGAGAACCCGTAATTCGCATTTCTCCCGGGTGTGAAAAACTGAAGTGAAACGTCGGTTGCGATGTTCAGCTGAATAGTTGGAGCTCAGCATTGACAGTTACCCATCAACGAAGGATCGTCTGGAGAGTCCACCAAGATTTTTATTGAGGTGAGGTAAGAGCACCAATTGTTGACGCTATTAGCTAAAAAAATCATTCAATTCTGCGTTATACAAAAGTGTTCAAGAAAATAAAACTTTCAAGTAGTTTTATGAATTGTGAGTTCCTTGTGAACAGTTTGCACGTATTGGACTTACCAAAACGTTTTTTTATACTATCACAAAAGAATTTTTTCAAACATGGTTTTTACCCCCAATGTTGACACATTTGTCCTCGAAAATTCCATTTGTTGACATCTGCAGTTCCTAATGTTGACAGCAACTTAAATATTGTCCCATCGCTTTCCAGAAGTTATTGCTCAAGGTAAAAACTAACAAAAGATATTCAAAATAGCTTAAAATATATTTCAAGGAGTTACTTAATTACCTTGGAACAGGAACATACTTTATTAACGAGCACAAATTAATTGGGATTAGCTCCGTAAGATTTGGGCTTGGGTAGTTTGTATTTGACGTTGATGGCCTTCAGAAGGTGATTCCCGTCGCTCGAAGGCTTAAAAACCGTCCTCTGTCTATTGCATGATTGATTGCATTTGATGTTGTTTTGATCCAGAGAGCCAAAATCTGTTCTTCATTTTCTTACTGCACTCAGAAACACCCGACACTTCTTTCCAGAGGAGTTTTTCCTCTTACCTTGTACATCGGACTGATACGAGGAACGCAATGGTGCTTTGCAGCTGTGGAAACTTGTGTGCGTCTTTTACAGCATCTGCCATTTGCTGAGTTGTATACTTCCACATTCCATATTTATTAGGAGGCATGGTTGTAGTCAATCTATAAAAAAAAATATCTGGTGCGTAGCAACACACAATTTTCGGCCACCCCCGTAATTTCGAACACCAGCTACATATGCGGGGGGTATATCTTCGTTCAACGCATTTCTACAGAAACATTTATGGAGAACAAAATATACGTACTAGTTAGCTGAGAGTACTCCGTAAGTTTGATCGAAATCGTTGGAGCCGTTTTTGAGACAATTGCAATATCATTAAATTATTATTCGACAAATCTCGTTTTCTGAGTTAACTTCGCTTATATCTCCGTTCAACATATATATACAGAAATAATTATGGAGAACGAAATGTTGTTATAAGTGATTAAAAGACACTCCACTAGAATTTATCACATCTCGTGAAGAAGTTACCCTGGAATTCACGGAAATGTTCGAAAAAACGTTATTTTCGACACACTTTGATTTTTATCTCTGTTCAATGGACCGTCACAGGAACATTTATCGAGAAGAATATGTAGGTATTAACTATTTGAAAACATCCTGTGAGGTTAGTGATAATCGCTGAAGCCATTTTGCCAAACACCGTAAAAAAACCTATTTTTGCTTCAGGGGCCCATATATCCGTTCACCGTATTTTCATGGAGATATGTATGAAGAAGAAAAGTTAGGTATTGATTAGTACAAGATAATTTGAAAGTTTAATCAAAAACGTTAGAGCCGTTTTTGAGAAAAATGCGAAAAACCCTAGTTTTTGGTACATTTTCGTCCCCTACCCCCCCCCTCCCATCGGCCGAAATCTTGCATAACCTTATTTTGGTGTCTACAAAAAATAACGAACAAAACAAAAAAAGAACCAGCTCAATCGGATGAGCCGTTCTCCCGCAAATCGAACTAAGGACACACACGGACCATGCGCCGAAATTAGGTTTTTTAGACTCAGTAGGCCTCAAAACGTAAAGATCTGAAGAAAACCCAAACTTTTTTTGGCCGATTACTATACTTTCCTTCCCTTCGGGTAGCGAAAAGTAAAAAGATGAGACACAGTGTAAGAATTCTAATGTAATTTGGAAATCTTGACAATTTAAAATTAAATTAAATATCTAATACTATTGAAAAGTTACAACAAATAGGTTTTTGTTCCTACAACAACAATGTATTTGATAAAATAAAGTTTTCTTCGCGAGTAGAAAAAAAGGCGATGTCAACATTAGGAACCGAATGTCAACTTTGGATCAGACAATGTCAACTTTAGGTTCCGCTACGTTAAATTAAAAACCCTGCAACTTATTACGCAATGGTTTATTATTCTCATGAACAGCTTGACCTAGTATTACTGCTCCCCCATCCCATTCGATTCAGCATCGAATACTAGTAAACCATACAAACATGACCTGCCTACAATGGAACTACGGAAACTAAACGCCCCTAAGCGTCTGATGATTTTGCTCCGTAGGGTCGGGGAAATTGGAACGTGGGCGCTTCCAGCGAACCCGTTGCGAGTCGAAAGGGGAGTTGGGAGGCGAGGCGAGGACGAGGCGGGTGGTTTTTTATTGTGACGGGAGGGAGGGAGGGAGTTCAAACGACGAAACGTTGACTTCCGCTGTAGTTCCCGCATTGTACTGCGTTTCGTTAATTTTTTCAACCATTTTTTGCCCATTACAACCACGGGCTTCGTCCTATCGGATTGCCGAGATGGCGGGCACAACTAGATACCAAATCGGATTTTTGTGCGAAAGAACGAATTTTTTAGACCACATTAAAGGCACAAAACGGCCTGGACAGCGGACGGGGGACGGGGGACGGCGGACGGACATTGCAAATTTGGAATCTCCAAGTCTTGAAACGTAAAGTATCAAATTTTGAGGGGGGGTTGTAAAAAAATGTTCGTGACCGAAAACATAGGGTTATTATTCAGAATGAATAATAAACCAAAACTCCAAACCTCGTAGTATACTTCAAAATTATTCAAATCCAAATGACACCTTAACAATCAAATAAAGCGTTTCCCTAAACGTTGACACAGGTGTCAACATTAGGACACAACACTATTTCATAAGACCCTAATGATGACACCTGATTTAACCATGTTTTCCTATTAAAATTTGGGGATTCAATGCTTACGCATTCTTCCTTATGTTACTCATGTGAAATGGTAATTTTACACAGAAAATTTGACTCCAAAAGTCTACATTTGTTGACTTACCTCACCAACCTGCGGAACAAGGATGGCGTCGACGGAGTAACTGGAGCACCTCACAACGGCTTCAATTTCAGCCAGCAGAGTTGTATCGGATATTATAACTAGCGGAACCGGCCGCCCACATTCTTATCTACAGAATGACGCCAATTTCAAGTACCTTCAGTGGCTCAATAGCTCATTTTTACGTTTTAAAATTGAAGTGTCAACAATTCGCGCTTTTACCCTACAACATCCCTTAGGGCGATCATAATTAAAAACGCTGCTAATTATGACACAACGGTTTATATTTCTCTTGTACAGCATGTTCGTGACCAATTCTACGTCATTATGTTAAGGATATCTATGGCCATGTCAACAATCTCGGAAATGAGAACTTTTACGTAAACGAAAACGTTTGTAGAGCACCTCAGAGACCCATCTCATTCGATTAGTAAACGATACCAAATATGAACTCTACTATGGAACAACGAACCTTGAAATTTCCCAGGCGACGCTCACAGGAAGCAGGTAGAAACGATAACTTTCACTATATTGTCCCTCGAGTTCCTTAAAGTAGTAGAATTTGCCTCACTATATTTACTGTGATTTCATTGTTGTCCATCTAGGCGCCGACCTAAATATCTGAGACATGTTCTATTAGACTGAGCATCGAAAATATTTTGGAAACGATACCAAACGCGACGTAACTACAATAAAAATTCCAACTGACCGTTGGTTGGTCATTGACACGTTGGAGCTGAGGCAAAGCACCAACACGGACACACACACAATAATACTTTGTATTGTGACGTTACATAATATTATTAGCACCCTACTGAGTAGGACTGAGGAAAGTAAAAAGTTGTGAGAATTCTCCTGTGCGGGCTTGGAAGAGCAAAATTATCTTCAGAAAAATTTAAGTAACTAATCTTGTTAGGAAGGAACTAAAGGTAATTCAGGGAGCGTTAATAATGGCTTTTTGGTTTAGGCTGCATAAATGGTAATACCCCGAAGGTATAAACGAAGGGATAAAGATTTCACGCCGTTAAGATAATAATTGGGTTACACCGCCCAAGGGCCAGCAGCCTGGCAGCTCGGGACTTAACTTTCAAAAGGGTTAATACCCCTTTAATTCCCACTATCCGAACAAAAGAGCCACTCCAGATATTCGACTGATCAATTCACCAACAGACAATGGAGAGCTTCACATATCGGTGAGGTTATCGCAGGGATCAACCCCCAACCCCTAACGAAATCGATGAGAGTTGAGAGTTGAGCCAGAAGCTCAGGGTCGAAATCGCGACTCACAATGGGAAATCGTCTTTGCCTAATGGGTCCTCTCTCCGCTGATAAAACCTACAACTTGTAGCCGCAATCTGAATTATAAATGTATCCTCTTCATTAGAGGTGAAGTGAAAGGGGATCGGGCCAGAAGGAGAATCCTCCTGGATGCCATTCTCTACGAAATAGAGTAAGTAAACTCGCTGTCATGAATAATAACGAACCTCTCCACTAAGCGAATTTACTGGCTTCGACGAGGTTTGATCCCTTTCGCGCTACTACCCCTCATTTACTACATATTGGCCACGTTTCCCTATTAGCCGACTCGGAAATTAGGTACACTAGGCACAAGACACGACGGACCATCGTCTGTAAGACAAAACACGCCATAAAGTGTTTATAAGAGTTGCTTATGTAAAGTTTTATAAAACAATTGTTTTATTTTCATTTCCTTTTTGCTGTAAGGCCTGACTCCCATTATAAGCACCAGTGATTCTAGTTAAGTGGTCAAAAACGAAGGTTCATATCAGAGCCTGGGGTCGCTGTAATTTTTGCCCGAGTCAGCAGATCCCAACATTACCACTTCTCTCATAATAAATATCGTAATATTGTCACAAGTTCAGGGGTCCAACACATTCTTTCATTTCAAGAAAAAAAAGACTGGAGTGCAAAATCGTAGTTCAGTTAAACAAGAAAAATTAAAGAGAGAAAATAGACAACTTCTTGGGTGCGAAATTCGCTGACCTGATGGGTGTGAAGTTCCAGCGAAAAGGTGAAGTGGAGACTGAATCCATTACAATGTTGCGAAAGAAAAGTAACCACTCTTTCCTTGTCACCCCTCCTCATCGCCAAACATTAAAGCTTTCCTCACGCGTTCTTTGAATATTCGATGGGGGTTTCCCGAAGAGGGGTGGGGTGGGGTTCTCAAAGATCCGTTCGTTGGAGTAATCCACTACAGGAGCAGCTACTTACCAGTGAGGGGGTAAATGTTCCGCATGACACACCTGTGATTGTTGTCTATTGGTCAAAGACGAAAATTCGCTTTCTGAGATAAATCGGGTGTAGGATTGTGGGTCAGGATCGCTGTAGTTTTTGACTGGGTCAGCATTTCCAGTTCTCTCGTAACGTTGCTGTTATCAATTAATTGTGTCGTGGGATGTGAGCTCATAGCGTCATTGACAGTGTTCACGACGAATGAAATAACCGTCAGTTTGAAACCTCTTGCTGTTTTTATTATTGTCATCGACATTATGACCCTACCCCTTGTTTTGGTTTATTATTCATTCTGTATAATAACCCTATGTTTTCGGACACGAAAACTTTTTCACAACCCCCCCTCAAAATTTGATACTTTACGTTTCAAGACTTGGAGATTCCAAATTTGCAATATCTGTCCCCCGTCCCCAGTCCCACGACCGCCATCACCCACCCGCCGTCCCCTGTCCGCCATCACCCGTCCGCCGTCCCCCGTCTGCCGGCCCCGTCCGCTGTCCGTGCCGTTTTGTGGCACTAAAAAATGTGTTCTTTCGCACAAAAATCCCATTTGGTATCTAGTTGTGCCGCCGTCTCCAATCGGACGAAGCCCATGGTTGTTATGGACAAAAAATGGTTTAAAAAATCACAAAACGCAGTATAATCGCAATTAAGCCGTGTTTCCTATCATTTTCACGGTATTTTTACATCCTGGGTCGAATGGAATGATCATCACACGTGTACAAATGCATATAGGGAAATTACAGTAATTATTAGAGTCAACTAATTGAAAGAACTCGCGGGAACTACAGTGGAAGTCAACGTTTTCGTCGTTAGTACTCCCTCCGTCCCTCCCCTCTCATCAAAACCAATTGCCGAGGGTTCGCTGGAAGTCCCTGTCACAATTTCCCCGACGGGGTGGAGGAAGGTTAGGGCCACTCCATTCGCATACCCCTACATCGGATAATAAATGCCTACAGACGTTTAGGGGCGCCTGGCGCCGGGGGAATATTTAGTTTTCGCAGTTCCATTGTAGTCAGGTCATGTTTCGTATGGTTTACTAGTATTTTTCGATGCTGAATCGAATCGAATGGGTCTCGGAGCAGTAATACTAGGTCCAGCTGTTCATGAGAGTAATAAACCATTGTGTAATAATTTTCAGGGTTTTTCGATTTGGCATCGCTTTTTTCACCCTTCTTTTTCGTTTTGCTTCCCTCCAGTCTCTCCATCCAGCGAGACATAGTCACCAAAATCGACCTCGCTTAGACGTACGTCAAGAAAACCTCCAACACTAGGGGACACTACGGCGGATTTTGGATGATGTTTGAGCCTTCGTAAGTTCTTTGAACCCACGTGTTTTGAGCAGCATGAAGTGCTCTCCCAGCGTCAGCTATGCTGGATCCGCCAAGCGAGTTTTTCGTCCGTTTGATGTTTGGTTTCGTCAAACGCTTTTTCTCTTCAAAGAAAAAAACGCTTTTTCTTCTTTTTCTGTTTCCTCAGTAGATGACTGTTCCTAAACCCTCGACGAGGATTATATCAGTCATTGAAGTTGTGGTTTCGCTAAATGCAAGAGACCAGCCTCTGCAGCATCCACCAAACTCAGACCTGCGGACCATATGGAAGGAGTTCTTAACTATTTATTTGGGTGGCAAGTTGCAAAGGGACAGATCAATTGTGATTACGTTCCTTGCAATGTAGCAGTCAATGCTGCCAAGTTCATCTGCCTTCCCAACAACCGTCGCTCACTGCTGTAGGAACTACAGTGGAACAGCACGTGGTTTCTTGTTCAGTCTGCAGGGGAGGCGCAAGGCATGTGTGGTGAAGAGTCTAAGAAAAAGAATTGGGGCAGCGCATTGGTGTCGCCATGTCCCATAAGGAACAGTCTCGCCCAGTGGTCTGGGCTCAACCCGTTTTCTTCCGAAACTTTCATGGATGTTGAGGAAGAACTCATGCTTATCATGTCCCTTTGACGAGGATTCCTATTCGTCGATGGCGGCAAGTTTTCGTTCAGTGGTGAGATCTGCACGGAGTTTGGCCTGAAGCGGAGGAAGCTCCCGTTACAGTTGCCACTTGTCCACCGTGCACTCAACAGAAAAGTCAACCAGTGATCATCTGGAATGCTTCTGTTGATACAGTCTTACAGGGCTTGGTAATCCACAGGAGCGCGCGGGATAGGTCAATACTCTCATTTGATTGACTGTTAGTTTGCAACCCCAAACAATCGGGCAGTAACCACTCATGCCTAGATAGATGGTCTTGCACGTGAGGATAGTATTTAATGATGGTTTACAATGCAATAATGTTGTGGATTTCGTGTAGATATCTCAGCTTCCTTCATTTACGAATACTGAGTGGTGCAGCATCAGCAGGCACCACGAATGCGGATAAATGTCAACGTTATCGTTCTCCGACGCGGGAAAATAGATTGTACGCAATACGAACCCACAGACGCTGCCGACTTCTTTGCCATGTGAAACGAAAACGCGGAGCTCGAAGAAAAGCTCGTCATAGAAAAACGTAATCGTAAAGCCAAAAAATGTCAATCGATCCAATTTCTGAGAATCACCTGTTCGGTGCCAAAGACCTATTCGTGTCACTTCACATCAGCGTGAAACGTTGATTCTCGAGAGTTGCCTTTGGCCGGCAGTTTCACTGAGTTGATAAGAAATCTATAGTTCAACTCCGCTCAGAGGAAGGTGTTGTTGATGATTCTCGAAACACAAGGTGACACAAATGTCTCAGAAATTTTTTTATTGAGTTGAAAACGGTTTAGGGCCAACGCGATCTATCTATTTAATTGGGTGGCAAGATTTCCAATGACAGATCAACTTGGGGCACGTTTATGATCATAATCTTCTTACTAGACGTGTTAGGAACTCAAATCGCCAACTCCGATTTCACATCCACCACACCACACTTTCCCGATACCGCTATTTATTGTTTACGTTCCATTACCAGTTATCAACAGGTATGCCAACAGAGCAGCAGAAATTCCAGCACGCTATTGTTCCTAAACCTGACCAACAGCGCTGTTACCAGCAGCGATTACCGCCCACCACTGGAGGGAACGAAGTTGTAACCTCTTCCGTTTTTTTTATTATTATATTTTTTCTATCTATCGTTATATCATCAGCATCTACCATCACCTTTTTGCGACCTCGTTTGTGCTGTTTTCTTTTCGTCACCGAACTGACTTTAACCATTTTGTTTGGCATCGTTCACGGCATCTTATACGCCGCTCATCTCCTCTCGTTCGGACTCTCACCACCATTCGGACGTGTTGGACAGCGCACCCCGACCATCCAACAGGGAAGACACCGGAACGATTTTGCGCTCTCTCTCAGCGTTCCCCAACTCGTGATTCCGAGTTGGACTTTAACAAGTACCAGATCTTTTTCCATTTGTGTTTTCCCAACCACATTCTTAATAAACTCTTTAAACTCGCCCATTTGTAGTTGTATCTGGCGTTCAACTCACAATTCACCGTAACTGACACCCATCACACATTATTTTCTGAAGCTAGTAAGCTGTGCGGGGTTATAGCCAACGTCAAACGGCAGACCCAGAGCATACTCAAACATATTTTGGTCCTCCGGGCCGGATACAAAGCTAGTCATCTTACCATTTAAGGGCGACCAACTGTGATATTACCTATTAACATAATTCGGTCTACTTCAAATTGTTTCGATTCATTATTCATTTATTGTTGTTATCTCATATCATAGTCTATTTTATCCTTCCATTCATTAAGTTATTATTTATTTACTGTCGTTACTTCATATTATAGTATATTTTTCTACTTATTAAGTTATTATGAAAAAACAAGAAATGGCTGGCGATAGGGTTGGCATATCTGCTGATGCTGGTAATGTGACACTTAGAGGGTTAATGAGACTTAGGAAAGCTCTTGAAACTTCTGCCATGCAAATCAAAATGGTAAGGAATAAGGGCCTTGCTACCCTTAGGTATGGCAAGTTGCTTAGACAGCCACTTGGAGAAATTTTATGCTGAATGGTCCAATGCAATAGAATATTCCTTATCCCGTGATGGTGACCCAGCCTTTCCTACCACAGAGGACGCTAAGTTACAGGATGATACTATTGCTTACTATTATGAAAGCAAGGGATATGATGTTCACTTGTCCTCAACAATTCATTCAGTACCCACTCACCCTTCCTCACTTCCCTTTGAGGTATCCCAGATGTCCAACACCCACCGTCCACGAACTATCCTACCAAAGATACCCATCAAAACCTTCTGTGGCGAAATTGCCCAGTGGCCATCATTCAAGCAGCTGTTTACTTCTTTAATAAAGAATGAGACTTCCCTATCGTCAGTGGAAAAGTTTCATTACCTTGTAAGTTACTTACAAGGTCCTGCATATGACGCCATCAAGCACATCCCCGTCGTTGAAGAAAACTTCGAGCAAGCATGGAGCGCTCTTATCAAGCTCTATGATGATAAGCGTAAAATTGCTTGTACTTACCTCGAGAGAATGCTATCGTTAAAGCCTGCTCCAGGAAAACCCACTTACGAATCCTTGCAGTCGTATTTATCACAAGTGATGGAGAGCATTACATCGCTAAAAAACCTTGCCATCCCTCACTTTGATCAATACCTGCTATGCGAACTAGCCCTCCGAGGTTTAGATCCCGTAACCCGTGAGGCGTTCGAAATTGACCAAGTGGGCTTCGAATTCCCCACGTGCGCTGCTCTAGAGGAATTTGTGCAATGTCGGTCCTAAGTTTTCAGAATCACCCAAATGTTTGCCTCCCAGCCTACTGGCATTTCTGTGTCAACATGCAAGACTGAAACCAAATTCCCTGTTAAAACTGTCGAGGGCCCCAATAGATTTGGCTTTCAGAATAGAAGCAGGCTCCAGCCATCTCTATTTGCACACTCTTCGAAACCTGACAATAGTGGTAAACCTAAGGCAACCACATCTACCGAGGTCATCTGCTTCATTTGTAAACAGGGCCACATTATCTTGTCATGCATCCCGACCATCCAACAGGGAAGACACCGGAACGATTTTGCGCGCTCTCTCAGCGTTCCCCAACTCGTGATTCCGAGTTGGACTTAAACAAGTACCAGATCTTTTTCCATTTGTGTTTTCCCAACCACATTCTTAATAAACTCTTTAAACTCCTGTGTCGCCCATTTGTAGTTGTATCCGGTGTTCAACTCACAATTCACCGTAACTTACACCCATCGCACATTATTTTCTGAAGCTAGTAAGCTGTGCGGGGTTATAGCCAACGTCAAACGGCAGACCCAGAGCATACTCAAACAAGACGAAACTGTTATAAGCTTGCTTAGTAGCAGTCAAAGCTGGAAGATTACTTCAACAACCGTCGCTTACTTTTGTGGGAACTACAATTGAGCAGCACGTGGTTTCTTGATTCCTCCACACTGGAGGCACAAGGCGTGCAGGATTTTGCCGTCGAGAGAAAAAAAGTGAAGCTGCCATGTGCCGTAAGCCTCACACTGCAATGTTCGTTCACACCTTCATCTGCTTCAAGTGAAGCAGCCGTGCAAAGTAATTTGACCCCTTCCAACCCAGCTTTCCCTGATCAAATGATTGCTCACCATTTCGAACGTCATTACGATACGTACCCCAGCGTTTAACATATTGAAGGAAATGTTTCCTTTGACATCCAATAAGCCTGTGTCATCAAACTGCGCGATAAACAATTAAATAAAAATGAACTCGTGATGGAGAATACACGAACGACGAATACCGTTCGCAGATTTTTCCAAGCTTCGTTTATAGTCGCGGTGTGTACTTGCTCGTATCGAATCTCATGAATATTTTTAACGAGCTAAAATCCTCGCCGGTTCCCAACGAATCGCCTTCAGATCCGTTCTTTGAACCGTGATTTACTGTCATTAGCTCAGATGCGTGCCTGCGCCGAATAACGAAAAAATTGCTAGTTTCAGCCGCGGAGCTCTATAATTATGATTTTCTCGTTTTATAGTCTGAGAATCTAACTTTTTATTCCATTCAGGACGGGGAGGGAGTCCATTCAGGAGGGCGTAGGGCTCATCGAGCTTAAAGTTATAATGGATTTGCTGGCGTGTGCTGTGAAGTCTACAAAGAAAGGTTCAAAGAGCTGGACGAGAAATTTACAGAAAACCTAATCGCGCTCGTAACACTATTATTTCGAGCAGGGTCATCCGAGAAGACAGTGACCTTTAGTTCATCTCGGGGAAATGTTGAAGACAGTGAAATTAGTACGAAGGCGTTGTCGTCGACCATTCGGATTATTGTGCTCTTTACAACTGTATAGGCTCACTTCCGTAGACGCGTAGTCTGCAAAATCACGTTGTTCGGTGCTGAAAAAGCTTTTTTCCGGATTTGACACTCGGAATTTTTGGTAAAATGAAACCCCAAGAAAAACGCAACTTATGCTCAGCATTAACATGCTGTTTTCAAACATTATCATTGTAGATTTTCCAATGACCGATCGATAGAGGCTATCATTCCAAGTCTGTCGTCCCACTTTCCATTGCAACATTCCTGATTCGGCTGTTGGGCCTAGAGCAAGAGCAACTCTGTTGAAAACAGTCCTGAATAATCTTTACACACCACCTCTCATCCGTCTCCTGCGGGTGTGTGCTCTATCGATACGCTGCAGCGCCGCGAAAGCCAACAAAATATTCTCCTGCGATGTAATATCACTTAATTCTCTCCACTTGTTCGAAATTGGACATAATTCGTCTGTAATTCAACTTGATACGAAGACCCGTCCGTTCGACTCGACACGACGTGCCAATTGCCTAGCGTCGCCTAGAAAAACTCAACTTTCGTTGTTCCGTTGTAGTGGTCTTATTCCAAATTGTTTACTAGTTTATTCCGATGCTGTATTGAATTTGATGGTTTTTGGAGGTGCTCTACATTGTCGTTTGCATATGAGTTGTCGTTTCGCTGATTGTTTATAGAGCCATGTTATATCATCAATATTTTTCGACGTTTGATAAAATAGGATGGATCTCAATCGTGCTCTCCGTGAGAATAATAAACCGTTGTGCAATTGTTGGCAGTGTTTCATTGTTTGAATAGCTCCCAATAATGTGATAATAGCGTGGAATTTTCATCTACGGATAAATGGCGAGAGCAAAACAATAAAATCGACAGGAATAGATTTTAATAGTTTTCCCCTGTGTATCTTGCGTCTCATTGGTAATCTCACTACAAACTTTTATCACTGCAAAACAGTGAATGTGGATGTGCGAAAAAAAATCGCGATGATAGTTTTATGAATCGCATACGCACTGGTTATTTGATAAAAGAAGTGTTAGAAGTGGCAGCAGCTCAATAAAGTACCGAAATCTAATCCGCTCCCAATTTCCATTAGTTTGCCAAATTCTTGAACTCGGGATAAAGCATTGTGTTTTGAATGCGCAGAGGGAAGAAAGCAATAGCAAGTGATAATAGCGTATGTTTGTTCAACGTACAACCAATCATCTGGAAGTACCCTCAAGGCTGAAGACGCTCCGGCAACCAACTCTCCCGTCTGAAGGAGTGTTGCTTCGCAAAGTTTCCGGTGAATTAGTGGCCCTGTCATAAATCCCAACTGGGTCAGCTCTCTAACGTAATCCCCGCGCAGTGATGAACGATCATCTCATCCAATGGAGTAAACCGGCCTTGTAAACAGATTCAAATTAATTGGATCCTCGGAAAAGCTAAAAGTAAGCGAGAGATTTAGGCGGACGGAAAGGGTCGCTCGAAGTGTGAGCGGCAATGGGCCAATGGAAAGCAAAGTTTTTCGTGGACATTCGATATTTAACGACTGTTAGTCTCGTTAAACCTTGTAATTTAATAAGGACGAGGTGATTTGGCCATGTGATTGTCGTGTTGCCGCTCTTACGTCAAGTATTTGCTTGCGGCAGAGAGGATTTTTCGACCGTTCTCGTTGCACCCCTCCAAACGCGAACTGTCCAATATTTCCAGGTTAATATCTTCGGCAAATAAATCGAATCGACGGGAGTGGCGCTTGACGAGAGTCCGACGTATAAAAAGCGGCGCCTCGCTGATTAAAAAAGGAAAAGTATACTGCTGAGGCCCGACAGACTGAATTCGACGCTTCCCGGTTGTGAAATGAGTGAGAGGCTTGTTGTAACACTATTTTGACTGTTGATTCAGTATTCAGCACACAAACCAAAAACATCCACAGCCGATTTGACAATACCAGTTGTTCATTTCATCGGAGTAAAGAGGAGCTAGCAGCGCGTTCCCCCTGAAGAGTTAATTTGCCTGGATCACCGTCACAACAAAGTACACAAATCACTCTACAAACACTGGATCAATATTATAAATATAAAATATTATAAAGAGGAAAGATTTGTATTTTGGCGCGACAAGAATAAACTTAAACTAAATTAAATGGGTAACAAGTGCGTCACAATTCAATTTACAAACTGGCTTATGTACAATTGGCATGGTTGTAAGATTAATTATCTTTTTTATCTCAAAATATTTTAATAAATATCTGGTGCGTTGCAACACACAACTTTCCCTAGCTCTACGTCATTTCACTCGGGTACATGGCTTTTTTCTACTTACCCAATTCATTTATTACTCAATTAATTTGAACTTGGTCAAACAACACTTTATTTTTTTACTTTCCTTGGCTCTACAAAGTAGAAAGGAAAGTTACGTAATTGGCTGAAAAAAAATTTTGAGTTCTCTTCAGATCTTTACGTTTCAGACCCCTCCGAGTCCTAAAAACACTATTTGGGAAAATGGACTGTGTGTCTGTGAACGATTTTTAGGGAAAACAACCGTGTCAAATCAGCTCAAACTTGATATCTCGCCTGTAGCTTACCATGGGACGCCAAAATAAGGGTATGAACAAAATCCACCGAAAGTTAACTATAGTTATCATAGTGATCAAAACACCAAATATTTTTTTCTTAAAAACGGCTCGAACGATTTTGATTAAATGTTTTATCTTGATAGCTCTGAATAAGGCATTTGTACCATAAAATTCCCATTTGTAGGAAAATGACGAGAGCAGCACAATAAATTACCAAAATTTTCTACGAAAATCGGTTTTAGCGCGGTGGATATGTATTATTATATTTAAAATTAGTTGGAGAGTGCTGAAAAATGGATGTTGCTTCAACCGTGTATTCAAGATTATTTTTCCACTAGACTCTATGAAAAGCACCTAACGTAACCTGACAACCCTAAACATGCATTCCCCTCATGAACGCCAATTTCCCATAATTACGATGAAAATTGGCTGTGTGGATGTTATCGGTCTATAGCCTTAACGCAGACGGGTTTAATTTATTCGTTCCTTTACGAGCGTCTGCGGAAAATCCTTGCGTCTAGTTTAATAAGAGACTAAAGTCTAATTACGAGGTGGTGACAGGAAGGTGGCGGCCTTGTTCCCCGCTTTGGCGGCAACTTGCTCCTGGTCTTCCTTGCTAGGAAATCCCCTTTACCAACACGTTTTTTCCTTCTCTCTCATAAACGGCGTTTGGGGTCGCTAAACATTGAAGGGCAGAAGCAACTACAATCCTGCCAAGCTACTCTCAAAAACCTGAAGACTAAGACGCCTTGCTACGCTTATGAATAAAATTGCGTTATTCTCCTATTGAATTGAGGCCTTTATGTCTGTAGTTTCATTTGCGTTCGTTCGTAGTCCACGGAAAACGAAAATTTGAAACTGCTTGATTTATAGTTAATTGTGAGGAAATTCAAGACCAGTTGACTTTTCAGCACGTATTGAGCAGAATGGAACTGTGTTGACCTTGATTGTTGTTATTTAACTTTTGTTTTGATTAGGAAAGAAAGAAGGGGGTAGAATGATAGCATTCGAAAATTATCATAAAGACTGATTGTTTCTTAATCATGTACGAGAACAAACACCATTGCAGCCCGGGAAAATCGAAGAGAGGGTCTTATGGGTCAGAATTAAGCCCCAATTCTCCCTGGTGGTTAAACAAAATAACTCACTGTACTCTACTCATTGTTGATTGCTCTCCTCTTTCTAAATGACCGACTTTAAACGACGCCGACCGACGCGGGGGGAGGGGGGATTACAGACACCAAAATGTCAGAATTCCTGGAAGAGTTGCAGACGTTGATGAAAACTACAAGAACTTGGAGCTGAGAGCCGACTGATTCCTTAGGTACATTTATATTTTTATCATTAGCTTCTTTGCGTTTTCAATAATTAGGGGCCATTTTATGGCTTCTCCTAGGGAAAAGCTCTGAAGTTGGGCCTGAAGAAATGCCGTTGGAGGCCAAGGCGTGGGGATGGCTGGGGTTTTCCACCCAGCTCACGAAAGGTTAATCAGGTGTTCGCTTAAGCATAACTTATTATGCATGGATGTGTTATTTCAAGTGTTTTCTTTTTTTCAATAACTTACAGCGTGTTAATGTGTCTATCGTTTGGTATACATAATTGTTGATGATCGTGAGTGATGCAAAATTGTGGAGGATTAGTGTGAATGCTGTGTCCTGAAAGCATTGAAGAGAGAGTCACGTGGTTCTAATTCCCTCAGAAGCCTGTATAAATAAATTGATCGTTGTATTTTCTTCATTTTCCTCCCTCTCGCATTGTCTCTCTGCAAACCGGCCGATTCAAATATGATGATATTAAATGGGATAGCCTGCAGATCTCAATGGAATGAGAAAAATCCACCCAGAAGTATCCATAGTTATCGTCTTGATGAAACACCAAATATATTTTGCTCAAAAACTGCTATAACGATGTTGACTAAACCGTTTGTACGAGTAGCTTCAACTAATGAAACTGCACACGTAAAATTCTCAGCCTTGGGAAAAGGATGAGAGCAGCACAATTAGTGAACATTTGGACTAAAATCGATTTTAACACAGTTAAAAAAAAAAGAATTTCGCCCAACTGATACTAGCACATTCAGGAAGGTTGAAATGGTATTCCAATAAACTATCACGATGGGCGTTAAATAATTAAAATAAGGTAATCAGTAGCTACTACGGAAATTTTAGAATTCCAACTACTGTCGTTCGTTCCACTCATTACACAGTCACACTACTTCTTACAGTCATACCCTATTATTCCAAAACGATAAACACTTTCCCTCTCAAAAACGTGTTGACATTGTCATAAATCATTTGTGCACCGATTGCTCAATCATCGTCGTATCACAAGTAGGAGAAGCACAATAAATTCCGGCGTTTTCATTGCTACCAGTTTCAATAAAGAACGTTGTTATAAACTGAAGGAAAATAGATTTGATTAGTTCCGGGGGTGAAGGAAAACGCTGAATGCTTGTGCTGAGCGCAATATTACGATATGTATTTGCGTTCTGAAACAATCAAAATCTCTCTCTCTCTCTCTCTCTCTCTCTCTCTCTCTCTCTCTCTCTCTCTCTCTCTCTCTCTCTGTCTCTCCCTCTACCTCTATATATATTTCTCTGGAACCGTTGACAGTAATTGTGATATTGCTAGGCTCTATTTTTCCCAGGTTATAAATAAATACGTTATTCTCTCTACCTCCATTTTTTCTAGCCATCTCAATGTTCTACAAGCACTCGTCGCGTTTTGGAGGGCTGTCATGGGAAACTAATAAGTTGGGTGGTTCCAGAATTGATTAGTTGAAAGGTTACTGCAACATTTAGCCTGCAAAACGGTATTCATTATTATTCTGTGTGAGTCTGTAGCCAAGTTCGCCGGAAAACAGCTAAAGGGATTGAGCTCATTGATTTTTCGTTTGGTTTAGCGCGATATTAAGGTACTGAGTTGTCTCCTTTTCGTGGGAGGTTGTGAATGTGCAAAAAATGAGGATTTTTGTTCTTTTCTTCAAGTTGGTTAACCAATTTTGGTTGACCTTACGATATATTTTTACTTTCGTTGGCTCTACAAAGTAGAATGGAAAGTTACGTAATCGGCTGAAAAAAAAATTTGAGTTCTCTTCAGATCTTTACGTTTCAGACTCTTCTGAGTCCGAAAAACACTATTTGGGAAAATGGTGTGTGCATGTGTATGTGTATGTTTATGTGTGTCTGTGATCAATTTTTAGAGAAAACCACCGGACCAAATCAGCTCAAACTTGATATCTCGCCCGCAAGTTACCATGGAACGCCAATATAAGGGTTTGAACAAAATCCACCGAAAGTTAATTATAGTTATCATAGTGATCAAAACACCAAATATTTTTTTTCTCAAAAACGGCTCGAACGATTTTGATTACATTTGTAATATTGGTAGGTCTTAATAAGGTAATTATAGCATAGAATTCCCATTCGTGGGAAAATGACGAGAGCAGCAGAATAAATTACCAAATTTTTCGACAAAAAGAGTGTTCGACGCAAAGCCTCGAAGTGGTCTGAGTCTGTGACCTCGGACTTCCCCGCATCATTGTCTCCGACCGCCTAACTGTCTCCAACCATTTAAATACCTGCCCCTCACCTGCGGGAATCCCTTTGCTGCGGGCCCCCAGCCCCCTTTTCTAGGTTTTCCCCTTTCTTTATTTCTTTCTCCCAATTTCATTTTCCTATCGATGACAGAGCTCTTCCAAAATCATTCTGCTTCCAACTAACACACCAGTAACTTCTCACTTTCTCACACGGTTGCCCACGCCAGTTCACACGTTCCCTGTTCACTGCCCTTGTGTCGCCCAGTTGTACTCCATCTAACCTCAATTTCAATTCAAATCAATTCCGTACGCACGTATAATACAGTTCTCCTCACGCTCACCGAGTTTCAATTTCATTGCGATCCTCAGCTCCCCCTTTCTTGCACTCAACAAAGAGTTTTTTGCGCGGTTTTTTCCTTATGTACTCCGCTGGAATGTTAGTAGAATGTTAAAAAAAAGGAATTGTAGTCCGGAGTAATATTTAGTTTCCATAGTTCCATTGTAGTCAGGTCATGTTTCGTATGGTTTACTAGTATTTTTCGATGCTGAATCGAATGGGATGGGTCTCGGAGAAGTAATACTAGGTCACGCTGTTCATGAGAATAATAAACCATTGTGCAATAATTTGCAGGGTTTTGTCATGTTATCCTCTGTTGTCGCCGTTTTCGGGGTACCTGGGCGTGGCTAATCAAAAACTGATGCGCTGAAACTCATTACAGCAATTTTTGGCAGTTGCCATCGAATGTGCTACACGATAGTAAATTTGTCTTAAGGCTACTTATCGTCGAGGCCACCACATCACAGACCTTTTCATTTCAGTGCTTCCTTCGCTAGAATTTTATGAGTCAGCCTACAAGTACATGGGGCTTGTAATTGTTGACTTAAGGCCTTCTGATGCCTGTAATGAAAATCTGTGGCCGTAGTCCCACTTCCACGCGTGAAACCACTTCCTCAGGACATAAGTAAGTAGAGAGGAGTTTATTTCTAAATTACCAATCCTCACAAAACATTTTACAATAAGATGGGCGCCCGAGTAAATATGTACATATTATCTGTAGAAGTTCGTAGTCAGAAAGTCCACCTGCGCGTCTTCCTCGATGTTTTTAATAGGACGAAAGCGTACGAATCAGTCGTTTATTCTACCTCGAATGAATGCGAACGCCAAGTGGAGTTATAAACTTTCAGCATCAAAGCGTCCAAGAGCTTCTTTTTCTTTTTCTTTTTCTACGTCGGTTGCTAGGAGTTTTTCCACTGCCGCCGTCCTTTTACTTTCCATTTACAGAGATACGTTCTATAAATGAGGGGAACCTCGAGAGATCCGTGGCGAGAAGGTTCTTTGAAACCTATCTTCTACCAATCATTTGCTCGAATGCCACTACAGGCATCTCCTCTCCAGTGACTTCTACTAACTACTGTCTAAGGAGCAGACGCGTCGCTTTTGATGACGAATGCAATTCACTGACTGCCTATTAACATTTACGGATTCTTATAACGATACTCATCAACGCAACACCCTGTTTTGACTTTTCACGTTTCAAGACCCCAAAAAACGTAATTATACAAAAACGACTAATGAAATTCATTGCACAAGTTTTCTCACTTAATAGAACCACAAGCACTGAACTTCGTGCTACGTGCTACCAAAAAATGTTATTGGGAACCACGTGTGACTAGTTTGCTCATGGGAAATGTAGAAAATACATTTTTAATGTCATAAGAATCTGCATTTCTGAGGTGATTTGGTGAACATATCCGTTCAACAAATGAACATACTAAATGGTTTGGAGGTGAAAAATGCAAATACAATCGTTCCGTGAAAATACTAAGTCGAGCTTTTCAAATCATATTCTGATACTGTGCTGACACAAATTCATCTCCGTACAAGGCACTGTTGGAGAAACATTTACGGAGAACGATGTGCTGAATTCACGAAAAAATGATGGACTTTGAGTTCGATCTAAATGAACGGTTGCAGCCGTTTTTCGAAAAATACTGTCTAAAATCTCGTTCTCCTTCTTAAGACTACATCTCCGTTCGCCGTATTTGTAATCGTTCAGAACAAGACTTACGTATTAACAGAAAATATCTCGTGCGTTGCAGCACACAACTTTCCTTAGCTCTACGTCAATTCACTTTCTATATGGCTTTGTCCACTTAATCAATTCATTTGAACTTGGTGCAGCAGGAAGCGGTAGCGCTTACAGTTCCGAAATTTATTATGCTTCTCGTACTCATTCCAGGACCGTTATTGAGCAATCGATACATAGATAATTAATGAGGCTGTAAACAAAAATTGTTGGAAGAAGGATAGTAATTACTTTTGCAGAGTGAATGGGTAAACATTTTTAGAACTGGTAGTAAGCGAAATGGCGGTAGTTGAAACTCAGGAATTTCTTGAGTGACCCCCATGTATCTCATGAGCGTTTTTAAACGGTCACCGTTTGGGTATTGGATTGGACTACAATAACGATTTTTTTAACATTCTACTAACATTCCAGCGGAGGTTATGAGAAAAAATAACGCTAAAAACGCTTGTCGTCGAAAATTTTGATAATTTATTGTGCTGCTCTCGTCATTTTCCCACGGATGGGAATTTCATGGTATGATTATCTTATTAAGAGCTATCTATATAAAAAATTTAATCAAAACCGTTGGAGCCGTTTTTGAGAAAAACAATTTGGTGTTTTGATCACTATGATGACTATAGTTAACTTTCGGTGGATTTTGCCCATACCCTCACTATTGCGTGCCATGGTAACTCGTAGGCTAGACATCAAGTTTCAGCTTATTTGGTACGGTTGTTTTCTCTGAAAACCGCATTAAAATCGATTTCGTCGAAAGTTTTGCTAATTTATTGTGCTGCTTTCGTCATTTTCCCATGAATGGGAATTCTATGGTATGATTGCCATATTAGGAGCTACTAATATAAAAAATTTAATCAAAATCTGTGGAGCCGTTTTTGAGAAAAAATATTTGGTGTTTTGATCACTATGATAACTATAGTTAAATTTCGGTGGATTTTGTTCATACCCTTATTTTGGCGTCCCATTGTGACCAGCGGGCGAGATATGAAGTTTGAGCTGATTTGATACTGTGGTTTTCTCTAAAAATCGTTCACAGACACACATTAGTGACACACACACACACACAGATCTGTTTCTTTATTTCATGACTGTACCTAAACCCTCGACGAGGGTTATATCAGTCATAGAAGTTGCGGTTTCGCTAATATGCAAGAGGCCGGCCCCTGCAGCATCCACCGAACTCAGACCTGTGGAGGTACGGCAGGTATGTGGTCGTTAGCCAGTCTCACCGTAGAGAGCTGTTGCCCGTGTGTTACCGCGCGGAGGTGACCACCTGAGGAATCCCGTACCATCTGGGAGTAGTTCTTAATCTGGTTCCCTACCTGATCTTACTGTTTACTTGGGTGGCAAGTTTCAAAAGGACTGATCAACTATAACCACGTTTCTTAGCCATTACCTTCTTTGCGAACTTTGCAAAATGGTTATAGGCTTCCTTTGTAGCAGTCAAAGCTGCTAAGTTCGTTTGCCCTCTCAACAACCGTCGCTCACTGTTGTAGAAACTACAGTGGAGCAGCACATGGTTTCTTGTTTCCTCCGCACTGGAGGCACAAGACGTGCATAATGGAGAGTCTTTCAGGGAAAAGAAGTGGAGCCGCGCATTGAAGTCACCATGTCCCGTGAGGAACTGGCTCATCCAGTGGTCTGGCTCAACCCATTTTCTAGAAAGACGTTCACGGATGTTGGGGAAGAACTCATACGTATCACGTCCCTTTGACGAGGATTCCCATCTCGCTTGCCATTTCTCTAGAGCCCATTCATCGATGGCGGCAAGTTTCTGTTCTGTGGTGAGATCCGCACGGAGTTCAGCCCAAAGCGGGGGAAGCTCCCGTTTCACTCTCCACTTGTCAATCATGCACTCAACAGCCAAATCAACTGGTAACTGACCAGTGATCACCTGGAGTGCTTCCGTTGATACAGTCTTGTAGACCTTGGTGATCCACAGGAGCGCGGCTCTCTGGGATTGGGCCAATACTCTCTTTTGATTGACTGTTAGTTTGCTACCCCAGACAACAGGGCAGTAGCCAATCACACCTAAATAGATGGCCTTATACATGAGGATGGTGTCGTGGTAACACACACCCCAAGTGGCCTTAGTAATGGCACGCAGTGAGGCAAACCTTGCAATGGTAGTGCCTTTAAGGGACTGGAGGTGTTGGTTGAAACCCCACCTCTCACCTATATTCACTCCTAAATACTTGACGTGCTTTTCAAGAAGGAGCCTGTGGCCGCCAAAGCGTATTGTGGGTGGATTATTCACTTTCCCCTTCAAGAGGATTAGCTGGGTTTTTTCCTCAGCCACCTGCATCTTGACGTGCTCGCACCATTGGTTGACAGTGCGGAGCACGTGGTGGGTTTTTTCTTCTTCTCAATTCTTTTCCCAAATAGTGTTTTTCGAACTCAGGAGGGTCTGAAACGTAAAGATCTGAAGAAAACTCAAAAAAAAATTTTCAGCCGATTACATAACTTTCCTTTTCTACTTCATAGAGCCAACGCAAGTAAAGTCACTCACGGGGCAAAAAATCGCAGTCGAATGGTCATCGAGGACATCCAGCTCGAAGGCTAACTTTACAACCCCCGAGAAAGGTATTTTTCAGACGGGCTGTAGGAGATGGAGCACGTCTGGGTCATTTGTATCGAACTGAAAGGAGACAACATTGAAAAATAAATTGCCTTTTCCCTAAAATTTTTGTTTTTCTTCTGTAAGCTAATTGGTTGAAGGAACGACCTCGTATTAGGCTTGAGGTGTTCAAGAAATAATGGCAAGTGATTCCGGCACACTAAGCCATACTAGAGGCCCCGTTCAATTTAATCCCACTTCACATGTTTACAGAGTACCACATTGTTGTCGTATCGACAAGTGCAGTCGTTCAGTGTAAGCAAGAGAAGCAGAAGCAGGCCAGTCCTGCAACCCGGAGACCTGGCGAGCCTCAAACTAAGAATTTCCATTCAGTAGTGATGGCAACCAGAGTTGTGGTGTGTGCTGGATGGGAAGAACAAACGGAGCGATTGTCTTCCTTCTTACCTTAAACTCGCTCCACCCAAGTAATCGCCGATAGTGATTGGAAGCACTAGGGACCACTTACTCGAGGGAACTACTTACGATAAAGAGGACGAGGGACGTCATTTCACCTCTCATACCGGACAGATGAGCGGTTTTCAATAGTTCTCTACTTGGCGCCCTTTTTTCTGGTTATGTGGCCAATTCCCACATCCTAACGTGGATCCATTTGTTCCAAAAACCAAATTTAAAATTATACGACAACCGGTGAAAAAACAGAACGGACTATTCGGCAGACGGATAAAAATAAGTGCGCGGAGCTGAAGAAAGTTGTGTAACAGTTGATCACAAATGCTGTTCAGATTTACTGGAAGCTCGACTTTTGCCGTTCGTTGTCTACTTGCCCTCCTGATCCTCTGCCAGATTTCCCTGGCAATATGTTTATTGCTGTTGTGGCGTCAAATATATCAATGAGCTGTTTCATCTTTGTTTGCTGCGTTCACAATTTGTTTGACGCTGCCCACGACCGGTTTGTCGCAAATCGAGGAAGGAAGTCTCCCAAGTTATCACAGTCGATAGCGTTGGAGGGCGTCGACGCTTATCAAATGTTCGGATTACCAACCCACAACCGTCTCCAGCGCCAGTCAATGAGAAGAAGTGAACATGAAACTTTCTATAGCGTTTTTATTTCTCTTTTTTGTATTCGTTTTGACGGTTGACGGGCACAGAAAGAGCGATTCCGGCGGTCGTTCGAAATCTCGTTCAAAACCATCCAAGTCCGGAACAGAGCTCGACTCTTCCCGTTCGGAATCCTCCGGCTCAGACTCCGGAACCGTAAGTTCGTCCAACGACGGGTCCGCTGGGAAGAAAAAATCTCACCGCAAACAAAACCGGCCAAATCTCGAAGAAGGGGACATTTTTGAAACGCGTCCGAAGTCGAACAAACATAAAAATAAGAACAAACATCACAACGCAGATGACGAGGAAGACGGTGTCAACGCCGGAGGAGAAAAACGGAAAGCCCATCGCAGGAGGCATAGAAATAAATCGACCACAGCAGGGCCTGGAGCTACGACTGGAACGCCGAAACTAACTGTCCCTCCAGCGCCGTCAGTTGCACCCGACCTTTCGGCTTGACACTTACTTCACTACTATACTTAATATGTGCCGTCGAAGAGACAATTCGAGCATTACGTATTTTCGCCAGTTTGAATGGTATGTGCATTTCTGAAATAAATAATCCAAACGATTCGTTTGCTGATTAAGCCATTTTTCATTGATCGCCAGCACCTTAAACCCCCAATCACGATGAGCGCCAGTTAATGATGCCACTTAGCCTCAAATATGTAGAGTTTGAATCTCACGGCCGAAATTACTGAAAGGTAAGTAAAACGGCTTAATATATATTTTTAATGACTGGAAGTGCAAACATGGTACAAATAAATCGCTGTCGGCTTTAGAGTTTATAGTTATGTGACATATTACGGTTCATTTCACACGTTCAATTATTCTCTATCACTTCAACATTGCATCGATTATTATCGATTTGCCAGAAAGGTCGCTGCTTACATCAAAGCACATCTTCCAACAAATATTTAAATAACAAATGGCGTGTAATGGAAGTGTAACACTATAACGTGTACTAAGACAGCCTGAAGCTCATATTTTTTGAACGAGTACAAATCTACCAACACAAAATGGTTTAAATTGGGATATTTATCACAATGTGACAAAGGTTAAGTAATTTATTTCTGGCGTAGTTCGGGTATTTTAATTTGACCAGTTACCAATGACAAACAACGTTCAGAGACAAATAAAAGGAAGACGATTCAAATTGAAATAAATTAATAGCTCCCTCCGGGATGTAAATGAAAAATAAAAGGTCACTTATTTCGAACGAGCTCGCTGTTCGTGAATAACTTTTGGCCAAGATGAGCCGGGACCTGACAAATGAAGGCAATACTCAGAAAGAAGTTGCCGTAAGACAGAAGGAAGCTTTTCGATGGCGGCGGGAATTATCCCGAAATGAGAGATGAGGGGTAGAAAGAGAAGAGGCTTCACCGCAGAATCACGCAGCAACAGACTTCCGCACTGGGCGAAGGGAATTGAGGAGGGAAGAGGTGCTAGAAAAATATGATAAGAGGATATTTCGATGTTGGCTCTTCATCGCAACAATTAAGGTAGGTTCGGTTTCAGTTGTTTGGAGGTGTGCAGCGTGGATGAAACTAAACAATAACTGCTTCTCTTGTGGAAATATCTGGTGCGATGTATCACACTTTCTTTGACCTCACGTGCATTCAGCGATTCTGATCACCTAGCAACTAATCGAATACTTTTTACTTTCCTTGCTCTACGAAGTAGAAAGGAAAGTTATGTAATCGGATGAAAGAAAAATTTTGAGTTCTCTTCAGATCTTTACGTTTCAGACCCCCCTGAGTCCGAAAAACACTATTTGGGAAAATGGTCTGTGTGTGTATGTGTGCCTGTGAACAATTTTTAGAGAAAACCATCGTACCAAATCAGCTCAAACTTCATATCTCGCTCGCAGGTCACCATGTCACACCAAAATAAGGGTTTGGACAATATCCACCGAAAGTTAACTATAGTTATCATAGTGATCAAAACACCAAATATTTTTTTTCTCAAAAACGGCTCTAACGATTTTGATTAAATTTTTTATATTGATAGCTCTCAATAGAGCAATCATACCATAAAATTCCCATTCGTGGGAAAAGGACGAGAGCAGCACAATAAATTACCAAAACTTACGACGAAATCGATTTTACCGCAGTTTTTAGAGAAAACAACCGTACCAAATCAGCTGAAACTTGATGTCTAGCCTACAGGTTACCATGGGACGCAATAATGAGAGTATGGGCAAAATCCACCGAAAGTTGACTATAGTCATCATAGTGATCAAAACACCAAATTTTTTTTCTCAAAATCGGCTACAACGATTTTGATTACATTTTTTTATATGGATAGCTCTCAATAAGACAATTATACCATAAAATTCCGATTTTGTGGGAAAATGACGTGAGCAGCACAATAAATTATCAAAATTTTCGACGAAAAGCGTTTTTACCGCGGTTTTTTCCTTTTAAATTCCGCTGGAATGTTAGTAGAATGTTGAAGAAAATTGGTACTGTAGTCCGATCCAGTACTTATAGGGTGAGTATCTAAAAACGCTCATGAGATACATGGGGCTCATTCCAGAAATTCCTGAATTTCAACTACCGCCATTTCGCTTGATACCAGTTCTAACAGTAATTACCCAATAACTCTGCAAAAGTGATTACTATCCTTTTCAAAAAAATTCGAGTTTACAGCCTCATTAATTTTCTGGGTACCGTTTGTTCAATAATGGTCCTGAAATGAGTACGAGCAGCACAATAAATTCTTTAACTGTAATCGCTGCTGCTTCATGCTGCCGTAAAGCGTTGTTTGACCAAGTTCAAAGGAACTGAGTGATAAATGAATTGATTAAATAGAATAAGCCAATGTACAAAGTGAATTGTTGTAGAGCTAAGGAAAGTTGTGTGTTGCAACGCACCAGATATTTTCATTCTGTTTACGACAAAGTTGTACATGACAACGGCGCTTGTGATTCTAGAATTAATTACGCTGCTCCTTCTAGTACTACAATCATTATTGAGCAATCAAATCACCTGCGGTTGAAGCGTATTTTCGTGTGATTTTTACTTTCCTTGGCTCTACAAAGTAGAGAGGACAGTTGTGTAATCGGCTGAAAGGAAAATTTTGAGTTTTCTTCAGATCTTTACGTGACAAATCCCCGTGAGTTCAAAAAACACTATCTGCGAAATTGGTCTGTAAACGATTTTTAGAGAAAACGACCGTACCAAATCAGCCCAGACTTGATATGTAGCCCGCAGGTTACCATGAGACGCCAAAATAAGAGTAAGGGACGAGAGCAGCTCAATAAAATACCAAAACTTTCGACGAAATCGATTTTAGCGCAGTTTTTAGAGAAAACAACGGTACTAAATCAGCTAAAACTTGATGTCTAGCCTACAGGTTACCATGGTAGACGCCAAAATAAGGGTATGGACAAAATCCACCGAAAGTTAACTATAGTCATCATAGTGATCAAAACACCAACTTTTTTTCTCAAAAACGGCTCTAACGATTTTGATTGAATTTTTTAATATTGATGGCTCTCAATATGGCAATTACACCATAAAAGTCCCATTTGTGGCTAAATGACGAGAGCAGCACAATAAATAATCAAAATTTTAGACGAAAAGCGTTTTTAGCGCGGTTTTTTCCTAATAAACTCCGCTGGAATGTTAGTAGAAAGTTAAAGAAAATTGGTATTGTAGACGAATCCAATACCTATAGGGCGAGTGTTTAGAAACGCTCATGAGATAGATGGGACTCACTCCAGAAATTCCAGAGTTACCAACCACCATCACCACCAACTACCGCCGTTTCGCTTACTACCAGTTCTAACAGTTATTACCCAATAGCTCTGCAAAAGTAATTACTATCCTTCTTCAAAAAATTTATGTTTACAGCCTCATTAATTTTCTGTGTACCAATTGTCAGTTGTGCTCAGTAATGGTCCTGCAATGAGTACGAGCAGCACAATAAATTCCAGAACTGTAAGCGCTACCGTTTCCTGCAGCCCCACAGTGTTGTTTGACCAAGCTCAAATTAATTGAGTGGTAAATGAAATTGATTAAGTAGACAAAAGTTATGCTGCGAATTTCTGATTCTAACAACGTGGAGCTTGTTTCAGCCCATACAGACTTCGATTCAATTTACATACTCGCTTATAATCATCACAGTAACCTTCAGGTTGCTTTACGTAAATTTCTTCTTTCAAATCACCATACAAAAATGCTGTTGAGACATCAAACCGCAACAAGTGCAAATTTTGACTAGCTGCTACACTAAGCAAAGTCTTTACTGTACTTGCTCTAGCAACTGGTGAAAAAGTTTGTTCATAATCGACGACTTGTTTTTGTGAGAAACCGCGTACTACTAACCTTGCTTTGAAACGTTCAACCGTACCATCCGGGTTCATTTTAACTTTGTATACCCATTTGGTTGGTATGGCTCTCTTTCCTGCAGGTAGTTCAGTAAGTGACCAAGTATTATTGGCATTTAACGAATAAATTTCATTTTGCATTGCACTTTTCCAATTTTCTTGGTTTTTACTATGCTTCCTAATAACTCTTTGGTTCATCTAATTTTTGAATTTCATTTTCGCCAAACATAATTAATGCGTCAAAACCATACCTTTCGGGTGGCCTAAGACTTTCACGATCTTTTAGTACTCGATCAATACCTTCATTATTTTGATCATACCAAGTGTCGTGTCTCCCTTCTTCTGGTTCTTCTGATGTGGCTGGTCGTATTTCTTGGCTAGCAGGATTTTTGTGACCCACAATTCATAAGGAGATATTCCCTCAACTCCAGAAACACCAGTTCTGTTGATAATGTACGTAGCGGTATTTATCATTTCAGCCCACAAACCCTGTGGTGTATTCTCATGAGCATGCATCAGGGTTCTAGCTGTTTCAACTATTGTTCTATGGTCGCGTTCACAGCACCCGTTTTGTTCAGGAGTGTGCGGCATTGTGAGCCTCTGCTTTATACCATTTTTGTGTAACAAAGCCCTCACTACTCCACAATCAAATTCACCACCATTGTCACTCAAAATTTCTTTGATAACGTGGCCTTATACTTTTGTTTCAGAAATAAATTGTTTTAATTTTTCAAATACTTCACATTTTCGTTTCATGAAGTAAATGGCGCGATATTTAGTGTAGGTATCTTTAAAACAAACATAATACCTATGTGAACCAATTGACTCCAAGAATGGTCCTACTACGTCACATGAAACGATCTCACCTGGGGTGGTTGTTTTTGGTCGAGTTCCAAACTTACGCCAGTGAGCTTTGCCATATACGCATGCTTCACAAAGCTTACCATCATCTTTGATCTCGAATCCAAGCTCAGCTTTCACAACTTTCTTTACGTGTTTCATGAATTGAAAAATTTGATGTCGAATCCAAGCTCAGCTTTCACAACTTTCTTTAAGTGTTTCATGAATTGAAAAATTATTAAAGACAAAAAACAAACATTTCAGTCACAAGTGAAAAATCATGAGCATTTCGTTTTTCTTTAATAAAAGATAAATTCAACATGTTGCCATGCTTCAATCAACATGTGTTTCAGCCAGGATTCAAAAAAGAATAATTTAGTGTAGACGCGTACTTCAACAGACAAAGCCGTATAGAAAGTGAATTGACGTAGAGCTGAGGAAAGTTGTGTGTTGCAACGCACCAGATATTTTTAAGAAGGATCGCGTTCACCGTTTTGGAATAATATGGTAAAAACTGTGAGAAGTGGGAATAGGTGAAACGGTGAGGGTTAAAATAACTATCTGATTAAAATTACTGTGATTTCATTGTTTTTGGTCTAAACACAGACGTACATCTCTGAAACTCACGTACCATTCGACCCAGCATCGAAAAATACCTGGAAGACGATGCGTGATTCCAATAAAGCTGACAAAACCTATTATTTGTTAATTTTTTTAACCATGGGTTTCGTCTTTCGGATTGCCAAACAGGTGGACACAATTAGATAGGAATAAGGATTCTGGAACGTTAAAGACCAACTTTCCTCAAACTGTCACTCGACAGAGAAGAAAGTAAGAAGAAGACTTCCAGTTGCTTCATCTAGGGTTGCAGAAACCATTTGTTGTCCCATTCTCTCCTACCCATAGCTTTGCACTGCGAAATGGCAGTCCGATCACTTCGGTATCAACCATGTCTCCTGTGCTTTCCACACCCTCTGACGATTTCAACTCGAATGTCTTTCTCGTCCTGCTAACATTGGATGACGTCAAAAGTGGTGCATCTGTGGCCATATCTTTTATTTTTCCTGTAATTTTTTCACTGTGCACGTTCCCGTCATTGACAGATAAATAAATCACACCGGGCATATCAGTGTAGTCAGTGCCAAAGATGAGTCTGAAAATCAAAACGGACATCGCCTGGACGTCACAAAACTGACAAATGGGCTGTTCGAGACAGACAGCAATGTTTATTTTTTATCTTTCACTTTTTGTTATATTAATTTTAGAAGACCTTTATTGCCGTCCGCGTCGCAGCCAGTCACCGTCACCATTGCTCACCTTAATTCGGACCTTGTTGTTCACGAAAGGTGAAGAACATGACCGAAAGAACAAGGATTTCCCTCCCCGTTCAAGATCCACCCGGTGCCGAAATTCTGCGCAGACACGATTATTACCTCGTTTGCGATCAAACTTACAACTCCTGTCTATTTTTTTACCCGCGTTGCCGAACGTTTTCGCCGACTCCATTTCATTTTCCCAAAAAGCCAAACCCCTCGTCGAGATTGTGGCTTCAACTAAAATCGCTTTTGAATCTTCGGTTTCCGTTTGGATACGTTTATCCCTGGACTACCTGGAACAACCCCGGACTCCAACGAAAGCCCAGACCAAGGCGCGTCAACGCTGTTCTCGTCACCATCGCAGCTTCCACGAAAAGAAGCTCTACACTCAAATTCCTTTTCACCGTCGAGCTAAGTCTCTATTTTTAAGGGCACTTTAGGTAGGGTATCAGAGTTCCACTGAGACTGCTCTGAAGGAACTGGCGACAGTGCTGGAGGATACTCTGAGATCCGGAGAGATTGCGCTGTGCTGCTTTCTGGATATTGGTGGGGGGGGGGGCTTTCGACCATACGTCGTATGCCTCAATTACAGCTGAGGCAGGTAGGAAGGGAGTAGATCCTTACCTAATCTCTAGGACCAAGGAGGCGCTGAGTAGCAGGGTGGTCTTTTCGGAGTTGGGGGGGGGGGACACACTCTCTGTGGTGCCCACTAAGGGGTGCCCGCAGGGGGGGGGGGTGCTCTCCCATCTCCACTGGTTACTGGTAGCTGATACCCTTCTCGAGCTGCTGGAGGAGGAGGGCTACAAGGTAATAGGATACGCGGATGACCTGGTAATTATAGCCAGGGAAAAAATCCGCGAGTGTAATCAGTTAATGCATGCAGGATGCACTGAATACCCTACAGAGATGGTGCAATGGGCAAGGACTGTTTGTCAATCCAGACAAAATAAGCCTGATCCCATTCACCAGAAGGCGCAGCCTTACGCTGCGGGAACTGAGGCTGGGTGGCAAGGTGTTGAAGATCCAGCATGAGATCAAGTACTTGGGGGTTTTCTTGATGGAAAGCTCACTTGGGCCACACACGTGAAAAAGCCTTACAGCGGGCGTCAGTGGTAATGTGGGCAGCTCAAAGAATGGTGGGGAAGACATGGGGGCTGAGGCCTGGGATGATCCGGTGGCTGTACACTGCGGTTGTTAGGCCTGTAGTCACCTATGGAGCCCTGGTCTGGTGGACTAGGGTGGAAAACAAAACAGTGCGGTTGCAGTTAAATAAACTGCAGCGTAGGGCCTGTCTGGCCATTGCAGGCTGTATGACTACATGAGCTACGGCTGCACTGCAGGTCTTGCTAGATTTAGCTCCACTCCACATACATGTTAAAAGGATGGCGATCCTCCAGGCTGTGCGTATGTTGGAGTTGGGTCTGACCATGCGGGGGAGGAGGAGTTCCTGCCACTTGATTCTTGACAAGGTGAAGGTGGGGGGGCCCGAACTGCATGTGGTAGACTCAATGCCCGCTAGGTTTAACTTCGTGCTACCCTTTCGGATACTCATTCATGAGCGATCCAGGTGGGAAGGGGGAGCTCCCACTTTCGAAGCTGGGGCCCTGCTATACTACACTGATGGCTCGGTCCAGGGTGGCCTTGGAGGGGCAGGCATCTTTGGGCCGAGAGTCAGGGCAGCGATCCCATTGGGGTCGCTGGCCACAGTGTTCCAGGCAGAGGCAGCTGCAGTGACAGTCTGTGTGCAGCGGCTGCTGCAGAGGGGACTGAAGCGGCAGAGAATCTACATAATGGTGGACAGTCACGCCACTCTCAAGGCGTCAGCCTCATACTGTCTTACATCACGGCAGGTGTGGGAGTGTCTGACTGGACTGAAAACCCTGGCAGAGGACAACAGTGTAACACTGTGTTGGGTGCCAGGGCATCAGGGTATAGAGGGAAACGAACGGGCTGATAGGTTGGCTAAGAAGGGATCATCCCAGATCCCCATTGGGCCTGAGCCCTTTGTTGGGACTACCAGGAGCCACCTACGTAGAGAGGTTGGCAAATGGGAGGACCGGTGCAGGGCTGCTCATTAGACAGTAGATTAGACAGTCAAAACTCTTCATCCGGCTCTCCAGAGAGAGGTCCAAGGAGGTGCTTGCACTGGGGAGGAGGGATATGAGGATCATATGTGGCCTGTTCACAGGTCACTGTCTGCTGAGGTACCACCTTGCAAATATTGGCAAGTGCGAGGTACAGGTATGCAGGATCTGCGAGGTAGGGCTAGAGACGACAGAGCAGGTGCTGTGCGTATGCGATGGACTCCGATGGTCGTTCTGTGTTTGGGAGGCCCTTTCTTCAGCCCAAAGAGGTGGCAAATGCAGAACTTGCGGATATCCTCCGATTTGTGCGGGGGTGGTGGGGGCGCATAGGTGACGTCACACCAAGTGAGACCAGTGCCCTGCGGCCTGGAGGTGGTGCAGGGGGGCCATGATCTGAGGATCATGGACGCCCTTACAATAGGCCCGTTTGTGGCTGCAGTGAGGCTATCGCCTGCATCCACCGTTGTATTTAAAAAGAAAAAAAAAAAAAAAAAGGGCGTCTTATTTATTTAGCGTCCACGACACAAATCTTTATGTTATCTAACACAAGTCACATATATCAACAATGAAGTCATCCCCATAATCACAAATAAAATACAATTTTTTTTTTTTGTTAGCTCGCCTCCTCGTGGTGCACCCTGGATAACGCTAAATGAGCTAACACCCACTGGCGGCCAGACAAACAATTAATTTATTGTTCTCCTGACCACACACGACACAACTCTACATTGTCGGAATATAGATTGGAAGGGCGTCTTTATTTCAACCTTCGTTTATACCATTTTAATAAATCTTTCCTATGTTACGCTTGAAGTTCAGATCTCGCATTTTTGTCTCATTTCACTCTGTTCCTGGTAAACGAAATACTGATGCTAAGTTAAGTTTTCTTTGAACTCGACCGTTTAAAGGCCGAAGAAGAGACATTCTGATCCCAGTGGTAGCAGACATAGGCCACAGGCGAACCAGAGCTGTCACGGTGAGCGAGCACAAATGGAGGACTGGGAAATAAGCGCACACACGTAAGTACTTTCCAGGTACCCTCCCTCACATTGCATTCTTTAGAACTGTTTCTCTAACCAATCGCCGCTCAAGTTAGTAAGTCAAAATACATCAGAAAATCTCTCGAATTCGTTTTTTAAATTTTCATAAGAACGTCCTCAACGGTTTTCCCGAGACAACTGAGTAACCAATTTGTTTTTGCTATAAGTCATTGTAGAAATCCGATAATTATGTAGCGGCTGAAGTTCTAACGTATTCTTAATTTACGTTTCAATCGCCACGGATTTTTTCTCTGCCGGAGGGTTCGATAGAAGTTATGGTCCGAAGTTCGGTAAAAGACACATGAAATGTACCGCGCAATGAAAGATGGACAAATTGGTACCATTCAAGTGGCTGTTCGTAGGTAATTCCGTTGAGAGTAGAGGAGTTGATAGGTTTGTAGTCATGAGCGTAGATATTCGCACAAATACGATGGTTGCGGGTGGAAAGGGGAGTGATTACGATGTTAGAAGTATATTCCAATAAAACTGGATGGATAAAAATGACTCAGACGATGTTGTTTTCGGACAGAGCAAAAGCGACGTTAACAAGGCTTTTGAGAGATGAATCTCGGGAATTACGTGATCTTGACTTTATTACGTAAGGCTGAGCCTGAGGAGAAGAAAGATAAGTATCAAATCGATGGGGAGAAACGGGCGTCATTGTCACAAACGTTACGTAAGCTCGACGAAAAATAATAAGACGCGAATTCATTCGGAGGAAGAGGATCAATGTCAGAAACGGGCAATACGATCATATTTGTGCGATTTCAGAGCTATATATGTCCGTATCTCAGCATATATTTCAACGGTCTGTTTTGTCAAAAGGGTTATACAGTAATCTTTTTCGCAAATTCGCTTTTGCCCACTTCGCATCCGACCAGTGTTAGTTCATATCGAAGTTATGTAGATCCGAGCTCTTTTGAGGATCGAGGTTGGAAGTTAGAGTAGAGAAAGAGGGGGGATAACTTCCAGGCTACACAGTTCAGATAAAAAGGCAATCCTCTACCAACCCATTTTGCTTCGGCTCTTCTTCCAGAGTTTTCGGACTTGGGAGATGTGGATCTGAAAAGGGGTGGGCTGAAGACCCTTAACGGTGTTCCGCGCAGCACTAACCGCCTGGCCCGACCTCTTTCCTGTAAAGAAACTCGTGTGGAAACCAAAACAACAAGTGTGTCCTCCCTTTGCTCCAAACTCTCAACCCGAAGAGAAAATCAGATGCCAACAACAAACTTGGGGATTAAATCGATAGGAGAAAAGCGTGGAGTTCGCACAACACGGTGCGGCAAGGTGCACTGAAGAACCATAGGCTGAACCTGCTCGCCTCCACTGGTTGAACTTCGTCGATGAACGCTTGCTTTCTTAGAAAACCGTGTGGGACGGAAGGCCATTTTATGTCGAATCAACGCTGATCACCAGAAATCAGGCTAATGAAGTGTGCTTGTTATTCCTGCATTCATGACGCCTACCACTCAAAATGTATATTTATACACATTGCATGGAACAACTATTCATCACTGAGAAATGAAGTATGTATTGAGGCCAGGGATGATGGAACGGAGTAGCTTACAGTCCTGATTTTTCAAAAAAAACGCCAAAGCGCCCTCGACTGAAGGTGAATTTGACTGTAATAGGTTCGAATAGGTTCCCTTTGGAGGTGCGTGTCGATGCAGGTTGTGAACTCGAGGAAATGGGGCCTTGCGAAAAGTGATAATGAGCTCCGGTGACTTGACAACCGCAGCAGGTATGCAGTTTCCCTTTCACTGCGATCTATCCGATCGAGTCAACGCTCGAACTGCTGCAAATTCATTTTCAGCGTCGTTTTCACCAAAAGAGATTCACCAACTGATCACGGCTAGATAAGTAAATCAAGGCTGGCCTGTTTCGTTCCCACCACGCTAGCTGAGATCAATGAGGGTTGCGGTTAGGATAGCCATGGATAGCCATTCATAGTGATTACGCAGCGATTAAGCCATATCGAGAAGGCAGTGGACTCTTGAGGTTACAGTAAAGTAAGGAAATCGGACGTCTGTTCAACATCTCGTCCTGTAAACAAGTGTGTAAACGTGAATGACCCCGAACCGTACATCCCGTAGATGCCCAACCCTCAACAATCCAGATTTGACCAAATTATTGTTTCTTATAATTGTCGGAAGCCAAAGTGACCGCATTAACCTCTGCAGAAGCTGAAACTGGGGAGGAGCATAAAGTGCGAATACACGTGCTTCAACTGCAAGAACAGCACAAAAACTCCAAATTAGTACGGGAGAATGCTTTGTGCGAACAAGGAAACTCGCAAGTGGTACGAGAAAATGAGAACTGAACAAGACATAATAAAACCCAAAATTGTGAGGTTACAACTTTTACGAGCAAGGCAGGGAGAATTATCGTGTCTAATAAATGTTGTATAATACACTAACTTGTGTGTAAAAGTGTGTTATTGACATAAATCGTGTCTAATAAATGTTGTATAATACACTAACTTGTGTGTAAAAGTGTGTTATTGACATTTGATGTCTTTACTTTGCTACATAAACTCGAAAATGTAACGCTGACGGCGTTACGGAGAAGCGTCACGAAATTTTTCAACACAAGTTGCAAGCACATCCCCTGTGGCGTAATGGAGAAGGCATTGGTCTCCTAAACCGGAAGTTGTGGGTTCAAGTCCCACAAGGGTTACGATTATTTGTTTTGACATTTTATGTCTTTACTTTGCTACATAAACTTGAAAAGGTAACGCGGGAGATGTTGCGCGGGATATGTAACGGAGAAGCGTCACGAAATTTGTGTTGGGTTAAGTGCATGGTAACGTCTGTTACAAAATCTAACGCTTGGTAACATCACACGTTTTAATAACCTCAGTGACTAAGTGATGATGTCAATTGCAATTGACGCGGCCATTATATCGAAACCTTCAACGAGCACAATCAAACGTAGTTATCATTGCATTAAAAAGAAAAAACCCAATATAAAAGAGATAAAATTTTCCTAGGGGTTGCGTACTTGTACGAAAGCTGTACCCACCGTTTGTGTTCATGATTTCCCCAGGGAATACATAGCGCTGGCTAAGGATTCCCTAGAGGGAGCAGTCCTAATCTATCCAAAGTGGTTTGAATTCGATAAATTGAGTATCCGTTTTGAGAAGGTTCGTGTATACAGTTTTGAAATTATCGGGTAAAATGCTAGTAAGCGAGACGACAGTGGTTTGAATTTCGGAAGTTTTAACAATTAAATCAAGTATTACAATTCTTTATTTTTTCCTTTATTTTCCATTGAATTTGTGATACCTTAAACGGTTAGGTACTTTAACTTGCCACTTTTCGTAGTATAGGGTGCTTTGAGAGTCGTTAGTATATCGGTAGGGGGGGGGGGTTGTTGGGATGTATGACGGAGACAAAATGATTGGCTGTGAACTCACACTCTTCTCTTGGCTCCTACTAGCGTAGTCGAATGGAGCAGAAGAGCCATTATCATGGTTCATTACTATTGATTAAGGACTCCCTATACTGTACTTTCTGTTCCTTCTATACTTTCCACTAGCTGTATCCATTATGATGTATGTTCTGGGACCTGAATACTTCACTACCTTTGCTGGTTCCCAATGGCTGGTAGGTGTCTTTTTAAAGAATATATTTTGGTTATTTGACGCTTCCTCCATATCTGCTTTTAAATCCGCCCAAGTAAGCGATTCGCTCCTGGGTTTTCTGATGGCGATATGACGTTAGAGTTTTTTCTAAAATTGCTCAACCCATATTTTACGCGAACAACAACTTGTAATTGTAAATAATTACAATCGTAATACTTTTCTTCGCAACAGAATTTTAATTGATATCTTGAAGTCGTCGGAATGCTCTCATATCCATCTGAAGCGCTGGGAGAGATGACGATAACCTATTATATTAGATTATCATCGTAGTGGAAAAGCAACTGCAATAACTGCGCACTTGTAAACAGCATCTTTATTTATTATTGTTGGGTGCAAGAGCTGCAAGAGCAGCTGGGGGCTGAGGAGCGCAATAAAACTGAAACTCGGTGGACGTGAGGAGGACTGTATTATACGTGCGTGCGGAATTGAGTTGAATTAAAATTGAGGTGAGATGGAGTACAAATGGGCGACACAATGGCAGTACTCGGAACAAGTGAACTGGCGCGGGCAACCATATGAGAGCGGTAGTTGGAAGCAGAATGATTTTGGAAGAGCTCTGTCGTCGATAGGAAAATGGAATTGGGAGAAAGAAATAAAGAAAGGGGAAAACCTGGGAAAGAGCTGTTAGAACCAACCGACCGCGTGTGAGGGGCAGGTATTGGAATAGTTGGAGAAAATTAAGCGGTCGGAGACAATGACGCAGGGAAGTCCGAGGTCAACGACTCTAACCACTTCGACGCTTTGTGTCGAACAATTAATATTATTATTATTATTATTATTATTATTATTCCAAAACATATGTAAATTAGGTATTAAAGAAATTGGGTTGTGTAAATTACTCACAATAATAGAAGAGAATATTCGATGGAGCACGGTAATGGCGGACAAATGTCAGGATACGATAAATAAAGATAAGAGCTCACCGAACCTAACCGCCCAATTTTTTGGGGTTAGCGCTTGATCAGGGCTAGAGCTTAACCCAATCTGGCGAAGGCCGTTTTTGTGGCGGGAGCGGGTTAGGTACTGTCAATCGACTCTAAACGGGATCGACGCAGTTGGTGAAAACGGCCCTCAGTGTTTGTGGGTTTCCTCTTCAAATTCCATCAACAATGTTGAGCTTCCTTCATTGTCTCTTCTAGAGTCATATCCAGGGTCTTGTCCATGTTCGTTTTGGCCTGCCATTTTCTATCTCATCTGACAGTATTGGTATGAGCAGCGTTAGAACTTTTTCTGGAGTATTTCACTTTTCGACGTGAGACCAAGCGGTTGACGCATGGGGTACTGTACACAAAAGGACGCGGATCACTGACAGCCCATCGAGAACCCACCACTCTAATTGGTAAAGCAGTATGCGAAAGTTTAGGGGATAGAACAGACCTCCACGAAGATATTGCCGTACTCTTTTATTTTAGACCTCAATTGATGTCCGTGGTGTCCAGATGAGAGCATTCTCTACAGTGAGGATAGGCGTTTCTGCATCCTTACAAAATTGAAACAGCGCTTCCGTTTATCCCGACGTATGAAATCATTTTTAACTACTCGAGCACTTGAAGCGTTTCTTCATTGTAATTCAGAAACTTGGCGGTTGCTGTATTTTCGAACCTTATCTCATATTTCCATTATAATGTATGATAGTCCATTTGCAGGACGTCTTCTCTCCACTTGTAGGATAAATTGAATTGTGTGAATGCATTAGGAATAAGGCTGAGTCCATTGTCGTCTTGTCGAAAGCCTCGGGCCTGAATTATTTCGAACGTTGCTAGCGCCACATTTCATCCTTTCGCCTTTGTCGCCCGACACGTTCGAGCTTCCCGAATTATTTCCTGAAACAGAAAATCTCTAGTTCTCGCGTGGATGTGATGAACGAAGAGAATGGACTCGACGATCCCAAGTTGGTCCTCTATTTACATTTCAGTTTGGTTCTGATTCAAGCAGAGCTGGAGAGAGCTCCCTCGTGGGTATTACTTCCTCAATTCTCTCCGCTACCATGTGCTCCCTCACTTAGTAAAGGGTGTAAGGTAGCAGAGCGGCACTGGAACTGCGTGTCAAGTCAAAAACAGTAAAATGGGACGAAACAGATTAACGTTCCTACGGATCTACTAGAGGATACATGAAGAACAACAATCCCCTACGAACGCTGTGCAATTTCTCGCGCAATAGATTCAATTTTCGTCCGATTCCGTGGAAATTCCAAGGGCGTGTCAGCAATAGCGCTCGTGGCAGAGTTCAGCTTTAATTGAACTGTGAGCAACTTGCCACATATTAAATTCTTGCAACCCGCATACCTTCGTTTGGTGTCAATTTACGTGTAACGCGAATAATCCTCTCGTATGTCCATAAAGTATTATTGTTCATAGTATGCATGATGCAACGTCACCTACCCTCTAGACATACCTTTGTTTCAAACTCCAAAAGTAAGTTACTGGTTTCGAAAAAGTCAAACTTATCGAGATCATTAATAATGGCTCACCACAATCAAACCCACGCGCTAGATTAGTATCCTGGGAAAATTGATACCAATGAACTGGTTCAAAACGACTTTAAATCAATTGATACTTTGGCAAGAAAAGTGGAGAAGTTTTCATGCGAATCGTTCAACGAAGAAAACAACTTAGTCGAATATGAAAACCAGTTCATTTTGAAATGCATAATAAGGAACAGCGATGAGGTGCAAGAGGCAAGACGGGACCTCTTATTACCTCTTGTTGAACCTATCCCGTTAAACAAAGTAACGAATTTTCTCCTACCTAAAGATGTGTACAGAAATAGCGAGTTTTAGGTCGATTTATAAACCCAAGAAGACAATTTTTGCTGCTCGTTTGGAGTATGAGCAATGTGTTCGCCATGAGAATGAATGTTTTTCAAGTTTTCTTATACGATTGAAAGAACTGGCAACTTTTTGTCAATATGGCGAATATTTTAAAGAACGAATAGGGAGGGAGTTGCTGGGGGGATTACGTTTCCAAAGTTTGAAATTGAAATTAGGCAGCGTTGGCCAGAGGGTGTCAACTCAGATGGCCCTAAAGTAACTTCATGTCAACTTTTGGAACTTGCTAAGTCTATGAAGCGTGCCAGAGATGAGTTAGGGTCTGATTTACTGGTTAAAGTTGCTGTTAATAGAGTAGACGCCTTTAAAAATGAAGAGGATAGTAATTACTTTTGCAGAGTTATTGGGTAATAACTGTTAGTAAGCGAAACGGCGGTAGTTGAAATTCAGGAATTTCTGGAGTGAGCCCCATGTATCTCATGAGCGTTTTTAAACACTCGCCCTTTAGGTATTGAATTGGACTACAATACCAATCTTTTTCAACATTCTACCAACATTCCAGAGGGGTTTATACGGAAAAAACTGCTGTAAAAAAGCTTTTCGTCAAAAATTTTGATAGTTGATTGTGCAGCTCTCGTCATTTTCCCGCAAATGGGAATTTTATGGTAGAATTGCCTTATTTAGAGCTATCAATATAAAAAATTTAATCAAAATCGTTAGAGCCTTTTTCGAGAAACAAAATTTGGTGTTTTGATCACTATGATAACAATAGTTAACTTTCGGTGGATTTGGCCCATACCCTCATTTTTGCGTCCCATGGTAACCTGTAGGCTAGATATTAAGTTTCAGCTGATTTGGTACGGTTGTTTTCTCTAAAAACCGCGCTAAAATCGAATTCGTCAAAAGATTTGGTAATTTATAGTGCTGCTCTCGTCTTTTTCCCATTGATGGGAATTTTATAGTATGATTGCCATATTGAGAGCTATCAATAAAAAAAATTTAATCAAAATCGTTAGAGCCATTTTTGAGAAAAAAATATTTGGTGTTTTGATCACTATGATAACTATAGTTAACTTTTGGTGGATTTGGCCCATACCCTTATTTTGGCGTCCCATGGTAACTTGCGGGCTGGATATCAAGTTTGAGTGGATTTGGTACGGTTGTTCTCTCTAAAAATTGTTAACAGACACACAGACCATTTTCCCAAATAGTGTTTTTTGGACTCAGGGGGGTCTAAAACGTAAAGATCTGAAGAGAACTCAACTTTTTTTTTTCAGCCGATTACCTAGCTCTCCTTTCTACTTTGTAGAGCCAAGGAAAGTAAAAAAGAGGGCCAGTGAACTAAGAGACCTTTTACAAATGTGCGCCAACTACCTCGTGTAACAAATGTGGTTGGACAGCTGTTGTCATTGAAAAGCGAAATGGATTTTATTTATATGAAGTACTGACCGGAGGTGTAATTAAAAGAAAACATGCAGACCAGTTGAGAAAAAGAGAAGGGGCCGTGAAAGATGACAAGGCAGCTGAATGAAACTTAAGAGGGGAAAAGTATAGAATTTACCACCAAACAAAACATTATTATTGTTGCTACTAACAGTACTTAGTTTTGTATAAACATGAAATAAAGTTAGTTTAGTTTCTGTTTTCAATCCATGAATCGTACTTATTGTATTTCCTTTATTGTCCTCAATCTAAATGGAGTTGCCAAGGTCAATCTGCTCTTACCACTACATTTTCATCAGACGTTTGATACAACTGGAGTTCAACAAATTCCCCCCCCCCCTCACTCTTTTCATCGGTCATTTTGCCGCCCCGTTCAAACCTCACTCCGCTCCAAAACGCAGTCACTCATTTGCTATCAGAGCAATACAGAACACTACTTCAATTATACGAAAATTTGAACCTGGGGCCTGTTTCACAATAAGCTAGTAATATAAGTGAAATCTACAAGTTTACAAGTGGTAGTATTATGAGTCCTTGTAATTTCTGTTTCACAATGAGATGCCTCCAACTGGTATTACAAGAATAATTTTACCAGTAACTTATAAAAAATACTAGCTCAGCTGATGACAATCTACAAGTCAGCTGGTCAAACATATGTGAACTCGCCATTCCCGCCCGCCCGCCACCGCTCCCGCATCTTTATCGCGTCCCTTCACTCGTCGTCGCGCCCCTAGATTTTTCGATATACCTACCTATTGAAGATGAGCAAAAGAGAAGACAAGCGGCGATTACAACTGTGCGTTCTCGAAAAGGTGAAGCAAAGAAGATCAGTGCTTTGTGGTGCGTTCAGCGATGGCTGCTTGGAGGGAAATCCTTTCCTTTCTACCCTACTCCTCCATTAACCTAGTTCCTCATAAATAGAGATAAGCTGCAAAGTACTATCAACATTATGTTCAATCAAGATCGTGAGGAACATGTAATGGTTCAACTTCTTCCCGTCTCGCGATGTTGCACAACGCCGCGCAGCACTTGACAATTTCCCCTGCAAGTACTGGGTTCACTCTCAGTTTATTGAGACATGGGAATGGTTCTTTTAAGATACCAAGTGCACACTCGATGATACGCCGAGTTTTTTTTTAATGGTATCTATTGTATAAAATCTCTGATTGATTCCGAGGATCATTTCGTAGAGGTGGCATCAACCAAGTGCGAATATTATAGCCGGAGTCCCCAAGCAATACGAAATTGCCAAACGTTCCGTCGTCCATGATGGCTGGCAATCGACTGTTTCTCAGCACTCGATTGTCGTGCACACTTCCGGGCCAGTTCGCATTCACGAAAAAAAACTGACCTGACGCTCCGCAAACGAACATGCAGTTCAATGAGTGGTTCTCATTGCGGTCAACGAATGCTGCCTCATGCCTCGTGGGTGCGTCGAGCTTGATTAGACTGCCACAACCACAACTTTCTTTACACAGCGAGAAACGGTTGCTTTGCTGACACCATGCAAGTCTGCTACGACGTGGAACAGGGCACAACTTCCCACCTGCTGGTACACGGATAGAGAACCACTTTTTCCAGTGCGGTGCGCAATGAGTTGTCCGATTTGTTCAACTAAGAATTCGATTTTGTCGGAAGTCATACGGAATCTTTCATTGCACTCTAATTCACTCAAAAAACTGAAGTTCACTCTTGCACGGAACACTTTTCTTCGTCGTAGAGGACGACGCAAATGATTCTCTCTGCCTACTTGAAGATCTTCGTCGGACTCAGAATCACCAAATAACAAATCTTCGAGCATTTTGTCCCTAGGACAATTGAATTCCAAAATACCGTAACACGATTGAGCATTGAAGACAACAAATATATAAGTTACCAAGAGCTGGTAAAATATTTACAAGGGCTTGCTTATATTATTGGAGGTTTGATTTTACAGGACAGGATTGTGAAACAGCCTTCTTGTAAAACTACTAGTATTACAAGTGAATTCACTAATATTTCCGGCACTTGTAAAATGTTATTGTGAAACAGAATTCACAAGTTACCAGCGCATTCGCTCGTAATAATAGTTACTAAATCATTGTGAAACAGGGCCCTGGAGGCAAGTGGACTCTCATTCTGACTGTTACGTGTTATGAACTCATCAAATGCATCGAATCCCTTTGCCCCCAACAACAAGAATGACTCACTCGTTTGGTGCAACCTTCGAATCGGAGAGAAAGGCTATTTTAGCCAGATATTTTGGATGTACAACACCCTGAGAAGTAAAACGTTACGTGGGTGGGAAGGTGTGGTGGAAATACGAGTGAGGGGTGGGAAGCGGTTGAGAAACTTTGACGAACGAACGGGAGAGTTAAGGAAAATAGGAAAGTATTGCTACGCCAGTGTCTTCTTGCAGGCAATAATTTTTGTTCGTTCGTGAATATAAATATAACTCAAATCAGGCCCCTCATATTACATTCAAAGGACGTTTTATTATGAATGAACTGTAATAATGATCTCGTACTCCGTACATGATAGAGGCTAATGTTAACATGTTTCCGGTAAAGTTTCTTCCGTGAAGTGCTCTTAGTCTTCAGGATTAAGTAGAAGACGGGTGACGGGTGGAGATTTTGTGAATGTAACAAAACCTTAAGCATTCTTTTTCGAATTTTCAGCCTGCAAAACCTAAGGTAGCCCAACTAACTGAGCATATATACGGATGTGGAGCAACCAGACAACGGAGCTCATTGGTTGTCTGGTTTTGCCCAAGACATTTACATTTGAATTGTATAATTCCATGAATTGAAGGTAAAATGATTTACATAACAAAATTATGCCGGGAGACTGTTATTTGAATTGAATAAAAAGATGGAATAGTCTTAAGAATTTTAATGTCTTTGTGACTATGGACAATTTTTTCCCACCGGCTATTTTTAGGCAGCGTAGCTTAACGAATGCTGAGTTTACGAGCTCTTCCAGGCTAACCTGATTCTGCAGTTCATACTCGTTCTCAAAGCAGAGTAGGGAGGGAATGAGGAAATGAGCGTGATGATCCATAGGATTTTGGGAAGAATTTAATCAGAATTGAGAAAAAAACAGAATTCCCTGGAGCTTTGAAGCAGCAGGAAAGTCGAGCGAACAATCTCAAGGAGAGAGATAGTTGGCCTCTGGAGGGATTTGGGACGGAAAGAAGCCAGTGATGAAGGTAGTTTAACTGGGCGCTGAACGGAGGGTCAAGTAACTCAATCTGTGCGAGGAGATAAGTGTCAAGACGCTCGGACAGAAGAGTGTGAAGCACTCGAATGTCAGCAATGAGACAGGGGACCTTATCGCCAACCCCTCATCTTTTGACGTATTCGAAGTCAGCACTACATCGAGATCTAATCAGTGCAGAGGGAGAGAACGATTGGGAGAAAATGGTTGCAGCGTTACACAGCTCATACGAGGTCTCGAACCTGTGAGACTGCGTCAAGCTGTTCAGGAGAATGATCATTCGCCGCGTTTTTTAAAAACTATTTCGACATCTTCACCACTGAATTTGATGTCTTTTACCAACTTATTCCCACATGTTTCACTCTTAATGTATATTAGCGACTAATCGTTGAACCAAGATGTATCACAGAATAAAATTTAGTTCATGAAATTCAAATTAAATTATTTTTAAACGTTCGAGTGAAAACGCGTTAAACTTAGGGATGAGCATCGATGGTCGATACTATCGAACTATCGATGTTTCGCATCCGATAGTCGAGTTTTCACCATCGATGGTTTAGAACCGATGTTTTACCACTATCGATGGTTTTAGACGCGATAGTATCGAACCTTTTCATTATCACTCGATCCGCGATTCAAGAATTTGTACTTCACCGACGGTGTCAGCCTTGCTAAGTACTTGAAATACATCGATAGCCAGATAAAAGACCTTGAAAGAGAAACTAAGGAATCATCAAGTTCACAATCGGAAGCTGAAGGCGAAGCTGAATCACTTGAAGCAACAGGTACCTACATATTATGATTTCTACCAACTTTCTATTTTTGAAGTAGTGTTTCATATGATTGGTCTTCAATTAGTTACTTACGCCTATGAATTTATAGTTTTTTCAATAATGAACAATTTTGGTTTTTGAATATTTAATTAAGGATGGATGGTTTCATTTTAGGGAGCAGTATCTTCAGTGACCATAATAAATTGATTCAAAAGAAGTGGAAGAAAAATGATACCGATTCGGATTCTACACTTCAAACGTACCACGCTGAACTGAATTTATATTTGAGAGCACCAGCAGAAAAAACGGAACAAGATCCACTGAAATTTTGGAGCCAAATGTCTACCACTTACCCACTTCTTTCTCAGCTGGCTACAACTTCATACCTTGAGACTGTGGCCACATCTGTCCCATCTGAACGATTGTTCTCCAAGGCAGGGCAAATAATTACCAAGAGCAGAAATCGCCTTGAAGGGAAGTTTGCATCCAAAATTTTATTTTTAAATTCATTGCCAGATGAGCTGTGGCACTTTAATGAAGGCAGTACCTACCTATCTGCCAAGTATACCTAACCAACACGAGTATGGTACTTACCTATTGATTTATGTTACATTTGATTGGTTGAATTTTGTATTCCTTAATTTTTTATAATTACAATACACGACAAGAATAAGGTATTTCTATATTGAGTTGAATCCCATTTTTAAGCGTATTTTCGAATGAAAAATTCAAATGCAATGACAAAAACAAACAAATTTTGTTCATTTTTGGTTGATTTTGATTGACCTAAACTGACCAGTGATTGCCACAGTATGATGCAAATAGCAAAGATAGATAGGTACTCGAAATATCCTGGGCACCCATTCAATTTTATAACTTCTTCCCTTGAACAAGAAGTATCGAAACTATCAAAAACCATCGATAGTTTAGTACTGATAGTTTTTAACAATCGATGGTTCCCTTCGATAGATTATTCGATGGTGACTATCGATGGTTTCCAAACGATGCTCATCCCTGGTTAAACTAAGGTGGATCGCTGGTGTACACGGTAGTTGTGGGTTGCTACGTATCAGCTGTTCAACAGCCGTGTCACATTTTGCTCAACGAGGATGGGTGTAATTGGGCTGGACATCCACAGAAAAATTAATACCAAACCGGACGCAATATTTTTGAGTTGCAGTTTGATTAAACAGCGCGCGGCTGAGAGCAATATTTCACTTGAGACGTCTCGCAAGCCGTGACATTATTTTGCTGAACTTGAAAAGAACTACGATCGTGATCCAGCGATAAATAAGCAACAATGTTATTTCGACAAACGTGAAAAGCGCACTTTATCGTTGCGAGATGAACATGTTGGAGGCGTCGGGGGAGCGATACATCCTTTGCTGAGTTATCAGGGCTCCATTTTATTCGCCAGTATGGAACACATAAGTCATCCAAGTACCTATTTATAGCGTGAGGCGGGGTCATAGATACTCGGCTCGAAATCGAAAGGAGATGTGACAGAAACTCACAAACACGCAGAGACAGCTTGTCCGTTCCCACCTCCCAACTTGCTACCTTACCTCTCGCAAGGGCCTTCCCCCAATGATTGATGCCGAACCCTTTCTCGAACATTGATGGATCACCTGGACAATCCATTAGGACTTGGTTGGAGGATCTTTGTTATCTGTTATGGACGGTAGATCCTACACAACTGAACCACCTAAGCTCCTTTACCCCACACGCCCTCCATCCGTTCCCTCAACTCTTAGGAAAGAGATCTCGTCAGGACTTTTTTGGAAGCGATTTCTTTTCAGAAGCAATCACTGTAAGCGATGAAACTTCCTCTGCAGAGAATGGTTCATAATCTCACGCAGCATTGGTGATTATTTTACAGTATACTCAATCAAAAGGTCTGGAACATTAGTGGCTTCTTCGATTTCAGACAACTGAGTCAATAACGTGTTCATTGCTTCCTACTGCCCCACAATAAATTGAAAATGTGGAATGAACATATCAACGATTCTCTCAAAGTAGAAGGAAGAGGGAAATGTGCAAGTAGTAACATATTAGAAAGTGTTAGATATCTGCATGTGCATATGTGCGCAAGAGGTACAACATGTGGAGACAGTCCTGGTTGACATTCGAAGAGAGCTGTCAACAAGTCCATCTTGTTTCTTATCGCTATTTGGAAGCAACTTGGCCAGGATTATTCCAACCTCTGAGAACTGAGCATTAGGAAGTCAACAAACAATAAGAGTTACCGAAAGGCATTGGATGTTTGAAGGAAGAATAAACGGTCACGTGTTTTTGAGTCAGTTGCATTACTTAGCAGGTCAATTATATGAAGTGAAAGCCCAGTTTTACTGATGCAATGATCGGGCAAAGTACCAGAGCGTGTGACGAAGTGGAATGATTCGCTGTTTTTACTGGCCCAAGCACATTTGAATGAATGATTTCAATTTTTTCAGACGTTCTCGTACCTCGATTAGTCGAAAATGGGAGTCTCGACATCTTCCCATTCACGCATGCTTCACAATCTCCCAGGAGTTCCCCTTTGTCCCAGGCAGCTCAACTTTTCTCTCGTTGCTGCCAATTTGAGGCCTGCTTCATGTAGACGTTCTTACTTTCGAAGCCAAAACGTAACACCTTTAATTTATATGATCTCCTTTTTTGTCCACCTTCACGTATAGGTTTCGTAACGTTTCTAGGAACGCCCCCTTTCCGGTTTTTAATTAATGCAACGTTGACTTACCACTTAATATCACTTCGTTTTCAATGTCAGTTACTTTTCCTTACAGGAAGGTAACATTAGTTTCGACGTTCTGAATGAGTAATGTATTTGACAAACACGCTTTGTAACGCTTGAGTGGTGTAACGTAACTAACAAAACTTTATTCATCAAATTGTTTCTTTCTGAGCACTGTCTAAGTACCACACGAACCCGTTCTATTTGCTCCTCTAAGGGCCGGTTTGTTACGAGGGGGGTTTGGAGACGTCAGCGTAACATTGGTGGCAGCGATATGCGAACAAGTCCACGCTCCTTCATTCCAAGAAAAAGAAGAGAGCCTGAGAGAAAGAATTAAAAAAATTAAGAGAGAAAATAATGAGACGAGTTCTCGGGTCCGAGATTCGCTGACGCTGTGGAAGTTCCAGCGGAGAGAAAAGTGGTGACGCGTCTACTACAAAGTGAATGAAAAGTAAGCGCCCTTTCCTTGTCGCCCTCTCGTTCCCAGAATCTTTGATCGGATTTTCCGAGGATTCGCTCAACTCTCAAAAAAATCCGTTCATTAAAAGTCGTCCGCTCCAGGAGCAGCGGCTAACGGTGAGGGGGGAGATGTACCGCCTGACTCCCTTAGAAGGCCCCGGTGGATCGTGGTCTAGTGGTCAAGACACTCGATTCATAATTCTCGACGAAGATCGAGGATTGTGGATCGAGCTCCGGCGCGATTGCCGTAATTTTTGCCTGAGTCAGCGGATTCCCCAAAACGTCTCCAAACCCCCCTCGTAACAGGTTTATCAATGTCATTTGCAGGCTCGACTAAAGGCTGACTAAGTCAAATCTTTCAATAACTCCCGAAGACGCGTTCATCAATTCACTTTGACCACCCGTTTTTAACTCATCTCTCCGCTATTTAGTTATCGAATAACTAACCGATAACTATATCTGTCAAATAAAGTGTTTCGCCCGCCTCGATCCGTTTTTATTCATTTATTATATGTGTTTATTTATTTCCAACCGGTTATTTCAGTTATCAGATATTTGTAGTTATCTGCAAAATTGGTTGGCAGCCATGTTCGATTGTGTTTAGCTCGCTTAGATCTGTTTTCGTTTGTGCTTTCGTTGTCATACTACTATTATCGTTCTATTATTTATTGGAATTCTGACAATTCAATTCAAAATCATTTTATGAGCAATAGACTCCGAATCGGAGCTCACAGACTCTGAATTCTCCGACGAAGAGATGAACGCGAGTCAGGTCCGTACAAGAATCGAGTACTTTAATACGCTCGACGACGTAAATTTTCATACTAGGTTCCGGTTATCGAAAGAAACAACGCTGTTCGTACTTTCGCAAATTCTAACGCGGATAGAATTGCCAAGTAACCGAAATCACGCAATTTGGTCAATGACGAAACTCCTAACGCTCAGGTTTTACGGCCTCGGTAAGTACAGACCTAATATTTTAACGACATACCACGTTACATTCGTGCGTGATATAACTTACGTCAAGATCGAAGAGTAATTAAGAGCTTCCATCGAATGTTTACGTTTTAATTCCATTAGTCCCAAAATCTGGTTCGACGAATCACAACTTTCCTAATCCCTTCGTACGTTCGGCGGTTTTTACCAAGTAATGCAACGGTGTTCCTAACTGTGTACGTAGAAACTGATAAAGAAGAACGTTGTGGAATTTATAGAGTTGCGCCTACTTACATTACGTCACTGCTTGAGTGACCTAGCATGGTCAACGTATGACGGGACTATTGTTGTGAAGTTCCGTTTTGATTCATTTGGAATTATACGAAATATTGAACGGAGAAGTATATCGTACTTTGTCCGGTTATTTCTGATTCATTATTGACTTTCCATTTCGTAGCTTATTGGAACATGGACGATAGGCGAGAATTATGCGTTTTGACCTCGACGAGAAGAATAATTGTGTGCTCATAACTTTCTGTGCCCGTCTTATGTTTGTGTGAGATCGTGAATATCAAGTTTGAGCTGACTAGGTTCGGTAGTTATTTCTCATTCGCCCCCACAATCGCACACCATGTTCTGAAAGGGTGGTTTTGGAAGTGAAAAACGTAAATAGCTTAAGAAACCCAATAATTATATTTTTACCAACCACAGGCTATTAATGAGGCTATACAAATTAAAATGTCCTTACTATTCGTATACATTTTGGAATTATGTGGAAGTTGAACAGGTAAATAATCATTTTTGTTTGCTATTAGCTGTAGGCAATTTTTGAGGCGTTAGTAAAACGTCTGCCTCCCTCATTGTGAAACTAGTTTCCCAGACCGTTGTGTCACGCGCCCTCACTTTCATAAAGATGATGTCTGGAGAAGAAGAAAAATCAAAAGTGAAAATTCAATCAATGTCAATGTTTGTGAAACACACCGCACATTTGGCGTAGAGAAGCATCATACATCGTTTTTCAAATTATTTAAAAATTGTTTGGTATATGATTAATTTTGAATAATACACGTAACGTTTTCTGTTAGGAACATTTTTTTTACTTTTGTTGGCTCTACTCACAACGGCAAGTTATAAAATCGACGGAAAACCCGTTTTTTTGTAAGCTGTTCGTTACAAATGCTGTAGAATACGAAAAAATAGATTTGAGAAAATGTGTCGTATGTACAAAAAATCGCGACAAACACTTGACAAAAATAATCACAATACGAAAACTGAACTACACAATAAGAAGAGGAATAAGAAAAGAACGGGAAGTAAGGAAAGATAAGGAGAGAATGGAAAGAACTATCAAGTAAGATCACAAACATATTATTTAACAATTCTGCAACTGAGATTTTGGGTATTTAAATGAAATTGTTAAATAATGTAGTAATGAAGTTGGCCCAACGGTTCTGTTGTGTTCGTTATTATAATTATTATTTCTATTCCGGTGAGCAATTTAGAATAATTGTTGAAACGTTCGAAGATCGTATATTACTGACAACTAAGAATCAAAACATATGTTGCGCTCGGCTCGAACGGCTGATCACTTCTTGCGACGTAGAGGTTTAATGCTAAACTAGATGTTCGTTCACTGGCTGCGCTCTACTGGGTTAATATGTACATAGCAGTCACCCCCCGGAAGTATTTGAGAATTAACATGTGAAGAGAAAAAGTTCAGTGCATTAACAAAGTATTGCAGAATCACTAGGAGAACTCTTAATATTGAATGATTGAAAAAAGTATATGAACATGATTGAAGAACAGTCCGCGTTGCCGAGCAATGAATGAACCTAGTCCTGTATAGGACGACGCAACCTTGCAGATCGACCAGTCAGGGTGTGAGCATCATCTTCCACCTCCCTTGTGCGTTGGAAAAAACTTTCATCATCCTCGTTACCGTCTTGGTGAGTGGATGTAGTAGCTGGAGGTACTGCTGAAGGTGTCAATTGATGGTTGCGTGTTGCCGAAGATCCATGCTGTGACGTATCTGCAGTCAGATCGGTTTTCATGATCTGATTCACATGCCTTTTCAGAAGATACCCATGCTGGAGCTCAACCTGGTAGTGCAAATTTCCAAACTTCCTGATAATTTTGCCAAATTTCGAGTACCATCGTGCTAGAACTCTGTCACCAGGCCGAAATTCTCGAGTTGGGGGTGAATCAATGTCACTCGTTTCTTCTGTTTTTGTTGAAAGGGTTCGAGCGCATCCAGTTGACAACGAATGTTTCTATTCAAGTAGTTAATTACGTGGTAACTTGTAATGGGCGTGATGCTCTTGAAAGACAGTCGACATGCAGGTGGTTTTCAGCTTTTTTATGTATGACGTTATAATCGAAATCTTGCAAAAATGCTGCATATCGAAGTAGTCTTGCAGATGTGAACGCTGGTAATTTTGATTTTGACTACTGGGTTAATATGTACATAGCAGGTACCAACCATAATCGTTCGATAATCGTTAAAAGACGGCTACCAATTCGTCATTCGTCTTTTCAACTGAATAATTGATAAACCGCCCTTCAAGGCAAGGTATTCTTCAATTAGGAAGGTGGCGGCAGCTGTACTTCACTATGCAATCACCAGCTTTGTGCCTGAATTTAAACTCTTCGCGTCTTACTAGTGGCGCTATTACGGGCTCGTCTTGTTTTTGATAAAAAATCTTTACTCATTGACTCGTTGTTTCTTCTTGTTTCGCATTCATCATCTGAACTTAGTAACAAATTCTGGATTTCAATAGCAACTCGAAAATTTACAAAAGTAGAACGTTTGTTACCAATTCAAAATTTACTGTGATTTACGTCTAATGCAATTCGTCAACTGTATTCGAAAACTGTTCTAACGGTTGTGAGAAACATCTGCCTCCTTCGTCTTACGAAGAATCAAATATTTTAGCAACGATGTTTTCCGGGCAGAACCATTACTTTCATAGATTTTTTTGAGCGTGTCTCACACTTCTTGGATATGCTGCACTTCTCGACATGAATCAATTGGGGAGGTCCCAAGCCACTTTTGTTCCGGTTGTGCTGGCATCCCAATAGTACCATGACGTATTTCCACAGTCCATTCCAAGTGCCATATCGTTCCCAGTGGAAAAGTTCGATACGGAACTTAGTCGTTGCAATGTTTATTGTGTTTTCTTTTCCCCACCTCAGACTATCTCACGGAGTACTTCCTGGACCCACAGCCAGTTAGAATATCGAATAATCGAATACGTTGACTAACGTTCGCTAATTTCCAGAACGATAAAACTAAGAACATAACAAGTCAAAAACATAATCCGAATGCGCACTACACTTCAAGTTCTTTTAACAACACTGAACGGCCGCTCGGCAGCTAATAATTCACTGTTTGAGCGCTCAAGTTGAGAGGAATTCCATAATTTTCCCTCACATTAAAGCTTTTGTTGGAATGTGCGTTCTCATTTTGCCATCTTGCCGGAATAACGCGTACTTGCTCTACCGACAAGTAACACTATCCTGCACTTGGCTCTTTCCTACGTTGCCCTCATTCAATTTGGACGTAGATACGATACTCCTAAAATATCAACGCTCTCGTTATTTTATTGCTGTAGCCGACACAGATCATCTTTCGTTTTGTATGAAACTCCACCCATTTTCTTGGCCCTCCTCCAGACGACATTTTCGATTATCCAACTCACTCCTTGTTTCAAAATGTGACACAAAAATAGAGCAGACTTTGGGGACTGAATCTCAGATTGTTCGGAGAAAGGAGTTCGGTCATCAATGGAAGTAAAGGCGATCTGAGAGGCTTGGTCGAATGGCCTTCCAATAATTGCACGGAATTTTAAGAGCTTGGTGGTTGAACATATTGAAACATCCAATACATTGAAAATGCGTATATTTATGAATGTGACTGTTACACTTATTCGTTGAGTTAACGTAAGCGACAACTTCTCTAAATCGAAACTATTTAGTGCACACTACTGCGTTTTCAACATTTTGTCACCTACGACTAAATCATTTGAGCAGGACTTCTTAAGTACGACATTCCCATTTGAGTACAGGTATAAAACAAACTTAGAATATTAACATTGAGCAAATACCAGAACGTACGTTGCTACGAATATCAGTACGATCAATCTCGATGAAACCAACACAATTGAGCGCTGATTGGGTTTCGATTGAGAATAGCGTGTTCACTCACTGTAGAGCTTGAATTGGGAGGTGAGAGACGTGAATCGTCGCATCTGCCAGTGCTGTGTAGAGATTGAATATGAACATCGCCAAGTGGTACAGGAGGAATCCCTTGGCAAGTTTATCGACGGCCCAGTATCTGCGAAATAAATTTTCATCAACGTGCGAAACTAGCAAATGCCGCTATGAAAATGTACATTGTATATTTTATCATAGGCGAATAAGTGAATTGACCAACGAAGATAAGTTCACCTTCAAGCTAAATTTTCACATCCAAAAACATACACTGAACGTGATACGCTTTCAAATCGGTCTTCCGTTGTGGTTGGCAATAGAATCTCCTTGTTTCACTTTAAATAGCTTAAACCAAAGTCAACCAGATTTGAGAATGGAATGAACCTATTTTTGGGTAACGCCAATGGATCACGCTGCTCATACCACTCATAAGAATTACAATCGAAATATGTGAGAATTACGATCTTCCCAGGCAAGGGCATCAACATCCCACAAAAGAAAAGGAAGAGAGAGTGTGTCAGACGATTTCATACTCACGGGAAGTTAAAAGGAAGGGAAGTGGATAGGTTGAGGAACACAGAACAATTACTGCATGCAATTAATCCATGTACTGCAATCCACTCGTTTTGCCATCTCCCAGAGATCATAGTCCTAACTCATTTCTTCCGGTAGCTGTACTCAGGCTGCCCCTTAATGGGTACCACTCTTCCCGCTCCAGGAGACGGAATTAGGATTACAGGTCTATCAGTCGGAAGCCATGAAGGTTACGATTTCGCTATCATTGGACAGCTCGGCAGGCTGTTCAGCGTGCAACCATGCTGGTTGTCATTTAGCCAGTCTCCTGGCAGATATTGATACTGTCTCGTTGGTTTTCCTTTGAATGAAGTGTCCTTACCGGATGTGGAAACCAAACGAAAATTTGGTATCCACTGTCCCACTCTTCTCTTAGTTGTGACTCAGTGGCTTCCAGAGATAGGAGAGGCGTCCTTTTCTCCCCGTACAAAGTGCGCGTAAACAGCCAATTTGATTGAAGTCCTAAAAAAGCTGTTTCATTGTTGATTTTTTTCAGTTCAGAGTTCCGCCTGAAAAGCAATTTTGAAACGAAAGAGCGTTCCAATGGTTGATCAAGCCCTGCTTGTTTGATCTAAACTGCTGACGCGCTTTTTGAAGAAACTTTAAACAGCAGCATTTCGTTTTAAACCGTTCACAGTATTTTAAAGAGAACGCTCCGTGTGGACGGAATGCGCATATTAATCGGTCACTTGATCACTTGTTGTTTCCCAGCTATCACTATAATCTCCTTGCTCTCTAGGATGACTACAGTGAGCATGCAAAATATCGCAGACAGTGATTTGCTATCCACATCTTGACATGCAGTTTTGTAACTAATTATGTCGTTTTTGAACATACACTTTCAGTAGCCTCCTCGCTGACGACAATGTCTCCAGTGGTTCTTTGAGACAATACAACTTCGTGCCAATTATACTGTTCTTCAGGATTTCATCAGGGTTCTTGTCTATGTTTGCTAGGAAGAATATCTGTGAAAAAATTCATACGAATGTCTGTAGCTTTTGATCACACAGGAAGCCACAATAATTAACAACGAACGAACAACAGTTGACTTCTTAACAATAATTCTGTATATCTGCCGAGTGTTGATTTTTCAGAGCGAAAAGGAGATACCGCCAAACAAGAGCACAACGTTGCGTTACGAATGAAACAATTAAGGATACGAATATCGCGTATTTTACCTCTTTCTCTTCATCGCTGATGTGATCGTGAAGTGACAAACTATTGTCAATCTTGATGTTCCAAGGCCTCATGGTGAAATATTCCAGAACCTCGCACCCCACTTTTATTTTATTTTGTACTCTGATCATACTGTGGAAGAAATATGAGCAAATGCGTTATTTTTGTTGGTTATTTAGTAATACGTAATTAGTTGTCAGGTGTTGTTGTGTTACTGCATTAGTTATCATGGTAGTTGTCCATTAAGTGTTGTTGTGTTGTGTGTAGCGTCGATATCCCCCGCTCGACATGTTCCGTCCTGAGTTTGTTGGAAACTGGCTAGAAAACTCCGTGCTCTGACTAGAGGGACGTACTTGGGGAATTCTTTTACATTTTACTCGCGTACAGAACACGAGTGAAAGTCGTCCCCGGACCCAAAAGAAACGAACATATTAAATACACTGAATTATACTCACTCGATGAAAATAAATAAAATAATGCCTCTCAGGAAAATAAAATTATAAACCAAATAGAACTCACTTGAATTTAATCAGGAAAAAATAGAAATGAAACGAAATGAACTTCTTTTAGAATGAAACAAATAATCTATGCTCGTATTGTAGTAAATGACAATAAAGGGACAACGGGGAAAATGAAACACCAAGCGCTTACCTTAGTTCACACAATATAAGGGGAATTTAAATATTCGATCACTGGCTTAAAAAAGGGGAAGATTCGTCAGCGATGTCGGTAGCCGTTATATGACTAAAATGTGGCTCCTCTGCTAATATAAACAGTGGCGAACTGTACAGGTGGCGGCAACAGTGTTGCCACCATCGGCAGTCCGCCTCAAACCATTACACTTGAGAACACAGTTCCTGTTTGCATCAAGAGGGGGATATTGGGCTACGATATATTATCTTTCAGTACGAAGTAGAACACCTGTGTCAATGTGTTCAAGTATCACGAATTACTATTCAGCTGAACACTGTGTAGGAGTCGTTAGACGGTTAGCCGAGTTTCAATCCACCTGACAATTTAAGAGTATTGAACTGTTCCCTCAGTTGGTATTGTTTGTTTTGCTATATCGGTCTAGCCGTTCTCCCCCAAATATAACTACAGACGCACTTCGTTTCTCCAAAGCTCATGCACACACAACAGATCATCTCGTCAACACATTTCATGGAGAGGACGCAGCGCCAGGCGAATGCTTCACCGGCATATGCTGTATCCCTGTACTGCTCGAGCGTCCGACCCCGTCTTTGGCATAACCTTCTTCGCAAACTGAGCGAAACAGTTATATGCTTGCTTAGTAGTAGTGAAAGCTGGGAGGTTTGGATGCAGTGCCATCAACCGTCGCTCATCATTGTAGGAACTACAGCAGAGCTTCACGAGGCTTCCTGTTTTCTCCGCATCGGAGGTGCAAGACGTACAGAACGGAACGTCTTCGAGAGAGAAGAAGCGGAGCCATGTGTTAAAGTCTGCACGCCTGCAAGTAAAGTCTGTAGCAGCAGCCTGCTTGCAGAAAGGCACGGCCCACATCAATACGAGGTACGCCTCAGGCATGATGGGCATGTCCATGGTTCAAACTGGTTACCACTGGGCGCATTCCATGACATTACAGAACACACACACACACACACACAATTGCCGCACACAAATCAGGTTTTTCCGATCCAGTTACCCCCAAAACGAAAAGATCTAAAGAAAACTCAAACCTCTTGTTTCAGGATTGCACTACTAGAGTAAAATATTAGGAATGAAAAATGTGATCCGACAACCAATATAACGCTGTGATTTTTTGGAAATAATGAGTTGGTGAATGAGTTTTGTATAAAACGTAATTATCTCGCCTCTCCTGGCACCAGAAATCACAAGTAGCGGGAAGGAAAAACACTTTATAACACCATACGAACGAATGAGGCGTGAAACCTGATGAGAAGAGGGAAAATAATTAATTACTTTTGAAGCTTCTCAGGTTCGTGGGAAAATCGTGGCGGTAGAGAATCCTGAGGTGAGTGAAAAACTAAGAAATCGCCGATTGAATGAAAGTTGATGCGATTCCTGCGGGAAATTCAGTCAACAGTTAAAGTCACTCGACCATCGGTTTCAATTCATCCAATTCTTATTTATTCAATCTGTTTTTTTCATAGTTGCCATCTGATATTCGATTTCACATTGTGTTCCTTTGTGTAGCAAGACGCACGCGTGTCTCAGTTTCGATATTCACCTTAACGAAATTCATCAAACTGTCAAGGTATTTTCTGACCTGTGTGGATGTTTCTTACGCCACCATAAAACTCACACATCTTTCCCTTGTCAGGACCCAAAAACTGAGGACCGCATTCGATAAAACACAATTGCAAGTCCAAAACACAATTACTTATATCACTTGATAGAATGGGAAATAGTCCTGAAAGATAGGAGTGGTATCGATAAGAGCTCACTCAACTGATAAGTGCCGGAACACGTAACCACATTGAATTAACGCCCTTGCCGTACAAACCCAATAATGTCATGTACGCGTTAATTGGACGTGCTTATGAAAGGGAAGAAGTTCTTCCAGATGATGACAACTGATACAAAGTTTCCTTTCCGATAGGACGAGATGGCCCGGAATTGGACTGAGAGGTCACACAGCTTATAGAAACGTGCTCCACCGTGATCTGGTGACTCCATAAAAGGTGAATTCTAAACAACAACTATGGGAAGAAAGTGGAAGAAGTTTCACAGCTCACTCAGGTAGCCGATAGATTTACCCTCTCTCGCAAATTGGAACTTCCTTAACCCACCAACGTGTTGTCAGTTGAGCGCCGACAACCCAAAAACCGTCAACAAAATGATCCATTTTGTCTGTCGGTTATTGCGGAGGTATCTTTCGAAATTTCAACAAAATTTACAAGCACAAAAACCATATTTGATGAACAACTTCCTTTTGATGAGCAGTTTGGATGGGAGATGGAACACGCACAATCTTCAGCGCTTTCAACGAGATGATCAGCACCTATGGTCGTAGTTCGGCGTATAATTAAATCTCGTAGAGCAAGAAATGCGCTCGAGATGTCCCGCTGCTAATAAGGGCCAGAACCCTGTTTACATCCTGACAATACGTCTACGCGAGTCTTACAATTATATTAAATCCCCAATAATCTCCTGAGTTAAAGGACAATGAAAAAAAAAACAACAAAAAGCAATAAAACGCCGCAAATTATTACGCAACGGTGTACTATTCTCTTTCACAGGATAGTTGGGATCCATTCTATTCAATCCAACATCAAAAATTAATAAGAACGTATCAACAAGCCAGCTAAAGACAACTCATGTGCAAACTTCAACGTTTGTACAGTCTCTTGGAGACCATATCATTCAATTCGGCATCGAAAACTACTTGCAAACTATAAGAAACATGACAAGACTACAATGGAACAACGAAAATTGATATTTCCTAGGCGATGCTAGGCAGTTGACACAAAGTGATGGATGGTTGGAGGGAGATAGGAGACAGTGCGATACTTGGCATCCGCACACAATATAACGTTACTTCATTGTTCTTTTGGTATAAGGTTATTCCTTGTTTAAAATAAGTGAATTGCGGGTACTCACAATGTTTTTTGGCCGAAAATAAGAAGCAAAAGGTCGATGATTAGCGCAGGGAGCCACTGGAAGAGGAACACTCTAGACCGGTGGACAAATCGGTTTGTGGTTATAGCACCTCCAGGATACCATAATCCAGGGTTAACTGGATATTGGGCGAGGATTTTTTTCCCTGAAAGACAGACAAATAGATCACATTATGCTCTCTCTTGCATTCAAAAAACTAATACCGACTATACGCTAGACGCCACACAAGAAGACATTCAACTACATTTAAATAACGATTCCGTACAACCCTATTGATTTCAAAATGCCCACCGAAATATGTCCCGTGATTTATCGGTTTTCTTTCAGTTTTAGTGCGTTAATATTGACTATGCTGGTATGCGTTATTTCTTTCTGTTGTTATGGGGGGGGGAGGAGGAGGGATTAATATTGAAAGCGGTATAGCACTGGGTGAGTCGGGAAGCAGTACGATAGACGCTGAATGCAATTGGACTTCGCTGCCGTCAGTTGTAACCGGGCCAGTCGCCTGTGCTCTCGCGTTCGCTCCCACGTCACCCTGTAAGTGGTGATAAAACTTCTCCGAATGTAATTGAACTAAATAAACTCTGTATGTAATAAAATTCTGTTCCAATTGCATTCGGCTTCTATCGTACTACTTCACGACTCACCTAGTGTGATACCGCTTACTATATTAATCTCCCGCATAACAATGTTTCATCAATCGTTTTGCACACACCAGAGACAAAGTTGGTCCTTGTCACTACAGTTCAGCGTAGTTACAGACTCCGTAGGGTGAAGAGTTATGTGGTTAGTTGGGTTGACAAAAAATATAGTAACATAGAAGCAGTATGTTATATTATGACTCCGTATTCGTCCGCCATGGCGCCCTTCTTAGATGTTGATAACGCCTTTGACGAAGTCTTCCATAAGAGGTCCTTTGTTCCTTGATAACTAAAATCTCACTTACTCAATACAATTGACAAAACTATGCATGTAGAACTAACTCCGTCAAAACTAGCAATGTCTACTTACACGGTATTCCTCTCGCACACCTACCTTGGTGCTTTGCCCAATTTGCCAAACATCTTGCCTTAGAACAGGAGACCAAGCACCCATCAAAACAATCAGGTCTGCCAACTAATTGTTTCTAACCCTACCACCCGTGATTCTACACGGTAATCCGATTGCAGATTGGAGCTCTACGCCATGATGTGCATGGCAGATTTCTGCTCACATGCCCTTTCTCTCCAACTAAAGAAACTGATTTACGTATCTCGCACCAGACCCATATGGCAGTAGGGTGGGCAAATGTTGGGTTTGGTAGACGACTCTGACTGCTGTTCCAAACTGTCTCTCTTTTTGATGTTCGTAACAACCCGGCGGAATTTCAGAGACCTTGCCTATGTGTGTTCGTTCTTTGCTCCTTCAATATTGTTTGGTCTCCCCTCTTATCATTCTCAAGACCGTAAGGACGCTTTAGTCTTAGCAGGATTTTAGTATGCTAAGACGGAGTTTTTTTATTCTTTAAGGCAGTTGTAACATTAGGGTGTGTGCTGAATCCTTTAAACAGAAAATTTCAAGTAGAATCTACGAAATAGTGGCATACGCACTCTTCGTCCTCCTCAACAACAGGAGAACAGGAGGATTGTACTTTTTTTTACAGTAATTCAGACAATATCGCACTACTGAAAAGTATAATTATGTAGACGACTCGAGCGATGTATTCTGGGTAAACTGTGCAAGCATCCCGTCCATTGATTTCGAATTGCACATGTTTGGTGAAACTGGACTCACACCCTATTACATTCAATAAAGAAAAGCGAGTCTTATTTCGCCGTCTCTCAGACAGGTGACCTGCGGAAAAGCGGGTAGGGGCTGACTAAAACGAGAAAGCTATTACCTGAGTAAACCGTCCACTTTATCGTTGTGAAAGTAGGGCCGTTATTGCTGCCCGGAAGCTGGTGTAATTGTAAGACCAGGCGAAGCTGCTCAGGCAGTTAATTGTGAAGATATGACGTCACGCGTGATAAATCATGCACATTAACAGCGAGTGTAAAAGGGTAATTACGGCTCATTTAAATACCCTCGACCCCTACGCTGCCCGACTGCTGCAGAAAAAAACTGCGCTATTCACGAGTGATAAAAGGACACCATGACGTGCAACTAAAACGATGAGCTTCGTGAGTTCATTTTGAACGCAATTATCGAGCATCGCAGTTGATTTCAGCGAAAACTATCGATCGCTAAACCTGCGAAAGAGTACGACCAAACAACACGGACTAAGCTGATCAGTCAGACGGAAAACTACGTTACCATGCCTCAGCTTTTTGTTCCTTGACAGTGCTTTTTCTTCATGTTTTGGCGCTGTCTTTCGATACCTACAAAGAGAAGGCGAGAAGGCCACACGAATTGAGAAAACATGAATGGACTTGAGAGATTCTTCTCCACCGCACAGAAACGACCACCTTATCATTAAATAATAAAATCATGAGCGCTAAGCGAAACATAAGATTTATTTTGCAGTCAGACTGATTCCGTGAAGAGGGAGCCGGGAGAAGCGTTACCAACACGGCTCCAACTTAAGCGACGAGTTCATAAAGGGACCTTCTGTTTTGTGATGTCTTCTTCCGGAACATTGAGACAATTGGTTGTTGAGGAGAACTGTGAAAATGCGGTTATTGCGGCGCCTAATAACCACACAATGTTGAAGTAACCGTTTTCGACGAGCTAGTATTGGTGAAATACGTGAATAGAGCAATTATAGAGCTGACCAATGAATGTTAATAACATTTCACAATCCCTTTTGAACATAGTTCATCCTATGCCTATCAGACTGTTGTAACCATGACGGTCTAAATATCATCACATGAGTTCCACGTTGTTACAGAAGTAAATCAAATTGTTCATTGAATTTAAACAACAAGAAAAGCGAAAATTTCGTTACCTTTTTCCAACAATTCGTTGTAAGTGAGTGGAGCCTCTTCGCCAGAGGACCCGTTGAAAACTGGCACTTCTTTCTCATCTCTGCAATGTGAAAGGATGCGTCACTCTAACGTGGTGAAGCGATCCAACTCAATACACAGATAAATATAACACGTCATAGATCGATGATCGCGAAGTTTGGTAGGGTTACCGATTACATTTTGTGCGCACGTCTGTGGCGAATGAGCGTCTTCCTTCCGTCTTTTCACAGTGGTTTCCCGTAACTCCAGTCCTTCGTCCATAAACCTAGCATAGAAAGCTGGTCTGGGGGCTGGTTGCTTCACTTTTCACGTAAAATAAAAAAATCACGCCTTTCTGTAGATGACTCCACGCAACGCTCGAGGTGCTCGAAGTGAGCGCAGAATGTACCAAGTTACACTCATTCGACATCGTTCAATGGGCTCACGCGTGGCTCACCGACTGCTTACTGTAGCTGTAACTCAGTTTACGTTGCAAACTTTCCTCGTAGAATCGTTTCATTTTATTTATCAATCTCTTCCCGACTCCCCTGTTTAGCATGGAACGTACTTTTTAACTGTCCAAAGGCGTCATGCTGAGAGGAACTAGGAAACGAAGTAATGTCTCGAAATTGAGGCCTCCAGCCCTTTCAACACTCCCTCCCTCACACAGCAACTGGTTTGAGGTAGTGAGTCGTCCTATTGGAGTGAGATTGGTGAGATACCCAGACCTCTCATTTACACATTCCTTTCTGTTGTGTTGGGATCTTAAACCATTTTCCTCGTTTCCAAAGCTATGCTGCTGGCTCTAAGCAGCAAGCACCATGCAGTTTCTCTTTAGTTAGACTCACCTCTCTATTTCATCTCTTTTCATGATCTATACGAGCAATCGGGATAAGGTTAGGCAAAGGTGAAACATAAATTCTAGAGCTCTAGTCAACTCTCGTCGCTCCGCTTCAATAGCAAAATTATCGGTTCCCAAGTACCCTTTACCGTCTACCTCCCATCCAAATTCTGTATTGTTTCGAACTAAACCTAATTTGAAACTGTTAAGAGTTCTGATAGTCCGGTCTCCTTCCTCTCTTTCACTGCGCTGGCTACTGCTTGAACTTTGTGAAGAAAAATTAATGTGCACTGAACTCTTATTTTCACAATCCAGTGACATTTTAAATTCTTCAAAAGCTACTTTTTAGATATTTTTGTAAATCTGTATTCTATTACGTTTTCGAATGTTCGTATTTAACAACTATAAAAAATACGCACTTTATTATATGTATCAAAAATATTAAATTTTACGTAACATTTACGTTGTAAGTCCGTAGAAGTCAGCAGTAAGACTGCCATTTAGTAGGTAAGGGGCATGTTTCTGCACCAAAAAGAATCTACATTGCGGTTAAGACTTTCACGTCTTTGTTTCCGAGTGTAGACTAAGTGAAACGCCTTAAAGGATTGTGTGTTTGGACTTTCCAAACCTATTTATAATAAGTTCCTGAATGCAGCGAGTTCCACTGTTTTCATCTGGGAAAGTACATGCTCCTAACCCATAGTCATTATCATCACAAAATATCTGGTGCGTTGCAACACACAACTTTCCTTAGCTCTACAAAATTCACTTTGTACATGGCTAATTCTATTTAATCAATTCATTTATCACTCGGTTAATTTGAACTTGGTCAAACAACGCTTTACGGCAGCAGGAAGCGGTAGCGCTTACAGTTCCAGATTTTATTGTGCTGCTCGTATTCATTGCAGGGCCATTATTGAGCAATTGGTACACAGATAACTAAGAAGGCTGTAAACACAAATTTTTTGAAGAAGGATAGTAATTACTTTTGCAGAGTTATTGGGTATAAACGTTTAGAACTGGTAGTAAGCGAAACGGCACTAATCGAAATTCAGGAATTTCTGGAGTGACCCCCATGTATTTCATGAGCGTTTTTAAACACTCAATCTTTAGGTATTGAATCGGACTACAATACCAATTTTTTTTAACATTCTACGAGAATTCCAGCGGAGTTTATGAGGAAAAAACTGCGCTGAGAACGCTTTTGGTCGAAAACTTTGATAATTTATTGTGCTGCTCTCGTCATTTTCCCACGAATGGGAATTATATGGTATAATTCCCTTATTGAGAGCTATCAATATGAAAAATTTAATCAAAATCGTTAGAGCCATTTTTGAGAAACAAAATTTGGTGTTTTGATCACTATGATAACTGTAGTTAACTTTCGGTGGATTTTGCCCATACCCTTATTTTGGCGTCCCATGGTAACCTGTAGGCTAGACATCAAGTTCCAGCTGATTTGGTACGGTTGTTCACTCTAAAAACCGCGCTAAATTCGATTTCGTCGAAAATTTTGATAATTCATTGTGCTGCTCTCGTCATTTTCCCACAAATGGAAATTGTATGGTATGATTATCCTATCAGGAGCTACGAATATAAAAAATTTAATCAATATCGTTAAAGCCGTTTTTGAGAAAAAAAATATTTGGTGTTTTGATCACCATGATAACTATAGTTAAATTTCAGTGGATTTTGTTCATACCCTTATTTTGGCGTTCCATGGTAACTTCCGGGCGAGATATGAAGTTTGAGCTGATTTGGTACGGTGGTTTTCTCTAAGAATCGTTCACAGACACACAAACACACACACACACGCAGACAACAGACCCACAGAACATTTTCTCAAATAGTGTTTTTCGGAATCAGGAGGGTCTGAAACGTAAAGATCTGAAGAAAAATCAAAATTTTTTTTTCAGCCGATTACATAACTTTCCTTTCTACTTCGTAGAGCCAAGGAAAGTAAAAAGGTTTATATTATCACTCATAGTAAGACAATCGTATCCTACAGATACGTTTCGATCAGCGCATTGAGCGTTTTTAAAGAGAAAAAAGTTCGTCAGAACGACAAATTGATGAAACTCGCTAAGTTTCATCAACTAAACCCTTTTCAATAGCATTTCTCCGAGAAATGCATTCAGATCTGCAATGAAAGGAAGAGGGTGAAGCGTGTCACTGTCACATTCCCTCGCCAATTGGAAAGGTTTCAGCATTACTCGCTCTCGGATATAGGCCGTTGATGAAGAGAGCTCGTTGAGAAAAAAACGTACGTGTAGGTTTTGTTCTAAAGTTGAGCGGTCTAGTTTTTCACAAAGAGTTGCAGGAAATGCCCTCAAAAGCTCGATAGAAGCACGTAAATTCTTTTAACTGAATCGTGGCTTGAATCGAATGAAATTTGTCAAGTTGAAAACAAAACAACGTATGAGTCTGAAGAAAATAACCGTTTCATTTTCGAATGCAAAACGTTTCCGAGTAATTTCTAAGTCGTAACAGTGGGGGAGGAGGGGGGATTATTGTTGTGCTCTTAGGTGTTTTGGAACAACTGTGGTATTGTGTCTATGTGTTCCATAAGTCTGTGCTATGATCGATGATTCTGAACGCACTTGTAAAGGTTTCAGAAGTTCTCCTAAGTGCAATCCAGAAGTTTCGTATGTAATCATCAGGAAACTGCGCGCACGAATGTGTTCAGTTAAAAAATGTAGGCGTAACGCAAACGATCCAGCCAGTACTACAACTCTTGCTATAAATTCCAAAAAGGCTGCACAGGGTTGTGTCAACAGGCCACCCACTAGCTCAGTCAGTTGTATTTTTAATTAATCAAGTTTCACCTCTTTCCTCTCAGGCCAATAAAGCAACCTCATCCTCTTGACTCTGAAACGAATACCAAACCTACTTGTTACATGTATCAGAAGTATCGCTTGTTTGTTGCACCTCTATCCTTCCCCCCTTGGCATCAACCCGGCATGATTGGCTTCTGTGCTTAATGGGGAAGCATTTCTGTGCTCTACCACTTTGCCAGTTTATAGCACAAGGCTGTCTTGAACGTTGTTCTAATTTTTCGCTTCATTCCATTCCCAACATTTTGCTTCTAGGCACTTCCACACATGTGGAACCAGAGGTGTCACTGGATCCATGTTTACATTAAGCCTCTCATTAACACGTATTTCACATTTCAGTTTACAACATTCAGCAGTACTGTTTTTTTATTCAGAGTAACTATCTCATGAGCTCACCAACTTGTGTGCTGCAGCCATTTCTGAATTAAACATTGCTGGAATCTCATGTTCTTTGCCGGCTCAAATAAAACCTTTTTCAGTGTTTATTGCAAATTGAACCGGAATCGATAAGTTACGTTCAAGATTTCGTGATTATTATTAAAAACAAAAAATGTGGGCATGTAGCTAGTAGCTGATACTATAATACTACCTAAGTATCGCAGAAAATAGTAATATGTCCAGTTGCAGCATCATCCTCTTTACAAAAGGAGTTTGGGTCTTAATGCTCCATTAGTTCACAACACAACACGCAGCGAACATTTTTAATTTGTCGCTCCACCTTCACAAAGCGAAAAGTGAAGGTACCCCTCTACTTGAAGGCGATGAGAGGAAAATAACAAGTTTATTAACCGATACCCTCAAGATCAATGGACAGATGACGAAAACGGAATTAATAACCAGACACTCACTTGTCGATCGCTCTTCGGTAAGCGGAAAGAATGATGGCGTTAATTGCCACATCGCAGGGCACCACTTGAGCTATATTGTCTGGTCCGCACATCATCGATCTCATGACGCCCTTTCCAGAAGCTATGAGGATCCCGATAGGACCATTAAGGTTGTCCACCCACCCTGGGATGGGGTCGTGGTGAGTCGGAATAACTGAAAAAAAGACAAGAAATAATTCTCTTCCTTGATTTGCCGTGAACATATTTTATTCTTCGTCATCAAAAACGAGACTAGGTTGAGATTAGTACGATGGCCGAAACGTTTGACTGTTCAAACTAAATTGTTCTGACACGCTCTGGTCATATGGAATTATTATACAGCTACTTTTCATGCATTTAAAGAATTAACATTAATTGGCGAGCAGTGCTAACAACATCCCCTCGATTAAACTCTGCCATCGTTCGTCGATAGGCCGATTACATGACTAATGAGATGAAGTGTATGAGCTGTGGCTCGTGTTATTCACTACAATAGAATGGAATTAGTTAACGCTGGGTAACGGTTTTTTGAAAGTGTTCATTCACTTATAGGTGGCGCTGTTAACAATCCTAATTCAAGGCAGTATGATACTGATGGAACTCGTTGTTTGTTGCCTTGTATTCTTGCCCCAGAAGAACATCGATTCCTGTTAAAAACGATTCTTTACTACTTTCTCAGACACTTCCGACCGACATTTTCTACAAAAGTTTGGAACATTAAAAAAAGAGCTCATAAACCATCAAGATTCCACCCAATTACAAATATTTACTCTTACGGTTTAGATACATTTTATAGAAGGTTTTTACTTGCAATCCTAGTGACTTACCTACAGCAGGTCGGAAGATTGTTACGGGGAGAATGCCCTTGTATTCGGCTACCACCGCTTCTGCCAAATTTTTGGTGAACGTGTAGCAATTCGGATGTTCGCCCAGCAATCTGCGGTCGATCACAAATCACAACTTTACACGGCGGAAAGAGCAAGTAGAGAAACGTACGTCTATTCTTCGTAGAAACGAGGAACGCGACAACATTTTTTGTATCAAATTTCTAACCTACCAATATTTCCTTCAAATGAGACATTAGGTAATGTAGTTTAGGCAGTATCTTATCATTTTCTCTTGCAACTAGAAGAAGTCAAATTCCGTTGCTACATGCGAACTGAGCACAGAGAAGGTGACTTTTTTTCGTCGAGCCACTCCCCTCTCAACGAACTGTGAAAACTATTATAACATCTAACGAGTGCAGATATGGACGGAATATTTGTGGTGACGGTAGGAAGTGTAGTAAAGCTCATTGCACTATCATTGAGCAGCTGCAGTTGAATAAACTGCCGCGTAGGGCGTGTCTGGCTATTGCAGGCTGTTATGACAACATGCCCTAAGGCAGCACGGAGGTTTTGCTAGATTTAGCTCCACTCCTCATGCATGTTAAAAGAATGGCGTTCCTCCAGGCTGTGCGTATGTAGGAGTTGGGTCTGATCATGCGGGGGAGGAGGAGTTCCTGCCACTTGATTCTTGACAAGGTGAAGGTGGAGGGACCTGAACTGCATGTTGTAGACTCAATGCCCGCGAAGTTCAACCTCGCGTTACCCTTTCGGATACTCATTCATGGGCGATCTAGGTGGGAAGGGGGAAATCCCGCTTTTGAAGCTGGAGCCCTGGTATACTACACTGATCGCTCGGAACAGGGTGGCCTTGCAGGGGCAGGCCTGCTTTGGGCCGAGAATCAGAGTGGCGATCTCGTTGGGGTCGCTGGCCAAGGTGTTCCGGGCAGAGTTGGCTGCGTTGACAGTCTGTGTGCAGCGGCTGCTGCAGAAGAGACTGAAGCGGCAGAGAATCTACATCATGGTGGACAGTCAGGCCACTCTCAAGGCCTTAGCCTCATACTGTCTTACATCGCGGCAGGTGTGGGAGTGTCTGACTGGACTGAAGGCCCTGGCCGAGGACAACAGTGTAACACTGTGTTGGGTGCCAGGGCATCAGGGTATAGAGGGAAACGAACGGGCTGATAGGTTGGCTAAGAAGGGATCAGAGCAGATCCCTATTGGCCCTGAGCCCTTTGTTGGGACTACCAGGAGCCACCTACGTAGAGAGGTTGGCAAATGGGAGGACCGGTGCAGGGCTGCTCATTGGCAGGGGCTGCCCGGCCTTAGACAGTCAAAACTCTTCATCCGGCTCTCCAGAGGGAGGTCCAAGGAGGTGCTTGCACTGGGGAGGAAGGATATGAGGATCATATGTGGCCTGTTCACAGGTCACTGTCCGCTGAGGTACCACCTTGCAAATATTGGCAAGTGCGAGGTACAGGTATGCAGGTTCTGCGAGGTAGGGCTAGAGACGGCAGAGCAGGTGCTGTGCGTATGCGATGGACTCCGATGGACGTTCTGTGTTTGGGAGGCCCTTTCTTCAGCCCGAAGAGGTGGCAAATGCAGAACTTGCAGATATCCTCCGCTTTGTGCGGGGGTGGTGGGGGCGCATAGGTGACGTCACACCAAGTGAGACCAGTGCCATGGGGCCTAGGGGTGGTGCAGGTGGGCCATGATCCGAGTATCATGGACGCCCTTACAATAGGCCCGTTTGTGGCTGCATTGAGGGTATTGCCTGCATCCACCGTTTATTGGAAAAAAAAAAAAAAAATGGGCTGTGTGTAATGCGATGGACTCGTGGCATCGCGCAGTCGTGTGTTTGGGAGGCCCTTTCTTCAGCCAGAAGAGGTGGCAAAATGCAGAACTTTCGAATGTCCTCCGCTTTGTGCAGTGGTGATGGCGGCGTATAGGTGACGGCGCACCAAGTGAGCTAGTGAGACCGGAGCTGTGGGGCCAGGGGGGGGGGGGGTGTGTGCAGGGGGGCCATGATCTGAGGATCATGGACGCCCTTGCAACAGGCCCGTTTGTGGCTGATGTGAGGGTATCACTTGCAGAAAAAAATGTTTAAAAAAAAAGCTCATTGCACAATCATTGAGGTTCACTAGATGACAGTTGCGGATGCCACCCTTTCGCCGCAGTCTTGGAGAAGTTGTGATTGCCGGGGAGCAGGAGGACCTTTGAAGGGTTCAGGCCGCGTGTAAACGAAACCTTTAGCTCAACGTTCATTGAAATAACACATTCCGTGCTCTACACAGTTACCAATGTTATGAGTATACAAATAAGTCGTAACAAAGACGCAAACTTCTTCGAGCTCAGGCTCACGCCAATCCAGCCGTCAAACACTCCTGGCTCAGGACCAGCACGAGGTTGAGTGATCCGTCAGAGCATTCACAAAGCATTCTCGATCTTCTGACAGCCCTAGTCATTGACAATCATAGAAAGTAATCCATTCCAGGAAGCCTCAAAACGGAAGTTTACACGCAACTAATCTCGAGCGTCTGTCAAAATCACGAGGAATATTAGCAACTACGTTACGAGCTTACTTATCCGTAATTTCTCTGTGGCATTCTTTTTTGCTCAACCACTCAGTTAAATCGATGACTGCGTGAGGGCTGACGCTCGGCGGGAAGATCTTTTCTTCTACAACATCCACCTCACACTGACAAAAAGCAGTTGATACGTGTACGAAGGCCTGAAAACACGCAACACAAAGCACGATGTGATTTATTTGCAAATTTGAATATCTCGAACCGCAATGTTTCATAATAATGCCACCAAAAAAAAGTTAATTGTTTGAGTGAGACAAACTGTTTACCACTTAACCTATTTTTGGCGGCTAACCATCCGATTTCCGTGATGGTTAAACCGAAGAACGTATACACTGTGATGAAGGGCAATGCCAGGCCCTATACACGTCAGGATTTCTTGCTTTTTCGGGATGTTAGGATGGTAAAGTACGGGAAACGTGTGTACTAAAATGAAAGGGGACATATTCCTGCGTTTCTTTGGGACGCTGAATACAATGCAATCTCCGCTGTGAACACAAAATAATGTTCCCAATTAACTTCACATAATCGGTCATGATCCAATCCTCGCATAATCAAACCTGCCATCAGACCAACTTGATGCAAACATAGATAACTCAGCGCCCGGATAGAAATGACAACTACAAAGAAATCGTACCCTTCATCCCAGTGCATACGTTTCCCGCATTCGTGACAAGTTTAGGAAAACTAACAACGGCATCGTATTCAACTCATCAAAAAACTGGTAGGGTGGAAATTAGTTTGTCCGGCTCTGTTGTATATTCTTCACGTGTTAACTCAGGATACCTCAAGCCGGAAAATGTCTGTAATCAACTCCTGCAGCTTCTATAACTTCAAAAATTCGTAAACCGTGAGGGTAGTAATATCTAACGGATGACCCATGCAATTCGTTCATGCTCATATTTTTCTCTCATCAATTGCTCCTTAAGCCACCAGGCGACCGGATACGATGAGTCTGGTCATTTCATCAATATCAGCCCAGTATCAAGCACTTGGTGTATATTTTGTGTCTTATCGATTTTTTTAGAGGGATTTGCGAGAATCGTGCTTCTAGAAGCACTTAAACGTTTTTCCAATCCTAGGGAACAAGTAGAGTTCCCACCGATGGAACCGAAAAATGGCTGTTTTTTGTTTAATTCTCGGCTTTTGGGGATAAAAAGTCGTGTTAGCGTTCTCACGTTCCTCAACTTTCATTACTACAAACTCTGTGTGTTTATCCAGATACGCCAAAATAAATTCAATAATAAGTTGTATTAGATGCGTGATGCAGTAAAATGTTTACAAAAAATAAAATGAATAGAAAAGAGTGTGCCGAAGTTATTTTCTGGGAGAGATGAAGGATCTTCGGATTCGAAGCAGTCCGCCTCAATTATTAAATCTGATTAAACCGTCAACACCGTAATCCTTCTTAAGCCGCAATAAACAAGTTTGCCATAAATCACGATATCTCCCTCATTTTTCGAACGATTTACTCCTACCAGGAATATTGAAGCTCGGTCTACTCAGACCGCGGCTCCAATCAAGCCAAATGTAAGCGTCCGTGCAATCAGCCGCTTCCCAATCGTCTTGATGGGAGCTCAGTTGAACGTTACATCATCACTTACCAACTTCTCCGCGCGTGGATAACTCTCGTCGAGTAGTCACTCATCCATGTCATCAGAGCCGCTTACACGCCGAGCATTCGAATTTGAGAGTCTCCCAAACACTTTCCGCTGACAATCCTATGAACGAGCCATTTGCTTTCGCCTTTCCAACATACCTCTCTCATTTTCTTATTCGGGAACAATTTGGTGTTTAAAGTTCACGATAAACTTTGGTAAATGGACTCTTTTCCCACGCATCTTACTGAATGTACAACGATAGCCTTAATTGTCTTCATCATTAACATCTTCGACGTCGATAACGCATGAGTTTTTGCGAAGCACTGGGCTCAATTAGCGAGTTCACCTGCAGATTATGAATGTGTAGAGCCCATACACTGTAAATTGAGATTATTAATTGTGGTTCGTACTAGCACACTATAGCACAGTCCTAGGATGGGCACTTCCTCTTCCCACTTCACTGATTGTCCCAAAGCACACGCGGTACCAGAATTCCACTCTCCTTTTCAAAACCATAAAACCAACTGTGGAAAGGGTTGGACAGCCATACTGGGCCCAGCGCTACTTGTGTTTTATTGTAGCCTGTAGCCACTAAGGCAGGACACCCGTTTAGGATATCCTAACCGCAAGGATGCCGCTTAAGCGATGTCTTTTTGCAGTTTGCCTTTTGAACGCCCTTGCGGTCTCTGTGAGCTGGCATTTAAATAAGGGAAAGCGTGTTATGGACGTCGAATAGTTTGAGCGCCTGAAGACATTCACATGTCATCATGGATCTGAAAGTGTAAACTGACATGGCCTTTAAAGCAGCCCGGGTGTTGGAGAATATATAGCCGTTTACCCTTAAATTCTCTTGCGAGGATCTACGTGAGTAGCAATTGAAGGCTAGAATTGTTGCTTGATCTATTGTGGCATACCAGCGGCCTAGCGAGGCTGAAACTGGATCGTACAAACCAAACTAACCAGCGTTGGCACTCATCACAGAGACATCAGTGTACCATATAGCGTCCTAATAGGCTTCCAGGTTGATCTCGTGGCAGTTGACTTCTCGCAGGCTATAAATGCATTCCCCCAATCTACCATTATGAGAGTCACAGTATCCCTTGATGTTCACGACACTCTGTTAACGGGTCCGTAGTTAAATGGTAGACCTGGTCGTGAGCTTTGGAGGTACCTTTTCTACACTCTTTGTCCTCTTGTGTTGTGCCCCACGGGCTCCCACCTTATTTTCACCGTATGCATACAGGACGACTCTTTCAGGGGGTGACTCTTTCAAGCACTGTTGAAGGTCTTTGCTCTTATTTAGACGAGTTTCAACAGTGACCTTCTCTCTCGTAGACTGGCTTACTAGAGCTGGTCTCCATCTCAACGTCCTATTTTGTTCACCTGTGTGTCATGAGCGAGTTACAAGGTGCCTAATCGCAGGCAGAGGAATTGAATAAAACACTCACCCAAAGATCCCACGAAAGAAGAGTTTCCTCAAGTAACATAACGATAGAATAATAATTACAAGGAAGAAGTCCTTGAGTTCGGGAATGAAGCGTTTTTGGTGCTTCAAACCACGATAATAATACTGTGAGAGTAACGATACCGTCAACGCAACAAACATCCAACATGCAATCACAACCTTCAACATTTCCTAACAATCATGTCAGAAACAATACAAAATTCAGACATAGTTTACCAAACTTGTTCCGTAATATTATTTTTATAAGGAGAAAGACACAACATGAACTCGAAAGTAAATAGTTAGCGTCGGGTTTAAATAGGTCACGTAGACGTGGTAGTAATTATTAAGAGCGTGCACGGTCTCCTCTTTTAATGATTTTGAGACCCTTCGCCCAACAACGTGCAGGATTATTGTCGAGCTGAACAGTTGCAGCGTCATGCCCTTATATGAGAGCGATGCGTGAGAGATGTAGAATGGCCGGCCTATTACGCCCTAGAGAACGATGACGGGAAGTGGGCTTTGCTCTAAAGCGAGCTTCTTGAATTATTAGCGAGTGAAACCACAAACAACTCCATGAATACTTCTCTGAGCCTATGTTATGTGGGACTAATGTTGTTAGAGCCTTTGGGGCCGCCCCTCGCCTCACTTTAAAAGCTTTTAAACTACTCAACAGTGCAGTGCCATCGCTTCCGTTTCCGCTCTGACTTTCAGAGCTCCGCCGAATTGCAAACTTATTATCGTTGGATGACTTGAGAGGGATGGGAACTAACAACATCCTCTGAATCTTATCAATTACTAACGCGGAAAATACCTGTCTTGTGGATCGAAGCTGAAATGGAACGATTCCATGTCATCCCACTAAATCGCCACCGTCCACCTATTTCATTCTAACCAAATACTATTGTTTGCTTTGAAGGCAATCTGAAGACCTGCCGCTCTCAGGAACACTGATAATCAAGGAGGGCTGATCAGTCTTTTATAACACCAGAACCTAATTTTACCCGAGATATACATGAAAACAAGTGGCTGGTGGCGGAACCTAACTCCAGTTTCCTTCCAGTCTGACGAGTTAGAAGAGATCAGCATCGAAGGTGATGGCAGATTCCGCCTCCTGGATTTCACGCTTTGCAGCATTTGATTTGGAGGAGTAGAAAGGTATAGGCGTAGTGAGATAGGTAGAGATGCCTAGGAATATGCCTGGTAACTCGGCCACATGTCAATCCCAACTGTCCAAGATAGTTTCCAAGGTGTATGCCCACAATCTGAGATGTACTTGGCTTTCTCCTGGTACTAACTGCGGTCCAAGGACTTGGGAACGTGAGAAAGAAAACGAATTATAAGTTTTTGTTACTAACTTGAAGCTTCTTCATTTTTTCGGCCAACTCCAGTACGCGCTTGGTGCCAGCCAAGTTGGTCGAGACGTGATCCTTGAGATCGGCTTCCAGCCGAAGAGAAGCTCCTAAGTTGAACAAAATTTCCACTTCGGCTATGACTTCGTCTCGAGACTCCCATCTCATTCCAAGCTCGTTTTTCGTCAGATCTCCAACTACCGGCGTCACTTTGTCAAAAGCATCAGGATACATCTTGAGCAACTTCTGAAACAGCTGTATTAAAAACACTTCGTGACTTTCGTAGACAAAACGTTAGCACTATTGCACTCGAATGAGCCTGAAGTCGGCAAATCGACCGAACCGTAGAAAGAAAGACCTGCACTTGGGATGGAAACCGAACAAACCGCTTTTGGTTTATTATTCATTCTGAATAATAACCCTATGTTTTTACAACCCCCTCAAAATTTGATATTTTACGTTTCAATACATCGGGATTCCAAATATGCAATGCCCATTCGCCGTCTGGGCCGTTTTGTGCCTTTAACGTGATCTAAAAAATCTGTTCTTTCACACAAAAATCCTATTTGGTATCTAGTTGTGCCCGCCATCCGATCGGACGAAGCCCATGGTTGTTATGGACAAAAAATGGTTTAAAAAATTACCTAAACGCAGTATAATCGCAAATACACCGTGTTTCGTATCGTTTTCAAGGTATTTTTACATCCTGGGTCGAATGTAATGAGTATCACACGTGTACAATTGCGTATAGGGAAATTACAGTAATTATTAGAGTCTACCAATTGAAAGAACTCGCGGGAACTACAGTGGAATTCGACGTTTCGTCGTTAGTACTCCCTCCCTCCCTCCCATCTCATCGAAACCACCCGCCTGCTCGACTCCCAACGTCGTGCCAACTGCCAAGGGTTCGCTGGAAGTCTCCGCCCCATTCCCCGCCTCTTTTTGCCCGACGGGGCGGAGGAAGGTTAGGGCCAATGAGGCTGGCACTTCCCCCGCACACCCCTACATCGGATCATAAATGCCTACAGACATTTACGGGTGCCGGGCGCTGGGGGAATATTTAGTTTCCGTAGTTCCATTGTAGTCAGGTCATTTTTCATATGGTTTACTAATATTCGATGCTGAATTGAATGGGATGGGTCTCGGAGCAGTAATACTAGGTCAAGCTGTTCATGAGAATAATAAACCGTTGTGTAATAATTTGCAGGGTTTTTAAACCTTTCATTTGCTAAGTAGTTTCAAGAAGGTGGGTTGTTAATATTATTCTGAACTACGTCTCGTCGATTTCATGTCTGGGGTGTGTGGAAGGAACGTGCATTGCCAGACAAACATGTCATTGCGCTAAAATCCGCTGTGTGACTCATTCAACGTTGTACTCAATATTCTCGTACCAATTAACATCTATGTCTTGGAATGCACTGAATAGGTAATGTCATATACTTTTGAGCTTGAGACAGCTCTTGGTTGCACATGAGAAGACAAAATACATTTGGAAAACATTGGACAACGTGGACAGTATTTTGGTTTTAGAAATGTCTTCCGTGTGTGTATGTGGGTTTATTCCGTATTTACTTCTGTACCCATCCAATAGACGGATATATAAGCCACAATAGCTCGGAAAACGAGATTTGTCGAATATTATTATACCGTTTTTCCAATTTTCTCAGAAATGGCTGCAACGTTTTCGATCAAATTCACGGGTTACTCTCAACTATCTAGTTCATACATATTGTTCGTTATAAATGTTTCCGTAAACATGGGTTTAACGACGCTACACCTCCAGTATATACAGCAGGTTGCTGCATTCACTGGGTGGCGGAATATTGTCAGTTGCTAAGCACCAGATATTTCGATTGTTGAATTGAAAATAGAATCTTAGGACGTTGACACAGCGAACAATTCAATCGATAAAACCCCTTCAGGTTAGCTCACGTTTTCATTTAAAAATGATGAGGATCAGCAATTGCTAGGTTCACAAGGGGGACAATTTGTATGAGTGGGAATTCAGGTCGCCGCTAACCCATAGGAGAGCCAAAAAAAGAACGATTACCGTCAAAAGTTAGTTTTCAGTTTGATTGCTTCCCCCCTGCTCCGTTGAAGTAAAACTTGGGCATTCATCAAATTTTTAAATTAAGTGGTCACTGATTGAGAATTCAAACTAGTCTGTGTGTCTGCTCAGTATTGAGAGAATGAGACATCGCTATTTGTTACCAAATCCCGTGAGCCTTCCTGTTTCGGTTGGCAGCAGTGAACTCAGGTAGTGTGTCCGAAGGCTATTACACAAAGAAAGTGGATATTAATTTAGTGTCCGGGATGCTCGGTTTCACGATTTGCTGCGATGTTCTGTTATCCTTTTATTGTCAGTGGTTTACAGCATTTTTGTGGAAACAAGAAATCAAGCAACAACAGCGATTATCTTTCAACTTCATGATCGCAGCTGAACTATTTCTATATTTAAAAGCTTTTGAAGCTCGTAACTTACAGGTAGCTTGGTCATCTCTTGTAGTCTGGTAGTCGGGCACTTCGCTCTCTTCGAACGACTCATCACATATATCCGTTTTATTCCTGGGCAACTTCTCAGGAGTTTTTCCAGAAGAACCTAAGCAGAACGAAAATCGCCAAGATAATAACTGGTTATTTGGAACATTAAACTAAGCTGTAATAAATAATACAGCTCAATTGTATCGAAACATTCAGTGGCTCCTGTCGAAAAATGTAGAAAGGTGATGGTGATTCGTCACGCCTTGATTTTGGTGGCGGGAGCCTCGTAACTAACGTGGACTGACCAGCGAAACAATGAGCCAGTAGTAGTCGTGGCACTTCATGCAAAGGTAGACAGTCGTGTCAAGCAACAAATCTGAGCTAATAGAAAGGTGTCCGTTTCCACCAATTTAAATTAAATGACAAAGCGATTTTATCTGCTTCAGGCTGCGAAGCTCACAACACGCGATAGATCTACGGGTTCTATTATTCAGGCTAAAATCAGGAAAGCAACTACTGTCTTTTCGAATTTATTCGTACAACAAATATAATGGCACCGTGTCTAAGTGGCCATGGATAGCTTTAAATGTTTTGGGGACATTGTGTATTTCATTATTCGATGTACACTCAGCACAATAACAAATTGCCATGATGAAAACTATCTGTTTAATGCACGTTCTTAGGCTGATTCTGCAAAGACCCTCAAAAACTTGCTCATCTTGTCTGGATCACTTTTCTCTTGAGTTGAAGCGACTCATTAGGTTTCCAAAGTAATTTATTTTCATTCTGATAACCACCTCTCATAATTTCGTTTTGCAAAAACTTACCTTTCCCATGAAGCCGGTCCCACCGGTGATCATGATACTCTTGCCATCGTAAAATTCCCTTACGCTGATTGGTTGCATTTTTCTGACTTAATGTGGAGTCTTGGTAAATCTGAAATGATGACAGAACTGAAGGTATCAAACGAAAACCACCGAGAGTCCAAAAGAAACTTGTTATGAGGAGCGTAACGAAAACAGAGAACAAGCAGCTAAGTAGTTATGACTATTAGTTTGTAACTACCGCGATAACTACGATTTTCTTCCATTTGCTAAGCTTCCAATACTTGTATATTTCAGACCAAGAAGTTGTGTTGTTACACCCGATTGCATCATTCAACTTTCTCGCCCTCGTGTACGTTCAATGATTTTTACCTCTCTAGCGACTACCACAGTTTTTCACTCAGTTTGTATGACTTTGGTAGAACTATACTACGTTTCGTATTGAAACTGATAGTGCAGAAAATAGAACAAGTACGAAAATATCAGCCGACAAAAAAATACCAAAGGGACACAATAACAAATAAATATCATTTCTAAATCAAATTAGTATACCATAAAAATGAAATAAATTAAAAACTGTGCCTTTTTAATTGAGCAAGAGAGCGTGTAGTTAGAGATGTGTGATTTTATATCATGAAAGATAGACAAACAAACTAAAAAATCTCTGCAAATTATTACACAACGGTTTATTATTCTCTCGCGCAGTATGATTGAGACCTATCCTATTCAATTCAACGTCGAAAATATTAGGAATGTAATATGGCTGTACAAACAATCCAGAAACGGCCGGTCATATGCAAACGACAATGTGACGAAAAATGAAATTAAACGATAGAAAACCCGACCTGACTACAACGCAACAACGAAAATTGACATTTTCTAGGTGACGCAAGGCTGCCAAATTGGCAGGACATGGCGAGTAGAGCTGATGGGTGGTTGGAATAAGACGGAAGGCAGTGCGGGAAAATGCGGAAACACAGGCCAGAGAGAGCCGATAAGTTTCGCTATTTGTCTCACCTCACTTGTCTCAACCTTTGATCAACGTACCATTCAACTCAGCATCGACACGCCATGGTAACCGTACCAAATACGGCATGACTGCAATTGAACCGCCAAAATTTTGCTTTTTACTATTTTTTTAAAACCGTTTCGCCCGATCTGATTTCCGAGTAGGCAGGTACTACTGGATCCCGGACGGACTTATTGCCCGAAGAGCCAAATGTGCCCTTAACGGTTGGATTGGAAGGGAGGGGGGGGGGCAGACATTGTAGATTTAGAATCCCAGCGCATTGAGACGTGAAGTGTCCAAGTTAACAAAACTGTTACACAGGTTATTATACAGGACGTTATGGATAAGTGATAAATAGCTTGGGGTTCGAAATCGTTTAGGTAAGCGTACAATACCAAGTAAGAAATACCTCACCGTAGTGGAGGACTGCAGAAGTGACTGTGTCGCGTTAATGATGGTCGACATCGGCCGCTCAAAACTCCATCCGATAACAAATGCCAGTAACCAACCAACTATTTTGGTTTATTATTCATTCTGAATAATACCTTATGTTTTCGGTCATGAAACATTTTTTACAACCCCCCCTCAAAATTTGATACTTTACGTTTCAAGACTTGGAGATTCCAAATTTGCAATGTCCGTCCGGCGTCCGGGCCGTTTTGTGCCTTGAAGGTGGTCTAAAAAATGCGTTCTTTCGCACAAAAATCCCGTTTGGTATCTAGTTGTGCCCGCCATCTCGGCAATCCGATCGGACGAAGCCCATGGTTGTTATGGACAGAAAATGGTTAAAAAAATTAACGAGACGCAGTACAACGCAGGAACTACAGCGGAAGTCAACGTTTCGTCGTTTGAAGTCCCTCCCTCCCTTCCGTCTCAATAAAAAACGTCCTCGCCTCGCAACGCCGCCCGCCCGCTCAACTGCTCAACTCCCCTTTCGCCTCGCAACGGGTTCGCTCGAAGCGCCCCCGTTCCAATTTCCCCGACCCGACGGGGCAAAATCATCAGACGTGTTGTTTCCGTAGTTCCATTATAGTCAGGACATGTTTCGTATGGTTTACTAGTATTCGATGCTGAGTCGAATGGGATGGGGGAGCACTAATACTAGGTCAAGCTGTACATGAGAATAATAAACCATTGTGTAATAATTTGCAGGGTTTTTTAAATCCGGGTCGATGTCTCAAGCAAGCAAAGAGGTAGGCGGAAAGGACATGAGTAATGCGAGTTGCCGGTTGCCCGAAAGAGTTCCGCACGTTAAGTACTAAATAAGCCAACAATCACTGTGGTTCTAGTGGGATATGCGTGACTAATCATTGCTTAAGTGATTTGTGAGCTGAAAACGGTTCTGGAGTTACTCGGAAAACACCGTGATAAAAGTTAGTCAAAGAAACGATACTGGATTATATTATATTAAGGTGGGGGGGGGGCTGAAGGACCCGAATGCCTTATACACTAATTTTACGACACAATGTTGTTCCCATGCTACATTTTTTATGTTACACATGTTTGCATGCTACATTTTTTATGTGTGATCATTATGATAACTAAAGTTAGTTTTAAACTGATACTATTCAAACCCTTATTTTAGCGTTCCACGTTGACCAGCAGGACGGCTGCTGAGATGATTTGGTTCAGCCGTTTTCTCTGATAAGCAACCACAGACGCGCAAGCCATTTTCGGCTGAGTACGTGATATTCCTAGGCGAATTTACAGCTAAGGGCTAAGTAAAGTCATTGGGATTATGGTTATTCTAAACGGCGTTGGGTTTGATAGTTATGTCGCCACTAAGACGTATAACGAACAAAACTGAGGAAGCCCGGGTTCCACCGCTTCTGACTCAGGGTGGATCAAAAAGTAAAAATCTGTTTATATAACTTCATTTTCAGTCGTTAACAATTTCCATTCGGTTTGGATATTTGCTTATTCAATAATTCGTCCATATCCGGCTCCACATTAACGTCCAGCCATTTTCAGCTGCATCAGTTTAGTTTCGAAAACTTGTATATAACAGCAATTGCCGGTACATTCACATGAACAAGTTTTGGAGCTAGAGTGACTTTCGTCCTCTCAGAGAGCTCTAGCGTGAACGTTTTCAACTAGAAGCGAGGAGAGTCTTCAAGGCAAATGCCCAGAGAGCAGGTAGATCGTTACACACGTCAAGAGGCCCCGAAACGAAAATGTCGTACGAAGGGGAAATCTTGTGTAGTTCACAAATTAGGTATTTTACTTTTAAGGACTTCCACGTTCTTACACCACGTAAACATACAATTAAAGTATCGCTCCTTTTCAAAGTAATGGACTCCTGATGGTCCGAATTTACCCTGACATCTTTCATATGACTGGGGGTTGGTTGGCTCAAAGTAGTTGGTATAGCACATTTATCCACACTCCACAATGTTGTTAGGTGGAACTGCCACTCAGGAAGGTAGCATAGTATTTTTGGATATTTTTTCTTAATCCTCCACAACAGTCGCAAATGGATGAGTAGAGCTGGGGCTGGTCTTCCCTGGTGCGACGTCCCCACCATTGTTGCACAAAACGTAAGAAAACCATGAGGGACACCCCTGCAATCTCATCCAGTCGCAGCTGAGGAAATCCCAAGACCTTTGAGGTGCACAGCATCCAGCCCATCAGAAGTACATGCTTTGCTGACTCCAGCTCTGCCTTGTCGAATCTGCAATTCTGTACTTCTGACCAATTTTGGCCTAATTGTACCGTTGTGGATGGTGACTTGTGAATACGCCAAATATCATCAGCACACTTTCTCTCTCCAGACTGGAGGACGTCTCTTGTTCGCTCACTGGGGAGTTTAATAAACTTTACTACCTACGACCTGCCATATCCCGCCAATAGGCCTGACCTAAACCTCTCCTTTCCTTTGCTTACTTCCTTATTCAAATGGCTCTTGGCGGCCCCTACGATGGGCAAGTTTGTCGACCTCCCCATTCTCTTCTATCGTATAGTTCAAAAACAGTGAAATTACAGTATGTATACTGAGCTAAGCCTAATGAATAAACGCATCCCTCAGGATGTAGATGACGGGACGATCGGTCCTTTCGTTTCTTCGAGTCTTTGCAGTTAGCTCCGCGAGCTGCTCTCCTCAGCGGGTCGACTCCCCCCGGCTAGAGGCTCATCAACTGCCACAGTCCGCTCTCAATGGAAGTCGAGTCACCCGGAGGTTTCACCAAACGCTCACATTTCTCGATTCAAACAATCATCAATGATCACTGATTTGAGATTCACTATGCAATATAACGGATTTCACCAACGTGGTTTACGATTAAAACATTATAACAACCCGCGAACTCTTCAAAATGGAGTCGTAGCGGTTTGAAGTTGACTCGGTGCATCGCGGTTACCGCTCGCCAAACGAAGACCGTTTTGTAGACTGGGAACTGCCTTTAACCTAATAATACGAGTTTTATGACTGATTTTCATTTTGTCCTGAATCGTTCCGCTAATTTTGCTTACTTGAAACGCACGAAAGGAGGACGAGAATAGGGGGTTCATTTTGGTTGTTCAGGGAAACGAGATGGTTATGATTTCGTTTGAATAGTTCGTACTAAAGTGATTCTGGTGCAATGAAATGTTATCTGGGTATTCGAATTCTCACTGAGTTCTTCAGGTCTGCTTTGGCCCTCAACAGTAACGGCTGTCAATACCAACCGAAATGCTCTACCACATCTTATTATTGTAAAAGTAGGAACGGCCAATGAGGAAGCCGTTGAAACGTACAAGTTTGCCGAGGACTCAAAAGAGTAAAAATATCTCTTACAAATCAAGTCAACTAGGTCTATCAAACAACTAGTTCCAGCTAAATAGGCTAGTACGTTCGTGAACTCCAACATTCGCGGATTTAAGCAAACATATGCAAACCACAAAGAGGATGGTAAATCGTTGATTTAAAACGATGCACAGCCCAGAAATTGGCAGGTCGACTTAATCGTAGATTTGTTCATTCTGATCGTTTCATCGTTTCAAACGACGAAGGAGAAACCCGATTTGATTAACGAAAATTCCGATTCATCAATTAAACGTTGTTTTGAAAAGTTTGGTGGCACCAGCGCGCGGTCGGGTTAATTGTTCCGCCAAAAATATTCCGTTTCTTGTGAAACCGTCGTGAATCCGCGTTTCTTCATAATTAAGTGCTATTAGTCGGTGAATTTTCAACCGGTCCGTGTTCAACCAGTCCGTGGACATAGCATAACTCAGTGCACGGCAAGATATTCTGGAAATATTTGAAGACTTCAGACGTGAGTCTTTAATCAATATGCTACTCTAGTACGTGAACCTTGGTTATCATTGCTTCCCGTTGAACTTGAGAATAGGTCAATTCGAACCAGATTTGATGGGAACCACCGCACGAGATGTCTATTCTACCATTTTTCCAACGTATTGGATTTTGTCCAACCCGCACGCACGAAGCCCATCCTATTTTGCCTATTTTTGTCGGGGCAAAAAGTGGTTAAAAAATTAACAAAAAGGAATTCTTGGTATCGTTTACCAGGTATTTTTATATGCTGAGGCGAATGGAACAATTCTGAAAGATGTACAATGCGTCTAGAGCGAAAATAGTGAAAACAGTTATTATAGTGAGCCGAATTCTACAAATTGAAAGAACTCGTGGGACAATAACTGCAGCGAAACTAATTGTTTCATCGTTTGTACTCCCTCCCTCCCATCTCATCAAAACCACCCGCCTGCTCGAATCACAATGTCGTGCCAACTGCCTACAGGCTTGGTCAAGGGCGGCCGAATATCGAGTAGTCCGCTCTCGTCACGTCAGGGAATATTAAAGATGGCCTGACACCCTTCTCCATGGGACGTACGGGGGCAAGTCCAATCCCTGGAATCCCCATGGAGATAAAGAGTAGGTGCAGGTAGAACGCCTTTTGGCAATTCAGGCACCAGGGCCTGCTACCCATTCAGGTCTGTTCGCTGCTCAAGCTGCAGCCAAATAAATGGGTACTACGGGGACTTCTGCCCGCGGCTGGCATCCTGGAGCCCTGAGGGGCGTGACGCTGTCGGTTTTGAAGCAATGGGTTCACTGGGAATTCCCTTAGACAGCTGTTTGGTGCTGGCAGGAGAGGGCTTTAGGCCACGAGGCTGGGTACCCTCTCCAGGGCCACGTGCGTATGCCCAGGACATATGCAAATGCCTACAGGCGCCTACCTTTAGTTTTCGTCGTTCCGTTGTAGTCAGGTCATGTTTCGTGTGGTTTACTGGTATTTTCCGATGCTGAATCGAATATTATGGGTCTCGGAGGTGGAGGTCTGCGATCCCATTGCTTAAGTAGTGCCTCTTTTGGAGTACTGTTGTGGGAAATACCTTAAATAAAGCTGAGGCTAGATTAGAATAAATCAATTATAACACAAATATTCGTCCTCGAAATCTGTTGAACAACTGAATATAATTTCCGCACCATCAATCGCATTAATCGATCAAGATTTTATAGTCAACTGGAGGAGACAATAATATTGCCGACAACTGTATTATAATACATATTTTTCGAAACGTTTGCAGTTCACTGTGACGCTCCCGTCATTTTGGGAATATCGCATTTGACCTGCGTGATAACTACAGTTAGTTGAGCAATGTTTTTCCTCCTAATCTGGAGATATTGTTTCGCATTAATCCGATGATCAAATATCAAATTGGAAACGGATTGGTCCTGCCGTGTTACCAGACACATATACGCATCACTCGCACGTTGTCTCAAATGACGTTTTTGTTCAAAAGACTTTGAACCCTAAAGATCGGAAGGGAAAATGCATTTCTAGCTACGGAAATAACAAATTCCAGGAAACAGTGTTTTATTGATTCTGGGTCCTAAGTTACAACTATACTAGATTTTGCAGTGGCAGGTGCTGACATTGTCACTGAATCACACTTTTACATTAATATTCCTCTTCCCTCCTGCTATGACCGGTTCATAGTACGTAATTAGCGTTAAAAGTGAGACCACGAGAGGGTACTTTTTGACTACGAATGCACTCTGTTCATTAAAATGGCATTTTTTTCGGTTTCGGTCATTTATACGCCTGATTTATCTTGTCAGTTTTTAAGACAAGAAGAAGAAGAAGATACTACAAGAAGAAGAAGAATCACCTATCCAAAAGGTAGGGGAGAGGTGGTATACTTGATCCCTGCTTTGGGTTTCTTTTAGTAATTCGAAACATTTTAATAAATCTGATTTTTTTTTAAATTACACATGTATCCCCGTTCCATACTACTGATTATGCACCAATACAGACCTTCCTATTCATTGAACAAAAACGACAAAAAGGGTTTTTTTTACGTCCGACACAAGGGTCAACTAACCCTCCCTATGGGGATACTTGATCCCGGTGAGTGGGTTGTATGATCCCAGATAATCAACCATCCCACCCGCCAAAGTTTCAGTCGTAGGCCTACGTAAATATGGAAATTAAATTAACAGAGGCATACAATTAATAAGTTGTAATTAACTATTCGAAAGGTAGAGTAGGTACAAAACGAAAAGAACATAAAAAATTGAAAACACGGGCAAAAATGAAAATTATTCGAGCAGTGGCACGGAATAAATCTCACGTGTTTTTGAGAATTTTGTCCGCTCCGGTAAGTGTCCCAAAATGTCACCCCATACATAAAATATTTCGTCTTCCTTTGCTGGCCACTTCCAAAGCCGTCCACTTTTTTTCCATTACTTCTATTGTAGCCCCGTTTGCTTGTATTTTTGTAATTTTTCCTGGGTATGACAAACCATAGTAAATTGCAGCTACTAATTCCCCCTACTTCTATTCTGATGGGCTCAAAAGCCCATATGAACAAGATGCGCTCTCAGTTCATCCTCGTCACGTTTGGAGAAAATTTGTCGATTGGTGAAACCAGGTTGAACATAAGAGTCCCGACGGCATAACCTTTTAAGTGTCATGACATTAATTTTAAATTCTCTTGCGACGGTTTTGTACCCAGCTCCATCTTTAACTGCTTGGACCGCATTTTTCAAGGCCTCCGGATCGTACGGTACCCGTTTCATGGCCCCTTGCTTCGATACATACTTCCGCGGCATGTAAAAGAACGGAAGGAATACTTCGTATTGTAGGCGAAAACAAACAAAAGAATTATAGGTGGGATACTTGATTCCGGGATCACACATCCCCCTAACAGAAGGGATCAACTGTCCCGAACCAGCAACTTTTTTTAAATGAAAAAAAAAAACATCAACAAGATAAAAACGTTTGGATCGGAAATAACTGAATTTATACAGCGAAATAGACACAATATTTTATAAACGCAAACAAAATATTATAATGCACGCTGTTGGGTGCACGAGAGGGGGAGCTGAGGATCGAAATAAAATGTCCAAGGTCAAAGACTCCAACCACTTTGACGCTTTGCGTCGAACACAACTTACCAGAGGTTTTTCTATTTGCCTTACTCTAAACAAAACAAGTAGGATGCGGTGAAAAACATAAATTACCAATTATTTTTGCAACAAGCTATTGTTTCTGTATGATGTTTACACTTTGTACTAGCCATCATGGCGGCGTCCCAATGTAGCCAACAGAACAACCTTAAACACGTTTTGGCGGTAGTTTTAGATGGGGGATCGTGTATCCTCGAGGATCAAGTATACCAACTCTCCCCTAATGCTTCCTTAAACTTGGGTAAATTATCCCCCCCCCCTCTGTCATCATGGATAAATATCAGGTGCGCCGTATCACACAACTCTCGTCAGCTCTACGTCAATTTACTAGTGCTCATAGCTTATTCTACTGACTCAATTTATTTTTCGCTCAGTTCATTTGAACTGAGTGAAACACCACTTTACGGCGGCAGAAAGCGGTAGTCATAGTCACATTTCAAGAGTTACCGGGTAAAAACATTTAGAAATGGTAATGAGTGAAACGGCGGAGGTTGAAATTTCGGAATTCTGGAGTAGGCCGTGTATATTTTAGGAGAATTATGAAACGCTCATCGTATAAGTATCAAGTTGGACAAGCACCTCAATTTTTTCAATATCCAATTAAAGTTTGAGAGGAGTTTCTAAAAAACCTGCGCTACAATCGATTTTCTGAAACGTTTGGTAATTTTTTGTGCTGCTCTCGTCATTTTTCAAAGAACGAGAATTTCATGTCGTCACCTTAGGGCCTGTACATGTAAAAAATATCTGGTGCGTTGTACCACACAACTTTCCTTAGCTCTACGTCAATTCACTTTGTACATGGCCAATTCTATTTAATCAATTCATTTATCACTCAGTTAATTTGAACTTGGTCAAATAACGCTTTACGGCAGCAGGAAGCGGTAGCGCTTACAGTTCCAGATTTTATTGAGCTGCTCGTACTCATTGCAGGACCCATATTGAGCAATCGGTACACAGATAATTAATGAGGCTGTAAACACGAACTTTTTGAAGTGGATAGTAATCACTTTTGTGGAGTCATTGGGTAATAACTGTTAGAACTGGTAGTAAGCGAAACGGGCGTAGTTGAAATTCAGGAATTTCTGGAGTGAGCCCCATGTATCTCATGAGCGTTTTCAAACACCCACCCTTAAGGTATTGGATTGGGCTACAATACCAATGTTTTTTAACATTCCACAAAAATTCCAGCAGAGTTTATAAGGAAAAAACTGCGCTAAAAACGCTTTTGGTCGAAAATTTTGATAATTTATTGTGCTGCTCTCGTCATTTTCCCACAATTGGGAATTTTATGGTATCATTGCCTTATTGAGAGCTATCAATATAAAAAATTTAATCAAAATCGTTAGAGCCAATTTTGAGAAAAAAAATATTTGGTGTTTTGATCACTATGATAACTATAGTTAACTTTCGGTGGATTTTATTCAAACCCTTATATGGGCGAGATATCAAGTTTGAGCTGATTTGGTACGGTGGTTCTCTCTAAAAATCGTTCTCAGACACATAGACCATTTTCCCAAATAGTGTTTTTCGGACTCAGGAGGGTCTGAATCGTAAAGATCTGAAGATAACTCAAATTTTTTTTTTCAGCCGATTACATAACTTTCCTTTCTACTTCGTAGAGCCAAGGAAAGTAACAAAAGCTAGCTTTGGGTGGCTTTTGCTCAAGACCTTATTTTGGCGTCCCATGGTGAACTATGGGCTAGACGCCAAGTTTGAACTGATTTGGTTCCGCTACTTTCTCCCAATCGCGTCCACAGACACATACTCAGACCATTTTCTCAATTATTGTTGTTCGAACTCTTATCAGCTGATTATATACCTTTCCTTTCTACTCTGTAGAGCCAAGGAAGGGTAAAAATTTGATGCATCCGCAAAAGTGTAGGAAATCTTAAAACGTCCTCCGTTCCTCGGTGGTAAAAAGATAATAGGGGCTATTGAGAAATCACACTTCTCCCCGCACCTCATTTGTGCGTTTTCCCGTTCCCCAATCATTTTTCTAGGCTCGTCTCTGATTCTGTCGACTAAAACGATGCGATCGGAAAAAATGAGCAGTCGGGACAACATCTTGAAGTTGGTCAAGAACGAAGGTCTTCCATCTGCCTGAGACCAGTCCGGCGCTCTACTCGTTCATTGAGCAATCGCTTGCGAAACGAAAACCTTTAACCCGCGCTTACTAGAAATGCTCACGTTTCCCTAAACGAATATAGTCGGGTAAGAATCTATCATATTGTCCAGTCGTTTGGTCAATTGTTAGTGCGACGGTGGACACAAATTTCAAATTATTCCTCGTCCGTCAATTCAACTAATCGTTTCTTTTTTCTCGCTCAGCACAAGTGAAATAAATAGTAATTAATTAATAAATAATGAAAGCGATAACTTTGTTTATTTAGGTGATTTTCGACGAGAGCGTATTTTTGAACATTGAGAAAGGGATTTTGAATCCATGCTAAGGCTAATAAGACCTCGATTGAGGGTAACTTGTAGCAGTTATTTCGTACACACTAACGTCGAGCTATTGTACAGAAAAATGTTGCCCTTGCAAAAATAGTGATTGACGATGGTTGAGCCGGAGACTGTGAGAAACGTCGTTGAACTTCTGATGAGGAACTGCCGTCAAGTGTGTCAACTTTGTAATTGACCGAACACACCAGTTTCTTATGTTTGGTGAACGGGTAATTACCCGAAAAATGAGAGTTAATTAAAGTTGGGCCACACGAGCGAGTGACGAGGGAACAGGCAGAACGAGCGAGTCGCCGGCACGGGTTGGTCCGATGTGGTCGAGGAAAGGTAGAAACTAGTTACTGCGTCGAGTGGAACGACAGCTCACAACACAGTCGCATGAGGTGCTACCAGCTGACGGTGTGCTAACCCTCGTGTGAACCTCATCATTACAGTCCTGAGTGGTATAGGTGTCAAGACTGACATCATAAGAAGTGCTGACATCACGAGGTTTGTAAACTGAGCAACGCAAACCAGCTAGTTTCTCAGAAGCGGTGCAGTTGTGTACTAAAATGCTTTTTCTGATAAGACACGACGTCATATCAGGTTATTAAACACGCCATCATCAGAAATAGCGAAGGCGCACAAACGTGTCATACTGCAGAACCTGTAGTCGGAATGTCTGAAGACACTTAGGTCGTTTCTCCTGCCCCCAACGTCGTGTCTGATTCTCCATTACTTCTTCCAGCATCAGGGAAAATCTTCCCAACCGTCAGAAACCATTTGCTGCCTATAACAATCATAGGTCTCGTCTGATCGGTCTGCCGATTAAACAGGCACAACTGGATCCCACATAGAATTTTTGTAGATAAAAACGGATATTTCGGACCACATTGAATGCCAGAGGAGGGCGGAGGGCCTCATGCCTTCAAATGAAGCGTAACATTTTGTGGAAGGCGGGTGAAACCTCAATTTCTGAAAACAGGTGTATTCTTCAGAATGAATAGTAAACCAAACGGAAATCCGTCTTTCGATCGAAAATTCCTTTTGGGATCAAACTGTGCCACTCAACAACCCAACTGGACGAAACCCGTGGTTGCTATGAACAAAAGATGGTGTGGCAGTTTTATCGCAATTAGGTCGTGTTTGGTATCATGGTCCAGGTATTTTTCGGTCTCAGAGGTTTGGACTGCGTCAAAATGGAAAACACATTAAATATAATGAGGCTACTTGAAGGAACTTGCTGGACAATATAGCAATAATTGTAGTTTCTCCCCAGCCACCACTCATTTCCTGCACTGCTTCCCGTCTCACGCCATTCATACACCAGTTCTCTTTGGTGAAGGCGAACCAAACAAATCAAGATCACCGGTCCAGCGTCCCGTGCGTAAAAAATAGCGTGACTTGTTTAACGAATTTAGATTTAGCAGGAACCGCAGGATAACACGCGATTTTCCTGTTGAAGAAGAAAGAAGAATTCGAGGTTTATCGCGTTATAAATAGAATGTTTTGTTAAGCGGCGGGAAAACTTAATTGGAAGTGAGCGGACGTTTCTCCCCGTGAAGGTCTGATGAACGCCGGTTCAATGACGTCTTGAGCAACAAATCACCTTCGTAGTGAGATGAAACAAACGTCATGAGTTGACGGGCTAACAGCGTCTGTCGACGGTTTAAAGGACTGAAAATTAACCCCCAAAAATATCCTTTTAGCGAGCCCTACGAGAGTTCGTTTATGGAAAAATAAAAAGGGCAACGACGTCGGATCGAATAAAATTGCTTGGCTCAATTGAAACTCGCTTGAAACTCCTGAGCATCAAGAGTGAACTCCCAAGTGTCAAAAGATCTTTTTCGGTGATATTCTCCGTATTGAAGAGCTCCACGTGCAGAATACGTTTAGGGTGTTTTTTGTATGGTATCTTTTGCCTGATATGAACCCGAAAGTAAAAATATCTGGTGCGTAGCAACACACAACTTTCCGCCACCACCGTAATTTCGAACACCACCTACATAGGCGGGCGCTATATCTTCGTTCAACGCATTTTTACAGGAACATTTATGTTGAACAAAATATAGGGACTAGTTAGCTGAGAGTACTCCGTAAGTTTGGTCGAAATCGTTAGAGCCGTTTTTGAGAAAATTGGAATACCGATAAATTATTATTCGACAAATCTCCTTTTCTGGATTAACTTGGCTTATATCTCCGTTCAACATATATATACAGAAATGATTATGGAGTACGAAATGTGGGTATGGGTGACCAAAAGACACTCTGAACGATTGATCGAATTTGGTGAAGCAGTTACTCCAGAACTTACGGAAATGTTCGAAAAAACGTTATTTTCGACATATTTTAATTTTTATCTCTGCTCAATGGCCTTTCAGAAGAACATTTATTGAAAACAATCTGTAGGTATTAACTATTCAAAAACATCCTGCGAGTTTGGTGAAAATCGTTGAAGTCGTTTTGCCAAAAAGCGTAAAAAACCTATTTTTGCTTCAGGGGCCCATATCTCCGTTCACCGTATTTTCATGGAGATATGTATGGAGAAGAAAAGTTAGGTATTGATCAGTAGAAGATAATTTGAAAGTTTAATCAAAATCGTTAGAGCCGTTTTCGAGAAAAATGCGAAAAACCCTAGTTTTTGGTACATTTTCGTCCCCCACCCCCCTTCCCATCAGCCGAAATCGTCCATAACCTTATTTTGGTGTCTACAAAAAATAACGAACAAAACAAAAAAGAACCAGCTCAATCGGATCAGCCGTTCTCCCGCAAATCGAACTACAGACACACACACACACACGGACCACGCGCCGAAATTAGGTTTTTTAGACTCAGTAGGGTCTGAAACGTTTTTTGGGCCGATTACTATACTTTCATTCCCTTCGGGTAGCGGAAAGTAATTAGCAGCGCCGATATGGTAGATTGGCGAAGTTGAACCTCTCAAGCGAGTAAATGGAGCCAGATGGAGTTTACCAGCAGGCTATGCACCTGATCCAAGAGCCACAATCTGAACTTGCTCAATTCAAGAAAAAAAGGCATCAAAAAGGTCGAAAGACGAAACTGCCGATATTTTGTGAAAACTATTGAAGCATCGTGAGTCATGAAAGGATGACATCTGCTCATTTTGCTATTGCTGTGTTGTAGCGCCAGTTCAGAAATCTAAATGTTGCTATATCTGGAAGGGTTCTTTGTCCACAACCTCAATAGTAAGTAGTCCAAGCGTACTATAGGGAGATCTGTGCGGTAAATTATCTATTCACAGTACGTTGTGGTAGTCCTCATGGACCTCATATCCAAATGGGTCCATATGCACCAAAGTGGACAACTCTTCGGAAGTTAGAAGGTCAGGGAATACCCGGCAACCTACACTCGCTCCTCAGAAGTTATCTGAGGTGTGAAACTGCCGACATGGGATGCCTGCCCTAGACCTAGCGTGAAGGGAACTCTTAAAGGGCTCTTCAGAGTCCTTATAGTGGCTGAATGGAAGGCATACCCCAATACAGACTGTTTGAAGATGCTCGAAAACTGTGGCGTGAAAAGTTGTCGCACTGCCGCAACATCAGTGGTAAAGGATGGGGAAGAAATCAGCACGAGCAATTCAAATCTAGATAAAACTACAATAGAGGGGGAAAGGCAAGATACAAAAACTTCTTTTCCTTGTCGGGAAGCTGTAGGAGCTCTAATGTATTTGATAATAGGGACTCGCCTAGGTATTCCGTTTGCTGTCAGAATCGCGTCAAGAACATTGGAAAACCCTACATGGAAGAATTGCGTGCAAGTTGTAACGTGAAAGAGGAAGTATATGGTTGCGGCTGGGTGTCTCCTCTCGCGCTAATTAAAGCATGAATCGAGTCGCTTGGAATGGCGCTCGTCGGAGGAGAAGAAAGGTTTGAGGAGAGAAAAAAGGTTATGCTTTTCCCTGGCGGATTTTTTTTGGAGCACGTTCCCGATTTTCCTGTTCTGCGATATCTCCGGTCTTTTCTCGAAGAAATCCCTGTACCTTAGAACTTCATTTTTGTTCGAACGAAGAGAGAAGACTGCACAGTGTACAAGTCGGTGGACTAGTTTATTTATTTTCGGCAGGCCTTAGGTTAGGTAGGAGAAGACATTATTATTTTTTGTTCTATCTACCCAAGTCGTCATTTTAAATCAGTTTTGTGACAGTTAAATTTTGTTTTCTTTTCTCTCCTCCTTTTTAAAATATAATTTCCTTCTTCAATATATCTATTTGTTTTTATTTCAATTCATGGGTTCATCCCCACAAGCAATTTATTTTCTTTCCCGTTCATTTTAAATTTTACAAAGTAAAACCCAACTTCATTACGGAACGATAGGACTCGGTTTAAAATACGCTGTTGGGGATGAATCTTTGATTTGTTACTGTGATTCCGATCAGTGCTGTCACGCCACACTATGCTGCTAGTACTGAGCTAAACCAAAGTAAGTCACACAACACGAGTAACTTCCTCCCTCCTCAGAGGAGGAGCAAGGAAACAAACAGTAGCACAGAGCGACGGAATAACTAGCGATCCAGATCGACCTGGCCTTAAAATGTACATAAATGAGATGTGCATGAGAGCGAACCATTCTGTTGACACTGAGATTTTTCCCTAATACTTTTTAACGATTGTAAGGCTACGAAGCAACTTAAGGTTATGTAATTTGTCTGCCCACTCCGTAGGACCTACGAAACTAGAAAGAGAAATCTAAACAGTGACACCTTTCGTATTGCAGGACCTAGGCTCAGCCGAAAAATCCCGTTCGAAACGAACTTCGTAGTCTCAGAATAAGTTGTTGCGGAGCGACAGGCCACTAAGTCATTGACTAGCTAGATATCATCGGGATTGCGACACAAACCAGTTTTTCTGAGTAAGAAATGGAACCACGAAAGAACATTCTCTTTCTCCCACGACGAAACTCGTCGAGTAGATGAACTTCACGCTTATCGTGCCTCTTGCAATTAACAACAACCTCTGGTGCCCGTCAAAATTAAGTTCAACCCGGGAACTTGACAAGTTTAGTGGTCTCGTAATTTGTCTTCTAGTGCCAGTGCTACCTTTTTTCTAAACTCTGACTGTCCCTTATTTGGGATGAGCACCGCAATCTAAAGTAGTATTGTGCCGGCCCAACTGTCTCACTGGGACTACTGCCACTGTGCACATAACATGCGTTTGTTTGTTCATTGTGCAGCGTCCAGTGATGATCCCCACCATATGCCTCAAGTCCTTCCTCTCCATCATCAGAAGGCTACCTCTTATTCACGTCCAGGAAGTATTTGGAGTGCCTCACTCCCGTTCCAGACAGTCTGACGCATTCTCCTGGGATAGTCTCTTACAGTCTACTTGGTTAGAGACGGAGATGCCCCACAGTGGGGAAGTAGGCATGTAAGTAAAAAAGAAAAGACCTCTTGGTTCTTCCATACCGGTTTATAGAAACGCCCACTTTTCCTAACGAATAGGTAATTGATTGACATCGGTGTGTTAAGTTGGTTTATTTCAAATGGAACTGTTGAGAGCGGTGTACATTTTTGTGGTTCACTGGAAGGTTGAAGAGATGCACTAAAATAAACTTGGAATAGAAACGTCGTTGCTTGTAATGTAAGTGCAGTGTTGCTAACCCCTGAGTGGAGGTAATCCCTGTATCTCAGCCTTAGAGAACAAAACTTGACCATTCTTTCTCTTAGTTTCACCAGTTCATCGAACGATGCGGTTTGTGCAACGGAGAAACGGTAGCTGCATCCCGGGCTTTCATATTAAGTGAGAGAGGAGAGGCTTCACTTTCTGGCATCCAAGCACCAGAAAGAAAGTGAATGTGCTCCCAGGCTCTTTTGCACAGAAAAGCTGGCAAGAAAGTGATCTTAGTGAGAAGAGAAGGAAGCTTAACTCTCTGTCTGCTGTTCACAGACGACTGAGTTTCAAAAAAGTAAGTTGGGTTTATCTTCTGTCTTGTGTCAGCCATCCCTTTCTAGTTCATTTTGCCATCCGTGAGTTGAACAGAAGGTAAGGCTCCAGATCGCACGTCTAAAAACATACGATTTTTGCAAAAACTTCTTCCAGCGGTTAAATCTCCGATATCTTATGTGATCTTATCTGATATCGTGATTGTAGGAAAATTACTCAACAGTCTGGCCTATTCCTGCCTACATTCCTTTTCATCCTATTGTAGACTGCAACGGTACTCCAGGATCAGCAGTAGCTGTTGCTGAGTGGTTTAGTTTATGGGGGGAGTCCGCTTGCCGTGTACTGCCCATCTCTGCGTGTAACCAGAACATCTATGAATACTTTTTACATTCCTTGGCTCTACGAAGTAGAAAGGACAGTTATGTAATCGGCTAAAAAAAAAAATTTTGAGTTTTCTTCAGATCTTTACGTTTCAGACCCTCCTGAGTCCGAAAAACACTATTTGGGAATACGGTCTCTGTGTCTGTCTGTGTGTCTGTGCGTGTGCATGAACGATTTTTAGAGAACACCATCGCACCAAATCAGCTCAAACTTGATATTCCGCTTGCAGGCCTCTATGGAACTCCAAAATAAGGGTTTGAACAAAATCCATCGAAAGTTAACTATAGTTATCATAGTGATCAAAACACCAAATATTTTTTTTCTCAAAAACGGCTCTAACGATTTTGATTAAATTATGTATATTCATAGCTCCCAATATATAAATTATACCATAAAATTCTCAATTTTGGGAAAATGACTGGAGCAGCAAAATAAATTACCAAAACTTTCGACGAAATCGATTTTAGCGCGATTTTTAGAGAAAACGACCGTACCAAATCAGCTGAAACTTGATGTCTAGCCTACAGGTTACCATGGGACGCAAAACTAAGGGTATGGGCAAAATCCATCGAAAGTTAACTATAGTCATCATAGTGATCAAAACACCAAATTTTTTTTCTCAAAAACGGCTCTAACGATTTTGATTAAATTTTTTATATTGATAGCTCTCAATGAGGCAATGATACTATAAAATTCTCATTCGTGGGAAAATGACGAGAGCAGCACAATAAATTCCGAAACTGTATGCGCTACCGCTTTCTGCTGCCGTAAAGCGTTGTTTGACCAAGTTCAAATTAACTGAGTGACAAATGAATTGATTAAATAGAATAAACCATGTACAAAGTGAATTGACGTAGAGCTAAGGAAAGTTGTGTGTTGCAACGCACCAGACATTTTAAATATTTCCCGTTGGGGCTCCTGGAAAAGTTTTATTTTTATTTATTCTCGTAGATTTATTATCTTTTATGCCAAGCAAGAATGAAGAGTGAAGGAGAAACAGATTAATTGGGGGATCCTCACACACACATTGCCGTACAGATTATTGTTACGTCCAGCCATCTTCATATCCTTATTATAACACCCCACTTTTAATTATTTCTTGAATCCTCCTATTGGAACTCTTCTTTTTTGTGTTCTGTTCACTCTATCTCCACAGTGGCGTTCGTAATCCAACGAAACCCCATTCCGTCATCCGAAAGAACATGATAACCAACTTACATTAACACAATCATTTTGACAACTCAAGTTCCCTCACTGAATCATCGCACTTATCATTTTTAAATTTTTTCCACTTATTTCGACAGTGTAGCTATATGACGAATCATGACTCGTCCTTTAAACGGTTAAATTCGTGTAATTAATTACTACAGCCGCTGACAATGTCATGTGCGCGTCAAAAGTTTTTTTTTTGCCGTCTAAAAACCTATCAATAGACAAAGAACGGATTACCCGTGAAATATTATAATGGTTACTAGAAGTGCAAGTCAACGCGATAATTTGAGTGAGATGTCGTGTCAGCTCCTTAATGCGGGAAGTTGAAGACGTTCGTGACCGAAAGCACCGGCGCGTGTACACTTCAGAACGCTTCTGCGATCTCAAACAGACGATCAAAGTGGTCCTAGATTAGTTGTTTTTAAAACCCGATGAGTGCTTAATTACTCATGACGCAGTCCTCACGCACCAATAGATTGTACTTATTCCTAACCACTCAGAGAACATTCAACTAATTGCTCTCCAATATCATCTTCCAATTCGTTGCAGAAGCTCTTACGGAGTGCAGATGAATGCGTTGTCACACAAAAATTTAAGCATGAAATATACAAATAAATTCATTGCAGATTACCATATGCGGCAGAAAGAACAGAATATCGATGGACAATACTACAACCTTCAAGGCGAACTATGTTCAAGAGGAATAACAATAAGAGACTGGATCTGGTAAACAAAAATCTGGGAGAAGATGAAAAGCTGTGTGACAGCAAAAACGATCGCGGGGCTTCATATTCCACTTGTGGAAGTGAAGTAAGTTTTGAGCAAGTTGGAAGGAGAACAAATAAATATGAAAAACCGAGTAACGAAAGAAAAACTGAACTCGAAGCAGCTGCACTAACACACAATCAATAAGCAATACTTAAAAAAGGTTAAGGGTGACTGGATACTTTTGATACCTCAATGAGTTCCACTTCTTTTCACACAAACCCAACCAAATCCAGCGGGTGAACTCTGTTTGTGTGATTGTGTTCCCTTTGAACCCAGAAGGATCAGGCCATGGATATCGGAGACAGCTGGAATCAGCTGTCTGGTTCACCGCCCCTTTTGAGCTGTGTCCACTTCGCAAAGGGTCAAAAGATGGCAAGGGCCCTCGTTACTTTCTTCTACCCGTGCACCAGTCGCCCCCTTGATAAGTACACAGCTCTTTCTACTCAATCGCATCATATTGAACTATGAGAGCTGGAGGGGCTCAGCCAGAAGAGGGTAGTGCTTTGTTGATCTTCCGCCAATTTCTTGCAGCAGAGAGAAATGGAGATATGGAAAAGAACCGCACCTAAACCATACAAAATTGCTGGGCGTTATGGGAGGACGTATGACAATTGATGCACGCTGCAAAATATTACACTGAGAGTGAACAGAACAAGAAAGAAGATCTGCCATCAGGGCTAACCTGATGCAATGCGCCAAGCAGTTCCAGGGCAGTTCTCTATACCCAGGAGTAAAGTCAGGTAATACTAGATATACCTAGGAAGCCCTAAAAAATTACGAATATAAATTCGTATCATTGGCACCCCAGCGTTCCTTTTTGATCAATTTCAAATGGAAACCAATTCTATAAATGTTCAAATGCCTCAACCATGTCAGCCACACCGAGGTAGCACCTAAGTAGAAATATCTAGCGCCAAATCGCACTAACTACTCTGCTCGGAAAGTATACAGAATTTTATCCAGTGTTCTGGTTCCTTGAAGCTGAAGCCATTTTCAAGACCGGGAAGATCACCTCATCTCCATCGAAATTCAACCGCATTGTTAAAACGTTGCCTCAAGATCTTTTTCAATTATTATCGAACCTGGTAGACACTCCCGGTGATACTTCCTACGACAGTGTTAAGGAACGATTATGCAGCGAAAAAGTGGCAATTCTCATCATTCAAACACCCGATCTCTGAAAGATGGCACCTGAATCAACTCCACCTGATCTGATCCAGCAACTTTGGCTTAAACACTTACTAAATCGAACGAAACGGACACCAGTCAGCTTCTAACTGTAACGGGACGAACCAAACCTTTCGATTCAGCAGAGGCTTGTCCGAGGCATTTATGCTGACTGTGCACCTCAAATGCCCCAATTCGCTCGAGACTTCGCTCCCGTCAGTTGTAACCGAGCCGGTTCCTCGTCGCCGTATCGTCTGCGCTCGTGTTCGCTCCCACTCAGTTCCCTGTCTGTAGGGGTAAAACATGTCCAAAAGTAACACACGCTCAAGAGCTGCCACTCAACGTATACGTGTGAATGCTCTCAACACAGGTATCACACCCTGCCCCACCCCATGAGCCAGGACGCCGCACTTGTTCCCAAAAGTGCAACTAACCACCGCACCGTAGACGCAGCATCTTCGCTCTGCACTACCCCTTCTGGAACACCTGAGATGGAGGAAACTCCGACTCTCCTTAGTGAGAGAATCGCCTTTCGCCAAGAGATGGACCGATTTTCTGAACCATGGATGTCGCAGCTGCGTGGGACCACCTACGATCGACACATCCCAAGATGTGTACGTCAGAGACATTGTGAGGTGACTGTTTATTTTTAGTTCTCAATGCAATACTCCCACCACAAACATGGGCACCCTTTTGGATCTTTAATCAAAATTCTCTCTCTTTGCTCAAGATTAGGTTCCCCTTTGTTGGGTGGACAGCAACGCCCTGATTACAGTGCATGACAAGAAAGTGCAGTGCTCATGAGTACCTGAGAACAGACACTTCATCAAGGGTGGAGTGGTGTAACGGGAGTAACCAAACCGTTCCATTCATCCGGGGCATTGATGCTCACTGGGCACCTCAAATGACCCAATTCGCTCGAGGCTTCACTGCCGTCAGTTGTAACCAAGCCGGTTCCCCCGTTGCTGTGTCGTCTGCGCTCGTGTTCGCTCCCACTCAGTTCCCAGTCCGTACTGGTAAAACATGTCCAAAAGTAATTCGAGAATAAAACTCTGTTCCAATTGCATTCGGTTGATATCGTACCATCTCCCCAACTCTCATAGTGCGATACTGCTGACAATATTAATCTCCTCGGTAACATAACCATAGCCGATGATTTTTTGGAAATTCAAGTTCCTAGTATCCTCGCGATTTTAATATCCAAAAAAGTGGGTTGCCTTTCGGAAATGGTACGCGCATTGCAAACCTCATCTCGTAAGGTCCAAGACAAATACTACATAACCGATTTCGAACGCTTTACCAAGTATCTTAGCTCTTCCCTGTCATAATCGCCTATTTATCTCTGGCCGCAAGCAACACATCCATTGCCTCGTGGGCTCAGAAGCTTGTGACTCCGCAACACTCTTTGCTGCAAATGGTTCTAGCATTGCAACACACAGCAATACGACAGCAGTTATACAACATAATAACTCCTCCTGGAACTTCCCAGTAGCTGACATACCTAAAGCCATCATCTGAGCTGATTTCCTCATGGCAGCGTCGCCGGCCGTCTCTTCGGTAATTCGTAGTATAACGAAGTACTTCAAGGATATGTAAATACCGTCAGTGACTCATCCATCAGGAACAATGATACAGAAACACCAACTCATACCGATGCTTTTCGTCACATTGAAACGACCAGGTCACCGGCTAGCGCAAATGCGCGAATGCATTGGCCTAGGTCAAACCTCCTGAATGATTTAATAGTAAATTCACCTAGGAAACCTTCAAAAATTACGAACATAAATTCGTAACATTTGATTTAAAACTATCTCTTGTTCCCTTCAAGTTTTTGCTCGACGTTCAGCACATTCACAACGCTTAGTTTGTTCAGCTCTGAAGCCTTTAGGCGCCCTTCTCTACCTTTCTGTTATTTTCTCTTTTCATCGATCTTGAGATAAATAGGTTCTGAGGTACATCCAGCGAGTGGAGACGAAATCTCAATCGCCTTGAATTGTGAATCTCAATGAAGATCGCGGTAGCGCGTGGCAAGAATTGAACGTCAGAGAAATGAATGAGCTAAGAAACATCTAGACAACTCAGTATCTGGATCTGTCGACATCGAGGGCGTCGGCGAGACCAAATTACTAGCTGGCTCCCAGCTCACCTTGCTTTGAAATGTGAGCCCTCAATTGATCGCTTTCTAGTAATCAAGATGTACGTACACATTACTTCACCTGAGCTGCCCCTATTTCGACAGCACAAATCCATAATTTAAAGACATCTGTATGCCTCAAGTCAACGACTGAATCATTATCAGATTTACATCGCCATGTTTGTACATCGTTACATTCCAAATTTGCGGTTAATGTGTACTGGTATCGAGCAAGGCATTAGTTTCAATTTATCTTTTATCTGCTCACTAATGGAGCTGGACAACCATGGAAACCTCGCGTTCAATTTTGGTGAATTATTTTCAAATCGTTGCACATTTCAAGTTCGTCAGAATTTATCGTACCATGGATGTTGAAATAGTGTGCTCTTCCTTAATCTTCAAAGACAACTACGAATTAATTTGGTTTCTAAGGGTCTTGCAAGTCTTCCGAAATCGGTTCCAGTCTCGCTCATCTAGTTTCGGGCACGTTGTCATGATAATATGGTCCGCAGTTTTGCGTTTTAGGCCACACACTCATAACCTAAGCCGTGGTTTTAATACATTCATACTTGTCACGGAGATTGGCTCGAAAATAAACTATCAGAGTCAAGGTTTCTGTTGTAGTGAATGTATATGTGACAATGATATGAAATAGTATTGGCGTAAAACGAATTAACCTTAATCTGATTTCTGTCCTCAGTCTAAATCACCCCCAACCCCTTTCCATCGCCATTAACCAAACAATTTGGAAGTAGTACTTTCAAAACTGTTGGTGAAAGCTCTACTTCATATTACTTCCAGCTCCTCCTAAAACATTGACTTAAAACATGCTCAACGAAGAAAAAAATTCGCGGTACGTTCACGCCTGGCTCACTTCAATGAAATTACTCAACGCGCGTGAGGCATCAGTGCGACACGAAAAGCCTATTAAATACGTATTCATGAGAATAGTTCATTTTTAAAAATACTTTTCTCCAGAAACTCCACTTAGGATTTCTGGACCGCCTAATAGGAATTGGCATAATTACTGTTCTCCTCTCTACCTTGGCACAAGAGTTGAATGACACGTTTTAATCGGCAGAAAAGTTCAGTTTTCATCTGCGCATTACGTGCCGTATTGTTTTAAGTGTCTGATCCTGGGAGGATCGATCTACCACTTCAGTTTGTACCATCTTTGGTGGGCAAACACGGGGCGACTTTGGTATGAATATGTGAAGAAGGACCTAATAAATCCATCACGCTGTGAATTCCGAAATATCAAAATATCTGGTGCGTAGCAACACACAACTTTCCGCCACCCCTTTAAGTTCGAACACCACCTACATAGGCGGGCGCTATATCTTCGTTCAACGCATTTTTACAGCAACATTTATGGAGAACAAAGTGTAGGGACTAGTTAGCTGAGAGTACTCCGAAGGTTTGATCGAAATCGTTAGAGCCGTTTTTGAGAAAATCGGAATACCGATAAATTAATATTCGACAAATCTCCTTTTCTGAGTTAACTTGGCTTATATCTCCGTTCAACATATATATACAGAAAAAATTGTGCAGTACGAAATGTGGCTATGGGTGACTTAAAGACACTCCATTAGGATTTATCACATCTGGTGAAAAATTTACCCTGGAATTTACGGAAATGTTAGAAAAAACGTTATTTTCGAAACATTTTGATTTTTATCTCTGTTCAATGGACCGTCACAGGAACATTTATCGATAGAATATGTAGGTATTAACTATTTGAAAACATCCTGTGAGTTTGGTGAAAATCGCTGAAGCCGTTTTGCCAAAAAGCGTAAAAAACCTGTTTCTGCTTCAGGGGCCCATATCTCCGTTCACCGTATTTTCATGGAGATATGTATCGAGAGGAAAAGTTAGGTATTGATTATTAGAAGATAATTTGAAAGTTTAATCAAAATCCTTAGAGCCGTTTTTGAGAAAAATGCGAAAAACCCTATTTTTTGGTACATTTTCGTCCCCCACCCCCCCCTTCCCATCGGCCGAAATCGTTCATAACCTTATTTTGGTGTCTACAAAAAATAACGAACAAAACAAAAAAAGAACCAGCTCAATCGAATCAGCCGTTCTCCCGCAAATCGAACTACAGACACACACACACGGACCTCTCTCCGAAATTAGGTTTTTTAGACTCAGTAGGGTCTGAAACGTAAAGATCTGAAGAAAACCCAAATTTTTTTTTTGGGCCGATTACTATACTTTCCTTCCCTTCGGGTAGCGGAAAGTAAAAAGGGTCACCGTGTAATTTACTAATCAATAACTGTATTAGGTTATTCATAAACTTTCATCCTAAAATGCGATCACGAAAACAAACCTGAGGTAGCCTGAAGGATGCTCACACTCAACTGACTTGTTAATTAGGAAAGGTGACCCAGTGCAGGTCCCCGCCAAAAAACAGTGTTTTCAAACGTTTCAAAATGTTATTCGATTTCTCCCAAAAAAGGTTTCACCGTTTTCATTAGACCACCCCATTGGAAATCGTAGAACGTTAAAGAAGTTGTTACAGCGCCTGTATGATGCCGGCAGATGTTTCTTTAGAAGAAATTTTGCTAAAGTTTTCAAATTATTCTGAGTTTGAGGCAAGTTAATGAGATTCATTTTGAAAATCAATACTCGCAGTGATATCTCCATAAATTTTTCCCCCGACAAATCCATAGCTAATTAGAAAACGAAATTCGAAGGAAACTTTCGCTGAGCAATGTCCGACCAAACTTTGATGTGTTGCATGATGTTGACATTATTTGTGTTTTGCGACGCTTCGCGCTGTTGTCCCGACATTTTTAAAAACGCGCAAATTATTACACAACGGTTTATTATTCTTTTGAACCGCTGGACCTAGTCTCAGACCTCTGAGAACTATCCCATTCGATTCAGCATAAACAAAATCCCAGTAAATCACACAAAACATTACCTGACTGCATGTATGTGCATTGTAATCACATATTCGATTTGAGCCACCCGTCAGGTTAGAGAGTGACGATGAAACAATGATTTTCGCCGTGTAGCCCCGCGAGTTCTTTTAATTATTAGAATTTGGCTCATTATAATTACTCTCAAGAACTTGAAACGTGAAGGGTCAAACTGTAAAAAAATTTTCCTGGCCGAGCACATAGGTTTATTATTCAGAATGAGCTGAAACCAGGCTGCGGTATTTAGTACACTACGCATAATAATAAATAAACCATGCTCATTCTCTCTCTTGGAAGTTGTGCAAGAAAACTGTACGACTCCATGTTCACGTGTTCCTATATTTTGCTTTGCTATTTTACCACTAACTTTCGTGCGGTTCACACCTCAGGGGAAGAAAGTGTGTGAGCAGTGTTGGGATTTTTCGAATACGCACGATACTTTGGTTGAAGACAACATTCGCACCAGAACCATTTTATAACTGTAGAGTTGTCGTAAACAACCGATCACGGTAGTTCCCCTATATTTCGTCCGGTACGTTGTAATTTGATACGTCAAAATGAGATTTGGATATAACTTACTCTCAATAGCACCGAAGTTGTCCGAGAGCTGGACAGCAACTACCCTTCTTTAAGGCGATTGAAGACCTAAGTTCAACTCCCACTCCGGACGCCCTACTCACCTCTCTCAACGCATCTTCGACGAGCTGCGTGGCTGGCTGCGTTTGCCAAGGACGCGATAATTACAACTTTGACGCCTGTCGAATTGAATACATTGCTCTGATTTCGTTGTGAAAACGAAAGTCCTGCTGCTATTAGCGCAGCATTTATGACAGACGTCCGAACCTGAGCCGGACAACAACATTCTGTTGAGAGGCGATTAACCTTGCCATTAATTTTTCATTGCTCGAGCTAATACGGTACATGCATCGAGATCGCACTACGCGTCTTGCAACCAGACGTAAGAAACTCCACTTGAACGCCCGGACTCAGTATACGTAAAGAACATACAGTATTAGAGCATAATTAAGACCAAATACAACAGAGAAACCGTAGAAGACACGAATTTGTCTAGAGGCACCCTCCATATGGTTTCCAGTCGTCTTAATTCTCAAACAAAGATCCATACCTCCAATATCAAATGTCCACGGAATACCTCAGCAGGAACTTCCCGTCGACAATCCCTCATATTTCCCCCCCACTAATTAGCGAAGTGCCAAAAAGGCATAATTCCCCCTCTGAAACTTCCTCGGACTACACAAAATTGCAATTGAAAAAGGAACCCGGAAAAGCTCTTCCCTGTCCCACTGACACACCTTGCCAGCTTGACTAACCTCAAACAGGTATTTTCCGAAGACTAACCTCGATTTAATCTAGTCTTAACCCAATTCCGGGTTACTTCTGACCAGATGCTTAGTAGCAGAAACCGACGGAATAGAAATCTAAGACATACCAACCAATCCTGGACTATTGTTCGTACGACAGGGCACGAAGAATTGACATCTACCAAACGTGTTGTTTGTCCAAGTTCAAATGAACTGTGTGATAAATGAGTTGAGTAAGTAAAACGGGCGCGAAAGAAACCTTTACACAAACGGTACGCAACATTTTTATTCTTTTATTTTATTTTATTTTTTTTATGCAATGATAACTAGGTTTGATTGTGCTCGTTGATGGTTTCGATATAATGGCCGCATCAATTGCAATTGACATCATCACTTAGTCACTGAGGTTATTAAAACGTGTGATGTTACCAAGCCTTAGATTTTGTAACAGACCATGCACTTAACCCAACACAAATTTAGTGACGCTTCTCCGTTACATATCCCGTGTTACATTTTCGAGTTTATGTAGCAAAGTAAAGACATAAAAAGTCAAAAAAAAAATCGTAACCCTGGTGGGACTTGAACCCACGACCTTCGGTTTAGGAGACAGATGCCTTCATGCATTACGCCATAGAGGCTGCAGTTGCAACTCGGGTTAAAACGTTGGCTTGTCCAATCGGCCTCAAAGGTTAATTGTAGTGACGCTTTTGGCCGTTACATTTTATATAGCAAAGTAAAGACATAAAATGTCAAAAGGAACCCGGAAAAGCTCTTCCTTGTTGCACTGACACACCTTGCCAGCTTAACTAATCTCCAACAGGTCTTTCGCGAAGACTAACCTCGATTTAATCTAGTCTTAACCCAATTCTGGGTTTCTTTTGACCAGCTGCTTGTAGTGAGCTAGTTACCAGCGACACTACTGTTATTATTATACACAACTGATTAATTGTTTTCTGGCTTGTAGAATAAAATATAGAAGATTCATTCTGTGTTCTAACGAATTGACGTGTAGTCATTTTACATTAATATGCACAAGATACTATACTGCTTACTAGCAGAAACCGACGGAATAGAAATCGAAGACACACCATCCAATCCTGGACTATCGTTCGTACGACAGGGCAAGAAGAACTGACATCTACCAAATGATTACTCATATCTATCAATTAAAAAAAGTTCTTTCGCAATCAAATCACATCCGTTCCTACTTCAACAGAATTAAGAATCACCTTCAATGTGACAAAGATCTCGAAAAGATTGACCTCGCACTCAAATAATGGAACACATGCTAACTTTAATCGAAATTAAAATATTTGGAGCCTCCTGAACGGACTAGGCTCCGTAATAAAATTTATAACCGATAACCTAAATGTGAACGACGAAGAAAAATACAATCAAATACTTCAACATCTGCCCAACCAAATGTTATCTCCAAAAATTAGTAATTACTATTCGGTTAATGACAAATTGTTTCAAAAATTTAACCTTAAAATCAACACTATAACAACAACTTCAACCGCAATTTATTAGTTTTAGAGATCACACGCCTTAAAGAAATGTCATCTAAGTCCTCGAGCATGTTCAATTATTGCTGCAATTTCTATTGGACAGTTCGTTGCCCCAAACAATTCCATTAAATAACTGTAACTCAAGGTACGCTTTTCATTTAACTCATAAAAGCTAAGCCAAGTCAAGTGCGCAAGCACCCTTTCAGCGGATATCTTATTAGCGTTGTAGTAGGTCCCAGACTCCAGACACAACGAATGGATGCGTAATTGCCAAGCTTCTTTACACGTACCACCGTACTTCCACGCAGAGAGGATTTATGTGAGGTTCCCATGTCAGGCATTCATCGGCCACTGCTCCAAAATTTCGTGTAAGCGATCTGCTCGATAATCGGACAAGAGCAACTTGCAAAGCTCATCCACGCGCCAGACAAGTTTCCCTACTTTCGGCATATATAGCAAATTGGTTCAAATATAGCATTTGGCCCAAATATAGCATTCTGATAGTTCAGTACCACACTAATAGCGTTCAACCATTTCTGCAAGGTAGTAATATTGCTCTTTGTTTTACTCCTGGTGTGTCACTTGCAGGTATCATAAATGTTCTCTTCAATTTATATGTGTCATGCAGTAAGTTCGTGAGTGTCAATAATATTATGTATTCCCAACTTAACAAGACGGCCACCCGAAAGGGAGTTTTGCCAAAGAAATAAATAATCGTTTTCATTAAGAAAATATTGCAACATTTTAGGTCTGTTATGTCTTTCCGTCAAATGGTCTGGCTGCCAATGGTCTTGGTGTCGTATCGGTAGCACTGCAAACAATAGATTCATCAACATCGTCTGGTCAGTGAGTTGCTGACCCGTTCGATTTCTTTTATGATTTGGTGACAAGAGCAGACAATTTCGTTTTACTTAGAAAGTAGAAGCATGTCAACTATTTACATTAAATAATTTGAGTGACGCGTCCTTGCTGCTGCCACGTTCCTTCACATTTCGATGTATTGCCACATTTGAATCCTTTGTTTGGTTATTTTTTAATTTTGTTAGCATCTTTCCAAATGCGTACTTTTCGGGGTTGGAATTAGCATATTTGAGTGAGGAGGGTCGCGTGTGTCAGCCTGTACTCGTACGCGTTATTAATTTGTGAAGCAAAGCGTATGGCAGAATATATCAACGCTGTTTGCAACTCCACTCTGCGTCCAGTTGATTGAGCTCCAGAACGGTAATCGCTGGTCTGTTGAGGAACGAGATGTTCTTCCGCTGAGATTAAAATCCGTTCATTGCTCCTCCGCTCGCTTACACCGGGCAAAGAACTGTGGCCACGCATGTCCTTGAAGTGTCCAGACTACTTGCGAATGAGAGAGTACTTTGTACCTGCTCTTCGTCAGTCCGCTAATTTCCATGGCTGATACCTACAAAATACTTTGTGTCTGTTGACATCCTGAGGAACTATCATTTGTAATTACGATTCTATCAATTGACGACTGTGGGTATGGTTATGCATCGATAAACTGCGCAGTTGCGTCACCATGTATTTGTGGTTTTATGGTCAATTGATTACAGTGGCCTTGTTCAAAGGTTAGGAATTGTTTTGGGGACGAAAGAAGGAAGATCTGCACCTAGTGGCCCCATGAATCCTGCGTATTGAAAACCCACCTGAAACCAGTTAACATATTGCAGCAGGTTGGCCCTCACTCCTTTCTGCGATGGCAGTTCTTTTTTCTTGCCCACTTCACCCTCACGAAAATATTGCAGCATCCATCCCAACTGGTGGGCAGGCTAGGAGTGGTATTTCCTCCATGTCTTCATTCTGGCTGAGCACTGCCCAGGCAAATTGAGCAACGCATCAGCAGTGTTCATCAGAATTCAACATGGTGTCGGTGAATGCCTCTAGTGTGAGTTAGCAGGAGGTGTCCTCCACCATGCACCGCCAGTCTGTCCGACATGAGAAGATTGCAAGGGAAGCTTCATCTACCATTGTCCTGCATTTCAGGAAGTTTGAGCTTGCAGCCTTACCAATAAGGTGTAGGTAAGCCCTAAATGCTCCATGCCCCGTGAGGAACTGGGCAAGGTAAAAATCCACAGCCCCGCCTAAGCCATGCGCAATGTACTAGAATAAGATGTCATGGTTCTGGGCTGTATACCATTCGTTGTGCCACCTACCAAGTGTCACAGTTCCTCTTTATTACTTTCCTTGGCTCTACGAAATAGAAAGGAAAGTTATGTAATCGGCTGATAAAGAAAAGGTTTGAGTTTTCTTCAGGTCTCTACGTTTCAGACCCTCCTGAGTCCGAAGAACACCATTTGGGAAAATCTTAAGTGTGTGTGTGTGTGTGTCAGTTTGTGTGTGTGTATGTGTGTCTGTGAACGATTTTTGGAGAAAACCACCGTACGAAATCAGCTCAAACTTGATATCTCGTCCGCAGGCCACCATGGGACGCCAAAATGAGGGTATGAACAAAATCCACCGAAAGTTAACTATAGTTATCATAGTGATCAAAACTCCAAATATTTTTTTCCCAAAAACAGCACTAACGATTTTGATTAAATTTTTTATATTGATAGCTCCTAATATGTAAATTATACTATAAAATTCTCAATTGTGGGAAAATGACTAGAGCAGCACAATAAATTACCAAATCATCCGGCGAAATCGAGTTTAGCGCGGTTTTTAGAGAAAACAACCGTACCCAATCAGCTGAAACTTGATGTCTAGCCTACAGGTTACCATGGGACACAAAACTAAGGGTATGGGCCAAATCCACCGAAAGTTAACTATAGTTATCATAGTGATTAAAACACCAAATTTTTTTTCCTAAAAACGGCTCTAACGATTTTGATTAAATTTTTAATATTGGTAGCTCTCAATAAGGCAATTATAACATACAATTCTCAATTGTGGGAAAATGACGAGAGCAGCACAATAAATTATCAAAATTTTCGACGAAAAGCGTTTTTAGCGCGGTTTTTTTTCCTTATAAACTCCGCTGGAATTCTAGTAGAATGTAAAAAAAAAAAAAAAAAAATTGGTGTTGGAGTGTTTGAAAACGCTCATGCGATCAATAGGGCTCACTCCAGAAATTCCTGAATTTCAACTACTGCCATTTCGCTTACTACCAGTTCTCAAAGTTTTTACCCAATAACTCTGCAAAAGTAATTACTATCCTCTTCAAAAAATTAATTTTTACAGCCCCAATTGATTAAATTGAACTAGCCATGTAGAAAGTGAATTGACGTAGAGCCAAGAAAAGTTGTGTGTTGCAACGCGCCAGATATTTTTTTACTGGTAACCGTGCTCCAGTTACCTCGTGATGACTATCAGAAAGTGGATTGGCATTACTTTTGCTACCACCAACACTGCCTCCTGAGGTACCGTGCGGTATGAGCAATCAATGTGGAGGGTGCACAAGTGACAGCTGCTTCCATTGGTTAGAAATGCTCAGTGAATAAGCCCACACCTTCATTTCATATAAAAGTATACTGCGTAAACTTTCATGATGTCCTTGCGCTTGCTTTTGTCTTGTCCATCAGATGGGAAAGGGCTGTTGTTGCTGTGGCAGCCTTATCTGCTGCTTGCCGGATGTGAAAACGAAACGACAACTTGATATCTACCTACATGCCCGAATGTCGAACTGCTTGCTTGCTTTGTTGCTTCGCAATATCCACAAGAATGGGGAGGATAGTCTCCATCCTTCGTGTCATAACTAGGATAATTCTGATCTCTGCACGACTAGGGAGTTCCTCCCGATCAGATTAGAATCAGCCAAGAACTGTTCATATCAGAGGAACCAAGGAAAGTTTAAATGACGCCTACTTAAAGATGTCTTCGTGATCTTACGTTAACCTTCGGCTTCGTATTTCAAGCACTGAAAGCAACCACAAAAAAGTTTGGCGACCTAATTGTTTGCTCTATCCCGACGAATCGGTTCCTTAGTTGTTTGCCGTTTTGCCCTGCAAAAAGCCTTTATTAGGGAGAACGTATTTTGCCTATAAAAAGAAATGAGCACTTCAAAGCGAATCAGACTCATCCGTACCCCGGGGGATTTTAATTCATTGGAAACGGTGTAATGGTCCACTCAAACTAATGAATTTTTAACATAACGAGAAAATGTTACAGCTCACTCTCTGAAATTGTAATTACCCCACATCATAAATTACTGTGGATTACAATATGAAAGCTTTAGTGGAAGACTAATTAAAAAGAACGGAAAAGCGAGCGAATCTCAGTTTGGGCAAAGAGAGAGAACAGCTGCATTTTACAACGAGGAATCAACGATTCGCGCTGGAGCTCTCACTACCTATTTTTTTTGCCAAACTGGAACCCGAGAGAGCAACGAAAATGATAGTAAAACCAAATGAGGTCGTGACGCTCAAATATAAATTCGATCATTTCAACTGTCGATAACATTTAAACGGGCTACTTGAATGTGACATGTCCGCACTAATTAGAAAGCCTTTAATAGGTTGTTCTATAATTCACTGGGCTTCTGCTTGCAAGCTAGCTCTAGGTATTGTGTTCACTGCTTACTTTTTCTTTCTCTAGTCTGCTTCTTATGCGAACTGCGAACGTTTAGTTTAGCTTTCCTGTTCGGCTGTCCCATTCAGTTCATTGTACCTCCTGATTCCGTGTTCGTAACCTGGTGGTCGAAGCCAATGACAAATTACTAAGGTTAACGTACCTGTTAGGTGAGTCCGCCTCCTCTGGCTGGTGAGATACCACAGTACCTCACAGAATCACCTAATAGGTACATTAACTTTAGTAATTTGCCTACTGGCGGATTTAACCCAATTGCTTTAATACAATGGAAAATATTTCAGGGAATGCTCCTAATTAGCTCACGAACGTGATTAATCCGTCGAGTATATTGGAATACCGCCTTGATTTTTCTGAGAATGCTAGTAACATATGAGCGGAATTTATAAGGAAACAACTTTTGAGAAAGAGAAAGGGAGGCAGATGAACGTTTGTTCCAGTCTAACCATTTACCTTCTTCTACGGTCTTCCTTACCGGGAAAAACGTGTGATTATGGGTAGGTCTGTGGTTGACATAATCAACAAAGTGACTGTAGGAGCTCAACAGCACGACAGGGGACGAGCCAAACTCTTCCATTCAGCGGAGGCTCGTCCCGGTGCACTTGGTGCCAATATTTCTCAATATACGTACTTCCTTTATATATAATTATTATATTTCAACATTACCTGAGCTAGCTACTCAGCTGACAACGGCCGTATTCTTTTTAAATTCCCAAGGATATTACGTGAAAAATTAACTTTAGGAACCCCTCAGCTGATTCTGCGTCAAGCCACATTTCCAATGGGGCTAAATGACAAACATCAAGTCTCTATCGCCACGGGAAGTAGTCTAAAAACCCTGTAAATTATTAGACAACGATTTATTATTCGGATAATCAACTTGACCTAGCATTAATGCTCCGAGACCCATCCTGTTCGATTCAGCATCGAAAAATATCATAATGAAACCCAAAAAAAGGTCGAAAAGAACTGAATCGTAATATTAAAATAAACAAAAAAAAACGAAAGTATCTAGAAAAAACTGAATTGTAATATGAAAACATGCACGCTAAATACTAATATAAAAATTTAACCAAAAATCTATGAAAAAAAAACAAATTGAGAATGAAACGAAAGAATCTAAAAAAATTGAATCGTATTAAAACCAAAACGTCGGGGAAATTGTAACGGGGGCGCTCGAAGCAAACCCAGGGGGAGTTGAGTGTTGGAAGCCTCGACCGCGGTTGCTTTTTTAATGAGATGCGGGAGGGAGTTCAAACGACGAAACGCTGTAGCTCCCGCGTTGTACTGCGTTTCGTTAATTTTTTAACCATTTTTTGCCCATAACAACCATGGGCTTCGTCCGATCGGATTGCCGAGATGGCGGTTACAACTAGATAACAAATCGGATTTTTGGGCGAAAGAACGAGTTTTTTAGACCACATTAAAGGCACAAAACGGCCCGGACGGCGGACGGACATTGCAAATTTGGAATCTCCATGTCTTGAAACGTAAAATATCAAATTTTGAGGGGGGGTTGTAAAAAATTTTTCGTGACCGAAAACATAGGGTTATTATTCAGAATGAATAATAAACCAAAAGGCCCTTTTTTCGCTCAAATTCTGGAATGAACCTCAACCGCAAGACCTCCACATCCATGTTAAAATAAATATGTACTGAATACGTGTCACACTCCGAGGAAACTCGGAAGTAGGATCAGAGCTTGGGATCGGTGGCTCCAACATTAAGACACTTCTGACCTGGGTCGCACTAAGGTTCAGACAATGGGCACTACGACTAAAGAATTGTGCTCCACATCTCCCCCTTTGGAAAAATCATTTAAGAACTACGGATAATTGCTTTGATCGGCATCCCATTCGTTGGTGCAATTGCCGGTGGATAGTAAAACTGCACAGTTGCTACCCTATCGCGTAGTAAATACTTAGCTCACATTCTGTGCTGAGCAAATGCGAACATATTCAAATCTACAAAAACCGAACTTCAGCTACAGGTATTTTAAAGAACTGATTCATGTTAACTTCCCCAGATTATACAAACTATAATTATACTTCAAAAAAACGCTAGGTTACAATAAAGGAACGTGTGAACAAATACCTAAACTGTTAATGTTATTTCACCACAGTTTCACGTTGAATGTGGAGTAAACAGTCAGCCATTGTTCTTGATCTCATAAACCGACATCAGAAATTCCGTTATTTAATTACTCACACTTTAATGCATTCGAACCTCCCACGGGTGTCGTTTCTGTAACCCTCCAGGAAAGATAAATGAGCTGTAAAGAACCGTACTACCTGCGGTTGATGAGCTCCTCCTCGCCCATTGAAGACTTTTTCCAGTCTAGTGAATGAGCAATCTGGATGCCGACAATCGAAGATTCGAATAGGCATGTCTGTGCGTGTTGATGAATTTTAGTGATACCGTCTGAGGGAGTGGTAAAAATAAAGCGATAACGAGCGAGTTATTTTTAGAATCAATGTAAAAGAATTTTCGTCAAAGATGAATGTTTATGCGTTAACCTGAAACGTGAGTTAACTTCTCTATACGTCCCAGACAAGCATTTTAATATTTGTAACAAGGCGAGCAACAATTGAAAATAACACGCACTGGTAAAGTACTGTTGTTCGGGTTCGCTGGGTTGGACGAGATGAAGGCGTGATGCACAAATAAAAATTCTCGCCTTACCTGGCACCGAAGTAGTAGAGTTATAGGTACCGGGAAGTAAGACAGTAGTAGTTGATGGGGACAACGTCACAGAATTTAGTGAACGTTGATGCCTGTGGAGGCTGCGAGGAACTGGGAATGAGAGTACAATCCTCACTAGTTCGGGTAGAATGTGTATCTAATTCCTTGTGTAGAAGGGAAAGATGTCGCTCAGGACAGTGTCTGCAAGTGTACTTGGATGTGCACCCACTTAAGATGTGCGCATATGACAGACAGTTCAGACAGCCCTTCCAACCTCTTAAATACTGGTAGCGTTGTTCAATAGTACTTTGAGAAATTTCAAACAGTTTTTTACTTGATGAGACCTTTTTGCACAAATCTTGCAAGAGAGATCATCAGTTCTTCGAGAATGGGATTTATCTGCACCTGAAATCAAAGCATTGGACTTCCAGTGTCTCGGTTTTCCTTTAATATCGTTGGAAGATGAATATGATGTAGTGGCGTATAAACTACCTGCAAGTTGCATAGCAATGAGCCTTTCCCGAATGAATTTGGTCAAGTCTGTGAACTTGTGGAAATCAACAAAATAATAACCTTCTACTTGACTGAAAAGTTGTGAATCGCTTTTCTCTGGAAAATCAGGCAGTGTTTCAGAAAGTTCCTCGTACAAGGATTCATACTTATTATAATATTTAACTATAGTTCTATAAGCACCCTTGAATTTTAGAGCTGTGTCAGGATTTGTCAACGCTGTTCTGCCCTGTTCCAATATCCAACGCACATTTTTTGCTGCACCAATCATTCTTTCGTGCCTTACATATTTGGATTTTACAGGAGGGCTTTCTTGAGTTCTGGAAGAAGTCCCTGCACCCCCACTTGGAACACTCTTCCCCTTTTTGTCAGAAGGTTCACTGTCACTCGGCATTTGTGAGGTGTAGTGAAGGCTTAAACAAAGGAATGTGTTAGATGGGAAAAGTTGAAAGGACTTGAATTAAAATGCAATTTCGGAACTTCTTTGAAATAATAAAAAAAACCTAAAAACGGGAGAACGCGAAATTGCCGAAACACTGAACAAAGTACGTGACCAACTTTATGGAAACGAGGAATCTGGGATCCTCGAGACAAAACGTGGTGCACAAAAAGAGAAAATAGTAGAGTAGAAAAACGGCTATGAAGCGGCGAACGATGAAACAGGAATGAATAAAATAAAGCTGCGTCTTCAAAGTAGTGTGGAGGAGGTGAGGTCCCCCTTCTTCAGGTAAGGTGATGCACTCTGCTCTTGTCTTCTCTCAGGTGAGACACTGCACTTCAACCTCAGATAATGAGCAGAATGACTCGACTTGAGATAAAGTTGCAACGATTGGGAGTTGAATAAAAGAAAGTAAATAAAAGATCTGATGAAAAGAAATAGTTCACTGCTCTGTGTAAACAATGAATGATAAGTGTGGTGCTGAATGTCTTGGTTATTTACAAATTACGATGCAACAACTACGATTACCGTAAACCCTAAACTATACAAATGCATGAAAACGTGCTAAGGACTATTTCTCGAGTTTTGACTTCACAAGGAAACCCGTTTGTTTGGCGCCAACCAAAACTTGTTACGAAAGGTGTATATTTACTTCTCTCCAAAGGCACGTCTAGTTTTTCGCCCGCATTTCATTCCTCATTCTCTCTTGCACCAAAAAGTTAGGTTAACCAACAATAATTATGCGCATGAGTTTTAACCCTGGAATGAAAATGACGGAGGACGCTCTCTCGCCTGTTAAACACCAAACGTACATAACATGGTGTTCGTCTTCTGTGACCAAGGAAACTCTGAGTTTTTTGGGGGTTTCAGATAAAATCAGCAGACTCCCAATTTTGACTGGCCTCGAAATGGCCGAACTAAATTATCAGTCATCGCCCGACGGTTCGAAGTGTACGTTCGTTGTCAGTAAACCGCAATTCCTCTTAAAAGAGCGCTGAAGCGAAGCTGCTCCGAGAAATGATATTCCATCATCATGTTCCATCAACCAGAAGAATGCTCGTCAATTGGTTATTTGCGTTTTCATGTTGTAAGATCTCAAATAATTACGTATTCTTCTAATTATAATTACGTGAGGTGGCAAAGGGGTTGACGTATTTATCAAAACCAAATTTCGCACGCTGAATTTACCGCATAAAAAAAAGACCTCAAACATGGACAAAATTAATTGAAAAGAAGAACCACGTTTAATACAAATCCGAAGAAAGAGAAAATTAACAAAAATAAATCTGCACTTGTAACGAAGTTGTTGCCGGTTATCCACCTCCTTGTGAAGTACGACGATTATAATGTCCAATGCTCTGTCTCGTAGGTATAGCGCTGGCAGGTTTGTAGACCGATCAAAAGACGACGATGCATAAGAGTCCACTTGTGTGTTCTTTCGGTGACTTTCGGGATACTGAGAATCGAATGGAATAAAATAAAACGTATGTAGCAATTCGTCCTCGGTGTCAATTGATGGGGCCCACACGTCTGATTCACTGGAACTCTCTGATGGTGATGAGTAACCTGTGCTCCTTCTACGTTTCTTGATTGGCTGTGACTTCTTTGCTTTTAGCTCTTCTTTCTTCCTCTTCATTTCTTCCTTCTGACGTTTCTTTTCTTCTTTCTTTTTATTGATTTCATCTCTCCTTTTTTTGAGCTGCTCAGCCTTTTCTTCCTTCTTCTTCAGACGTTCCCTAGCCCGTTCAATCTTGGCAGCTTCTGCGTCCTTCTTATTCTTCTCTTTCTTGTCGTGATATTCTCGGAAATTATCTGAAGTTACAACGCTTGGCACTTTGTCCTGCCGCCGTTTTTTCGACTGTTGAGGAAAGTGGTTTCCTCCAGGCCAAAGCAAACAGTTCTTGAAAGGACTCGGTAGCATACTGGGAGCATGTGAATGACCAGAAGTTTTTCCAGAGGATCCAGCACTTACGCGAAGTGCACCTGTAGCCCTGCCACCATGTGGATACTCATTGTGAAGCACTGGATGAGGGTCACTGGCATTAGTATTGGCATTTCCTGGAACGCTCCAACAAACGTCCTCAGTATTTTCTCCAGATCCATCATTGCCTGTATCAGCCGATTGGATCACCAACTCATCACTGTTGAGATTTTCATTTTGCAAACATTCCTCGTTGTTGTTGTAACTGTCGCTGTTGTTGTTACGTGTGTCTTGTATTTGTATGCGACTTTGAAGTTCATTCCAAAATTCATACAATGATGAATCTGCCACTTCGCTCGGGTTCACTGAACCACAAAACGTTTTGTATCTTTCTTCTCCAATTATTTCTCGGATGACAGATGCACAAGTGAGATACCTCGTTTCTTCCAAGGAATGTTCTCTGCTTGGAACGGGTTGTTTTTGTCCTGGGGTTTTTTCTATGTTGCACTCGAGTGAAATTGCTCGAGGGTTCCAGGGCACGAGGCCACATTTTCGGAAGCCATTGCCAACAATAGAAGGTGTTATTTTATCATCTAACACCGTTTTAAGCAGCCCACAAAATTGATGCTTCTTCAAAGCAGGATTATCGGCATTTTCAATTCTCCACTCGTGAACAGTTGTCTTCCACTTTTCTTTAAGCGCACGGAATACAGACACATCCATCGGCTGAATCAGATGAGTTGCATTTGGTGGCAATGCGATCAGTATTATTCCTTTCTCCCGGCATAAATTACTCAAATGTAAAGTTAGGTGAGAAACGTGTCCATCCAAGAAAAAAATAACGGGCAGTGTGATGTCATTCTGTAGTAGCCATGGGTAAAATACATTGCCCATGAACTCGAAAAAAGTAGCTCCAGTCATCCAGCCACTTTCAGAGCGGCGGATTCCCCAACCAGCTGGCACACTATTAATGATGTAAGTAGGCACCCTCACATACTTGAAAACGACCAGTGGTGGTGACAACTCTCCAGCTGCGTTTGCTGTTACGAGAACAGTGAGACACTCCTTTTCGTCTGAATTGACTGTGAGGTAAACGCTTTTTGATCCTTTCTGTGCCAAAACCTTATTCCCTTTGGGGTTTAAAAAAAAGGCTGTCTCGTCTCCGTTGAAAACCCGCCGGGGGTCTTCTAAAATGTCCATTACCCCCTTATCCTTCAAAAAAGTCTCCACCTCATCATACCAAGACAACAGCCGTTCCTGTGTTAAAGATGCTCTGCTGATTGTTAGATTTTCGGCAGTTCTAATAGATATTGTTGGGTTTCGTTTTGGGAATCCAGCCAACCACTTTTTGCCAGGCCGCCCGTTGTTGAAGGTATTGTCTCTCCCCAGGGTCTGAGCTAATTGTTTAACGCTGTCACATACCTGGGCCTGTGTGACTGGAAAGCCAGCCTTTGCTGTTGTTTTTATCCAGTGGACCAAAATCTCCTCTTCATCTTTTGACAGCACCGACTGACGCCCTATTCTTCTTTCGAGAGGAGTTTTCCCTCTCACCTTGTACAACAGAGTGATACGAGGAACTCCATGGCGCTTTGCAGCTGCATAAACCGTTGTGCCGAGCTTCACATCCTTTATAGCGTCTTCCATTTGCAGGACAGTGTACTTCCACATTCCGTTCTTGTCGAGAGGCATGGTAGTAGTCGATCTGTTAAAATGATAAGACACTGTATCAGAATCGTACTGTTATTTTAAAATTCTGATAGGTAGGTAGGTACCTGATAGTGTTGCAAAGGTCATAGGTAGGGGTCTAACCACAAAAAGATCAAGTTACCTTACGTAAAAATGTAAAAAAAAAAAAAAAATTATAATATGTCAACTTAAGGAACCAAAATATGTCAACATTAGGATCTCCATGTCAACTTAAGGTTCCAGTACGCTGATTTGAAAAATTCAATAGTCTCAATATTCTACGAAATTATTCAAACCCAAATATCACCTTGGCAACCTGATCAACATTTTCCCCTAATGTTGACACAGGTGTCAACATTAGGACACACGCCCTTTCATGAAACCCAAATGATGACACCCCATCTTGACCATCTATTTCAACGAAATTCAGGGGTTTAATGCTTACAAATTCTTCCTTACACTATTATTAGAGCAGGCAATAGATATATAACTGATTACTCATAATATTTGACTTGAAAAGTCTAATTTTGTTGACTTACCTCACTAACCTGCGGGATAGCGATGGCGTCGCTGGGTTGACTGATCCAGCTGTCACCGGCTTCAATATTAGCCAGACGTTCGATATGGGTAATTATAACTAGTGGAGCCGGCCTACCTCAAATCTCACATCCTTATCAACAGAATGACGCCAATTCCGAGTACCTACAGTGTCCCAATACCTTAAGTTTACGTTTTGAAATTGGAGTGTCAACATTAGGATTAGTGTCAACATTTGGTGCTTTTACCCTATATATTGGGAGCTATCAATATAAAAAATTTAATCAAAATCGTTAGAGCAGTTTTTGAGAAAAAAATATTTTGATCACTATGATAACTATGGTTAGCTTTCGGTGGATTTTGTTCAAACCCTTATTTTGGCGTCCCATGGTGACCTGCGGGCGAGATATCAAGTTTGAGCTGATTTGGTACGGGGGTTTCTCTAAAAATCGTTCACATACACACAGACCATTTTCTCAAATAGTGTTTTTCGGACACAGGAGGGTCTGAAACGTAAACATCTGAAAACTCAAAATTTTTTTTCTTCCGATTACATAACTTTTCTTTCTATTTCGAAGAGCCAAGGAAAGTAAAAAGACGTGAAGTTTTCAATTAGTGTTCTCCTCTGATGTGAGAAACGAAGGATTGGAGATGGTTCTACATTTCCGCAAGCAAGCGATTTGGCTCAATGACGAAACGGGCGTTCCAAAACCTAATCATCGCTGACATCGAATTCAATGCGCCTCAATTTAAAAATCTAAGAGTGGTTTTTAGCGGCATCTGATCTGGGTGGAAGGAAAGATGGTTTTTCATATCAGTTCACAGAAAACATCGCTCTACGAAGTTCTGTAACAAATAAGGCATCATCTTGGATGTATCTCTTTCTGTTTACTTCTTGCAGCTGCCTGTGACGCGCACAATAAGTTGTTCGCTACCGATTCCACTGGAACGCAGAGGAGTTGTTTCGTCAAGAGAATCTTTCAAGAAAGTTGTTACGGCAGTTTCACAATTTTAGGTAAACGAATTTCCGAAGTAGATTCTTTCGTTCAGAGCATTTGTGTTTGTAAAGAACTTTCGAGACCCATCCAGTTCGATTTAGCATCAAAAAATATTAATAAACGATATGAAACATGACAAATGCAGCGGAACTAGCACGAGGCAATTAGCACTGCAAGACTAGTCGAACTGACGAGCGGTTGGAGTTAGAGGAGATGAACGATAACTTCTTACCGGAGGCAAGATAACATTCGCTGCAATGCCCCGCAAGTTCCTTGAACTACTAGAACTCACCTGTTGTCCATTTAGACGCAGCCCCGCATCTCTGGGACCGCACCTATTCGACTGTGTATCAAAATGCCAAACTGTTATTTTGGCATTTTATGTCTTTACTTTGCTAAATAAACTCGAAAATCTAACGCGGGATATGTAACGGAGAAGCGTCATCAAATTTGTGTTAGGTTCAGTGCATGGTAACGTCTGTTACAAAATCTAACGCTTGGTAACATCACAAGTTTTAATAACCTAATTGACGCGGCCATTATATCGAAACCATCAACGAGCACAATCAAACGTAGTTTTTAACAGATTTTTTAAAGAAAAAGACATAAAATGTCCCTCGTGGTTGCGTATTGTACGAAAGCTGTACTTTACGTAGTTCGAATGAACTGAGAGAACATTTTCTTCGTACACCCCCACCACAAATTTGTTGGCTTACCGATCTACACCTCATCAAACCGCTTTCCTGTCCCCAGCGCAACTTGTGTATGGCCGTGATTTACTTTCAGTTGTTGCATTGTAATAGGCGAGAACGGTTCTGGTCCACAATTTTCTCTAATGTTTTAAACCGTTTTTGCCTAAAATAACTACAGGTTTCATTATACGAGCGGACTGATGAGTACATAGGCACAACTAGATCCAGAACACGACTTTCATTGGGAAAGAACGATTAGTTTCGACCACGCTAAAGGTCAAATATGGCCTGGAGGGCGGACAACGGCGGATCCTGGACGGACATCGCAAATCTGGAATCCAGCAAATTTTGAGACGGGGTTGTAAAAAACTGTTCATGACCAACGACATAGGTGCATTATTCAGAATGAATTCTAAACTAAATTGGGTTAACATTTATCCTTGATAGAGGAGTGCTGAAAAGAAGTTTTAACATTTGGATTTACTCACATTCATATCTGATCACCGAGTTTAATTGGTGTCTTAATGATAATCGCAACTTTACAGTAAAAGGACTTTACCACGCCATCTGTTTTGAGAGGAACGAACGACGGTTAAAAGGACGAGCCACCGCTAGAGAGCGATGTTTTATAAAACAATGTTTTTGCTGCTGGTGAAATGAACTCCTTGTGTCCAATATTATATACTCTCCATTACTGCTTGCATCTCTCATCTGTTTGTCTGGTATTTCGCTGCTTTATGTTCTTAATCGCTTGAAACAATGCCATATTGCATGTCTACGTTACAAACAATCACCGACTCAAATATTGCTGCGTTGCCATTCGATAATTTTCAAACTTAACGTTAACCTAGCATCCGTTTTTGTGCTGAACTTCCCAACATTTTTTTATTGTTTTTCTCGATTTGCTTCGACTCTAAGAGTCAGTCTGTATCGTATTTTTGGGTTTATTATTCATTCAGAATAATAACCCTATGTTTTTCGTCTACAAAATTTGATACTTTACGTTTCAAGACATGGGGATTCTAAATCTGCAATCCGTTCTTTCGCACAAAAATGCAGCCCATGGTTGTTATGAGCCAAAAACCGTTAAAATATCTGGTGCGTTGCAACACACAACTTTCCTTAGCTCTACGTCAATTCAATTTGTACATGGCCTTTGAACTTAGTCAAACAACACGCCACAGCAGCAGGAAACGGTAGCGCCTACAGTTCTGGAATTTATTGTGCTGCTCGTACTCATTCCAGAACCTTTATTGCGCAATCGGTACACAGAAAATTAATGAGGCTGTAAACACGAATTTTTTGAAGAAGGATAGTAATTACTTTTGCAGAGCTATTGGGTAATAACTGTTAGAACTGGTAGTAAACGAAACGGTAGTAGTTGAAATTCAGGAATTTCTGGAGTGAGCCCCATATATCTTATGAGCGTTTTTAAACACTCGCCCTTTAGGTATTGGATTGGACTACAACACTACTTTTTTTAAACATTCTAGTAACATTCCAGCGGGGTTTAAAAAAAAAACCGCGGCAAAAACGCTTTTCGGCGAAAATTTTGATAATTTATTGTGCTGCTCTCGTCATTTTCCCACAAATGGGAATTTTATGGTATGATTAACTCATTAAGAGCTACCAATATAAAAAATGTAATCAAAATCGTTAGAGCCGTTTTTGAGAAAAAAATATTTGGTGTTTTGGTCACTATGATAACTTTAGTTAAGTTTCAGTGGATTTTGTTCATACCCTTATTTTGGCGTCCCATGGTAACTTGCGGGCGAGATATCAAGTTTGAGGTGATTTGGTACGGTGGTTTTCTCTAAAAATCGTTCACAGACACACAGACCATTTTCCCAAATAGTGTTTTTCGGACTCAGGGGGGTCTGAAACGTAAAGATCTGAAGAAAACTCAATTGTTTTTTTTCAGCCGATTACATAACTTTCCTTTCTACTTTGTAGAGCCAAGGAAAGTAAAAATCAATTGTTTTCAAGTATTTTTAGAGCCTGGGTCGAACGGAATGAGTAACAGACGTGTACAAGTGCGTATACTTATGTTACAGTCATTTTAGAGAGCCAAAGTACACTAATTGAAAAAACTCGCGGGCCAATAACTAGAGTGCAAGTGATCGTTTCATCGTTTGTACTCCTTCCCTCCCATTCCATTAAAACCACCCGACTCACCACATCGTGCAATTTGCTTACAAGCGCCTGAAATATTTAGTTTTCGTCGTTCCCTTGTAGTCAGGTCATGTTTCGTGTGGTTTACTGGTATTTTTCGATGCTGAAACGAATGGGATGGGTCTCTGACCTGTCAGACTCCGTCAAGCTGTTCAACAGTATAATAAACCGTTGTGTAATAATTTGCAGCTTTTTTAAGACAATGTCCAAGATCGTATTTTGCCGAGCCCTATTGAAACCGTGGCAGGCATAATTTCCACATATTACTTTTATACCTGCACCTGAGATGCTAGTGAGCATATTCTCGTCGGTCCTCCACCAGATAACCATGCCAAATGAGCCAGTTTCCGGCAGATAGACTGAATAATAATAGATTAAATATTTTTAAAATGGGTACAAATTTATATTTATTGCTGATCTCGCGATGCATCCTGGTGGAGGTGTGACTGTGACGTTGCGCATTCGCGCTGGAGCTGTTTTGTGTGCAGCCTCTCCATTCCTAGTTGGCGGGGGTGGGCTGAGGGGTTCTTGACTTTTCCGAGACAGCTTACAGTGCCTTGGGTGTATCTGATTTGGACTATTCTACTCAATCTCGGCGCCAATAGTTCCCAACATATTTGGAATTCGAAGAAGATGAGTTGCCTGACAGTCGGCTGTTCCATGGAAACCGCACCTAGTTCTGAACTACCGAAACTTCTAGACTGATTGTCCTTGTAATGTGCATGTTATTGACAGCGTATTATGCTCAACAACGTTCGAATGGATTGAGGCACGGTAGGTAGAAGAGACACGGTAGGGGTCGTTAGGAAGCGGTCGACGCCGTGTGACGTCACTGGTGAATAGTCCAGAGCAGCGTTCCGTTTCTCTTGCATTCAACTGAACGTTTTTCGAGAAAGCGCCAAGTGGTTCGACCTATATCCTCATTTAGAACTTGTTCTGCTAATTGTTTATTCCCTCTCCAATCTTGACTAAGGAGGAAGGAATACCTATAATAAAAAATTAAAAGCAAAAGAGCCAAACTGACGAGTGTAAACAGGGTTGAAATAATTAAAAACATGTCAAAATTCCCATGCTTATGCTAAGTTTATTTAAATAATATCATGAAATAAAGTATACACATATATTTATATATCCTTACACATGTTGTGTGAACATTCAGTCAAAATTGTATTCAGTTGTACAACTAGGTACATATTTTACACTATTTAACTATTTTACGAAATTTTTTCGCGATTTTTCGTTCATTTGAGTTTTTACGTTTTCCTGGCTTCTGCTGCTTCAGTTCTGACGCATTCTTATTAAGTCTCTTCATTCTGATGAAGGTCCGAGTTCCAACTTTTACACCAACCAACCAACTCTTACACTCTTACATCTTCCTTTCAACAGTGCTTGCTTTTGATTCGAGGAAAATTGGCCATAAAAAACCGTTGCCATATCTCGAAATTTAGCTAGTTCTTCCGTTAGCTCTTCAAGACGTTGCTTTAAAATTTCATTTTCTTTTTTCAGCCTCATATTTTCACTAAAAACGAACATTAACTCTGATGGCTGTTCGTTGTCATTCATTTCAATGGAAATCGTAGCCACATTTCCGTCTAGCTCATTCGTAATCTCATCTGTCACATTTTCATTAGTTTCTTTTAATGGTGATTTCAAAAGATCGTTAAATTCCTTTTGTTTACTCTTACCTTCCGAGCCAGAGAAGAAGGTGTATTTGAGTCGCCCAAAGAACAATTTTTCGGCAGGAACAAATGCGGAACCGCATCCGGTTTTAGCTCAAATTTAGGGGTGGTATTGAGCAGTTCATTTCTCAAGTCTCGAATGTAGTCCGTGTTATCAAAATGAACAGAACAGACGCGCGAATGATCCGCCGAAAATGCGTCAGCCCGCTTGCAAACATTCACCCACATTGACCGCACTATTTTGTCCTTCGGAAAACGGTGAAAATGAAATTCAGACTTTTTTTTAGGTACATTGTAATTGTGACAACCAGCAATTGCACAACACACCATATCCGAGCAGTAAGTACCCTAGCAAAAGCAACAATAACGATGTTCACATACGCGAGAGAACGGTGAATTGGAAAGGGTCTTCACCAGTTACGTCACTGGAGCTGGGTTTTTCCCGAGCGCCGAGCTGACGACCCCTACCGCTCTCTTCTACCTACTGTGGATTGAGGTACAGGGCTATGAACAGTTCTCCAAAGTCAGCGGAATGGAGATGTGTGGATATGAGAGCCACCGACACTCGAAATAATTGGAAACCAATGTTCCCACGATATCATAAGAAGTTTTGTGATATACCTCTACACTGTAGTGAACTTAGCTTTAAGATAATCATTGTAATCAACTTAGCTTAAGTACACAACCAACAAATAATATGTTTTTATAATATTTTATATCAAACTATGGAAATACGTTGGAAATAAACCACTGACAGAAGGTCATCCACCTGGGTTTTCCCCTGGGCCCAGGTCAACCCCCTGAGAACACTGGGGGATTCCCCAGCGCACGATGAAGGGGGTACCTCGACCTGTATAAATATCGAAAGGGCCTCTAGCCACTTCAGGCAGTCCCATTCCGACCTCCTGTCAGTGACCACTCTCCAAAAACCTCTTCATTTTTAAACCTAACAAGGAAAGTAAAAAAGAAAACGACTCTTTGCTTATTCAGTGTAGCTGTTACTCTACCCTGTAAAGTGTACTTGTCTCCTCAATAAACTGGTGTAGCTGTTACTTCCCTTCAGGAAGTGTACTTGCTCCCGGTAAAATTGTAGTGCAGCTGTCGATTCCCCTTCAGGGGTTCGTACTTGCTCCTACATTAAATTGGTGCAGCTGTTGGCTCTCTTCAACGGCCGTACTTGCTCCCAATATAGTATACGGACGAGCTGTTGATCCTCCTTCAGAGGTTCGTACTTGCTCCCGCATACAATCCAATTGGTGCAGCTGTTGGCCCTCTTCAAGGACCGTATTTGCTCCCAAATTTTGTATGGATGAGCTGTTGACCCTCCTTCAGAAGATCGTACTTGCTCCCATATTTTTGGGAAATTAGTGTAGCTGTTGATTTTATCAAACTTGCTCCTATTTTCCTGTGGTGTAGCTGTTGCCTCCTTCAGAGATGTACTTGCTCCCACACGAGGTGTAGCTGTTCCTCATAACGAGGGTACTTGCTCCCTCAAACAAGGATACCTCCTTCAGGGCTGGACAAGGTGGAGTCACATTTTACAAAAACTAAATATGAAAGTCGGACATGCCAAATCCAACCAAAAAAGTTATTAACTTCAAAAAAATCATAACATACACATTTTCAAGTTTTTGATTACCGACACGATTGGGGTCAGCGGGGTTTGTGTATCGTGTATGTCGTTGGTGTACCAGTGAAGATAGACTGGTATCAGTTAATTGATCAGAGAGGCCGCAACCCACATGGCACTACAGAAACTGTCGGGAATCAAGTTATTCAAGCTCTGGCTAAAATTTATGACAATAACACGAGTAGAAATTGGAGTGAGTGTGACCTTCGCCATCACCAAGGGACGATTAACCATCTGTGCCAAATTATTGCAAAGATGGCGGTCGAGTTGATAGATCGTGCTGGCCGTTCTACATTCACAAATCCTGTTCGTTTCTAGGAATTTGTTCTTCACGCCTTTCTTAAGGTGGATAAAGTCGATGTGGTTTCCAATCGTTTCACCAAGGCTATTGATTGACTTCCTATCAATACCATTTCCAGTGTCTTGGAATCGTTGTGTGCAAAGTTATCTCTCTGCCATTACGTTTCTGTTTCTCATACCCTACAATTTCTCACATTGAAACTCCTCTTCTTTCTCGTCCAGAATGGGATCTGCCATTGATAGCGTTCTCTTCTTAGTATATTCAGGTGACTGCAGGGTTCGCTGTGCCAATAAATGTACCCTCCATCCGCTCCCTCAACTCTCAGAAAAAAGATAGGACTTTTTCGGAAGCGATTTCTTCTCAGACGCAATCATCGTAAGCGATGAAACTTCCCCCACAGAGAATGGTTCATAATCTCAGGCAGCATTGGTGATTATTTTACTGCATACTCAATTAGTAGGTCTGGAACATTAGTGGCCTCTTCGATTTCAAACAACTGAGTCAATAACATGTTCAGATTGAAAGTGTGGAATGAAAATATCAAACGATTCTCTCAAAGTAGAAGAAAGAGTGAAATGGGGAAGAAGTAACGTTTCAGTAAGCGTTAGATACCTGCATGTGCATATGTGCGCAAGAGGTAGAACACGTGGTGACAGTCCTAGTTGACATTCGAGGAGAGCTGTCCACAAGTGCACCTTGTTTCTTATCGCTATTTGGAAGCAGCTTGGTCACGATTATTCCAACCTCTAAGAACGGAGGCGAAGCATCAGGAAGTCAAAAAACAATAAGAGGTTACCGGAAGGCATTGGATGTTTGAAAGAAGAGTAAACGGTCCCGTGTTTTTGAATCAGTTACATTACTTGGTAGGTCAATATCACTTTCGGCTTCGTCGGAGTTTTACCGATCCAATGATCGGGTGAAGTACCAGAGCGTGTGATGAAGTCTTTCGCTCCCTTATGAGACGGCATCTTTACGGGTCCAAATGAATGTTTTCCAGATGTTCTTGTTCGACCAGGGTAGACTCGAAAGAATTGCGGAGACGAGTTTTACTGTAGCACAAAGCTTGTGAGATCAGAACAAGATTCGAACACTTACGGGTGCGGAGAAGAAGTTACTAGAATAGGATGTGAGATTGAGTATTCAAGCGGGGACAAGAGGGCTCTGAATGCGTGAACTGGTTGTACAGAGAAGGTGAAAAGAGTGTGAATTGGTTGCCGGAGAGATGAATAATGTGTGTTCCACGAGACTGTGAGCTCAACATACCCAACTAATTCGGGCTGCGCTGAACATTCTTGTACCTCGATTTTCCGGAAATGGGAGTCTAGACATCTTCCCATTTACACCTGTTTCACAATCCCCCAGGAGTTCTCTTTTGTCCCAGGTAAATCAACAGTTCTCTCGTTGCCGCCCATTTATGGCCTGCTTCATGTAGATTACAAGGCCACACACACAGCTACACATAGGCTGCTTCATATAGCCAATAGGCCATCTTTCCGTAATGCTTCCAGGAACGCTCCATTCGAGTTTTTAACTGGCGCAACTAATAATACTACTAATTAATCCTTAATACTACTCCGTTCTCAGGGTCAGTTACTTTTCCCTTTCAGAAAGTTAAGTTTAGTTGTGAGCTTCAGGGGGGGGGGGGGGATTTGATAAATATTTGATAACGTATTTGATAAATACACTAACCCTTTTGCCTGGTGCTGGTGTAACGTAACTAAGGAAAATGCCTTCAACACTCGTGGCTTGAGTTAAACAAATTTTTTTCATCGTAATTGTTTCTTCTTGAGCACTCTCTAATCACTTCATGTACACGCTAGATTTGCCTCCGGTAAGGTTCAGGCATTCTTCAATTTTGAAGGATGCTGCACATCTCCTCTCATCATCCTCTCCTACTCTTTCGTCTTATAAAGAATCCTTATCCCGAAGGAGAGAGGAGAGAGTAGGAAGAGGCGGTGGATAAGAGTCCTTATGTTGGTCCTGCCCGGAAAGCAGGACCATTACTTTAACAAATTCCCTTGAGCATGTCTCACACTTCTTTGGATGTGCTGCACTTCGTAGCATGTCTCAATCGGGAAGGTCCGGCTGCGTATTCGAATCTATTTGTTCCCAAGCCACTTTTGTTCCAGTTCTGCTGGCATCTCAATGACGTATTTCCACAGTCCATTCCAAGTGTCATATCGTTCCCAGTGGAAAAGTTCGATACGGAACTTAGTCGTTGCGATATTTATTGTGTTTTCTTTCCCCACCTCAGACTATCTCACGGAGTACTTCCTGGGCTCACAGCCAGTTAGAATATCGAATAATCGGATACGTTGACTAACGTTGACTAATTTCCAGAACGATAAAACCAAGAACATAACAAATCAAAAACATAATCCGAATGCGCACTACACTTCAAGTTAGGTATTAAAGAAATTGGGTTATATCCGCCAGTAGGCAAATTACTAAAGTTAACGTACCTGTTAGGTGAGTCCGTCTCCTCTGGCTTGTGAGTTACTGTGGGCAAGCGCTTTCGATGTAAAGACATCATCGTCTGGCCGTTAAGTCAGTACTGGAGTCAGTCAGTTGGTCGTGGTCTTTATATTCATATATAAACTTCACATCTGCACCAGCGTATAAACTCTCAAAATATTTGACCACAATGCTAAAAAGTACCATTACATTACCAAACAGATATACGATACGCAACACAGAAGAACTCACCACTAGATTAAAAGACGTAACTATAACTCCAAACACTAGATTGGTATCATTTGATATAAAAAACTTATATCCCTCCATACCAATAAAAGAAACCATTGACATACTACAAACCAAACTAAGACAAATAGACACGACAACCACTAGAAACGTCACCAACCTCACCAAACTGACACTCGGACAAAATTACTTTCAATTTAACAATAGCATATACAAGCCAAAAGATGGATTAGGTATGGGAAACCCTACCTCGTCCATATTAACTGAAATATTTCTACAACATTACGAAGAAACTCACATCCAGACCTTAATGACAAAACACGATATCAAACACTACGCCAGATATGTAGATGATATCATCTGCATATTAGGCCGTGATAACACTGACGATATACTAAAGGACTTAAAAAATATCTACCATAACATCCAATATGACATGGACAAAGAACAAAATAAAACTCTTAATTACTTGGACCTAAAAATCACACGGTTGGACAACGAATTACAATACGACATTTTTAGAAAACCTACTGCTACCGACACGACATTTTACATCAAACCACCCACAACAACATAAACTAAGTGCATTCAGACACATAATACTTAGACTAAAAACTATCCCACTATCCGAACAAAATTACAAAAAAGAACTTGATATTATAAATACTATCGCAGAAAATAACGGTTACTCTAAAAAAAACAATAAACAAATTATTAATACAATATGACTCCAAAACAAACGACTCAAAAACACAAAATACACAGACTTTAACAAGACGCTGCACATTCACGTACACAGGACCACAAATATACGGAATAACTAATATCCTCCGAAAGGAAGGTATACAAATTGCATTACGGACGGACAACACACTTAGAACCAAACTAACTGCAAAGACTGAAAAGACAGACCCACTCGACCAAAGTGGGGTGTATAAAATAACTTGTACTTGTAAAAACGCATACATAGGACAGACAGGACGAAAAATACGGACCAGATATTCAGAACACATTAAATCTCTTAGTTCAAACTTTGCCAACCACCTCAAAACAACTGGACATGAACCCACCAAAATACCCACTGATCATATTAGAAAACATGGAAATTTATAAACAAAAAAACTTCAATGGACAGATCATAAATGAACAAATCAACACAAAATGCGACACCATATTCACACCACTCAAAACACTACACAAACGAAAACAACCAACTGACGGATTTACAGACCACCCTACACAAATAGACGTAAATTCCACAATTGACAGACCATCCATCCAACACGTCCCATTTATCTCTAGGGGGTTTCCCCCTGAGGTACATGACCTCCTCTCCCCGCCCCTTCCCCGACGCTCCATCACCCTTTTCACCTTTCTCTTTGTATATAAAGATCACGACTAACTGACTGACTCCAGTACTGACTTAACGGCCAGACGATCATGTCTTCACATCGAAAGCGCTTGCCTACAGTAACTCACAAGCCAGAGGAGACGGACTCACCTAACAGGTACGTTAACTTTAGTAATTTGCCTACTGGCGGACATAACCCAATTTCTTTAATAACTCTGGTTATCTTTCGCTTCGTATGAAACTCCACCCATTTTCTTGGCCCTTCTCCAGGCGACATTTTCGATTATCCAACTCCCTCCTTGTTTCGAAATGTGACTCAAAAATGGAGCATATTTTGAGATCTGAATTTCAGATTGTTATCGTATCAAAGGAGTTCTCTCATCAATAAGGCAGTTATGAGGCACATCCACTAGGTGATGGTTTTTAGTCGTGTATTTCCAATTCAAACCAGCTCCTTCAAAAGCTAATGAATGATGTAGGAAGTATATACCATTTGAGAGGCTCGTTCGAATGGCCTTCCAATAATTGTACGGAATTTTAAGAGCTTGGTAGGCAAACATATTGAAACATTCAATACATTGAAAATACGTATATTTATGAATTTATGAATGTGACTGTTACACTTATTCGTTGAGTTAACATAAGCTACAACTCGTCTAACTCAAAACTATTTACGTGCACACTACTGCGTTTTCAACATTTTGTCACCTACGACTAAATGATTTGAGCAGGACTTCCTAAGTACGACATTCCCATTTGAGTACAGGTATAAAACAAACTTAGAACATTAACATTGAGCAAATACCAGAACGTACAGTTCGTTGCTACGAATATCAGTACGATCAATCTCCATGAAACCAACACAATTGAGCGCTGATTGGGTTTCGATTGAGGATCGCGTGTCCACTCACTGCAGAGGCTGAATTGGGAGATCAGAGACGTGAATGGTTGCATATGCCAGTGCGGTGTAGAGATTGAATATGAACACCACCAAGTGGTACAGCAGGAATCCCTTGGCAAGTTTATCAACGGCCCAGTATCTGCGAAATAAATTTTCACCAACGTGAGAAAGAAGCAAATGCTGCTATGAAAATGTACATTGTATATTTTATCATAGGCGAATAAGTGAATTGACCAACGAAGATGGGTTCACCTTCAAGCTAAATCTTCACATCCAGAAACATACACTGAACGTGATACGCTTTCAAATCGGTCTTCCGTTGTGGTTGGCAATAGGATCTCTTTGTTTCACTTTAAATAGCTTAAACCAACGTCAACAAGATTTAAGAATGGAATGAACCTATTTTTGGGTAACGCCAATGGATCACGCTGCTCATACCACTCATAAAAATTACAATCGAAATATTTGAGACTTACGGTCTTGACAAGCAAGGGCATCAACATCCCACAAAAGAAAAGGAAGAGAGAGTGTGTCAGACGATTTCATACTCACGGGAAGTTAAAAGAAAGGGAAGTGGATAGGTTGAGGAACACAGAACAATTACTGCATGCAATTAATCCATGTACTGCAATCCACTCGTTTTGCCATCTCCCAGAGATCATAGTCCTAAATCATTTCTTCCGGTAGCTGTACTCAGGCTGCCCCTTAATGGGTACCACTCTTCCCGCTGCAGAAGACGGAATTAGGATAATGGGTCCATTCCCTTATCAAATTGACGGTTCCCTAACACTCGTAAGAGAGTTAGATCAGTCAGAAGTCATGAAGGTTGCGGTTTCACTATCATGCGAAAGCCCAGGCACTTGCTCAGCTTCCCCCGAACCCAGATTCGTACGTCTTACGTTCCCATCTGCTTGCCGAATCATCTAGCTCAACAAATTCCGAGGGAAGAGGGATTCCCCGTTTTCACTCTCGACTTGCAAAGGGTGCACTTTCTCTGCCACCGTTACTCGCGGTAGGTAATGCTCAGTGTGTCAGCTCCTACATCCGCCCCATACAAGAGAATGGACTGGACAAGGCGCATGAGCACCCGCCATGTTCTTGCCCGTCGGCTTCTCGTATTGGCCATCAGATGAGAGTGAGAGCCATTGATACTGTGGTTTCCAGAGAGAGAAAACATTTCCCTTTCGCGTTTTACAAAGAGCAGTGTACGTACGCTTCTTTCCGGAGAAAAATAAAGAAATGAGAAGCGCACGGGTGGACTGTATGATTCGGAGAACGAGAGTCGATTCCCGCCGTACAAAGAACAGCCCCCAATGCAATCACAAAATGAGTGAGGAAAACGAGTGAAGGACTCACCTTGGGTTGGGCAGATCGGAGCGGCCTCACGTCGACGGGGCAGATCTTCGTGTTTCCCTCCAGCGGAGAGAAGGGACGTCGATTTGGAGGTGTTGGGTCCGGAAGAACGAGGACCGAAGAATATTGGGGGTTAGTGAGAAAAAGGAAAGAACAATAGGAAAATTCGCACAACGCGAGGAACATGCGAGAACGCAACTGAGGTGCAGGGGGCTTAAGGAGCAGGGAGGGCCCATAAGAGCGAAGGAAGGAGGTAAAGGAGAAGGGACACACATTTCATGTTTGCGCCACAGCGCCCGAACCTTGTCGGCGGAAAACGGCTCCCATCCCCGCAATTGAGATCAAACAAGCAGTAAAGAATAGATTTGATCAGTGTACAAAATACCAAAAGAAAAGCTGTTTCATTGTTGATTTTTTTCACTTCAGAGTACTGTCAGAGGACGAAAGAGGCTTTCAATGGTTGAACAAACCCTGCTTGTTTGATTTGAATTGCTGACGCGCTTTTTGGAGAAACTTTAAACAGCAGCATTTCATCTTATGCCGTTCACAGTATTTTAAAGAGAACGCTCCGTGTGGACGGAATGCGCATATTAATCGGTCACTTGATCACTGGTTGTTTCCCAGCTATCACTATAATCTCCTTTCTCTCTAGCAGACTGGGATTTGCTATCCACATCTTAAAATGCAGTTTTGTAACTAATTATGGCGTTTTTGAACATTCACTTTCAGTAGCCTCCTCGCTGACGACAATGTCTCCAGTGGTTCTTTGAGACAGTGCACCTTCGTGCCAATTATACTGTTCTTCAGGATCTCATCGGCGTTCTTGTCTATATTTTCGAGGAAGAATATCTGTGAAAAGATTCAAACGAACGTCAATGGTTTTTGGTCATACGGCGGCCTACCTTGAGTTTCGTCATCTAACTACAAAACCAAACTCTCGTTGACACCAAGTTGCTGTTTCTCGTGATCCGATAATTTTGGTTAATATCCACTGAGTACGACATGACTTAAATACACTGCAGGTGGGCAGAACGTTTTATCAGCCAAACAATGCCGATCACGAATTTGCCGACAGCAATAATTAATAACGAACAAACAACAGTTGACTTCTCGACAATACTTCTTCATGTTTGCCGAGTGTTGATTTTCCAAAGCGAAAAGGAGATACCGTGAAGCAAAAGCATAACGTTTCAATCAAAATGAAATAATTAAGGATTTAAATATCGCGTATTTTACCTCTTTCTCTTCATCGCTGATGTGGTCGTGAAGTGACAAAAACTTGTCCACCTTGATGGTCCAAGGTCTCATGGTGAAATATTCCAGAACCTCGCACCCCACCTTTACTTTATTTTGTACTCTAATCATGCTGTGGAATAAATACGAGCAAATGCGTTATTGTCGTTGGTTGTTTAATAATACGTAAACTGCTTCCCATTAAATGTCCATAAAGCGTTGTTTCCTCCGCAAATATTTCGATATTCGTCACTTTACTGGGAAAATGTGAAGCAAATGGAACTGGTATAGCAAACTAGTAGGGTATCAGCGCCAGAACGTACAACGAACATAATTTGTCATTCTGGGAACAATCACAGAGTGAGGACAACACCCGGTCGACGATACTGGTTAGTATTGTTCGCCCCGGGTACCTCTGCCTTGAGGACATGGTTGCCGTTATAGTAAGGGCTACGTTATCTCTTTGTACGAGGTAAAACACAGTGTCAATGTGTTCAAGTATCCGGAACTACTATTTAGCTGAACACTGTGTTAGGGTTGTTAATCCATCTGACCATTTAAGAGTATTGGACTGTTTCCTCCGTTGAAATTGTTTTTACTTTCCGCTACCTGAAGGGAAGGAAAGTATAGTAATCGGCCCAAAAAAAAAATTTTGGTTTTCTTCAGATCTTTACGTTTCAGACCCTACCGAGTCTAAAAAACCTAATTTCGGCGCGTGGTCCGTGTGTGTGTGTGTAGTTCGATTTGCGGGAGAACGGCTGATCCGATTGAGCTGGTTCTTTTTTTGTTTTGTTCGTTAATTTTTGTAGACACCAAAATAAGGTTATGGACGATTTCGGCCGAAGGGAAGGGGGGTGGGGGACGAAAATGTACCAAAAACTAGGGGTTTTCGCATTTTTCTCGAAAACAGCTGCAACGATTTTGATTAAACTTTCAAATTATTTTCTCCCAATCAATACCTAACTTTGCTTCTCTATACATATCTCCATGAAAATACGGCGAACGGAGATATGGGCCCCTGAAGCAAAAATAGGTTTTTTACGCTTTTTGGCAAAACGGCCTCAGCGATTTTCACCAAACTCACAGGATGTTTTCAAATAATTAATACCTACATATTCTTTCCAATAAATGTTCCTGTGACGGTCCATTGAACAGAGATAAAAATCAAAATGTGTCGAAAAAAACGTTTTTTCTAACATTTCCGTAAATTCCAGGGTAACTTCTTCACCAGATGTAATAAATTCTAATCGAGTGTCCTTTAGTCACCCATGCCAACATTTCGTACCGTATAATTTTTTCAGTATATATATGTTGAACGGAGATATAAGCCAAGTTAACTCGGAAAAGGAGATTTGTCGAATATTAATTTATCGGTATTCCACATTTCTCAAAAACGGCTCTAACGATTTCGATCAAACTTTCGGAGTACTCTCAACTAACTAGTCCCAACATTTTGTTCTCTATAAATGTTCCTGTAAAAATGCGTTGAACGAAGATATAGCGCCCGCCTATGTAGGTGGTGTTCGAACTTAAAGGGGTGGCGGAAAGTTGTGTGTTGCTACGCACCAGATATTTTCTTTGTTGAATAAAGCTCAACTCAATCGATTGAGCCGTTACATTCATTATTCTCATAATGTTCATGGACAAGGGTATCATGTTCTAGTTCTAATAACGAAGTGCCTGGTTTTGGGTTATCTTCCCAGGAGCATGCCCATGCTACCAGGCGCGACCACAGGTTGTGGATAGTGGAACGGCATATCCTGTGTGAGTGCCCTGCCTTGGCAGCAAAACGCTTTGAATACTTCGGTCAGGGGACCACTGAACCCCAAATCATGGCGGAATCTGCGGTGAAGGACATACTCGGCTTCCTAAGGGGGGCGGGTATGTACGACGCCTTCTACTATGAAAGGGCCGTCACAACAGGCCCATATGCGGCTGCAGTGACAAAGAGACTTGTCCCACACGCCCTCGGGTCAAAAAATAAATAAAATAAATAACGAAGTGACTAGCTTCTATTAGTTATAAGAGAATGAGACAACCCATACGAAGACGGACGATTTTTGTACAGTACCTCTGGGACCCATCGAAAAATACTTTTAAACGATATGAAACATGACAAGACTACAATTGAACAACGAAAATTGATACTTTCTGGGCGGAAGCCGTGACGGATGCTTGGAGTGAGACAGGAGACAGCGCGATACTAACCATCCACGCACAGTAAAACGTTGATTCATCAAACTGTTTGACTCCGATTGTTCTTTCAAGTATAAGATTATTGCGTGTTTAACATGAAAACATAAATGGATTGCGGGTACTCACAACGTCTTTTGACCGAAAATGAGGAGCAAAAGGTCGATGATTAGCGCAGGGAGCCACTGAAAGAGGAACACTTTAGACCGATGGACAAATCGGTTTGTGGTTATTGAACCTCCGAGATACCATAGTCCAGGGTTAACTGGATATTCGACGAGGAGTTTTTTCCCTGAAAGACAGGCAAATAGGTTACATTATTCACACTCTTGCATTCCAAATACAATACTGACTCCATGCAAGAAGACATTCAAATACATTTAAATGATTCCATACAACCCCATCAATTGTATGGTGATCACTGCTGATCTTCTTTCTGTTTCATCAATATTTTTTCGCACACTCAAAGACTATGAGATAAAAAATCGACAGTTTAAAATAAAATTGGCCATAGGGTGTTGATAAGAATTAAGACCTTGTCTCCACTGTTGAGAGTGATTGCCATCTCAGTAGAGTAAAGAATCTCTGGTTTGTTGGCTTGACAAAAAATGGAATTGTAGTAATATAGAAATAGTATCTTATGATTCCGTGCTCGTCTGCCTTGGGGCCCTTCTTAAGTTGAGAAAGTCTTTCACAAAGTGTTTGCGTGAGGGTCGTCGTGATAAATTAAAGCACCACTTATGCAACACACATAACAAATGTATACAATACTATACAAACAAATATAGGGTTTGATAAGCGACTCTACTTGCTGTGCCAGAGTGGTGGAGTTCAGCTTCGTTTTCAGGCCCGTAACAACCCTGAGCATCTCAATGGCCTTGCCTGTGTGTGTTCATCCTTTCCTCGGTCAATATTGTCGATCTCCCTTCTTATCCCTCCCAACACGCACCTGTGAACAACAGCCACCGCCCTCCCCATTCCCTCTTGGTACGTCTGGGCTGGACCTCGTGCGGAGTTTTCTCATTTTTCACATTCCTTCAACTTTTTTTGACCCCATTACAGATAAAATTTCAAGTAGAACCTACGAAATAGTGGCACACACACTTTTCGTACTCCAGAAGTGAACAAAAATGGTTTGGACGGAATCCCTCTACTGAAACGCATAATTATGAAGACAAATCGTGCGGCCTATTGCCGGGTAAACTGTGCAAGCACCGCATTCATTGATCTCGATTTCGCATGTTTGGTGAAACTGGACTCACACCCTATTACATTCAATAAAGAAAAGCGAGTCTTATTTCGCCGTCTCTCAGACAGGTGACCTGTAGAAAAGCGGGTAAACTGACTGAAATGAGAAAGCGATTACATGAGTGAACCGTCCACTTTATCGTGGAAGTTAATTCCCTCGATCCCTATGCTCACCGACTGCTGCAGAGTGTGTAGAAAAAACTGCGTTATTTATAAGTGGTAAAAGCAACAGACGTGACGTGCAGCTAAAACGATGAGGATTGTGATTTCATTCCGAACACAATTATGCAGCATCACCGTTGATTCCAGCGGAAACTATCGATCGCTAAACCCGCGAAAGAGTAAGAGCACCAACACGGGCTAAGATGATCAGTCAGACGGAAAACTACGTTACCACGCCTTAGCTTTTTGTTCCTGAGGTTCTTCGTCAGGTGAGAAGGTCAAACGAATTAAGAAAACGTGAGTGAATTTGAGAAATTCTTCTCCAGCGCTCGGACACTACCACTTTTTCATTAAATAATAAAATCATGAGCGCTAAGGGAAACATAAAATTTATTTTGCAGTCAGACTGATTCCGTGAAGTGGGAGCCGAGAGAAGCGGGGTTACCAACACGGCTCCAGCTTAAGCGACGAGATCATAAAGGGACCTTCTGTTTTGTGATACGTCTTCTTCCGGAACATTGAGACAAATGGTTGGCGGGAAGACTGTGTAAATGCGGTTATTGCGCCGCTCAAAAAGTTACAATGTTGAAGTAACCCTTTTCGATGAGCTAGTATTGGTGAAATACGTGAATAGAGCAAATATAGAGCTGACCAATGAATGTTAATAACATTTCACAATAACTTCTGAACACAGTTCATCCTATGCCTGGTAGACTAAACATTATCACATGAGTTTCACATTATTAATTAAATCAAATTATTCACAGGTTGATTTAACTTCAAAAAAGATCAGCGAAAATTTCGTTACCTTTTTCCATTAAATCGTTGTAAGTGAGTGGAGCCTCTTGGCTAGACAACGCGTTGAAAACTGGAACTTCTTTCTCATTTCTGCAATAGCGTGAAAGCATGTGTTACTCTAACATTACAACTCAAGCAAACTCAATACAAGGATAAGTAGAACATCTGAATCTATTGTTATGGATCAATGACCACGACGTTTGATTGGGAAACCGATTACATTTTAGGGACATGATCAACACAATCGGTGCTTTTGTGCATACGTATGAGACGAATTGAGCGTTTTGATTACGTCTTGTCATAGTGGCTTCCTGTAACATCGGTTCTTCGTCCTTCAACCTATCCTAGGACGATGGCAACTCCTCTTTTCACGTAAAAATATCATGCCTTTCAGCAGCTGACAACGAAATCTAAAGCGGCAGGAGGTGAACACAGTGAGCGCATTATGAAAATTGATGGGTGGAAAATTTCCAGTACTCGAGACTCTTAGTTTAGAGTAGATGTGAGAAGTTTGTTGGAATTGGAAAGTCAAGTCCAAAACTTATTAGTTCCCCAAGTCACATGTGTGAAGTTAGTTGTTTATGCGTTGTCAAATAAATCGTTCACTCTTTGCTTGACCCTCGAACTTGATATTATCTCTCGTATTTTTACAACAGGTTATGGGCCCAGATTTAGGGCTGAATTTAGTTAGCAAAATTTAAAAAGTGATCGTTTTTAGTGCATTACTGTTTTTTGGTGGAAATGAGTGCAAATATGGTAAAAATAGAACCGTTAGATAAAAACAAATCAAAAACAATTTTGATACCTGGGTGATGCATATGGAAGCACTCCTAACCAAATCAGGAGGATGGAACTACGCAAATGGAAAGATGCCGAGACCGACAGACGATGCTGGAGCAGCTGCATGGACCGAAAAGGATGCAGAAGCAAGGTCTGATCTTATTCTTTCTATTAGTCCATCGGAACTCAAGATTGTGAAAGGTTTGAAAACGTCAAACGAAGTGTGGAAGAAACTACACGAGGTTTATGCATCGAAAGGTCCTGCACGTAAGGCAACTTTACTCAAAACGTTAGTATTGCACAAAATGCGGGTTGAGGATGACGTAAGAGAACATGTTATGAACTTTTTTGACACAGTAGACAAGTTATCAGAAATGGGAATTGATGTTAACGATGATCTACTCTCAATAATGTTACTCTATAGTTTACCTGATTGTTACGAAAATTTTAGATGTGCAATAGAATCTCGAGATACATTGCCAACGCCAGATACGCTTAGGACGAAAATTATTGAAGAGTCTGAAGCTCGAGGGAAAAAGTGTGAAAGAGCTACAGATTCAGATGCTATGTTTGTTCGAAAGAAATGTTCAAAATCGAAAAGCAGAAGATGATGGAAGAATTTATAATGAAAAATTTAGGAAAAATTCATTATTGTTTAGGTTTGGAATTTGACTATGATCTTGAAAGAGGAAAATTGAAAATTAGTCAAAGGAAATACATTCACGAAATTTTGAAAAGATTTAACATGGACTCAGCAAATCCAATATCAACTCCTTTGGATGTGAATGTTAAATTTGAACCATTGGAAGCGAGGCAGAGTGAAATGAACAAATATCCTTTCCGAAATTTGATAGGATCCCTCATGTATTTGGCCATTGGTACTCGACCTGACATAGATCATGCAGTAATTTATCTCAGCCAGTTTAATAGTTGTTATTCTGAAGTCCACTGGAAAGCAGCCAAACGTATACTGCGATATTTGAAAGGGACAATGAATTACCAGCTCGTATATTCTAGGACGAACGAAGAACTGACCGGGTATTCCGATGCAGACTGGGGTAATTGCAGGATAGATCGCCATTCATTCAGCGGTTTTGTGTTTACATTGTCGGGTGCAGCAATTTCTTGGTTTTCAAAGAAACAGAGGACGGTGGCTTTGTCAAGCGTTGAAGCGGAGCTGATGTGTATATCCGAAGGCGTGAAAGAAGCCATATACCTGCACAAGTTTCTTCGGGAGCTGGGCTTTCCTACAAACCTACCAATTGTTTTGTACAACGATAGCCAGGGGGCGCAGGAACACATCAGGAACCCAGCGTACAGGTCAAGAACTAAGCACGTAGACATCAGAAGCCACTTCATCAGGCAAAACATCGAAGAGGGCTTAATCGATCTACAGCATTTGGCAACAGAAAGCATGGTGGCTGACTTTCCCACGAAACCTCTACCAAGACACAAGTTGGACTTCTGTTCAAGACAAATAGGAGTCATCGTCGAAGAAGTTTGAACTTGAGGGGGCGTGTTGGAATTGGAAAGTCAAGTCCAAAACTTATTAGTTCCCCAAGTCACATGTGTGAAGTTAGTTGTTTATGCGTTGTCAAATAAATCGTTCACTCTTTGCTTGACCCTCGAACTTGATATTATCTCTCGTATTTTTACAACAAAGTTCAGTTCAAAAGCCTACGTGTGATACGATCCTGCCAGTACGACAACCCTTGCTATAAATTCCAAAAACGCTGCATAGGGCTGTGTCATACTTCTGGCGTGTTTATACGAGAGGTACAATCAACAGGCCTCCCACTAGCTCAGTCAGTAATATTTTAAGTTAATCAAGTTTCACCTCTTTCCTCTCAGACCATTAAACAAACCTCATCTTCTTTACTCTGCAACGAACACCAAACCTACTTGTTACACATTTCAGAAGTATCGCTTGTTTGTTTGCACCTCTATCCTCCCTCCCCTCAGCACCAACAGGACTTTATTGGTTTTTGTGCTTAATGGGGAAGCATTTCTGTGCTCTACCACTTTGTCACTTTATAGCACATAGCCATCTTGAACGTTGTTCTAATTGTTCACCTGTTTCTGTGTCCAACATGCAGGTCCTTAGCACTTCCACACATGTGGAGCCAGAGGTGTCACTAGATCCATGTTGATATTAAGCCTCTCTTTCAGTCACTTTAACGTATTTCAGAACTGAGTTTACAACATCAGCAGAATTGTTTCTTTATTCAGTTAGTGACTATTTCATGATCTCACCAACTCAGCGTGTGACGCAACCATTTCTCATCTTCTTTGCTGCCGTTTTTAGTGCTTATTGCGAATTGAACCGGAATCGATAAGTTACGTTCAAGATTTCGTGATTATTATTAAAATAAAAAAAATGTGGGCATGTAGCCCATACTCGCTAGTAGCTGATACCATAATACTACCTAAGTATCGCAGTAAATAGCAATATTCCCAGTTGCAGCGTCATCCTCTTTACAAAAGGAGTCTGGCAATAGGCTCTTAATGCTTCATTAGTTCACAACACAACACGCAATGCACATTTTAATTTGTCGCTCCACCTTCACAAAGCGAAAAGCGCTAATATTTGCCCTCTACTTGCAGGCGATGAGAGGAAAATAACAATTTTATTAACCGATACCCTCAAGATGAACGGATTAATGACGGAAACCTAATTAATAACCAGACACTCACTTGTCGATCGCTCTTCGGTAAGCGGAAAGAATGATAGCGTTAATTGCTACATCGCACGGCACGAATTGGGCGATATTGTCTGGTCCGCACATCATTGATCTCAAGACGCCCTTTCCAGCAGCTGCGAGGATCCCGATAGGACCATTAAGGTTGTCCACCCACCCTGGGAAGGGCTCGTGGTGAGTCGGAATAACTGAAAAAAGACAATAAAGTGTAAGGATGGTTGGTTGATGTCATCACTAGAATTACTAAACACTCCTAATCCAAGATAGTATGATAGAGATGTAATTTGTTTTCCATTGCCTCGTATTCTTACCCAAGAAGTGTATCAATTCCCGTTTAAAATGTTTTTCTACTACTTTCCTCTCACACTTAGCTACACCCTGCCACATTGTCAAGGCTTCGTGCTTACTGGAAGCGTCTTACATAGCTGATCAAGGGAGGCAACCCAAGGCTGGTAAAAAACTAATTTCGGAGTTGCGTCAGGCCATTCTAAAACCGAGAAAAAACCACAAGTCCACCTGTTGTGCACTATCACGTGCGTCACTTCTCATCTGACTTCGATGTTTGTTCTCTTGTTCAATTCGGTATACGGATAATTAGGCAACAAACTTGCAAATCCTACATGTGATAGTGGAGAATGGGGTGATAAATACAGTAAAATCATGATATTCTCCTAATCGCCAACTGCTTGGATCATTCATTGATCAAATTGAGCAATGGAGGTGGGAACGTTTACTCTTAAGTGAGATAGGAGGGTGCCACCCTCGTCAAATTAAATTATATTTCTTATGGTCGATGAATTTCAATTTTTTTTTTTTTTTGTGCCGTGAACCTTGTGTTGGGTACATGAGGTGGGGAGACGTGAAATTCAATAGATGCGAAGAGGAAAAACCCTGCAAATTATTACAAAACGGTTTATTATTCTCACGAACAGCTTAAGCTATTATTACTGCCCCAAGACCCATCCCATTCCATTCAGTATCGAAAAATACTAGTAAACCATATGCAACATGACCTGACTACAATGGGACTACGAAAACTAAATATTCCCCCGGCGCCTGGCGCCCGTAAGCGCCTTTAGGAACTTGGCAGGACGTTGCGAATCTAGTGGGTGGGTGGTTTTGATGAGACGAGAGGGAGGAAGTACTGACGAAACGTTTACTCTCGCTGTAGTTCTCGCGACTTCTTTCAATTAGTTGACTTTGGCTCACTATAATTACCGTAATTTCACTATACGCAGTTGTGCACGTCCGATACTCATTCCATTCGACCCTGGATGTAAAAATACGTTGAAAATGATACCAAACACGGCGTATTTACGATTATACTGCATTTTGTTCATTTGTTCAACCATTTTTTGTCCATATCAACCATGAGCTTCGTCCAATCGGATTGCCGAGATGGCGGGCACAACTAGATACCAAATGAGATTTTTGTGCGAAATCACGGATTTTTTAGACCAAGTTAAAGGCGCAGACGGCGTACAGCGGACGGACATTGCAGATTTCAAATCCCCATGTCTTGAAACGTAAAGTATCAAATTTTGATGGGGTTGTAAAAACTTTTTTCGACCGAAAACATAGGGTTATTATTCAGAATGAATAATAAACGAAAATGAGTTGAATAAAAAGACCAAATCGACAGGACTGTATTATCACACTGTGAATTATCTTGGTTAATCACTTGAGACTGAAAGAATAGACATTGAGTCCATTGTAGAGGCTGGCAGTCACAGTTAACACGTCATAGGGGGTCTCTAGTTAGGTGAACTGGTTTTAGGGGACCCGGGACGAGAGCTGAGAGCAAGTGCCTGAGGGCAGAGTGCCCTGAGAAAGTAGGATGTAATGAAGGAAGTGAGATGGTGGAAAGGGATGAGGTAAAGCCGAACTTTGGAAACCATTAGCATGAAGTGATTGACAGCGTCCGAATAATGCCTATGCTCACCAGGTTTTGCCTCAGGTAAGAAGCCCCTGAGACTTGGAGGGCCCTGTGAACTTTAGCTCAACCAGCATTTTGATTATGCCTAAATTCATCTTACGTGGTCGGGTGAAGAGATCAAATTTTGATTCCTCTCAACCCTTTAAAACTTCGTGCCCCTCACAGTTAGTATGCACGTCCAAAACGGTTTAACAAGTGATTTATAAACAAGTATTTTCTATTAAAGTGGATGAAAAAGGATTTAAAGAAGAGCACGTTGTATGAATCAGAACTAGAGACAGACGTATGAATATCGATAAGAAATGGAGAAGCTACAACAACATATGTGAGGGTTTACTGAGATGGATCAAAAACACACACAGGTGATTATCCTTATCCAATATTCCCCCTCTCTAAACTAATGCTTAAAAATAACAAGTAGCAGGGCGTATAATTTCGGTTAAAGTGTAAAGTTAGTTTTGGTAGTAGTGATTTAAAATCAAAAGTTTTTTTTCAATTCCGACGATGGCTGCCTCCACTATGTTGCCTTCGGTCATTGGAACTGCATTCAAACCGTTTGATGGTTCCAATTTTCGAGAGTGGAAATACCGCATACGGACCTTACTTTGCGCGGAAGGATTAATCGGCCAGATTGATGATGCAAAGCCGGAAGAATTACTGCCGAAATGGAAAGTTGTCAACGCCAAGGCTATGTGACTTATTAGGGAACGTATCGGAAGTGATCAGCTTGAACTGATAATGGAGAAGGAAACCACACTCTACTACCATATTAAAGTGGATGAAAAATGATTTAAAGGAGAGCACGTTGTATGAATCAGAACTAGAGACAGACGTATGAATATTGATAAGGAATGGAGAGGCAACAACAACATACGTGGGGGTTTACTGAGATGGATCAAAAACACACACAGGTGATTATCCTTATCCAATATTTACTTCGAATGTAACACTTCAGAGTTGAATAAAATGAGGCTGTTTCATGTACCACGTTTCAGAGCAGTATTGACGCATGACGTAGTAATGCTAATCGACAAACAATGATTACACCTGAGAAATCAAGTGGATTTCTGGTTCGTTCTCGGAGGTCGATTGGTTTGGTGTCTTTTGCCCGAGGAGTCGTCCTCTGTATTTACGAACAATCCCTTGCCTTTTCCCATGTCACCTCTCTTACTTTTTACTTCCACTTTTCCCTCCCTTTTCGTCGTCTGCCGCTCGCCAGCATTGTGCGTTTTTCAAGACGAAATTCTAATTTTTGCTGTGGAGTTTTTTGGAAGTGTTCCATCACTCTCAACACCTAATTCAATTGAAATTACCTCGCTTCCAAGACTGAGACCTGCTCTTTTATCCCCGGGGAACACTGAAGGTTTGGCGCAGATTGGTGAGTTCCTTAATTTATTTCTTAGTTTGTAGATTATTGGGGGTGGTTTCTCCGGTAGATTGGTTTTCGGATTGGGGCTTCTGAGAGTAAACCCAGCACAATATTTGGGGGACACATTGCCTGTCATTATATTACAGTCCACTTCATAATAAGCAACAAGAAGTATTGAGCATGCAGTCATGGTTTTTATGACAATTGGTTTTTATTCGTCATTTATTACATCTTCCAAGCGGTTCATTTCAGTTGACAATATATTACAAGCTACCTTTCATGACATCGGCGAACAACCCTGAGAAGTCATCACATTGGCAGAAGGTTGTGAATGTAAAGATTTGTGCCCGAAATGCTCCCCTGTGGAACGCCAGGAGTAGTGGAGTGAGCTATGCATTAGAGATGTAGAGCACATACTATAACGTTTTGACTGTGAGATACGACTGCAGTAGTCTCCCAGGAATTACCTAGTTATACTTTAAAACGGGAAGTGCTCTGAACTAGTGTAGTAAGATCTGTTGAAGGAATTGTGGGTACTCAGTTGTTGTTCTTCAGTATACTATTTGTAACCACACAGTAGTTTCTAATGTCAATCACTGTACTCCAAACTTTTCTACAAAAGTATGGAAGTTCATGAAAAGAGCTTAAAAAGCATCAAGATTCATCACAATCACGAACATCGTCTTTTGCCGGTTAGATACATAGTGAACTGACATAAGAAGATTTGACTTGTCATTCTAATGACTTACCAACAGCAGGTCGGAGGATTGTTACGGGAAAAATGTCCTTGTATTCAGCTACCACCACTTCTGCCAAATTTTTGGTGAACGTGTAGCAATTCGGATGTTCGCCCAGCAACCTACGGTCGGTCACAAATTACAACGTTACATGGCGGAAAGAATACGTAGAGAAGATACGTCTCAATCTATTGTCAATTGGGAATAACTGAAGAGGTGGACTTTCCATAGGTAAACAAAAAGGGCTTGAGGAAAGAAAAGGTGTTCAGGGAAACAGTGACTTCGCCAGGGCCAGTGAGTCCCATTAGAGCAAGTGCGGACTAGCTAATTTCACGTGCACCGAACAATAGATATAAAAATACAATTTCCAAGTGAGGCGTAATTGTGTAACGCAGTCTCGAGAACATCTTACCATTTTCGTTTGCAAATGCAGCTAGCAAGTCGAATTCCGTACCCTGATGTTACATTCATCGGAACTGGCCCCAGAAAAAGAGCTTCTGCGGGGGAAAGAATTTCGTGACTCTTTTTGACAGCCACTATCGTCACATTAAACTATGAAAACTTATAAACTGTATCGAGTTGAGATATGAACGATATGTAGAACTCATTGCACAATCGTGGTGTTCATTAGATGGCAACAGACTTGTGGAGGCCACCCTGTCACTGCTGCTGTGAAGAAGTTGTAATTACCGTGGAGCAAGAGGGCCTTTGACTCTTCTGTAAGGCGCCCAGAAATTCAGAGAAACGAGGAGGGTGGACAGACAATGTGATAGTGCTTCAGTCTAACGTCAAGACCCTTATATCGACATGTTGATCGAAGCAAAGAAGTTAAAATTTACTCGATTAGCTGCACGGACTGACCAAGCTCGAATGAAAAATGGGGCCAGATTAGCATCAGAAAGTGCCGATTAGTATTCGTGATTTTTAGTGAGTGAAAATCTACACTGCGCAAGCTACTTTCTCAGGAAAGCGTTGCAGGAGTCCTGATGACAATTAAAAAGAGATGAAACATATTTGGCTGAAGAGACTCTTAAGAGGAGAGGAGATAATCCCCAGGCAGCACCAAGGAAACCTGACTTGAGAAGCCGTTATAGCTCTATGGAGTGCTCTATACAGTAACGAATGTTCTGAGTCTTCAAATTAGTTGGGCTAGAACGACACGAAGTCAAGGACGAGTAACCAAGACGGAAACTTCTTCGAGCTCGCTAAAACATTCCCGGCCCGTTGTCTAGCACGAGGTTGAGAGATCAGGGTTTTCATCACTCACAATGCAACTTCTGTTCTTCTGACAGCCCTAGCAGAAAGTAATTCCTCCTCTATCCGAAACAATCTCAGAATATTAAATCAGTTTTATGTGATATCATTGCGCTGAATAAACCAGCTGGGGTTATCATCACCAGTGACAAGGTTCAGCACCATGCAAGTCAGATCTCAAGGCTAAATGGATGTTAGAAATTGACAATCATGGAAAGTAATTCATTCCAGGAAGCCTCTAAACGGAAATTTACGCGCAACTAGTCTCGAGCGTCTGTCAAACTCACGAGGAATATTAGCAACTACGCTACGAGCTTACTTATCCGTAATTTCTTTTTTGCTCAACCACTCTGATAAATCGATGACTGCGTGAGGGTTGACGCTCGACGGGAAGATCTTTTCTTCTACAACATCCACCTCACACTGACAAAAAGCAGTTGATACGTGTACGAAGGCCTGAAAACACACAACACAAAGCACGATGAAATTTATTTACGAATTTAAGTATCTCGAACAATAATGTTTCATGTAACATGGCCACACAAAAAAAGTTGTTTGTCATATCATCAATATCAGCTCAGAAGCACTTTGTGTATATTTTGTTTCTTATCGATTTTTTAAAGGGATTTGTGTAAATCGTGCTTCTTGCGACACATGTTATTCCAATTCTAGGTTCAAATCCGATCACAGAGATACTCATAATGCAGGAGGGCGAACATGTCTATACCACTCTACCAGTTTTTGGGGGCGTTGAAGACTTGGCCGTTGAATGCATGATTGACGAGTGGAGAGAGAAACGGGAGATTCCCCCATTCTGGGCGAAACTCCGTGCGGATCTCGCCACAGAACGGAAACTTGGCGCTATCGACGAATCAGAATCCTCTTCAAAGGGACGGGGTAAGTATGAGTTCTTCCCCAACGTCCCTGAACGTCTTGGCAGAAAGTGGGTTGAGCCAGACCACTGGACAAGCCAGCTCCTTTCGGGACATATCGTCTTCTTTTCTCTCATAGACTCTTCATCCTGAAAGTGGGGAGGAATCACCAAACCACTTGCAGTTCCTGCAACAGCGAGCGACGGTTGTGCGGAGAGCAGCTTAACCTTCACACCTTGACTGCTACTAAGCAAGCCCATGACGAAAATACGTGGCCACAGTTGATCTCACTCTCTCTCTCTCTCTCTCTCTCTCTCTCTCTCTCTCTCTCTCCCTCTCTCTCTCTCTCTCTCTCTCTCTCTCTCTCTCTCTCTCTCTCTCTCTCTCTCTCTCTCTCTCTCTCTCTCTCTCTCTCTCTCTCTCTCTCTCTCTCTCTCTCTCTCTCTCTCTACCCCCTCTAATTTAGCCCGTAAAATAATCCGGAGAGAAGAAGTCCATGGGTTAACCACGAGAAATGTCAGCGTCCACCTTCAAATTCCGAAATGCAAAACATCAGCCCTCAGTAACTCATTCATAGTACAAGCTACAAAAATGTATAACGCTACCCAAAATATTTACCCATTCAGTGAACGAATTTAAAAAGTTGTATAAATTGCAGTTGTTGGAAAGGTATAATTAAGTTTATAATGTTTTCATCCTTTTTACTTGTTATTTCACGAAACACCTATGTCAGTTGTCAATGTTAAAATTTTCTTTTGTTACCTATTTTTATTCTTTTGTGTAAATAATTATGTTTTCTATTATTTGACTTATTTGATTGTAATTGTAATTTGATTGTATGATTCAAACGTAATGTGTAATCTATGTATTCAGATAAAATGGAAGAGAGGACCACAGGTCCTAATTTTGTCTGATCAATAAAGAAAGTCAGTCAGTCAGTCTCTCTCTCTCGTCGCCCATAACCTCAGTTATGGGTTGGCGGCGTTGTGTGACCTCAATGGCGAGCAACTGGTAGCTATCCAGAGAGCACAAAATGCCTTAGTACGATTTGTTTACAGGTTGAAGTTGGACGAACACGTTACACCGTACTATAAAAGCTTAGGCTGGCTGAAGATCTAATCAGATACACTGTTGCTCTGCTCCTAATTAAGTGCTTAAAATTCCACAACCCTCCCTATATCGCCGAAAAATTTGCATTCCTCCACTCAATTCACCAACATGAGACACGACATGGCCTAATTCAAATCCCTCGCCATCGAACCACCATCTTCAATAAATCTTTCGCTGCCACAGCTGTTCGAATTTTTAATGAGAACCCAGCCCTATTTGACACCTCCGTGAGCGTTGCGTCTTTCAAGAGCATTTGCATGAACGCGCTTTTAGAGGAACGCGAAGAGTAGGAAAGGACGGAATAGCACTCAGAAGTCGTGGAAGTGACAAGAAGAAGAAGAAAGACAGAAGAGAGAAAGAAAGGACAATCCAGAAGTGATTTATTTATGTTTATATTTTTTTCTTGTTTTTACTCTGTACACCGCACAAGACCAACCAATTGTAACCAATACTGTTTGCCAGGGATGATGTGAGAGAGGGCCTTATGGCCCTAATCCTCCCTGGTTGGTTAAATAAACCTCTTAATCAATCAATCAATCAATCAATCAATCAATCAATATCTCTCTCTCTCCCTCCTCTCTCTCTCTCTCTCTCTCTCTCTCTCTCTCTCTCTCTCTCTCTCTCTCTCTCTCTCTCTCTCTCTCTCTCTCTCTCTCTCTCTCTCTCTCTCTCTCTCTCTCTCTCTCTCTCTCTCTCTCTCTCTCTCTCTCTCTCTCTCTCTCTCTCTCTCTCTCTCTCTCTCTCTCTCACTCTCTTTCTTTCATTGAAATTTGCCGCAAGTTAGATCAGGTGAGAAACCAGTAAGAGCTGCCAGATGGTACGGTTTTCCCTGGTCATACCCTGGACTGGCTACACAACGACCTGCTGTATCCACAGTTCGGTGGATGCTGCATACGTTCCTGTGCCCTCACATGCTAGCAAAACTGCAACACGTCAATGCGTGGTTCCACTTTATTTCTCTCAATGACTCTCCTTCCTTCCACTAGTCCGAGTTTGGGGAATGCTGCAGGGGTCGACTTCTTCCATATTAGCAATACCGCAACTTCCATTGATATAACCGTCGTCGAGGGTTTAGGAACAGTCGTTCTATGGGGAAACAGACCGGCCCGGTCACCCCGTACACCTTGCACTCCTGCAGTTTCTACAGAACTGAAAAATCGCAAACTGTGAGGGTATTAATTGTTCCTCTAGCCACCAGTTGACCAGTTACTTCATATCATCAATATCAGCTCAGTGGCACTTTGTGTATATTTTGTTTCTTATCGAATTTTTAAAGGGATTTGTGGAAATCGTGCTTCTTGCGGCACATGTTATTCCAATTCTAGGTTCAAGTCCGATCACAGAGATACTCATAATGCAGGAGGGGTAATAAGTCTTGGAGTTTCACCTGTGCAGCATTTGATTTAGAGTAATAGGGAGGGAGAGATATACTGTGTTTGGCAGGCCAAATTAGCTGGGCCTTTGACCTCCTAAATGTCTGCACTTGCCCTAACAGGATTCATCTGACCTCTGGCAAGTCATTGTTTCCCCAAACACCTTTCTGTCTCAACCCTTTCTTGCGTAGAAGGAAACCCAGCTCCTCAGTTATTCCCAATTGACTACGGATTTCCCCCTGTCCTGGACTTTCCCACATGTGGGGGGGAGCGTGCTGAAGGATTGTCGAAATGACTGTTGCATGTAACGTTACGTGAGCACATTAGCATTTTTTAAAGGAAAAATGTCGGCAAACACGCTATTGGTCTCAGTCTCAAGTGGGCCAAGTGGATGACAGGGGAGCAGTATGCAACTACCACTACTACTACTACTACTACTACTATCTGCGATAGAGTCGATAAAACACTTGAAAAGAGTTTACTTTACTAGAGGAGATTCGCAGGCGATACAGTCAGGATGGCGTAGTGGCGGTGGGAGTTGGTGGGGAGTGTACGCATTGACGAGGGTTGGAGGACAGTGATGCGTCCTGGCTGGTTGTTCTCTAATAATTGAATTTGTAAGGCGGTGCGCGTTTTTGGGCGGGAAAAGTTAAGTATCAGCTTTTCCCCAGCTGATGTTATGATGGAAGGGCGAGCAGGAGCGGGAGGGGGTTTTTGGCGTGCCAGAGCCCAGCAATAAAGTGGAACAGTGGATTGAACAGGGTTGCACGGTATTGACTTACGAAAACTTCTTCCCTCGGTTTAAGGAGGGAGCAGCGACCTGCAAAGTCACATCAGTTGAGAGTTGAACTCAGAAGAGATCAGTAAGAGTAAAGCTGTTAACTGCGAATCCAACACGTTTCCGTTTACCTTCTCAGCAAATTAAATGTCTAACAAAAAAGAATTCGAGCCCAGTTCAAGTTGGCGGCCGGACGTTGCTGACTCCAAGACGTTCCGAGGAAATCACTGGTCTGCCGCCAAGTAACAGCCGCGTATTGTGGTTTTCATTAGAAGGGGGGGGGGGCAGACACCTAGCAGATCACTGGGCGAGCCTCCTTTTGTCTGGACGGTGGCAGAAGGGACAACAAATGTTAGGCGCGAATGTGTCCTGGAGTTCGCGCGACTGATCCGGGCACAGCGATTCGACGCCACCACTACACACACTTCGTCTTTTCGTCTTTTTTCTCCTGCTCAGCGCTCAGGACTCCGCTGGTGCCAGGACCAAGAACCCGCAAATTGTTGTACGTGGAGTTACAGTGATAGGAAAAGAAGTCTCAATTTCCAGAACTATGCGAGCTTCTGCGTTCTTAGGTAAATATCTCTTTTATCCTGCATGAACCGAAGGTATTACGAAGGAAATTAATCCATCCTGCAGCCTAAAGCCATTTCAAAACACACCAGAGATAAGCGGATTTGCGAAAATTTTGGATCAGTCATTGGGAAGGATTTTACTCATCCCAACTTTCAATTTCTACTACATTTTATTCACTTTTCTTGATAAAACGGTTTACGCCAAACTCACAAGGTGTCTTCAAAAAGTCAATTCGGATGAATTGTTCTCAATAAACACCCTCTGACTTTCGGTTGGTAGGAGATAATTGTGAAAATACGCGAAAAAATATGTTCATTTTATTTACGTTTTTTGAATTTCTCCCAGTGAATTTAATTAACCTTACAAAGTGTCTTCTAGCAACCTATACCCAGATTTTGTACCACGCAACTATTTCTGCGGCCATCCGTTGAACAGAGATGGTGCAAAGATACATCAGAAAATGAACCCATCCCTCAATTTTAGATTCCTTCTCCTCAAAAGGCAGCTCCTTCCAAGTCAGTTCAACTATCGTGATTCAGTCGTCTCCCAGTTCCCCTCTCAGCGCATGAGAGTCCCTTGAGAGATACTCATACTCAACTGGATATCGCTATTCTGATGTCAAGTGTAACACAGTCCTCACTCACGCTCACCACGTTCATTTATTTTTCAGTTTGAAGCTCCTCTATTCGTGCTTCTTGCAACACTTGAATGTTTTTCCAATTCTAGGTTCGAATCTGCTCACATAGATACTCATAATGCAGGAGGGCTAATATGTCTTGGAGTTTCAGCTGTGCAGCATTTGCTTTGAAGTAATAGAGGGATAGAGATAGGGAGATGGACTATGAATATAGCGTATGTAGCTAATCAGTTATATAGCGCTGTTACTAGAAAGATAACTGGAAGCTTGAGCACGCGTCAATCTCAACTCTCCAAGATAGTTTCCAAGGTGTACACACAACCTGAGAGGTACATCCTACCGAAGGCCAATGACAGAATATTGATATGTCGTGTTAGGACCTGAGAACGTGACAAAGAAAACGAATTAATAAGTTTTTGTTGAGATTACTAACTTGAAGCTTCTTCATTTTTTCGGCCAACTCCAGTACGCGCTTGGTGCCAGACAAATTTGTCGAGACGTGATCCTTGAGATCGGCTTCCAGCCGAAGAGAAGCTCCCAAGTTGAACAGAATTTCCACTTCGGCTATGAGTTCGTCTCGAGACTCCCATCTCATTCCAAGATCATTTTCCGTCAGATCTCCAACTACCGGCCTCACTTTGTCAAAAGCATCAGGATACGTCTTGAGCAACTTCTGAAACAGCTGTAATAAAAACACTTAGGTAACTTTCGTAATCAAAACGTTAGGAATATTGCACTCAAATGAGCTTGAAGTCTACACAACGACCGAATAGGAGGAAGAAAGATCTGCACTGAGGATGACAATAGAATAAGCCACCTTTAAAAACGTTAAGTTTTTTGTTCGCTAAGTAGTTAACTATGACTACGTGCGCCTCCTTAGTATTAGCTTCTTAGAACGAGACATCGCTATTTGTTCTTCAAGCCCATGAGCCTTCCTGTTCCTGCATGTTTAGGTTGGCAGCAGTGAACTCAGGTAGTATGTCCGAAGCGTATTACACAAAGAAAGTAGATATTTACTTTGGGTCGGGGATGCTCAGTTTGATGATTAGCTGCGACGTTCGATTATCCATTACTTGTGAATTGCTTACAGAAATGAAATGACAAAATCAAGCAACAACTGCTTTCAACTTCTTGACACCTGCTGAACTATTTCTATATTAACTTAAAAGTTGTTGAAGCTCGTAACTTACAGGTAGCTTGGTCATCTCTTGTAGTCTGGTAGTCGGGCACTTCGCTCTCTTTGAACGACTTATCACATATATCCGTTTTATTCCTGGGCAACTTCTCAGGAGTTTTTCCAGAAGAACCTATGCAGAACGAAAATCGCCATGGTTATTTGGACCATTAAACTAAGCTGGAATAAATAATACAGCTCAATTGTATCGACACATTCAGTGGCTCCCAAGTGGGCTGGCCTGAGGTCGTCACGACTACGGGAGCAACTCCTGCCGAAAGTAGTAGAAGGTGATGGTGATAAATCACGCCTTGATTTTGGTGGCGGGAGCCTCGTAACTAACGTGGACTGACCAGCGAAACAATGGGCTTGTAGCAGTTACAGCACTTCATGCCATGGTACACAGTCGTGTCAAGCACCATCAATTTGAATTAAACGACAAATCGATTTTACCTGCTAGGTCATCGTCAGTATCAATAATAACTCAAGTACTCGTCGAAATTTCTTTAACTCTGTTACATTAATGGATGACTATGTAATGACTCTGCTATCATACATGTAATGGTTTCTAATGGCTGTGATTTAGTTAGTTTCATTAGCGAGAAAGTTAGGTCAGATCTCCATTTCTGGTAACTGTGGCACCAATCATCTTGAACGTAGATCAACACTACTCCTGTAGGTTGTATCATTCTTGTATCATGGATCCCCAACACCTCTGCAGACTTTTCTCTCTACCGTCACCCACCTTATCCCTTTGTAGGAATGAACCTGACGCCACTTGTTGCACGTTCCTCAAGTGCTAGGAGCAAAGAACACTCACATCGTGCCACATTCCTCCTTCGTATTGGTTGATAGCGACTATTGCCAACGACTCGGTGGTACTGTAAGGCAACGTTACGTGTCCAGAGCGATTAGTGTTATTTTTGTTAAAGGGTTGTTCTTATGTTGTTGAGTTGAGACACAAAAGTTGGTTATACATTTGCTAAACAAAACTGAATTCTTGTTATTCTTACATTTGGGGGCTCGTCCGGGATTCGTTTGTTAAACGAACTGTTGAATTCTTCTTTTGTGGTAAATGCCTCGTCGAAAAGCTACAGCTTCAACGCCTCCCCCGCGGACGATCTCAATCAGGCAACACTCATTAGCCACATCAAATTGGGAAGGTAGAACTAATGCTACACCGGAATCACTTTCTGTGCCACTTTCTACATCATCGGTACCCGGTAATTTAACCGAACGCATGAGTGCTTTGGAAACTACACTTGTAGACCTGCAGCACCAGCTTACCTCCTCCATTCAGGAACTCAAAGCCCTCGTTGGAACTACTATGTCCTACCAAGCTACTGACAGAGTCTTACAAACTGAAGAAGCGCTTCAGCAGCATCATCATGGCTCTGTTAATTTGGGTGAGCCTCCGTCCGTAAGCAGCCAAAATGCCAATGTTTACACTTTCACTACGGCACTTCGACTAATGCCGTATGATGGGAACATTGCTTGGGAAGAATATAGAGGCCATTTCCAGGCACTTTCCCAGATCTTTGGTTGGAGTGAAGTCCGGAAAGGTCAACAATTAGCGGGTGCCCTCCGAGGTTCAGCACTGACCGTACCGAATAATCTACCTTTAGCTGAGCAACAACAATTAAGCACATTAACACAAACATTGTTAGATCGATTCGGTCAAGAAAAAGTGCCAATTTTGTGCCAAGTACTGTGATCTGGTATTCACCTTTGTACTACAGGACGTTCGATGTAAAGCACGAACCATCCTCCTCGGCGAATCTATGAGTGTTCTTGTAACGCGCCTGTCATGATAGCCAAGTTCACAGGCACCACAGCCAAATCGAATTTCAAGAACTAGTCGACGCAATTAGAAAGTAACCCACAACCTGCAAGTCTCTCACGTCTTTATGACGCCAACTAAAACTAACTGCCCGAGATGAATAGGAATATTTTTCTACGAAACCATGACAGAATTAGGCTGTGAAGTTCACAACACGCGATAGATCTCCTGGTTTGTTTTTGTACAACAAATGTAATGGTACTGTTCTGCGCATGTCAAATCATTGAGTTTTTTGACCTCAGAGTCCCCACACCTGCCCGAACAGGACTTCCTGGCCCTTAATGACTAAGTTATTATCTCCAAAGGCATTCGTACCTGCGAAAATTCCACCTCTGCAGTTATTTCCAACGGCCGCGGGATTTTCCTGAATTGGTTTTCCCATATTTTACCTCTCCTCCTTTGTCAGACTTCTCTCCACAACAGGCAGCTCTTACTAAACTCATTCCCCTACGAACTCTCGCAAAAGTCACACTCGTCTCACTGTGCTCAGGCAGACAGATTCCTTTATGAATTCTCAACCTATTTACAGCTCGCTCTCTCCTTCTGATACAGTTTCCCGCCAGTTCACGCATATTACGAGTCGTGGTCACATATCATGTATAATACAGTCCTCCTCACGCCCACCGAGTTTCTTTTATTTCGATCTTCAACTCTCGCCCTCTTGTGCGCCCAACAGATACCGTGTCTAAGTGACCATGGGTTGCTTGAAATGTGTTGGGGACATTGTGTATTTCATCGTTCGATGTGCACCCAGCACAATTTAAAAATTGCCATGATGAGGATTATTTGTTTATTGTACGTTGTTAGGCGGATTCTGCAAGAAAATCTGCTCGTCAAGGAGCACAATTGGCTGCCTATCTGGAACACTTTTCCTCTTGTTTAGTTGAAGCGACTCATTAGGTTTACAAAGTATTAAAGTTTCATTCTGATAACCATATCTTTTCTCTTCGTTTTGAAAAAACTGACCTTTCCCATGAAGCCGGTCCCACCGGTGATCATGATACTCTTGCCATCGTAAAATTCCCTTACGCTGATTGGTTGCATTTTTCTGACTTGATGTGGAGTTGTGGTAAATCTGAAATGATGACAGAACTGAAGGCATCAAACGAAAATCACTAAGAATTCAAAAGATTCTTGTTATGAGAGCGTAACAAAAGCAGAGAACAAGCAGATAAGCAGTTATAACTATTAGTTTGTAACAACGTAACTACCGTGATAACTACGATTTTCTTCCAATACTTGTTGTGCATTTCAGTTCAAGAAGTTTTTTTTATCTTCGTGAAACGGTGGATGCAGGTGATACCCTCACTGCAGCCACAAATGGGCCTATTGTAAGGGCGTCCATTATCCTCAGATCATGGCCCCCCAGCACTGACCCCGGGTCCCACGGCACTGGTCTCACTTGGTGTGACGTCACCTATGCGCCCTCACCGCCCCACACAGAGCGGAAGACATCCGCAAGTTCTGCATTCGTCACCTCTGCCGTCTCAAGGCCTACCTCGTAGAACCTGCATACCTGTACCTCGCACTTGCCAGTATTTACAAGGTGGTACCTCCGTGGATAGTGACCTGTGAACAGGCCCCATATGATCCTCATATCCTTCCTCCCCAGTGCAAGCACCTCTTCGGCCCTCCCTCTGGAGAGTCGGATGAAGAGTTTTGACTGTCTAAGGCCGCTGCCAATGGGCAGCCCTGCACCTATCCTCCCATTTGCCAATCTCTCTACATAGGTGGCTCCTGGTAGTCCCAACAAAGGGCTCAGGGCCATTAGGGATTTGCACCGATACCTTCTTTGCCAACCCATCAGCCCCTTCGTTTCCCTCTATACCCTGATGTCCTGTCACCCAACACAGTGTTACACTGTTGTCCTCGGCCAGGGCCTTCAGTCCAGTCAGACACTCCCAAACTTGCCACATGCCACGCGGGTTATGTGTCAGCTACCAGTAACCAGTGGAGAGGAGATAGCACCCCCACCTACAACTGCAGGCACCCCTTGGTGGGCACCACAGAGAGTGTCTCTCCCCCCAACTCTGAAAAGACCACCCTGCTACTCATCATGTCCTTGGTCCAAGAGATTAGGTAAGGATCTACTCCCTACCTATCAGCCACAGCCGTAATTGAGGCATATGACGTATTGTCGAACCCCCCTCCCCTCCCCTCCAATATCCAGAAAGCAGCACAGCGCAATCTCTCCGGATCTCAGAGTATCCTCCAGCACTACCGCCAGTTCCTTCAAGGCAGTCTCAGTGGATCAAGAAGTTTTATATTTACATCCGATTGCATCACACAACTTCCTCCCTAAGAGTATCATCAACTGTTTGCTCTCCAACATCGTTTTCCACTTCGTTGCTGGAGCTCCTGAGGAGTGCACGTGAATGCGTTCTTGCGGAAAATTAAAGCATGAAGTATAAAAATGAATTAATTACTGATAACCATATGCGACTCTGTTCAAAATTACCATATGCAAATGAACGAAATATTGATGGGCAATACCACCAATTATACCTTCAACTAGGCGAACTACGTTTAAGGGAAATAAAAATAAGAGGCTGGATCTGATAACCAAAAATAAAGGTAGAAACTGATACACAGACGGAAAAAACGATTTCGGGGTTCCCAATAGTTGTGGAAAGTCTTGCAACACCAAATAAATACGAAAAGCCAAGGGACGAATGAAAAACTGAACCCGAAGCACCTGCACTAACTCACAATGGAAATCAGAAAGCAATACTTAAAAAGGATCATGGTACTGGAGAACCATTTTGTTTCCTCAGTCAGTTCCACTTCTTTTCACCCATATCCAACCTAGGGCAGGAGTGAACGGGTCAACTCTGGTTGTGTAGATTCCTCCCTTTAAACCCAAAGGGCAATGGATACGAGAGTTAGCTGGAATCAGTTGTCTAGATTTGGAATAATTATCGTTTATAACTAATTGTGTTCTCACGTACAAGAGTGAATGGAGTGTTGTAATCGGTATCTGAGTATATACGCCTGGAAGAATCGATTTACTTCAGATTGGCTTTTCTTCGTTTTTTCAGTACCTCTGTTAGTCAGGAAGACACGGTTATGAGACGTCTTAGGGCATGGAGAAGAAGGAGCGGTACCAAGTAAACTCCAACCCGCAGTGGTTTCTCAAACATCTAAAAAAGCTCACTGTGTAATTTACTAATTAACAACTGTGTTAGGTAGTCCCTAAACGCCCATCGTAAAACGCGAGAGCAAAAACAGACATGTGACAGATCGACTTTTGGAGAATAAAGTGTGTGAGCAGTGTAGAAATTGTTAAAATACCTTGGTTGAAGACACAATTTGCACTAGAAGCATTTTATAACTGCGGAGGTGTTGTAAACAACCGGTCACGGTAGTTCTCCTACATTTCGTCCGGTAATACCACATCTGATACGTCAAAATGAATGTAGAATAGAACTTACTCTAAACAGCACCAAAGTTATCCGAGAGCTGGACAGTAACTGCCCATCTTTAAAGCGATTGAAGACTTACGCTCAACTCCCACTCTGAACGCCCAATCCACTGCACTCGACGCGTCTTCGATGAACTCCGTGGCTGGCTGCCTTTGCCAAGGACGCGATAATTACAACCTTGACTAGATTGCTCTGATTTCGTTGTGATACGAAAGTTCTGCTGCAGTTAGCACTTCAACAGCATGAAAGACCAGACAAATATGAACGTGAATATGTTGGACTCGATGTTGGAAAAATAACTGGCTTTCTTCCACTCTTTGTCGCTTGGTGCAACAATCGATTGGGATATTTCTGAATAAGCATACTTTCTTTATACATACACGTATTATTCTATTTCAACATTACCTGTGCTAACTACTTAGCTAATAACGGCCATATTCTGCTTTAAGTCCACATTTCTGCAAACGTGGCTAATTCTGCGTCTAGTTAAACCCCTAAGGTGGCTACGTGCTAAACATCAACTCTCCATCGCCACTTGAAGTGGCCGAAAAAAAGTCACTTTATTATCACTCAAATTCTGGAATGAACCCCAATCGCAAGAAATATTCATGTTAAGGTAAATATATACTTGGGATCACTGTAGGTCAGCAACGGCCTCCAACATTACCAATCCCCTCGTAACATATGACAGAAGAGGGGACAACAGAAATGCCTAGGCTATACCTGGGCAAGGACTCAAGGCATTAAAGGCCATCGCAGCCTATAGCTTTAGGTCCAGACGGGCATGAGAATGCCTTCATGCGCTCAAGCAGCTCTGCGCCCACAATAAGCTTTCCCTCATCTGGGTGCCGGCTCAAAAGGGGCATGAGGGCAATGAAAAGGCGAAGAAGGGCACAGAAGTCCTACCCATTGGGCCTGAACCTCACGTAGGTATGACCAAAAGTCACCTGAACCGTTTGGTGGCTCAGTGGGAGACACAGGAAAATAGCGCCCATTGGCATCGCTAGCCACGACTTAGACAATCAAAAAGGCTTGTTACGCCTTCTGGTCAAAGGGCAAAGGTGATGCTGACACTCTCCAGGAGGGATCTGAGGGTCTTGATTAGCTTCCTCACTGGACACTGCCCACTCAGGTATCACCTCAACAAGATGGGCATCCCAGAGGCAGTGGAATGCAGACGCAGACTCTGTGGTGAGGAGGACGAGACGGCGGAGCACATCCTATGTGAGTGCCCTGCTTTAGCAGTCAAACGCTTTGGATACTTTGCCCAGGGGATTATTGAGCCCCATATCATAGCGGAAGCTGCGGTGTAGGACATACTCGGCTTCGTAAAGGGGACGGGTATGTACGACGCCTTTTACTAAGGAAGGGCTAGTGTCACAATAGGCCCACACGTGGTCGCAGTGACAAAGGGACTTGTCGCACACGCCCTCGGAAAAACAAAAATAAAATAAAATAAATAAAAATACCTGGGCAAGCCGTGTGTGCAAGACAGTTCAGACCTGGTTTGCGCTAAGATTCAGAGAGTAGGCACTAAGACTAAAGGATTGTGTTCCACATTTGAGCCCCCATTTCTTGAGAATTGGCAGAGGGGCTTACCAATTGCTAGTGGACAGTAAAACTGCACAGTTGCTACCCTATCACGAAGTAAATACTTAGTTCATAACGCTTTGCTGAGCAAAGGCCTCCATCAAATGTTGTTTTATAACAACCATAAACTAATCTTCGAATTTCACGATTGTTTGAATGTTTTCGCTTTCAAAACTACGTAAGAACTACACAGATGTATATACGCTCAATTTTTACTGGCCTCGAAATCATCAATCATCACCTGATGGCTTGAAGTGTACGTCCGTTGTGCAGTAAACCGTAATTCCTCCTAGAAGAGCGCTGAAGCGAAGTTGCACGTGGAAACCATTCTGCTCCCTGAAATAGAAGAAGACGGGAAACTTTGTTCGGTATCGACAACATTAACGTGCACTGAATCCACCGATTCACCACTCATTCTCTTTTGTCGATTGGTTATTTGCCTTTTCATGTCGTAGGATCTCAAATAATTACGTATTCTTATAATCATAATTACGTGAGGTGGCAAAGGAGCTGACGTGTTTATCAAAAAACAATTTGCACGCTGAATTTGCTGCATAAAAGAAGAAGACCTAATTTTTGACCTCAAACATGAAAAAAATGAATAAATAAGAGGAACCACGTTTAATGAAAATCCGAAGAAAGAGAAAATAAATCTGCACTTTTAACGAAGTTGTTGCCGGTTATCCCCCTCCTCGTGAAGTACGACGATAATAATGTCTTGTAGGTATAGCGCTTGCAGATACAAAATATATACGTTGGTTTCACTAATCACGCTTAGAGGAAAAAACTTCCCCAAGAAACTAAATGGAATAAAATAAAACATATGTTGCTGCCTGAACCTTGTGGGAACAAGAACGATTCTAAACCACCTTGGTTTGTCATATCAGAAATCCACGGGGACACCATATTCCTGCACTTATGTAAGAGTTCCAGTCAATAAAAAGAACGCGGGTTTGCATCAGAACTAATTTCTTCGATACGATGTCACTCTGAGGTAGAATCGCTTGACGGACTCGTAAACCTAATTGGAGGACCTCTACAACTACGAAATAACAGTGAACTAGACAAAGATGAGCCCAAATTTTGTACATGCATTGTACGTCCCTCGGAGCCGGAAAACGGGAATATTAGTGTATTAATATTATTGTATCTCGAGTTTTAGGGTTATGATGAAAGAATAAGTGCCAAAATTAAAAAAGAGTTTTGTTGCTGAAGTGGTATCTCCAAACAACATACAAATCCTGCCCATGATTAAAGAGTAAATTATATTATGATATTATAAATCGCATTAGAACGAAGTCTACAAAAGGTACATTTCAGAAACTTTGTCAAAAAACAATTTCAAAGTGAGCTCTATCAGTGTTTGTGTTGTCGGTAGGAGGATAATTGTTGAATTCTGAATTTGTAGTGAGTGTTTACTTGCGAAAATAGCTCGCGTGCGTGTGTGTTTCGAGGAAAAACCAAATCAACTCTAACTCTTTGTTTAGCCTGCAAGTCAGTAACGTGACGCCACATTAAGACTATGAGCAAAATCCGCACATTTATTATAATTATCGTCGTAATCAAAACCCCCTTTTTACTTTCCTTGGCTCTACAAAGTAGAAAGGACAGCTATGTAGTCGGCTGAAAAAAAGATTTTGAGTTGTCTTCAGATCTATACGTTTCAGACCCTCCTAAGTCCGAAAAACACTATTTGGGAAAATGGTCTGTGTGTGTGTGTGTGAACGATTTTTAGAGAAAACGACCGTATTAAATCTGCTAAACTTGATATCTCTCCTTTAGGTCACCATGGGACGCCAAAATGCCAAAGGGTATGAACAAAATCCCTCAAAAGTTAACTACAGTTATCATAGTGATCAAAACACCAAATTTTTTTTTCTCAAAAACGGCTCTAACGATTTTGAATACATTTTTTATATTCATAACTCCCAATTAGGTAACTATTCCGTAAAAGTTACCATTCGTGGGAAAATGACGAGAGCAGCACTATAAATTACCAACATTTTTGACGTAGTCGATTATAGAGTGGTTTTTAGAGAAAACGACCGGATCAAATCAGCTCAAACTTGATGTGTAGCCTACGAGTTACCATGGCACGCAATAGTGAGGGTATGGGCCAACATTTTTGACGTAGTCGATTATAGAGTGGTTTTTAGAGAAAACGACCGGATCAAATCAGCTCAAACTTGATATCTCGCCCGCAGGTTATCATGGGACGCCAAAATAGGGGTATGAACAAAATCGACCGAACGTCAAGTATAGTTGTCATAGTGATCAAACACTATTTTTTTCTCAAAAACGGCTCTAACGATTTTGATTAAATTTTCCAAATTGTTAGCTCCTAATAAGGCAACCATACCATGAAATTCTCTTCTGTGGGAAAATGACGTGAGTAGCGCAATAAATTACCAAAATCTTCGACGGAAATCGATTTTAGAGGGGTTTTTTCCATAAAAACTTCGCTGAAATGTTACTAGAATGTTAAAAAAAAATTGGTGTAGTAGTCCAATCCAATACCTGTTTGGTGAGCGTTTAAAAATGCTCGTAAAATTTACGGGGGTCTCTCCAGGAATTCCGGATTTTGACTATCGCCGTTTCTTTTACTACCTAATCTGCAAAATTGATTGTTATCCTCTTCAAAAAATGCGTGTTTAACAGCCCCATTAATTATCTGCGTACTAATTGCTCAATAATGGTACGGGATTGAGTACGAGCAGCTCAATAAATTCCAGAACTGTAGGCACTACCCCCGTGAAGTGATGTTTGACGAAGTTCAACAATGAACTGAGTGATAAATGAATCGAAGTAAGTAGAAAAAGCCATGTACCCAAGTGAAATGACGTAGAGCTAAGGAAAGTTGTGTGTTGCACCAGATATCTTTAATATATTGTGGTGACTCCATAGGTCACAGATGATCATTCGGCGTCGTTGTTAGGGAAATTTGTTGTCAAGTTCAGTTGTCACGATATTACATCTTAAATTGTTGTTAAGTTAACCGTTATTCTTACAATATAAAAGAATTCTAACAATTTTGAGTTTTTGTATGAGCAGCTGATGACAACATAATCACCATGAAATTCTCGTTTGTGTGCATAATAACATACAACAACACAATAAATTTTCCAACGTGTAAAAGAAGGAATCTGGCTTTTGGCTGAGTTTTCTCTTCATGAAATACGCTCAATAGGTATTGGCATTCTCAGACATGTTTGTACTGGTCCCATAAATCGTCTGTTGGGTAACGAAGTAAATCTTCCTCTTCATCAGGTTTGTCCTAAATGGAGCTTTATTCTTCCCTGGAGCACCATTGCTGTCTAGGGCTTTGTCCCAGTAAACCTGAGACGGTCGACGAGCTCCCAACCACCACCACTTCAATCTGACGTGCCAAATAAATAGGAAAGTTCGGAAACGTACTTGGGCGACGAGACGATCTTTTCTGTCTCGGGATCCCACGTCCGGTTGAGCCTGAGCTCATAATGCTGACACGGAAAAATAAAATATCGAGGATTTCACTTGAAAGGAGGGAACGAGTACGAGTATATTAGGAAATATTCGGTGGGAACGATGGCGTTTCAAATGAGGTCCGAAAATGTGCCAATTGCCTCTTCTTCACGTCAACTAAACGATCTAAGTTCCACCAACGAGTTCGCCGATTTTCTTTGCATTTTCATAGTTTATTTGATCAACTGTCCTGTACCTACAATTTGTTCTCAGGCACTATTTCTGTAACCACCTGTCGTGATGGACATTGCACTTCTTCAGCCTGGTCAGATATTTTGTAACCTCATCAAACTCCGTAAGCCCACTCTTCATCAAGTGAAAATACAATTTTTACATCGAATAGTGTGGGTGAGTCTATAAGTTCTAAGTTGCGTAGGTGTGTGACATTGACTATGACTATTCCATATTCAAATTTCAGTAACCTGCCTTCTAATATTTTATATTATCGTTAGGAAACTGAGGAAAGACATTTTACTTGCACTACGCTGTACCTACGACCAAAAGCAACTTTACCACGTCTTCAGCTCAGTCCTGAGTTTACGTAGGGACCAACGTTGTTGAATGCACCACAGCATGGTTCTAATATGTCGCCTACAACAGTGAGAGTCGCTGAGTCACTGTCTCAGGCAATGACAGAGTTCAACCAACTGAGAACCGAAAATTTGCTGGGTTTGTAAGTTACGTACGCTTGGACACCATCTTAGAAAAAAATTAGTGAAAACTCCTTAAGTCGAGTAGAAATAAGTCGTACAAGAGAAACAATAATGAAATGGTAGTTGTTCCCGCTTAACAATGGATGATGAATCAGTACACCAGATATTTGACTCAGTACAGTCGATGATAGGCAAGTACACGAGTAATATGGCTATTATTTAATCGCTTAAGAACATAAAGCAGAGAAATAGCTGACTAAAGGTCGTGAGATGGGTCGTGTAGCGCAGTTCTGGAGAGTTTGCCACTGGACAGAAGAAGTTCATTTTCACAGCAGCACGTTGTGTTTTATAAAGTGCCGCTCTCTAGCGGTGGCTGATCCTTTTATGAAAAACCGTCGTTCGTTCCACTCAGAACAGATGGCGTGGTGGAGTGTCTTCGCTATAAAATTGCCATTATTATTAGGTTGATTAATATAAATTAAAGTCATTGATCACATGACTAAATAAATCCAAATCTCCGAACTTCTTTTCAGCTTTCCTGTACCGAGGATAAACCTAACCCATTCTGAATAGTACACCAATGTTTTTGAGCAGAAAGATTTTGTTACAGCCCCCGCTCATCTACTGGCGGTCGTGTCGCCTTAATTTTTCTCAATGCTCCGTGAAATAAGCTCTCACCAATGTTATCAAGCTCACGCATAAAACCCTGCAAATTATTACACAACGGTTTATTATTCGGATAAACAGCTTGACCTAGCATTAATGCTCCGAGACCCATCCTGTTCGATTCAGCATCGAAAAATGTCAAAATAAAACCCAAAAAAAGGTCGAAAAGAACTGAATCGTAATTGTTAGGTGCAAGAATGGGGGAGCTGAGGATCGCAACGAAACTGAAACTCGGTGAGCGTGAGGAGGACTGTATTATACGTGCGTGTGGAATTGAGTAGAATTGAAATTGAGGTGAGATGGAGTACAACTGGGCGACACAAGGGCAGTACTCGGAACACATGAACTGGCGCGGGCAACTTTATGAGAAAGTAAGAAGTTACTGGGGTGATAGTTGGAAGCAGAATGATTTTGGAAGAGCTCTGTCATCGATAGGAAAATGAAATTAGGAGAAAGAAATAAAGAAAGAAGAAAACCTAAAAAAGGGGGCTGGGGGCCCGCAGCTAAGGGATTCCCGCAGGTGAGGGGCAGGTATTGAAACGGTTGGAGACAATTAGGCGGACGAAGACAATGACGCGGGGAAGTCCGAGGTCAAAGACTCTGACAACTTCGACGCTTTGCGTCGAACAGTAATATTAAAATAAACAACAAAAAAACGAATTATCTAGAAAAAGCTGAATTTTAATATGAAAACATGCACGCTAAATACTAATATCAAAATTTAACCAAAAATCTATGAAAAAAACCAAAATGAGAATGAAACGAAAGAATCTATAAAAATTGAATGGTATTAAAACCAAAACGTCGGGGAAATTGGAACGGGGGTGCTCGAAGCAAAAGGCGAAAGGGGTGTTGAGGTGGCGGCGTCGTTGGTAGGGACGCGCTCGCTCGCCTCCAGCGCTGTTGCTCTTTTAATGAGACGGGTGGGGCGGGAGGGAGTTCAAATGACGAAACGCTGTAGCTCCCGCGTTGTACTGCGTTTCGTTAATTTTTTTAACCGTTTTTTGCCCATTACAACCACGGGCTTTGTCCCATCGGATTGCCGAGATGGCGGGCACAACTAGATACCAAATCGGATTTTCGAGCGAAAGAACGAATTTTTTAGACCACCTTAAAGGCACAAAACGGCCCGGACGGCGGACGGACATTGCAAATTTGGAATCTCCATATCTTGAAACGTGAAGTATCAAATTTTGAGGGGGGGTTGTAAAAAATTTTTCGTGACCGAAAACATAGGGTTATTATTCGGAATGAATAATAAACCAAAACTAGTTGACCTGATTAGCTCTGAGGAACAATTATTTCAAGTTAATGTTTTGGTAGTCCCTTATTTGAATAATATTTTGCACTTTTCTTCATTTTCAATGTACAGAAAACTAGATCATGTTTTGAGAAATCTGTTACAGGACTTTAACCAAAAGTTGAGACGAATTTCAGAGAATTTACCGCCACGAGATCAAGCAGAGTATCCGATGAATCAATGTGGTGGGTAGGTCGGGAAGGCAGTTCAAGTTGACATCAAAATGAATCCGTTTCAACTCCCTACTATAAGCGTTATCACTGATCATATTTGACTTAAAGTCCTCCATATTCACGGCCTTATTGAGCAATAGTAATAAATACGCCCATTATACAACCTACTTTTGCAGGATGATAAATAAGGGCTATACGCAGATTTTTCTTCATTATTGTAACCTCCTACACCCCACCCAAGTGTCATGCAGAAGAGTTGGCTTAAATAATAAAGAAATATTATGTCACTGTGATAGTGCACATCAGTAAACACGTCACGTTTTCAATTAGTATCCTCTGATGTGAGAAACGAAGGAGTGGAGGAGATGGTTCGTCGTTTCTGCAATGCCTTTATATTACGAGATCAGTGTTTAAAACCAAATCGACGAGTTTGACGAGTCTGTGTCTAAGAACCAAATTCAGTTTCATACCGCCATCTGTTCTGCATGGAGCGAACGACGGTTTTTCATAAAAGGACGAGCCACCGCTAGAGAGCGACGCCGTGTGAAACTCAACGTCTGATGAACTTCATGTGTCCAGGGACAAACTTTCCATTATTGCGCTACGGGAGCCCATCTCTCAACCGTTTGTCAGCTATTGCCATATTTCACGTGTACTTGCCAAACAATCTACGACTGTACGGAGTCAAATATCTGGTGCATGGCCATACGATCATTTTTGATCTGGTTATCCTTTTTTGAGCTGAAGTTCCGAACATTTCATTATTGTTATACTCTAAGAGTCGGTATTTGTCATACGTTTTTGAAGATGGTGTTAGATCTTGGCAGTCAGTGCACGGGTGGTCTCGTTTGTGTTTTACCCAACTCTGTTGAAACACTGGCAGGGTCATTTTCAAACCAGCACCAGAGGAGGGTCCTCCTCCAGATGAAATGACAAATGAGACGTTGCTCTTCGCATATGTTGAGGTTCCCGGCAGGTAAGAAATTGGTGAAATATATTAAACGTTTTTAAAATGTATCAAAATTTAAGCAAATTCAATTTAAAAATATCTGGTGCGTTGCAACACACAACTTTCCTTAGCTCTACAACAATTCACTTGTGTACATGGCTATTTCTGCTTACGCAATTCATTCACCACTTAGTTCATTTGAACTTGGTCAAACGACGCTTTACGGCAGCAGAAAGCGGTAGCGCTTACAGTTCCGGAATTTATTGTGCTGCTCGTACTCATTGCAGGACCATTATTGAGCAATTGGTACACAGATAATTAATGAGGCTGTAAACACGATTTAAAAAAAAAAGGATAGTAATTACTTTTGCAGAGTTATTGGGTAAAAACGTTTAGAACAGGTAGTAAGCGAAATTGAAATTCAGGAATTTCTGGAGTGAGCACCATGTATCTCATGAGTGTTTTCAAACACTCACCCGTTAGGTATTGGATTGGACTGTAATACCAATTTTTTTTAACATTCTACAAAAATTTCAGCGGAGTTTATAAGGACAAAACTGCGCTAAAAACGCTTTTGGTCGAAAACTTTGATAATTTATTGTGCTGCTCTCGTCATTTTCCCACGAATGAGAATTTTATAGTATCATTGCCTCATTGAGAGCTATCAATATAAAAAATGTAATTAAAATCGTTAGAGCAGTTTTTGAGAAAAAAAATTTGGTGTTTTGATCACTATGATGACTATAGTTAACTTTCGGTGGATTTTGCCCATACCCTCACTATTGCGTGCCATGGTAACTCGTAGGCTAGACATCAAGTTTCAGCTGATTTGGTACGGTTGTTTTCTCTAAAAACCGCGCTAAAATCGATTTCGTCGAAAGTTTTGATAATTTATTGTGCTGCTCTCGTCATTTTCCCACAAATGGGAATTCTATGGTATGATTATCCTATCAGGAGCTACGAATATAAAAAATTTAATCAAAATCGTTATAGCCGTTTTTGAGAAAAAAAATATTAGGTGTTTTGATCACTATGATAACTATAGTTAAATTTCGGTGGATTTTGTTCATACCCTTATTTTGGCGTCCCATAGTGACTTCCGGGCTAGATATCAAGTTTGAGCTGATTTGGTACGATGGTTCTCTCTAAAAATCGTTCACAGACACACATACACCCACACACAGACCATTTTCCCAAATAGTGTTATTCGGACTCAGGGGGGTCTGAAACGTAAAGATCTGAAGAGAACTCAAAATCTTTTTTTCAGCCGATTTTATAACTTTCCTTTCTACTTCGTAGAGCAAGGAAAGTAAAAAAGATAGATCCTCCTGATGTAAACGTGAATCCGTTACCTAGCAATAATCTTCGTGGAGTATATTCAATATTTAGTTGCACTGCTTTCAAAACTATTGTAAGTCAGAGCACAGCGGTTATGCCCTTTCTCAAGCACGATTTATTCACGACTGAAGTAGAGCGAAAATTGAGAACATGTGTGAAAATTAAAGCAAGATGAGAAGCAGACTACAAACTATTGAGCGTTGGTTGAGAGAACGACGCTGCATGTTGAATATGCTCAAAAATATTTAAATCTCAATTCTGAATAATACACGTTTTTGATCAGGAACATTTTTTTTATAACCCCCCCCCCCCCACCAATATGACACATGACGTTTCAAGACATCGGGATTCCAAATCTGCAATGTCCATTCGCCGTCTGGGCCATACTTTACCTTCTACGGGGTGTAAAAAATACGCTCTGTCGCGCAAAAATTCGCAAACCTATCGGACGAAACCGGTGGTTGTTATGGGCAAAAAGGATTTGAAAAAATTTGCCAAAAACAGGCAGTTTTATTGCATTCGCGTCGTGTTTAGTATCTTTTTTTTAGTTAATTTTCTATGCGGAATCCAATGGGACAGGTCTAGGAAGTCGTCTACAAACATACCAGTGTCCTTTTCTGGACTGTTAATATAATAATATACCCGTAATGTATCCTTAATATTGTTTGACGTTGGATTGACATGATAAGAGACGCTGTAGAAGAGTAAATTATCATGCTGTTAATAGCCAGTTACTGTATTTAAATAGTTACTACTTTTATAGTCCACGTGACAACATGCATACATTCAGAAATGAATAATTCGTGCGTAGTGCCAGATAGGATTTTTACAGAAATGTTTTTCTAAATTCATCAAAATTATAATTTAACAAAGCACCTTGTGCACTCAGTTGTCCGAAAACATTTCAATCTACTTGGTGTTGTAAAATTTGATGCAGATTGTGGTGAAATACATTCCGAATGAATTGTTGCCCCATAAGAGTTAACATTAACATAATTTTTTCGAGGAAGTTTCGCCATTCGAAAGTTCAGATGCGTGCCCCAGTGGGAACACAATCTGTCGTTGACTGGCAGTGCAACTTGTACATGAGGATAGTGACATGGTAACACACAGTCCGGTTTCCTTATTCAATTCCTCCTAACTTTTCACACAGTCTCGTGTTACGGCAACATGAGGCTTCGTGAATGCAATCAATTCACTGAAGTGGCCGATCTTAGTTCTCTCGTGCTGGGTCTTACGTTGATTCTTATGATTCACTTGCCACGGTTCAAAATAAAACACTTGGAAAAGCATAGAAATGATAGTAAAGAAATTAAAATGTTTGAAAATAAATCATTTCTTCTTTTCTCAATATTTCGCCCACTTCGCTTTCTAGCGTTTGTTACCTACTTGTGACGTGTTAAAGCGTCATGTATCCATGAAACGGCTGAGTAATTAATCTAGACACATTATGAAGAACGCCTGCAAGCCCTCAGTCAAACGAGCGACATGTACACCGAGTAAGAAGCATATGGAGTCTTCTGCAAACAAACCACGTCACGCACTCTTCATTTTACGTACTTTTGAGAGTGCATATCTGAAAATTCTGTGCACACAGGAGTCTATAATTTACGGAAAATTGTGTGGAATCAGCCTAGTTATTTTTTTACGAAAATAGGAAGTCAGGATGTGATTCGTGGCTTGCAACGCAACATTGAAAACATTTAGTACGGCCCAGTCCTTCATTTTTTTCTTTTACTTCTGTACTTTCTACAGAACCGCAAAATTATCTCCAGAGGTATTTGCCTATTAAAACTCTCTTTGAATTCCACTAACAAGACTAGCCTCAGGATACCGGTCTAGTGGAAATAAGGGAAAACCACACAAAAACAGGTCTGTAGTTCCTTCACATAACACCACCTTTTTCCGTACAGAGACGATTGATACGCATGACAGTTTGTTGGAAGGTTTCCCTGTACGCATCGTCAGATAGTCAACCAGCAGCTAACTGCTCAGGGAGCTTCATATCCTTTGACTTCCTTTGAAAACGTTGCGCTCGCGATGTGATCCATCGGAATATAGTTCACGAATCAAACAGTCGGGCTCAACCTATCAATCCCCTGCACCTCCTAGTTTACCCGAGATACTTCCACCACAACCTCCGAAAGTCGCCTCACAACTGAATTGGAAAGAGGGGTGAGAGGAAGAGGAAGCAGAAGGAAGACGTGCCCGGGGCCTCACTGTGAACTCTGGTTCCCAATCCCCGCCAGCCCCTAGGTGGACTTATTATGGATTAATTTATGGCTTGGGGAGAGCAGGAAACTCGAAGGTATCTTACGAAGTTCCCTCGCTCTCCACAGTACCAGCCAATCGCCTTAATTGGAACTATGTACTTTCTCTTGATGGCTCACTACCAGAAGCCCATGACCAATGCCGTGAATCCCTGTGAACCCAGACCAGGCACAGCTGTACTCCTCACACAGATGGACTGCACGTAACGCACGGGAAATTTGAGAGGAATGTAAACACCCGAAAATGGCTCAGCTCCCAAACTCAAAATAACGCTTCCGCTGGTTTCGCTAAATCTCGAAAGCAACACACAATTTCACTAATCATCTGATGAGGACGTCAACGGGAACATTTGAACCACTTTCCGAAGAAACTTTAAAAAATCGAATTCGTCAAAATAGAACGGAATTCAAGCTTTAAATTCTTCGTCACAAAAATAAACGCGCGGATGTCTAAAAGACAAATTTCTCAAAAATCACGCGGCTTTAAAATGTTGATCATTTTTCGACGAAAGGTTTTAGACACTGGGGCTCCGGATGATCCTGGAAGCGGGAGGTTTGGTATTTACAGAAGAAACCACTTAAGAGGCTGTATCTGGAAGGGCCCGTCTCATCCATCTTCGAACCGGCTTCCCGGGTCCTCTTTTATATCTTCCCCTCAACCTAGCGCTCCAACGTCTAGATTACGGATCCATTACCGCCTCTATCTCATGCGTTCTCTTCTCTTGATACTCACAGCATCCGGATATCATGCAAGTTAATGTTCCCGCTCTCAAATTCCTTCTGAATAGAGTCAATTTTTTTTGTGTTCACCTCACAATCACATCTTTCAGTCTCGTCATAAACAATAAACTCATGTAACTCAACGCCTTATGTAAATATTTGTTCGATGCTATCACTGAATGAAATGAAACCAAAAATAAATATAATAATTGGGGAATATCACAAGAAATAGGTGGTTACTACGAGAATGTAAATGTAACCTGAACCCCAAATTGGGTTCGGGTTAGTGGCAGTGGAAAACTGCTTTTGTTCTGTATTCCTTCCTTCCAGAACCTTTAATGTAACACAATAGATGAACAGCCTAACTTCTGACGATAAGACACAGTGAGGAGAGTAGTGTTCGCTTCCTAGCTTAGCCATTTCAACCAACCCACCTCTTTTTTGCTCCATGTTAAGCTAACTAGGACCACGTAAATAACGCTAACAGCAAATGGCAAAACGTAACGTAAATGTAAATTTATAACAAAGGCTGTTATAGGTATGTATCGTTATCGAAATGATTGTTCCTTGGCGCTCATAAAAGAGTTATATCAGTCGAAAGCCGTGTGACTGGCTCAGCAACCACTAACAAGACCCATGGAGGTGCGGCAGGTTGACATTAAGTCTTTAGCAGTCACCATGCGTAGGCCACGACCCGGGGAATCTGAACCATCTGGGGAAGGTCTTCATCTGGTTTTACATTTGATTAAACCATTTGATTGGATGGCAGGGGTGAAAAGGGCAGTTTCAGTAGACGAAACGGTTAACAGTTTGCTGAGTTGAACCCTCCTCTAACAACCGTCGCTCATTTTGGAGCAGCTTGTGGTTTCTTGTTTCCTCCTTCGCGGAACTGTTCCTATGCTCCGCTACAGATATTTTCAATAATTCTGTGGTAGTACGAGGGGGTTTTGAAATATTGGTAAGCCGATGACTTAGCAGAAATTACAGCCATCCCGAGCTCTGATATTGTACCCCGAGTTTTGGGTATGAATTTTCGTCTTTGATCGTTAGACTACGATCACCAGGGTGCTTACAATGGCAGTCAAGTGGGTCCCTCTCCCCGCATGAGTGTTAGCTGTCAGCGAGCCTAGCCTACCAATTGTGCCTTCATGGTGCGACGAACTCAGCTCAGCTTAAATCTAGGAGGAGGCCAAGAAATTTTACATCTGGCTTCGTGATAACCTCTTGTTTTGTTACTCTAAGGTATCACCGTGGAATTTGCTTTCTCTCATGCATGATCTTAAGCCAGCAGACCATGGTTTGATGTCCCACTCTTCCACACTCAGGGGTGTGAAGCAATGAGTGCCAGCGATACACGTGGAGGACTAGATCGGGGTCCTCAACAGGAATATTCTCGGGCAAATGAGGACCCCTTTGGTTAAGGCTTACGCCATTGTTACCTCCGCTTCAGCTCACTCTCAGTACTGTCTAGATCTAGTGCTGTCACGAATGTAATGCTACAACGTGGCTGAAACTGAGCAGTCGGAGGGTAAATTACGAAGCTACTTACAAATTACAGACCGATATCGCTTCTCTCCAACATTTCAAAATTTATAGAAAAGTTACTAAAAGGTTACCTATATAAATATATGGATGATGAGCAAATATTGAGCAACTGTCAATTTGGTTTAAGAGCTGGTAAAAGCACATAGAAGGCTATCGTTTACTTAATACAAAAAGTTGTGAAAAACATAGTAAATGGCCAAAAGTCGGTAGTCGGTAGGACTTATCAAAAGCCTTTGTGCGAGTACTAAATTAGTTGAAATTTCACACTAATTTTATACGTTGGGTTGAGGATTACCTCAGGTGTCGTGAACAAATTGTGAAAACACATGACCAACATAGTGGTTCCCGCGTAATGATGTGAGGGGTGCCTCACGGCACTGCCCTGGGCCCCATATTCTACCTTATATGTGTACATGACATTTTTAACACAAACATTGAGGGAGAGATGGTGGGGTTTGGGGACGACACTGCTCTCTTGGTAACTGGCCAAAGTTGGAAGGAAGTAGCCGCTAAAACCGAAACAAATCTGACTATTCTTTTGAAATGGTTCAGTACTAACAACATGAAACTCAACTTTCAAAAAACTAAGTTTATAGCTTTTGCCTCAATGTCAACGTTGGTACCAAGGATAGGGAAGCTGACCTGTCATGTAGATCATGGTTGTGGAGGCTGTGACTGTCCTGTTATCGACCAGGTTTCTCACACGAAATATTTGGGTGTATTGATCGACGAATGCTTAACATGGGAACATCATATAGGAGAATTAAGCAGAAAACTCGGTTCATTAATCCCAATATGTGTAGAGGTAAGGGGGTACATGACGGAGAAGCTAAAAACACTGTTCTATACTGCAGTCATACAGCCGCTACTTATTTATGGCCTAGTTGCGTGGGGTCCGTTTTCCACTTCAAAGATTAGGCCATTATTTATAATGCAAAAGTTATTAATAAAAATACTATTGAAGAAACCAAGGAGATATTCAACGGACAGAGTTTTTAATGAGGTTCCCAGTCCTGAGTGTTGATGAGTTGTCGGAAAAATGTACCGTAAGTTACGTATACAAGATGTTCTTGATAGGTAAAATATCGAGAGGTCCAAAACCCCACCAGATCTGCGGATAGGATCACACTGCTTAAACCCAGAACGAGAACAGCATTGGGAATGCGTTTATATAACACCTGGAAGGTCGATTTTTTCAAAAATTTGCCGTGCAAAATATTGACAGTACAGCTATCATTGGCTAAATTCAAAATGGTGGTAATAAAAGAATTCTCTGAAAAAATAAAAAATAGTTGGAGTACCTTTGAGTGGTGACTTGGATGTAATATTGATGCGCGATACACATTCTTTTGGAATTTGTTCGTGTGTTCACAATTTTTACTTGGCGGGCTCTACAAAGTAGAAAGGAAAGTTATGTAATCGGCTGAAAAAAAACATTTTGAGTTTTCTACAGATCTTTACGTTTCAGAGCCTCCTGAGTCCAAAAAACACTATTTGAGAAAATGGTCTGTGTGTGTGTGTGTCTTTGAACGACTTTTAGAGAAAACCACCGTACTAAATCAGCTCAAACTTCATATCTCGCCCGCAGGTTACTATTAGACGCCAAAATAAGGGTATGAGCAAAATCCACCGCAATTTAACTATAGTTATCATAGTGATCGAAACACCAAATATTTTTTTTCTCAAAAATGGCTCTAACGATTTTGATTAAATTTTTTATATTAATAGCTGTAAATAGTGCACTTATACCATAGAATTCCCATCAGTGGATAAATGACGAGAGCAGCACAATAAATTATCAAAATTTTAGACGAAAAGCATTTTTACCGCAGTTTTTTCCTTATAAACTCCGCTGTAATGTTGGTAGAATGTTTAAAAAAAATTGGTATTGTAGTCCAATTCAATACCTAAAGGCTGAGTGTTTAAAAACGCTCATGAGATACATGGGGCTCACTCCAGAAATTTCTGAATTTCAACTACCGCCGTTTCGCTTACTACCAGTTCTAACAGTTATTACCCAATAACTCTACAAAAGTTATTACTATCCTTTTCAAAAAAGTTGTGTTTACAGTCTCATTAATTCTTCTTGTACCAATTGCTCAATAATGGTCCTGCAATGAGTACGAGCAGCACAATAAATTCTGGAACTGTAAGCGCTTCCGCTTCCTGCTGCTGTGAAGTGTTGTTTGACCAAGTTCAAATGAACTGAGTGGTAAATGAATTGATTAAGTGCACAAAGCCAAATAGAAAGTGAATTGACGTCGAGCTAAGCAAAGTTGTGTGTCGCAACGCACGAGATTTGTTTTTTCTGTATTGAATGCGAACTTTTTTCTTTTGTAAGTTTAAATTTCACATATATAATGTGGACTAGCCTCCGACTCTTAGCAGGAGTATGCTTACTCAAAAAGAGTCATAGCATTTTGTAATACGAGTGTGATTTTACATTCCTAATGAATAAATGCAAAAAAAAGAGGTACATGAAGTTAGGAGAGATGATGGGGTGCTAGGAGCTAGTAATTAGAACTTCTGACACCATTTGTTACGAGGGGTTTTGGAAATTTTGGGAAGCCGCTGACTCAAGGAAAAATTACAGCGATCTTGAGCCTTGAGTTTTCTCGAAACTTGAATCTTCGTCTTTGACCTGTATCGAGGATCAATGGGGTGCCTACTACGGGAGCCAGGCGGTACAGTTGTCTCATACAGTAAGCTGTAGCACCAAAGAAGAAGGGAAATGTATTTATATTTATTGTTTGAGAACACTGGGTTCTTCCAGCCCCGGGCTACAATTAATGTGCCACGATATGAGGCACAATAGGTTTCTGGCTGACAGTTCTTTCCATGAACAGCAAGAAACTTACCACTCCCTTCTGGCCGTACTGTTTCAACCTAATACCTTTCGGTTTATCATCAGCTACAGAACAATGTCAACGAAGAGGGTTCGAAACTTTTAGAGGGACAAAAAGGGCGTATTAGTATGATGGGGGTTATTGTCATCTGGGGCAAAACTTCACGAGGCCCCGATGATTAAACCACGAAAATTTGAGTCCCTTAAAACAATAATCGCCAACTGGAGACGTCAAATTATATGACAGTATGTTGGGTAAATGAAACGGGAAGTGCCCTCTGAAGAGCGAACGCGTTCAAACTCTATTTAATTGTCCCTCATCATATCCCGGACAGCAATGTTCCGCCCACACCATTACAAGAGCCACCGGCAACAGCATTCAATACTCACGCGTGCATCTCCAAGATGGCTCGTTCCCTTTGTAGAACTTCTCTCAAACCCAAAGATCAAACTCCGGATTAGAAGATGATCAAAGCTCCAATCTTCCCATGTAAACATTAACTCGTTAAGAGGGGCTCGGGCGGATCCTGCAATTACGGAGATACCGCCGATAAACTACACAAGTCACGGAACGTTGACCGTCGCGTATTTATCAATTCCTCATTTGCAATCAACCGGCCCTTTCATTTCCGAACAATGGCCTCCCACTGATACCGGCCAGCTCTTATTATTTATTCCTGGCGCCTGTTTAAGTTGGAGAAATGTACCCGGCCAACGTTCGACACTCGTTATTGTTCTTTTTTGAACAAACGCACGAGGGAGTAGGAGTTGCTGGTTCATTATGAGGAACAACTAACATTGGCATGGTTTCGTGCGAGCTCCCGAGTGCACACAGAAAGTATCAGCACAGAGTCAGCACGTAACTCGTGTGTTTTGTCCAATATTGACAATTCTGCATTCGTTCACTCGGATAAAATACAGTTAGTGCCATTCTTGCCTCATTCTAAATTTATTGCAGTAAAAAGGTACAAGAACGTGTATATCTCCCAAGTTTAAAGTTTTCACTTGCATTTGGAGCACTAGCAACATTTCTAACAAAATAAGTCTTATCTCGAGCCCTGAAAATAGACGAAGTACTTCCCATTCGGCTCAAGATAACGTTGGTAGTCTTTGTACTGCAGCCTCACTGGCTCTGGAATTCCCCTGAAAAATTTCTCGCCAACCTCTAATTCTTCATTACCTACGAACATTCGCCGAAACGTAGTTTTCTCGCAGGAATACGATCGATGATAAAGAGAACAGGCCCAACAGTCGGTTCGGGTCATCGCCCGACGTCAGGAGAAGAACTTCCATTTGTTTATCCCACCGCGCAGCAAATAGGCAAATAGTGCAGGAGGAAAACCAAATATTTACTTTCAAGTTGACTGATAAGGGACGAGTTTTACTTGTGTTAAAAGCTACCACGAGGCTCCCCGTTGATAAACAACACAAATAGCACTCAACGGCCATCGGTTTGAGCTCGTCGAACCTCATGATTCATCAACTTTCTGAACCGCGAAACCACAACGTCGGGAAACTGTCGGAGTCGTGTTGGGATTTCACTTATCGCATCGCAGCGAGTAGCGACCGCTTGATAACGTATGTCAGCACACAGGTCATGAGTCAGACAATATTTCTCCCTATTTCGCCTCCATTTACCGGGATGAATCAAACTCATCGGATTAGAGAAGGCTCGTCTGTGACATTTATGCTGCCTAGGCATTTCAAACTTACTGATTTACTCGAAACTTAGGTGTCCGAATGGTGCTGTTGTCTCGTCCAGTTCGTAGTAGCGTCGTCTGTCCAACGAGAGTACTTTAACCAGTGGTGAGTAAGTAGGCTGTTGGGCCCACCCTCTGATTCTCTCTCCCTGTGGCAGTAGAGCAGGCGTTTTACACTGCTTCTCTAAGGCCGCGTCCGTGGCGCATCCCAATGTGCCCAAGCTCACTCGCTGAGCCTGAGTTGATTAGACCAAGGAGGAAACAACACGTATTTCCTCTTGACCAGCATTTGAGGCAGGAAGAGTTGGCGCACTTCTGACTTGAGAGCTAAATTGAGAGAGCAATAAATTCCCAGATCTTGCTGTCGAAAAAAAGAGGTCTCGAAGCATATTTCAGATACTTCAAACCTGCACAGAGAAGCCAAGAGCACTCAGTGCAGATCTGACGAGTCTGATCAACTCAGGCTCAGCAAGAAAGCAGCCTGGCATCCAGAGAAGCAATGTCAAGGGCCTGCTGTACTGCCACAGGGAGAGAGAATACAAGGGTGGGTCCCAACAGCCTACTCACTCACCACTGCTTAACGTACCCTCGACGGACATACGACGCTACTATGAACTGAACGAGACAGTTCTATTCAGACTGGAAGTTTTGAGTTATCGGGAAGTTGAGGGTGCCCTAGACGAGCCGTCGCTAAATCGAAGAGTTTGCTTCGTCCTGGTGCATCTATAACAAATATTCTGATTACGTTACTTGGCCCTACGTTACTTCACATTGGTGGAGTAAAGTTGCGGACAGTGCTACCCCATTTTATTGAAACCCGTCCCACTAGAACTCTGTCTGGAGCGCATTCATTCCAATTATGCTCCGTGAATAGATTCCTCGAGTTTTGAATACAGTAAAATGAAATCAACTTGCACACAACATTATTATTTATATATTTTCGCTCCCCTGATTTCAGTTCAGCGGAAGGAAAACTATTTAACAACAGAAATACGAAAGGTCATTTCTGATCTGTGCACAATACATCGTATGATAGCGTTGGATTCAGTAACGCTCTCCAAACAAGAAAAAATATTAAAACCACGCTCTGCCAGGTGAAGTTTTAGTTACGAAGATTAATTGCAATTAACTCAGCTCCCCTCGTGACGGATAGCCGCTCTGCTGCCTCCTCTTTTTCAATTTTTCTGTCTGAGAATGAGACGTCAGTTGTGCACCCATTAGAGACTGGACCTTGAGTTAATTATTTCACTTGATTAATGGTACGTCTCTCTAATGGAGCAATGGCAGCGAGCTGCACCGCTTCTCGTCCTCTCCGTGCGCATGAGAATATCCGTTGTTCAGAGTTGTTCCGAATATAATAAGCCCGGCGGTGCAGTTGAGTGATTACTGTGTCGTTTTGTTAAACTGCTATAATTCGAAACCTCCCATGCTCATAAAAGAACGGATTAAACGCCAACTTCATATTTCATTGTAGTCCACTAAGGTATGACAAATGGTACGAACCTCTAAGATAACACAACCGCATAACCCTGTTGTAAAGTAGGTTCTAACGACTCATAAACTCCTAACAACTAATCATCCAAGATTCAAAACGTAGACAGAAACAACGTTAGCTCTCAGCCAGACCTTCAAGCTATTTGCACGAATCAGTAGGAGTTGACAATAATTTGGATGACATTTGTGGTACAGAAAAAAACACTGATGTTTGTTCTAAAGCTCGGACAATAAGCAGGAAACAACACGTATTTCCTCCCAAGTTCACGTTTTAAACGTCAAAATTCGTGACACAACGAGGAACACACACAGTACGCTTGCATTGGCTCTTCTGCTCCGTCAACCGTGATATATACGTATATAATGCGCATACGTGCGATATATACACTTCTAGCTGGTCTGCACTAACCCCAATGATGTCAAACCTCGCGGCTTCAGTGACTTGCTTGAGGATTCGATCATGTCACTTGACACTGCCCCCCATGAGACCATGGACATTACGCTTGAGAAAAAGAGTTAGAGGTGTACACTACCACAGTTCCCTTTAATTCTTCCACGCGTTCAATCATCCGCAGGAAAATACATTGAGCTCACTGCCATACGCTCTACATTTGCGAAAGAACAAACTGTCCTTGTACGACAAGAGGGTGGTGAAGAAACCCACACGGGTCTCCGGGAGTACGTTGAGTTTCTCGTCAAGTGGCCAAGAACTGGAAAATACGACTAAATGCTAACATTCCGTGCTTAATCAGAGTAGTCTCAGTACTCCCTTTCCTCTAGAGTCTCCTCAAACCTGTATCCAACGATGTATGCTCGTGCTTGTGGAAGATCTCCGCGTGCCTACTTACTGCATTACGTTTGCGCTTGTGTGGTAGATAATGTCGACAGTAGTGAGGGCTATGGTACAGCTGGTTTGTTGATGTCAGACCCCCTCCCCCCACCCCACCAGCTGATGTATCACGTCACCCCCCTCTCATCCTGCCAGCTGATCTGACTCTTATCTGACAATCTTATCAACTACAGCGGACTTGACGACCCCCCCCCCACCGCCGCCACCACCACCACCACCTCCACCACCCCCGTCAGCATCAGTGTAACTTCTGAGAGGATCCCCCATGTGACGTAACGTCCCCCACCACTATGAACAGCGTGAAGGCGTGTGCTGTGGGGGCGGGGGAATTGGGGTAGGAGGTACTTTGGCGTTAGCGCAATAATTGGTTGAGGCATGACGTAGATCCACTCAGAAGTCACGCCAATTGTGGAGGCATGACGTCACAAGGGGATTCATAGTGGTGGGGGATGTGACGTCACATGGGGGGGGGATCCACTCAGAAGTTACGCTGATGCAGACGGGGGTTGTCAAGTCAGCTGTAGTTGATAGGAGGGGGGTGATGTCACATCAGCTGTTAATGTCCTGGTGGGGGGGGAGGGGTCTGACATCAACAAACCAGCTGTACCATAGCCCTCACTACTGTCGACTGCCTTGATTTTTCACTGGTCAATAAGCAATGTAATGCGTTGAATCGATCCTGGCTTTTGTTAGCCTCTAAGGTGGACTACTATGTCTCGCATTCAGCGAGAAACCTGCCACCATGAACTCCAATTACAACAGGTTGAACCAAAGGATGCACAATGTAAAAGGGCTGGCTGGAACAGAGGATGGGCTGTGGAGTGTGAGTGGAGAGACTACTTCGTCTTTGTGGAAAGAACTGAAGTTGAATGATCGAGTGGCATTGAGGTCGTGTTCACAAAAGAACCTTGGAAGAAGGTTAGCTGCGGCGTGGCACTCTGACAGATCAGAATGCAGGGCAGAGCCGAGGGCACTCCACATGGACCAAGAGAAGAGGTAACCTGAGTGAACCAGTTGTACCAGATGCCAGCAGACAGTGATTGGACAAGGGAGACAAGGTAGAGTTTACAAGCTCTTGGCAAACTACCTTATGGCGCGAAGAGTACGTGGCGAGTGACGTGCAAGAGGATCAGACACCTACTTGATCCGAACAACTGCAGTTGGGGCTGACCCTGCAGGAGAACAACCCGCTCCAACTCTCTCAAGTACCTGAGACACCAATGCCTGGCTCGTACAAAAGCCCTGACTTTACCAGGGTAGTGAAAAGAGCGACGCATCATTTTACAGAGCGTTTACAGTGCTATCTGAGGGCCTTGAGTTTTGTGATGATGACAATGAGGAGTAACCAAAGATAGACACGCAGCAAGACGTCAATGTTCCAGCCTCCTGAAGCACTTACCTCGGGTGAATCCGTCCTCAACGTCACCTCATCGATTGAGGTGTTTGCAGTAACGCTTTCGAGTTTTCATTTTATATTTGGTTTAGTGCTTACTTAACTGTACTAATTATGGGGCGCCTTGAGGCCTAATCCATCTTTTTGCTCACAGAAAAGCTGTTCATGTTTTACACTAACCCTCGCGCTTTTCCTAGTTCACTTGTCTCTTCTCCGACTCCCCAATCCGTCACGTTAGAGCGCTGCAACATATGTACAGTAAAACACTCGGGACAACGTTTTCCGATCGAATGACTTCGAATGGATCGAACACGGCAGGAAATGCGTCGAGGCGGATGAATTTCCTGAAGGGTCTGCAAAGCAAATGTTATATCAAGGCCCGGCAATGTAATTGATACCCTAGGGATATTATGAGCCCCAGAAGTGGATGTTGGATGAGGGAATGTTGTGAAAAGGGGAAGAGAATCGGTCGGTCGGCGCCAGACATTGACACTTGGTGTCCAGACAGTGGGGAGAAAATGAACGATGAGGCCAGTCTATTGGTTTTAATGGCCCTTGAGCCTTCGAACGTCAACAAGAGGTGAAATAACTGGATTCGCCGAGTGAGTCATCCATCGAATGTTGCTATTTTCGATATTTCTTTGTTGATATGTCCCACGCATCTTGAGACCTAAGAGCTGTTCCATCAGCTTGACTAGCGGATGTGCGTTCATCTGTCACCGAAATCTGCGCGTACTTGAGTACATCGCCTGATAATGGGTCATATACGAGGACTATTTCTGAGTAGTGGCGCTTCTTACCTGATCATAAGAACGGACCTAAGCCGCTATACAAAAGGCGGCATTGGCTCAAGTGATAACCAACTGCCCAGACATTCACCCAAGAGAGTTGAGAGCAGTCTTATCGGTCCTTTCCTCTGTTAAAGACGAACGACCAAGGGCCGCAAGTTCCAGGAGGCGACAAAGCTGAGGTTTTATTTCATCAAGGATATAAATTAAACACATGTCTAACGAAACGCATCCACATATACAACGGCGTAGTACACCTTATTTTGACATCTAAGGTTTCGAACGAAGTTCTCACGACTTCGCAAAGGCTCCACTGACTCTTATTTTTGTTGACTTTGTTTTCATTATGGACGAACATGTTCACCGCCCTATTGGAGCTTTAAGAATCAATTTAAAAACGAAACAAAAACCAGGAGATTTTCACTTACCTCTTCAGATCTTAACGTTTTGAGGCCTACTGAGTCTAAAAAACCCTGCAAAACAACGGTTTATTATTCGGATAAATAGCTTGACCTAGCATTAATGCTCCGAGACCCATCCCGTTCGATTCAGCATCGAAAAATATCAAAATGAAACCCAAAAAAAGGTCGAAAAGAACTGAATCGTAATATTAAAATAAACAAAAAAAACGAAAGTATCTAGAAAAAACTGAATTTTAATATGAAAACATGCACGCTAAATACTAATATCAAAATGTAACCAAAAATCTATGAAAAAAAAACAAAATGAGAATGAAACGAAAGAATCTAAAAAAATTGAATCGTATTAAAACCAAAAAAATTAAACGCACAAACTATTAAATAAATAAACCAAAAATAAGCGAACAATGAAGAGTTCAATCGAAGATAACAGATATTTTGCTAACGGAAATAGTTGAGACGGAGCGAAACAGTCATTCGTGGAGGTGAAGACAAGAACAAGGCAATCGGACGATAAAGAGACAAATCGTAGTGCCAAAGGTTATATATATTTTGACCGTCGGGTCTGGGGAATTGGGCGAACCCGTTGCGAGTCAAGTTGAAAGGGGAGGTGAGCGGGGGTGGCGTTGCCAGTCCAGCATGCGAGCAGTTTCGTTGAGACGGGCGGGAGGGAGGGAGTACAAACGGCAAGACGTTGAATTTCCGTTCAACCGGGAACGTTGTTACGAACTGAATGATAACCAGAGTGAAGAAAATCGCCGAATATACGCGGGTGAGTGTTGTTTGATGCGTCCCTCAAGATATTTATGTATAAATTGTTTCTGTTGTTTCTTCCCCCTAGTCCAAAACCCCAATGGATATCATCTGCCCTGAGCGAGAAGCGACCCATGCTTTGGGATCTCAGTGCTGAACGTATAGGGCAGTAGGCAGAGCAAGAAAAACCCTGCAAATTATTACACAATGGTTTACTATTCTCATGAACAGCTTGACCTAGTATTACTGCTCCAAGACCCATACCATTCAATTCAGCATCGAATACTAGTAAACCATATGAAACATGACCTGACTACAATGGAAACTAAATATTCCCCCGGCGCCAGGCGCCTGTAAACGTGTCGGGCACGAGTCGGGGAAATGGGGACGGGGGCTTCCAGCAAACCCATTGCGAGTTGAGTAGACGGCTTGCAAGGCGAGCAAGCGGGAGGTTTTAATGATACGGGAGGGAGGGAGGGAGTACTAACGACGAAACGTTGACTTCCGCTGTAGTTCCCGCATTATACTGCGTTTCGTTAATTTTTTTAACCATTTTTTGTCCATAACAACCATGGGCTTCGTACGATCGGATTGCTGAGATGGTGGGCACAACTTGACACCAAATAGGATTTTTGTGCGAAAGAACGAATTTTTTAGAACACGTTAAAGGCACACAACGGGCAAAACGGGCCGGACGGGGGACGGGTGATGGCGGACGGACATTGCAAATTTGGAATCTCCATGTCTTGAAACGAAGCATCAAATTTTGAGGGGGGGTTGTAAAACATTTTTCGTGACTGAAAACATAGAGTTATTATTCAGAATGAATAATAAACCAAAAAAGCGCGTGGTCCGTGTGTGTGTGTCTGTAGTTCAATTTGCGGGAGAATGACTGATCGGATTGAGCTGGTTCTTTTTTTGTTTTGTTCGGTATTTTTTGTAGACACCAAAATGAGGTTATGGCCAGTTTAAGTTGATGAGAAGGGGGGGGGACCAAAAACTAGGGTTTTTCGCATTTTTCTCGAAAACGGCTCAAAGGATATTGATTAAACTTTCAAATTATCTTCTACTAATCAATACCTAACTTTTCTACCTCATACATATCTCCAAGAAAATACGGTTTCCATGAAAATAGGTTTTTTACGTTTTTTGGCCAAACGGCTCGAACGATTTTCACCAAGCTCTCGGGACGTTTTTGAATAGTGAATACCTACATATTTTACTGAATAAACGTTCCTCTGAAAGTTCATTGAGCAGAGATAAAAATTAAAATTTGTCGAAAATAACGTTTTTTCGAACATTTCCGTAAATTCCAGGGTAACTGCTTCACCAGCTGTGATAAATCTTACAGAGTGTCTTTTAGTCACTCATGCCCACATTTCGTTCTCTATAACTATTTCTGTATATATATGTTGAACGGGGTTATATTAACTCAGAAAATGAGATTTGTCGAAAATTAATTTATCGGTATTCCACTTTTCTCAAAGTTGGCTCAGACGAGTTCGATCAAACTCACGGAAAACTCTCAGCTAACTAGTCCCTACATTTTGTTCTCCATAAATGTTTCTGTAGAAATGCGTTGAATGAAGATATAGCACCCGCATATGTAGCTGGTGTTCGAACTTGGGTGTTGCTACAAACCGCTCGTTTCAAGTCTACGTCAGTTTGTCAAGCTAACAATGCAACCAGTCAATGACTCGCAGTCGGGCGGATTGTTATTTATAATCTTATGTGTTTATCTGTATTTATGGTTCTGGAATTTATTGTGCTGTTCTCACTGCTGCCACGACCATCGTCGAGCGATAAATTCACAGGTAATTCTAGAGCTGTCGAAAAGGATCATGTTTACCGTTACAGAATTATCTGATAAAAACTGAGAAAGGGTTGTACGTGAAGCAGTTTGAGTTGAAATTCCTATTATGCAACCTCTTTGTATACGTACAAGGTTCGACTACCACGTCAATTTTGGACTTCTTGGACGTCCGATCAGCTCTGGTAACTTTTGAGCGAGGTTTGTAAAACAAAACCTATTTGCACAATAAAATAGAAATCAAGTTTGAGCCGATTTGGTTTAAGGGTTTTTGCTCAATCGCGTTCACGGACACACAGACAACTTTCTCAAACAGTGTTTTTCGGACTTATCGGAGTCTCTAACGTAAAGATCTGAAGAGAACTCAAAATCTTTTTGTTCAGCCGATCAGTTACTTTCCTTTTTACTTCGTTCAGCCAAGGCAAGAAAAAAGAAAACGAACAACGTGACAACTGAAAGCGAAAACTAGCCCGGAAAAATAAGGGAAGAAACAAGGGGGGAGGAACACAAAATGAGCCAGGGATGAGATGGTCAGTGAAGAATCGACACCCCCGTCCTCAACTTCTCAACACAGAACGGGGATCGGGCAAAAACTCTCAATTCTGACGGGACAAACGGTTTGCCTCAGCATCCTGTAGATCGATGGGGGGTTCAAATAAGTTAAGTAGAAGTAGTGTGAAACAAAGCATGGGAACGAAATAAAAACTGAGGGTCGACTCCTGCGTTGAACAGTTTATGAAAGAGCTTTGGATCAGCCAGGAGGCGACGATGTTTCAGCAGCCCAAGCCATGCCTGTCCAAAAGGGGCTCGTAGTTCGCATCGTTTTACATGTAAAGCTCGAAGACGATGTAACGCAGGAACTCTGTACAGCGCACACAAATGTACGCATGAAGACTGAAAAACCAATATTAAGACTGAAATAGCCCGGCGCCGTCAAACCCTGGCAAGCAATGAGGTCGATGCGCTAGCATAAGGACATCACAGCATCTAACTAGACTCCAAGATACCCAACTCCGGAACGCTTCGCCAATGGGACGTCCCTGATTCAGTAATCCACATTTGTCAATCTTTTCAGCGTTAAGGCGTAAATTATTGGGCACACACCACACAGCCCATCAGCCGGTCAATGGAGTACTGCATAAACTATCAATCAATCAGCCAACGAACGAATATTAAGAAAGATCTTTACACCATCAAACACGCTCACACCTCATTAATCGTTAATGCAACGAGCAGTGGGCCGAGGCTAACTTGTTGAGAAAATTGGTTTGGAGACCACCAGAGTTGATGTATAAAGGTGATCTTACCCCAGTCTTGGTTTACGCAACTGTTTAGTTACCCCAATTGGGAAACACCTTGTATTGCCAAAGAGCTCAGCAGGCACTAGAGTAGCTGAAAATGAACGAAATGTGCCTCAAAGCTTGTGCCTCAATTGTAACACTTTTAAAGGGTTTATAATTATAACATAAATCAAGAAGTCAAACGGAACGTTATTCAGAAACACAACTGAACAACTATGGCGGAAACGACAACAACTTCTTCCTTGACAACCGTCCATCACATGGATACGCTTACAATTTGACGCCAAGGCGTCACACTGCCCTCTCCTTAATAGTATACCCCAAACACCTTGAGTCATTGCACAACTAGTGGCCACCATCTTGTAGTAATCATGCTGACACATCTTCATTATGATCCCCGTGAAACGGTGCTAGACGATGGAAGTGTACTACTACAGGTCTTGGAGCCTTGAAGATTCTGTAGATTACATTGTTAATCTTCTTCTTGATAATGTAGGGACCTTCCCAGTGTTGCTGTAACTTCGGACAGAGTCCTCGTTTTCTTCTAGGGTTGTAAAGCCATACTTGGTCCCCTTCTGTGTAGCTCGCTTCTTTGGTTCTGTAATCGTAATACTTCTTTGTTCGATCACTAGCCATTTGGAGATTAGCTCGAACCAGGTCATGGATATCTTCCATCTTCTTTCGTAGCTTGGATACATAACTGTCTCCCGTTACGTCTACACCAGGTTCACAGCCGAACAACAGATCACATGGGAGTCGCATTTCCCGACCGAACAAGATTGTCGCTGGAGTCTGTCTCGATGACTCATTAACTATCCATGTCCTCAGACAGGAGCCCAATCTGCCACCCATTCACACCATTCCTACAAAGCTCCGTCCCAAATATGAACTATGACGGTGGACGATGATGAAGGGCATCTTCAGAGAAAAAATGTGAAAGTTAAATGTTGTCTTACGCTTGGGAGCTTTTTAAAAAGATTTATTTGCTTTTACAATTTCATTTTAATTAGAAAAAAACTTTAACAGACTTTACAAAGATGACAGTGGGGGACTAGATACGGACAGCAAGACAGTTAAACTAGTACAAACCGAGCTGAGCTCGGGAAGGGGTTTAAGTAGGTTCGCATAGCGGACGCAGCGACTTAGTTTGCTGCGTTCGCATGGCTGGCAGTGAATCACCTTGTTTGTGAACTTGTCGCAGACGGTTTCCTTAAATATAGTGTGTCACGTTACTTTATCAACCATTATTCACAATGTAACTTATATATATTGTCAGGGCCTGTGAGCAGATCAATCCATCAGCACGCTTTGCCACCTTTTACACCGCCGACACACACAGTTGACTACCTTCTGGGCACGGTGGTACTCCACTGGCCTCATTCTTCCCTCATTTACTTGTTTTTCCCAAACTATTCCGATTTAACGTTTTGGTTAACAGTTTTGAATGGCGAGGTGTACCAAATTTTTTTTTCCCGTTGAAAAATGACTATCAGAAAGTTCTAAAAACGTCGAATTTAAAGCAGTTTTTCTTTATAAATTCCGCTCGTGTGACAGTAGTGTTGTCGAGAATATTGGAGTAGCAGTCCTATATGTTACCTGTACGGTGCCAGTAATAAAATGCATATAAAACTCAGGAGGGCCCGAAGACGAAATAAAAATCACTGATTGTACGTGGGTTGCTTAGGAAAGTTGTGTGTTGCGTCGCACCTTCATTCCATTGGATTCTGGGTAAGGCAATTCCTATTTAGATAAATACGAAGGGCTCCAAATACACCGCAGTCAACCCCAAAATAAGTACTCGTTCAAGTGGACCATATTTTATGAACGCCTCGATCGAATGCCATCTTTCAGAAAAAAAAACCCTCCGCCGTAGTATTTCCATCTTCATTACTTCGCTACCGCCACTAAAGAAATTCTAATCGGACCTCCAATCTTCATTGTCCTGTCAGCGAGCGGAATGCCGTTCCTTCCTCCCTCGCTGGAGCGGGCTATCTTGGCTGCCTTCTTTTTTTAAGGGTTTGCCCGACTCTTGCATGAAAAACGGGCAGCCTTTCCGACGGAATCTCTTCCCTCGCGTTCCCAGAGGTCTCTTTCCAACGGGGCCCCGCGGTAAAAACGACGAATAATTGTTTTATAATTTGGACCGAAATGGAAGATGAACGAAAAAAAAAGAAGCGAGGGCTTCGAGTCAAGCGTAAGTTTCTTCATGAAGACCCACCCAGTCGTCAGCTCCTCATACGAATGCATCAATTGCACTTGCCGAGGCAGGTGAAATAAATCAATCACTCGTCTTCACTATTTGTGTAAAAAAACTCGAAATTCGAAGTCTGAAGTTGATTGATTTGTTAATAAATATTACACAAAATTCCGGGAGAGCGAAATGAGTTTTTAGGTCAATTGATAGCTGTACAAGTTCTCGCACTTTTCCTCGATCTCTTAACAAATTCGAAATGTTTTACTCCCATTCGTGTTTCCCAAGAATATAAAAGTTTACGAGTTATTTAATCCGCCACACAATTGCACGTTTACATATTCCCTACTCAGAGCCCCAACGAGGGTTGATATACTTTCCATTTTTCACTACGTTATTATTTTTCACCTATATTTTCGGAAAGGATAAAGTTTTTACCACTGCACGTTTCATGGTAAGGGAACTTCAAATTTGCAATGTTCTTCCGCCGTTTATTAACGCTTGAACGTGGTCCAAAAAGAATCCGTTGTTTCGAATTTAAATTTCATTTGGAATCTGGTTGTGCCAGCCTACTCCGTGACACGATCGGAACAAACCTCTTATGTGCTAGAAAACGTGGCGGTTTAATTGCAATTCGTCGGTATTCGGTATTTTTGGTGCTGAGTTGAATAAATTGAGTCTCACAGGTGCTGGACGGCGTGAAATCGTAGTAAATATTGTTAGATTGCACCACAAAAACCCTGCAAATTATTACACAATGGTTCATCATTCTCATGAACAGCTTGACCAAGTATTACTGCTCCGAGACCCATTCCATTCGATTCAGCATCGAAAAATACTAGTAAACCATACGAAACATGACCTGACTACAATGGAACTGCGGAAACTAAATATTCCCCCGGCGTCAGGCGCCCGTAAACGTCTGTAGGCATTTATGATCCGATGTAGGGGTGTGCGGAGGAAGTGGCCCTAAACCTTCCTCCGCCCCGTCGGGCGAAAAGAGTCGGGGAAATGGGTACGGGGATTTCCAGCGAACCCTCGGCAATTGACACGTGAACCCTCGGCAATTGACACGACGTTATGAGTTGAGCGGGCGTTGCGAGGAGGGTGGGCGGGTGGGGTTGATGTGACGGGAGGGAGGAAGGGAGTAACGACGAAACGTTGACTTCCGCTGTAGTTCCCACGAGTTCTCGCAATTAATTGACTCTAATAATTACTGTAATTTTCCTATACGCAGTTTTACACCTCAGATACTCATTCCATTCGACCCTGGATGTAAAAATACCTTGAAAACTATACGAAACACGGCGTATTTGCGATTATACTGCGTTTTGTTAATATTTTTAATTGTTACTGCCTACTACCACCTTTGTTACTAGGTTCTTCACAATATAGTGAGGAGATTTCTGCTATCTGCAGGCACTCGCGGGACTTTAGCGAACGGTACCATTTTCTTCTTGACCTGACCTCATTTCTCGTTTCAATTGCCGAGTGCCGCCTAGAAAATGTCAGTTTCACAGTTCGGGTCGCTTTTCGCATCGCGTAGTATTATTTTTCGATGCTAAATCGAATAGAACGGGTCTCGGAGGTGTGAGAATTCGCCAAGCTGGATAACCAATAAATTATCGGCAAAGAAGAGGGGCTGAATAAATAGGTCGCAAGCATTTTTAAACCGTTGTGTAATAATTTGGGGCGTTTTCTACTCAATTTCGTTTCTACAATTTTTAGTAAAATTTCGTGATTACTGAATTAAAATTACTCTACCACTTTTACTTTTACTAATTTTCTTTCACGATTTGTCGAAAATTTCCCTACGACTTGTACGAAACTCACGTTTTACTTTTTCAGTATCCAAATTTGTAAAGGAAGCATTCCGAGCGTGTAGCGGTGAGTGAGATCTTCTGAATCGAACAAATACCGAAAATGTGTGTGTTATCCGTACAGAAGCCCTCCGTCTTCGATAAGGCGTGACTCCCACGGTTTTACTCCACTAATTTAGTTTTTCCTGGGTTGTCCTGTCACATTTATCGCCGTTGGGGCGTCCATAAAAATCACATCTACGTGCATGCAGAAACTAAATCTTAGCAACTCGAATTACGTCTTAGGGTCTCGTTCACCAAAACGCCGCTGATCGTGATCCAACTGATCAGGGCTAGATAAGTTGATCAAGGCTAGTCATTTTCGCGCCCACCACGCTAGCCGAGATCACTGTAGGATGCGGTTAGCATAGACGTGATTACGCTGCGATTAAGCCATATCGAGAAGGCAGTGGACACATGGGGTTTCAGTAAAGTAAAGAAATTGAACGTCTGTTCAACATCTTGTCCCGTAAACGTAAACGGCCGCGAAACCGTGTATCCCGTAGATGCCCAATGCTCGATAATCTGGATTTGACCAAATTATTGTCTTACACCAAAGTGGCCGCATTAACCTCTGCCGAAGCTGAATTTTGTGAGGAGCTTAAAGTGAAAATACGCGTACTACAACTGCAAGAGCTGCAGGAATAAGCCAAATTAGTACGGGAAAATGCTTTGTGCGTGTAGGAAAAATCGGAAGCGCTACAAGAAAATGAGAACTGAGCAAGAAATAATAAAAACCCAAATTATGATGTTAAAACTTTTGCAAGCAAGGAACTTTAACAAGGAAGGGAGAATTGTAATGTTTAATATACTATGTTGGTATTATATATATAAAAGCGTGGTATTATTTAACATTTCCTACTTATCTGCTACTAAATCCACCCAGGTAAGCCGTTTGTGTTTTCTAACACGGCAATATGACGACTGGTTTTTTCAGAAACTGCTCAGCCCGTATTTTACGCAAACAACAACTTGTTTTCGACGATCGTAATACTTTTGTTCGCAACAGAATTTAAATTCATACTTCTAGAAGTCGTCGGATCCTGCTTAGCCATTTGAGGCGCCGGGTGAGATGACGATAACATAACATATTAGATTATCATCGTAGTGGAATAGCAACTGAAATAACTGAGCACTAGTAAACAGTATCTTTGTTTATTATCATTATTCCAAAATATACGTAAATTATTCGCAATAATAGAAGCGAATACTCGGCAGTGCGAGGTAATGGCGGACAAATATCAGAACATGATAAAGAAAGATAAGAGCTAACCGGGCCAAAACGCACAATTTTTTGGGGTTAGCGCTTGATCAGGGCTAGAGCTTAACCCAGTCTGGTGAATACCGTTTTTGTGGCGGGAGCGGGTTAGGTGCTGTTAATCGACTCTAAACGAGATCAATGCAGCTGGTGAATACGGCCCCTAGACTACATAGATGCGTTGCAGTATTCGTGTGAGGTTATTCTAACCCAAAGTAATTTAGTTGCGTGTTGTTTAAAATTTCGATTTATTACGTGCTGTTGTAATAAATAAAACCTGAATGTTCTCATTAAAAGTAGCGTGCACGCGTTTTGAAAAGCAGTGTCTTAGGGGTTCGTTTCAATTATTCACGTTTGACGCACCCTTGGAGGTCAAAATTAGGGCTCATGAGAAAGTAGTATGTTCGACTATCAAGAACATGATGGAGCGGAGTGAGTCAAGTCATGTGGACGTTTGCGTCGTTTGTCGTGTCGTAGTTGCCTGATACGAGTCGCAAGGCTCACTGTAGCGTAACTATTGAAAGTACGGGCTCGAGATGGTGGAAGCGGCAGGTGGGCCTCTTTTATCATTCGCTAACGTATAGTTCGTAATTGTGCCGACTTGGAGCCGTCTGATGGGGACCGAGTGGCGCCAAACTTCCGCTCAATTTCCGGTCGGAATTCACTCGGCAGCTTTGTACTCACTCGATCGCCGGAAACATGGGCGCCCCCGGAAAATGCAAATAAGTCGGTCTTTTGACATTGTTAGTAGTTTTTCATTTTGCTTATCGAATGTGTCTCTTATTTTTGAGCCCTCGGACAACTAAGTTGCTTCCTGTAGATATTAAAGACGCCGCTGCGACTACTAACCCCGCCAGTCACGCCCACACCCGACGTCACTATACAATGACAAAACAAATGACATGCGATTTGAGGCTGATGCATGTGGTGAGCATCACACAGCGTTCCTAGGTCCCACGTGAATTGAAGGATAATCGAATAGGATCTACATAAAACCTGGCGGAAGTTTTCATCGAGCTTGAACTCGTTCAGCGTTTGTTGCTAGTTAATCAATAAATTTAGTGCACTTTTCCCCCTGAAGCTGATGGAAGGCAATTTGTTTTGACATTTTATGTCTTTACTTTGCTACATAAACTCGAAAATGTAACGCGGGATATGTAACAGAGAAGCGTCACGAAATATTTAACCCGAGTTGCAAGCCACAGCCCCTGTGGCCTAATGGATAAGGCATGGATATCCTAACCCGGGAATCATGGGTTCGAGTCCCTCCAGGGTTACGATTATTTTTTGACATTTCATGTCTTTACTTTGCTACATAAACTCGAAAATGTAACGTGGGAGATGTTACACGGGATATGTAATGGAGAAGCGTCACGAAATTTGTTTTGGGCTAAGTGCATGGTAACATCTGTTACAAAATCTGACGCTTGGTAACATCTCACGTTTTAATAACCTCAGTGACCAAGTGATGATGTCAATTGTAATTGACGCGGCCATTATATCGAAACCATCAACGAGCACAATCATCGCATAAAAACAAAAATGAAAGACATAAACTGTTCCTAGTGGTACTTGTAGGAAAGCTGTACCCACCGTTTGTGTAAAGGTTTCTTCCGCGCCCGCCAGCCTCAACGTGTTTTAATTTAAAGAAATTTCACTCAGTCCGTATGAAGTTCACGTGAAGCTCACGTTTAAAGTTTCCACTTACTCAATTCATTTATCACTCATTTTAAGGTGAAGACTTCCGTTGCTATTGTCATAAGAATGGTATCTCCCAAAAGCCCCGGGTCATCCGGCGACCAATGGGCTCGCAGAACGGAATGTGCAGACCCTAAAACACAAGTTACGGGCAGCCTCAGATGAAGATTTTGAACTTATTTTACCATCATATATAAAATAATATGTACAAAGAACATTGTGCAGGGAACTGGAGCGGCTTAACAGCCATCTAATTACTGATTGGTAAAGAACAAGAGCAAACTGACTCAATTTCTTATTAAAATATCTTCATATTTGTGTCCATACACCGACTACCTGCTTTCCAAAATGATACCTTCTCTCTATAATGGTTCTTAAATTATTTTCAAATCGAGTTAGTCACTTGTTGCTTGAGTCGTGTTAGTTGAGTGATGCCTTTGACTGATATGTGAGGTAAGATTCGTGAGATAAGGTTGGTAGAGCGTTAGCCTCTCCAACTCTCCTGCGGGTAGGATATTATTTCACGTCGCAAAAGCGAAAACGGTTGTTAAATATGGATTAGGGACAGTTCCGAGATAACAATACTCATTGCATATTGGCCGTAACGGACCTTTCCTCGCTGGGTTTACGATTGGGCGCCCGACTGGCAACTCTGAGCAGACTAATCCGATTATTCCGATGACCCTCAACAAGGCTATGACTTATGGTAGCATTTTGAAGGAATTGTCCGTCTTGTTGGCTAAGTAGCACCATTGCCGAGTAGTTTAGAGGAAGCTTCAGTTTTGTTCTTCGGTTTACTGCCGGTTAACTCAGGATAAACAGGTAATCCTCTGAGGCTTCTCCATCACCTCAACTCGCCCTTCAAGTTTTATGTTCTTCCGACGTCGTCGTCAAAAAGGTGAGCAGCTACTAACAATGTTGGCTGCTACGAGTTGGGCGACTTGTTTCTTTTGTGTTTTTCGGATTTCTCTCGTACTGGGAAAGCAACGTCTTCTCCGACCGTGAATTGAATTTAAGTTATTCGCGGAATGCATACTTGCTTGGATTCCTGCTATCCTGTTTTAGACGATGTGCACGTAAGTGCCAGTGCAGCTCTATAACCTCCGTAAAATCAGTAAGTATAAGTATTACTACTGTATTGCCGACGATGGCGAGGAAGACACCACCACACGAGCTACCTGATGGTGACGGTGCATCCTGACGGCGGTCCCAAACGGAGCACACCACGTACCTTCCCTCCATTACAAAATCGTGGGATGGGAAACGCGGAAAACGGAAGGTGGAGTTTCGAGCTCGCCTAACTATCGATGCCATTCCCCTTCAGAAATGTAGTAATAAACTACTGGATCTCCAGTGAGAGGCTCAGTGACTTCTATTACCTCAGCCTGCAAAATTCACTCATTCATTTCCCCTTCCTACCGTTCTCATGTCTTAAATCGTTTTTTTAACGATAGTCACGCCGAAGTGCCACAGCTTTCCCGGTGACATTTTTTACGTCTGCAGTTTTCTTAGTAAAAAAACCCTGCAAATTACTACAGAATGGTTTATTACTCTCATGAACAGCTTGACGTAGTATTACTGCTCCCCCATCCCATTCGATTCAGCATCGAATACTAGTAAACCATACGAAACATGACCTGGCTACAATGGAACTACAGAAACTAAATATTCCCCCGGCGCCAGGCGCTCGTGAACGTCTGATCTGATGGAAGGGTGGGACGAGGGCTTCCAGTGAACCCTCGCTCGGCAATTGGCAGGACGTTGCGAGTCCAAAGAGTGCTGCGAGTCGAGCGGGCCTTGAAAACGATACGAAACACGGCTTATTTGCGATTATACTGCGTTTCGTTAATTTTTTAACCATTTTTTGTCCATAACAACCATGGGCTTCGTCCGATCGGATTTCCGAGATGGCGGGCACAACTAAATTGTTTGGACCAGGATAGACGTGAATGAAACTCGGAGACGGATATTTACTGAGCACAAACTTGTAATTGGTGAGCTGGAATATCACAAGATTTGAAGACTTGGATTGTACAAAGAAGAGGTGACTTACACGGGAGATGAGTTGAGTATGGAATCGCGAACAAATAGGGCTCTGAAGACGTGAAAAACTGGTTGTACTCGGAAGGAGGGAGAAAGCCGAACTAGAAGTCGATGAGAGTTGATGAGGTATCCGTTGGGAGAATTGGAGACGGCCGTATCGCGAAAGGTGTTAGGAAACAAGTGTTGGGAGAAAACGCGAAAACTGGAGACGACTCACTTCGACGACACTTCGTAGCAGAATGGTTTTTTGGGAGAAGGTATCTGTTGGGGAAGGGGAATCTGAGAAGGAGAGAGAAAGGAGGAAGACCACCGTTGGAAATATCCGCCGATTTGGGATTTCCAAGGGTGAGGGCAAATATCGAAATAGTTGGAAACGATTAGGCGGTCGGAGATAATGACGTGGGAAGTCCGAGGTCAATGAACTGACAATTTCGCCGCTTTGCGTCGAACATACTCCCCCCGCGCTGCGACAGCGGATAACCCTCGAAGTGGGGTTAGTGGTTGTGGTAATGAACGTAGGTGAGGAGGCTTGCTCACTTGAGGGGTGAGTCAGAGGAGGTGGTAAGTGTTGTCGGTTCAAAATATGGGTGGTGAGTAGAGCATGGCGGCGGAGAACTGGAGCTTAGATGCGAGGATGAGGATGAATGCGTGATCACGAGGAAGCAGGATGTGGTGCAAGGAGAATGAAAGGATATTGAAAGCACTAGCATGAAGTGAACAGCATCAAGGTAGGGTGAAATGGAGTATTTATCAAAAAACTGAGGTTCAGGAAGCACATGCACAGATGGGAATATAGAGAGGATTTTCACAAGGTGGAAGTGCAAACAGCCAACATGCTGGAGTGGTGCAAGTAGGAGAATGCACACTGAGGTGGGGTGCATGTAGGAGAATGCACACTGAGGAGAATACACATTGGGGTGGTGCAAGTAGGAGAATGCACACTGATGTGGAGTGCATGTAGGAGAATGCACACTGAGATGGGGTGCATGTGGGAGAATACACACTGAGTGGTGCAATTAGGGAGGATACACATTGGGGTGGTGTAAGTAGGAGAAATTTCACTCATTTGGTGCACATAGGAGAGAACGCACATTGGGGTGGTGCAAGTAGGAGGAATGCACATTGGGGTGGTGCAAGTAAGAGAACGCACATTGGGGGTGGTGCAAGTAAGAGAACACTTACATTGGGGTGAGTGGAAGTAGGAGAACGCACATTGGGGTGGTGCAAGTAGGAGGAATGCACATTGGGGTGGTGCAATTAGTGAGAGGAAGGCACGCTGGGGTGCTGCAAGAGGAGGAAGGCATGTTGAAAGGGGCGGTGGGGGCAATTACAGTGAGGTGGTGAAAGTTGAAGGAGCTTACTGAGGTCGTGCAAAAAGGGCTAGCATGCCGGGGCAGTGAGAAGGAAAAAGCGTATGGGAGTGGTGCAAAAAAGGGCATGTGCAGTGGGTAAAGGTATGATTTAAGGCATGGGATTAAGAGGTGAGACCCTAGTGCTGTCCTGGTGAATGCTCAATGATACGAGGGATGATTACGAGTACAAGTGGGAGGTCGAGAGGATAAGGAATGTTGGTAGGACAGAACATTGAAGGGGAGACTGGATGTGGGGCATAAGACATTGAGGCTTGTGCTATTAAGGGGATGCGAGCTGAGTGAAATTGCAATGTAGAGAAACAGTTAGGAAGAAGGGACGGAAAAAGGGTGTGGGCAAACTATGTGAATGTGGAAAGGTGGCCCGAGGGACCTTAGTAATCACACTCGAATTTAGGGAGGATCAGGAGTGGAAGGTAGAAGAGATAGAGGAAAGCTGTGCTGGTGTAGCATTGAAGAAACCAGAATGTTAGGCAGATGATGTGGGTTGTGGTGGGGTACAACAGTTAGGGTTTAGCACATAGTAAGATGTAAAGACTAGGATTTAGAAAGTAGGATGTGACGACTAGGATTTAGAAAAGTAGGGTGTGAAGACCAAAAAGGGCGTTGGGACATGGGATACATGAGATGAGGGGCTGAGTTTAGGTCGTAGGAGCAGAAAAATAGGCGGAAGGATGAGACAAAGGATGTATGGGTAAACTGCGTGAATTTAGACGGCTGGGCAAAGGGGTCCTGGTGACAGCTCTTAAATTTTGGTGTGTGGGCACGAGATTCTGAGAGCAAACGTCTATGTTGAGGGCCTTGAAACACCAATACAGTGCTTCTGTTCTGTGTGGAGGTGTGAATGCACTTGTAGGAAAACGGTTGTGGGTCGTGTGATTCGAATGAGAATATGAGAGGAACCGAGGCGTGATAGATATGAAGGGCGTTGGGGGATAGGGTGCTAATGATGAGGGCTAAGTGGAGTTGCAGGAGCACAGGAACAGGTAGGAGGAAGAGACATAGGAGGGTATAGGCAAATTGATTGAGTTCAGAACGTTGGGCTTGGTGACAACACTTGGAATGTGGATTGTAGGCACAAAGGGCTGAGGGCTGCCTCTGAACAGGAAGAGCTGAAGGCTCCTTCCTATATTCTACGTTGGGGAACCAGTTCACACGCTAGAGCCTTACCTTGTGTAACATTCGTCGGCAGCGATTTGAAGATGGCGGAGTGGAAGAAAGCGGTTGACAGGGCGCAGTGTGCATCTTGAGTGAGGTGGGGCTTCGTTTCGATGGTGACTATTGGAAGTTCGCATGGATTAGGTCGTTGTGAACAGCGTATTGGTGATTGAGTGGGAGGCAATACGGTGCTGTGACGAGAACTCGGAGGCTTTCTTATCCGAGTGAAGGTGAAGACATTGTACCGGAAGCGGAGGGCGACGGCGTCGGTTGCGGGTTCTTGAATGGTGGCGAAGAAGGGCGGGTATCCCAATGGCTGGTGGAAGCGGAGATGTCTTCCAGGTTGGAGCGTTTGGCGTAGGTGAAGGGGTGATGAGGTGACGTCTCGGCGTCTTCTTTAACGGATGGTAACGATGAAATCGTCACGGTGTCGATAGTCTTTTGGAAGGTTGGCGACGAGGAAGAAGTAGAAGGAGTAGGGGTGAAGACTGCCGATGGAGGCGAACCCATCATCGGAAGCAGATGAAAATCAATCATGGCCTCTGTATCGTCTAATAGGGAGCGGATTGTGTTGTGCCATTTGGTGCTGAGTACTTTATCTTTGATTCCTGATATGTAATTCTCTACCTCAGGGAATTGATTGGATGCTGTGATGAAGGAGAACCACAGATTGAGGAGGTCATATGGAGCGGAAGCTGCAGATGTATCCAGACTAGCTACAGAGAGTTGTAGATTAACCAGTTTTTCGGAGTAAGAGATTAGCGTTGCGTCATTCAAGATACGGTCTGAGGGAGATGGAAGTTGTTACCCCATGTAGGTGAAGTCCATCTTAATACAGTTTCGAACAGGGAGAATATAAACTTTCGCGCTGGACCCGGAATGCTACAGCCGCGAAAATGTTATTTGTCTATCTGGCCCGGAGGACCAAATGTTTGGACCAGGATAGACGTGAATGAAACTCGGAGACGGATATTTACTGAGCACAAACTTGTAATTGGTGAGCTGGAATATCACAAGATTTGAAGACTTGGATTGTACAAAGAAGAGGTGACTTACACGGGAGATGAGTTGAGTATGGAATCGCGAACAAATAGGGCTCTGAAGACGTGAAAAACTGGTTGTACTCGGAAGGAGGGAGAAAGCCGAACTAGAAGTCGATGAGAGTTGATAGAGGTATCCGTTGGGAGTGGAGACGGCCGTATCGCGAAAGGTGTTAGGAAACAAGTGTTGGGGAGAAAACGCGAAAACTGGAGACGACTCACTTCGACGACACTTCGTAGCAGAATGATTTTTGGGAGAAGGTATCTGTTGGGAAGGGAATCTGAGGAAGAGGAGAGAGAAAGGAGGGAAGACCACCGTTGGAAATATCCGCCGATTTGGGATTTCCAAGGGTGAGGGGCAGGTATCGAAATAGTTGGAAACGATTAGGCGGTCGGAGATAATGACGTGGGGAAGTCCGAGGTCAATGAACTGACAATTTCGCCGCTTTGCGTCGAACATAAATACCAAATGGGATTTCTGTGCGAAAGAACGAATTTTTTAGACCACGTTAAAGGCACGAAACGGCCCGGACGGGGGACGGACATTGCAAATTTGGAATCTCCATGTCTTGAAACGTAAAGTAACAAATTTGGGGGGGGGGGGTGAAAAAAAGGTTTCGTGACCGAAAACATAGGGTTATTATTCAGAATGAATAATAAACCAATACAAATATCGTGTGTTCTGCGCTTGTATTGTATGGGGCTGTGCTTGGTGGGAAAACTGGACATTTAATTAGGCTCGTTCTTCGTTGGTTTGGATCCCTAAAAAGTTTAAGAGCCCTTTGCACGTGTCCCGAAAACGAGTCTCGCTCTTTTTATTAAACCGATACAATTTGTCTTCCAACCATCACTAATACATCGCTCTCCACATATATATATCTCTACAGGTACATACTATACTATAGGATATACTCCAAAGAAGCAAAGCAGGTTTTTGTACATTTTTCAGTAAAGCCAAAGCCGAGGCGTTTCAACTTCCGATATATTGTCCAAAAGACAGTAAAGCGAAGGTAAAAGTCTAACTACGCCAAAAGTGTTTTTATTGAACGCTTTCAAAATGTTCACGGTAAAAAGCCGAAAAGAGCCGGTTGCCTCGATCTGTGTGTGCATTATCAACAATCAACAATTACTTCTTTCATCATACATTGAAGCATGAGCTGAAACCCGTCAGGAAATTAGATTTTCCGAACATAAAGCATTTTAATTCGTCGTCATCTCGGATTTTGTCAAAACTCGCTCCAATGGCTTCGGTTCAAGTCGCAGGGTGATCTTAACTGACCAGTAACTTGATTGTGTTCCTGATTAGAATATTAACTCGTTGATACAGCAGTTGTGCGTCAAATAACGTTGAAGACTTAGTTTCTCATTCGGTTCTGCCACTGTGTGTAATGTAGCGTTTTTCAGCACTTTTCTCAAATCGAATTTCACGACACGTTTTGCAGGTTTCAACGCATACGTTTATAGAGAAGAAAATCGGGGCATCGGCTTGCTGAGATTTAGGAATATTCTGACTCTGAAGGCCTCGAAATGAAATTTGATGAATGCTCAAGCACTGGATCAGTCGCCCCACTCCCCTAGCAGCATTTGAAGAGCCTAAAAATGGTTTACTGAACGCTGCATTGTTAAAATATAAAGTATGAATTAGGGGCGTGTCCGTTGATGCTCCAAACTGAGCTATTGGAGAAGTTGTTCTACAGTCCTAGTGACGCTTTTCTTCAAGAAACTTGTAATGCCTCTTTGAAACGAATCTGCTCCATTGCGAATTGGGCATTCCTTTAGTCTGACAGACCTTCAGAGCCGCTCAAGAAATCCCAATCGAGTGGATCAACATGCGCGTACGTTATTTATCGCGGAATATTGAGTAAATTCTTTTATAGTCAGATCGACTTGATGCGAGGTCAACTGAAATTGAACTGGACGCTTATTTTTTCGATCCCATTCGACTGCTTCAGGTGGTTTTGTTACTCAACCTCAATGCTTCGGGCCTTACTTTTGTATAGCGTCTACTTGCATTCAGCGGCGAACTAGTTCTAATTCGCTTTCTAATTAAGAATCGAACGAACAAAGCCAAAGCTGGTCCTGTCACACAGCAATAGCAACAACAGGAGATCCCTGTCCACGTAATTACCATCGACAAAGAGAAGGAGGATGAGAAGAGGATCATTGTCGAGTTTAATTTACTCCGCTCTATCGGATGGAGTAGCTCGAACAATGGAACCGTGGACGTCACAATTCATCAATAATTAGTCTGTGTGGTCCGTAAGAGTTCAGGAAGGCTGATGGAATGAGAGAAGGGCGTACGAGTATACAAAGACCGGTGTTAAGTAACCCGTACATTTCTCGAACTCACATAACTTAACGAGATCTTGGAGGCCAGACCTCGACAAAAGTCACATAAAATGAAAATGCTCCATCCAAATCGTCAACAGTTTTGCAGGGAAATGTGAAGATTTAATTCTATAGCTGTAACAATAACAAGGATCTCTTGCGGGTGTTAGTTCCACCGGCCCCAAGAACAGCCTATGAATCGGTAACTATTAACACATCACATGGCATCATCACGAGTACGTACTAGTCAATTGTAGTACTAGCCAAACAACACACGAGCAAATTGTGAAACCAAATTTAAAATAACGAAATAAAGTTATCAAGATGTTAGTCATTACCCCCCGAGCGTCTTACTTCCACACTGTAAGATCTTGACTCATGCAGAATAATGCACATGCATCTATCGCGGCAAGTTTTCGTTCAGAAGAGTTTTTGACGCGGGAATGGGCCCTGACGGTGTGCCTCCCTCTCTTCTAAGGGAATGCGCTGATACGCTAGCTGATCCAATTTCCTCTCTGTTTACGAGATCACTGGATTTGGGTGTGGTTCCCGACTACTGGAAGTGCTCGTATGTGACTCCTGTTCCAATGAGTGACAACAGAGGAAGAATAGACCACTATCGCCCAATTTGTTCTCTGAGCACGTTACCTAAAGTATTGGAAAAGATTATGGTGAAACAGATTGCACCCTTGCTGCGTCCTCATCTATCGCTGCACCAACGTGGGTCTTGTGCAACAAATCTGTTGACATTTCAACATACTGTCATGGAAGCGTTTGCTGATGGTGTTCAGGTTGACAGTATTTATACGGACTTTGCTAAGGCCTTCGACAGGGTCTCTCATGCAATTCTCCTTGAAAAGCTGGAGGCTTTTGGTTTTTTTGGGTCGTTACTTGCATGGCTGAGGAGTTATTTGCTGGGTCGTCGTCTGGTTGTCAGACTGAGGGACATGGTCTTTGATTCGTTCGTTGCCACATCTGGTGTGCCCCAGGGAACACATTTAGGCCCTTTACTATTTCTCATCTTCATTGATGACGTGAGTAAACTGTTGAGGGGACTGTGAAACATCTGCTATTCGCAGATGATATGAAGATTTTTTGGAGAGTGGTCTCAATGAGTGATTGTTTGGTTCTTCAGAATGCTCTTACAGCCTTGCACGAATGGTGTTTGAAGAATGAGCTTAGACTGAATATTGATAAGTGCTCAGTGGTCACTCTCAGTCGAGGAGTATCCACCCTACAGCATGACTACTCAATAGGAGGGGGGTCGTTCCAGCGTGAAATCCTGATGCGGGATCTCGAAGTTTTGATCGATGCAGGTTTTACGTTTTCGGCCCATATTGGTGAAATATGCTCAAACGCGATGAGAAAACTGGGCTTTCTCAAAAGGAATACGAGGGATTTCAAGGAACCAAACGCCCTTAAGCTACTATTCACCACCCTTGTCCGTTCACCTCTCGAGTTTTACTCCCCTGTGTGGTCACCGTGTTATACCAGTGCCAAGAATACATTGGAGCGTGCTCAGCGTCACTTCTTGCGCTATGTGTCCTACAAGAGAGGCGATAGGTGGGAGAACTTTTCCTACGCAGTGGCGCTCAGGAGGGAAGGCATGTCCTCTTTGGAGAATCGGCGACGTGAGGCGGACATGCTTCTCCTAAACGGGTTGACAGTGGGTCGACTGGATTGTCCGTGTCTGCTTTCCATGCTGAACTTCTACGCCCCTCCATACGCTACCAGACTCCATCAGCCTTTTTATGTTTATACCTCTTCGACCCACTATCTCCGCAATAATCCCATGGTGTGCTTTCAGGAGGACTTCAATAGGTTGTCGCACGACGATTCGGTGGACCTACTGTTGTTGTCGAAAGACTATTTTAGGTCCAAAATTCAACGGCTATTGTGATCTCCGTTTGTTGGCTCGGGGTTGCTGCCAATTTATTGTGATTTATATTGTCCTATTTTGGTTTATTATTCATTCTGAATAATAACCCTATGTTTTCGGTAACGAAACATTTTTTACACCCCCCCTCAAAATTTGATACTTTACGTTTCAAGACATGGAGATTCCAAATTTGCAATGTCCGTCCGCCGTCTGCCATCCCCCGTTCCCCGTCCACCATCTGCCATCCCCCGTCCCCCATCCCCCGTCTGCCATCCCCCGTCACCATCCACCGTCCGGGCCGTTTTGTGCCTTTAACGTGGTCTAAAAAATTCGTTCTTTTGCACAAAAATCCCATTTTGGTATCTAATTGTGCCCGCCATTCGGCAATTCTATCAGACGAAGCCCTTGGTTGTTATGGGCAAAAAATAGTTTAAAAAATTAACAAAACCCAGTATAACGCCGGAACTACAGCGAAAGTCAATGTTTCGTCGTTAGTACTCCCTCCCTCTCGTCATATCAAACTCAATCACCCGGCCGCACGACTCGGAACGCTCTTTCAACTCGAACGGGTTCGCTGGAAGCCCCTGTCTCAATTTCCCCGACTCTTTTTGCCCGACAGGGCGGAGGAAGGTTAGGGCCACAAGAAACATAAATTAGGAAGGTTAGGGACACATCGGATCATAAATGCCTACAGACGTTTACGGGCGCCTGGCGCCGGGGGAATATTTAGTTTCCGTAGTTCCCTTTTAGCCAGGTCATGTTTTGTATGGTTTACTAGTATTCGATGCTGAATTGAATGGGATGAGTCTCGGAGCAGTAATACTAGGTCAAGCTGTTCATGAGAATAATAAACCATTGTGTATTAATTTGCAGGGTTTTTACTTTTATTTTTCTGACTGCTAAATTGGGCACTGCCCGTATATGTTATAAAATAAATAAATAAATAGAGAGATCTGCATGGAGTTCAGCCCACTGCACACTCTACGGCCAAGTCAACTGGTAACTGCGCATATGATCAATACAATAGGGCCCAATAACCTGTGGCACTCCACATCTGCTTCACTGAGCGCACCATTACTTCGAGTTGCCTGCGGATGATGTTATAAATAGGATCTAACCAACTTTATCGTACCCATTTTATTCCATATTTATGTAATGTTTTGAGTAAATTGGCTGATCAACAGACTCAAAGAGCTTTCCTGACGTCCAAAAATGTCTCGAATGATGGAGAGACGAAGGGTTTCGCGCGATAGAATGGTAACTTAATAAGTACAATTGAAACGACAAATAGGTGGTGAAACTGCAGAGAGCACCTGCTACTTCCTGTCGGGCATATCCTCAGCACCTTGACCGGTTAATACCGAACACTAACAATTTGACACTGTGGGTTCTCTTCACGAGTTCCCTGACCGAGAAAAGTGTATGTATTTAGGTAATGTAGTTGTGTAAAATAACTGTTTAGTTTGCTAGAATAAATCTACGTCCCTCGGTATTAATGCCTTCGGTGAGTTCCAGAAATGCTGACTTTGTCATCTTCAAACGGAAAAAACAATATTTTTAAATAGCAAAATTAAATTTGCAGAACAGTGACTAGCGTTCGTATAAATGCAGAATCTTGGAAACGGAGAGCAACGCCACCGCAACTGGCCATTCCTGAATACAATGAGGCGAAGACAGATTTGAAACTGTTGTGCGCCCTCCGTGAAAGGCTAAGGAGCTTCCAACGCTCCCAATTTGGTAAACTATTACGAAATGGAGCATCCATTGAATAATTCAGAGACAGTTACAGAGAACAACTTGCAGGTGCTTTCTGAAAGCACCTGGGCCTTCCCGCCTTCCCTTATCGCTAAAGTCGGTATTGTTTCCGTCGTTTTATGAGCCCGCTGATCGTCACGCAGGGCGAATCTGCAACAATGCTCGAGCATTTGACCAGGTGGACCCGATTGTGGGGAGATAAACGTTTGGAGAGAATGCCGTCGAGTCGGTAATGTCCAACGTCAGAAAGCGGAACGACTCTGCTTGTCTCTCAGCAGTTGTATAGTTGACTTAATCGAATTACGCCGTGGAACACATAAAACCACAAATATCCTACGAATAAGTGAACTGAAGCCAATTTTACAGTCCATTGCCGTGAAGAATAGCATTCTAATCGGCCTTACTTACGTCTGTAACTCATTATATTTCGTTCACAATGTCAAATGGATGGCAGTAGCAAGAAGTTCAGATAACCTGTGACCTCAAAAATGCCAATATCAGGAACTCCTCTCTCATTGCCAGCTTCTACGACTGGGCACTCCCGTCACTTTTCTCATCTGCTCAGTAAGCTATACAATCCCTGCTTTGAACGTCCAGGGAGAAGTCTTTGGATGCTTGGTGTTGCCGATCTTCCGAGTACACGAAACCCCATTATAGGCTGCCCATAATCAGGCTTTCAACTCGGGGTTCTGATGACTCACACAAGCTGATAGACGAACCGTTCAGAAGGTTATTTACTCTAGTGGCGTACCTCTTTCCTTGAAGCCAGCCCCCCTCTACTTTTGCGCCGACCTGTCTTCATTCATCTCCTCATCATACTTCTGCCAGGTATGGGCTCTTGGCTGTAGCGCGTGGTCATAAGATACTGGCTGAGATCTGAACTTCCATCTGTAAGAACGCTCACTAATTTCTGTACTATGATATGTACGTGCAAGTTGAATCATCTACAGCTGAGCTTCCAATCGTTCCTTTATTAATGAGTAGTTCTTCAGTAGCTTAGTCAATGGCATGTCCAACTTTACCCACATTGCATTGTGTAGGAGAGGGAGGGGGGATTTCCTACAGCAGTACGCCAACCACCTCCAGCCAGGCAGGTGGGTAGTGAGAGAAGGCTGAAAGGAAGGGGAATACGTAGCAGCTGGAGGCGTAGTTTTATTACTCCACTCAAACTATTCAGGGCACACCCAAACGCTGATGCATTTGAGTCAGCTCCATTTGTGCTGACTGACTCCTATTGAAGGCACTGGGCGATCGTGGTCTAGTGGTTAAGACATTGGTTCATAATTCTCGACGTAAGTAAGCGATTGCGATTGATGAACTTGCCGTAAGCGATGCCCCATTTTGAGGCTGAGGGAAGATGGCAAGTGGCTGGCTCTTCTTAATCTAAAAAATAAAAGGAATGAGGGCAAGAAGAGAGGCGCTAGGAGGTCTAATCTGAGACTTTTGCTTGCTGGGCCGACAGTCAACTGCAGGAGACTCAGAAGAGGATTCTGGGAAAGAGAAATCAGCCATAGGGGGAAGAGCCAGGTTGGTGAGAATGGCCACCCCCATCAAAGATGGCCTGAAGTGAGGGGATGCACTCATGTCATTATGCACGGTTGAGGACACAGTCGGCCGTCTCACGCCAGAGGCATTCGTCTGTGCCATTTGAATTCGATAAAACTGGAGGAACACAACTCAATTTGCGAAGCAGTGCTCAGCCAGTAGGGGATAGTTCCAGTCTCTCACAGAGGTGAAGAATGAGGACATGGAGAACAAAACGCTTCTGAACCTCTCGAAACTGCAGGGCAGTATCGGAGGATGTAAGGGAATGGCGGAGAGAGTGTAAAGTGACCTTTGAATGTGGAGATTTCTTGTTCCTCAGGGGTCTTTGGACCGCTTGCGATTCTTCAATAGCAAATAAGATCCGCGATTCCCTCGGTTCTGCTTTATAAAGCCGTACTGTGTTTATGAACTTCGGTTCGGAAAAGATAACTGTTGATTAGTAGCTGTTTTTTAATTGGATCTTGAGTTGAACTGAGAAATACGATATTCGGAAGGAAAACTGTCGGTGAGAATTGAAAGACCTAATTTAAGTAACTTCGATTTCCGCTCATTCAGTTCCTACGTTCCGTTGAATGAACTACGGCGCAACGAAAGCCGTTAATATCATTTTGATATGAGAAGACGGAATTATTGGAGTTTAGCGGAGGACCGCCCGGAGTTCCATTAACATATTTTTTCCTTGTCGTTCGACCGCAGACCCGAAATGCTCCTTTCATTTCAAGTTTATTGCCTCCGATAAACTGGAATGCAAAGTCGAGATTGTAATTATAAAAACAAAAAAATGGTGGAGGGACCACTTCCACCGGTGAATTGGTGAAGTAAGAAAAAGAAGTTGAACTTGGGGGTCCCTCTTATGAGATAACACCGGCGGAGCTGTAATGAGTAGTACAGGGAATAGCTTTTAAGGTATCGCGTGGGATCCATTACAAAATTCTTCGTGTCTTTCTCGTGATAAGAGCTGACTCTCAACTTGACTTCCACGACGTCGACGCTTGTCTTGGTGGTTACCGTCGCGGCGCGTTCTCCAGAGGATTTTTCATATTTTCACATCTCGTTATCGTAATAAATAGTAGCATTTCCTTCTGCTCCTTAGTCAGAAACACATGTGTCGCTAGCAGTCCTTGTGAGTACTGGCTCCTAGTCCGTGAAAAGTGCACCCGCATCAAATGACCTGACTCACAGTTCCCTGTCAGCGAGAGATTAAGGACTCACTCATCCATTACGAATACTTTGACCACGCCTTTAGTGTAATAAAAATCAACGACCAACCCAGACACATTAGTACCATGGCGAATATCCAAGTGAGGTTAGTGTTGTGGATACTCGCTGGGAATTAGTTACTACAGTAAAACCGGATCTCGTTACAGGACGCAATTCTACCCGAAGAAAGCTGGTGAATTGAAACTTTGCGTTCCGAATCCTCGGCGACCATGACGCCCCTTCTTCTTACGCGTTGTTCGAAGTCTTAATCGACCCAATCACGTTTTCAACTTAACTGTACTGTTTGGCCGTTGTTCTTGACAAAGAAGGGAAAGATCTGGACCAAAGCGTAGAAGTGCCCACCGATCCCTTTATGAACTGAAGTATAATGGCAGCGTTGAATAAGAAGGCTTTGGGGCAGAGTTAACCGAGGAGGGAGTGTCGTAATGAGAAGAAAGCAGGGGCAGAGTGGGAGCCGGGCTGATTGGTTGCGGTGGCTCCTAGATTGGTACAATCAAGCTTACAGACGGACAATCAGTCCAGAAGCCTATTGTCGCATCGATGGAAAGAGCTGCGAGCGAGAAGCCAGCCCGGGGGCACAGTCAGTCTGGCGTTACGCAGAACAATGAGTGACGACAACAACAGAGAAAGTTCCAATCCTCACTTGGTTATTAACGTCGCTGTGAAGAGACTCATTCTGGAATGAATAGCTTAAAAAGCTGGACGGATTTCACTGCGTTGACTATTACGTGATCTAACATTATCCGCATCGCACACATCACCTACATTTCAAAACATTGTGGGCTTTCCTCCGACGACCAAACTTGGTTACACAGTTGGTTTAAAGTTTGCTCAGAAAACTGCACATAGCACGAGTAACACAGGGCTGCATCTCCTTATTTCACAAACAATAAGAAGGACGAAGGCTTAACGGAACAAGAAACCTACAACTCTAAAGAACTGGCACTACACCTAAACCCTTCTATATTCTGTGACTTCGCCAGTAAATAAATCATTACTAATTTACTGATCGAAGGTATTAGTACTTATTTCTAATCTTAGTACAGAGGCAAGACTTGTTGGTGTGATGAGGGCAGGCTTGTTGGAACAAACGCAATTGCCTTCCACTGAGCTCTAGTTCTATAGTGTGCAAATATCGCTCCTACGCGGGCAATTATATTCAACACAGCGACCCCTGGCGTCTGTGAAGTCGACAATGCCGTGGCAACACCTGGAAACAGTGGCAGGACTCTGTTTGCCGTGGCACTTTCTTCGGAACTGATAGGGAACACGCACACACACGCACGACTCAAAAAAAAAGGAAGCAATGAAAATGTCAGAGAGAGTAACTTTATCACTGTATTATTTTCCGGGCTGAGAGAAAGCAACGTTTGTAAGGAAAAATGTAGCGTACACTAGGAGCAACAACAATAATAATAACAGGCAAAAAAAAAGGGAACCTCCTTTCAATCTCATTGAGGAGGGATGTCTTGACGGGGGAGGCTGGTTAGGTTGGCAGAAGTGAGAGTCATCCGGCTGTAAACACTGCTATCAATTCATTCTGCTAATCTGATTACGGAATGTTTGGAGCATGGTTGGTTTGAAGTGGTTGAAGTGTAGGAAATGAATGAAGTTGTTGGTGGGTGTGAAGGCGGCATGATGCGAATTTCATCTCCGTATTGAGTAAGATGGTAACCAAAAAAAAACATATTCCCCCCAATTCGCATCATGGTTGGGAAGCAGACCTGGGAGGATCAAAGTGTAGCGGGACCAGTTTTACTGAAGGGCGTTGATAGATTGCTCTTGCAATCTTCAGAGTCACCACCCGCACCACGCCATCACTAAGCAACACGAGATCACCGACTTTCAAGTTTGGAGTTTTCTTGGACCATTTTGATCGAATCTGAAGGCCTCGTATGTATTCTTCCTTCCATCGATTCCAGAAGTACTGGATCCGCTCTCTAATGAGCTGCCAGCGATTGAGATGGTTTTGAGGAACTTCACTGAAGTCTTCCTCTGGCAGTTTATTCGGAGCCTGACCCACGAAAAAGTGGCCGGGTGTGAGTGGTTCCAAGTCTGCAACACCATTGGAAGCTGGCTGCAGTGGCCTGGAGTGAAGCACTGCCTAAATCTTGGTAAAGATGGTGAAGAGCTCCGGGAGGGTGAACGGTGATTGCCGAAAGACTTGTGCAGCAAGCCCTTAACTGACCTTACGGAGACCTCCCAGCCTCCTCCAAAATGCGTTGAGGCAGGTGAGTTGAAAGCCCACTTGATACCAAGGTGGGATGTGTGGCGGTTGATAGCATTCTGAATTTCAGGGTTGTTGTGCCACTGCATAATTTCCTTAATGTATTCAGAGGCTCCGTGAAAATTGGTTCCGCCATCAGACAGCATTTGCTCTGGTAACCCTCGTCTAGCAACAAATCGGTCAAATGCATCCAGAAATCCTTCAACTGACAAGGACATGGCTACCTCCAAGAGTAGTGCGCGAGAGGACATACATATAAATAGACATAAGTACGTCTTAAAGCTCCTAGACCTCCTTCCTGTAGTTTCTCGGCAGAGAAAGGGGCCCCCGAAATCACAACTCATTCGCCACCAATCTCGTTCGTTTCCAAGTAAACCCTATTTTTCCTGGGAATGAATGCCCTTCCTCCCCCTTTGATTCACTTTTGCCTCGCAGGCCAATATTTAAGACTGGATTGTACAACTCAACATATCGACAATATATATAAATAGAGTACACGTATGTGCAAGGGGGAGGGAGAATGTCAGCTTTTCTCAGTAACGAAGGTGTGTCAAAAATGACAGGCATGATCCGCCAGCCTGATAAGGATCCGATATAGGACCAGTGCATTTCGTTAGTGGACACCTCTGCGTCTTTTACCGCGATAAAATCACAAGTGTGTGTGCCCACATCCACATTCTTCAATATGTTGGACGAAAAGTAAGTATTTCTCATCTGTGATGAAGATGTTGCTCGTTTGCGTAAGGGTTGCACTATTGAACTGTTACTCCAACATACGTACGTACGTATACGTAAGTTTAGCAAATAGTGAATAACTCCATTCCATGTATGACACGTTAAAAACTACTTACTTTCTTACAATTTTTTTTTTTCGGTGAACTGAAGAGCATTCTTTAGCTGGCGGACGATAACGAACTTTTCGGCTGTGAAATAGTCGTATCCCCCCCCCCCCCTACACACACACGCAAGCTATAAAAAGTACAACAGGAAAGTTATGCAATCGGTGGAAAAAAGCTTTGAGTTCTCGTCAGATACCGTGTCCGAAAGCCACTGTTTGGGAAAATGGTCTGCGTGTCCGTGAACGCGATTGTGAAAAAACGGCTGAACCAAATCCGTTCAAATTCATATTTAGCTCATAGATTACCGTCGGACGAAAAAATAAGGATCTGATCAAGAGAAAACAACAATAAACTTTTTTTTCAAAAACGGCCCTAAAGATTGTGATTTAATTACTTGTATGGGTAGTTCCAAATTACCCAACAGTGCTGTTAAATTTCCATGGGCGAGAAGATAACGAGTGCAGCGCAATGAATTACGAAGCATATCGACGAAAATGGATTTTACCGCAGTCGCCTTAAACTCTGCTCATTTGTTATTACAATATTCACTGAAAATAAATTGACGTGGCAATCAAATCAAATACCTGATCGATGATAGTTTGATAACGCTCATAAGTCAAGTAGGAGATACTCCAAAAATTCTGGAATTTCAATCGCACCTGTTTCACTTAATACCATTTCTTTCAACTTTTGCTCGATCAATAACGGTGTTCACTCAATAACAGTGATTGCACAAGTAGTAGCAAAATATTTTGCGGAACAGTAACTATGTAAACTAGACAGTTCAAACTGGAAGAGGCAGTGGTCCTTGCTACAGACGGTATGTCAGAGCGAAAGAACTTTCGGTTGCCATTCAGGGCAAGTATCCACTCGCAGGACCAATGGGAGCAGGAGACGTTCTGGACCGAGGTGGGCGCCCTGCGGTGGTACACCGATGGTTCAGTCATGCGAGGCAGAGCTGGACTGGGCATTGTTGGGCCCAACTACAGTCTGGCTAAGCCGCTGAGTACGCCACGATATTCCAAGCTGAAGTCCTAGCCATAAAGATCTGTGCAGAAGAGATCCTGAACAAAGGACTCTAGGGCAAGCGGATCTACATTTTCTCGGACAGCCAGGTCCCATTAAAGGCCATCGCAGCCTATAGCTTTAGGTCCAGACTGGCATGGGAATGCCTTCATGCGCTCAGCAGCTCGGCGCCCACAATAGGCCCTCATCTGGGTGCCGGCTCACAAGGGGCATGAGGGCAATGAAAAGGCCGACCACCTTGCGAAGAAGGGCACAGAAGCCCTACCCATTGGGCCTGAACCTCACATAGGTGTGACCAAAAGTCACCTGAACCGTTTGGTGGCTCAATGGGAGACACAGGAAAATAGCGCCCATTGGCATCGCCAGCCACGACTTAGACAATCAAGAAGGCTTGTTACGCCTTCTGGTCAAGGGGCAAAGGCGATGCTGACACTTTCCAGGAGGGATCTGAGGGTCTTGATTAGCTTCCTCACCGGACACTGCCCACTCAGGTATCACAACAAGATGGGCATCTCAGAGGCGGCGGAATGCAGACTCTGTGGTGAGGAGGACGAGACGGCGGAGCACATCCTATGTGAGTGCCCTGCCTTAGCAGTCAAACGCTTTGGATACTTTGACCAGGTGATTATTGAGCCCCATATCATAGCAGAAGCTGCGGTGAAGGACAATTCGGCTTCATAAAGGGGGCGGGTATGTACGACGCCTTTTACTAAGGAAGGGCTAGTGTCACAATAGGCCCACACGTGGCTGCAGTGACAAAGGGACTTGTCCCGCACGCCCTCGGAAATAAAAATAGAAACTATGTAAACATGAAGCGATCACGGTGAAGTGTTGTTTTACCAAGTTCAAAGGAACTGAGTGAAATATGTATTGACGTAGTAGCAAAAATCAGTGAATTCACGTAAAGCTAAGGAAAGTCGTGTGATGCGTCGTTTTGTTCAGCAATTCGTTAATGATGAAGCCCATTTCACTATAAAACAAGGAAATCAGTTAAACGCTTTACAGGTGCAGATAGAAAAGTACTGTCGTGTGTCGGTTGGGCTAGTTTTCAGTATTGCGGTAGCGTTACGCTTTAGATGCTTTTACACGTGACATGTGTGTTTCCTACTTCACTGTACGCTCTCAAGGCCACTACAGTGAGAACCATGAGAATCCCGTTTAGGGCTAATGACGTGCGAAGCGGCGGGTAATTTCGTATTCAATTTCAGCTTTAAGGCTGCCCGTATAATACGCTTAATGGAATTAAATTTCAAAGTAAAGGGGGAACAGGGAGAGAAAAAAAAGTTACGCTCAGCTTTCAACTTTGACACAATTAATTGAGCTCAATTAGTTGGCTCTGGACTGTTTGAAAATGAGCAAATGTGGAAAGGAATAATTAATTATCAAGGCCTACCCGTTTTCAAGCAGTTGATTTTATTAATGATCAGCTGGCCATCTCAGATAGCGTTGAAAAATACTCATCAAGTTATTTCTAGTGAGCCTCCGCGGCGCCGATCCACTTTAACATCTGGTTTGAGTCATTTCGTGTGAGACTCGGTACTCGGGCGAAGACTCCCTAGGGACGAGAAATTACACGTTTTCCTCGTAAAACGAGCGAGTAAACATTATTTTTTCTAACGAACAACTGGCCTGGATCCTGACTGCTGTGATGTGTACGTCGCAATCCTGTTTGAAGCGTACATTTTGGCTCAGTCCTTGCCCAAACAAGGGCAAACAAGCCTGTATAAGTACGAGCAGCACAATCATTTCCTGAACCGGGAACGTTGTTATGAACTAAAGGATAAACAAAGTGAAGAAAATCGCTGCGAATACGTGGGTGAGTGTTGTTTGATGCGTCCCGCCAGATATTTGTGTATTGATTGTTGTTTCTTCCCACTAGTCCAAAACCCCAATGGATATCATCTGCCCTGAGCGAGAAACGACCCACGCTTTGGGATCCTAGCGCCCAACGTATAGGACAGTAGGCAGAGTAAGAAAAACCACCATCTTACCCGTACCTGAACAGGACAGGAATTGACTTGTTTTTCATTGAAAATAAGTTACCGTCCATTAGTAATAAAACCCGAAAAAACTAAACTAAAACTAAACGTCTACTATTTCACGTACGAATATAGTCAACTGGGAGTGAGATAGTTTAAAACCCCAGACCAGGAAGTCAGTACGCGATAAGTTCATCGCAAGACCCTAAAAGAATAACTTTTGAGTGATTATGCCAAGTATTAAAGAAATTGGGTTATGTCCGCCAGTAGGCAACAGCTGCCCTCTACCGCATAATAGACTAAGAATGTGAGTTATTATTCATACATTGCGCATTACTCAGCCAGGAACAGTCGCTAGAATAGGCGATAGCAAAATCACGAGTGGTATAATAGCTCTCATTGGTGAAGTAAATATTAACGAGTGACGTAACTCTAATCAACTAATTATATCTATTCAAATTTCCCTCTATAATTGCAATGCGTTTTAAACTTCTCGGTAAATTATTCTTAACGACAGGAAGACATCAGAAGTGAAACTTAATTCCCTCCATTATCTTCAAGGTCAGGAAATTAGAGGTTTTCTTTGGCATCAGATTGAAACCATAACGAAACTTCTTCGATGCTCAGAAGCTATTTTTTCAATTGGCAAACTCATAGTTATTTCAAAGCTGATGGTCGAGCAGAATGTCTCGGCGTTATGTAAACAGTTGAGACTCCGTCGGGATATCTTCAAACAATTTACTATCAGTTAACAAGAGGAGGACGTTGTTTCCTGACGTGAGGTGTTCAAGCTCCCACAAATTCTTAATGACAGTTATTAGAATCGGGGGGAGGCAATTTCGGACCGTTGACAAGGCTGCAAAAATCTTTTCGATCTTTTTGTTAGATTCGCGGGGCAAAGGCTGGACCACCTGAATCTGAAAGATCCGGCCAAGGCTGTTATTAAGGTAAGAAGCAAAGCTAATGACTGCGACCTTCCTAACAATGTCACAGCATGGGCGTTAGGTTCTGGACTCGCTGCTGGTGATATTGACGCAGGGAAGTTTTGTGCTTAGTTATGGGCTCACTATGCGTATCATATGCTCATGCACATTTGAAAAACACAAAATTAAGTATAAAGAAAGAAATCAAGTTCCCACTCGTATCCTTAGGTTTCACCTTTTCCGATTAGAGACATTTACAGACCTTTATTGAGCAAAGGTCGCATGTGTCCCTCTCGTCCAAGACTTGAAACTCACTCGGAAGACCCAACCACGAGTCAACACAGGGCTACCCTTTGGTCTTGTCGATGTGTACCAGTAGTATGATCTCTGCATAAGAAGACCTCTAATCTATATAATCGCTGTTGCAATGCATCACACAGCTTTCCTCCGCCTCGGGTTCATTCAGATTTATGCGAAGTCTCCTCATCTGCAACACACCACATGCCTCGATACCCATAACATACTTGGTTTTTTTTCATGTTTTGGTGTCCCATGATGAAATGGCGGCGGGTGGCATTTTTGACGTCGGACAGTATGAGGTCTATAAATTCGGATTCGGTATAAACCTCTAGGATGCGTTGGACGGCTAGAAGGTCGTCCACAAAGTGACGAAAACTCTTCTGGGGGCCCTAGAGTCGGTGCAACGTAGACATTACTAATTTGTGACGCGAATGGACTGGGAGGAGGTGTGCTAACATGTGGGCCAATCACCGAAGGTAAAGTACGATGATTTGGGGAGCAACGGTATGCGACGGACGGAAATACAGGCTATACTCTTTACAACTGATATAACTCTCTCCGAGGGTTCAGGAGCAGTCATTTTGAGAAGTAAACAGACCTGTCCCACGATGATTTCCACCTTTTGTCTCAAGTCCTCCCTTTCCATCATCAGAAGGCTAGGCCTTCTCTCGTGTGTTGATCCTGTGATGAAGCGTTTGGAACGTTTCACTCCCACAGTGTCCCAGACTGTCTGATGCACTCACTCACTCATCAGGGAGGCAGCTAGAGCTGCAGGACCAATGGCATTTCGCCGTGGCACACATTGGGCCCATGTCCTACCTCCCCAGCGAGCCTGTTGGGGGGCCCGCTTAGTGCCCCAGCCGCCGCCGGTACCCCCCTGGGTAAGGAGGAGGCGGGTGCCTGGTCGGGGATCCTCGTGGCACTGATGGTGCAGGAGACGCACGAAACGCACGAGAGGGAAGTGAGCCTATAGGGCCAGACGAACCGAGTCTGGTTGGATGGTCCGCCTCAGGTCCAAGATGCCAGATACCTTTGTCCGCCCAGTGAGCCTCTTATGCCCAAGAATCCACTAAACACCAACTCAATTAGAGTTTACCAAAGAGTTGAGCTGCATTTTGCACTCCCTCCCCAGTTCCAACGCTGGTCACTATGCTGGTAGTTTTATGATTTATCTGGCGGTCCAAGAGATGATAGCATACATCTCCGTTGGAGTGGAACCCAGGGCAATGTACGTCCCATACCTCCCAGAGCCACTGTACCTTCCACCGTTTTGTATCGGGATTTTAATACCATTTGGATGCCCAAACCGTCAACATCAGTGGTGCTATAAGCTTCCTCCCAGTTGTACCTGTACCTCTCCTGCCAAACTTGTGCCTGGGCATCATTATATCAGCGATCACATCAATCCCACTACTAGCCTGTGTCACCTTGGCTATTCCAAGCCTAGTTAGTTTGTATGCCACCTCTGCCTTGACGCAACAAACCTAATCAAAATGTTTAGAGCTGGGGATGAATTTGCTCTCCTTATTTTGGCGACCTGGAGGCTCAAAATCAAATTTGAGATCCATGCACTATGTTTATGCACGAAGTGCAGATGGAGAACGTGGGGTGGCTGCTGATATCCTCATCATACTGTGCAGCCCCGAACAGCTGTCGTCAAACTGTTGATCACAATAGATTGATCTACCCTGTTCAAAACAGCCTGCAGAACCGGTCTATTCTTAGCTGTACTGCCTTCTTGCTTTAATGCTCCCCACCGGCCATTTGTACGATACAATCAACAAGCACTGAGGCAGAGAAGTTTTGTCTTAGGTCAGTTAAACCCAACACACACCAAGTGTTGATGTTCAGTACTCCAAGGCATGCATCCTTCTAATCGAATACTCCGTTTTCCTTAATGAATCAAGCGGTGGGGATTACGAACGTAACTCCTTTCTGTAGAAATCGATTTGTGAGTTGGGTATAAGTTGTTAGTCCAGTTTCCAGTTCAAGTTGTGAAAATCGTGTTCGATGAATTCGCGGGATAGTTTGTGTATGAGTTATTCATGACTCCAGCGCGCCACAATATCCAGAAAGTCCATAGGATCGTACGTTGAGTATTTCGAAGAAGTTTCTCGAATCCTTCGCTTCAGGTTGTGGCCCCTTCACCCGGCATAATTAATATTTCTTTCTCCTAAGTGGGGACCCATGTACTCTCATCGGCCTTATCTCTGAGGCCCCTCTTTTACGGCTCCCTATCTCTCACAAGGTTAGCGACTAACGAACCCGCTCTCAGATTCACACGAGAACTTGAAGAACCAGATACAGTTTTGACTCGAGTCGATTTCAGCAGGAGAACCGTTTTTCAGGCCGCTTCGGTGCATCGATCCTGTATTGCGCAATAAACTCAGGATTTTCTCCATTTAAGGGGGAAAAATTTTATTCCCGTTAGAGAATTAGGAAAAGTTATAACGTGAAACCAAGAACATGGCGAGTAAACCTGCTGATGAGCTAACATTCAACAATCTTAGACTCAGGACTCACACAAATCCCCAGATAATCCTCATTAGGGCAATTAAAAATTATGACGAACATACAATATCTTGCGAACAGTTTAGCCATTCTTGTAGTGGCGTTAATCGTCGCGAACTATTTTCACGGTCTCTTTGGCCGTACCCGAAATCTTACTGTTTATTGAAACGCTATTATTCCATTCCACTTGTGATTGAAGTTAATCTACATAATAGTGAGCATTTTTGAACCAATTACAACCTCTAGCTCACACTTATCGGGAGTTATCGAGTCCAATCCAAAAGCTTCAAAATCCAGGATTTGTATAGGAGTGACGTAAACAGGATTTAGGCGTCGAACGTACTAAAACTTTGTAGTTTCCTTCAGATATTTATGTTTCAAGGAGTACTGAGCCCGAAAAACACCATTTGGAAACATGGTCTAAGTAAGAGCAAGTCTGTGAACATGATGAGATAACCATATCGACCATATCGAGTTTGATATTTAGCCTCCAGGTCACCATGGAACGCCAAAATAAGGGTATGAGCAAAATTGGCTACGATTGTGGTTACACTTTTTTATTGGAAAGTTGAAAATGACACAAATATTCTGCAAAAATCTTATTTCTGGGAAAATGACGAAAGCGATAAATGATCAAAAATGTCAGTTTTTACTTTCCTTGGCTCTACGAAGTAGAAAGGGAAGTTATGTAATCGGCTGAAAAAGAAATTTTGATTTTTCTTCAGATCTTTACGTTTCAGACCCTCCTGAGTCCGAAAAACACTATTTGGGAAAATGGTCTGTGTGTCTGTGTGTGTGTGTCTGTGAACGACTTTTAGAGAAAACCACCGGATCAAATCAGCTCAAACTTCATATCTCGCCCACTGGTCACAATGGGACGCCATAATAAGGGTATGAGCAAAATCCACTGAAAGTTACCTATAGTTATCATAGTGATCAAAACACCAAATATTTTTTTCTCAATAACGGCTCTAACGATTTTGATTAAATTTTTTATATTGATAGCTCCCAATAAGACAACTATACCATAAAATTCCCATCTATGGGAAAATGACGAGAGCAGCACAATAAATTACCAAAACTTTCGACGTAATCGAGTGGTTTTTAGAGAAAACTGTTGGAGCGTCACTCTGCTGACTTCAACTGCTCCTCCAATAAGCCGCCACCTGACTTAGTGGCGTTCATGTGTTAAGCGTCTTCGCTTGTTCGTTCGTTCTGCTCCGCTCTATAATATGTCGTTTATGTTTGTTCTCTTAATATAATTTCGTTCCCGATCCGTTTTTATCCATTTCGCCTACTGCGTTTAAGCTTCTGCTTAAAAAAAACGACCAAGCCAAATCACTTCAAATTTGACCTCCAGCCTACAGGTTACCATGGGACCCAAAAAAAGGGTATGAACAAAATCCACCGGAAGTTAACTATAGTTGGCTTGGTGATTAAAACACCAAATCTTTTTCTCCAAAACGGCTCTAACGATTTTGATTAAATTTTTTATATTGATATCTTTTGATAAGGCCATAAAATTCTCATTCGTAGGAAAATGACGAGAGCAGCACAATAAATTATCAAAATTTTCGACGAAAAGCGTTTCTAGCGTGGTTTTTACTTTCCGCTACTCGAAGGGAAGGAAAGTATAGTAATCGGCCAAAAAAAAAACTTGGGTTTTCTTCAGATCTTTACGTTTCAGACCCCACTGAGTCTAAAAAACCTAATTTCGAAGCGAGGTCCGTGTGTGTGTGTGTGTGTGTGTGTGTGTGTGTGTGTGTGTGTCTGTAGTTCGATTTGCGGGAGAACGGCTGATCCGATTGAGCTGGTTCTTTTTTTGTTTTGTTCGTTGCTTTTTGTAGACACCAAAATAAGGTTATGGACGATTTCGGCCGAAGGGGGGGTGGTGGACAAAAATGTACCAAAAACTAGGGTTTATCGCATTTTTCTCGAAAACGGCTCTAACGATTTTGATTAAACTTTCAAATTATCTTCTACAAATCAATACCTAACTTTTCTTCTCAATACATATCTCCATGAAAATACGGTGAACGGAGATATGGGCCCCTGAAGCAAAAATAGGTTTTTTACGCTCTTTGGCAAAACGGCTTCAGCGATTTTCACCAAACTCACAGGATGTTTTCAAATAGTTAATACTGTTCTCAATAAATGTTCCTCTGACAGTCCATTGAACAGAGATAAAAATCAAAATGTGTCAAAAATAACGTTTTTTGGAACATTTCCGTAAATTCCAGGGTAACTTTTTCACTATATGTGATAAATCCTAATGGAGTGTCTTTTAGTTAGCCATACCCACATTTCGTTCTCCATAATTATTTCTGTATATATATGTTGAACGGAGATATAAGCCAAGTTAACTCAGAAAAGGAGATTTGTCGAATATTATTTTATCGGTATTCCGATTTTCTCAAAAACGGCTCTAACGATTTCGATCAAACTTACGGAGTACTCTCAACTACCTAGTCCCTACATTTTGTTCTCCATAAATGTTGCTGTAAAAATGCGTTGAACGAAGATATAGTGCCCGCCTATGTAGGTGGTATTCGAACTTAAAGGGGTGGCGGAAAGTTGTGTGTTGCTACGCACCAGATATTTTCTTATAAACTCCGCTGGAATGTAGGTAGTATGTTAAAGAAAATTGGTATTGTAGTCCAATTCAATACTCAGAGGGTGAGGTGTTTAAAACCGCTCACGAGTTACATGGGGCTCACTCCAGAAATTCCTGAATTTCAACTACCGCTGTTTCGCTTACTACCAGTTCTAACAGTTATTACTCAATAATATCTCTCAATAAGACAATTATACCATGAAATTCCCATTCGTGGGAAAATGACGAGAGCAGCACAATAAATTATCAAAATTTTCGACGAAAAGCGTTTTTAGCGCAGTTTTTTCCTTATAAACTCCGCTGGAAGTTGTGTAGAATGTTAAAAAAAATTGGTATTGTATTCCAATCCAATACCTAAAGGGTGAGTGTTTAAAAACGCTCATGAGATACATAGGGGTTACTCCAGAAATTCCTGAATTTCAACTACTGTCATTTCGCATACTACCAGTTCTAAAGGTGTTTACCCAATACTCTGGAAAAGTAATTACTATCCTTCTTCAAAAAATTTGTGTTTACAGCCTCATTAATTATCTGTGTACCAGTTGCTCAATAATGGCCCTGAAATGAGTACGAGCAGCACAATAAATTCCATAACTGTAAGCGCTACCGCTTCCTGCTGCTGTGCAGTGTTGTTTGACCAAGTTCAAATGAACTGAGTGATAAATGAATCGATTAAATAGAATTAGCCATGTACAAAGTGAATTGACGTAGAGCTAAGGAAAGTTGTGTGTTGCAACGCACCAGATATTTTTGTCATGAATCCCTCTCATATGGTCAATGCATTCTCAAAGCCCAATGAACCGCCTATTCGATGAGAATTTCAACCACATACGTTTCATTTACTGCTATTTCTCGGATATTTTACCTGATAAGTGGCAGAAAAAATGGCAGTTTTTCCCTCTTTAAAAAAGTCACGTTGACAGTCTCATTGCTGTGCACGATAGCGGACACGGCGTTAGTACTATAGCTGAAGCCATGAAAATTGCTGTATGTGCGTGGGCTGAGGAAATTATTTATGATCACAAAGTGAAAGGGAGGGGGATATATCGAGGGTGCGTAAATGTATTAGCGCTGAAGGAGGGGGGGGATTATTTTAGGGATTAGGTTCTTCTGATTCAGAAAGGCCCGTCAACAATTTGTCGCTGCACTCAGATTCTGTGAGCCACTGAGTAACATTCGAGTCTTCTTCATTCAAATCGCTAACTGAATTCTGAAATCATGAGAAACGTGGGATGTTAATAGAGTTCCACTGGATAGAACAAGTTCGCAAATGGCTTCCGGATACCTAATGATGAGAATTTGTCAGGCTTTGAGTAAACGTTTTATGACGTATAAACTAACGCCGAATATGGAAAGACTGAAGGTTGGTTCAGGTAAAGGTGAAAGAGGTCCTTCCTCACAACGTCATTTCTGAGGAATATTGAACTGCCGTGGGTGGTTTATGCAATTCTTCGCCGCGTTTACCGTTTAGGCGCATAACACTCTAATAACTTGAAAAGTTGCTTGGTACGTACATTTGCGCCATTCTCCGCATGGCTCTGGAGCTTAGGATCTACAGCTCTAGCCACACTTTCCGGAGGAACCTTCTTGTTTCTGCAGCATCCTAACAATTCAACTTTTTGTTGGAACGCCTCTCTGGCCGCAATCGTCTTTCGAACCAGTTGTCGTGTAACGTCGCCACCTGTGAAAAATAACGATTTTCAAATCACGGGAGTTCCACATAAAAAGAGAGCAACATACGTTCAGTTCAGGGGTCAGGATATTGCCAAACTGGCGGTTGTTGGTGCATTGGATGATGCTATTCCTACAAATATCAGGTGCACCTCATCACACAACAACTACGTCACCTCACTTCTTCATGGCTTTTTCGACTAACTCAATTTATTTTTCACTCAGTTCATTTGAACTCGGTAAAACGTCACATCACGGTGGCAGAGCAGTAGAGCTTACAATTCCAGAATTTATTGTGGTGCTCGTGCTCATGCCCCGACCAATATTGAGCTATTGGTGCACACATTGGAGCAATGTAATGATAATAACTGTTCAAGAGTTATCGAGTAAAAATGTTTAGAAATGAAACGTCAGGAGTTTCTTAAGAAAAACTGCACGAAAATCGATTTTCGTCAAATGTTTGATAATTTATTGTAGTGCTCTCGTAATTTCCATGAATGAGAATTTTATGGTAGTCTAAATAAAAGTTTAATCAAAATCATTTAGCCGTATTTGAAAAAAAAAAAATTTGATGTTTTGATCATAACACTACATCAACATTCAAACATCACTAACAATAGTTGGGTATGGGTGGGTTTCACTCGCAGTCTTGTTGTTTTCCCAAATAGTGTTTTTTTTTACTTGATGGGGTCTGAAACGTAAAGATCTTAAGGCCAGTTTCACATGGAGAGCCGTACGGCTCTCACTCGCGATGAGGAGCGTTTTCCGCTCTTGAGTCCCACTCTTTCACACGGAGAGCCTTTTTGGCTCTCGATCGCCTTTTTTTGGCAGTCATCTGCACCGAGTTGAAGAACGATGGATCGCACGCATGCTTAAGCCATTTACCTCCTTCACCGCCGTCGTGTTCAACGCCAAAAACGCAAAAAAAAAAAAAGGTACCAGACAGTATTGGGTCCATCTGATCAACCAACAGTGGGATGAAAAAGGAGTTTACGCCACTGAACGAAAAACTTCGAAAAGATGACAAAAGGTTTTTCAACTTCTTCCGGATGTCAATCGACACATTTGTTGAGCTCCTCAGCAAGGTGAAGAATGCCATTCAACTTGAAGATACCAAAATGCGTAATTGCATTAAGCCTGAATTAAGGCTTGCAACAACATTGAAGTAAGATGAGTTGCTTTGTTTTCAATTCACATATTTCCATGTAAAACTCCAAATATCTGCGTGAATTGTTGAAAATATGCACCTTTAAATCATTTTGAGTAGGAGCGGGAGCCGTTTTCGCTCGTCGTGTGAACGCTCTCATCCACCTCTTTGTATTTCGTTGAAGAGCCCGAGACTCCCGGCTCCAAGTGCCGAGCCATGGTCACTCGCGTCTCGCGAGCCTTCACCGCTCTCGCTCTCCATGTGAAACCTCCAATGCTCCTAGTGTATTTCAGTCTCACGCGCCGTCCTCTTCTTCGCGAGCGAGAGCCGTACGGCTCCCCGTGTGAAACCGGCCTAAGAGAACTCAAAATCTGTTTTTCAGCCGAATACATAACTTTCCTCGCCAAGGCTGCCGTTATTCGATGGAATAACCCTTACGACGACATACAAAGCCCTTTGGATCAGCATCTCTCAACACGTACCACGCCTATTGTGCTTGACCCACCCAGCACAAACCCCTGCTGTAGGAGAAGCTCCTCATCCATGTACTTCGCGTTGAAGTGAATATACTGCCGGGCCAGTAGAGCAGTTTGTGGTGCTTCCTTTCAACCGCATGACGAGATGAGTCAACGTATGAGTTCCTAGTGAGTTGCTTGTCCAGTTTCGCCCCGACGGTAAGGGGAAGTGGTGAGAGACTATGTTTCGTAGAAGCACAATGTCCACACAACCTATTCGGAGTAAGAGCTGGCTGAGACCTACTAATGCTCCTACCTTCTATCCGTGCAATAGTGCGTAGGACTGTGGCATGCAATTACAAATGCCACTTGGGGTGTGCGTTACCATGACACTATTCTCATGTATAAGGCCATCTATCTAGGCGTGATTGACTACTACCCTGTTGTCAGGGGTAGCAAACTTACAGTCAATCAAAAGAGAGTATTGGCCCAATCCCAGAGAGCTGCGGTCAGTTACCAATTGACTTGGCTGTTGAGTGCATGGTTGACATTAGAGAGTGAAACGGGAGCTTCCCCCGCTTTGGGCTGAACTCCGTGCGGATCTCACCACAGAACAGAAACTTGCCGCCATCAATGAATGGGCGTTAGAGAAATGGCAAGCGATATGAGAATCCTCGTCAAAGGGACGTAACACGTATGAGTTCTTCCCCAACATCCGTGAACGTCTTTCAAGAATGGGTTGAGCCAGATCACTGGACGAGCCAGTTCCCCATGCGACATGGTGACTTCAATGCCCGGCTCCACTTCTTTTCTCTCAAAGACTCTCCGTTATGCACGCCTTGCGCCTCCAGTGCGAAGGAAACAAGAAACCACGTGCTGCTCCACTGCAGTTTCTAGAACAGTGAGCGACGGTTGTTGGCAGGGCAAACGAACTTAGCAGCATTGACTGCTACAAAGCAAGCCTATACCCATTTTGCAGATTTCTCGAAGAAGGTGATGGCTAAGAAACGTGGTCGTAGTTGATCCGTCTTTTTGAAACTTGTCACCCAAGTAAATAGTTAGATCAGGTGGGAAACCAGATTAAGTACTCCTCCCAGACGGTACAGGATTCCTCAGGTGGTCACCTTCCCGCAGTAGCGCACGGGCACAGCTCTCTACGGAGAGACTGGCTAATGGCCAAATACATGCCGTACCTCCGCAGGTCTGAGTTCGGTGGATGCTGCAGTGGCTGGCCTCTTGCATATTAGCGAAACTGCAACTTCCATGACTATATAAAGGGTGTCCCAAAATTAACGCAAGATTTGAATATGCCGCCATTTATGCAGTACAGTGTTGCCAACCCTAAAAACAAAATAAATCGACAGTTGACAGTTTAGGGTTGGTAAAAATGGAGCGTTACGCAATAGAACAACGTGTCTTCATTGTTGAGCAATATTTCAAATGGATTATTGAGCAACAACAAATGAATGCTGATTTTTCGAGCAAACTCATCCTAAGCGACGAAGCACATTTTCACCTTGATGGCTTTGTTAATCGCCAAAATTGCCGCTTTTGGGGTTCTGAAAACCCACATGTGATTGTCGAAAAACAAATGCATCCACAACGTGTCACAGTTTGGTGTGCATTTTGGGCTGGAGGCATACTTTTTTGAAAATGAGGCTGGTCAAACAGTGACTGTTACTTCTGCTCGATATCACGACATGATAACACTGTTCTTTTTGCCGAAATTGGATGATATTGATGTCGCCAATATGTGGTTTCAACAAGACGGTGCCACATGCCATACAGTCCGTGAAACACTTCAATTATTGCATGAGACATTTCCAGGTCGTGTACTCTCTCGTTTCGGTGATCAGAGTTGGCCCCCTAGATCGTGTGATTTAACATGATTAGATATCTTTTTATGGGGTTATCTAAAATCACAGGTGTACGTCAACAAGCCCACAACTACGCGTGCATTAAAGGAAGAGATACAACGTTGCATCAACGAAATTCAGCCACATTTATGCAGAACGGTCATGGAAAATGTCGACAAACGAGTGCGTATGTGTATGCAAAGCCGCGGAGGCCATTTGCCCGATGTGTTATTCCATAAATAACCCTATCCTATGTACTTTATGAATCAATAAAAAATTACAATCAAAAGACTAAAAACTGAAAGAACTGAAAAGACTGAACTGTGTTTTCTATTTAATTCAAATCTTGCGTTCATTTTGGGACACCCTTTATAACCCTCATCAAGGGTTTAGGAACAGTCATCAAATAAGGAAACATACCTGAGATTCGTCCGTTCTGCTGGATGAACAGAAATTTCACACACTAGTTTCCAAAATATAGTACACACCGTGCAAACACGTTCAGCCAATATTGGACAGCTTATCGCCGAAATTAGTGTTGCTTAGGGGGGAAATTGGCCATAGAAACAAAAATCACAAAGCTACAATATCAAAATTTTCGTTCTGTTAACAGGAAATTATGCCAGCAATCCTTTTCTACACACACGTTATTTTGTATAATTGATTGTGCATCTTGCATGTTGGAACATTGTATAGAGACTTGTTTGCGAAGAAACGTGGCCACAGATGATCCCAGTTGGCCCTTTGAAACTTGTCACGGAAATAAATAGTTAGATCAGGAGGTAAACCAGATCAAGAACTCCCAGGTGGTACGCCATTCCTCTGCGCGGTAGCACACGAGCACAGCTCTGTACTGGGAGATTGGCAAACGAACAAATAGCTGCCGTACCTCCGCAGGTCTGAGTTCGAAGGATCCTGCAGTGGCTGGCCTCTTGCATATTAGCGAAACCTCAACTTCCATGACTGATATAACCCTTATATAACTTTAGAAGTAGTCATTTAATGAGGAAACATACCTGTGTGGAGACTTGTACAGTTCCAGAACTAGTAAGCTCAAACATTCTGTAAAACGTAGAAACCGCCCCATCAAACCAACAAACTGCACGAGTCATTTGTCACCCTAAGCGGGACTCACTTAATTCTTGGCCTTTGTGATCTCCGTATAGCAACCCCTTGATGAAATCGCAATCGCTTGTTACTGCCGTTCTCTTCATGGCTTGCTTTCGAACGTGAGATGATCGAATACCATCAACACCACCGTCGGCAGTTGTGTCACGTTCTGATTCGGGTTGTTAAGTTTATTTGAAGCTAACGGTATGAAGCAACGTGAAACTAATTCAAAACTCGAGGCATCTTCTTTGTGATATGCGACTGACTTGACGAGTTTGCGTCGAAATTGGAGAAACTCGATTCCACCAGAACAGCTTTGCTTATGAATTCCGAACTTGAATCAACGTGGGAGTCTGGATTTGAATCAAGCGTCTGTATCCCACCCACAGGGCTTGAATATAAACCCGGTACATTTATATTACAGACCAAGCAGTAATTCGTAACACATCCTGGTGAATGCATCCTAATCCGTCATTTGTAGTAGCACGGTCAAGTTTCACGTCAATTTATTTTAAAAACAGATTTTCCAGACAAAAGCGTTTCTGTTGAGGTTTTAGACAGGCCAATGCCCCGTGTTCGAGCTCCCTACAATTCAATTATTGTAGCGTCCAGATGACTTAATGTTATGGAAACCTGACAATTTTGAATGGCCGGACGGTGAGCTGGAAAGACTGACCTCTAGATGCTTCAAGTTACGTCATGGTAAGTTAGGAAGGGCCTGTGGGGTTAAGTAGTACGAAAGAAGAGAGAGATTTGATTGGGAGATTGCAAGTAGTCATTGAAGGGGTAGTGTTACACCAATACAGTTGGTTGAGGAAGTGGAGGCAGTATAAGGAAAGGCCAATTAATTGGGGAGAAGTAATGAGCCTCTTTGGTTTAGTCAAGAATGTGAATGTTAAAATGACTGTTGAAACGGATTAATTTAAAGTAAAAAATGGTTAAAATCAATGCAAAAAAGCGAAATACCACATACCAAGTTTAGTTTGATTATTGAGGATAGTTTCGCAAACCTCAGGAGATCTATACGAAGGGCTTCATGCATAACTTGAGCTTTCCAGTAGATGATTGGCAAGACGTGGGCCAAGGATGGTCCTGAGGATGTACAGAGCGATCAGCGGCTGAGTATAGTGGGTTGTATGCAGACAAGCTGCGCTGTAAGTACTGCTAGGTCATGTACATTTCCACGTACATGTGGTGAGAGCTACTTAGACATCGCATGAAGGGCTGGGCCTTGTCAGGCGGGGTAGACGAGTAGAAGATATTGTCCAACCTCCAACCACGGATCCATGAACGATTCAGATGGGAAGAAGGTAGTCCCTCTCTTGAGGCCTGGTATATTGCTTGGATGGATCAGTGAGATGTGGCCTAGCAGGTGTAGGAGTTTATGGGCCTGATCTGAGTTGGGTGCCGGGTCCAATAAGGATACAAGAGAATAAGGAGGACGACAAACTGGCGAGAGATATCTGAGCTTCTCCCCGCGGCCCCTGAGCCCGTTGTAGGGACAACCAACAGCCATTTGAATTAGGAGGTTGGCAAGTAGGAGGAGAAGTGCAGGGGGATGTGCTAGGCCCAAGGCCGTATTGGGGTTTATATGAGTTGCATCAAATTTATTTTAAAAAAAATAATATTTTAAAAGTATTGCTTCATTCTTCACTATATTTCAATTTGATGCGTTCATAACCTTCGTGATCATTTAATAAAAACCCTGCATATTATTACACAACGGTTTATTATTGTCATGAACTGCTTGACCTAGTATTAGTGCACCCCTATCCCATTCGATTCAGCATCGAATACTAGTAAACCATACGAAACATGTCCTGACTAGAATGGAACTACGGAAACATAACGTCTGATGATTTTGCCCCGTCAGGTCGGGGAAATTGGAACGGGGGCGCTTCGAGTGAACCCGTTGCGAGGCGAAAGGGGAGTTGAGCAGTTGAGCGGGCGGGCGGCTTTGCGAGGCGAGGATGTTTTTTATTGTGACGGGAGGGAGGGAGGGACTTCAAACGACGAAACGTTGACTTCCGCTTTAGTTCCTGCATTGTACTGCGTTTCGTTAATTTTTTTAACCATTGTTTGCCCATTACAACCACAGGCTTCTTCCGATCGGATTGCTGAGATGGCGGGCACAACTAGATACCAAATCCGATTTTTGTGCGAAAGAACGAATCTTTCAGACCACATTAAAGGCACAAAACGGCCTGGACGGCGAATGGGGGACGGCGGACGGACATTGCAGATTTGGAATCTCCAAGTCTTGAAACGTAAAGTATCAAATTTTGAGGGGGGGTTGTAAAAAATTTGTCGTGACCAAAAACATAGGGTTATCATTCAGAATGAATATTAAACCAAAAGGAGTAGTACATACGCAGGAATCATATTGTTGATCAAACGAAAGTGAGCATTCTCTTGTCTCGTACTTTCTTGTTCCTCGACCATTTCTAAAGTGGTGGACATGTCATACCTCGATGGGATCCTCACAAGCCATGTTAACCCTCTCTCACTTGCTGTGTTGTTACCTTTTTCCTCTACAAATTTGTTTAACATTTTTCAAAACGGTTCCCCATTCTTCACCCGCAAGCTTCGACTACTCGTCTGCCCACTGATTGGCCCTAGACGTGAATTTTTTTCTCTGGGTTACTACTGGTTCTTGTGCACTGTCCTACTGTGGCTGGTCCTCTGTTGATTTAGACTCGATCCTGTCTTTAAATAAACTCAAAACTCGAACTGAGATGGTGGTTTTGTGCACGCTCGATATGTTTTCTAACTGCACAGCGAATAAACACGTAGTTCAGGTGGGGGCTTCAGCGCGGTTCGCCCTTCTCGTCATGGGAGAAGTCGGCGGAATGATCCGTGAATAATTTAACAGAAATCCGGAGGTTCACGTATTTGTAATTGATGCGAGTAACGCACGAATATGAAAAACGATAAGAGCAGTTATAGAAACCACTAATCGTCGCCGGCAATTGACGATGGAATTGAGCTATTATCTTTCTTACTACAACTTGGTTTCAGCGAAGTACAGAAAAATATCGCGAGGAATAACTCACCGGTTATTTCGGGGTGTTACCCCATTTTGGTTCAAATCCTCTTAATCATAAATTAGCGAAAAGACAATTGAGCATGTCTCAACGCGAAATTTTGGGTTATACACATTTCGAGTAATGTTCTCCATCACTACACTCTGAAACCACTAATGGTGATACATCACACGAAAATTGCGGTAATAGGCGGAAAGAGGGACGTAACGAGCGAGTCATTGAAATCCTTGGCGTGCACCTACAAGGTATCCAGTTTTTAGTCGTGTTGTGTTTCACTGCTGTTGCTTCAACTGTGTATTGAGCATCGCCAAAAGTGAGAAAAGAAATGTATTACCGCGTGGTAACTTCTCTTTGGCTTTTTATAGACCAAAGAGCACTTGAGAAAATTGTGAGAGTGCGGCTTTTTCTGTCAGCAACACACGGAAGTTGGGCCTTCGCAGCGTGAGACTCGTTGTATCGATTTGTCGAGCGACGAAGAGATTCTGAAGCTCACTGAGCAGGTGAGTCGAACTATGAAAATCCTCACTAGCAATCATCAGGTCACAGCTCACATTAAACTTATTACAACCGGGAAAGACTACACAAATGATTAACGAAAATTGAGGAGGTTATTTATTTTTTATCTAAACAAACTAACAAATCATTTACGTATTTTATTCGTCTTCTTCCGAGATTGTTTCGCTCTTCAGTTGATGCATGGGAGAAGGATGAGATTCTTCTTCACCTAATGACAAAGGATTGAAGGTAGAAGGTTGGGAGTGCGTGAATAAAGGATCCTGATCCTGCGCAAATAGAGGGGGTTGAGTCAAATGCGACGTATGTGGACAGCGAGGATCATCCTCTTGGCCGTGTGAAGCCAAGGATTTTTCTGATTGAATAAAAAACTCCGCGACAGTTCGTTGAAAAGCCCATTTTAGATTTTTCGGCAAAGATCGATAATCATCGAGGATTGACATTAAGTAACATGCGTCGGGGTCAGCTCCTTTTTTGTTGAAACGCTCCACTATTCTTGAATTTTCTTCAAAGTACTCAATGACTTCCATTGCAGTTTTTTCATCTGGAGGAGACTTGCGATTTCGAAATGGAGACATCGTCGGTGTTGTGGTAAACGGGGGAGAGTCTTTAGGTAAAGATATTTCTGGTGGCGTCACTGAAACAGAAGGACCAGGGTCTACAGAGGTAGTGTCGGCAAGAGTGTCTTCGTAAATGACGGGGCTTCCTGGAGGGCTACTTTCCGTCGTACTGCAAAAAAAAAGAGTACCATTTCGAGACATTTTCTAAATCATATGCCTAAAATAAATAAAACAGTCTCCCAACCATGACTTTTTCAGGTAACTCCACGGAATTCGACCTTGAACCTGGTCAGACTGGTGCTGCATTGGGTAATGTAGTGTGTTGTTAAATATCGGGTTGAAAGTTTGACTGAAAACGCATTAAATGGTACGATGCATCTTCTGTGGGGTTTAGCGTTTGATAAAAGTTGCACAACTGGAGTTCCGTCGAATTTAACCCATCGGAATTCAAAATACAGACGCCTTCATGACGTTATAAACTTGAACGGAATCTACTGTACAGTTCAACTCATTTGGTTCACAAACGTTCAAAACTAAGTAGTGATAGAGCAGCTTAAAGTGCTTTCAGCAAACCTTGGTATAGGGAGGAAATTATTTCCCCAATATGAACTGCGGAATCAACGACAAGGAGTTCATTTCACAAGCTGTGTGCCTCATTCGATTTTGTTAGGTGGCTATTCCATTTCCACAATAGCTTCACCTGGTTTATGGCCGTCACAGAATTTGGTATTCTCAAACACCAGGTTTGGTGTTTCTGGTGAACGAATATGTAAAACATAATGAAACATTTGTATTCACTATAGTTGCTTACTCGAGTCTGTCAGTTGGAAGTAGCAGAAACTGAAGCTTATCCTCGTAGCTGTATTTTCTTTTTCTGAGCGTAGGGTCCGAATTCCTGAACATCTGGATCTTAAACATATAGTCCTTTACATGCTTCCATTTAGATTTCAACAAAGCAACTGGAACAAACGTTATTCATTCTCAAACGTGTGCAAGTTGGCGTTATGGACTAAGATTATGTAAAACATTATCTAGCTGCAGCCCGATTGCAAAGTTCCACACCTTCATGTTTATTCTTCTTCTTTAGTACCAAAGTGCGTTATTCATTTTGCTTCGATACAATTGGACATTAGCCTGCGCTGTGATAGATAAAGTAAAGCATTTGACATCATAAAGCAGCAATCAATGTAAAACAAGAGTTACAATGTTGCAGAGCAAATGGTGAGTTGTGCTTTACTTTGTTTCTGCTTCCCCTTTTGGTCCAGCTTTCCCCAGTTGTCGATTGCCCTCTTCGCTACAGAGATCCAACACTTCTCTCGTACATTGGTCTTCCTATAGTTGCCTGAGCTCTTATCCCAAATTGAAGGTTCTTTTTTAACCGCCTCAATCAGACGCTCCACGTTTAACACCATTTTCGGAAAACTTTTGAATTTACGTCATGCGAATTAGGAATGCAGCTGAAGAAAACAAGTAATGAATGAAAACAACCTCCGCGCCGGCTCTCACGCTGACCGAAATAAGACTGAAGCGGAACTGACGTCGTTCATTGTCCCCTCCCAGCGGCGGAAATTCCGCTCGGTGCTCCCCAACTAGGATCGATCTGAGGGGAGACGGCCGCGACGGAAATTTCCCTCTCTGCTTGCCACTGTGGTGGCCTGAAAAGCAACTGCCACGTACTTCTCCTTCGGTGAACGTTCAGGAGTCTGCCGAACTTTATCTTCCTCTCTTTCCACTCAGTGGCTTCTGCGTTGCAAGCCACCCATTTGCTGCAACTCAGCTTTTTAAAATCACGAAACGTGTGGAGCGAAGTGATTGCGACTTTTGAAGCGCCTGTGAAATAATTCCCAGTCGTGTATTTATCTGAAACAGGAAATCGCTTTGAGGAGCCATTACCAGCTAATTGTTTTCAGTGCCATCGCAGTTCAACATGAACGTAAAATATCTGGTGCGTTGCAACACACTACTTTCCTCAGCTCTACATCAATTCACTTTGTACATGGCTAATTCTATTTAATCGATTCATTTATCACTCAGTTCATTTGAACTTGGTCAAACAACACTGCACAGCAGCAGGAAACGGTAGCGTTTACAGTTCTGGAATTTATTGTGCAGCTCGTACTCATTGCAGGACCATTATTGAGCAATTGGTACACTGGAAAATTAATGAGGCTGTAAACACGAATTTTTTGAACAAGGATAGTAATCACTTTTGCAAAGTTATTGGGTAATAACTGTTAGAACTGGTAGTAAGCGAAACAGCGGTAGTTGAAATTCAGGAATTTCTGGAGTGAGCCCCATCTATCTCATGAGCGGTTTTAAACACCTCACCCTCACGGTATTGAATTGGACTACAATACCAATTTTCTTTAACATTCTACCAACATTCCAGCGGAGTTTATGAGGAAAACGTAGAGCCAAGGAAAGTAAAAACCGCGCTAAAAAGTTTTTCGTCTAACATTTTGATAATTTATTGTGCTGCTCTCGTCATTTTCCCACAAATGGAGATTTTATGGTATAATTTCCTTATTGAGAGCTATCAATATAAAAAATTTAATCAAAATCGTTAGAGCCATTTTTGAGAAACAAAATTCGGTGTTTTGATCACTATGATAACTATAGTTAACTTTCGGTGGATTTTGCCCATACCCTTATTTTTGCGTCCCATGGTAACCTGTAGGCTAGACATCAAGTTTCAGCTGATTTGGTACGGTTGTTTTCTCTAAAAACCGCGCTATATTCGAATTCGTCGAAAGTTTGGGTAATTTATTGTGCTGCTCTCGTCATTTTCCCACGAATGGAAATTTTATGCTATAGTTGCCTTGTTAAGAGCTATCAATATAGAGAATGTAATCAAAATCGTCAGAGCCGTTTTTGAGAAAAAAAAAATATTTGATGTTTTCATCACTATGATAACTATAGTTAAATTTCGATGGATTTTGTTCATACCCTTATTTTGGCGTCTCATGGTAACCTGCGGGCGAGATATCAAGTTTGAGTTGATTTGGTACGGTGGTTTACTCTAAAAATCGTTCACAGACACACATACACACAGACCATTTTCCCAAATAGTGTTTTTCGGACTCAGGAGGGTCTAAAACGTAAAGATCTGAAGAAAACTCAAAATTTTTTTTCATTCGATTACATAACTTTCCTTTCTACTTCGTAGAGCCAAGGAAAGTAAAAACTGAAATTAGTGGTGTGGCTTCTCCAGTAAATACACAATTTTGTTCTGTTTATGTGTTACCAGGAAATTATTCTACACACACTTTATTTTGTATTATTGATTGTGCATCTTGCATGTTGTAACCTTGTATGGAGACTTGTTTGCGAAGAAACGTGGCCACAGTTGATCTGTCCCTCTGAAACTTGTCACGGAAATAAATAGTTAGATCAGGAGGGAAACCAGATTAAGAACTCCCAGCTTGTATGCGATTCATCATGTGGTCACCTCTGCACGGTAGCACACGGGCAATCTCTCTACTGGGAGATTGGCAAACGAACAAATAGCTGCCGTACCTCTGCAGGTCTGAGTTCGAAGGATGCTGCAGTGGCTGGCCGCTTGCATATTAGCGAAACCGTAACTTCCATGACTGATAGAATCCTCGACGAGGGTTTAGGAGTAGTCATTTAATGAGGAAACAGACCTGTGTGGAGACTTGTACAGTGCCAGAACTAGTAAGCTCAAACATACTGTAATACGTAGAAACTGCCCCAACAAACTGCATCACGAGCCATTTGTCTGCCTAAGCGGGACTCACTTAATTCTTGGCCTTTGTGATCTCCGTATAGCAAACCCTTGATGAAATCGCAATCGCTTCTTACTGCAGTTCTCTTCATGGCTTGCTATCAAACGTGAGATGATCGAATACCATGCTTACGAATATGATACTAGAGGATGTAGGGGGTTTCACAGCCTTTCGACATGGATATGTGTTATGGCTGAAGATCATTACACAATTTGCGTGATACCTGAGAACTAGACGTTTTTTAGTCACTTCTCGGGGTGAATAAATTTGAATAAACCTGAAATTTAGCACGTTGCTTCCTTAGGAACCAGTGATAGATATTTTCTTGGTGAGGTGGATTTTTAAGTTGAAGGGAGAACTGCTACATCTCAATGCAAAGCCGTATAACACTAACCACAACAAGGAGTGTGCTCTGTGCAATAGGCATGAGAGGGAAGACTTGCACCACTTTCTCTGTACTTGCCCAGTACTTCTCCAAGTAAAAAAAAAAACTTGGTTTTTCTTCAGATCTTTACGTTTTGAGGCCTACTGAGGCTAAAAAGCTAATTTCGGCGCGTGGTCCGTGTGTGTGTCTGTAGTTCGATTTGCGGGAGAACGGCTGATCCGATTGAGCTGGTTCTTTTTTGTTCTGTTTGTTATTTTTTGTAGACACCAAAATAAGGTTATGGACGATTTCGGCCTGTGGGAAGGGGGTGGGGGGACGAAACCGTACCAAAAACTTGTATTTTTCGCATTTTTCTCGAAAACGGCTCTAACGATTTTGATTAAACTTTCACATTTTCTTCTACTGATCAATACCTAACTTTTCTACTCCATACATATCTCCATGAAAATACGGTGAACGGTGATATAGGCCTATGAAGCAAAAATAGATTTTTTACGCTTTTTGGCAAAACGGCTTCTGCGATTTTCACCAAACTCACAGGATGTTTTCAAATAGTTAATACCTACGTATTGTTCTCAATAAATGTTCCTCTGACAGTCCATTGAACAGAGATAAAAATCAAAATGTGTCGAAAATAACGTTTTTTCGAACATTTCCGTAAATTCCAGGGTAACTTCTTCACCAGATGTAATAAATTCTAATGGAGTGTCTTCTGGTCACCCATACCAACATTTGGGTCCCGATAATTATTTCTGTATATATATGTTGAACGGAGATATAAGCCAAGTTAACTCAGAAAAGGAGATTTGTCGAATATTAATTTATCGGTATTCCAATTTTCTCAAAAACGGCTCTAACGATTTCGATCAAACTTACGGAGTACTCTCAACTAACTAGTCCCTACATTTTGTTCTCCATAAATGTTCCTGTAAAAATGCGTTGAACGAAGATATAGCACCCGCATATGTAGGTGGTGTTCGAACTTACGGGGGTGGCGGAAAGTTGTGTGTTGCTACGCGCCAGATATTTTTTGTAATACAGAAGGAATCTTTTTTTTATTACTTTGTTTTATTTTGTCAATAAACTTTTTTCTTCTTCTTCTTCTTCTTCTTCTTCTTCTTCTTCTTCTTCTTCTTCTTCTTCGCTAGGAATAGCTGACGCTTAATAATAATGATCCTGGGACTCAGCCAGGATCAGTCAAGTGGCTTCCAAAGTGGTGTGCGAAGCTATAATTTGGTATATGCTCCCTCTTAGGACCTAACAGTTGACGCAGGATCAGGTGCATTCAGCCAAAATTCATTTCTCAATAAAGTAATCATTTTTTTGATATGCAGCTGCATGCAAAATGTTTAATGTCTCGCTTAGTATCCAAAACAGACATATCAATGACCACCACGCCCGTCAGAGCCCCAATATCTCGCGAGTCACCAGTTACCGATTTGAAAGGAGTAGCACTGCACCGAAGATCAAGTGGAAATCAAGTGTCGATTCAGGGTTGAGATCTTCATCGAAAACAATGTGTCTTAGGTCACCGAAGCTACTAACGAACTCCTGACGTTTTGAGGATAATCATGAAAAAAAAAACCCCTGCAAATAATCACACAACGGTTTATTATTCGGATAATCAGCTTGACCTAGCATTAATGCTCCGAGACCCATCCTGTTCGATTCAGCATCGCAAAATATCATAATGAAACCCAAAAAAGGTCGAAAAGAACTGAATCGTAATATTAAAATAAACAAAAAAAAAACGAAAGTATCCAGAAAAAACTGAATTTTAATATGGAAACATGCACGCTAAATACTAATTTCAAAATTTAACCAAAAATCTATGAAAAAAAAACAAAATGAGAATGAAACGAAAGAATCTAAAAAAATTGAATCGTATTAAAACCAAAACGTCGGGGAAATTGGAACGGGGGCGCTCGAAGCGAACCAGGGGGGAGTTGAGTGTTGGGAGGTAAGCGAGCGGGAGGCGCGCTGCTCGCTCGCCTCGAGTTTTTTAATGAGACGGGCGGGGCGGGGGGAGTTCAAACGACAAATGCTGTAGCTCCCGCGCTGTACCGCGTTTCGTTAATTTTTTTAACCGTTTTTTGCCCATTACAACCACGGGGTTTGTCCAATCGGATTGCCGAGATGGCGGGCACAACTAGATACCAAATCGGATTTTTGTGCGAAAGAACGAATTTTTTAGACCACGTTAAAGGCACAAAACGGCCCGGACGGCGGACATCGGACGGGGGACGGGGGACGGCGGACGGACATTGCAAATTTGGAATCTGCATGTCTTGAAACGTAAAGTATCAACTTTTGAGGGGGGTTGTAAAAAATTTTTCGTGACCAAAAACATAGGGTTATTATTCAGAATGAATAATAAACCAAAAGGTCCTTCCGCACCGGCAAATTCAGCATTTTCTGAATGTTCTCAATCTCACCTCTATATTGTTTGTAGAAATTGTGTCGCTAGTGTAAGGAATGGTAATTCTCTTGATTCCATTCTATTTTAATTCTCTCCAAACAACTTATTTGCCTTTAGAACAAAAGCTGTTGATTTCGGAGTAACATCACTAAAACGTTTGTTCAGGCTTTCTCATAAGCAATGGTACTCATCTGTACAGTGCACATTATTTCCTCATTGCTATGGGTAAGTCAAAGAAATCACTATCATTTGAAATACGTATATAAAATGTAAAGGGTATCATTGAACGAAGGTATCCAAGAGTACCAAGTGCAGCTGCAGCGTGTCTGTCGTGATCTATTCCTCCATTAATCTCTAGTCCACTCTGCGGTTTTCCCTGATGTGATTAAGCGCCTGTGACTACACTACGGAGACCCGACAAAAACTTTGTGTCTCCAGCTTTTGATCGATAAATGACCAGGATCTCCGGCGTCGCGTTGTTTCCCCGATTGTTTAGAGACAGCCAGAGACTGAATTCGGTGACGCCGTCCTGCCGAGTCAGCGTATGGTGGGGGCTTCAGCGTGGTTCGCCCTTCTCGTCGTGGGAGAAGTCGGCGGAATAATCCGTGAATAATTTAACAGGAATCCGAAGGTTCACGTATTTGTAATTGATGCGAGTAATGCACGAATATGAAAAACCCTGCAAATTATTACACAACGGTTTATTATTCGGATAAACAGCTTGACCTAGCATTAATGCTCCGAGACCCATCCCGTTCGATTCAGCATCGAAAAATATCAAAATAAAACCCAAAAAAAGGTCGAAAAGAACTGAATCGTAATATTAAAATAAACAAAAAAACGAAAGTATCTAGAAAAAACTGAATTTTAATATGAAAACATGCACGCTAAATATTAATATCAAAATGTAACCAAAAATCTTTGAAAAAACCAAAAGAAGAATGAAACGAAAGAATCTAAAAAAATTGAATCGTATTAATACCAAGAAAAATGAAACGAACGAACTATTAAATAAATGAAGCAAAAATAAATGAATAATGAAAAGTTCAATCGAAGTTAACAGATATTTTGCTAACGGAACTAGTTGAGACGGAGCGAAACAGTCATTCGTGGAGGTGAAGACGAGAACAAGGCAATCGGACGATAAACAGACAAATCGTAATGCCAAAGGTTAAATACGAAACACGAGTGCTTCCTAGAGGAAGCAAAAATATCTGGTGCGTTGCAACACACAACTTTCCTTAGCTCTACGTCAATTCACTTTCTAACATTCCAGCTGAGTTTATAAGGAAAAAACCGCGCTAAAAACGCTTTTCGTCGAAAATTTTGATAATTTATTGTGCTGCTCTCGTCATTTTCCCACGGATGAAAATTTTATGGTATAGTTGCCTTATTGAGAGCTATCGATATAAAACAATTCACTTTGTACATGGCTAATTCTATTTAATCAATTCATTTATCACTCAGTTCCTTTGAACTTGGTCAAACAACACTTCACAGCAGCAGGAAGCAGTAGCGCTTACAGTTCCAGATTTTATTGTGCTGCTCGTACTCATTGCAGGACCATTATTGGGCAATAGGTACACAGATAACTAATGAGGCTGTAAACAAGAAAAATAGATTTCGTCGAAAGTTTTGGTAATTTATTGTGCTTCTCTCGTCGTTTTCCCACACATGGAAATTTTATGCTATCATTGCCGTATTGAGAGCTATCAATATAAAAAATTTAATCAACATCTTTGGAGCCATTTTTGAGAAAAAAAATATTTGGTGTTTTGATCACTATGATAACTATGGTTAACTTTCGATGGATTTTGTCCAAACCCTTATTTTGGCGTCCCATAGTAGCCTGCGGGCGAGATATCATGTTTGACTGGTTTTGGTACGGTGGTTCTCTCGAAAAATCGTCCACAGACACACACACAGACACACATACACACACAGACCATTTTCCCAAATAGTGTTTTTCGGACTCAGGGGGGTCTGAAACGTAAAGATCTGAAGAGAACTCAAAATTTTTTTTCAGCCGATTACATAACTTTCCTTTCTACTTCGTAGAGCAAGGAAAGTAAAAAAAACCGGCGCCCGTAAACGTTGTGGCCTGCCCCACCCAGGATGTAAAAATACCTTGAAAATGATACGAAACACGTGCAATTATACTGCGTTTCGTTAAATTTTTTAACAATTTTTTGCCCATAACAATCATGGGCTTTGTCCGATCGGGTTGCCGAGATGGCGGGCACAACTAGATACCAATTTGGATTTTTGTGCCAAAGAACGAATTTTTTGGACCACGTTAAAGGCACAAAACGGCCCGGACGGCGAATGGGGGACGGCGGACGGACATTGCAAATTAGGAATCTCCAAGTCTTGAAACGTAAAGTATCAAATTTTGGGGGGGGGTTGTAAAAAATTGTTCGTGACTGAAAACATAAAGTTATTATTCAGAATGAATAATAAACCAAAACGATAAGAGCAGTTATAGAAACCACTAATCGTCGCCGGCAATTGACGATGGAATTGAGCTATTATCTTTCTTACTACAACTCGGTTTCAGCGAAGTACAGGAAAATATCGCGAGGAATAAATTACCCGTTGTTTGGTGGGGCTAGCCCATCAGGTTCAAGGAAGCTTGATCATAAATTAGCGACAAAACAATTGAGGATGTCTCCACGCGAAATTTTGATTTAGACACATTTCGAGTATTGTTAACCATCAGTACACTCTGAGGCCACTGATGGTGATACATCACACGAAAATTGCGGTAATACGCGGAAAGTCCTTGGCGCGTACCTGCAAGGTATCCAGTTTTTAGTCGTGTTGTGTTTCGCTGCAGCGATTGATTCAACTGTGTACTGAGCATCGCCAAAAGTGAGAAAAGAAATGTATTACCGGGTGGTAACTTCTCTTTGGCTTTTTAAAGACCAAAGAGCACTTGAGAAAATTGTGAGAGTGCAGCTTTTAGCTTTTTCTGTCAGCAACCCACGGAAGTTGGGCCTTCGCAGCGTCAGACTCGTTGTATTAATTTGTCGAGAGACAATGAGATTCTGAAGCTCACTGAGCAGGTGAGTCGAACTATGAAAATCCTCACTAGCAATCATCAGGTCACATCTCACATTAAACGTATTACGACCGGGGAAGATTACACAAACGATTAACGAAAATTGTGAAGGTTATTTATTTTTTATCTAAACAAACTAACAAATCATTAACGTATTTTATTCGTCTTCTTCCGAGATTGTTTCGCTCTTCAGTTGATGCATGGGAGAAGGATGAGATTCTTCTTCACCTAATGACAAAGGATTGAAGGGAGAAGGTTGTTGGGAGTGCGGGAATAAAGGATCCTGATCCTGCACAAATAGAGGGGGTTGAGTCAAATGCGACGTATGTGGACAGCGAGGATCATCCTCTTGGCCGTGCGAAGTCATGGATTTTGCTGATTGTATAAAAAACTCCGCTACAGTTCGTTGAAAAGCCCATTTTTGATTTTTCGGCAAAGATCGATAATCATCGAGGATTGACATTAAGTAACATGCGTCGGGGTCAGCTCCTTTTTTGTTAAAACGCTCCACTATTCTTGAATTTTCTTCAAAGTACTCAATGACTTCCATGGCAGGTTTTTCATCTGGAGGTGACTTGCGATTTCGAAATGGAGACATCATCGGTGTTGTGGTAAACGGGAGAGAGTCTTTAGGTAAACATATTTCTGGTGGCGTCACAGAAACAGAAGGACCAGGCTCAATGGAGGTAGTGTCGGCAAGAGTGTCTTCGTCAATGACGGGCCTCCCTGGAGAGGTACTTTCCGTCGTACTGCAAAAAAAAGAAGAGTACCATTTCGAGACATTTTCTGAACCATATGAATAAAATAAATAAAACAGTCTCCCAACCATGACTTTTCCAAGGAACTACACGGAATTCGGCCTTGAACCTAGTCTGCCTGGTGGGGTGTTGGGTAATGTAGTGTGTTGTTAAATGTCGGGTTGAAAGTCTGACTGAAAACGCAGTAAATGGTACGATGCAGCTTCTGTGGGGCTTAGCGTTTGATAAAAGTTGCACAACTGGAGTTCCGTCGGAATTCAAAATACAGAGACAGCCTTCATGACGTTATAAAATTGAACGGAATTTACTGTACAGTTCAACTTATTTGGTTCACATACGTTCAAAACTAAGTAGTGGTAGAACAGCTAAAAGTGATTTCAGGAAACCTTGGTATAGGGAGGAAATTATTTCCCCAATATGGGCTGCTACCCGAGATAGGGGCAGTGTATGTCTAACAGAAACCTTGCAAACAATAAACAAAAATGTGAAGGTCGAGCAGACACTGCAATCATCAATCAACGCGATAAGGTCATTATAACAGTCTGACAATTAAGGGCTGAGCAGCTTAACGTTTTCCATGACATTAACGAATAAAGTGAAAACGCCAAACTCGCGATCTTAGCATGGAACATGCTTTAGACGTCACCTAATTGTGACAAAACGTCAGGCTGGGAGGGAACGAAATCATGTCAGGGAAGAAGTATATGAGAAACTTTGCCCTTGGGACCTCGTGTCTTCCCATCTCTCCCTTCACGTCCACTCCCACTCATTAATTCCTCGTTTTACGTCCCGCACCCTGCCCTAGTATCTGACTGTATTCGCCCTACAGACTTTTCTCCATAGGGGGAATCAACGACGAGGAGTTCATTTCATTCGATTTTGTTATTCCATTTCCATAATAGCTTCACCTGTTCTATGGCCGTCATAGAATTTGGTATTCTCAAACACCAGGTTTGGTGTTTCTTGTGAACGAATATGTAAAACAAAATGAAACATTTGTATTCACTATAGTTGCTTACTTGAGTCTTTCAGTTGGAAGGAGCAGAAACTGAAGCTTATCCTCGTAGCTGTATTTTCCTTTTCTGAGCATAGGATCCGACTTCCTGAACACCTGGATCTTAAACATATAGCTCTTTACATGCTTCCATTTAGATTTCAACAAAACAACTGGAACAAACGTAATTCATTCTCAGATCTGTGCAAATTGGAGTAATGTACTAAGATTATGTAAAACATTATCTAGCTGCAGCCCGATTGCAAAGTTCCACACCTTCATGCTTCCATGCTTGTTTTATTCCCCGAGAGTAACAACGCAACATGACGGCGTTGCAAGTACTATCTGAAGATGAAATCCTTCTTCAGAGCCGAATACTACCCAACGTGGGTAAAGTCGCTAATTGTCAATCTGGGAACTCCTTTTCACTGGATGCCTCGGATTGTGTATTCCCTACACCAAACCTTGCACTGAGAGCAGGGTGTGCTAGAAAGTGCCTTTCGCTCGTTTTCTAACTCTTCAGAGATTTGTAGGGCGAAACATTAAAACTTCAGCACAAGGTAGTTTATACTTCTTGTTTAGTACTTTCGTGCGAGTCTTCAATAGAAAAGTGCGTTATTCATTTTGCTTAGATACAATTGGACATCAGCCTGTGCTGTGATAGATAAAGTAAAGCATTTGAGATCATAAAGTAGCATTCAATATAAAACAAGAGCCACAACTTTGCAGAGTTGCAGAATGGTGAGTTGTGCCTTACTTTGTTTTTGTTTCTCCTTTTGGTCCAGCTTTTCCCAGTTGTCGATTGCCCTCTTCGCTACAGAGATCCAACACTTCTCTCGTACATTGGTCTTCCTATAGTTTCCTGAGCTCTTATCCCAAATCGCAGGTTCGTTTTTAACCGCCTCAATCAGACGCTCCACGTTTAACACCATTTTCGAAAAACTTTTGAATTTACGTCATGCGAATTAGGAATGCAGCTGAAGAGAACAACTGAAGAATGAAAACAACCTCCGTGACTGCTCTCACGCTGACCGAAATAAGACTGAAGCGGAACTGACGTCGTTCGTTGTCCCCTCCCAGCGGCGGAAATTCCGCTCGGTGCTCCCCAACTAGGATCGATCTGAGGGGAGACGGCCGCGACGGAAATTAACCTCTCTGGTTGCCAGTGTGGGGGCCTGAAAGGCAGCTGCCACTAGGTTCTCCGTCGGTGCACTCTCCCTTTCCACTCAGTGGCTTCTGCGTCGCAATTTTCGTTTTGGTTCCATTTTCTGCAAACGTGTGGAGCGAAGTGATTGCGACTTTTGAAGTGCCAGTGAAGAAATTCCAAGTCGTGTAATTATCTGAAACAGGAAATCGCTTTGTGGTGCCATTACCAGCTAATTGTCTTCAGTGTGATCGCGCTGAATGATTCGCTCCCCTGACGTGTTGACGCCCTGATCATAACGTTTATGTCTCCTTTCATCACTTCTTACAACAAATTGTACCTGCTAAAATCCGTGCGTCAAAGGGGAAGTAAACCTTATCGATGTTTCCTCTGATCCAGTGCACTAAACTGAATATTTTGTTGCAGGATCAACCGAAACCATCAAAGTGAGTGGAATTAATTTGATGGGCATATCCGAGGAAGGTATTTCGTACTGCTGGAACAAGCACCACTTATGCTGGCTCTCATTCTTCGCGGACGTTGGAATGTTATGTTGGGTGCAGTACAGTTACTCCCATAACTTCTTAGACACCTCAGGCCACCAATTTTTTATTTTTTATTTTTTTGCATTAATTGAATAATACTTATTTACAAATTTATAACATTAAACGATCAATATGCTACGCAGCCCTTTGGGTTACACTCGCGCTGGGCTGCGGAGTACCCTGGTCAATATCTTTGTTGTTAAAGATTAAATTCAAATTATAGCGTAAATAGCTTATAAATTAATTGTAACTTATAGTATAAATAGCATATGGCATAAATCATCAACACTGAAAGTAATAGTCCTTTAGTTTATTTTTGAACTTATCTAGTGTCACCTTTGTTGATATAAATTCCTTATGTAGTTTATTATATAAGCAGTCCCCATTGGATAAATAAAACCTCTGAGCCGAAGCAGTATTTAGACGCAGCGCTATGAATGTAATTTTTTCACCACTTTGAGAGAGAACTCCTTTTATCTTCCCCAGGATAAACGTTTTGCATGTGTAAATTATCGTAGTCTTTTCAATTAAATTTTCCGCTTTCGTTACTTCAAATATTTTAAATAATTCGTCGGAAGGGAATCTCCTAGGTTTTTGACATTTTATGTCTTTACTTTGCTACATAAACTCGAAAAGTGTAACGGCAAAAGCGTCACGAAAATTAACCTTTGAGGCCGATTGGTCAAGCCAACATTTTAACCCGAATTGCAACCGCAGTCTCTGTGGCGTAAAGCATAAGGCATCGATCTCCTAAACCAGAGATTCGAGTCCTACCAGGGTTACGATTTTTTTTTGTTGACATTTTATGTCTTTACTTTGCTACATAAACTCGAAAATGTAACGCGGGATATGTAACGGAGAAGCGTCACTAAATATGTGTTGGGTTGAGTGCATGGTAACGTCTGTTATAAAAATGAAAAATATTTTTTGTGTTGTAATTTTATATTTCTTTATTTAAAATAAACAAAATTATGTTAAAAGAAAAAGACATAAAATGTCCCTCGTGGTTGCTTACTTGTACGAAACTGTACCCACCGTTTGTGTTTGAATGGTAAGCTTCACGTTGATCGACCTAACGGGTGCTTACTCTCATCGTCGTCAGATTGCACAATTCTTGTGGAAAAACGACGTTGAGTTTACTGGAATTTCCCTCATGCAGGCTTCCGATAAAGCCGACCGGGACGGGTTTTTTTTTTGAAGTGCCTCAACAAATTTTTATTTTTTTGTATCCGTCGGAACCACGCTTGGGCTAAGTGAAATAAGCAGCCACGTAGCCGGCCTACACGTGGGGGAAAATTTCCTTGACTGCTTTGTGCGCTTCAAGTTCAAAATCCAGGTGGGCTTGCTGCAGCTGTAGGTCTCCAGACGTCATCGTTAAACACAACTTATGACTGTGATCTTTGCCCCAGTTCGATTGCCTTCTCTTTGTCAACACGGCGTCAGTTCTGCCGTCTCTTCCAGGCTCCCCGATTTCCCCAGTTAGAGCACCTCCCTCATGATGAGGGTTCTTTAAAAAAAAAAGAATCTTAAACTTAAAATTTGAGGATAGCGAAAATACTCAGGATTTTTTCGGCCGATTTGAGCAACATGTTAGTGCGTTAAAGGACGCTGGTGAGACAGTGACTCAAGAAGAAAAGCTTTCTTATCTTCTACTCATCCTTCCAGATAAGTTTAATCACATCATTTATGTATTAGATACAATGCCAGAGGATAAACGTAATGTTGATTATGTTAAAGGCAAACTTATGTTTGACCGCTGTAAGTCGAACAGTTCAAACCCTGACGTATCCGTGGAAAACGTTGCACTAAAGGTGCAACCCCGTTCAGGTAAACAATCACGTTTCACTTGTCGTAGATGCGGCTTGATTGGGCATTTTCACAAGAACTGTCGAGTAAATTTAAGGAGGATTTTAATCAACTATTTTTGAGTGATTATACTCTGTTGAATTTTATTTTGAATGGGCAGTACCCCAACCCACAATTCTATAAATGATTAAAGATTGAATTAAAGCAAAATAAAATTGTCTCTTTAATTTTTGCGACATAAAATTTATGACTTCCCGGCAGATAGGGATAAGTCTCCGAAGCTTATTGTTTAAATGATTAATGTGTGGGTCTCACTTTAAGCATTGATCAATAGTTACTCCTAGATACTTAGTTTGGGCAACTTGAGCAATAGAGGGACAAGTGCAATTTTCTGCACAGTTTGTCTGTACATGACAAACAATTTGCCCAATAGCTGGTATTTGATTTGTTGACCATGAAAAGACCATGAACTTTGTTTTAGAAAAATTTAGCATAAGGCTCTTTGATGACAACCAGTTGTTTACCACTCGATGTATTTGAAATCACCTCATCCCAAGAATTTCCTGTCGCTATCATGGCAGAGCCATCTGCAAAATGACCAATGTCACTGCCTAGTTTAGCACTTATATATCTGTTGAAGCTCATTGATTCCATCTTAACTGAGACCTTCCACCAGTGGACAGCGTCGAATGCGCTGGAATTATCCAACTTCATGAGCTCCCCAAGTAGCCAACAAAGTCGTCGAACAAAGGACCTAAACCAGGTATTAAAGAAATTGGGTTGTGTCCGCCAGTAGGCAAATTACTAAAGTTAACGTACCTGTTAGGTGAGTCCGTCTCCTCTGGCTGGTGAGTTACTGTGGGCAAGCGCTTTCGATGTAAAGACATCATCGTCTGGCCGTTAAGTCAGTACCAGAGTCAGTCAGGTGGTCGTGGTCTTTATATGGTAAATGGGGTGGTGGAGCGTCGGCGAAGGGGAGAGGAGGAAGGAGGTCATGCACCTCTGGGGAAACCCACTAGAGGTGAAAAGAATATAATAAGTCTGTCAGTCGATTCTAAGTCTTTCACAGTACCTCACCAGCCAGAGGAGACGGACTCACCTAACAGGTACGTTAACTTTAGTAATTTGCCTACTGGCGGACCTAACCCAATTGCTTTAATACCGTTATTGTATATATCCAGGTGTAACGTGTTCATCAATCTTCAGACGATCAATCTCAGTGAACGTGGTAGTAGCTAAAACAATTACCCAGTTCTCAACGAAATATCTGGTGCTCTGGTGGTAATTGTTTTAGCTACTACCACGTTCACTGAGCCTCGTTGATCGTCTGAAGATTGATGAACACGTTACACCTGGATATATACAATAACGGTATTAAAGCAATTGGGTTAGGTCCGCCAGTAGGCAAATTACTAAAGTTAACGTACCTGTTAGGTGAGTCCGTCTCCTCTGGCTGGTGAGGTACTGTGAAAGACTTAGAATCGACTGACAGACTTATTATATTCTTTTCACCTCTAGTGGGTTTCCCCAGAGGTGCATGACCTCCTTCCTCCTCTCCCCTTCGCCGACGCTCCACCACCCCATTTACCATATAAAGACCACGACCACCTGACTGACTCTGGTACTGACTTAACGGCCAGACGATGATGTCTTTACATCGAAAGCGCTTGCCCACAGTAACTCACCAGCCAGAGGAGACGGACTCACCTAACAGGGACCTAAACCAGGGTTAGGTTTTGCAAGGTTCTGCGTTGCTCAGGGAAATAACCCCCTCCGACGATGGACGTTTTCAAATATTCACAAAGTCAGAAATACAATTGCGTTGATGGAATGAAGAAGAACTGTGGGTGCACGATAATTCTTCCCCCAGCCACAACGACCGAAGAGTTTGCATACGGACCAGACGACGCCTGTTGTAATTTGAACCCGACAAGATCTAGACAGTGGGCTCTGTAATGTGAGCCACGTCCGCATCCGCCCCCGTTCGCGGCTTCCTCATCGCAGAGGGACAGCACACGCGAGTTGCGCGAAAAAGGAAGCCACCCGTCGCGACGGTCCCGTACGTGGGCTGACTGAAACACGTTCGCTTGGAACATAGCAAAAAGAAGCGACACGACCGATAGACAGCAGGTCGATCCTCGACGAAAGCTTATTAGAAGCCTCGTTTCTCCTTCAACAAGCCTAAGTAAAATGTCGAACTACGAGTTTATTCGCTGTGCAGTTTGAAAACATATCGAGCGTGCACAAAACCACCAACTCAGTTCGAGTTTTGAGTTTATTTAAAGACGGGATCGAGTCTAAATCAACAGAGGACCAGCCACAGTAGGACAGTGCACAAGAAGCAGTAGTAACACAGAAAAAAACCCTGAAAATTATTACACAATGGTTTATTATTCTCATGAGCAGCTTGACCTAGTATTACTGCTCCCCCATCCCATTCGATTCAGCATCGAATATTAGTAAACCATATGAAACATGACCTGACTAGAATGGAACTACGGAAACTAAATATTCCCGTACACGTCTGATCCGATGGAGGGGCGGGACGAGGGCTTCCAGCACACCCTCGCTCGGCAGTTGGCAGGATGTTGCGAGTCCAAAGGGCGCTGCGAGTCGAGCGGGCCTTGAAAACGATACAAAACACGGCTTATTTGCGATTATACTGCGTTTCGTTAATTTTTTTAACCATTTTTTGCACATAACAACCATAGCCTTCGTTCGATCGGATTGCCGAGATGGCGGGCACAACTGGATACCAAATGGGATTTTTGTGCGGAAGAACGAATTTTTTAGACCACGTTAAAAGCACAAAACGGCCCAGACGACGGATGGGGGACGGGGGACGGGGGACGGCGGACGGACATTGCAAATTTGGAATCTGCATGTCTTGAAACGTAAAGTATCAAATTTTGAGGGGGGGGTGGTAAAAAATTTTCGTGACCGAAAACATAGTGTTATTATTCAGAATGAATAATAAACCAAAAGGAGTAGTACATACGCAGGAATTACGTTTCAAGACGTGGGGATTCCAAATCTACAATGTCCGTCCGCCGTCCCCCATCCACCATTCGCCTGGTTGTCATGGACAACAAATGGTTTAAAAAATTAACGAAACGCAGTACAATCGCAAATGAGCCGTGTTTCGTATCGTTTTCAAGGTATTTTTACATCCTCGGTCGAATGGAATGATTATAACACGTGTACAACTGCGTATAGGGAAATTACAGTAATTATTAGAGTCAACTAATTGAAAGAACTCGCGGGAACTACAGTGGAAGTCAACGTTTCGTCGTTCGTACTCCCTCCCTCCCATCTCGACTCGCAACATCGTCAATTGCCGAGGGTTTGCTGGAGGTCCCCGTCCCAATTTCCCCGACTCTTTTGGCACGACGGGGCAGAGGAAGGTTAGGGCCACTTCCTCGGCACACCCCTACATCGGATAATAAATGCCTACAGACGTTTACAGGCGCCTGGCGCCGTGGGAATATTTAGTTTCCATAGTTCCATTGTAGTCAGGTCATGTTTCGTATAGTTTACTAGTATTTTCCGATGCTGAATCGTATGGAATGAGTTTCAGAGCAGTAATACTAGGTCAAGCAGTTCATGAGAATAATAAACCGTTGTGTAATAATTTGCAGGGTTTTTATTAAATGATCACGAAGGTTATGAACGAGTTATTCAACTTGAAATATAGTGAAGAATGAAGCAATACTTTTAAAATATTATCTTTTTTTAAATAAACTTGATGCAACTCATATAAACCTCGCTGCGGCCTCAAATGGGCTTATTGTGTGGGCGTAAATAAGCTGCCTCATGTCCTCCTAGGTCTGTCCCCAACACCCGTTGACCTGTTCACTGATGCAGTGTCTCAACCATTCCTATACAAAACGCAAGAGGTCCATCCCTGCCACTTCATCCGACCGCAGCTGAGGAACCCCAAATACTCTTAGGTGAACAGCAGCACTGCCCCTTACAAGTACACAGTGTGTACAAGTAGAGTTGGCTGACCCCAGATCCGCTTTGCAGAATCTGGAGCTCTGACCTACCAGTCTTGGCCTTAGTAGCCAGTGACTGGCAACAGGCCACATACCAACCATTTGCTTTCTCTCTCTAGACTGAAGACCTCTCTTGTTCACTCCATGGAGAGTTTAACCTTAACGGCCTTGGGCCTAGCACATCCCCCTGCACTTCTCCTCCTACTTGCCAACCTCCTAATTCAAATGGCTGTTGGTTGTCCCTACAACGGGCTCAGGGGCCGCGGGGAGAAGCTCAGATATCTCTCGCCAGTTTGTCGTCCTCCTTATTCTCTTCTATCCCTATCGGACCCGGCACCCAACTCAGATCTTTGGCCCATTAACTCCTACACCTGCTAGGCCACGTCTTTAGTGATCCATCCAAGTAATATACCAGGCCTCAAGAGTGGGATTACCTTCTTCCCATCTGAATCGTTCATGGATCCGTGGTTTGAGGTTGGACAATATCTTCTACTCGTCTACCCCGCCTGACAAGGCCCAGCCCATCATGCGGTGTCTAAGTAGCTCTCACCACATGTACGTGGAAATGTACATGACCTAGCAGTACTTACAGCGCAGCTTGTCTGCATACAACCCATTATACTCAGCTACTGATCGCTCTGTACATCCACAGAACCATCCTTGGCCCACGTCTTGCCAACCTTCTTCTGGAAAGCTCAAATTATGCATGAAGCCCTTCGCATAGATCTCCTGAGGTGTGCGAAACTATCCTCAATAACCAATCTAAACTTGGTATGTGCTATTTCGCGTTTTTGCATTGATTTTAACCATTTTTTACTTTAAATAAACGGTTCCAACTGTCATTATAACATTTTTTACTTCCGTAAAATCCTTTTCAACTGTGAATTGATCTCTTTCGTATTTAATTAAAACCTCTTTGTCTCATTTCTTCGAAAAAGAAGGCAGATCCGTGTTTACCTTCAGCGTGTCAGCGTTCCAACACTGCGACTGCTGAAATTTTCATGGAATTCGTCAGCTTCAGATTTCTGGGGACAAAGAGGTTGTCCCTATACTGGACAACGCTTGAACGCAACGTTCACCTTCTCCGCCAACTCTGCAAGAGACTCGCTGATTCTCACCATCTTCCCCAAGTGTTGCTTTCTGTTACTCCCCGTGATTGCCAAAATTATGGGACAGGCGGGGACTTACCCCCCCAGCAGTGAAAGGCCAACTTCTCTATTGGTACCTACAAATTTATGCAAAAAGACGTTGAGTTCTTCCTGTGCTAGTTTCTTGCGTGTATATGTAATCTTCTTCAAAAATGTACTTTCCTTCATGTGAGTAGAATTTAAAACGTCTTATGAAATTAAAAAAGGTTGAAACCAATGCTAACAAGCCCTAACTAGAAGATATAGTACGATAATGTGAACGCAATTCGTTTTCAAGTCGCAATAACGTCAAGAAGCAAATTTTTTTTGCAGGCTTTTTCAATCAGAACGAACAACCACACTCACCCAAGCCGCCATTCGTCCGTGCAATATTAAAATATCTATGTACCTCACAGCGGCAATTTCTCTGCTGAATGTTGTAACAAACCCGCCTCTAGCATTTACGAGCAAAGTAGAAATCAAACTAACTGGCGTTCGCTAACGTCGTTAAAGTTGTACGAAGTTCTCACTGCTCGTTAAACACAATGTGGCGCCAACGAGCGGTCAGCCTTCAAAAAGACATTGAAATAACTTGGAGCTCGTAACGGGATCAGAATTATATCGGAAACTGTATTTCCTTCATCAGAAACGCATAAAACACTTGCAGTAAACATCGAGAAGTTCAAGCTTATAAATTGTGCTCTCTTTTAGGGATTTTCTGGTTAGTGATGTTTCTACGCATTTAACCCGACGTTACCATATTGTGTGTGGAAAGACGTAGGAAAAGGAGAGTGGGGTGAGATGTGTTACAGGGACGATTGGAACTTGCAGTGATAAAGGAACAGAACGAGGTTTAGCTCATCAGAAATCTACAGCCGACTATTTCAGGCCCATTGCTCTGTGGGCTACACCCATCGAGACAGCCTCACAATCCCAAATACTACGACTACCCGCACACTCGATCGCTCTGTGTCAACTAGGTAAGGAAACAGGAGGAAGGGGTTACTCGTTGGCGAGTCGGCTCAGGAATAATTCTTATTTTCACTTTCATCTGATCAAAATCCAACTATGTGGCTCGAGAGCGGCTGCTTGTAAACGAAAAAACCCTGCAAATTATTACACAATGGTTTATTATTCTCATGAACAGCTTGAGTGCTCTGAGACCCATTTCATTCGATTCAGCATCAAAAAATACTAGTAAACCATACGAAATATGACCTGACTACAATGGAAGTATGGAAACTAAATATTCCCCAGGCGCCCGTAAACGTCTGTAGGCATTTATGATCCGATGTACGGGTGTACGGAGGAAGTGGCCCTAACCTTCCTCCACCTCTTCGAGCAAAAAGAGCCGGGGAAGTTGACACGACGTTGCGAGTCGAGCGAGCAGGTGGTTTTGATGAAACGAGAGGGTGGGAGTACTAACGACGAACCGTTGACTTCCGCTGTAGTTATTTCAATTAATTGACTTTGGCTCACTATAAATACTGTAATTTCCCTATACGCAGTTGTACACGTCTGATACTCATTCCATTCGACCCAGGATGTAAAAATACCTTGAAAATGATACGAAACACGGCTTATTTGCGATTATACTGCGTTTCGTTAATTTTTTTAACCATTTTCTGTCCATAACAACCATGGACTTCGTCCGATCGGATTGCCGCGATGGCGGGCACAACTAGATACCAAATGGGATTTTTGTACGAAATAACGAATTTTTCAGACCACGTTAAAGGCACAAAACGGCCCGGACAGCAGACGGGGGATGGCGGACGGACATTGCAGATGTGGAATCTCCATGTCTTGAAACGTAAAGTATCAAATTTTGAGGGGGGGGGGGGTGTAAAAAATTTTTAGTGACCGAAAACATAGGGTTATTATTCAGAATGAATAATAAACCAAAAGTGGACTGCTTATTGTCTTACCCCCGGATCTATATCATAACAATTGTTTGATGAGACACAGTTTCTTCATTGCTAGTTTGATAAGATACTGTTTCATCATTGCAACGACATGCGTGTCCTTTGCTATGGCACTCATCCTGATGATGGATCGCGTTGGACTCGCCTGATGCAGCCAATCGAGTTCTCTTCGCCAATCGTTTTGCCTCCCTTCACATGTTCTCAGCATCTTCAGATTAAAATGCTATGCAAGAGAAGTCCTCACAACGAAATATATTCAGGGAGTCCTAAGGATCGTCAGCAAACCTGGTACGCACACCAAACCAAACTCGTTAGTCATCCTGCCGTCATCTGATCAGTGAATACGTTTCATGAAAATACCGGTGGTCTCAATAGCAAACTCTCCACTATCCATCGATGAGAGTTATTCCCAGTTTGAGCGTTGGAAGAGAATTAATCTTGTTTCGACGAGTATCTTTGGGTATATCAAGGCTCAAAAAGTAAAGACGTGACTGCCACGGAAACGAGATACTCGTGAGCAATTCACGTTACTCTTTCTTGGACGAAAGAGAAGAAAATGAGTTGAAGTTGGCGTTCCTCATTCGAGCGGAGGTGATGAAAGACGTGCGGTCACTGCGGTCCGTTCGAGAGCGGATGTTGCCAACCGCGAGGTCCAGTTTTAGTTTTCAGGTTATCAATGAAACTTCCGATCGTACGTTTTAGAGCCTCAAAAGTAAAAGCCCGTACCTGAAGCGGCGCGTTGAAAATTGTAATTTCATTACGACGTCTCTTCGTTGTACGCCAAATAAATAGAGCTGAGTAGTAGCTGTGAAGGCAGCAGCGTGTTATTTGAATAAGGAAGAGGAACGGGAAGAGTTTACCGGGTGGAATTGGCGTGAAGTACTGTAAACCTCATCGTTAATTTATTATAATTCACGTTCTCGTTTACTACTGACCTCAATGCGATCGTAGAAGAAATGGCAACTTGCTGGCAGAGTTCCCTCGCCCCTGAACTCATCGCACTGCCTGTACATTTCCTTCTAATTTCGTAATTTCTTCCAAATCACGTATACAAGGTGCAACGTTATTAAATTATGCGGGAGTGAGCTAAGCGTGGGACAACATTGACGAAGCAAAGACGAAGACGTTGGCACCGGGTCAATTTAGAATGAGAGGCAAGACTTTACATGCGAAGACTTCGTAGACACTATATTTTAGGTCAGAAAAATGTTTTTACACGAACCATGGAAATCGAAAGCTGCAAATTTGAATCGAACCATGGAAATTCCGTCCGTCGCTCAGGCCGTATTTCCCGATTGAAGTGGTCTAAAACTTGCACTCTTTCGCACAAAATTATATTTGGGCGTTCTTGTTGTGGCCGAATCCGATCGGACGAAACCTACGGTTGTTATGGGCAAAAAAATGGTTAAAAAAATCAGCCAAAACGGAATTTTGGCCCTTTAATTGCAATTAGGTCGTGTTTGGTATCGCTCACTGGGTGTTCATTGATGCTGGGGCGAATAGGATGTTAGAGGATAGATTGAAAGTTACTAAATCATAGTAATAACGGGACAAACTCTACTACTTGGAGGAACTCGTGGAACCATGCAGCGAAAGTTATCGTTTTTTCCTCGGGCTGCTCATTTCTCGTACTGTCTCCCGCCCCACTCCAACCACCAGTCAGTTAGCCTCGTCGCGCCATGCCAGTTGCCCAGAAAATATCAGTTTTTGTTCTTTCTTTTCGTATACTGATATTTTTCGATAATGAATGGGGTCTCAGTGGTGCGTGACAATGCAATCATGCGTTGCAAGCGAATAATACTCGTAAACCTCTGTGTAATAACTTGCAGTGTTTTTAGTTTTTAAAAAATATCTTTATGTCTGTAAAGCTCCTGAGTCCGAATATCGCCCTTCGATAACATTTTCTGTGTAATTCTTCTTGTGTTGGAGCAAAATTGGCCCACAACTAAACTATAGTTGCGATAACGATCACACAAAAATATTTTATTTTTCAAAAACGGCTATAACATTTTTGATTATTCTTACGATGATAGATTCAAATTTCCAGACGATAATATAACTACCAGTGAAATAATATCGAGAGCAGCACAATAAATTGGCAAAGGTTTCTGCGAAAGTCGATGTTAGTGCAGTTTCTTCTTGTAAATCCTGCTTATCAAATCAGGGCAGTACTTTAATGTGAGCTACTTGTACAATGGGAGCTTACTAATGAACATAAATTAATCAAGAACATCCACAAAATATTCGCACCAGATGTCTAACTTACTTCCCACGAGTCTTCTCAAAATTCTTATCGACCTGCACGCTGGTTTTAGGATTCAATGGTGCCGGTAATATAACTAACAGAAACTCAATCTATTCAGAAATGTTTGGCCTTCCCGGTTTCGTGGTCAACTTTAGTTTTCACACCCAAGAAAAAACCCTGCAAATTATTACACAACGGTTTATTATTCGGATAATCAGTTTGACCTAGCATTAATGCTCCGAGACCCATCCTGTTCGATTCAGCATCGAAAAATATCATAATGAAACCCAAAAAAAGGTCGAAAAGAACTGAATCGTAATATTAAAATAAACAAAAAAATACGCATACGCACGCTAAATACTAATATCAAAATTTAACCAAAAATCTATGAAAAAAAACCAAAATGAGAATGAAACGAAAGAATCTAAAAAAATTGAATCGTATTAAAACCAAAACGTCGGGGAAATTGGAACGGGGGCGCTCGAAGCGAAAGGCGAAAGGGGAGTTGAGTGGCGGCGTTGTTGGAAGGCAAGCCTCGAGCACGGTTGCTTTTTTAATTAGACGGGCGGGAGGGAGGGAGTTCAAACGACGAAACGCTGTAGCTCCCGCATTGTACTGCGTTTCGTTAATTTTTTGAACCGTTTTTTGCCCATTACAACCACGGGCTTCGTCCGATCAGATTGCAGATATGGCGGGCACAACTAGATACCTAATCGGATTTTTGGGCGAAAGAACGAATTTTTTAGGCCCGTTAAAGGCACAAAACGGCCTGGACGGCGGACGGACATTGCAAATTTGGAATCTCCATGTTTTGAAACGTAAAGTATCAAATTTTGAGGGGGGGGGGGTTGTAAAAAATTTTTCGTGACCGAAAACATAGTGTTATTATTCAGAATGAATAATAAACCAAAATGGCAATTGGCAATAACCAGTGGTATCACTGTGTTACAGGTTTTTATCAATTTTCACGTGCCACTTTATTTGTCCGAACGCCTGCTTTGCCTCATCGCTACGATATATAAGGAGTAATTGGATGAGGGGTAAAAGTCACGTCTGTGATGAGAAGTTGTAAAAAGTGTCGCACATGGTGTTTATGATAACTTCGGCGTTTTGTGCAGCTTCTTGGAAATCCCTCTTCCCGTCACATTCCCCTACGTACTATTTCAGTATTTCAGGTTGATTTTTCGTTGAGAACTGGGTAATTGTTTTAGCTACTACTACGTTCATTGAGCCTCGTTGATCGTCTGAAGATTGATGAACACGTTACACCTGGATATATACAATAACGATATTAAAGCAATTGGGTTAGGTCCGCCAGTAGGCAAATCACTAAAGTTAACGTACCTGTTAGGTGCGTCCGTCTCCTCTGGCTGGTGACTGTGAAAGACAATCGACTGACAGACTATTATATTCCTTTCACCTCTAGTGGGTTTCCCCAGGGGTGCATGACCTCCTTCCTCCCCTCCCCTTCGCCGACGCTCCACCACCCCATTTACCATATAAAGACCACGACCACCTGACTGACTCTGGTACTGACTTAACGGCCAGACGATGATGTCTTTACATCAAAAGCGCTTGCCCACAGTAACTCACCAGCCAGCGGAGTCGAACTCACCTAACAGGTACATTAACTTTAGTATACAATAACACTTATTGAAATTGGAGAAGCTGAGAGAACACTACACTCACTAAAGCTTCAAGATCTTCACATGAGAAAGACTCGGAATGAGATTACTGTTAGCAATCAACCACTGCATCGGCAAATTGATGACACTGAACATTAAGAATAAGACAATAACAATATACACAGACAACCAGTCGTAAATAAAAACGCTAGCCAATCCAATAGATAGGAGCCTACTAGTTGAGGACACAAATTACAAGGGGAAAGAACTTGCACAGAGAGGAAATATCTTGACGGTGAAATGGATTCCGGGACACAGGGGATACAGTGGGAATGAAAGAGCAGACATACTGGCCGAAGAGAGGTCGGCCGATCACTTCCATGGACCAGAACCCTATCCGGCAGTTACAATGGCGACAGTCGAGAAGGCCATAAATAATACCTTATAGGGGTAGAGTTAGTAATGACATAGACAACAACAGAGGTCTTGAATTCTCCAAGCAAACAGGGACCACAAGTTACAATAAACAAAAGACGGAATGGGCCCTAAAACTAAATAGGAAATAATTAAGAAGATTAATAGGCATGTTAACTGGACACTACGCAGTCCAGAACACACTACATAGATATAACCCAACAATAAGGGCTGAATGCTCCTGCAGGGAAATAGAAACGGTTGAGCATTTCATATGTGAATGCCCAATATGTTTTAAAACCAGATTAGAAAGACTTGGAGGACGAACTATAGATAGGGACGATATACGACACAACGAATGGAGGAGAATCCTCAAATTTGTGGAGGGAACCGGAAGATTCCGGTACCCGTTCTAGGAGCCAAAGCCAGATCCCTTATATAACTTGGGTGATAGGAAATAGGCCCATATGTGGCCACGGCTCAGATCGCTGTTCCCTCGGCTTTGGCAGATGCCCTGCATCTCTCTTTCGGGATGAGATTTTAATTTTCTTGACAAAACACCTACAAAGAGTCAAGATAAAATGGGGTTGTCGAGATCCCCTTTGAAGAAGGAACGAGAATCTACTACCTAAAAACTGAATGCGAGCGCAAAGGACGCTAGGTGTGAGGCCTAATTGAGCACGTACAGTCGTGCGGACGATCCTGCTCCGTCTTCTTAACTACGCATGCGCCACTTCCCAAATTTCGGCTCATAGATGGCTTTGGAAGTAGCGGCCACTGCTTGAGTGGAGTTTCGGTATAGTCCGTAGGTAATCCCCACGGCCACGCAGATTAATATTTTACATTATATACAAAAGGATTACGTTAAGATTCAATGATTTTGTAATACAATTTGTCTGCAAACCCTGGGGGGAATAGAAACCACGAGTTGGTTGTTGCGTGAAATGTCTTCAACCAATCAATCACTATGGATTCTCTCTCCACGACCACGGTGCACTTCGTGCGTTCCATTTCAGTTTCCCAGAACAGCTTTCTGATTCCACAGTAGCACTCTCACGCTGTGCGAGTTCTATAATTGTTGGGTATTCCATTTTGAAGGGAATAAAAGCTGGAAGACCCCACAAACAATAGCAGTTGAGCATAATTGAAGAGACCCGGCGTGTTTTGTCATTATCGCAGGAAAATTCGCAACCCCCGTCTGGGCGCCTTTCTCCAGCAAAAATCGACAAAACGTCCGCCGAAATGAGCCAGTTGAGGAAAAGGTAGAGGTAGTTGACATGAAAGTGGACACCGGTGATGACATAGGTGGTGCCGAGGAGCATCGTCCACAAAAATTACGGAACTAATGGATGAAAAGTCCTTCGTTATAAGTGGCGAGGGGGATGCAATTACCTTTCTTGTGCGCGGCCCCTTACGGTACACAATTGGTGGGCCCAGGAAGGGACGAAATAAGGCTCCTAAAAACCAGTTGTGAGTTCCTGGAAATTATCCCAAGACGAAGGTTGAAGGGCGCAAGGTTGTTGCGGGAAAGACTTGGCGGCGGTTCAAATAGCTACGTAAAATTAGGGAATGACTCCTGCGTTTTACTCTTGCGGCCGAGGGCACTTACGCTGTGAACTGGGCGCTCCCGATTCCGAAAGAAACGCATTTCAAATTATCCACCTCCTAAAAGTTGGTCGCTGTTCTTCGAATCGCGACCCTGTCTTCGAATATCTACAATTTGGAAAGTACTGCGCTCTGACTGTCTGTAAAACACGTCTTCTAAATTACTGCTCACTTTTGGCAGTAAACTTCGAAGACGTAGAGAAAAGAATCTGACCAGCGGTCAATCTGTCACCCCCCCCCCCCAACGACCCATCATTCAGCGTAGTGAAAAGAAGAAAAGAAAGACATAAAATGTCAATATGAGGTCTGGTTAAACAATGATCCGGTAACATACGTATATAATTGTACCTTCAGGAAGTGACTGACTATGCATCTATCGTCTGTTCAATCATGGAACAAAATAAAACGGCTATAAAACAATCCTGTAAACGGCAATCAAGACGAGAACCGTCCCATTCGATTCAGAGTCGAAAAATACCAGTAAGCGATACGAAACATGACCTGACTACAATGTAATAAGGAGCATATACATTTTCTAGACAACACTGGGTAATTGGCATGACGTGAAGAGTCGAACTGAGCTAAAAAGCTACCAAAGTTTCGTTTTTGCCTAGTTTGCAAAACCATTTTACCATAAGGCGGGCACAACTAGACTTACTACTTGTAGAAAAAAACACTGCAAATTATTGCACAACGGTTTATTATTCTCATGAACACCTTGACCTAGTATTACTGCTCCGAAACCCATCCCATTCGATTCAGCACCGAAAAACACTAGTAAACCATACGAAACATGACCTGACTACAATGGAACTACGGAAACTAAATATTCCTTCGGCGCCAGGCGCCCGTAAACATCTGTAGGCATTTATGATCCGATGTGGGAGTGTGCGGAGGAAGTGGCCCCAACCTTTCTCCAGAAAATTGGGACGGGGACTTCCGGCGAACCCTTGGCAATTGGCAGGTGGTTTCGATGAGACGGGAGGGAGGAAGGGAGTGCTAACGACTAAACTTTGACTTCCACTCTAGTTCCCGCGAGTTCTTTCAATTAGTTGACTCTAATAATTACTGTTATATAAATTATTATTTATTATAATATGTACATTTATTTGGCTTTGTTGAATGAATTGAAAGCGATCTGAACCAGTTACCTGAAAGTCATTAAAAACGTTGCAAATTAGTACACAACGGTTTATTACAGCTTGACCTAGTATTACTGCTCCGAGACCCATTCCATTCGATTCAGCATCGAAAAATACTAGTAAACCATACGAAACATGACCTGACTGCAATGGAACTAGGGAAACTAAATTTTCCCCTGCGCTCGTAAACGTCTGTAGGCATTTATGATCCGATGTAGGGGTGTGCGGAGGAAGTGCCGGCCTCATCGGCCCTAACCTTCCTCCGCCCTGTCAGGCAAAAAGAGTCGGGGAAATTGGGACGGAGACTTCCAGCGAACCCTCGGCAGTTGGCATGACATTGCGAGGCGAGTGGGCGGGTGGTTTTGATGAGACGGTGGGGAGGAGTACAAACTACTGTAGTTCCCGCGAGTCCTTGCAATTAGTTGACTCTAATAATTACTGTAATTTCCCTATACGCAGTTGTACACGTCTGATACTCATTCCATTCGACCCAGGATGTAAATATACCTTGAAAACGATACGAAACACTGCATATTTGCAATTATACCGCGTTTTGTTAATTTTTTTAACCATTTTTTGTCCATAACAACCATGGGCTTCGTCCGATCGGATTGCCGCGATGGCGGGCACAACTAGATACCAAATGGGATTTTTGTGCGAAAGAACGTTAAAGGCACAAAACGGCCCACACGGCGGACGGTGGATGGACACTGCAGATTTGAAATCCCCCTGCGATGAAATATGTTGAGGCTAGTTGCGTGAAATGGCACTGAGGAAGTTGGTTGGTGAATTTTGGTAAATTATCATGATATGGTGTCCTGATTGGAGGACACAGAGACGACGTGTTTGTTAACTGTACGATGACTCTTAGCCTGCTCTTCCGTGTTTAGCCTCGTCAGGTTTTAATTATGACATACTTCAACAGCAACAGTTACTCTGAACAACAATCTGAATGTTCGATGTTTATTCCGCCATCTTAAGGTAAATGATTTGTCCACGACATATTGGCTCACGATGTCCTGTATTTTCATACTATTTGCCGCTCGCCTCACCGACCGCGTTCTGATACCAAACGTTTTTCTAGGTTTCCAGCGCTACTTCTTGTTAACCATAAAAATAAACCGCTTCTGTGTCAGGACATCGAATTTCCGTCCATCGGGCGGTATCTTTATTTCGAGTAGCTTAGAGATGTTTAGTATTGGAAGTTCACTACAAAGGCCTACTTTCGACGTCAGTAAACAAAACCACTTTTTAGACCATTCACATCTCAAGACGCCCTACTGAAATTCTATTCTGAGAGTGAGGGAAGCTTGAAATAGGAATCTGCTTTGTCTTGTCCCTGTTTTCTCGCCTTCGACGCCTTTGATATATTTTGGAATAACTTAATCTAGTTAACGGTTGTAACTTTACTACATGTACAGCTAAGGAACGAAGTAGAACTTACTTTTGAATTATCATTATGAATTATTGTTCTACTTCCTGTCCTAGAAATCCTTTGTTTTTCTCTCCTTCTCCTTTTTCTCACTCACATAAGACGGCACGAAACGAATTTTATAATCCACTGCCTCTGTTGTGGATCCCTCCCCAGTACTGCAACGGTCAAGTTGCTATATCATCTACTTGAATGCACTCCCTGACCAGCAAAACGTCGCCGTTCTCATGATTGGACGTGGTTTTTTCCTCAGCCTTCGATCAAATCCAGTGGGAGATCCCGTTGGCAGTGCTCGGCTCAATAGGTGTAGTAGGAAATATCCAGGCGTGAATCAAGTCTGGAATGGACGCGTTTCTCCTCATTCTGGAACTGTCTACATCAGGAACGGTGCACATTCCAAGTCATTATCTTTCCTTGGTCCCTAGTTGGCGATCCTTACATGGGATGAATATGAATTTGCCCATGACAAAAGCGCTTGTTATTCCCAGCTGCTGACCATGGTGCACAACATTGTCATCCCGAACGTTACTCTAAGGTACTTAGAGTATGTCACATCAGCAAAATACCTCGGTCGCCGCCATCGCGGCAATCCGTTAAGACGAAGCCCATGGTTGTTAAAGACAAAAAATGGTTAAAAACATCCATAAAATGATCAGGAGCAACCCCCACCATTTCACTCACTACCATATTTTACAGTTTTTACCCGATAACTCCTTAATAGTAAATACTATCCTTTCCACTAAATTGTTGGAATTTTTTAAGAGTCTGACACAATTTGATAATTTGCATAAATTTGCTGGTGGGTTGTTTTAGTACTTATTCGTAAAAACGAGTTTTCGTCAGATCTTTGGGTTTTGAGGCTTACTGAAAGTCTCACTTCACTGGTCTCCTTCTCTCTGAGTCACATCCCATACATTTTGAATGTGAAATCAATTTGTTATGCAACTCAGTGACCAAGTGATGATGTCAATTGCAATTGACGCGGCCCTTATATCGAAACCATCAACGAGCACAATCAAACGTAGTTATCATTGCATAATTTTTTCAGATCTTCACGTTTCGAAGCCTACTGAATCCAAAGGACATTTTATGTCTTTTTCTTTAAAATGTCAAAATTTAAAATCACTAACACAAACGGTGGGTACAGCTTCGGTACAAGTACGCTTCCACAAGGGACATTTTATGTCTTTTTCTTTTAATATAATTTTGTTTATTTTAAATAAAAAAAAAATAAAATTACAACACAAAAAATATTTTTCATTTTTGTAACAGACGTTACCATGCACTTAACCCAACACAAATTTAGTGACGCTTCTCGGTTACATATCCCGCCTTACATTTTCGAGTTTATATAGCAAATTAAAGACATAAAATGTCAACAACAAAAAAATCGTAACCCTGGTGGGACTCGAACCCACAAACTCCGGTTTAGGAGACCGTTGCCTTATGCATTACGCCACAGGGACTGCAGTTGCAACTCCGGTTAAAACGTTGCCTTGTCCAATCGGCCTCAAAGGTTAATTTTCGTGACGCTTTTGGCCGTTACACTTTTCGAGTTTATGTAGCAAAGTAAAGACATAAAATGCCAATATTATTAAATGTTAAAAAAAATAACAAAACGCACTATAATCACAAATACGCCGTATTTCGTATCGTTTTCAAGGTATTCTTACATCCTGGGTCGAATGGATGAGTATCACGCGTGTACAACTGCGTGTAGGGAAATTACAGTAATTATAGTGAGCCAATGTCAACAAATTGAAAGAACTCGCGGGAACTACAGCGGAAGTCAACGTTTCGTCGTTCGTACTCCCTCCCTCCCAGCTCATCAAAACCACCCGCGCGCTTGCCTCGCAATGCCCGCTCGACTCGCCACGTCGTACCAATCGCCAAGGGTTCGTTGGAAGTGTCGGTCCCAATTTCCCTGAGTCTTTTTGCCGGATGGGGCGGAGGAAGGTTAGGGCCACTTCCTCTGCACACCCCCACATCGGATCATAAATGCCTACAGACGTTTACGTTCGCCTTGCGCCAGGGGAATATTTAGTTGCCGTAGTTCCATTGTAGTAGGTCATTTTTCGTATGGTTTACTAGTATTTTTCGATGCTGAATCGAATGGAATGGGTCTTGGAGCAGTGATACTAGGTCAAGCTGTTCATGGGAATAATAAACCGTGTGTAATAGTTTTCAGGGTTTGTGTCATGATGGACTTCCCGAGGACTGTAAAACTCTGGCTCGTGCTAAGGCTTGCTCCTCCCGCTCTTCGGCTTTGCGGCTCTGTATGATTTGAGAGGAAACATAAACAGGAGCGGTTGCATAGGCCTCAAAGTGCCTGTCCTTGTTGCTCTGAGACATCCGCTGCACGAGCATACCGTGCCAAGCAACATCACTATTTAAAAATGTGAAAACAGAGAAGCCCCTCTACGCACTGAGAGTAAAGGCCGAGTCCTCTTGTCCCATGGCATCGGACGAACAGCCTTCTGCCTGCTTTCATAGTGCATTGTAAGTTATTACTTGCTATTATTTATTCAGGGATAGTGAAGGAGTGAACACCCACACACTACCAAAATGTATACTGTTGGCTCCATCCAGCAGCGTCAATTAGGGCTACAGACAACTTACAATCATGCGGCAGGGGGTTTGTGGGCTCCATCTAATGGGATATCGTCCCACCTCACATTAGCCCCAACTACAACAGTGAACATCAGCATCCGAATTCTGGTTGAATACAGTTGGTCAATCTGCTAACCACAACTGACCAGAAGGGCCATTAAATAAATAAATATCCCCCCGCCCTCATCAGTCTCTCCCAGTTCTCTCCCTAGCTTCACTTCTTGCTGCGTAGTAAATTTATAGATGCTTACACTCAAAGTTTACGTTTGTGTGATGAGGTACATCTCGGTCACAATAAGATAAATAGTTTCAAAACCTGGAATAAACTGCAACCACTCGAGCAGCTGCACAACTCAAATAGTGCCGAATAGTTCCGCGTAAAATTTCCGTTAGCCGACGTTTGGTTTTGGTTAATTCACTTTTCGTTTCTAATCAGTATTAAAGGAGCGAGGAGCGTTCATATAGCCTTTCAGATAGATTTCAAGAAGAAAAGACCGTTCACACAAAGAAGTAATCACCTCAACTTGGGCAATCACTGAAAAGGGACTCCGAACAGTTTTCCATTACTCGCCCTTTTACGACTTTAATAACTGGACGTGCGTGGAGCGGTAATAACGTTTGAGGTCGTGGGTAGGACCACCGAAGGGCCGCCGATAAGTACTGCCTGCGCTTATTTTATTTGTTCAGGAAATGCCGAATCGACCTATTATCTGAATTACCATTATGTGAAAGTGCGTTCGTAGTTGAGTACAAAGGAAGACGACGAGGGCCGCTAATGGAAGATTATCGCGTCCTAATCACTGGCGACCGAAGTTGATCTTCCACTCTGGTCCTCTCCGAGAGCCATAATACCTGTTCGGGAGGAGAAGCTTTCATGCTGCACTTATTACAGAGTACAATTTATGTTCCCGGGATTCTTCGAACGGGCTTTCTAGGTGGAGAGCCGCTATCGCAAATTTAAAGGGAATAACGTTCGCAGAAAAGCTGGCTCATCGCTTTGCGACTTGCGTCATCTTGTTCCAAGTCCGAGGATCGCTAGAGGGCGAGTTACCTCGTTGTCCTCTGTTCGTAACTGTACAACATTAAATGTCAGGTGCACGGCGCATCGGCTGCGAATATGCAAATATACCCTCTCAAGTTTTCTAAAAGCACAGATTTCATGAAGCGCGAGTCGACTGTATAAGGTCAGGAAAGAAAAGTTGTGAGAAGCAACAGACCAACCTTTGTTCAAAATATCTGGTGCGTAGCAACACACAACTTTCCGCCACCCCCGTAATTTCGAACACCAGCTACATATGCGGGTGCTATATCTTCGTTTAACGCATTACTACAGGAACACTTATGGAGAACAAAATGTAGGTACTAGTTAGCTGAGAGTACTCCGTAAGTTTGATCGAAATCGTTGGAGCCGTTTTTGAGAAAATTGGAATACCGATAAATTAATATTCGACAAATATCCTTTTCTGAGTTAACTTGGCTTATATCCCCGCTCAACATATATATACAGAAATAATTATGAACAACGAAATGTTGGTATGGGTAAATATAAGACACTCCATTAGAATTTATCACATCTGGTGAAAAAGTTACCCTGGAATTTACGGAAATGTTCGAAAAAACGTTATTTTCGACACATTTTGATGTTTACCTCTGTTCAATGGACTGTCAGAGGAACATTTATTGAGAACAATATGTAGATATTACCTATTTGAAAACATCCTGTGAGTTTGGTGATAATTGTTGAAGCCGTTCTGCCAACAAGTGTAAAAAACCTATTTTTGGTTCATAGGCCTATATCTCCGTTCACCGTATTTTCAAGAGGATATGTATGGAGTAGAAAAGTTAGGTATTGATTGGTAGAAGATAATTTGAAAGTTTAATCAAAATCGTTAGAGCCGTTTCCGAGAAAAATGCGAAAAACCGTAGTTTTTGGTACATTTTCGTCCCCCACCCCCCTTCCCATCGGCGGAAATCGTCCATAACCTTATATTGGTGTCTACAAAGAATAAGGAACAAAACAAAAAAAGAACCAGCTCAATCGGATCAGCCGTTCTCCCGCAAATCGAACTACAGACACACACACACACGGACCACGCGCCGAAATTAGGTTTTTTAGACTCAGTAGCCCTCAAAACGTAAAGATCTGAAGAAAACCCAAATTTTTTTTTGGGCCGATTACTATACTTTCCTTCCCTTCGGGTAGCGGCAAGTAACAAAAAGAGCCCCATGAAACGGATTAACTAGTCTGATAACAGCTTAGCCGATCTTCAGGCTTTAAATAATCAACTTCTTATTGACTTTCTTTAGAACTAGGAAGTTGGAGGTTGTCAGGTCTTTTAATGTCCTATCAGTTCAGAAATTTCGATTTGTTGTCTTGCTCTTGAGACTGTTTGTGTGTGTGGCTAGAGACGTACTGATGGAAGCCGCGTCGAATGTCCGCGAGGAGGTCGCTCGTTCGGTGCCCTTTGAGGGTGAGAGAGTGACACAGAGGCCTTACATCGATGCCTTTGATCCCGACGAGTCTGCAGTGATGCTGGATGTCCAGGTAGTATTTGGCAGCCGTGAGTGCAAGACGTGCAAAAACAACAGGACGGATCTTCGTGTGGCAGTGTCAGAAGCTCGTGGAGTAGAGGCAGGAATCATCAGGGTTGCGGCATTGACCGTGTCGCAGCGAGGCGTGTAGTGCCAGCAGAGTGTGTGTCCCCACCTCAATGGACTTAAGTCATCTGAACTGGTGGGCGTTTTATCGTAGATCGCCCTTCTCTCCGTCCTCCTCCTAATCTGTCTGTCCTTTAGAGCCTTTCCATTTCATTAACTATTATTTATTTGGTGTCCAGTTTTGGCTGCCACCGTCTCTAGCTCTTTTGGCTGTGAGCTCCGTTCAAAAAAGATAGTACTTGTGTGAATATTCTTCGCCACTCACCTTCTTTTCACTTCAGTTACGCTACTTGTAGAGCGTACCTACACCCACGACGTTTAAGCCGTCCGTCTTTATGCCCCTAACAATTTTTACTTTTTTTGGCTCTACGAAGTAGAAAGGAAAGTTATGTAATCGGCTGAAAAAAAAAATTTCGAGTTTTCTTCATATCTTTACGTTTCAGACCCTCCTGAGTCCGAAAAACACTATTTGGGAAAATGGTTGTTGAGAGGGCAAACGAACTTAGCAGCTTTGACTGCTACAAAGGAAGCCTATAACCATTTTGCAAAGTTCGCAAAGAAGGTAAGAAACGTGGTTATAGTTGATCAGTCCTTTTGAAACTTGCCACCCAAGTAAACAGTAAGATCAGGTAGGGAACCAGATTAAGAACTACTCCCAGATGGTACGGGATTCCTCAGGTGGTCACCTCCGCGCGGTAACACACGGGCAACAGCTCTCTACGGTGAGACTGGCTAACGACCACATACCTGCCGTACCTCCACAGGTCTGAGTTCGGTGGATGCTGCAGGGGCCGGCCTCTTGCATATTAGCGAAACCGCAACTTCTATGACTGATATAACCCTCGTCGAGGGTTTAGGTACAGTCATGAAATAAAGAAACAGATCTGTGTGTATGTGTGTCTGTGAACGATGTTTAGAGAAAACCACCGAACCAAATCAGCTAAAACTTGGTTTCTCGCCCGCAGGCCTCCATGGGACGCCAAAATTAGGGTTTAGACAAAATCCACTGAAAGTTAACTATAGTTATCATAGTGATCAAAACACCAAATTTGTTTTTCTCGAAAACGGCTCTAACGATTTTGATTAAATTTTTTATATTGATAGCTCTTAATAAAGCAATTATAACATAAAATTCCCATTCGTGGGAAAATGACGAGGGCAGCACAATAAAATACCAAAACTTTCGACGAAATCGATTTTAGCGCGGTTTTTAGAGAAAACAACCGTACCAAATCAGCGGAAACTTGATGTCCACCCTACGGGTTACCATGGGACGCAAAAATAAGGGTATGGGCAAAATCCACCGAAAGTTAACTATAGTTCAAAACACCAAATTTTTTTTCTCAAAAACGACTCCAACGATTTTGATTATTACTTTCCGCTACCCGAAGGGAAGGAAAGTATAGTAATCGGCCCAAATAAAAATTTGGGTTTTCTTCAGATCTTTACGTTTTGAGGCCTGCTGAGTCTAAAAAACCTAATTTCGGCGCGTGGTCCGTGTGTATGTGTGTGTGTGTGTGTGTGTGTGTGTCTGTAGTTCGATTTGCGGGAGAACGGCTCATCCGATTGAGCTGGTTCTTTTTTTGTTTTGTTCCTTATTTTTTGTAGACACCAAAATAAGGTTATGGACGATTTCAGCCGATGGGAAGGGGGGTGGGGGACGAAAATGTATCAAAAACTAGGGTTTTTCGCATTTTTCTCGAAAACGGATCTAACGACTTTGATTAAACTTTCGAATTATGTTCTACTAATCAATACCGAACTTTTCTTCTTTATACATATCTCCATGAAAATATGGTGAACGGAGATATAGGCCTATGAAGCAATAATAGGTTTTTTAGGCTTTTTGGCAAAACGGCTTCAACGATTATCACCAAACTTTCAAGATGTTTTTGAATAGTTGAAACCTACATATTGTTCTCAATAAATGTTCCTCCTTCAGTCCATTGAACAGAGATAAAAATCAAAATGTGTCGAAAATAACGTTTTTTCGAACATTTCCGTAAATTTCAGGGTATCTTCTTCACCAGATGTGATAAATCCTACTGGAGTGACTTATAATCACCCATAGCCACATTTCGTTCTCCATAATTATTTCTGTATATATATGTTGAACGGAGATATAAGCCATGTTAACTCAGAAAAGGAGATTTGTCGAATATTGATTTATCGGTATTCCAATTTTCTCAAAAACGGCTCTAACGATTTCGATCAAACTTTCGGCGTACTCTCAGCTAACTAGTACGTACATTTTGTTCTCCATAAAAGTTCCTGTAAAAAAGCGTTGAACGAAGATATAGCGCCCGCCTATGTAGGTGGCGTTCGAACTTAAAGGGGTGGCGGAAAGTTGTGTGTTGCTACGCACCAGATATTTTTATTAAGGTAGCTCTTAATAAGATAATTATACCATACAATTCCCATTTGTGGGAAAATGACGAGAGCAGCACAATAAATTATCAAAAGTTTCGGCGAAAAGTGTTTTTCCCGCGGTTTTTTCCTTTTAAACTCCGCTGGAATGTTACTAGAATGTTAAAAAAAAAGTCGTGTTAAAGTCCAATCCAATACCTATAGGGTGAGTGTTTAAAAACGCTCATGAGATACATGGGGCTCAGTCCAGAAATTCCTGAATTTCAACTACCACCGTTTCGCTTACTGCCAGTTCCAACTTTTGATGGGGTTTGACCAAGTTCAAAGGAACTGAGTGATAAATTGATTGATTAAATAGAATTAGCCATGTACAAAGTGAATTGACGTAGAGCTAAGGAAAGTTATGTGTTGCTACGCACCAGATATTTTACTTCATCGCATGAGGAATGAGCGCCACGGTTACCACCACCGTGGTCAATATTGTCGAGCAAATGTGGTCAGGCGCATTGCTTTCTCTCATTCACAACTCGACGATTTGGATGACTTAAGTATAGTAGTTTTAATCAGAAAAACCGGCACTCCGTGGTGATAAATTTAAGGGTAATCGATCTCAAACTTAGGAAGGGCCCCGTTAATTTCTCAATTTAAATCGTTTGAATAGTTTTGAAAGTAGAGTAAATAGTATTGGCACGTCATGCTGCTCGTTACAGCGAGGTTTCTATATATCCACCGCTAGAGCGTCTTCGAAATTTATCAACGCTATAAATTATTTGAGTTAATCTGCCAGTGGTTTGAAAAATCCCGAGGTTGCCTATCAGTTTTTGGAATCTTTGACGATTGTCACTCACTGTTTAGCGGTGTTAATGGCTCCCCACTTTTTTGAACTATCTTTGAACTTCCGTCAACAGCTGGGTAATGCGAAATTTCTTCCCTTTCTGCGAGAGGGGCACTAGGCCGATGAAATCGCCGAAGACTGAATCGGTAAGACATTCCGAACCGAAAAAAAAGGACAATTATAACTTTTACTTCGTCGGCAGCTAAGAAAGAAATGTCTGAGCGGGGTTCGTTAACTGAAACAAGAGCGGTCATAGAATGCGGCTGGGAAGACCTCAAACCGGTCTTGTGTTACAGAAAGGGATCCGTAAATGGCGCATGGATCACCCACCCCGTCGTTTGAGCTGCAATCGTCGTCCAGCACAAGAAACTCTGCAGCCTGGCGATGCCAAGGAGTTGTCGAGGTAATTAAAAATTTATCGAAGCCGCTCAAAAAGAGTCTTCCGCCGAGCGGCTCTCATTTGATCGGAGTTCTTCAGACTTCTCCTCGCAGAAGCAAACCTGCCTCGACATAGTTCTCCCGCTCGGGAAAGAAAATATCTGGCGAGTCGTAACACATAAATTTCCATGGCCCCCTACTACATTCCGTGATTTTTGTGGCTTCAGCTACTAATCCTATATTTTTTCATACAGCTCAAACGAACTGAGCTACAACATAACTTGACATCTGCGCAGAATCTTCCGAAACTTATTACTTACTTATGTCACTGACGTTCATGGAAAACCCACAGTATTTAGACTGTTAATGAGACTGTCAACATTATTTTTCTGGGATTTGTGTTAACAGTTGTGAAATTACTAGAAAAACGCTGCGCAAAAAATTGATCAACAAAACGACGCTAGTTCGAGTTCTGGGACCATTTTCCGCATTTTTGATGGTCAGTCCTATAGGTAGCATATTGGACTACACCCCAAATTACTCTCGGAACGCTAGGTGCCGTATGAGTGAGATTTATGAGGAAAAAACTACATTGAAATCGTTTCTTCGAATGTTTTAGCAATTTATTGTGCCGCTACGGTCTTTTTACTACGAATGAGAATTATTGGTACTTTATTTTGCTAGCTTGAGCAGTTTGTGCAAGAAGACATTTGGTGTATTGACCACTATGATAACTGAAGTTAGTTTTGGGCTTGTTCTTCTCTTCCCTTTTGAAGCCCATTCGACCCAAGACATTAACAGAGTTCCCAGCCGTCCACCAAACTACGCAAAGCAGATGACCGATGCCGCAGCATGACGCCATTCTTCATATCAAGAACCTCAAGAACGGAATAGGAGAAGAAAGTGACGGACCCTAACTCCTCTAGATCGAAGAGCAGACTAAATGTACGCGAATGGGACGGTACGTAGAGGCTTTACCATGAACGCGCAGAAGAGCTCAGACCATTTTCCCAAACTTTGTTTCTAGGGCTCAAAAGCGCAAAGACTCGCAAGTTTTGTCAGCGGATTACATATATTTCCTTTCTAGTTCTTAAAGAACGAGGAAGTAAAAAGGATTAAGTTATATCACCATGATAATTCAAACCATCTAGTGGGGTACAAACAAAATGTGAGCAGCGACGCCATAGCTGTGGCAATGATGACACACTGAGTGAGTTGGCGTTTCTCATCACATCAGGTGAGAGGGAAAGATTAAGAGGTTCAAATGTGTGGTTAACCAGAGGGGAGTCGGGTGTTGCAGTGCGCCCTCCTGTTTCCAGATACTACAATCGTCACAAACGTAGGTGGTTGAAAGCTAAATGCACGTATTTAGTATCGTTCCGATATAGTTGTTAAGGGCCTCTCATTAGATCCTCGAGGCGGACGGGAACGAAGAACCTCGAGCGGCTTTGGTTACTGGGTTCGTAAGAATAGGACGCAGACAGAACATGAGTACAGAAGATTCCATTGTCGGATGCTAATAGGACCGGTCTGGATGGAGCCCTCCGGGTAAGTCCTCTGAAGATAGCGATCTGGAAAAAGGCTTTCGGTACTACGTTGTTTACACAGGGAAAACATCCTTCTATCAAAAGATTGTAATTACCGCTTGACATTCCGGCAATACGGCCGTGCCTTTGATTCAAGTAGAGGGTGGACCTCCTTGTGAGCCAGGCTCCTTCCTGGTGGCCCGTCAGCCCTAAATTACGTATTCCGACGGTTGGGAGCGGAGGGCTCCTGAAGGGTTGCGTGATGAAAACCCTTCAAGTTATAACAACTTGATAATGTTATTAACATACGTTTCGTAATTCAAAACTTAAGCGATCGTCATCGGTGAAGCAAAAACTAGATGAACGCTGAAAAACTGTTGAATCACGAACCATTTTGGTTGTGAGCACGTTGTGAAGGATTTGAAAGTGATTACAAACCCAAATCATGAAACAGAGAAACCAAGGTTGTTTCATTCGTAAAACCACTGCCAAGCTGTCAGATCTCTGTATTTGCTCGTCGTAATGAGGACTATAAACGAAGTCCTGAAACCTGAAAATTTGGACGCAGTGGCACTTTTGCGACAACCGACTCTCAGAATCTCACAATTGATAGAACGAATTTCAGTATGGACGCACTTTTTGCTGCTTTTATTCAACGCCTAAGGATTGCAAAGGCACATGCGGAACTATGACCACGTATCCCCCCTCCCCCCTCCCCACCAACCAACCAAACTGACACGCAACCACAAGAATCCCAATGAGCTGCGCTAATGTGGATCACCAAGCCCTACATTACAGCATCCACTGAAGCACTCCAAAGTATCACTGTCCAGTTACGAAGAGTGAAAAGGAAGCTTTCCACACCCTGAGCTGTACTTCGTGTTAACCTCTCCACCAAACGAAAACTTGCCACGCTAGATCAATGGCAAGCGAGTTCCTTAGCCAGGGTAACTTCAATGTGCCGCTTTACTTCTCTTCTCTCAAAGGCTCTCCATCCTGACGTCTTGCACCTCCAGTGCTGCTTCACTGTAGCTAATACCCCAGTGAGTGACAGTTTTCGAGGAGCAACTGAAACTTCCAGGTTTGACTGAGCAAGTTTGTAACCATTTCTTCGAGTTTGCGAAGGAGGTTGTAACAATAAAACGTGGCCACAGTTGATCTCTGAACTTGTCACCCAAATAAGTACCTACAGGTGGGAAACCAGATTAAGAACTTCTCCCAGATGGTACGGGATTCCCGAGCGCCATACGTCGGTGTAGTTACACACGGGCAACACCCGCTTTCCACCAAGAGGCTAGCAAAACGACATCCTCTTCAGGTCTAGGTTCGGTGGATGCTGAGCTAATGGCAGTGCTCTTGAATGCTAGCCAAACCGCAACCTCCGAGACAGTCGACGGATATTAACTCTTTCATGAGAGTTTAGCAACAGTGATATTGATTAGGAAACAGATATATTGATGATACAGTAATTTTATATCATGGGAAAGATCATGCAAAGTTTCAGGACTATTATTTATAATTTGTGTCTCGTTAAGCATTGGTTGGGTATCAATCGTTTGGCCCTAGACGAAGCCTCGTCATGTGATTTTTCATTTTCCAATACCGGTTCAGACCGGTGGTTCAGATCTGCAGAGGTATTGGTTTGGTGAATGCTTGGTGGTCTCGCTTGCTAGCAAAATTACAACCTCTGTGACGTTCATCCACGACTGGTACAACTTTCTTATGTTGGGAAACAGTCCTTACCTATTTGTTGACCATCACCTGTCGCAAAGCCGTCAGACATGGACGCGTATAAACCTTCCTCCAAGTTGTTCGGTGGAAGGTGGGAAGGTTTAAGCAGTTACCCTCACTTATTAGTGGGAAGGGGTAATGTAGTTGACCACTCGACAGAGCCTCATTATTCAGGCCTCCCTTCGATACTTAAACTTTTTCTTTTGTGAATGGCCCCAACTTTCTATCAAATGATTCCAATTGGTGAGGCAAAGTTAAAAAGAAATAGGAAGGGAAAAATGCTCCCTCAGGTAGCTCCGATTGGCTCAAAGTGACCGCGTGATTATTACATGGGCACCGGTTAGGACCATTTCATGTGATAATTCAATAGCGGGGCTGTAATTTCCGCCTCAAGCCATTAATATTCCTCCCCGGTCCGAGTTAGTTATTGTAATTACGGCCAGTGTTAACAATTTGGAGCCCCGCTCTTCACGTCCCCGTCGAAGCCCATTTTTCGACCCAATTCACGAGAAACATGTTTGGGGACTCGAAGCGACCTTGAGCTTTTGAAAGTGAATATCACTTGTTACTCCCCGCATCGAGTGAGTTCTGGTTACCAAAACATAAAAGTCGAACGCCCTTTTCAGTATTTGATTCACTCACATTGTCTCCACCAATGAAACAGCTCGACTGGTCTCGTCCTCCCAACTGCTTAGCTTTCCCTAGAAAACGTCAATTTTCGTTGTTCCGTATAGTCCGGGTGTTTTTCGTGTAGTTTACATGTACTTTATGACGCTGAAACGAATCAGATGGGTTTCGAAGGTTTGAGACAGCGTCAATCTAAACATCCATGCCGTGGAAGAGAACAACTAACTGCCGCGTTTTCAATAGGATGTTCTCCTAGAACATCTCAAAACAAGTAAAGCGTAAGATATGAATTTTAAAATATCTGGTGCGTTGCAACACACAACTGTCCTTAGCTCTACTTCAATTCACTTTTTACGAGGCTTTTCCTACTTAAACAATTCATTCATCACTCAGTTCATTTGAACTTGGTCAAACAACATTTCACGGCAGCAGAAAGCGGTAGCCCTTACAGTTCCGGAATTTATTGTGCTGCTCGTACTCTTTCCAGGACCGTTATTGAGCAATTGGTAGATAGATAATTAATGAGACTGTAAACACGAATTTTTTGAAGAAGGATAGTGATCACTTTGACAGAGTAATAGGGTAAAAAGTTTTAAAACTGGTAGTAAGCGAAACGGCGGTAGTTGAAACTCAGGAATTTCTGGAGTGAGCCCTATGTATTTCATGAGCGTTTGTAAACACTCACCCTTTAGGTATTGAATTGGACTACAATACCAATTTTTTTAAAAAATTCTGTCACCGTTCTAGCGGAGTTTAAAAGGAAAATTTTGATAATTTATTGTGCTGCTCTCGTCATTTCTCCACAAATGGGAATTTTATGGTATAATTGTCTTATTAAGAGCTATCTATATAAAAAATGTAATCAAAATCGTTTGAGCCGTTTTTGAGAAAAAAAATTTGGTGTTATGATCACTATGATGACTATAGTTAACTTTCGGTGGATTTTGCCTATACCCTTATTTTTGCGTCCCATTGTAACCTGCGGGCTAGACATCAAGTTTCAGCTGATTTGGTACGATTGTTTCCTCTAAAAACCGCGTTAAAATGGATTTCGTCGAAAGTTTTGGTAATTTATTGTGCTTCTCTCGACATCTTCCCACAAATGAGAATTTTATGGTACAGTTGCCATGTTGGGAGCTATCAATATAAAAAATGTAATCAAAATCGTTAGAGCCATTTTTTGAGAAAAAAAATATTTGGTGTTTTGATCACTATGATAACTATAATTAACTTTCGGTGGATTTTGCCCATACCCTTATTTTGGCGTCCCATGACATGATAACATGTAAGCGAGATATCAAGTTTGAATGGATTTGGTACGATGGTTCTCTCTAAAAATCGTTCACAGACACACATACACACACACACAGACCATTTTCCCAAATAGTGTTTTTTGGACTCAGGGGGGTCTGAAACGTAAAGATCTGAAGGGAACTCAAAATTTTTTTTTCAGCCGATTACATAACTTTCCTTTCTACTTCGTAGAGCCAAGGTAAGTAAAAACGGTACCTAGTTTGAGTAGCTACAAAAATTAATTGTTTACTGGTAGCGGGAAGTTGATGGGAGATTGAGAAAAGAGCAGAGAGGGAACCCAACAATCACGTAACAAACGATAATAAAAAAAATTTGTACCGGTATTTCGGACATTTAAACAAAGCCAACATTTAGCTATCATGAAAAGTTTGACCAATTTACTTTGATTTCAAAATTGATCCCATCATTAGGGATGGGACGTAAACGTAGCCCTCAGTGTAATGTAAGGCAGTCTCTTTACGTGCCTCAATCGGGTTCCCTTTCTTCATAAGCCCCAAAACAACACACGAGTCTAATGGGGGAAACGAACCAGGCCTGTGGAGACCTATAGGTTCAGAATCATGTACGTTCATGGCTCGTGGTTCCACGTGTAGAGCAGAGTGGCATCATGGGGGTTCCATGGACAGGTGGTGGGGGAAGGAGGGGGTTCCGTAGCCTCGAGTGTCACCTATGGTGGGAGAGAGAATCATTTAACCTCTTCAAGGGGCGGACACCATGCCTCAAGGCCCTGTCTACAGTTGGCCCATGCTTGCGCAAATGCGCGAAGCCAACGAGGCTGAAGGTGTTTCATCCAATGGAACCAACACACTACCCTATGAATCTCGACCACTCTCCGGATATTTTGGACATATTTCTCGAGACAAGATCTGGGTATAATCGTGTCTCACGTCCAAATACTCCACTCCCTATCAGACCATTATCCAGTGTTAATAGATATCAATGGAATCCCAAACTGCAATAGTCCTAACAAAATTGTCCAAAACCCTTTCAACTGGAAACTGTATTCAGAAACACAGAAACGAAGCCGTTCATGGAACAATTCGTGATCCAAGGGAGTTCGGAAAAAAGTGAACTATGAACGAAAGTTCAATACAAATCGTATGAAAAACTTGAACCACTTCCGAACAGAATGCTCAAATTATTAGTGACTGATGTTTTGGGGGATACGATCTGATTTTTATGAAATAAACGACAATTATTGTTAAAGTATTTATTAGTCTAGAACTAAGCAAATATGTCTTTCATATAGGTTTTGTAATTTATTGAGTTGCACTTAATTATTATATGAGTATTATTAAACGTTCATCGTGTAGATAGGTTATTGGACTACCCCCCTGAGAATTTAAATATAATTTTAGCCGAATTTATTAGGAGAAAATACCTCTAAAATCGATCGAGACCTGTAAACGTCTGTAGGCATTTATGAACCGATGGAGGGGTGTGAGGAGGAAGTGGCCTTAACCTTCCTCTGCCCCTTCGTCAGGACGTTGCAAGTCCAAAGGGCGTTTCGAGTCTAGCGAGCCTTGAAAACGATACAAAACACGGCTTATTTGCAATTATACTGCGTTTCGTTAATTTTTTTAACCATTGTTTGCCCATAACAACCATGGGCTTCGTCCGATCGGATTGCCGAGATGGCGGGCACAACTAGATACCAAATGGGATTTATGTGCGAAAGAACGAATTTTTTTGACCACCTTAAAGACACAAAACGGCCCGGACGGCGGATGGTGGACGGGGGACGGGGGACGGCGGACGGACGTGGCAGATTTGGAATCCCGATGTCTTCAGTATCAAATTTTTAGGGGGGTTGTAAAAAATTTTTCGTGACCGAAAACATAGGGTTATTATTCAGAATGAATAATAAACCAAAAGGTGTATGAACACTGTGATAACTATAATTACCATAGGTATCATAGTACCATAGTTATCATACGTATCATAGGTTTAGCTCATACCTTTCTTTTGGCGTTCCATAGTGAGGGGCAGGCTAAATTCAAGTCAATTTGGTTCTGCCGTTTTCTATCAATCGCGTGCACAGGCAAACACGCACACCGATCATTTTCCCAAATAGTGTTTCAGTCATAAGGAATCAGTTTGAAGGTATCGTCAGGGCATGTTTTTTTTTCTAAGTTTATTTCTCCCAAAACAATACACAAAAGTACAGCATAATGAGAATCTGATACAGCTCATAATCCTGAAAATGATTCCTCTATATAGGCAATTGCCCGTGGCAGCGGATGAGTAGCCGTTCTGACTCCCTCGCAGCAAGCAGAGCTAGTCATCACGGAGACGCAGAATGCTACACAAAGAAGTTCAAAAAGATTTGAAAAGTTGAGGAAAGTAATAGATCTAGAATATATTTCATCTCTTCAACAATAATTCCCTCTAGAAATAATTCTTCTCTACTCTTAATGATCTTTAAAAATGAATACACATACAGACACTTATACTCACATACACAAGTTACGAGAAGATATACAAAAACAAAAAAAATGCATTATCTAGACCCTAGCCATTTCAATTTATTGGTAACTTGTTTAAGTTTGTTTGAAGCCGAACAGATGAACGACAACTAAACAAGACTCATGGAAGTGTTTCCCCAGTGTTGTGGTATTATGGGTTACGGTTCGTTTTAATTGTATTCGAATCATAATCGAATATCGTGTGACGGGTAAGCAGGTTGTTGACATTTTAAATAGTGCTTCACAGACTAGAATAGATTATTTTTGACATTTTATGTCTTTACTTTGCTACATAAACTCGAAAATGTAACGCAGGAGATGTAACGCGGGATATGTAACGGAGAAGCGTCACCAAATTCGTGTTGGGTTAAGTGCATAGTAACGTCTGTTACAAAATCTAACGCTTGGTAACATCACACGTTTTAATAACCTCAGTGACTAAGTGATGATGTCAATTGCATTAAAAAAATACAAAAATAAAAGACAAAATGTTCCTAGTGGTTGCGTACTTGTACGAAAGCTGTACCCACCGTTTGTGTTTGAAGCGTTTGAAGTGGCCTTCTCATCTACTCGGTTTTGTCACATCTTGGACCCCCTCCTCCCTTCCGCAATTACTAAACATGCGTACCAAAGTGTCAATTTCTTAAGTTCATAGCATAAGGCTTCTTACTAAATAGCCCTGCTGTAGAAACGTTTCGTTATACTTTGTATAGTTTATATGATTTCCTAGACTAACTCCGAGTAGATTAACCAAAAAATCAAACTGTGATTGGTACTCAAAATTTCATTTTGAAAATGTTTAAAACTCATTAAATCTTGGGATAATTAAAAGATTTTTAGCAGTGTCTAACAACAAGATGCGTTTCTGGCCCAAGTTTTGCTGGATTGTGCACCGTCTTCGCTTCATTCTGCCCAGTGATAGAAGAGCGGTAGATCAGTTGAGTGGCAGAACCAGCTTTTCTAAAATGTGGCTACTGCAATAAATTATACTGAAAGATGCGGTACAACGTCAGTAAGGCTAGAGGGTGTAGGGCCTTTGCGGAATCCAGAGTGAGTTGTCGCCCACACACTGGGGATGACGAAATATTCGAACATGAATCGGTCGGATCTTTTAGATAGATATCTACTGCGTCATCAGCATCCCAATCATATTCCACCCTTAGTTTAGATTTTCAGAATCATTCATCTCATCTCGGTGTATTCCTACGCAATTTTGAAAGGCGATGTGGTTACTAAAATACCAACGATATATAGTTGTTTTTTAACAGGAATCGTGTGCTCTCGAGAACTTACTTTACCTGGGGAGTATTCGCACTGTGGCGTTCGGAGCAAGCGTGGTTGAATATGCTCCACCACAACAAGGAAGACAGTACGATCAAACCCAGTGGACTAATGCAAAGTACACAGCTCTCAGTAGTCCGCCAGAGAGGAACAACCTTAAACGTGCAAACAAATACATATTCTTCCGAAGCAGCTGTGACACCTTCCTTATTTGCTTTTCCCTTCTCATGTGTTGGTCCGGTTTTCCGGTAAACATTTATCTATGTGAAATTTAAGTTCAAACTTAGATGTGGCAAATAAGTTACCTTCGTCAAAGACAGAAAGAGAGGCATTCTTGCTCAGGAGACGGATTATTTGGAGTAGATACTGCAATCAATGCCTGGAGTGGAATCATCCGCACCATACAACTTGACTACCCTCCAATGGCCAAGAATTTATTTTATAACGCTGGCTGCCCTTAATTGTGGATAAGCGCCGCTACCTTGGCCGAAAGTCCTCTTGTGCCAGTCATTATGTCTCACCGGTGCAAGGCTAGCTTTCTAAGGAGTGGCGGGTGTCTCCTGCAAGAATCCTTATTGACGTCTACTCACGGAGGAGTTGTACGAAAGACCGAAAACCGCTCCCTCTTTGCGGCACCGGGCCAGGACGTGGCAGGAAGTCTGCTCATCTGCAGACTTCCTTCACCGAGGTGTGTCGACTATGGCCATAACATATATGTGCGTGTGGGCCTAACTATTGGTGCTTCATTCGCTAAACTAGTAGCGTGGACACATAACACAAGTGGTGCAGCTGCCTGTTGGTCCGTGGTGATTCCCTTAGCCCCCAATACGTCGATATCAACCATATGCACGCAGGGTCACAATCGTGGAACTCGCTTGAGCAAATTGTAACTTCACAGGGTTAGTCTCTCATCAAGTGTGCTCATCACTGCGTTATGCTATAGCTAATCATTGGCAGAAACAAACAAGGTGGTTCGAGCTATTGGCGGAAAAGTTTCGTGATGATTGTTCGCCAGCAGGTTCTTGTACCACTTTCACGCACCTCTTGCCCAACTTATTACGCGCAGTAGAATTCATCGGAACGCATGTCAGCTCAGTGCTATGTTTATGTAGTGAAAATGTTGGGATCCGCTGACACTAGTAAAAAGTAAAGCTATCGTGAACTCTGGTCCTATACATCAAGTTCCCTCGGGATATGAATCTCCGTCTTTCACCGCTGGACTTCAATCGCTGAGGTGCCTACAATCGGCATCTGGGAGTACAGGTTCTCTCGCATAAACAATACTTCTTCCACACAACTAAGGAATATAAAATATTTTGTGTTACTGGGCTCACGCGCGTGTAATTAAAAACAATATAAATTAACTAGCCCCTGGAAATAGTTATCTAGAACGTTGAATGTCGCTCCATACTGATGACACTATTCTCTTCGAACTTATTATCACACACAGTCATTTATTTTACTTCTCTTCTGTCTTTGTCATCTTCGTCAGTGGGTTGATCGATCGTTCAAAATTCAAAATGTGGGCAGAAGTTGAAATTAGAACTTGAACGCACTTGCCTCACTTGATTGAAGCTATTACTTCTGATGCATCGGTCAGAGAGCTAAATAGATCAGCTGCGAGTTAAACGATCCAGTGCACCAGGCCACAAGACGAGGGAGAAAAAGGGGAACTGAGGAAACCGACACTTTTACTGGAAGAGAGTTCTTTTTCTGCGTAATCCATTTCAGGGCACAGCAGGTTCAAATTAGTTTTGGTCCATTGGGAATTCTGCGGTTCATCTTCAAGCGAGAGCGCCAGTGAGGACGAGAACTCGTCCGCGCCGATTGAGCGAGAAGGGAAAAAAACTGGTTCGTGATAATTAGTGTCGGGGAATGGAGACCTGGTCAGGGATTCTGGGCGCAATAAGGGATTTTCTTCAACCAGATGACATGAAGTGATCGTATCGTTGGGGTGGTCTGTCTGTAGCAACTGAACTCCTTTTGAAGTACATTTTCCCACATGAATATTAGCGACTTTAAACTAGTTGAGGAGTTCTGATTGGCATCGATGGCAGGAAGAGGGTTTACTTTTATAACGTAGTCTACCTCGAGAGTGTTCAGAACAAGAAAAAAGTTGAGTGTCTGGCGTGGAAAAGGAGTTCATCCAGATTTGAGCAAGATGGACTAATATTAATTATATTAGAGCATTAGTGCCTTGATTTCCTGAGCGCAAAAATTATTTTATGTCGTCACGGTCATACGGCGCTTTATTAACAAAACAAGAACTTAAAACCATTTATTAGCGTTTAGTTTTCTCTGTTTCAAAGTATGGAATAGTATTATGAGGTTCAGATGATCAAATTCTGGCGGAATCATATATAACTCGAGATTTGATTTATGAGGGATTCAAGGTTAAGTGTTGTACATTTACCTGGCGTGTCTTCATATCTCCAGCACTGGTACCGGAGACCTTTCCGACTTTCCGAGTACCAGAAAGTCTGGTGACTCCAGCATGATTCTTCCGCAGACCGACGCCGAATTTTATAGAAGAAACGCTGCAAATTATGGCCCACCGTCTCTCTTTCGCTGCATGATTGCACAACTTGACGTTTTTTCACATCTACGAGACCCATCTCGTTCGATTCGGCATCTGAAAATACCAGTTAGCGATACGAAACACAACCTGGCTAAAACGGAATTACGAAAATTGACATTTTCCAGACGACTCTTGGTAATTATCATTACGTGACGAGTCGAACTGACCCGTGGTTGGAAGGAGACGGGCAGAAATTAGCGCAGGAAGGGGTGTCAGGCTTACACACCCGCTCAAGTTTGCGCACGCTCCCTACGATGCCGACTGATTAGGCCGTTTGGCACTCCCAGAGACTTGGCAAACAGCGATCACAAACATACACGCTCAACATCAAGCATACATGCGGCAGTATAATAAGAAGCACATCGCCACGACGTATACCCCAGGGAATCATGTGTACCTAAAAACTCACATACTCTCAAATAAGCAACGACTCACACGCATGCTCTTCGTTTTTGCGGCCCGTATCTGATAGTCAAAGCCCTCTCACCAGTATTTACTGCAAGATCTTACGAGCACCTCAGCACACAGGTCAGCCGACATCACAGCTCAAATTAGTCCGAAACTGACGCACTGCAACCACGTCATAATCTCACCCATCTTCAGCAGGCAGAGCGCGATAACCCACTGGCCGACAGCCTGACATCTGTTCACGCACATCTATGAGTGCCATTACTTTCTGTCTGTGTACAATACTCTCTTCACACGCTCAACTGTCCAACGAGCACCCACACAGCGGTTAACGCACCTGGCTTCTCCTCACCATGGGGTACGCTGCCCATCCTGAGGAGGAGGCTGATTTCAGGCTTACACACCCGCTCAAGTTTGCGCCCGCTCCCTAAGACGCCGACTGATTAGGAGGACGGACGCGAAGGAGCACCTTTGCGAGAGCAGTACGGCTCCGGGGCTGAACGAAGAAGTGCGCCAGAACAACATCAATCTCGTCCTCGAGTTTTTGCGTTAAGAAACTGTTTATCGTCTGTTGGACACAGGGTGTGGTTATCTTATCAAAGTGTTTCCCGTTTATTACTTTCCTTGGCTCTACAAAGTAGAAAGGAAAGTTTTGTAATCGGCTGAAAAAAAAATTTTGAGTTCTCTTCAGATCTTAACGTTTCAGACCCCCCCTGAGTCCGAGTCCCCCCTGAGTATTTGGGAAAATGGTCTGTGTGTGTGTATATGTGTCTGTGAACGATGTTTGGAGAGAACCACCGTACCAAAATCACCTCAAACTTGATATCTAGCCCGCGGGTTACCATGGGACGCAAAAATAAGAGTATGGGCAAAATCCACCGAAAGTTATCATAGTGATCAAAACACCAAATATTTTTTTTCTCAAAAACTGCTCTAACGATTTTGATTAAATTTTTTATGTTGATAGCTCTCAATAAGGTGATTATAGCATGAAATTCCCATTTGTGAGATAATGACGAGAGCCGCACCATAAATTATCAAAATTTTTGACGAAAAGCGTTTTTAGCGCAGTTTTGGTTTATTATTCATTCTGAATAATAACCCTATGTTTTCGGTCACGAAACATTTTTTACAACTCCCCCTCAAAATTTGATACTTTACGTTCGTTACGCCCGCCGTCCCCCGTCCCCCTGTCAGCCGTCCGGGCCGTTTTGTGCCTTTAACGTGGTCTAAAAAATTCGTTCTTTCGCACAAAAATTCCATTTGGTATCTAGTTGTGCCCGCCATTTCGGCAATCCGATTGGATGAAGCCCATGGTTGTTATGGGCAAAAAATGGTTAAAAAAATTAACGAAACGCAGTATAACGCGGGAACTACTGCGGATGTCAACGTTTCGTCGTTAGTACTCCCTCCCTCCCTCCCGTCTCATTAAAACCACCCGCCCGCTCGCCTCGCAACGCCCGCTCGACTCGCAACGGGTTTGCTGGAAACCCCCGTCCCAATTTTCCCGACTCATTTTGCCCGACACGGGCGCCTGGCGCCAGGGGAATATTTAGTTTCTGTAGTTCCATTGTAGCCACGTCATGTTTCGTATGGTTTACTTGTATTCGATGCTGAATTGAATGGGATGGGTCTCGGAGCAGTAATACTAGGTCAAGCTGTTCATGAGAATAATAAACCATTGTGTAATAATTTGCAGGGTTTTTTCCTTATAAACTGCGCTGGAATTTCTGTAGAATGATTCAGAAAAATTGGTATTGTAGTCCAATCCATACCTGAAGGGTGAGTGTTTGAAAACGCTCATGAGATCAATAGGGCTCACTCCAGAAATTCCTGAATTTCAACTACTGCCGTTTCGTTTACTATCAATTCTAAATGTTTTTACCCAATAGCTCCGCAAAAGTAATTACTACCCTTCTTCAAAAAATTTGTGATTACAGCCTCATTAATTACCTGTGTACCAATTGCTCAATAATGGTCCTGCAATGAGTACGAGCAGCACAATAAAATCTGGAACTGTAAGTGCTACCGCTTCCTGCTGCCGTTAAGCGTTGTTTGACCAATTCAAATTAACTGAGTGATAAGTGAATTGATTAAACAGAATTAGCCATGTAAAAAGTGAATTGATGTAGAGCTAAGGAAAGTTGTGTGTTGCAACGCACCAGATATTTTTTTTATTGTGTTACAAGTTGTCGTAAATAAGTTGAGTGTAAATAATTTTGGGTTTTTTCTGGAAGAGACTGTTTATTTTACTTTATCAATTTCCAAAGTCAATCAAAGTGAGTACCTTTTTCTCCGAGCGTTATAATTCGGAAAATCCCCACCGGGGGAAACGATAACTTTCGCTAAATGTGCGTATGTGTGGAGACCACTTAGTTGTGAATGGTAATATTTAGAAAAATCTTAGCATTGCGATTTTAGCTATCAAAATGTATAACGTTGGGCTTTTGGGGAATATTCCATACTGTCTCTCCTAAAAATGTTGCTTAGCGCATAGAAGATTCATTGAACACATGGGCGTGAATTACCTTAGACAGGTTTTTACATGAACTTGAACGATATTTCGGACACACCGAATTTTGCTCCGAAAATACCACGGCGACTTCAGAATCTGGTTCAGGAAGATTCGAAAACCATTTGACTATCGAAAACATACTCAAATAACTGACGTGCGTTCAGTCCCTGTCACGGGGGAGTTTGAGGGTATGAACGATAACGAGATGATTACAAACCTCTAAACCGATGAGGCCGACCGCGGGAGATTTATAATTTTATGAAGGTACTCATTTACATGGAAGAGAAGGGCGTGGAGGAAGGAGGTCGAGACGTTGCCGAACTCGGCTCTGGTCGTTTCCATTGAAAAGAAACAAAAAAAGGCCTCATCCCAAGTTGAGACAGGTAAACGAATGAAGTCTCCTTCTTCGAAAAATAATAGCGACGCTCATGCGATGATGATGAAAGAACAATGGTGCCCCAAAGCTCAAGATGATGTAAATATACGAAGCAATACCAACCATAAATATTTGTGTTTCCGCCAAAGTGGGTTAGCGTGGGAGGACGCGATGTGCGCGCAATTTCGGCAAGGATTAATTACAGTGCCTACTAAACACTTTTTTTTAAATGTTTCCTTCACATCAACAGTAAATTCTATCGAATTTATGGTCGTGAAAGACGAATATGACAAATAAAAGTTTTCGTTAGCTTTAATTTCTTTGACGTACTGGGCAATTGTTCATTTTTTAATGACAGTTACATCCTGAATTGACGTAAGAATACTAAGGTGCCTTAATGAGATCGCTGTATTTTGGCTTTCCTCCTGACGGTGAATTTTGCAGCATCCTTACACACCACCCAGCTCATTCCACCGGCCCAAAATCCCAAAAATATCCCGACGGAACCTTTCTTCGTGCTCGTCACTGGCAGGTGGGAATTTTCTGAGGGAATTACCGAGTTTACGTATTTTTGTAGAAGCAGCCACCAAAAAAATCACCTGCCACCACCGATTGTCTTCTGTTTTGTTACCTAACAATCCATTCATAACTTCCTCGAGAGCTTTCTAAGCTTCCCTTCCATCCCTACTGCAAAACTAGGTCGAACGCAGGATCCTTCACGAATCGGCGTGTTTGTGGCCCAACGAAGTTACCCTCTTTGATTTTTGCCCCACGTACAGTCGAATAGGTCACAAACAGATAGAAGGGTTACTCCCTCCTCAAAACTTGAAGCTTTACGTTGCATGGCAAGGGAATTCCAAATCTGCACCACCCCGCCCAGGCCATATTTTGCCGTAACATTAATTTCGTTCCCCGTGATTGTAGTGGTGGACTAAATTTTGGGGGTTTTATTGCAACAACGTCATGTTGGGATCGTTTTCTAGGTATTTCTCGATACTGAGTAGTCTCGGTGGAGTAGGACTGCGTCTAGATGGAAAACATTGAAATTATAGTAAATGTAGAGGAAAATTCTACCACTTGAAGGAACTCGCAGGACAATACAGCACAAGTCATCGTTTCTCCCCGACCTTCTCTCATTTACCGCCCTGCATCCCGCATCACTCCAACCACTCGTCAGTTCACTCGCCACGTCGTGCCGATTGCCTAGCGCCAATTTTCGTTTTCCCTGTGGTCAAGTGGAATAGATAGCAGACTAATCATTTAATCCCGAACTTAAAGCGTTACCTCGTTATAAAACCCGAGTCAAGTCTCAACTGGTTCACATTAATTGAGTAGAAAATGTATCTGATTAGTTTCAAGAGGGATAGAAGTCTGTGAACGCGTGGGGATATGTTACTAACTTGCTGCTGTCGTTCCCGTAAACACGAACGTATTCAGAACAATCGTGTTGGCAGTCCAATGAACTACTAAGCGCTGCTTCTTTAATGGAGGGCATCGCATACGTTTAGCTACCCACCTGTAACTGTAAAGTTGAATATGTCACTCGATGTTTTCGTTATCGCATGTAAAACTTAATGTTTGTCGTGCCAGAGCTTACTGCGTGGAATTTCGCGTGTTCCGCGTTAATTGAACTGCTACTCCAGTCAATAAAAAACTCTGTTGGAAGCAGTACGTCGCGAATGTTCAACGCAATGCCAGCAAAACGCACTGTTCGGCCGTTGAAGGGAAGAAACTGCAGAAGAATCGAATTTCAAACGCAGCCTCGTCATTTTCTGAACCATCGAGACGACTTCATCCCGTGCTGATCGAGGGGACATTTTATATGGGGGAAAAAAGTCACGATCCAACGACTATTTTTAAAACTGGCGTCTTGAGCGCGGTACTTCTGCTTCGAGTTGTTCATTTTACTGCGGGACGTGACGAAGGGAAGCAGATTGAGTGGTGTGTTTCAGACGAAGGACGGCCCTTGGCGGTGAAAACCGTTTACGAACGGATGAGTTTTGGAGGTGCTGAACAGAGGGTGGTGAACAAAGTTTATTAATTTTGTGTGGTTTGGGAACGACCCGAACAAAGAATTGTGGTGGCCTTCAGGTTATTTACCACTTTATTTATGACATAGTTGTAGATTTACGTCGTCCAAAAATGAAGTCGTCGATCAACAGCAAGTTCCATTAGCCCGTCATATGAGTCAGGAAAAAAAGACGAAGAAAAAACATCGACAGCGACGTTCATTTCAAGAAAACTAAATCAAACTCTAACAAATTAGAAACCAAAAAAAGCCTGCCACAGTTACGAACTGTTACTATCATATCATATTTATGCGTATAATGTTCCAAATTAGATGTTTCCGGCGGAAAGCTGAACATCTAAATTCTGAGAAAATGGGGCTCTTAGGAAGTGAAAAAATATCTTCACGCTCGCTGTGGGACCCATAAAACGTTCCGCGCGATGATCCGCTTCCGAACTTCTTGCAGTAAAGCTCCCTGATGATAAAAAAGTCCTGCTGGTGTCTCAGGTATCGGGCCATCAATAGGTCACTTCCTTTGTAATGGAAATGTATTAAGCAAGGTCCTTTTCTAGTGTACCAGTAGCCGCTCTCGAGCTACTAATCGGATCATAATAGAATGAGAATCAGAATCAAAATGTCGTCCGAACCGATTCACGGATCCCGGTCCCGTTCGATGTCCACTGAATTGCGTGCCTTGAAGAAGAAACTCCTTGACTAATTTGTCGTTACACGTCGAATATATTTTCATGTCCTGTGTCGCCATTCAGACTGAGTGCTGCTGGATGGCTTGATTTGAAGCTACTCGCCTGTTCCTGGTGCCCAGGAGGAGTTTTATGGAACTCGTGGGAGCGCAACTCGTTTACTTGAGATGTATCGGGTAGTTAATCACAAGAATTATTGCCGGAGAATGTTATTTAGGTAGTAATCACGTCCTCGACCACCGGGTCAGCCAGGTACCTTTCCCGTCCTTCGTGTCCGTGCTCAGGTACTCCGGGTCGAAGAGTTCGTTGTTTGCCCAGTGCTATTCCGTCAGACGCTGAAGAGCATCTTCTTCGGTCGGCCCCTGACGTTGTAGCTAATTGTTTTTATCAACTGTTCACGAGGCGGGGGGGACAGGGAGAACAGCTGCTCTGTTACATCTGGTGAGCTCTCACAATGAGCTCGGCCGGCTAAATGCGCTCATGATGGTTTTTCATAAATAAAACCCCGCTGCGCGCCGTTCCAGACAGGCCGTAACGGATCAGACGGTATCCTATCGAACCGAGTGGAAAACATGTTGCATCGAACGTAACGCACAGTCGTTCAGATCCCACGCCGGCAGAATGGTCTTGTTTGAAACTAAGAACATAACAGATAATTATCATCCATCGTCCCGTCAACGAACGTGTAAGCAGCAACGTGGCAGCAAGGCCTATCTTGTTCGAACGATGTAAACTGTTTCCAGGCTCATCATCATCTGTATCACTGATAGCTTATTTAACTGCTCACACGATTTTGGGGGAACGACGAAGTGACTCATCCTGCAGTTCCTCGGTCCCATGTCTTCCCTCCAGTGGCTGATAATACTGAGAATATATTGGGCGATTGTTAGGCCGCTGGTCATAAATAGTGCCCTGATCTGGCAGACTAGGATACAAATGAAGACAGTGCAGCTGCAGCAGAGTAGGCGCACGCCCTGCACCTGAATAGCTGCGACCCGTTGTATCCAGACGATCCCCCCACAGCTGAGCTGAAGTTCTTCCTGAGCCCATACATGTGGGACGCGCTGCCTGCTTACAGGAAAAACATGTGCTGGAACTAGGCTTTGTCGGATGGGGTAAAAACCGAAATTGTGTGGTGCACAAAAATAATCCCTTTTCAAAAAATATTTCTTAATATCATTTTTGTAACGTTCTCGACCAATTAGCGTTCCCTGTCAGCGTTAAATAGGTGAAACAAAGAATATGGACCGACCGATTGATAATGCTACAACTGCATGTATCGATATGCGTCCGTTAGTTATCTCATATTTATTTCATAAACCCATTCTTAATTTCATTGAATTCACTCCTTTTCATAGTCTTTGTACATTTAAAATAATTATATAACGGGGTATTGCATAATGAACATTAAATAATTGGCATAATCGTACAGCTGTCGTCATTTCTAATTTCAAACATGGCGCCAGAGACTACGATGTCGGGCATATCGATAACCTGACCTCGGTCGTGATATATCGATATATTGCCTTATCAAAGGGAGCGGTCCCCATTCTTTGCTTTTACCGCGTTAAATAAACACTAACCGTTGAGGTTTGAAACATAATATGTTACACAGACGGATCAAAGGACCAAATACATGGAAACACGGGCTTGGGTATATACATCCCTGCAATAGATTGGAAAGAATCCAGATCTCTAGGCACCAAAACAACGGTCTTCCAGAGTGAACTGTTAGCAATCAACTACTGTATCGACAAATTGATCACATTGAACACCAGCAATAAGACAATAACAATTTACACAGACATTGGCCAATCCAATAGTTAGGAGCCTACTAGTTGAGGACACGAATAACAAGGGGAAAGAACTTGTACTCAGAGGAAATACCTTGACGGTGAAATGGATTCCGGGACACAGGGGATGCAGTGGGGATGAAAGAGCGGACACACTGGCCAAAGAGGGGTCGACCGATCACTTCTATGGACCAGAACCCTATACGGCAGTTACGATGGCAACAGTCAAGAAGGCCATAAATAATACCCTATGGGGTAAAGTTAACAATGACATAGACAACAACAGAGGTCTTGAATTCTCCAAGCAAACAGGGACCACAAGTTACAATAAACAAAAGACGGAATGGGCCCTAAAACTAAATAGGAAATAATTAAGAAGATTAATAGGCATGTTAACTGGACACTACGCAGTCCAGAACACACTACATAGATATAACCCAACAATAAGGGCTGAATGCTCCTGCAGGGAAATAGAAACGGTTGAGCATTTCATATGTGAATGCCCAATATGTTTTAAAACCAGAATAGAAAGACTTGGAGGACGAACCATAGATAGGGACGATATACGACGCAATGAATGGAGGAGCATCCTCAAATATGTAGAGGGGACCGGAAGATTCCGGTACCCATTCTAGGAGCCAAAGCCGGATCCCTTATACAACTTGGGTGATGGGAAATGGGCCCATATGTGGCCACGACTCAGGTCGCTGTTCCCTCGGCTTTGGCTGATGCCCTGCAGTCTCTCTCTCTCTTGGGGTTTGAGAGTCAGGAGACTATACAGAATCAGCAATCAGAACAAACGGAAGGATAGCTTGTTCTACGTTATCGAGTTTCAACCACAGGCTCAAGCGACTTGTGAGGCCCAAAGCGCCGAATTTTCCGAATAAAGGATAAATAAATAGTGGTGGTGTAGGGGGAGGGTTGACTCGACAAACAAAATCAATTAGGTCAGTTTTTGAGGAATGAAAGGCGAGGAACTGCAGGATGAGTCCCCTCGTGAGCACCGGCTCTGTCATTAGAGGACTGGCCGTACGATTCAGCGTGTAACTCCAATTTTCATGAAAATTGTTTCCCAAAAAAAGGGTAAATAAATACTGTACTAGTGGGGTAGGGGTAAGGGTTGACTGGCGGATCAATAAAAGCAATTAGGTCAGTTTTTTGAGAAACGAAGGCGACTTGGAAGCCGAGGAACTGCAGGATGAGTCCCCTCGTCAGCGCCGGCCCCGTCATTAGAGGTTTCCCTCCGTCCGGTCCGGCGGTCTTTTGTGGCGCTGCGGGGGGACGAAGAGGTCGGGCCGCGGCGATAGGAGGCGCCGCCGAGTGGGGGCCAAGTGGTGGCGCCTGCCCGTCGTTCGGCTCGTCCTCTCCGCCCGTCAGTCGTCTCGCCGACCTCAGTCGATGTGTTTCATTTCGCTCGGGCGCTCGTTACTTTCGCGTCCCGCCGGCTCATTCGTTCCCTCGTCGGCGGTGATGCGCCTCAATTCGCCTTAACGCGAACTCCTCGTGACTTTCCCCGCGGCCTCAACGACTCTCCCTCCGGCCAAATGTCGCCGTCCGGTCGGCTCATTTTGATTTTTTTCGGGTTCGCGTCGGGGATGAGCACGTCGCCGCTCCCGCTCCCGTCGACCGCCTCCGACTCTTCACACATTTCAGGTAACCCCACACTCAACTATCATCTCTACTGATACATTTATGCCCGGAGAACACTTTTACTCCTGTAAAATCCCAATGTCCGGGCCGCGACGCCACCGTGAGTTAAGCACAACACGACAGCACTTCACGATAACTGTTTATTTATTTATTTAACCGTGATACTATCACACAACATCAAATGCGAGTGAAGGCCTACAAAATGTACGATTAGAATATAAACAAGTTTAGTTACGCAGTTACGTAGTTCGTGACAACTTACAGTTCAAGAGAAAGGTATAGCGCCGAGAGCGATATTAAAAAATTCAATATCATGGTCAGCTCTGAGGAGGTCAGCAGCTCGAGGGCATCGGTGCAGGAGATAAGTCGGTGAGAAGGGGACGACGAAAAGTTCGCAGGGGCAGTTGAGCCAGCAGTAATGGTAACAGTTCAAGTATTACTGTGCAAGGGAATGTAAACAAACAATCCTCCTTAAATGCCGTAGATAAATGTGATCTGACAGGCAACAATAATAAAATATATCGCTCACCTTTCCAGTTAGGGGACTTGGCTGACCCACGACCCCATGACGAATTGCACGTTTCACCTCTCGACACCTCCGTGCCAACTCATCTCATGATTGCGCTCAATGTCGTCCACATAACACATTCAGGACAAGTGTACTTGTGTGAAATGAAGAAAGTTGAGTGAGCGTGTAACTTCTAACCCGACGATTCACAGGATGCTGCAGGAGGCGTTAAGTCATCGTTGTACAGAAAACATCACTTTCGCCCCAGTTGTCCTAAAATACCCGTTGTAATTTTGTAGAATTCCGAATGATGCTTTGACAGTTTTATGAAAAACTTAATTCCCATCTCGGTTAACCTAATTTACACTAATCGACAACACTCTCTCTATTGTTGGTCTCTCCATATACCAAAAACGTTGCGACTTATTACTCAATGGTGTACTATTCTCTTGCACTGCGTCACCACATACTTGACACAATCACACACACCTCCGAAACACATCCACTTAGATTCAGTATCGACAAAAAACTAGCGAACCAAATGGAGTTTAGTGCGACAGAACGGATTTCATAGACCACGTTATGGGCAAACTATGGACTGCACGGCCGACAGCCATTGCAGATTTGGAATCCCCATGCCTTGAAACGTTAAGCGTCAAATTATGATTCAGAATGATACGTGTTTTCGATAGAGACGGGACACTTTTGCAAAGTTGCATGGAACGAATAGAACTAATTCTATTGACCGACTGCCGTACTTTGTGTGAATTACAGCAAAACCCGGCACCAGCAACTTGGACACATTCATTCTCCAGGGCCCAACTGACATCAAATTCGTAGAGGACTTTCGATATTAACCACTTGAGAGTGTGGTTAATATCGATCGTTTGATCCGGAAGTTCGAAATGTCAAAGATATTTTAGTGCAGATGGTGAAAGCGTATTTACGGTCGTTTAAACAGACTTTTAAGTTGCTAACATATTAGATAAGCAGCCAAGCCTACTTATAGTTCACATTATTTGCATTCCTTCGTAAGTAGACCTTCATATGTTACGGGTTGATCCAGAAGTTGGTCTTCTGGTTCTTTAATTTAATTAACCGACCCTTAAAATCACGAGTGGAAGTGGATGAGAATTCTGAACTAGATCAATTGCTTGTTGGAATTAGTTGATGATCACGCAGCCATTAATTACTTTTTGGAGGTCTGTCTGGTGCGTTACATTTCAAATGCCGAATGGAACTGGCAACAATTTATATATATTTATTATTTTGGAAGAAATTGGACGCATCGTACGCTTATAATTGAAAAATACCACTCGCGTTGTTCATTGAAAACTCTGAACCAGTTGGATTTTGTATGTACATAAACTGATGTCGTACAGTTTTGGTTGCCCCAAAAAATTGACTTCGCAGAGACTCACCGAATCTGCTCAGTTCAAAATAAAATTAAAATCTAGAGAATCCCGTTACTTATCGACTTCTTTCTCAACCAGTCCGTTTATAAACTGAAACGAATTCAAATTACTGTACAGTTGGGATTCCGTAGCCACGGGGCTCTGCAGACCTCGCGACATTTGCAGGAAATCCGGCGCTCGACTGATATCAGTTTGAAGCGGCGCCGGTTAGTCGAGTTCCTGGTGATAAAATAACGTCGAGTCGCCCTCGGGTATTTTTTGTGGATGCGAATTCCACATCGTGCGACTGTCCTCAGTCCCACGTCCATTCACCTACTTGAGCGACCAATCAAATATATTTTTCACTCAGTTTGGACTAACTTTTTCACACAACGGTACGCTAGCTGCAGTTCGTTCTTAATCGATTTCGCTCAAAGCCTGCTCCTGGCGTGCCATAGCGATCTGTAGGTTGGATATCAAATTGGAGATGATTTGGCGTTGTTTTCATTCAAAATTGACCACAATGACGCTGCCCATTTTCCCAATTGGTGGTCTCTGACATGAACTTTGAATAGCAGTCACGGTATCCTGCCGATTTCAGATGATAAATTGTTGTTTCTGAAGCAAAAAATCGGATTGGATTATATGAAGTAGTTTTTCAGGATGTTTAGATCATTAATGACTTCTCTCTTTCGCTGGCGTCAGCAAAGCCCTTCTTTTGTGAGTCCAAATGATGTTCATGGGTACGACCTAGTACATAGCTGCTCGAAAGTGGGGTCCTTAAGAACAGCAATGAACGTTGTTGAATGCAACAAGCACAAGTATAAAGCTGCAACACGATGTCCCACGAGGGGCAAGATTTACTTGAATTTTTCGATACCTTCGAACGTTCATCAGGAGCAGGGCCCACGAATTCGGAGATCTGTTATAAACAGGACTGCGCTCTTGTGATTAATGGGGTTAGACCTATCGGTGTTTGTTCGTTTTATCTTATCCGCGAACCCTCGTGATCGATCGCTTAATATTTATTAAGCGTTAGGGAACGACATTTAGTGCCTCATTTCTTGAGTCAATGGCCACAACGAGCTTAATCTTAAAATGCCGCCGTTTTCTAAATAGAAGTAGCCCGAGAGAACATTTAGCTGGAAGACATTCGAAGGGAAGTTGGAAGCTAAATTGATTTTTCTTGGAAACTACAGAATTCTGTTTGTAGAGATTTGGAGAAAGTGATCACAACAGTTATCGCGCTGAACGAAATACTAGTTTCAGCGCTATAATTGTCAAAACTCTCAGTAAAACCTAACTTCCTGACAATCTCGCTGAATTGATCACAAAAGATCGTGGCGATAGTCCAGTAAAACGTCTACAATGATTAGAACGCAATCATTTCCTGTGACCCATGTAGCATTTCAACACAGCAGGTACTAACCTTCCCGATAATGTATTATAGGCAAGCGAACAAACTATCTGTGATGTCTGCGAACCATTCCCCAGTCTTAAAAGAGATTTTTTTCAGCTAGTACGAGGGACGTCCCAAAAGTAAGTTCCGATCATTTGTAAATCCGTGGGAAAATGCCGTAGGGAAAAAATGTCAACGGGGACACTTCGTGTTACATCTGGTGGCAACACTGAATTTTTCTTATGTTGCTATCACTTGTTGCGGCTTATCAGCACCAGTGTAAACATGGCTGCTACATTGAAAATCCCGTCAAATTGTGAAATCCGTTCGGTGATCCGTTTTTTAGTTTTTGAGAATGTTTCTGTGCCCGAAATTCACCGCAGACTCTCTTCAGCGTATGGAGAAGGGGTCATGAGCATCGAAATGGTCCGTAAGTGGAAGAGAAGTTTCCTGGAAGGGCGGGAAAGTGTGCACGATGAACAGCGAAGTGGGCGCCCTTCCACTTCTCGTGGAGAGGACGCAGTTTCTGCAGTTCGCAAGCTTTTGGAGGAAGATTCGCGCTTTACTCTAAGTGATATTGTCGAGAAAGTGCACAACAAACATCAATTGACTAGTTCTTCAGTACACCGAATCATTAGGGAAGATCTCAAGTTCTCGAAAGTGTGTGTAAGGTGAGTGCCTCGCCTCTTGACCAAAAATCACCCAACATTTGCTTGGAACATTTGATTGGGATGTTTTCCCCCACCCCCATACTCTCCAGACCTTGCACGGAGTGACTTTTTCCTTTTCCCCCTCCTCAAAGTCCACCTGGGCGGAAGAAAGTTCCGTACGAACTCCGAACTCGAAGCCGCGGTCTCGGAATTCTTCAAACAAAATGACGCAGAATGGTATGACAAGGGGTTACGTAAATTGGCACCACAGTACCAAAAATGCATCGATCGGAATGGCGACTACGTCGAAAAATAAAGTAGATCCGTACCTTTAAGAATAATTTTTTTTTCAAATTGGTTGAGTTTTCGGTTTTTCCCAGCACTTCGGAACTTACTTTTGGGACGTCCCTCGTATTTCAGTATTTCGTCGCAAATTATTACAGGAAGGTTTGTTATTATGTTGCGCAGGCCCGTTTCCTTATCAATTTGTTCCTGAGAGCTGCTAGTCCATACCAACAACACAATTATTTCCTGGTTATCTAGCATGATTCAACCGAGGCCCATATCATTTGATTCAGCATTGAAAAATACTAGTAAGCGATACGAACTTACTACGAGAACCATTTGCACGACGTGATGAGTCGACGTGACAGATGGTTGGAGTGAGGCGGGAGGTAGTTCAGGAAATGAGAGCAGCTCGGGGGGAAACAACCACTTTCGCTATATTGTTTCGTGAGTTCCTTCAAGTAGTAGGATTGTCCCGTCTTTATTAACTTTTTACTTTCCTTGGTTTCCATCCAGACACTGTTCCGTATCTCCGAGACGCGAACACCATCGGAAAATACCTAAGAAACGATGCTAAGAAGGACGTTATTGCAATATAAATTTTTCGAATTATGCGTTCATCGTTCCACGATTCATAATAAAACCTCCTATCAATCTAATGGAGTTCTCGTGATTTGATTGACTGCATCTGACCCATCTCCCACCTTCCGCTGCTTTTTCCTTTAACCGTTTCAAACTGTTATAATTCGCCGTAATCTTTCGGCAGGAAGTGTTGGGGCTGTATGTCGAACCAACGAATTCGCGTAGTGGCGAGGAAAGTAGTGTGATACCTGTTGATTTTTCGTGATCGCCACTTAAGAATCGGTCGGTGGGTGGTAATATATTGAGAGCGGGCACCAGCAGCTGTTTGGCTGTTTGATGTGGCGTCTGAATTAACGCGTAAATTATTCCGGCGCCGAGACGGTGTGAGCCTTTTGCATATCCAGGTTATTCGATAATTACGTGCACTTTTCTCTCGGTCCAGGCGGAGGTTGGATTTACTCAACTAAAACGTTGCCTCACGCCGATCACCGCGAGTATTATCACTGGGACGCCAACAATCAATTCGACGGTACAATTAAATGCAAACTGCCGGCCGCACAATGAAGGAAACGATCTGTGGGGTTATTTTCGCTGAATGGAAATATAAAGATGACTGAAAGTGAGACAAAAAGGCTGTGTATAGGACATATAGTTCTCCACCTTAACAAAAGAAGCTTAATTCAGCTATGTATCGTGCGTTATTCGTTGACAAGCTGTTCTCTTGGACACTTCCAGATAGAAATACGAGAAATGAGAAGTTGTGTGCAGAAAGATTGAATACGTAATTCTATTTGTACAATGTACACCTGAGTTTATTTCTATTTAGGAACAATGTGTACGGTAAACGACGGTCGAAAGATAAAAATAAAAATAAAGTTGATCAACCGGGCGAAAAGTCTCAGGAACTTTTACAACCCCCCTGCACACCTTGATAGTTCGTGGACCACTGGTTCGGCGCCCCAGCCTTAAAATAGTAAGCCAAGAACCGGGCGATATGTTATAGAAATCTGTCAGAGGGTCGTTGAAGGACTTACGAGCACATTTCGTTGACTCCAATAATTCCGACCCCACCGAAGGTGTCTCTAGCTGCCATTTCGTTCGCGCCAGTGCTGAGTGCTTCCGTCCATGCACAAATTGGTCAGTTTTAGCTCTGATTTATAAGAGGGAATGACAGGATGTCGCGCTAAAGCTTAATGGCCGAGATCCCTAATCTTCGTGGTCTAATTTCAATATCAGTGAAGAGCAGATAGTGTTAATAGAAATGGATAATCGATGTTGGGTTACGTCTAATGACAGGCTTTTTGAATTATATCTAACCCCATTCCCCGACCCATCGATCTAAAATGCCACTTAAACGGCTCCGAATGGAACAAAACAAACAAAAAATATTCAAAGGAGTCCAGGGGTTTCTTATTATTAATGAGCAGGACGTCTCTCAGCCTCAGCTCTGCCCGTCTCCTCGACCTTCTTCTCCTGGACCAGACGGGTTTATCCTCGATCTGCGTTTCATCGGATCGTGAATTCCGCCGATCACACGACCGGTTTTGAACGTTCGTGAATCCCGGCGTATTCCGTAGACTCGGAGAGATCCATTAACCGGTTAATGAAGTCACTTCTAGTCTGATGAATATTAAGAAATGTAAACCGCGATTAGGATTTATGGAGCAAGTGCGGCTTTTATTCTGAGGACCGGGGACATCCGCCGCCGGCAAAACGTTCAAATACAAAACCAAAGCCTCGCCTGAGAGTCCGGTCGTATTACGAAGTTTCTTTTTTGTCCGACGTCAAATTAATAAGGTTTTCGCGGTGCAGGATTAAAACTGAGTCGATATCTGGCGCCTACCACCTGTCACTTATCGCCCGAATTCCTGAACTGCTCTTTCGAATTTGTTGTACCGGTTCCCGCAGCTTATGAATTATGCATTTACTCGGTCTCAGTCGCGTGATTGATGAGTTGAATTCTGAATTGTATAGATTCCATAAGCAAAAGGGCAGTTTTCGTGTTACCTTTTTGAGCTTTCACGACAAAAGAGTGGAAAAAGTTGAGTTTTCTTCGGATTTTCATGTTTTGAGGCGATTTTCAGCGTATGAGTTCGTTCATTTGTGTTTCTCGTGGGTTTCAGTTGTTTTTCGTAAATGGAAAAATGAGAGTGTGGGTTGTACCAAAATTTGCTTCATGCAAGGGGGGGGGGGGGAGAGAGAGATTTTTTGGCCCAAATTATGATCAAAACATAAACCCCACTCTCGTACAACAACAAAAAAAAAGCGGAGGAATGATACGGGGAAAATCCTGAGCCACCGATTTGCCTAAAACTCCGCAAGCGTTGGCCGTTTTGTGTCATGTGAGTTGAGAACTCAATCAGCTGGTTGCTCGTCGAATTTTACGCATGACAATTCAGAGATATGCTCGCAATGGAGCAATTCAAATATCGAAGTGCAGTAATCTCCTTCAAATAGGTAACGAATGACGTGCGACGCATCAAACGGCTTTCCTCAATCAGTGATTTTAACGGTTTGAGGAATTAATTCAATATATTTCTCACTTGGTTCATTTAACCACGTTTTAAAGTTCCGAAATTCATTGCGCTGCTCCTACTTACGTCACAGTCATTATGTGGCTGCCGAAATGGTTTCTTTTTCGAGAAGGATCGTGTTTTATCGAGTAAAAATTGTGTTGTGAGAAATGGTAGTAAGTGAAACGGCGGCTGGAATTTCGGAAGTTCTGAGCTTGCTCCTGATCATTTTATGAGGGGTTATGAAACATTCATCGTATATTCAATTCATTGGGGTTTCGCACTAATTTTTCTTCATCGTTCGTCAAATCATTTGATCGAAATTTGTAAATAAAACACTGCGCTCAAAATCAATTTTCGTCTAAGTTTTCGATAATTTATTGTGCTGCTCTCGTCATTTTCTCATGAATGAGAATTTTACGGAGTAGTCATGTTATCTGGAGCCGTTCATACAAAAAATGTGATCAAAATCGTTGGAGCCGTTTTGGAGGAGTGAAATTTAACTTTCCTTCGTACTTAACATGCCTTTCCTTGGAGGTGCGCAAGATCGTACGCATTTTTTAAGTTTTCGTGATCAAACTTGGACTACATTTTGTATTGTAGAGTAACGCCCCACCAGGTGTATGTGCTACTTATTGCATGATTTTACTAAAACTCAAACAAGCTTCCTACACAAACCTCGAAATGATACTAGCGTCCAGTCATTAAGTAGGTTTCGAAACGCGAAGCTCGGGCTGTCGGCTTGTTCTGGCCAATTGCAGGAAGTTTTATATTCTCAGGGGGAGAGGACGCGGTGCCACTTTGATTCTGATGAATGAGTCGATGCAGGTTTATAATTCTTCACTAAGGGGAAGTGAAAAGTTGATTATATTAGACGAGCGTTGTGTACATTCATCAATAGTTAACGGCAAATTAATGCGGAGAATCGGACGGGGTATTCCCCCAACTAATCGACCACAAATGAGACTCATTTCTTAATGTTTCCTGTTGGTTGAGTCGAGCAGAAGGAGGTTGCACCGAAGCGTGAGAAGTCGTTCGGAATAACGTTCCAAGAGAATTCGAGGTTCGTCCAGTAGATTTTGTCAATAGAGGTTTTGAGGTGACGAAACTATTTTTTTTTTTTTTTTCCAAGGGACACCGAACAACAGTTTTAAATAAACAACTCACGGAACTGAGTTGGCTCCTTTGAATTCACAGGACTGGCGTTCTATGCCGCGACGGCCCCTCCGTATGAATATTAAACGAAGACTAAACCTTTGTGAAAACAAACGATTCCATTAGAGTTGCGAGTAGCGAGACAGGACGAGAGGAAGACTAGAAACTTGGCTAAACGCGCGTGACTGGCGCCTTATTAGGAAAGTCGCAATAAGCGAAGGGGACAAGATCGTAAAGCGACGAGATGCTTCTATGAGCAGCTAGACGATAAAGTTTGAGCACAAGGTTGAAGAAGGAAATGAGATAGGTGAAGGTAGGGGTCGCCAACGTAGAATTATGCGAAGACAAGTACATACCTTTGTCACCCTCATCAAGGAACCGAGGTTTGCAGCTATAAATATAAGAGTCCAATTACTCGTTTTGAAAACCAAACCAACGGTCCTTTAATGCCTTCTCGATGCTCTTCTGCTGTCGTTATTTAAGAATTGGTAGTCACTGACTCATCACTTGTAAAGGCTCCCGAGGGTCTTAAAACCTACTTCGGGCTTGGTTTGCTCCTTCGATCGTCTTGCCCACTCTAAAATCGAACTTCGATTCATTTCATGGAAACCCCCCTTCAAACATCATCTCCAGGCAAGCAGCACAGCTGAAAGAAGGCACTAAACATTAACCTCATTCAGAATGCCAGCAGTTTTATAGTACACTGCGCCTAATGTAATAAACGAATATCTGGTGCGTTGCAACACACAACTTTCCTTAGATCTACAACAATTCACTTTGTACATGGCTAATTCTATTTAATCAGTTCATTTATCACTCAGTTAATTTGAATCTTGGTCAAACAACGCTTTACGGCAGCAGCAAGCGGTAGCGCTTACAGTTCCAGATTTTATTGTGCTGCTCGTACTCATTTCAGGACCATTATTGAGCAAATCGTACACAGAGAATTAATGGGGCTGTAAACAAGAATTTTTTGAAGAAGGATAGTAATTACTTTTGCAGAGTTATTGGGTAAAAACTTTTAGAACTGGTAATAAGTGAAACGGCAGTAGTTAAAATTCTTGAATTTCTGGAGTGACCCCCATGTATCTCATGAGCGTTTTTAAACACTCACCCTTTAGGTATTAGATTGAACTACAATACCAATTTTTTTAACATTCTACGAAAATTCCAGCGGAGTTTATAAGGAAAAAACTGCGCTAAAAACGCTTTTCGTCAAACATTTTGATAATTTATTGTGCTGCTCTCGTCATTTTCCCACGAATGGAAATTTCATGGTATAATTTTCGTATTGAGAGCTATCTATATAAAAAATTTAATCAAAATCGTTAGAGCCGTTTTTGACAGAAAAATTTGGTATTTTGATCGCTATGATAACTATAGTTAAATTTCGGTGGATTTTGCCCATACCCTTATTTTGGCGTCTCATGGTAACCTGTAGGCTAGACATCATTTTACAGCTGATTTGGTACGGTTGTTTTCTCTAAAAACCGCGCTAAAATCGATTTCGTCGAAAGTTTTGGTAATTTATTGTGCTGCTCTCGTCATTTTCCCATGATTGGGAATTTCATGGTATAGTTGACATACTAGGAGCTATCAATGTAAAAAATTTAATCAAAATCGTTAGAGCCGTTTTTGAGAAAAAAAATATTTGGTGTTTTGATCACTATGATAACTATAGTTAAGTTTCGGTGGATTTGATTCATACCCTTATTTTGGCGTCCCATGGTAATTTACCGGCGAGATATGAAGTTTGAGCTGATTTGGTACAGTGGTTTTCTCTAAAAATCGTTCACAGACACACGTACACACACACAGACACACAGACCATTTTCCCAAATAGTGTTTTTCGAACTCAGGATGGTCTGAAACGTAAAGATCTGAAGAAAACTCAAAATTTTTTTTTTCAGCCGATTACATAACTTTCCTTTCTACTTCGTAGAGCCAAGGAAAGTAAAAAACGTCATACTGAGTAGGTATCTAGGAGTCATCCCCGACAGGCGTGTCACATATTATAGTCCCGCTTGTCCAACTTATCGTCTCTTTTACACAACCGCACCACTTCCGTGCACAATAAAGTACTTATTTACCACACTTATGTACCTACGCAGTCGCTGTCTGGGGCACGGGTTCTCCGTCGCAGTTCTTGTAAATTGAGCAAAATGAAAACCCAACATTAAGTGCGTGTTGCATGTCTCTGGTAAGTTATATTTATAAAATATGAGTAGTCCTAATAAAATAACGAAAAAAATGAATGGGCCCTGTAAGAAACCCTGAGTTTGTCGGAAACTGAACTATTTTCTGTACGACAGTGCAGTCTACAACGAGTTTCCATAATTTATTGGGTTCCTTGGGTTCTAAAATGGTGATCACAAACTGTGTATCTCACGAACCAGTATTTCTATTGCGTCTTCAAGGGAGAAGTTGCGTTTTTCGATGTCAAGAGACGTGAATCACATTCAACACTCAAGAGTTCCCTAAACGAACTCTTAAACGACGTCCTGCCTTTTAAACGAATTGTTTTGGTTTCCCGTCCTCCGTTTCGGATGCCGCGCTCTTATCCCAGAAACTGGCACCTGTCTCAACACGTCGGAAGCTCCACGTAAATTTGTGCTCAAGTGGGTAAACTTTACAAGAGCCTCGACCAAAGTGGATTTGGTCTCGGCGGCGGAGGGAAATTTTTCTCCGAAAGACGGGAAGCACCTCAGACGCGGACTCTCTAATGGGACTGGCGCCTGACTCTCCTGCGAGCCAGGTAGTCAAGATTCGAAGATCCCCTTTCAAAGTTTCTAAAAGGAGCCCCGTACGGAAATGTACAATTGTTTTTGAAGTGAATTCTTTTGGATATTTTCAGGCCGTTCAACTTTTGAATGCATTCAGTCGTTGAAACCCACTTTGTTCAACGGCAAGTCCTTCAAGTCAAGTTTAACTCAGTCAAAACTACCTGCCTCCCGATTTTGATGCCTGTCTAGTGATTCTTGTAATCTTTTTACGACTTAGTTTACTTACGACCACGTGCCATTCATAACCCGTCACTATTTTTTTATTAGGACGGCGAAGAATAGGAAAAGGAGGGGAGGTTCTGGAGGTCACTTACGAGAATATAACATGACTATAACTACAATTCGGGAAACAACACTTAAATGCCAACTAAAAAACTTACGCAGCATCGAAAAATACTAGTGAATGGTACGAGATGACCTTACTACAATGGAACCGCGAGCATTGGCATTTTCTAGGCGACTGTTCTGCGCACGAATGAGGGAGCTTGAAACTGAAAAATAACTGAGAGAGTGAGTGAGAACTGTATAGCGATATCAGGTTTAGTGTGAGTGTATAAACGTGAACAAGGGGACTCTCAATACACATGAACTGGTTGTGAACACTAAAGAGGGAGAGAGAGAGAGTTGTGAGTAGCGCGAGACTTGAGAGACGAATGAGTTGGGAGAACTGGGAAACTACTGTTGTTCGAGAGTGCTGATGGATGACTGACTTTTGGAAGGAGCTGTGGAGAAGAATCTTGTGGGAAAAGATAGTTGGGAAAGTCCAGGAAAGGGGGAAATCCGATGTCAATCGGAAATAACCGAGTAGCGGGATTTCCACAGTAACAAACAAAAGGGTTGAGATAGAAAGGCGTTTAGGGAAATGATAACTTTCCATAGAGCCATTGAGTACCGATAAGTGCGAGTGCGAATATTCAGGAGGTCTAAGACCCAGTTAATTCGGCCTGTCGACGCTAAGCAATTGGCACGACATGACGAGTCAAACTGATGGATGTTTGGAGTGAGACGGTAGGCTGCGCGGGAAATGAGTGCAGGTTGAAGAGGAGCGATAACTTTCACTATTTCTTCTAGTAGCATAAATTACCTCACTACTTTTACTGTGATTTCACTGTTTTCCATCATGACGCAGCTCTATACTCCGTGGCCCGTTCTATCCGACTCAGCATCCGAAAATACCAAAGAAACGATACCAAACACACCGTTTTTGGCGCCGAACGACCATAGGTTTCAAGTAGGCGGGCACAAGAAGACCCCAAATGGAATTTTTATGTGAAAGAACAGATTTTTACTTTCCGCCCCCCGAAGGGGAAAAAAAATTTAGGTTTTCTTCAGATCTTTACGTTTTGAGGCCTACTGAGTCTAAAAAACCTAATTTCGGCGAGTGGTCCGTGTGTATGTGTGTGTCTGTAGTTCGATTTGCGGGAGAACGGCTGATCCGATTGAGCTGGTTCTTTTTTTGTTTTGTTCGTTATTTTGTGTAGACACCAAAATAAGGTTATGGACGATTTCGGTCGATGGAAGGGGGGGGAGGGGACGAAAATGTACCAAAAACTAGGGTTTTTCGTATTTTTCTCGAAAACGGCTCTAACGATTTTGATTAAACTTTCAAATTATCTTCTACTAATCAATGCCTAACTTTTCTCCTACATTCATATTTCCATGAAAATACGGTGAACGGAGATATAGGCCTATGAACCAAAAATAGGTTTTTTACACTTGTTGGCAGAACGGCTTCAACAATTATCACCAAACTCACAGGATGTTTTCAAATAGTTAATATCTACATATTGTTCTCAATAAATGTTCCTCTGACAGTCCATTGAACAGAGGTAAACATCAAAATGTGTCAAAAATAACGTTTTTTCGAACATTTCCGTAAATTCCAGGGTAACTTCTTCGTCAGATGTGATAAATCTTAATGGAGTGTCTTATATCCACCCATACCAACATTTTGTTCTCCATAATTATTTCTGTATACATATGTTGAACGGAGATATAAGCCAAGTTAACACAGAAAAAGAGATTTGTCGAATATTAATTTATCGGTATTCCAATTTTCTCAAAAATGGCTCTAACGATTTCGATCAAACTGATGGAGTACTCTCAGCTATCTAGTACGTACATTTAGTTCTCCATAAATGTTTCGGTAGAAATCCGTTGAACGAAGATATAGCGCCCGCCTATGTAGGTGGTGTTTTAACTCAAAGGGGTGGCGGAAAGTTGTGTGTTCCTACGCACCAGATATTTTTAGACAGAGTTTGAAGAAAAATGTGGCCTGGAACGACGCAGCTTTCATCAAGTTTTGGTACTGTTTGGCATATTTCAACGGTTTTATAGAAAATAGCATGTACGTATAAATCAGTTGAAGAAATCTCAGCGAATTCCAAACAGTTGGTTTTTTAAAACAAGGTGAAAAAACACGCTCTATAAGTCTTTACCCTATGTCATAGTGTTTTTAATGAAATGCTTTGGGGGTAAGAAAGGTAGGTACAGATAAGTTGTTGGTATGAGGATCTGTGTGTCCAAATCGTCGGTGGTGGTTTCGAGAAAAATTGACCTGTGTTCTTTCAGTTTTTCAAAATAGAATAAATTTTAGCAACGTCTTGGTCAGTTAGACCCCGTCCACGTAATTACCGATGAGTATTTCCGTCCGATTGCCGTTAAAATCCTATAGCCGCTTGAAGATGTCACTGAACTGATGGCGATGTCCTCTTTCTTTTTTTCAGCGTTTTAGGAATTGTTGGAAACGGCGCTCAATAAGTTGGGTTTGGTAACGATAATCTGACGGTAACAGCGTTTACTCCTCCTCGTTTGAGGATTAGGAAATATCCGTTAATTGAATTCATAATGTATTGATTCATTCATTTCCTTCATTACCTTCGTATCGCGCATAAAATTGTATTTCTCGGTGCCACGCCCTGACAGTTCGCTTCTGTTTAAACAGCTCGTGTCCCAATACCGTAATATCCTTCGTTCGACTAATGAAACACGTTACTGCCGATCAAAAGACGACGTAATAGTCGCCTATTGATAGGGCCGGCGCCTACGAAAATGTCGCCAGGCGTTACAAATAGCCATGTCGTCTATTTAATTCGCCCACGTCCTTCGGGAGGCCTTTTAAATAAACTTTATCCCCAACGGCGCAATGGAAGTAAATGACTTTGATTTGAGAGTCAGCTTCGGCTCTAATCGGACGGCTGCTCCGTTATCGAAGATGTCTTGGCGAAAACGGTTTTTTTCCTTATCTCGGGGCTGAGTCTAATCGAAATGTTTCTCGGTAGTCGCAACCTAATCGCTCCGGTCATTTGTTCTTGAGGAAATAACCCTACGTTAAATTAATAGCTACGTTACGGCACATGGCGCAGTACAGGGCAACACAACGCATTTACCCACCTATTTTCTGTAACGGTTTCTGTACAATGACTGCCGAATTAAACACCGCATTGAGAATACAAGTTATACGTTATTTCAAGTTAATTGACGCTCTTAGTCGATGGCACCTGGCACGATTCCACGTCGTGATAGCGAAGTCTGAAGAACGCTTTATTATTCACAACACCCTAACTCTCCTGTCGTAAAAAAAACTTGCAAATTGTTTGAGAAGGACGGGAGGGGGTGTGTGGTATCCCAAACTCGGGATTAGTTGCGAAAATAGCTACGAGTGCCCAGTATCACGGTTTTACACGATTCTGTTGTGAAACTAATGAAGACGCTCACGTTGTCGAACTTATTGCAATGGAAATCTCCGATTTTTACTGCAACCCCAGCTGTATTTTAAAAAGTGACGTCTGTTCAATATTCACGTTTCCAATCCTCCTCACGTGTGATGTGCAATGGAATACCACTAATCTAAAGAATCAATTTCGAACCAGGACCAGCTTGCAGTCCAGATCATAACCACTAAGCTACTAATTTGGTCGACTGTACGACAGACTCCAAGCAGTACTTGAACAAAACCGTTTGATCACTTATCAGTTGAACCTCCCCCCCTTTTTTTGGAGAGGCTCCCTACGTACTACAACATAAACATCTGCCCAGGATTGCCTGATTTTTCTTTAATTCGAGGCATATATTGGGATAGTCCTTCACGCACAGAACATTTTCTGTACATGCCTCCTGCGACCCTCGTTTTTATAATTTTCTCGCGCTTTAATCTCATCATTTCTGTTCTGTAAAGCCCCAGTCCAGAGTATTCTCCAACTTTGACGTCTTGTTCTTCACTTACCGTTTAACTCTTCGAATTGTTACAATCCTGCTCGCTTCCTGTATATTTACCAAACTACCCAGTGAAATGCATTTTGAACACACAACTTTCATTAGCTCTACAACAATTCACTTTGTACATGGCTCATTCTATTTAATCAATTCATTTATCACTCAGTTAATTTGAACTTGGTCAAACAACGCTTTACCGCCGCAGGAAGCGGTAGCGCTTACAGTTCCAGATTTTATTGTGCTGCTCGTACTAATTGCTGGACCATTATTGAGAAATTGGTACACAGATAATTAATGAGGCTGTAAACACAAATTTTTAGAAGGAGGATAGTAATCACTTTTTCTGAGTTATTGGGTAAAAACCTTTAGAACTGGTAGTAAGCGAAACGGCAGTAGTTGAAACTCAGGAATTTCTGGAGTGAGCCCCATGTATCTCATGAGCGGTTTTAAACACTCACCCTTTAGGTATTGGATTGGACTACGATACCAATTTTGTTTTGCATTCTACAAGAATTCCAGCGAATTTTAAAAGGAAAAAACAGCGGCAAGAACGCTTTTCGTCGAAAATGTTGATAATTTATTGTGCTGCTCTCGTCATTTTTCCACCAATGGGAGTTTGATGGTATAATTGCCTTATTGAGAGCTACCAATATAAAAAATTTAATCAAAATCGTTAGAGCCGTTTTTGAGAAAAAAAATTTGGTGTTTTGATCACTATGATAACTATAGTTACCTTTCGGTGGATTTTGCCCATACCCTTATTTTTGCGTCCCATGGTAACCTGCGGGCGAGATATCAAGTTTGAGCTGATTTGGTACGGTGGTTTTCTCTAAAAATTGTTCGCAGACACACAGACCATTTTCCCAAATAGTGTTGTTTGGACTCACGGGGGTCTAAAACGTAAACATCTGAAGAGAACTCAACTTTTTTTTTTCAGCCGATTACATAACTTTCCTTTCTACTTCGTAGAGCCAAGGAAAGTAAAAGGGTTGAGCCAGACCACTCACTCTCCAAGCCAGTTCATCACGGGGCATGGTGACTTCAATGCGCGGCTCCTCTTCTTTTCTCCCAAAGACTCATGTTGGGAGGGCTCACATACTTAGCAGCATTGACTGCTATAAAGCAAGGCTATAACAATTTTGTAGAGTTGGCGAAGAAGATGATGGCTAAGAAACGTGATCATAGTTGATCTGTCCTTTTGAAACTTGAACCCTAGTAAATAGTTAGATTAGGTGGGAAACCAGATTAAGAACTCCTGAAGAGACCAGTTTTTCGGGCTCAGGAGGTTCTGAAACGTAAAGATCTGAAGAAAACTCAATTTTTTTTTCAGCCGATTACATAACTTTCCTTTCTACTCCGTAGAGCCAAGGAAAGTGAAAATTAGTATTAACAAAAGAGTATAATGAATCAATTGTTAACCATAATGTTTGGAGACAGTGGATTCGTGCCAAATGTATTTCACAACGGGGTTTATTCGTTCATCATCATGCGAAACTGTCGAGAGTCGTCCAAATCACACCGATAAGGGGTGAGTGAGAGACACAATAGATTCGTCGTCAAGTCGCGAGAAATCGAAGGTGCCAGCAGTCTGCCTCGCCGCATTTATAACCTCATGTCCCAAACAAGTGGCTGACTCACCTGGAAACCCGTGAATCACCGTCTAGATAGATCTGTTTTTTGTTTTGTTTGATTTTCACTCTCTGCCGTTAGTTCTTCACATTTTTTCGCAAGTTGATTCATGATTATCCTCGCGGTTGCATCAACATTTGATCGGAGGAGGAAGGCGTTCGTGAAGTGTCTTGCAGACGATGTGGCAATTATTTTTGTTTGAGCTGTATCGCGAAGAAATGAACAAATCACTTCATATTTTCAGGGACGTATAATCAGCTATTGCGCTTTTGCATTTTTTTCAATAATTGAAGCTCAGGTACAAGCCATGTTATTCTGTAAATATAATCAATATTTCCGTGAGATGCATAATTAATGCGCTGATTTCGAATCCGAATGATTGGAAAGAAGTATAGCGATCGATTTTGATTTATAAGGTTTCCACTGTTTTTCTTTCATCTCGGAGCTGTACGCTGATCCAGGCGTAATTCAATAAGCTCAAGATCACTTCGAATGAGCTGGTCGATGCCACAAAGAGGCGTCGTATTCACTTTTCGAGGGAAAATAAGCTCCTAGAGATTAATCAGCGATGAAAACAATTTACTTACTGACTAGACGTCGTCGTTCAACGAATCAGCAGCTCAGCTCCTCCTCCTTTTACATTTCGCTGTCGTCCGCCGATTGAAAGTTCCCAGCAGGTCCCCTTTTATTGTGCCATTGTTCTGAATGAAAACGAAAAGCCGTTTTCAGCGCTTTTCTTTATTCGGGGCCTCGTTGTTCATTGAAAAAAAAAAAATGTGTCGGCGCTGAAGGAACTTTGGGCATCAAGTCGGGAATTGTTGAAAAGTAGAGTTAGCACAGAGCTGTATTGGAGGCAACGTTCATAGCTTGCCCGTAGTGTTTCTGTCCACGACCACGTTTTGACTCTGGGGTTCCCAAACCAGATCTAACAACTACGTTTACAGTCTAACCTCTTCAACAAACCACGTCGAAGGGCCCAGAGATCGCTCGATCCTGCGTCGTATCATTCCCAGGTTGACATTTTACGCTTTTTGCTTTAGCAAAAACTTAACCTACTGAAGAACTCCAAGTTCAACTGCTTAGTTATTCTTTTTCCTTTTTTCCTCAATCTACTGTGTTTCCCAAGAGACCATTTTGCTTCAAATGTATAAAGTAATTTTAATAATAATAATAATAATAATAATAATGTGTATAATGTAATTGGGCGCATGCTCGTGTATATGGAACAAATAGACCCCAGTACCAGTCCCCCAGTAACTGTGTGTTGTGCTCATGATGACGTTTGAGTGTTGCGAGGAAATTAAAAACCTCACGATATCCTCCCAGTTTGCCCCGTGCTAACGATCTCCTGCAACTTTTCATTTCATCAATTCATGAAATAGACGTTCAAGTCTAAACGAGGTTCAGTTCAGTTTAAGATTTCACAGAGAAAACTAATCCGCGTTCGTAGTTCGTGTATTGTTCACCAATTAGAACATCGCTTCTTTGTTTCTCCCGTTGCAACTCACCAAGACTGTTGAGATCTCAAAGGGGTTTAATGTAGAGATTCCGCGGCTTTCGGCGCCGCTCTAAGTTGACTCGAGACTAAACATCTGTGCAAATTTAGCGCTTTTCTTGGGCTCTGGTCGTAGTTCCGAGTTTCCCCTCACGTTCGCCTGAGAAGTATCCATCAGCCTGACCAGAACCTTTAATTTCGTCGCTATTCTATGAAATGAACATCGAGCGTGACTCATCACACTACTTTGAATATTTTTTGGACGAGGCAGACTGAATTGTGTTTAGTTGCCTTGAATGTGCGATGAAAACCGCTCGGCGTTTTTGTAAAACGTTTGAAACCCTCGAGAAACCCCACTTTTTACTTTTCAGGGTAAGAAACAAAGTTACGCTCGGTTGTGTGTCTCAAAAACACCGTTTGAGACTACGTTGTGTGTGTGTGCCTGGGAACCGCATAGCGAATGCATGGCTCGTATAAATAAGGTCGCCCCAAAATTCGCATGCGCTGTCACTAACTTGACCTATTTGTGGAGGAACCTCTTGCAAATACCGTGATAACTTTTCAGACGAGACAACACCGAATTCAAATACTTTCCTTTTCTTCAGATTCCGACAAGAAAATGGCTCTACGTCTATTTTTTTATGGGTACAAGTCATGATATTGCTGTTAATGTTTGTACAGTTGCCCACCGAGCAACGTTTTGATGTATGTGCGGGGTAACTCAATGGTACCGGCCTTCCCAGATATCGTACCATCTCTAGCTAAACTATCCGCAACTTCGTTCCCCCGGACTCCCAGTGATGGATGGCCCAGCCGACTCTGCTTGTTTCTTCGGACCTCTTCCGAGCCCACAGTGAGTGAGGCAGTGAGCACCAGCGATAAAGCTTCAGCAAGGGGAAGGAATCCAAGTGATATTTTCCTTCAAGCATTTGGTTAGATGCTTACAAGCACGTGCACTGTAGAAGGCATTGATCACGTTACTTGCAAGTATTCTCAAGCAAGGTGCGCGGTGAGGAAGTTGACCTCGGGTGCACCAAATCCGTATGAAAAAAAGACGGTGTATTCAATATGAAACGCAGTGTCAACCCGTAAATCAAAATTTGACACGATGGCAAAAAGGTAATGAGACGAAGCGTTCAGGAGGACAGCGAGCCGGTTCATAAGAGGAGAGCAGAAGAAGTTTGTTTTAGGAAATCTAATGGGAGCTCGTGACCGAGGAAACGCGGCTAGGATCGGACCTCATTTGCATCAGAGGGTCGTGACCCGGTGAGAAAAATGGAATGAAGGAGCTCAGGTGCTCAGGGCCCCGCGATCCCCTCAGTGCAGCTCATCCTGCAGGATAATCTAGAGGAATACGATCGAACTAGTCTGTTCCTCACTGCAAGTCACAACTTATATCTTGGACTACAGCGACGCCATAGTCGGTTTTTAATGGCACTTTGCTAAGAAGAGGTCTTAGTAGGGGATGAAAATTCGCCAACTTTTCCTTGGTGCGGATAAAACAGCTTGCACCTTGCCTGGCCATCATGCCACGTTTTGATTTTCAGGTTGACACCGCGTTCCATATTTAGTACACCGGCTTTTTTCATACCGACGAAAAAACGTATTAATGTTTTACTCAGGCTACAATTCGTTACATAAAAGTAACAAATATTATTCGTATTCGACCTGTACCGTATGAAATGCTGAATGACCTTTTCATCATGGTGACTGACACTGATTGCATCATACATAGACTTCCACGGGAAGATAAATACTAGCCAAATCGACTAGTGAATGTATCTCCTATCAACCTAAAATCCACTGTATTTGTAGCTAGTCCCAATTTTGGAAGGAAATAACAGATCACGTTACTCTGCGGCCTCTATATACTGTACAAAGGAGCTGACTCCTCTCTGAACGCATTTCAACGGAAGAACGTGTGAAGTAGGAAATATTGGAAGGAACCCGTGAGTTTCATCGCAAGCTGTGCTTTTGGGAAAATTTTAAAAGCGAAAAATTTAAAAAAAGAAAAATATCATTTTCTGGTGTCTTCTTGTTCACACCTCCGTTCAATGTCTAGTTACATTAATACGTGAGAGATCTGTGAACCAAACCCGTTTGGCATTTGATATATGAAATCATAGCAATTATTGCAGAATTATTCTTTTACACAACACGATTACATAGACCAGGCATACGAAAAATGACGCAATCTTATTGTGCAATAAGTTAACGCTGAATTGGCAAAAGACAAAAAAGAATTCAACCTAAGAATTTTTATGAAGGGTTAACATTCTCATTCCAGGACCTACCCACAATTGCCGAAAGTCGATCACATTAGGTATTTTGGAGTGGCCTGCGACCAACTAATGAAACGGCAGTTTCCTAAAGCTGAAAAAAACGGAAAAATAAATGATGGTTTCACAAAATTAAGAAATGCGATTTCGCATAGGATTCCAAGAATTATAAGCCTCTCCTGACAACACAAAAAATTATTCTTCGGATTGCCGCTAATTCTCGTTGTAGAACAATTCGCCACGTAAATTGTAATAAGCAGTGGATTAGTGAGTATTTTTCTTTTTCGTTTCATTGCGTTCATACAAAAGATATACTCGTCGATGATTTGAATATATCCTTGCCCTTACACAAAACTACATTTGCGCAAAATGATTTCGTATATCGAGAAGTATTACCAGCTCTAATTAGTCAGAAGATAAATTGTTTAATGAAGAGTTGCTGTAAGATACTTTAATTTTTCCTTGAATTGCCTGCAGCACAGTTTTCAAATCACTAAATGTTGAAGATTCTGGAATATATTTTTTGCTTCTTAAATTTCTAATAGAGGATGATAAATGTCTTTTTTTTCTTATTTGTACTATTGTTCGAACTCATCCCCTAACTATGGTTTTTTGCTCATTTATAGGATTAATCTCCATATCATAAATATTGATTTGTGGAATAATTGTTTCTCTCTTATAGAAATGTGTCTTTTTTAAATTGATAACGTGTCTTAAACTCCATTATTTAATACGGAAAGCTCAAAAACAGAGTTTGAAACAGGTAGCATAATTTTCCTTCCAACTTCTTCATAAATATCAAACCTGAAATATTTGTGAGGAAAATGAGGGAAATTAATGGCTTTGCGAGCTTCACGTTGTCTCCCTATTCAAATCCCATTAACACTTGCGCATACAACTGCGTCGTCAAATAATAAGAAAAGACAAAAGAAATTTCTGTGGACTGGAGTCGTAGCCGTTATCGAGTTGTTTATGAGGGTCTATTTGCTGAACCAATAGCTTCATACGTCGCTTATGTGATTAGTATATTAGCACTTATTCTCCGATACAGACACAAAATAAAACGTAACGTGTCTGAGAAACGTTATCGTTCCCTTTCGAGGAAAGAAGAGCAAACGCGAGGCGTCATGGTGGAAATAACCTGGTTCGTTGAGGCGTGCGTTAATAAATATTACTCCAAAGAAATGTTAACATCTCAACTCGACGAACGAGGGTATGAGGGCGCACACGACTGAGAAGTTGAGTTTTTTACTCTTCAACCCCCAAGACTATAGAAAGCGTTGTAATGAGACAAAACTGAGTTGAGTTTTATCCACATTTCGAGGCCTCCAGATTAACCTCCGTTCGATGCATTTTACGGACACATTTATGGGGTATAAAATGTAAAAACTAGTCTCCTGAAAGCTCCTCGTAAGTTATTTGAAACAACAAACTTTAGGCGATTTCGGTTGTCATCTCCATTCAATAGACTATCAAAGGATCGTTCTTGGATGATCTTATGACAGCGGCCGAAAACTTGGTGGTCTGAATAATGCGCTTGTTTTTGTGAGGAAAAATTATTTGCAGCCCCCTACCCCCTCCAAATCTGACACTTTACGTTTCACGTCATCAGGATTCCACATCTAATATGTCCGTTGTCCGTCCGCCGTTCACATGCCGTGTACGACCAAAGCACATCACGAATTGAGATTCCTCGGGCTATAAAAATGTATCAATACGAATTTTCCCATAAATAGTATTTAAACTTCTAGCGTTCTTTCAAAGATCAAGTAAGTACATGGTATTCTTCTTCATAAACGCGTTGAACGGGCGATGGGAAGAATGTTGTGTGATGTGATCCCCTCAACAGCCAGTGGATAAAATTGGGATTTATATTCGTGCAGCAATACGTGGACTGTACGCCCTTATAATTTTCTTGTGTAGAGCAAAGGACGAAAAATGTTCAAGAAATCGATTCGGCGTTTTTTCGATGAGCGCCAGATTACAGCACACATATTTTTGTGATTATAAATCCAATACGACGCGAATTTTGCTAAATAATTGCAGTTATAGCGTCAAGGCCGTTTATTGTTTTAATTAGTCTTCTGCGTGTCTTACGTTAGTGATTTACGCGTTCGATGAATTATGTTCGTATATTTTTCACGACCTCGTCACACACCCGCTCATCATCAATCACCCAATGGCCGTTACGCTCTGTGTGAACGAATATAAATAAAATGTGAAAACCCCGGGCCTCCCTCGTTAATTCATTTGAAAGAGCCGATATATCACTCGATAGCTCTCGCCCAACTTCGCGTCCTCAGCAGCATTCGAAATGTGCTCCGCGTCACGCGTTCCGCTGCAGTTTGGTTTATGCGCCTGGTTTCTGGCACCGGTGCCGCGGCATTCATTAGACTTCTCCACCGGCTGGGGAATTTCCTGTGGGAGGTGAGAATTGAGAACAGCTGAGTTGATGTCGACGCACTTTGCCGCTTCAATTGTGGGACTAAACGTTTCGGGTCGTTCCGACCTTTTAAGGCTTATTTATGAAAATGTAAAAGTAGCTCTATCGAAGTTCCCACAGTCCCCAAATCACCCACATCCTCGTGGAATTACGACGAGAGTTGCAATTTTTCAAAGTTCTACTCAGCTTTCAAGTGAACAGTACAGTGAACTGCATAAAGCCATCTTCTCTAAGTTTATGGTTTGCGTATGTTCCCAGAAGTAGCAAAACATTCTAAAATTCCACAAGCAGAATGGAAATTAATATTGTCATATAGCAGTACTTGTCTAAAACTGATGGAACGGACACCGCGATGTGCGACTGGGACACCCGTATCACATAGTTCTCGAATATGACAAATTGTGGGTAGAGAGAAAAACTACGGTTGACAGTCTCTTTGAGCTTTTAAGTTCTTAAAACTTCATATAGGAAGATGGTCGAGCCACGAACCAGCGAAAATGGCTGAATTAAGTCAACGCGAATTTGATATTTGATATCCCACAATGAAGGCCTGAATTGAATGCGCCTACAAGTAACTACAGTGATCAAAACACCTTTTTTTAAGAACAAAAACGGCTCTAAATATTTTGATAAAACTTCTTGTGCGGGCAGCTCTTACACATTACCGTGAAATTCTCATCCGGCGGAAAATGACGTGAGAAGCACAATAAATTACCTAAAATGCCGAAAGAAATATATTTTAACGCAGTTATTTCCTTAAAAATTACAATACGACGTTCGTACCGGATTATTTCCTAACTGTACCCTCGATCCTTCCCGAAAAAATCATGTTGAGCAGTCTCATAAATCTCCTACGCGCGAGTTGGTCAATAATGGTCGCAGTATGAGTAGGAGCAGCCCAATAGATTCCGTAACCACCTGTTTTCACGTAGAACGTTGTTATGAACTGAAATTAAAACAGTTTTGATCAGTTGTTTGAGCGTGGTGCCTCGCGCCAGGTATCTGAAGAGTTGGTTACATTTTATGAGCAATTCCTTCTGTATTTTATTCGAGGTTTTCCATTGATTGTTCTAATTCTGTGCATTGAACTCGTCGGCATGGCTTGAAAGTGTGTTCTTTATATTCCTAAAAGTTCGTCCTCCGAGGTCAGGCTACTTTTTAACTTTATTATTAGTTTCGTGAATCCTATACTCGTCGCGAAATAAATTAGCTAACAGAAATGTGACATTCTGTTACTCGCACGGAACTGAACTAATAAAGCGGACAACCAATTGTTCATGGAATGGATCATGTCTACACTCCCTCTACGCACGAACAGACTGACCTGGACATTGGTAGATGCAAAACGCGAATTAGGGGTTTTTTAATCAGCGTTGTGAAAACAATATGTTTTGTACGAGTAAAAGGTAAAATATCTGGTGCGTTGCAACACACAACTTTCCTTAGCTCTACTTCAATTCACTTTGTACATGGCTAATTCTATTTAATCAATTCATTTATCACTCAGTTAATTTGAACTTGGTCAAACAACGCTTTACGGCAGCAGGAAGCGGTAGCGCTTACAGTTCCAGAATTTATTGTGCTGCTCGTACTCATTCCAGGACCATTATTGAGCAATTGGCACACAGATAATTAATGAGGCTGTAAACATGCATTTTTTGAAGAAGGATAGTAATTAATTTTGCAGAGTTATTGGGTTATAACTGTTAGAACTGGCAGTAAGCGAAACGGCGGTAGTTGAAATTCAGGAATTTCTGGAGTGAGCCCCATGTATCTCATGAGCGTTTTTAAACACTCACACTTTTGTTTTTTTTAAACACTCTAGTAACATTCCAGCGGAGTTTCAAAGGAAAAAAACCGCGGCAAAAACGCTTTTCGTCTAAAATTTTGATAATTTATTGTGCTGCTCTCGTCATTTTCCCCCGAATGGGAATTTCATGGTATAATTATCTTATTAAGAGCTACCAATATAAAAAATTTAATCAAAATCATTAGAACCGTTTATGAGAAAAAAATTTGGTGTTTTGATCACTATGATAACTATAGTTGACTTTTGGTGGATGTTGCCCATAGCCTTATTTTTGCGTCCGATGGTAACCTGTAGGCTACACATCAAGTTTCAGCTGATTTGGTACGGTTGTTTTCTTTAAAAACCGCGCTAAATTCGATTTCGTCGAAAATTTTGATAATTTATTGTGCTGCTCTCGTCATTTTCCCACGAATCGGAATTTTATAGTATAATTGACTTATCAAGAGCTAACAATATAATGAATTTGATCAAAATCGTTACAGCCGTTTTTGAGAAAAAAAATATTTGGTGTTTTGATCACTATGATAACTATAGTTAACTTTCGGTGGATTTTATTCATACCCGTATTTTGGCGTCCCATGGTAACCTGCGGGCGAGATATGAAGTTTGAGCTGATTTGGTACGGTGGTTTTCTCTAAAAACCGTTCACATACACGCAGACCATTTTCCCAAATAGTGTTTTTCGGACTCAGGAGGTTCTGAAACGTAAAGATCTGAAGAAAACTCAAAATTTTTTTTTCGGCCGATTACATAACTTTTCCTTTCTACTTCGTAGAGCCAAGGAAAGTAAAAAGGGGAAATTGAGTCAAAACTCGTCTAAACTGCTCCAGTTCGTGTTTGTCTCGAAGCGTTATTTCCAACACCTGTTTGTTCGCGTTAGGGTGTGGAAGGGCTTCAAAGGTACCGCACTATCGATAATTCGTCCGAACTAATCCTCACGTATCGGCCACGTAATTCTCAAAATTATCCCTCTAACGTGTGTCTCTCGGCCCACACTCCTCTCCACTTACCGAACCGTTTAAGAAACTCGGGAATCTACAGGAATCGTGAAGACGGCGGCGGAGGTGGCAGCGGCAGTGGAGTCCAATTAGAAATAGACCCGACCAGTTACGAGTGGTTGCCCCCGAACAACCACTTGGCTCTTATTGCTCAGTTATTGACATTAGCCGGAATCCTTGAGAGTTGTTTACTGGCACAAATTCTTGGTTCTTCTCACGTTACGAGAGTCCTCCCTCTTCGTTTTTGCAGACTGAGCAGCGAGTGGGTCGGATGCGATGAGCAAAACTGCTTGATCCGTTTCACTAGAATTATTGCCTTCGCTCCTTATCCGTAAATTGGCTTCGTTCTCTCCGACGGGTAGTTTTTCATCCGCGGCTCCTACAACTCTTGAAAAATTGTGCTCGTCTCATCTCACACGAATTTTATTTACAAGAGAGCGAACTCCTCTTAGTCTCCCCCTAGAGTAGTCGCATAAGTATATTTATTTATTTTTACATCCTCATTTCAACGCCGGTATAAAGGTAATGCGCCTCCGAACTTGAGGACGTAAAACTATAAAACGATTCATAAATATCTGGTGCGTTGCAACACACAACTTTCCTTACCTCTACGTCAATTCACTTTCCATATGGCTTTGTCTACTTAATCAATTCATTTGAACTTGGTCAAACAACACGTCACAGCAGCAGGAAACGGTAGCGCCTACGGTTATGGAATTTATTGTGCTGCTCGTACTCATTGCAGGACCATTATTGAGCAATTGGTACACAGATAACTAATGAGGCTGTGAACACGATTTTTAAAAAAAAGGATAGTAATCACTTTTGCAGAGTTATTGGAAAATTCAGGAATTTCTGGAGTGAGCCCCATGTATCTCATGAGCGTTTTTAAACACTCACCCTTTAGGTATTGGATTGGACTACAATGCCAATTTTTTTTAACATTCTACGAGAATTCCAGCGGAGTTTATAAGAAAAAAACTGCGCGAAAAACGCTTTTGGTCGAAAATTTTTATAATTTATTGTGCTGCTCTCGTCATTTTCCCACGGATGAGAATTTTATGGTATAATTATCTTGTTAAGAGCTATCCATATAAAAAATGTAATCAAAATCGTTAGAGGCGTTTTTGAGGAAAAAAATTTGGTGTTTTGATCACTATGATGACTATAGTTAACTTTCGGTGGATTTTGCCCATACCCTCATTATTGCGTCCCATGGTAACCTGTAGGCTAGACATCAAGTTTCAGCTGATTTGGTACCGTGGTTTTCTCTAAAAACTGCGCTAAAATCGATTTCGTCGAAAGTTTTGGTAATTTATTGTGCTGCTCTCGTCATTTTCCCACAAAAGGGCATTTTATGGTATAATTGTCTTATTGAGAGCTATCAATATAAACAATTTAATCAAAATTGTTGTAGCCGTTTTTGAGAAAAAAAAAGTTGGTGTTATGATAACTATAGTTAACTTTCGGTGGATTTTGTTCAAACCCTTATTTTGGCGTCCCATGGGGACCTGCGGGCGAGATATCAAGTTTGAGCTGATTTGGTACGGTGGTTTTCTTTAAAAGTCGTTCGCAGACACACACACACACTCACACGCGCACGCCCACGCACACGCACACACACACAGACCATTTTCCTAAATAGTGTTTCTCGGACTCAGGGGGGTTTGAAACGTACAGATTTGAAGAGAACTCAAAAAAAAAATTTTCAGCCGATTACATAACTTTCCTTTCCTTTCTACTTCGTAGAGCAAGGAAAGTAAAAATGGTCTGCTGTTAAATCTTTAAAATCTTCACACGTCAACTCGTATAGCTCAGATGTCACTGGGGAAGTTGTTACTAAATAGACAACTGAGCTAGCAAACTTCATGCAATTTAATTTTCGTACGTTCTTAGGACCTACGCCAAGTGTGCAGGTTCCTTCGTCTTGAATATCCGTGAGCTTAGATTCAGTTTTCCACCCCTGCAACAATATATATGCATCTTTAAACTCCTTACGTTTTTAGCTAAAAAAAAACGTTGCAACTGTTGTAAATTTTTACTCTCTTCGACGCCGCATTTCAAAAATAGAAAATTTTTCCCGGAAATAAAACCGCTGCTAATTTTAACACGACGGTTTATTATTCTTTGGGTAACTTGACGCTTGGCGTAGTCTCACACCTCTAAGACCCATAGCATTCGATTCAGCATCGAAAAGTACTTGTAAACGATACAAAACATGATTTTACTGCAACAGAACAACAGTAATTGACCTTTTCTAGGCGACGCTAAGCAATTAGCAGATGACAGCTGGGTGGTTGGAGTGAGGCGGGAGTCATTACAGTTGTCGTCAATAAGAACTGGCGGGAAGGATAATTTCATTTCTTTCAACTAGCAGAATTTACCTCTGTATATTAACGGTGATTTCATTTCCATCTCGAATGATTTCTACACCTTTGAAACTCGTCCTGTTCTCAGGACTTTTATTCAACCATACCAAATAAAATCAGAGTAAATAATAAACCAAGTATGTCGTTGGGTTGTCTTATTTTGGTAAAACATCCCCTCAAATAATAATTTACTTTCTTTTTTCGAAAAATGGATATTATCTATTTTTTGGAATTCCCCTCAATTTATTACCAAAAGTTTTCAGTTTGATGGTGAAGTGTTGGATGCAGCGTTCAGTAATTGATGAGGTGGTTCCAATGTTCTTGAGGGCAATGGGGTGTTTACACTTACGACGCAATGAAGTGCCATTCTTATCGGCGGCTGAACTAAACTCTACATTGGCGATTGATTTTCGTCGAAGAACCTTTTACAGAACCTTGGGGCATCAAATTGGACCTGATAAGAAGCTTTGTTGTGGGTGAGGCACATTCGTGCGATTTGGTGTGCACATTTTGTTAATATCCTGGCGCAATAAACGTGAAATAATTTATTATAAGCCCGAAAAAAGTTATCAACCGGCTGTAGTGATCACAAAATAGTCGGCGTCGTGATCCAGCGGTCGGAGGTCGCCTGGCGATGGCTCGAAGCGACGATTCATCAAAATCTCCCGAGCGTTTATTCAACCAAAAATATATTTATTGAAAAATAAATACGGTAAATGCCTCGGGGTCTCGAAAGCAGATTGAAAATCGTGACCAGGTTTACCGAGGAGGATGAGACTGTAGGAGTATAACGACCGAAAGGGAAGAGACTCGAGATGACGGTGGGACAAGGAAAGGAAATCATTAAGAGCACGAGGGTTCGTTTGTTTAAGTCCATCTCTCCTTCTCCTCTTCCTCGTCCTGTTCTTGGGCTGATCCTCCCTCCCATCCTGTTCCAGCTACGCCAGGGCCTCTCCTGCGCCGCCCAACCAAGTCTCCCAGAGTTGATTGTCTGGCGGCAACCGCTTCTCGATCACAAGGCTCAACAATCTCCTGCCCCTCCGCCTCATTCTCCTCTCTCCTGTTTCTTTTCCTCTCCAAGTACCTTTCTGGCGTTTTTCTCCCGAGTCGCAGCCTCTGCTCGTTTTAGTCTTCGCTCTGCCTCCATTTTCAATATCCAATTGAAGTTATTTATTTTTCGTGTGGAAGCGTCAGGACAATGGACTAAAATAGGCATGAACGGCCTTGGGCTCCCGATTTCGGTAAGTTCTCGCGGTAGAAAAAAGTCGATTATTTTCGGCCCGTAATACCCACAGCTTCTGTCTAATGGCTTTATTTTCTCGAGACTTATCGTTCACTTCTCTTTTCAATACCGTGCTACCTCTACCAGGTCAGCTCTCTTTGAAGATCCAACTCGGATCTTTCAAAAACCCAAATTTTAGCAACCCTCTCCCTTCTATGAGCGTCTTGGCCCAAGACAATACGGGTTATTACAAATTGTGTCCGAAACTACGGGTTTTTACTGTAACTTGAGACACGAGCTTCCTTTGAAAGATAACTGGGGGTTCAAACGGGGTCCAAATCGTTGAATATTTCCAAAATTTCTCAAATCATTTATTTTAAACAAATCTCTGAGGCTAACCGTGTAGCCTTGACCGTTTTACAGCTATTTCGAGTGATGTTTGTTGCGTATTCCTTTTTCATGCCACAATGACAGTTAATTGTGTATTTTGCACTTTTCTGCAGTAGATTCCACTATGATACATGAAATGAACTGATCAGGACGACGAACCCGGTGCTTTTTACTTTCCTTGCTCTACGAAGTAGAAAGGAAAGTTATGTAATCGGCTGAAAAAAAAATTTTGAGTTCTCTTCAGATCTTTACGTTTCAGACCCCCCTGAGTCCGAAAAAACACTATTTGGGAAAATGGTCTGTGTGTGTGTGTGTGTGTGTGTCTGTGAACGATTTTTAGAGAAAACCACCGTACCAAATCAGCTCAAACTTCATATCTCGCTTGCAGGTTACCATGGGACGCCAAAATATGGGTATAAACAAAATCCACCGAAATTTAACTATAGTTATCATAGTGATCAAAACACCAAATATTTTTTTTCTCAAAAACCGCTCTAACGATTTTGATTAAATTTTTTATATTGGTAGCTCTTGATAAAATAATTATACTATAAAATTCCCATTTGCGGGAAAATGACGAGAGTAGTACAATAAATTATCAAAATTTTCGACGAAATCGATTTTAGCGCGGTTTTTAGAGAAAGCAGCCGTACCAAATCAGCTGAAACTTGATGTCTAGCCTACAGGTTACCATGGGACGCGAAAATAAGGGTATGGGCAAAATCCACCGAAAGTTAACTATAGTTATCATAGCGATATGGTGATCAAAACACCAAATTTTTTTTTTCTCAAAAACGGCTTTAACGATTTTAATTACATTTTTTATATTGATAACTCTCAATAAGGCAATGATACCATACAATTCCCATTTGTGGGAAAATGACGAGAGCAGCACAATAAATTATCAAAATTGTCGACCAAAAGCGTTTTTAGCGCAGTTTTTTCCTTATAAACTCCGCTGGAATGTTAGTAGAACGCTGAAAAAAGTTGGTATTGTAGTCCAATCCAATACCTAAAGAGTGGGTGTTTAGAAACGCTCATGAGATACATGGGGCTCACTCCAGAAATTTCTGAATTTCAACTACGCCCGTTTCGCTTACTACGAGTTCTAAAAGTTATTACCCAATAACTCCACAAAAGTTATTACTATCCACTTCAAAAAATTCGTCTTTACAGCCTCATTAATTATCTTTGTACCGATTGGTCAATATCGGTCATGCAATGAGTACGAGCAGCACAATAAAATCTGGAACTGTAAGCGCTACCTCTTCCTGCTGCCGTAAAGCGTTATTTGACCAAGTTCAAATTAACTGAGTGATAAATGAATCGATTAAATCGAATTAGCCATGTACAAAGTGAATTGACGTGGAGCTAAGGAATGTTGTGTGTTGCAACGCACCAGATATTTTGAAGTCGATTATATAATTTTGCTACCTGCTTCGTTAAGCTAAATAAAGAGACGTAGCCAATTATTGTCTATTGGATAGACGTCGTTGATTATGGTGGAGGGATTTCCACTTAGGGCCGTTAGCAGTGCAAAGCTTAGCTGCGCTGTTCATAGAAAAAAGTATATTTCCATTTCGGAACCTGTTAAGGGGCGAAGGAGAGGTCGTCGAGAATGAAGCTTTCCAATCTCATCTCCTTTTTGGCGAATGCAGTTTGGGGCACTGAGGTCGTTGGTTCCGGTTAGAATCTTGCATGTGATTGATGTTCTACCTGTGAATAACCGTCGCTTCGTTCTTGAAATACCTGGATTTGAACTACGCGATATTTATTGAGAGTTGTAGGTGGTGGGTACCAACGTGCAGTGGCGCATATTCAACTATTTGCAACTTTACTATGAATAATAAAATAGTTGAGCCACCAGCAATCGTTTCCAAGTTCTGACATGCGTGTCCGGTTAATCGACCGTGTCCGCAGGTTCGCCCACTTCTTTCCGTCGGCAGCTACAAGGAAATTCAGTCAATCCCACAGGAATGCAAGTTAAAGTTCAATAGATTCTAATGAGACTGGCGCCGCCAGCCACCTGCTCAGATTGTGCATCTTGGTTCAGAGCCATCTCTCCCCTCTCAACCTCCTCACCAAGAACCAGGTTTTATTTTATCGCCTCGCCTTCGTTCCGTTCAACATTGAAGTTGCCCGTCAAAGTGAATTCGCCGCACATCGGAAAAAGTTACCGCTCGAGTCAATTGAAGGAACCCAAATCGGCTAGCAGACGCCTCATAGTCTGTTGGGGACGAGGTTTATGGCTATTCAAATACAGTTCCCGTTAGTATACGGCTCTGATCCTGAAACCACAGAGGAGATCAAACTGGATCCCTTGGGGCCAGGTGCTTATTGGAGATGCCCCTCGCAGACCTTACGGTTATAAACCCCTTGACTCATAAAAAACCTGAGGAGGTCTCTCCGGTTGGCGGCGAAAAAACAAATATAAACAAGTTATACGCCCGCCATAAAAAACGAAAGGATGCTTTTGTTACAGAAAATATAAAGCTCGTGCGCCCATCATTCCGTGAACAATTACGAACGAATTACGTCAACAAATTTGATTTTTGCACCGATCAAAGCCCCCTTTAGCGTATTTCGTCACAAATAAAAACCCTTCACGAAAAAATTCGGTTCATGTTGGAAAAAACGGACCACACAACGCACAAAGTGGTAGGTTCTATTATTCGTCAACCTATTTGACGAGGCGCTTTTGAGGGACGCGGGATTGGTAATTATTCCTAGCAGCGAATTGTGCAACCGGGAAAAATCGCAACCCTCGTGCCTGGAGACTCCATGTAAAAACCAGCCCACTAAATTAACCCCCACACATTTATTTATTTGGCGTGGAACGAGGAGTGGCACATTAAAAAAGCGAGGAGAATGAGAAAATGAAATTTCAAAATAGGTGCATAGGGAAGAACGTCAAGCATGCCGGATTCCACAGTGTAGTGAGCAGAAGGAGTGAATGTTGGCTTAGGTGAAGATAAGCAGGTTAGTAGTAAGAAGGAGTTTGGAGCTGACACCATTGTGAGGGCGTACATGGACAGGAACCTGCGTTGTTCTGGACTCTAAGCAGCGTTAGTTATGATGCTCCACCTCCACACCATAACCTTTAGCCAGTTCAATCAGAGCGGTCATTATTAAAAACTTAACTCCCTCTGCCGGTACCACCATTCATCGTAATACAATTCAGAAGAAACATAGATGTAAGTGAGTTATTTGGTCGTTTGTGCACATGACATGTTACCTATGAACATGTCTAGACTCGAAACTGAAGTCTACATTTTGAAACATGTAAATAAGAATTTGGTACCAATTCAAACAAAATTTTAAAAATATCAATCGCCTTATTACTGTTCTTGTTATATTGTAAGGAAAAGGAAACTATAAACTCAGCTTCATTATTACGAAATTACAATAAGCCCCTTCTTTTATTTTATATTTTGTTCGTTGAGGGGACGTAGCTCATTTGGTGAGAAGGCGAATTTGAGAACACAGTGATTTTCGAACAAAAAGATTGCTTCAAAGTGGGGCCTGCTATTACCTACCTACCACCGGTAGATAAGTAAAAGGAGTTCGAGAGCGCGGAATGCTTTTAGAAGGAAAGAGCCTCTCGCCGGTCCAGGGTTACAAATTGAAGCCTCACCGAACCTTCTTCCTTCTCCCTCCCATTAGCGAAGGATATGAAGGACCTACCTGCGGAGGAAATACTTTTTCTTTTTTTTTTCCTCCTCCCTTTTTTTTTTTATTTCTCCGCAGGACCGAACAAGATCGGAGCGGATGGGGAGAGCCGCAGAGGTTTGCTTTTGCCTTTGCCCTCCCGCGCTCTGCAATTAACTAAACCCCGCTCCACTCCAGTCATCTGGTCCCTTTGCCAACTACCAAAGAACACACGAAGACGAGTTGAAAATGGAGGGAAAAAAGCTGGACCCAAAAACTCTTAAACATCTTTTTGCTTTTTAGAGACGGCATCCTTCGAGTTAAACTTCTCTAAACTGGCAATTTCACTGACGTTTCAGCGTCTTGATGGGAAAACCCCGAATTTCGGGGTGAACTGGACGCCACAACGAAAGTGATGAGAGTGGAATTCGATCATTTAAGACAGTAACAACCATCTTTGCCGTTCCTCTACAGAACATCCGGACAGCAAACATGTCGGATATTATGTGTCATGGGACAGCGCTATACGAAAAACCACAAATTTGTCCGGTGCCATCAACACCTGTTGGGAAGGGCACATTCTAATCGTTGAAATGATGAGCTATAGTGGTTATTTAGGCGTGTAAGAACGTCGGACAGTTCCGTTCATCGGAGTAGGAGTTATCAAGTAACATCAGCGAAGTGAAATGCCATAAAGCCAACTCCAAAAAGCTAACACTTTCAGGATAACTGGTTTTTTGAGTCGCTTATTAAGTTGGACAACAAATGTATTCTGCCTTAAGTGACATTAGGGGAGGGTGTTCGAAAACACGTGCTTAAATGGCTGGGGTTTGTTGGGGGTGGGGATTATTCACATTTTTATCAGGCATTTACCGTTTTTGATGCTCATTTTGGAGTTGGCCGGTTTTGCAGCAAAATAGAACTGACATATCTCTGAATTTGACGTAAATGTAGGGCTCACAAATTTCGTTCTGATGTTCTTCTTCCTCTGCTTCTTGTCCTTTATATTTGGGTCCTCCTTCGTGTACAGCTGATGCGAAGATGTTCTTGTAAAAATTCAGCCAATGTTTTGGATATCTCGAAGTTTGACAGGCTTCATCACGGTCACTGGTGTGAGCTTGATGGTTGTAGTGCTACTTGGGCAGTCATAGTATATTTTATTTTGACCACGACAGCCGTCATCCACGCATCTAAGTGTTTGGGTCTAGTGAAACAGGTTTCTTCTGTCTACGAAATAACGCTAAAGCTAAAGGATTTTGGCCGTTTTTTCAACACGTGGTTTTCAAACCCATGTTCAACAAGGAATTGGCCGGGTTTGCCTTTGTTTCTGAGTTCTGATGGATCAATCATGAATCTTAGGGCGCGGAAAAGAGAAACCTCGCATTTTAAAAATTGAGAAGGTGGATTTGCGGCTAGGCGACAGAATTACTCACTACCTGCAGAAAAATGTTCGGTCTTTCCTTTCGTGCAATGAATTTCTGTTCTTTAAAACGCGTTGGTAAAGTAAACTTATTATTACTTATTAATAGTTATTTCGCGGTGGTGAGAAGAGTCAAACGCATTACATTTCAGGATGTTAATTCTTATCAGTTTTATGGTCAAAAGTCCATTTTTTAAATCATTTTCTATACGAAACTCTCATTGTAATAGGAGCCTTTGTAATCTGCGCATGATCGAGTAAAATCGTTTCTACACTCGAGTTGTAGAATTCAATGAGAGCAGATGGGACTTCGGCCCTCAAGAGTAGATCGTTTAAAGCCATTTTTCCTCAAAAACATTCGTTCGTCAGGAATCGATTGAAATAATCGTATCTCCCAAAAGTTGATAAGGGGATATTGGATGTGGGGAAAAAAAACTGAATTATGTTTGCTTTGAAAATAACAAGCGGATGAAGGCGCCGACTTGAATTTGGTATAGACGGCTCAGAAATAGGATTATAATTGAGATCGTCCCGACCTCGAACGAGTATTGACCTAAGGATCGGCTAATCTCAATACAAACATCGCAGGATCGATCCTGAATGCAGCTCTGGCTGGAACGGATTTTTTTATTCTACTCCTCGTCGATAAGATACGTAGCTTCATCGTTTTTTTTTTTGTTGAATCCCCCTCCTCGAGCGCCTCTTCAGTATTTCTCAAATTATGAAATCTCGGCACGTTGCTCAACGCGTATTTAATACCAGATACCGAAAAGACTCGAGGATTTTGTCGTTTGAGACGCGGATTTGGAGTGGATTATGACTCACATTTTGAAGTGTTGCCTTTCAGAAGTCTCAAATAGAACCAGCACCTGGGCAGAGCTTTTTCCAAACGTAATTTTTAGCATTTAGAAGAATCAAAATGAAGTTCTAAGCAATTTCTGACGTTGCGCCGATTTGTGTTGCGGTTCTTTCCTCGGAATCGTTTTTGCCCTCATTTCTCAAGAACAGATTGTGTACTGCAATTGAAGAAGAAAAATTTTTCTTCGTCTTACAAACAACACTTATTTCTTCGGCAAACAATTCAGACGCTACAGCGTGCTAAACAAACTTATACACCCCGCCAATCAGCCCCCTGCTGTTCGGATTTACGATGCCTTCTAAATTTTGACGGAGAACTAGAACTGTTGTAGCTTAGAACGCAAGTCGTGTCTTGGCACACTCACACACATCGTCCTCCTCAATAGCGTTTCAGTTGCTTCATGTTCGACTGGTTAGGGTAAACACATTAACGGTAGCGCCTTACTCAACTTTTACCGTCAAGGACGAGTTTTCGAACTTTATTCGAACTATCTTAATTGATGTATCTTTAAAAACTGGAAAACGCGTTCCATATAAATCGATTATTAGACTCTAATCGGATATTGACTCCAAAAAAGTTCGTTCTACATTTCTCAGTGCTCAAACATTCGCCGATAACCCAATTTGTAATGGATTTTCTGTCATTCTGCTGAAACGTTTAACTCTATATGATTTCTGTAGTCCCTACCTACTTCATCTAAAATCAACTGTCCTTTCGTAAAATGTTGAACAACTTACAATGTGTTTATTCAAATGTCTTTATTTTCAGGTATGGAAGCGTTTTACTCCTACAAGAACTACTCAAAACTCGACGTAAAAAGAGGTATTCCTATAAATACTTTGATTTAAACGCAAGAATGCTTGAGTTGTATTTAATTTCATGAAAAAATTAATGATTCATCTGTCGAGCTATTAGAACCGTGGGTCTTCACCAGGATTCTCTTTTCCCCCAAACCGTGTGTCATTTTGTAATCTCGTGATGATAATTTGAAGGTGGGACAATTACATTCCTGCGTTATCGTGTCCATGGCGATTTCCCAAGCGTGCAACAGTTTACTTACGGAGGAACTCAAACGTATTATAATTATTGGCAAAACTCTTAGTTACGCGACTGCGCTGAAATAATGTAATCCAGTGCTGGGGGGAACTGAGTAAGGAGAAACGATTCGCACATCTGGTCGTTCCCGATTATTTTAAGACTGCTCATGAGGTCCCCGATGCATTTACGCCAGATGTGTGGGATATGCTGCTCCCATCGCTGGACTGTTCTTATGTAAGCTCGTCTTGATGAACGAAGTGCTCCGCTTTCGTTCACAATTCTGATTTAGAAGTGAATTATGCGAATCCAAAGTGTAACTCCTTTATTACGCATTCATTTCGAAGGGAAAGGACCGTGCTTCCAATCCTTATTGCTCACGAATACTGCAGCACCCCGCATGGCCTTCCGTCTCACTCTAACTACTCGTCAGTTCGTCAAGCTGTGCAAGAGAATAGTAAACCGTTGCGTGATGATTTACAGATTTTTAAATGTTTGCCTTAACTGGCATTCTATTAGGATAAATATCTGGTGCGTTGCAACACACAACTTTCCTTAGCTCTACGTCAATTCACTTTGTACATGGCTAATTCTATTTAATCAATTCATTTATCACTCAGTTAATTTGAACTTAGTCAAACAACGATGAAGCGGCAGCGATTACAGTTAAAGAATATATTGTGCTGCTCGTACTCATTCCAGGACCATTATTGAGCGAAATGGTACCCAGAAAATTAATGAGGCTGTAAACACGGATTTTTTGAAGGAGGATAGTAATCACTTTTGCAGAGTTATTGGGTAATAACTGTTAGAACTGGTATTAAGCGAAACGGCGGTAGTTGAAATTCAGGAATTTCTGGAGAGAGCCCCATGTATCCCATGAGCGTTTTTAAATACTCACCCTATAGGTATTGGATCGGACTACAGTACCAATTTTCTGTAACATTCAACTAACATTCCAGCGGAGTTTAAAAGGAAAAAACCACGGCAAAAACGCTTTTCGTCGAACATTTTGATAATTTATTGTGCTGCTCTCGTCATTTTCCCACAAATGGGAATTCTATGGTATAATTATCTTATTAGGAGCTATCTATATAAAAAATGTAATCAAAATCGTTAGAGCCATTTTTGAGAAAAAAAAAATTGGTGTTTTGATCACTATGATAACTATAGTCAACTTGCGGTGGATTTTGCCCATACCCTTATTTTTGCGTCCCATGGTAACCTGTAGGCTAGACATCAAGTTTCAACTGATTTGATACGGTTGTTTTCTCTAGAAACCGCGCTAAAATCAATTTCGTCGAACATTTTGATAATTTATTGTGCTGCTCTCGACATTTTCCCACTAATGGCATTTCAATGGTATAATTATCATGTTAAGAGCTACCAATAATAAAAATGTAATCAAAATCGTTAGAGCGATTTTTGAGAAAAAAAAAATTTGGTGTTTTGATCACTAAACTATAGTTAACTTTCGGTGGATTTTGTTCATACCCTTATTTTGGCGTCCCGTGGTAACCTGCTAGCGAGATATGAAGTTTGAGGTGATTTGGTACGGTGGTTTTCTCTAAAAATCGTATATAGACACACATACACACAGACCATTTTCCCAAATAGTGTTTTTCGGACTCAGGAGGGTCTGAAACGTAAAGATCTGAAGAAAACTCAAAATTTTTTTTCAGCCGATTACATAACTTTCCTTTCCTACTTCGTAGAGCCAAGGAAAGTAAAAAAGGGCATGTGTGGACAATCAATGCCTCTAAAAATTGCAATGACAATCCGTCGAACGAAGATAAAATCCAATACGTATAAAACGAACGAGCTGCTCGACCTTGATCAGAGTAAGTGCAGAGTTGACTCCTAAGAACAGATTTCGAACTGAAACTCAATAACTTTTATAAGCTATCTCTCACCAAAACAATTATAATTTTATTCCTGTTGCATGTCTGAGACACAAGTCAAAGCAGATTATAAAATTGTATTTCGGACCGTTGCACGAACGTAATTTCCTTGCGTTTTCTTAAAATCGGCGATTTTAATTACGTTCGAAGGACAGTTTTAGAATATGCTGACATTTCTCTTTACCTCTTTTCTGATGAATCAACTTCACTATTGAAAAAGCTGTGAACGTGGTGGCCGAAAATGGGATTTCAGTTCCTGAGAAATTTGTTTTGTTAATACAGTTTTCTTTCTTGGTTTAGCCCATTGTTGTCTGCCCAAAGCTGAACCACTTTTCCCCCCTGGGAGCATTGTTTGTGGCCAAAACCCACAGAAAAGTTACCGAAAGATTTGTGTTTTTACGCAGTTTTCTCGACCTGCCGGTTTTATGCAGCGTCAGAAGTCGACGAGGTGAGATGATTCTTCGGAAATCTTTTATGGACAATTTAACCTCGTGATTTGGCATCGGAGGGTGAAGTGATGGGTGGGGGTGGGACTCTGAAAATTATTTTTGAGCCGGCAAAACGAAAACGTCGCAGGAAATTTCCAACGGGGAAAGTAAGTACCCTAATTTGCCCCTATAAAATTCTCCTGTTGCTTCGGCTAATTGAGGGGTTTGGCGAGCCTGTCCTTATCCCAATGCGTCTGCAGGTCCGTTCGCATTTTCCTTTTCTCTTTTTTTTTTACCTTCGTTTTCCCCTCGACGACCCTTTAATAATCACTGGGGTTTAGTTCTTCGTTTGTACCTGAGTGCATTTTTTTTCGTGTATCTTCATTCTACTTCAACCTCAACGAATTGTAATTGCCTACCAATTGTCTGGGAACCAGCTCAAAAATTGTCCTTCGCCGTACCATTTTCAAGAGGACTCGAGGGAACTGACTGACGTTCTGTGGATAATTCCCGGTCGTTGGGGAGCAATAATATTATCATCGTTTTTAATAATTCTGAGTGGACATCGCATTAACCACTTTAATTCTTACTGCACTTATGAATTAAATTAAGCTTAAGCATTTATTTAAGTGTAAAAGTTGATTGGCCTGCAGTACGCAGTTCATTCAGTAATCGACAAATAATTGGTTGCGATGATCTTATGGACCCCCCTTCCCAACACCATCACCACACTCCCAACGATGGCAATAACAATCATTCAGTTGCTTTACCCGTCTATCGTAATGTGCTGCTCGACTGTGTTGAGAGACACGAGGTAGAGTAATACCTATTCGATCGACTTGGAAGGATCTGCTAGCGAAGAAGGCGTTTGAGTTCCGTAAAAGTCAACCCTGTTTAACAATAACCCTCGAAAGGGCACGGAAATGTCAGATTTCTGAGGTTTCCTCGTCGAATAACGTCGCATCGAACTCATCTTACGGCCGACAGAATATCCTAATAAGCAGCTCTCTTGTTAGACATTCGGATGTAAACGCGAGAGCTATATGATGGGCAGTGGTGGCAAAGATGGGTCCTGTACAGTTCCAACGTGTTTTCTAAAATGTGTCGAGTCACTCTCACGGAACGCCCTCTACATTAATGCTATGTGCAGAGTGAAAAGGCCTGTGATATCAACACCAAGATTTAACTGGTTCTTCGCACAAGCATTTAATTTAGAAAACACGGGACTAATGACAAATGGCTTATTTCTAAAAGAGATACACTCGTAGGTCGGTTCAGACGTAAAACCACCATAAAACGTGATCTTTACGTTAAGTTGAGAATACTGTACCCTCTGTGTACACTATAATAGAAATATAGTTTTTTGACGTGTTTCGTGTTTTCTGCAGATAGTTGCCCACTAGACTGTAGCTACGCTCTTTTCATTTAACTTTCGCGACAAAAAAGATGCGGGTTCGGAAATTGAGCGGTACGTCAGTTGGACGGACGAGGACTTCCTCACGCGTTGACCTCAATGCGTGGCTCCGTCAGACGCCGTTGGTCCGTGCCAGCCAGCAGCAGATGTTTACTGGACACCTGCAGATGTGTTTCGAGGCGCCACCAAGTCCGAAAGAGCGTCCGGTTATTATCCGATAAAAGGGAAACAATCGGCTGGGCCTCGGGCCGATCGTCGACTTGTTTTTCAACCTGTTCTGAAAAATCGATTGGGAAACGTGGAAAACTTTATATTTAGAAAATAATTGAAGCTCCGTTTTGTATCTGAAACTTGAACGAACTTAAAACTCACTCAAAACTATAGTTCTGAAATGTTCTAACTCTATTAACTGTCAACATTCCCCACTACCTTTAGTTGAAATATTATGGAAGTTTTAAACTATATACACATAATACAAAAATAATTTCTCCCTACTAAATTACTCGAACATAAATTCATTATAGTTGGTTAAATCTGACCAGCAGAATAACTATTGCTTTTCTTAGTCCTACGAACTTGAAAGGACTGCTGTGTGACTGAAAAAAAAGTTGTCTTCAAAGCCCAACAACCCACACCATTTGACCAATTAGCCTGTGCGCGTGTGAACGAAGTATCTGAAGAATGACGCAATCAAATCAACTCAAATTTTATATTTATTCTGCAGATCAATACGGGATCCCAAATTAAATGTACGAGCAAAACCAGTTTAAATATCTGGTGCGTTGCAACACACAACTTTCCTTAGCTCTACAACAATTCACTTTGTACACGGCAAATTCTATTTATCAAGTCATTTATCACTCAGTTCCTTTGAACTTGGTCAAACAACAGGACACAGCAGCAGGAAGCGGTAGCGCCTACAGTTCTGGAATTTATTGTGCTGCTCGTACTAATTGCAGGACCATTATTGAGCAACTGGTACACAGATAATTAATGCGGCTGTAAACAACAATTTTTTGAAGAAGGGTAGTGATTACTTTTGATTATAAGGGAAAAACGCTTTTCGTCGAAAATTAAGATAATTTATTGTGCTGCTTTCGTCATTTTCCCACACATGGGAATTTTATGGTATAATTGTCTTATTGAGAGCTATCAATATAAAAAATGTCATCAAAATCGTTGGAGCCGTTTTTGAGAAAAAAAATATTTGGTGTTTTGATCACTATGATAACTGTAGTTAACTTTCGGTGGATTTTGCCCATAGCCTTATTACTGCGTCCCATGGTAACCTGTAGGCTAGAAATCAAGTTTCAGCTGATTTAGCACGGTTGTTTTCCCTAAAAACCGCGCTAAAATCGATTTCGTCGAAAGTTTTGGTAATTTATTGTGCTGCTCTCGTCATTTTTCCACAAATGGGAATTTTATGGTATAGTTGCCTTAGTGAGAGCTACCAATATAAAAAATTTCATCAAAATCGTTACAGCAGTTTTTGAGAAAAAAATTATTTGGTGTTTTGATCACTATGATAACTATAGTTAAATTTCGGTGGATTTTGTTCATACCCTCATTTTGGCGCCCCATGGTGATCGATCGGCAAGATATGAAGTTTGAGCTGATTTAGTACGGTGGTTTTCTCTAAAAATTGTTCACAGATACACACACACACACACACACACACACACACAGACCATTTTCCCAAATAGTGTTTTTCGGACTCAGGAGGGTCTGAAACGTAAAGATCTGAAGAAAACTCAAAATTTTTTTTTCAGCCGATTACATAACTTTCCTTTCTACTGCGTAGAGCAAGGAAAGCAAAAATAATCATGGTGATCGAAGCGTGAAATATTTGTACAAAGATGTTCATTAAATTTTTTACACGGACAGTTCCGAATAACGCGATGGTACCATACAATTCTCAATCGTAGGAAACTCGCGAGAGCTGCACAATAAATTAACAAGCATTTCGAAGAAAATATATTTCAACGAACTTATAACTAATTAACATTAGTTCCTTATTAATTCCGCTCAAATGATACGTGTGCTCTCAAAAAAATGGGATTGTAGTCTAATATAGTACTTATACTAAGGTTGTTTAATAACCTGCATAATGTGATTAAATAAATGTTATCACTTGCTAATGCGGTTAAAATGTCTGAATGTGCGTGGGGCTACGGAAAGTCGAGTGATGGGTCGTACCATTTGATCGCGTTGACAATACCACGATTTACCTCTGCAATGGAAACGTACAGTTTTTCGCGATAGGACAGGCTCACATAAGCTGACTGATGAACATATCGAATTAGTTACGAGAGCAGTAAATTCGCCTGGGCTGAGGAAATTGGTGTGTTGCGTAGCACTAGATATTTTTGTTTACTGTTAATTTATTACCTTGAACTGCCTTTAAAAATGAATCACATCCTCAAGTGTAGTTATTGGTAATTAGACTTGCAAACGTCTCTAACGACTGTGTGGCTGAATGATGTGACGAATTTGATTAAAATAATGTTGGCAAAATGATGAGTGAGTTTCAGACTGTGATAAATCAGTTACTTCGTCTATTTAATTAAATCTGCCAACGTCATGTGTGGTTCTCTCAAGAAAGAAGGTGGGTCAGGGCAAGTCGTGTGATTCTTCACACCAGGTATTTGAAATCGCGCTCGCCTTCCGTTTTTTGAGTGTCTCGAATCATCATCGTTGGCGCGGATGAGGAAAACGAGGGCCCCGTCGACGTCAAAATGGTTCATTGTTCTCGCGATTGCAACGTACCAGCAAGAAACTAACTTTTGGCCCGAGCATTCTTCCTATTTTTGGCCCTATCGCAAATTGGCCAATTTGGCTATCATCTTTCATTACAATGTTTCTGTTGGCTGATGCTAGAAAATTACTTGGCATTTGTTCGTGCCGAGCTAAAAGTAAAAGGAGGGCGTATGTTATTCATTAATTTCTGATTACGCCTTCTCTCGGTTGTCCCTTTACTTCTCGCCCTGCCTTTTCCACGTTCTCGTAACTCAACAGTACTTAACTAAAAATAGCCAACCTGACGCCCAGCCGTTTGCACCCGCGTCAGTTGAGCCGAGCCAAGTGAAAGCAAACTCGAATCGAGGCCTCTTCCCTCGGCCTCTCGTCCTTCTTTTGCATATTCAACTCCGTGCGAACTGGTCCATGAGAAAGTACACGGCTTTCTTATCAGATCATATCTTCCGTGCAGCCCTCAACCTCGTTTATTAGCCAGTTTCTCGGGTCTGAATTGGATTTTAATTAGTGCTCCGTATGCAGAGGCGCAAAACAGGCGATGGAGCGCTGAATTTAATTCGTTGGCTGTAAACTGTTTTTATCAGTTCGATCGCTGGCACGAATTTCTTCCTCCAGCCCTTGTGAAACTGTTCTATTGTTGTCAAATCGCTTAGAAAATCTGTCGAGAACTGGAAGGTTTGACTTCTTTCAATGGAGTAGCTGCTCCTTTTGAGTGCAGCCAAAGCGCCGAAGACTCGTTCGACGTACGTGGTCATCCCTGATAAACTGGCCCCATCACTACAGCCCTTAGATAAGATTGCCTTCCCAAAGAATTGTTTCACACGAGTACAATGACGGCAAATTTTCCAACTGCATAGGCATGACTGTTGAAAACGTCAAACAGACCAGTGGGTAGATTTAGGCTATTTATATTATTTGAGTATTTTTTTTAACCAATCAAGGGTGCTCTCCAGTATTTATGGAACGCCATTAAAAAGCAGAGTTCCCCAGTAGTCATGGAACTTTTGTCCAGTTGCAGTCAGTCAAAAAGGCAGCATTATTGCAATTTAAGCGCTGGATCTTGTTGCACTATTTTCGAACACTTCCAGATTTCCCACCTTCAGGTCTCCATACGTTTTGAGCTAGCTTATTTAATTAACCTCTCAGCCAACACACTTTCCAAGGGACGTACACGAATGCGATTAAGTTGCTAAGCACGAGTAACGAAGATATCAACAAAACTGACAATTTTGTGTTCGGACTTTGAGCTGTACGTTGGATTCGTGAAGGCATCTTGCAAAAATTGTGAAACAAATTCAATGCATTCCTTGGTCGTTCGCTCGAACTGGTTAAAAGGGCTTCCGCAAAATTTCCATTATTCCCTCGTTCCAGTTAATCGGTCATTTTCACCCAGTCAACCGCCATTTTTATGTATTTATGCAAATTACCGTCGTAGGCTGTTGAAGATTAACGAAGCTGTTTTCCCGCCATCTGGTTGGCAGACTAATCAGACAATGTGCAATGTGCGAGGCCGCCATGTCTTCATTATTTTATGACGAATACAAAAAAGAAACGTCGCACGAAATAAGGGGAGCGACACAAAATTGCTACGTCGCTGAGGGCGCCAGTTCAAAATAAACGATAATTAGAAAAAGTGACGAAGCTCGTTGAGATCGGCCTTAATTTAAGACTCCTGGGTCGTCAGAGAGAGGGAGAGAGGAAGTGATGATGTCATCCGAGCGGGAACACGGGCGTTGAGAGCTCTTGCCTCCGGTTGTGAGTATTTACTCGCCAAACACTGGTCCTAACTCAATAGGCGCACCTGAACTTGGGGGGCGCCAAATATTTTGTTACAACGCCCCCCCACGTTACTTTTGACTGGGAACCGACAGGCTTTTTTTTGTCGGTACTTGGGCCACAATGGAAGAGCAATTAACAACATTAATTAGATTCATAAGCCGCTAGGTTGAACGGAAGCAGAATACGAAACAACGCCGTACTGTTCCCAGAACTACGGTTAACATCTTTTTTTCACGAATATTCGACAACCTTATGGAACCCCCACACTACGAAATGACTGAAATGACCAAACACAAATATCATGAGTAGAATTGACGTGGAATGATTGTGTCTGAACCACACTGAGAGGAGGGGCATACAATCAGAGTCGTAGCGCTGACTGCGTCTTGTCACAGATCGCCCAGACATTTTCGTCGATGAGCTGAGTGTTTAGTAATCCCCCAAGACGTACAGAAGCCTCATCCGAGTTATCATAGATCCTGGACGGGTCTCTGGAGCCAAGAACCGAGCTAACATTGGGCATGTTCTGGAGGGTGCGGTGCTGGGGGAAGAGCGGATGGCATTTCTGAGCTGGGGGCACCGCCAGGTCTTCTCAGGAGGGTGGGTGCTCCTTGTTCGCTTCCTCTATTTTCATTAATGAAATTTCTCCTGTGAGTGCCACTTCTCCATTTACTCCGAGATGTGAACAAGGTGCAAGGATATGTGCTCGAGCAACTGTTCATTTGATTGTGATTCTGTCGGTACAATCTGGTACGAACACGATGGCGCAGGTGCCATTAGTTTTAGCGCTTCATATTTTAATTTGTCAGATGTGCCCATTGGGAACATCTTTAATTCCGACTGAAAAGCTTTGAAATTGAAAACTTATTTGTCCTCAGCGAAGCTCAATTTAACTCACCAGGCCGGTCCCAGCCTCGTAATGTCACTGCGCCTGGCTGACGGGGCCCTCCGAACGGAGAAGGTGTCATCTGTCAGGATTTTCACCCTTCCCTCTCGGATGGATCGAATAGCGATTATAAATCGGCGCTTAGCGAGAGGGCTGTTCTATTTAAATTTCCCACGGGGCTTCGGTTATACATCGGGGTACACACGATATTTCGGGAACGCCCTTGGCAAGTGATACACCCCCCCCCCCTCTCAACACACCACCACCACCACCTTCCCTTCTCCCTCACCATACCTCTCCCTTGCAATCGTGTCAAGACTGTTAGTTTTCATATTGAATGCTGATCGTCGAGCGTTGCTTTTGACTTTACAACCGAATAAAAAACAACTTTTTAGCGAGCGAGGAGGCTAAGGTCAAGTGCCGTGCCAAAATTAATATTTTGTCAACTGGTTTGCAAAATATTAGGGTGAGGGCACGTGGCTTGACGTATCGGAGTGGACGAAAGTGGACGCACTAACTCATTTGAAAATAGTTTTCCGGGAAACATTTTCGCATCCTCTTTCTAATTCACTTGCGACCTTCTGGCACATTTCGTGAGCTGAGTGCAACGATAGTTGCGCCTTGAATAAATTCTGCGCGCTGGTTCAATAAAATATTACTTCCGCCTCAAAGACTAGTCGTTTTATTTCATTTTTCGAGTTTCGCTCGAATTTACGAGCTCCTGTGTGGAACAGCTGGAGAAGGGCAAGTAACGAGTTGGTAAAAACGTCCGTCAACGATGTTGGAGTTATCACTAACAGGTTTGCTAAGTTCGACAGCCTGTTGCTCGGTGGTGGGCGTTGATATGGCTGTCACTAACTCACCTTCTTTGGACCCCGGGCACCAAGAACTGAGAAAGTGGACGCCCTGCCCTCTCGACTTAACCTCTACTGGTCAAGAAAATCTCGCCTCCTCGACGTGCCTGGCGGGTGGCAATAAAATTGTCCAATCCTCGCTTTACATGTCACAAACGAGATCTTTTCGGCCATGGGGAAGTTCTGGCCTGGGTAACGGCAGGACTCCGAGGCAACGGCTACCCACTGGTTAGGTTAGCACAGGTAGGTTCAGATGGTGGTCAGAGGTGGTCGAGTATCGAGCTGCCTACTTCTGAACTAGATGTTGCGAGTATAATTAAAGGGCTGGAAGTAGTTATTGAATGAATGAGTTAGGTTGGTTAGAGATGGGACCAGATCCCTGCGCTCCTCCAACAGGAGTTGCAGTGGTTTTCGATGGCACTGAAGAGGATCCCTGAGCTCCAGCAGGCTAGATGGGATGTAGGCCCAACAACTACCAGGCACCTCCAAAGCATCCTTCCGCTAGTGAGGCGTCACCTGACTGTGAATTGGTGGCCATCGTTTCCGGAGGAGCAACTCCTCTCCAGACACGGTGCGTTTAATGAGCGGCTCCATTTTTTCAAGCGGCGGAGATTCAAGGACTGCCCGTGCGACACAGGGGAGTACAAAAACCCCCATGATGCCACTCTACACGCGGAGCGATGAGCCATGAACGTACATGATTCGCCCCATTGCTCTCCACAGGCCTGGTTCGTTCCTCCATTAAGTTAGATGTAGCCGAATATCGAGTTCCTGGGTCTCATAGTCGTGTGGAATGAGTGAGTGAGTATATTAATTGTATGTACAGTGATGTGTAGGCTTTTTTGCTTGGTTGGGAATAGATAGGAGAGGGGATCGTAGTTCAGGTTGCCAACAGCAGTCTGTAGCCTTTTCCCATGTGGGGGACGTGGCCGGTACAACCCTCAGAGAACTCAAGTTCAGAAGAAGCGTTGGTTCCCAGCCTCCCATGCAGATCCTTAGCCTGCTCAAGTCTCAGCCAAATAAAATGGCGTTACGGGGGCTTCAGCCCACGCTGCCAAAGTGTTGGATTCGTGGGTGCCGGGGTTTTTTTGACATATCCGTTATCATTTTCAGTGATAGTGTGGGCGAAGGGAGGTTGAGGAAGCGAACCTAGGCTCACTCACTCTGTCTGTTGAACCGAGGTAACAAACAAAATGTACCGAAAATCGAGTGTTTTTAACATTCGAGGGTTCCACAGAGAATGGAGAACTGACTACTGTTTGCGTAGAAATGCCATAAACGGAAATATAGCTCCTGCGATGATTCGTGGGATACTTAAATACGACGTGTCTAAATCGCTTAGTCGTCGCGTCAATAACCATCCGGCTTTCACGATCCTACGAACTCTAGTTACGTGATACGCACTCCCTCCAAAATGATCCAAACCATTTCCATCTCGAGAGCAGCCCCTGAATCATCAACGTTCGTCCAGTTTCGTCGAGCTGACTGGCAGACAGATTATTCCCATTATGGAAGTCGTCCGCTAGATTTTGCAGACGAATCTGTTAATTCCTGAAGGAAAAGCCGTTATTCCCACGTGCCCTCAACCTTCCCCCCGACCACTCTCACAATTCGTCCCTTCGATGGTTCCTCCTCTGGCTCCAAGGGACCGAGGGCCACCTCGTGGCAGCCGGAGCCAACTCAAACAAAAGGCTCGCATTCCCGAGGCCATGCAGGTAAACAATGGAGTCCCATCAGAAAGCTCTTCTCTTTCAATACCCTGTGAGAAACATCTTCAACAGTCTTCAGAATATCCCTCTACCCCCTCTACCCACCAAACCATTATACGATGGATCGATATAATGGAGCTACTCCTAATACTTTTAATCGGAGTGTGACGCCCATACGATTCTCATCTGCTATGGTCGAATGAAGCCTCGTCCAACTTGACTTTTCCGATTGCAACGACGTTCTCGCCTCAGTTACACAACGAATAGCCGTTCTCTACCTCCAGCTCTATAGCTACGTCCATTGCTATGGTTTCAAACGGTTGATTTTGATTCGTAACTACAACATTCTGAGTATGAAAAAGTCATTTGAACTTCTCCCCTGAGGCCTGAGATGAATATTATCGCTTCGAACGGAGTGATGAGGTTTTTACTTTCCCTAGACCGACGTGATAAAAAAATGTTGTTATCGGCTGAATTGTTTATATCTGTCAAAAATGTTTTCTCGAAATCTTTACGCCCCAAAGGCTTCAGAGCCCTAAACATAACAAAAGCGTGCGTGTGTGTGTGTGGTTGGGAGACAGCATTCCAAATTTGGTAGCTAAGGCCAAAATAAGGGTTTGTGCAAATCGATGCCGAACGAGCTACAGTTCATTTTTCGTGTGGGTAGTTACTAAGAATGACACGACATTAATATGAAAGTTTCGTTCGTGGGAACAAGTCAAGAACCAGCCAATAAATTATGAAACTTTAGGCGAAAAACGACGCGTTTGGGACATCGCACAAAATTCTGGAGTTTAAACTGTTAACGTTACTTCGCTTAACGTATTACCGCCCTTAGCTCGACGCAAGATTTTGGGTTTCCGCACAATAAATTATTTAAATATCTGGTGCGTTGCAACACACAACTTTCCTTAGCTCTACGTGAATTCACTTTGTACATGGCTAATCCTATTTAATCAATTCATTTATCACTCAGTTCCTTTGAACTTCGTCAAACAACACGTCACAGCAGCAGGAAGCTGTAGTGCCTACAGTTATGGAATTTATTGTGCTGCTCGTACTCATTGCAGGACCATTATTGAGCAATTGGTATACAGAAAATTAATGAGGCTGTGAACACAAATTTTTTGAAGGAGGAAAGTAATCACTTTTGCAGAGTTATTGGGGAAACACCTTTACAACTGGTAGTAAGCGAAACGGCGGTAGTTGAAATTCAGGAATTTCCGGAGCGAGCCCCATCTATCTCTTGAGCGTTTTTAAACACTCACCGTATAGGTATTGGATTGGACTACAACACGACTTTTTTTGAACATTCTAGTAACATTCCAGCGGAGTTTAAAAGAAAAAAACCGCGGGCAAAACGCTTTTCGTCGAAAGTTTTGATAATTTATTGTGTTGCTCCCGTCATTTTCCCACAAATGAGAATTTTATGGTATAATTTTCTTATTAAGAGCTATCTATATAACAAATTTAATCAAAATCGTTAGAGCCGTTTTTGAGAAAAAAAAAAAGTGGTGTTTTGATCACTATGATAACTATAGTTAACTTTACGTCGATTTTTCCCATACCCTTATTTTTGTGTCCCATCGTAACCTGTAGGCTAGACATCAAGTTCCAGCTGGTTTGGTACGGTTGTTTTCTCTAAAAACCGCGCTAAATTCGATTTCGTCGAAAGTTTTGGTAATTCATTGTGCTGCTCTCGTCATTTTCCCACAAATGGGAATTTTATGGTATAGTTACCTCATTGAGAGCTATCAATATAAAAAATTTAATCAAAATCGTTATAGCCGTTTTTGAAAAAAAAAAAAATTTGGTGTTTTGATCACTATGATAACTATAGTTAACTTTCGATGGATTTTGTTCAAACCCTTATTTTGGCGTCCCATGGTAATCTGCGGGCTAGGTATCAAGTATGAGTGGATTTGGTACGGTGGTTCTCTCCAAAAATCGTTCACATACACACACACAAACCATTTTCCCAAATAGTGTTTTTCGGACTCAGGAGGGTCTGAAACGTGAAGATCTGAAGAGAACTCGATTTTTTTTTTCAGCCGATTACATAACTTTCCTTTCTACTTCGTAGAGCCAAGGAAAGTAAAAATGTCGGCTAGAGAAGATTCGTGTGATGAGCCGCGCCAGATATTTTCGCAGCGGTTCCACCAAAAGTCATCTTAACGACCTCATAAATCGTCTATGCAGCGGTTGCTTAATTAGGATGGTGCTATAAATAAGGTTAATTCCGAAACCTTGATCGCTACCAATTTCTATACAGGACATTGAGCGAAGTTGTACCAAGTTCATATAAACTGGATGTAAAACCAGTTTGGCGAGGAGATGTAAAACCAGTTTGGCGAGGAAAGTTGCGTGATGCATCGCACCTACTAATTTTTAATTTTATTTGGCACTCGAATACTCGTGGATGTAACGTGAAATAAGAAAGCGTGTGATTAAATCGTAGCAGAACTCAAATGACCAATCGCGTTGGTCGACCCTACGAACATGTGAGGCGTGTATGTTAATGGTATCTTTCGTGGGGACTTGGATGATGGGTTATTGAATGCCAGCTAACACTTCTCATTTGATCTACAGCTTGAACTAGAAGTTTTCTAAACTGAGCACATTTGATAGCTGAAGGATTGCGAGTAAAACACGATTTCGCGTTTGAGAAAATGAATGTTCATTTCTTGAAGCTCGCTAATACATTCGGAATTATAATCGCGTTATTTATAATCTTGCAGACGTATATAGCTCGAACAACCTCAAGGAACTGCTTAAGGGGTTTTCACTACATAGTTGACACGAAGAGTTGAGGAGATAGGGTAATTTACGGTCAGTGGTCGAGAGCGTTTAGTCGCCGGCCGGCGACTATTCATAAATAAACATACGAGATGAGGAAATTTCGGTATCACGGGAGCAAAGATGTGGATTTGAGGGAGGGGAACTCGAAGGGGTGTCCAGTTTCATTTCTTTTGAACTAACCCATTTTGTACACCCGCTCGTGGCCGTAAGAACTGGGAGAACCCCTGCTGGGTAGCTGTCCGCAACAGGAAGATTCGGGTTTTATTGGTTGGGCGGCCTCTGATGAAGTGGATTCTGAGAGTGAGAGGGTCTGCCTTATTTGCATGTTCAGTAGCGTCTAAGAATTCGGGTTGTTCAAAATATTTAAACTTGGTTAGTGATTTTAAGAGTCATAGTGATGTAGAGAGAACAGCGTGTATCCGGTAGGTGAAACAGCTCACAGGAAATGTGATTGGGGAAGTTACTTTTTAACCTACGGATTTCACAAAGCTCTCTCCACGAAACGTTTAACGTTGTAAACGACCTCATATTTCGATTCCCTTCGCCCTCATCAGGTCTTCGAATTTAAGCTTGTGGAGTAAAGACCCGATTTTTAGCACAGCACGTGTGGCCCAGTATAAACTTTAATAAATTAATTGACACCCCCCAATGGGCACCAGTTTAAAATGAATGAATGAATGAATAATGATATATATGTAAGACTTAGGGTTAACATCCACAAACCGAAATAATACAAAAGAAACGATGCTCAAAATGTATTGAGAATCGAAAACTAAGTCGATTCTAACGTACAAACGAATTAGGAATGAGCAGAAACGGGAGATGAAGGTAAAGTTCTTGGTAACTAAAACAACAGCTGTGGGATTGAAAAACAACATGGAGTGACTAACAAGGCTCCAGGTTGTAACTAAGAAGAAAATGAGATGCGAGGTCAGGCGAGAATCTTACATATATTTCCGAAATATTTACATACATAAGGAAAACAAAAACAGCGAAAAAAAACAAAAAGAGAAAATCAATATTAATTCCTGTCCTGTCATGGAAACCACCCCCCTCATGGATCATTGATCCGTGCCAAGGGGGGGAGTTGCAGTAGTGAATTACTTCTTATTCTATATTAATTTATAACATTTAGTTCCTCAATTATTGACCTAAGATTTTTCATAAACAACTAGTTACTGTATACCTACCTACTATGCTTAAAAGAAAAACAGAAAAATAATGTGCTTAAACCTACTATGCTTCAGAGAAAAACAGAAAAATAATATGATATGTAAAAAACGTAATAATTTATCAAACAGTATAAATACTGCACATCATGGCATCGCATTCCGAGGGAGTGGCAGCAATGAGGTACGAGAAGACTGACTTTTTGTGAACCGCTCTGCTGACGGAATGAGGGTGGGCCAGAGAGCTCGATACGGTCCGCAAGATGTATGGCAGGTTGTGATACAGGTGGCGAGACGTAGATATTAAGCGGCTAGGTGGGATGGGTATCACTGCTTGGGTTGTTAATCTCACTGCACGGGTACTCTGTTCAGATGAGTTCGGCTTGTTGGTATCCAATATTTCAGGATGCTTCTGAAAGTAAAGCAGAGCGTGCTTTATATAGAGCTGCTTCATAGTAAAAACTTTGGCCTCGTCAAACAGCTCAGCACTAGGAAACCTCCGGGGTTTTTTTTAGAAGTACCTTCAAAATAGCTCTTTGCATTTACTGGTTCCAGCACGCTACTGTAAGCATTACCCTACCAGAGAACGCCAAAACCAATTACTGACTGTACTAAGGCTTTGTACAATAAAATGAGAGTGCTCTTCGAGAAGTAGTTTCGGATGGTATGGAATATGTGAACAAATTTCCTGATTAACGTGTCGAACGGCGGGGCTTCGATGACAGCTCGTACGTCCAAGTTTTGGGCCGATTGCTATATTTCCACCTCCAGATATTAGAACTAAGTAACGTCCCATTCGTGCCAGAAAACGCTTAGCCAACACTCGGCGAGCCAGCCAAGGAATCTCAAACCCCTGGTTCATTTCACGGCTCTCAGCATTGTGATGAATGAGGCATTTCGCAAGGTTTCAAAAACGCATTGACCGTGTCCTCGGAGTTTTGGCGGGAGCCCAGGCGAGGCTTCGAAATAAAGGGATTTGGCGAAAGCTGGTCCTGTCCACGGAAACGTCCTTTTGACAGCATTCAAGTCGACGTTGGGCGAAGACGGAAATTAAACGTTTTCGGTGAATGAGAAGCGTTGGCCTGGCCGCTGAACGAAAGTTAACAAAAGGCCCCATTTTCGAAAGAGAAGGACCGCGTCTCTCCCCTACACGTTACGCAATAGTCGTACATTTCCTTGGAAAGCTGTGAAACACAACGATAAAACAAATTGAAAGTACTGTTTCTGCACCCTAAACATCCTACCTTGGTGTGGTTGCGGGCGGGGGGGGGGGCGTTAGTGGCCGTCACCTCTGTATGAGTTGTTCTTGGGATAATCTGATGCTAAAAGTGAAGAGTATCTCTATTTCCAGAGAAGTTTCATTCTGTTAGGCTGACTCTGTCTTAACTGGGGTCATAGGATATACGAAGGGAGTGGATCGAGTCGATTTGTGTGATGTTATGTCATCAGAAACCAGACCAGTCCTCCCAGGAGATATCAACACACTTCCGGTGCTCTGTTTCTGAGCGCCTTTCCTGCTGGCGATGGCTGGACGCGTTTCAAATCTCATCCTCCACTATCTGGCGTTCGGTGGATGTTGAGAGTGCGTAGCTGTACAAAGCGACGTTACAGGAGCACTCCTTTGGTCTGTTCAAAATCAACGATTCGACATGACGCCTGCGCTGTCGGCCTTCTTTCGCAACCCAGTTCTACTCTTTGGAGGTCCCGTGCGTCATTCCCGTATAATTTGACCTCAGTTGTTATTTAAGTTAGGCTCATCTTAATTTCTTCACACGTGGGGCCAATTACAGACAAACGGTTTTCATTCCGCGTGGTGTTGGTTCATTAGTTTGTAATTGCGTCTAAAACTCCTGCGACGGTTGACTGCTTTTGTTTGTTCATAATTGCTCGCATCAACACCTGCCGGAACCCCGTGAATCTTATTATTGCGGCGGGGGCGATGCTTCTCCATTCCTTAATTATACCTTCAAGTCAAAAGTAAACTGAATTCACTTTTAGTAATTAACTAAGTGCTCAACACAAACACAAAAACAACAAGTGGCCCCCGCTAATTTCATTACTTTTCTCCGAAACACTATTCTGAATACAGTTTTAAATAAACAGCCATCGAATCTACTGGAGACTCCCAGCTCCCACCATTTCCTCGGCCCTCTGCCCAATTATTGCTCATAGCGTACCGAGAATTACTTTGATATCACGGCAATAATGCTGGCTGTGGTGAGGCATGCTGCGGTATTCATTTCACCGTAAAGACCAATGTGCCAAGTTCAAGATCATGTTTTGTGCGAAGTGACGAGCTCATTTGAGTTTAAGGAGCAATCGGATTCGTCAAATGTTGAACTATTTAGTTTTAGCTGTAATATAACGATCAACTCGCCACACAAATCGCTCCAAGTTGAACAGTTTGATGACAAATTTCGCCAACTCATTAAGGATAACCTCAACCACTGACAGACAAATAATTTTGGTGACCTGAATGTTTGTTTTATGTGTTGATACTATTTACATTCATGGTAAATAGTAGTTTACATGAGTAATAGTTAATAACTAACTAATCTTATAGTAGAAGAGTAGGTAATTACATTTAAGTAAAACGGTATTTAACAGGAATAATATTTAATTACTAACTAATAATAAGTACTCAAAGTGAAGTACTCGCAGTTAAATAGTGTTATACGGACCTATAATCTTTAGCCATTGTCATTATAGATTTTTAGAATACTATGTAAGTGGTAGCATGTGAATTTACGGGGGATGAATAATCGTCTGGAATGGAGTACAAATTGTTCTGTATTCGAACAAGTGTCTTTACTCAGCAACTCCATAGAGCGGTCGAACACCTTTTGGATACTTACGAGGAAGGAACAACATGTCTCGGACTCTTTCTGGACACAGAAAACGCATTTGATAGAGTATGGCATGAGGGTCTACTGTCCAAGCTAAGAGACAGACTATGTGACTCACACTACAGGCTCGTCCAGTCCTACCGCAGCAGAAGAACGTTCTCCGTCAAGTGTGACAATGCACTGTCAGCTATCAAATGTATAAGCGCAGGGATTCCTCAGGGAGGAGTGTGGAGTGCGTTTCTTTACGCTTATTACACCTCTGACTACCCTGCCCCAGCAACGGTCAAACAAGCGCATTTCGCCGACGACGTGGCGGCCCTCGTGAAAGGTCCCGATGATACAACCAGCCTCACCCTTCAATCTTATGCTGACTCAGTGGATGACTGGTGTGACAAATGGCGAGTGAAGGTAAACCCAACCAAATCCTCCTTAGTGTGTTTCACTTACAAGCTCAAGACAGGGCGCCACATAGTCTCGATTCAGGGTGTACCGGTACCGGAGGAATCCTCGGTAAAATACCTAGGCCTCAACCTTGACAGGAAGCTGGTATGGAACACACACATTTCAAATCTGTTGCAGCGATTGAGGTACCGTCTGAAGCAGGTGAAGTTCCTCATCCAAGGGTCCTCTCGTCTACCTCTTCACCTGAAACGGCTTGTCTACCTCACCATATTGAGACCAATGTGGCTACACGGAGGCGAATTCTGGGGTGCGGCCAGTAAGTCACAGTTAAAAAGAATTCAGAGCTTCCAGAACAGAGTGCTTCGAATTATAACCGGAGCCCCCTGGTTCGTTCGCAACTCAACCCTCCACAACGACTTGAACATTCTTCCCGTCCAGGAGGACCTACAGAAGAAGTTCATCAGGCTACACGATAGGATAACATCCCACACCAACCCTCTCCTCATTCAACTGACCCAGAACCTTCCCCAAAGACGACCCAATCGCCGGCTGAAGAGGAAACGGCCTACCTACCGACTTCCTAGAAGACATTGAGGACTACTAGTGAGTAGCACCCTCACCCAAGTTCCAAGTTGCTGTTCATAAATCGTGTTAAACTATTCCCAACCAAAATGTATTATATACAATAAAGTTTTCTTCTGTTTAAAAAAAGAAAAAACCTCTAAAACCGTAAATAATTGTACCGTACCCCTGTTATTGTTCAGCCCTAACGATAAATCATGGAGAATAATCACGAACCTGGAAAATAAAAACTGAGATACCTATTAACGAATTTTTAAATTACAAAACCCCTGAGAATTCTGCACATGGGTTTATTATTCTGTAGTCGAGGTTTCGAATAAATGAACGAATGTTTGCCTCTGTGATCTGCACCACGACCCGAACGCCAGCTCCGTGTCTCTTTTTCTAACCGTATTTTGACACGGTATTGGAAAAAACGGACCATTTTTAATCCAATCCGTGTCCAAATTGTAAGAGTCCCAGAAAAGCTGCAAGGAAAGATGAAGACGAGAGAAATCACAATCAGAGATCACAATTCTAGACGTTTTACTTGTAGTTGGAGCTATTAAATCTAAATGTTGGTCACCACTGGCTGACGAAGGGAATTTTTATTCAACATTCTGATTCGGTCTGGAAATTTTATTCTTCGACTGTGTTAATAGTTGGCGGCTTCCAAGTAGTTTAGTTCGAAGGTGTGTGAACTTGTCTCTACATTTTCAAGTTAAAGTGATACGGTGTTTTCGAACTACTGATTCCTTATCTGCGTTCCTGGAAAAAAAAGGTGCCTCTACTTATGAAGGGCTGCTCTCGAGATGTCGAGCCCCAGCTTCAGTTTTTATTGAAAGGACGCTGATAGTGATCTATTGATCATTGGCGAGAGTCGGGGGGGAAGGGCACCTTTCCAGCAGAGTTCGTCCCTTTGAGAGGTTATAAAAGCGGGCTTGGCTACTACCTGTTTTTTTACGACTGGGGTTTTTGTTTCGGACCACCGTGTGCCTCAACAGTGTCAACACAGATTCGTTATGAGTAGTTACCAGCGGATAATCCGCGTTATAAAAACGACCGCTTCTCCCGAACTCCCCTAATTTCCCCTTTCCGTCGTTCACTCGAGTCCCTCATATCTCCTCCGTTGTCCAGAACGAAAGGAGTCGAAGTAAGTGGTTTTTCGGAACCGCCAAGTTATATTTCAGAGATAACTCGCTTTGCAGAAGTTATGAGGGGGACGCGGGTTCGTGCGAGAAATGACCAAGTTTTCTATTCGTAGCTCCAAGGGCAGGAAGACCAGTTGAAAGACGTCCGCTTGGAGAACGGAGGAGCGTTCGACGGACTGGTTTCACTTTCGCAATAACGCAAGAAGTCGCTTTTTTCTGCCCTATGCCATCACGACGGGAGCATAATCGCGTAACAACAACTCTTCATCTAGTCAGTAATTTCGAAGAGCTGGAGATCTTACCGATTTCAACACCTCATTCGTTTCCCGTCCGTCCGACGTCGAAGACATGAATGAAACACATACAAACCGCACACACAACATTCTTAGTCCCAAAATTCTCCGATGTAGCGGCTTAATACCTTCGTCCGGAGATCTTCAGAATGAATTTTAATTTTCGTAGAGAAACAAAAATGTTTGCCCTTTTGTTGTACTGGTACGCCCTGCGAGCGAATGTTTTTGTTTTTATTGTACTTTTAATTTCAATACATAATATCGTACAACATGCATTGCAGGGAGGGATTACAGTCACCATGATCCACTCTATAAAGTCTACAACGTTTGAATTGAGTAAATATTTATGTTTTTTCCAAAATGTGGGTTCTTTGGTCTACACAAAGATTGGATTGACTAGTATCAAGTAAAAAGTAACTTATGCCAGCCTCATTCTATCATACAATGTGCTTCTGTAGTTTGGTTCTAAAGGTTCCACTCAATTCTTCTGGAAACCGCGTTTTTATAAGGTTGCGGAAACCTGTGTTTTGTGGGTTACTGTGCTCTTCTCTCTCACAACTCCGCTCTTATTGGTCCGTAACCTCTTTTGCTCGCCTCCGGAAAGTACTGAACAATGAACTGTGACCGCGGGGTTCAGACCATGCGCCATCATTCGTGTTCGAGATCCAATCAAAACTCGCGGTAAATGGTTTCAGCTTAGTACTGTACATTTGGTCTCTCTTACGCGGAATGTTGTGATCCTGACATCTAGATGAGTGCATTGTTAATTGCGTTCTGAGTGAGAGAATTGAATGAACTAATGGGGTGCACCAATTTAATACTTACACCGCTAGATTGTACCTTAGTTCGGAAAATATGTAAATGCCTCGTTAGAAATACGCGACCATCCCGGTAATTCGACGTTTTTTGTTGATTTCAGATGACAGAACTGCGGTCGAACAACGAGATGATCATTGGGCCGTGACATCTGCAGAAACCCAAGACGTCACTGCCGGTAATTAAATCTCGAACGTTTTTTATTGCGACACAGTCCTCACGGCGTATTTCGAGCTTCCATCGCCTGTGCACGTTGTGCGTTACAAAAATGAGTGATTCTTCGATCGAAAGAGGGCTCGGTGAAAAATAGGCGGTGGTTTCTTGAGGAGAATCCAATAAATGAAATACTCAGCTACCCCGACGTTTCGGCTTATTTGTAAACCATTAGGTGCAAGAATGGGGGAGCTGGGGATCGCAACGAAACTGAAACTCGGTGAGCGTGAGGAGGACTGTATTTTACGTGCGTGTGGAATTGAGTAGAATTGAAATTGAGGTGAGATGGCGTACAACTGGGCGACACAAGGAATACTCGGAACGCGTGAACTGGCGCAGGCAACTTTATGAGAAAGTGAGAAGTTACTTGGGTGATAGTTGGAAGCAGAATGAATTTGGAAGAGCTCTGTCATCGATAGGAAAATGAAATCGGGAGAAAGAAATGAAGAAAGGGGAAAACCTAGAAAAGGGGGCTGGGGGCCCGCAGGTTAGAGTCAGTTATTGAAACGGTTGGAGACAATTAGGCGGATGGAGACAATGACGCGGGGAAGCCCGAGGTCGAAGACCCTGACAACTTCGACGCTTTGCGTCGAACAACCATCCTCAGGTTTAAATAAACACACAGTGTTAATACTTAGACACTAATTAGGTCACGTGCTTTACGTAGTGGGCACTTGGAGTAGAAAATTGAGGAGTGAGCTCATGGAAAATTAAATGGATAACTCCATTTAGATGTGTCCTATTTCCGCCGATATTCACTTGTTTCCTCGTGTGTCTTAAAAATTTTGTCATTTTGGCGAACATCCGCCAGATGAGCTTTTTATTTTGTGTGGGTGCGAGACAGAGGCAACAGGTAAGAACGTCAAGGAGGGGAGGGATGAGGTTGGTTTCTTCGGAGTAATGGAGCTAAAGACAAAAAGGGAGGACAAGCGAGCGAGACACATGCTGTAGGGCTTGCAAGCCCACACAGGCCAGGAGATCCAGAGCATCGATCCATCCATGATGGTAATCCTTTGAGAAAGGAGATGTTAGTGCTCTCCATTACGAGAGGAGAGGAGAAAGTCAGAAAGCTGTTCGTAGTTGACCCCTTCTCTGGGAATGGAGAGTTTATATGCCAGGTAAAATGTCCCGAAGACAAGCCCAATCTGGACAATCGCACTGGCAGTAGGGGCACCAGACTCATACTCGAGAATGGGCAGAACGACAAGGAGACGAGGGCAGGAGTGAGGATTAATTCTTTGGCGCGCCACATCAGAAAGCCCAGGGTATGCATACAGCAAGACGCTATCTGGGCAATGTGGTAGGAAAAGAAAAGCTGGAGATTGAGGAGGATGCCAAGGTCATAAATTGGAGAGGTGCATGGAAGGGTGGCATCATCAATTGTGTAGGTAGGCATGGCGAGTGAGTGTGACTGGTATAAGGAAGTGGCGCATTTAGCTGAATTGAGAGAAATCCCATTTAGCGAGCACTAAAAATCAAAAGAAAATTCAGTAAATTAACAAGTTGAAAAGAAGGGGCCCGAGATGGGAACCTAGTACGATGTCGGAGGAGGTAGTGGGGGGGGGGGGGTCATCAAATGAGGAAACAGACCTGTGTATGTGCGTCGGTCAACGATTTTTAGAGAAAACGACCGTATCAAATCCACTCAAACTTGATATCTGGCCTACAAGTTACCATGGGACAACAAAATGAGGGTATGAACAAAATCCACCGAAAGTTAACTATAGTTATCATAGTAATCAAAACACCAAATATTTTTTTTCTCAAAACGGCTCTAACGATTTTGATTAAATATTTTATATTGGTAGCTCCCAATATGGCAACTATACCTTGAAATTCCCATCCATGGGAAAATGACGAGAGCAGCACAATAAATTATCAAAACTTTCGACGAAATCGATTTTAGCGCGGTTTTTAGAGAAAACAACCGTACCAAATCAGCTGAAACTTGATGTCTAGCCTACAGGTTACCATGGGACGCAAAAATAAGGACATGGACAAAATCCACCGAAAGTTAACTATAGTTATCATAGTGATCAAAACACCAAATTTTTTTTCTCAAAAACGGCTCCAACGATTTTGATTAAATTTTCTATATAGATAGCTCTCAATAAGGCAATTATACCATAAAATTCCCATTCGGGGGAAAATGACGAGAGCAGCACAATAAATTATCATAACTTTCGAAGAAAAGCCTTTTTAGCGCAGGTTTTTCCTTATAAACTCCGCTGGAATTTTTGTAGAATGTTAAAAAAATTTGGTATTGTAGTCCAATCCAATACCTAAAGGGTGAGTGTTTAAAAACGCTCTTAAGATACATGGGGCTCACTCCAGAAATCCCTGTATTTCAACTACTGCCGTTTCGCTTACTATCAGTTCTAACAGTTATTACCCAATAAATCTGCAAAAGTGATTACTATCCTTTTTCAAAAATTTGTGTTTACAGCCTCATTAATGATCTGTGTACCAATTGCTCAATATTGGTCCTTGCAATGAGTACGAGCAGCACAATAAAATCTGGAACTGTAAGCGCTACCGCTTCCTGCTACTGTAAAGCGTTATTTGACCAAGTTCAAATTAACTGAGTGATAAATGAATTGATTAAATAGAATTAGCCATGTACAAAGTGAATTGACGTAGAGCTAAGGAATGTTGTGTGTTGCTACGCACCAGATATTTTTACATACCACGGGGAATGGGGCATGTAACGATACAAACTATTCGGCAACAGGGCAATGACCTTTTTAGATTCTTGTGTCCCGCATTTGTTAGTCGTTGTGGACTAATATTCATGTTACTTGTTTCATTTCAGAGATAAGGTGCTATTGCAACACACCCGAATGCGTTTCTACCAGCTACATGTGCAAATCCAAAGTCCCCGGATGCTTCTCAGATCTTCGAGATTCGCTAAGTATCGACAAAGCCATTCACGGCTGCCTCGACTCTCTTCCAAGGTGAGATTCTTTATGAACATCTTTTTCTCGGACGTTGTACGCGTTGTGGCGATATTAGTCGCTCGACGTATCGACCAGAAGTTTTCTAATAAGTTGGAGTTGTGCGTCGCGCACGACTCACGAGTTAATTCAGACGAGGCCCACCCAATAAGTGAAGCTTAGTGAGAAATAAGAGCGAGCGGTGGAGGACGTATATGGCAAGACCGGTAGTTGCAGTGGCCGCATCAATTCAACTCACATCGCCGAGAATGAAGCGTTCAAGGGCGGCGGCTAACTTTGAACCGACAATGTCTTGCCCGTGATCTCCTGTCTATTGGATCGCCAAGAGATCATCCATCGGGTTTAACTTTCTCTCGAAATCCTGGTCATATTTCTCTGCTCAAGTTCGTGAAACCTCGTCAGTCTCGATTTTTGCAAAACGCGAACCAATCTGAGACGTTCGCTCCTCCAAGATTCGATGGCGGGTTCACCTTTAGCTTCCTATTATTGAATTCCGCTAACAGTTATTTAATGGTTAGTAATTAGTTTTAGCTAATCTGACTGCTAACGAGGAGTTATCTAAGTGTCTAATTATACAGCCCTTGGAAGGAGATTTCCCTCAATCGAACACTTTCTACGAACCCCTGTATTGCAAAAATCAGAAACCGTTACGTAACGGACGAACAGAAGAACGTAACGTTCTGTCTGTTGTTACCGAAAAAGAACACGATGACTGGAAAAGTTTGGCTGCCATAGTTCAGATGCAGATTGGCGTGAGGAGGTCAGGGCAATGAAGCTTCTCGAATGGATTCATGAAGGCTGAAAGGACAGTTTCTCGTTCTTCAGACCACATTCATTTGCACCTCGAGTCGAAGGTGGCTCTTGGAAGATGCCCAGCTACTCGTAATTGCTATCGCCTGCGTGTACTTTACACGAATTCAGACTTGATAGCTTTGTACTGGAAAGCTGATTGGCGTCTGGCTAAATCCAACCTCTTGACTGGCTTTGCCCCTCACGTCATTTTAAAGCCTCTACGTGTATCGCCACCGATTTATTAGACGCTTGACCCATCAATCAGCGAATTAACGTAACCAACCGCGGTTATCGAGTTAAGATCTTCGGTTGGGTAGTCGATTATTTATCATTTTCTTCAGCTGAGTCACTCCTTACGTGAATTACTGGTGGTAATTCCATGTGGGAAATTATTCCCCTTTCACCAGCCGGGGGACAAACTCGTTTGAAAAATTAGACTGACCGGTTAGCTGCCGCCCTGTGATTGAGAAACACGCATGCTTCGCGTTTTACATAGAAGGACAATACTGCATTATGTCTGCTTTATTTACGGTTTGATCCTCTAGAATTACGGCCCCGGAACAGTGTGAGTGTTGTTTTGGTCTTCAGTGCTGATCTGTGCACAATCGATCGACCAAATTAAGGCCAGCGAATTGAGCCACCAAGTGCTCCAAAGCACGTGAAGCTGCAGGTGGCTGAGGATAAACCCCAGCTCATCTTCTTAAAGGGAAAATAAAGTAGCCAACTCGTCAATACATTTTGGCCACAGGCTGGAATGTAAGTCACGTACTTGGGTGAGAGGTGGAGTTTCAGCCCCGCAAAGGCACTACCCTCGCAATATTTGCCGCACTCCGTGCACTTAGTAAGGCCATATGTTACCGTGCCACACTCCTCATATACAAGGCGTGATAAGCATTGGATAAATGACCAGCGAAATGGGAATCCTCGACAAAAGGACGCGAAATGGGGTTTTCCCCCAACATCCGTGAACGTCGTTGGAAGAAAGTGAGTTGAGCTAGACCACTGGATGAGCCAGTTCCTTATAGTGCGTGGAGACTGTAATACTTCACTTCCTTTTTCTCTACATCCTGCACATTTCGAGCCTCTAGTGCGGAGGGAACAAGAAACCACACGCTGCACCACTCCAGTTCCTACAACAGTGAGCGGTTCATACAACCTTACAACTTTGACTGCTGCTAAGCAAGAATATAACCGTATCGCCTAGTTTGTACTCGCCTTTGAAACTCACCCAGTTTGGAAAAAAGGCGATGACAAAAAAACGTGGTCACAGATGACCTCTCCTTTTGAAACTTGCACCCAAGTAATTGGTTAGATCATGTGGGAAACCAGATTAAGAACTCCTTTGGGATGGTACGAATTCCCCAGGGTAACAGATGAGCAACAGACTGGATAAATGACAACCTGCCGTACCTCCACAGGTTCGGGTTCGGCGGATGCTAAGCGAGGGCCCGGGGTCTAGTATCCATGACTTTCTATATAACTCTCCTATGAGTGTCAAGGAACAGTCATTTTGATACGAAAACAGACCTGTCCCCGGTGATAGTGTGTTAGTAAGAAAGTGGACGGACCAACGAACCAACAGGAAATTTATTCTCTAGGCTCTTGATTTCGTTTTTTACTTTCCTTGGCTCTACGAAGTTTTTAAAAAATTTTAAGTTTTCTTCAGATCTTTACGTTTCAGAACCTCCTGAGCCCGAAAAACACTATTTGGGAAAATGGTCTGTGTGTATGTGTGTCTGTGAACGATTTTTAGAGAAAACCACCGTACCAAATTAGCTCAAACTTGATATCTCGCCCGCAGATTACCATGGGACGCCAGAATAAGGGTATGAATAAAATCCACCGAAAGTTAACTATAGTTATCATAGTGATCAAAACACCAAATTTTTTTTTCTCGAAAACGGCTCTAACGATTTTGATTAAATTTTTTATATTGGTAGCTCTTAATAAGGCAATCATACCATAGAATTCCCATTTGTGGGGAAATGACGAGCGCAGCACAATAAATTATCAAAATTTTCGACGAAATCGATTTTAGCGCGGTTTTTAAAGAAACCAACTGTACCAAATCAGCTGAAACTTGATGTCTAGCCTACAGGTTACCATGGGACGCATAAAATAAGGGTATGGGAAAAATCCACGTAAAGTTAACTATAGTTATCATAGTGATCAAACACCACTTTTTTTTTTCTCAAAAACGGTCCTAACGATTTTGATTAAATTTTTTATATAGATAGCTCTTAATAAGATAATTATACCATAAAATTCCCATTTGTGGCGAAATGACGAGAGCACAAGCGCACAATAAATTATCAAAACTTTCGACGAAAAGCGTTTTTGCCGCGGTTTTTTCCTTTTAAACTCCGCTGGAATGTTACTAGAATGTTAAAAAAAAGTCGTGTTGTAGTCCAATCCAATACCTTTAGGGTAAGTGTTTAAAAATGCTCATGAGATACATGGGGCTCACTCCAGAAATTCCTGAATTTCAACTACCGCCGTTTCGCTTAATACCAGTTCTAACAGTTATTTTCCAATAACTCTGCAAAAGTGATTACTACCCTCCTTCAAAAAATCCGTGTTTACTGCTTCATTAATTTTCTGGGTACCATTTGCTCAATAATGGTCCTGGAATGAGTACGAGCAGCACAGTAAATTCTTTAACTGTAATCGCTGCCGCTTGATGCTGCCGTAAAGCGTTGTTTGACCAAGTTTACATTAACTGAGTGATAAATGAATTGATTTAATAGAATTAGCCATGTACAAAGTGAATTGAAGTAGAGCTAAGGAAAGTTGTGTATTGCAACGCACCAGATATTTTCAGAATATAAATCTCGTCTCGATCTGGTTTGGTTGATTTGTTGCTCGTTTGCGCTAGAAGTGTCTGGTTCGTGCGGACTGAGTTCGTATAAACAAAATGTCTTCGTCAATAGCTTTATAACTAGAGGAACTGAGTGAGTGATTCAATTTTCCTCTCTAACGCCCAGAGTCTTTCATTCGTCATCTTCCAATATGTGGTTGAAGTCAACTAATACATTTTGGTTAATTATCCCCATACGCGGTGTAAGTTGAGTAGATGAGATCAAAACGATTCAAGCACACGCTCAGATCGGCTGATAAACTGATGATCAAAGTAATGGAGGCTGAATCAAAGTTAATAGTCATAAGTTGACTCCTCGAATAGTAGAATGATGGACAGAGCAAAGCGAAGGGATCATCAGAGTTTCCCGATGAAATGAATTAGGATTACTTCGGAATCAGTTTACCTCATCCTTTGAGACTCGACTTCCTTGTAAAGGCTCATGGGCATCTCGTTCCCCACCCTCCGATTATTATTTTTTTACGGAATTCATGATTCGAGCGTCCACGGCCAACAGCCGCTCAACATGACGCCATCCCGTTGATCTCATAAAATACGGCGTCTCGTTGAATTTAAAAACAGTGAGAATCGTAGACGAGGCTCGAGAGAACTATTTGTGGAAGGTCAGTTTTCATATTCGCCCCCTTACATTTTTCATGCTCATCGACCCAGTTTGGAAGGGATGCAATTGCCTTGTAGGAGCGCCAACCGGTATTTTCAAGGCAGACCGTTCTCAACCAGCCGATGTCGCGATCTAATAATAATTACTTACCTCACTCCAGTTCAATGAAACTATGAGATGAAGAGCGGTTTGTTCTTCAAATATTCGCCCCCCCCCACCCCCCAGAGGTATTCCGTGCGTAATTAAGTCATTTTTAAAGAATTCGTTCGCGGTACGTCGATTTTTATCATAAATATTTTATTAAGGTCCTTGAATCGAGATGACGCCGATATTACTCTCAGGGTTAGAAGCGGGTATTCCGATATAACTACGATATAGCATTAATTCGTGCTATTTCACTTCGGAAGTTACTTCCCCTTAATTGTGTCGTACCGCCAAGGAGACCGGTGCCGAAGGAATTGCTGGCCCAGGAGCCCCCTCCACTCAAAGACACGACCCACTCTCACAATGAGTCCTCTGTATACGTCTAAAAAGAATCCCGGACTGATGACAGTTTTTAAAATGTACCTTAAATCGTTGCTTATTGAGGAGAGACTGATAGAGGGAAGTAGACTTGTACAATCTGTAACACTGTGACACCAGAATGAGTAATGTCAGTTAATACTCAGTTCACAAAAACTTACGATACAACGCGGAGAAAATGATAAAACTGAGGTCGCTGCTGAATGCAATTCTTCCGAACTCTTTTCTGGCTCGTAATTTGCTGCTTCAACTAGTCCGCAAGGAGTTTCTCGATCCTGGATCAACAGTAGTGCACCACAAGGCTCATTCGAGCTGAACAGTTCTTACTTTCGAGCTTGCACAACGTCGTTGTGTTTCTCAAAACAGATTCGGGCACACACAACGAATTCTTCAGTTCATTAAAGGAATCTACTATGAATTTCGTTAGAGATAGCGCGTTGGGATAATCCTGGCTAGTTTGGGAGATGTTTAATATTGTTGACAATATTACAAATTTCTCGGCGTGGTTCAGTCTTTTAAAATCTTGAAAGCCAGAGGTAGAACCCTCGGTTTATAGTCAGCTGCTGAGCTGGGGACACGGGTAACACGCGTTCCTGGCTTCTAAAAATGGGTTGAGAGTGTCTAATACCGAAGAAATCGTATGTGCTTACTTCAAAAGTCAGATACGATTAATTTCGGGTTAGGAAGAAGAATTTCACAGCAGGCGATTATGTAGGGCTGCGCTAAAGAAGCTGAAAATGATTGTGAAAGTGGCAAGCATGCCGACGGCATTGAGGAAGGTTTTGTGAGCTTCGTGTTTGGTGTGTTTTTAAAATTTATTCATCGTCCCAATTTGGATATGATCGATCTTCCAAAGTTAGTGCTGGTTTGAATAAACGGATTCATAGCGTTGAAAATCTTAAAAACGAGTTGATTTTGAAGGACGTCGTTTTGATATCGATGGTCCCCGCTATCGTCCAGTTAAAAAGTTCGGTTCGACACATGGGACCCTCATTTAAGTAATTGGATGACGTTCAAAAAGCTTTTCTCAAAGGACGTTCGGAAGAGATTGTCGTTCCAAAGTCAAAAAATGTTCGTGCAATCGTACATTAGATTTCTTCGAGCTCAATGGAGTGCATGAGAGATTATTGACATCATTAATTGACTTCATTCTAATAATTTGCTGCGAAAACATTTGGAATATTAGCCCGGATTCAGCCACGTACACGACATATTGACGTTCGTAAAAATTGAAGAAGCTTTACTGCTCGTTCAGTATAATGTTCAGTTGCGCTATTAGCATAACAAATGTTTGTTAATTGATTTCAGTGGTGAAGAAGTGATGTGCCAAAACAGCCCTGGCGGGGAAGGGCTTGGCATCCAACACTCTCTGCTGTTATGCTGTCGAGAAGATTTGTGCAACCACGTCGACAGCGTAAATCGGATGACGTACAACGAATCTCTTCGACGTAAGTACCTTTTGATTGAGTTACACATTGTTCCGTATCCTGAAGTACGTTCACGTTTGGCCGCTTAAAGGCCCGAAAATGTCAATTTTCTCGATTTATTTATACAAAACTATTACACGCATTCGACGTGTAGAAACAGTTTGTGAAATAGGTTTATAGCTCCGGCCGTTGTTCAAAAAATCGAGTTAAACGAAAACTCGCTGGCGGATCCTCGGAAGCGCTCCAACATTTTTTTAACTAAAGAAGCCGCAAAATCGTATATCACGTCGCCTATAATTCTTTTCCAAACGTTAATTTCACGGCGTTTGATATTTATTTCGCCTCAAACTCTCCTATTTAATGGCAATACAGTGTTTTTTTTCGGTCCTTGGGCACTTTGGAGGGGTGCCACTGTGAGTCCGAACGGTTCATTATTTCTATCTTTTGACACGGGAAACCGAACTTCTCAAACGATTCATGAGCGTGCGCCATCTTCAACAGGCTTCAGGATTTCTATAGTAAATAGTGTTTTCGTTTCTTGCTTTTTTGGTTGTCTTTATTATCGTTCCAGTGCTACAGTCTCGGTTGTGGGCATTTGGGAAACAACTTCAGTGTGAAGCAAAGAATGAAAGGGAACTGCTGAAACTGGATTTACTGGGGGGGGGGGGATGAAAGGAGAAAATTGAGAGAAATTCGAAGACCTCTTTCATGTGTCAACTGCATCATCGGACGTTCCCTTGGTTCCATCGAATTCGGCGAGAAGAAACAGGCTTCCGTATCAAAATTAGTGTTCTTTAACGAGAGTTATGTCAACCGTAAGTCGTGGAGGTTGTGGTTTCGCTATCATGCGAGAGCACGGGAACAGCAGGTACAGCAGGTTGTCATTTAACCAGTCTCCCTGTGGGCAGCTGTTGCTCTTGTTCATCCCCGTGGGGAACCATGATCGTTTGGGAAGAGTTTTTAATGTGGTTTCCCCTCTGATCCAACTATTTACTTGAGTGAAAAGGTGAACAGTTTCAAACTTCACAACGAGGTTATACGCTTGCTTAGTAGCAGTGAAAGCTAGACGTTTTGGCTGCACAACCTTCGCTCACTGTAGTAGGAACTTGAATAGAGTATCACGCCAGTGGAGTAGACGTTCAGGCTCTTTGAGAGAACAGAAATGGAATCGCAAATTGAAGTCACCATGTCCAATAAGGAACTTGGTCGTTCAGTGGTCTGGTTCAACTCCCAGGAGAATCGCAGATACACGAAACCCTCGTCATGCTATTTACTCCATGGGTGAAATACTGTAATATCCACAACGGTTTAAGCTACGGATTGAGTAGTTCGGTTTTAAATAATGCACGCCAGATTACACTCACGACGAAGACGATCTTTAGAATTTCCAAATTTAAATTCGAACGACTCTTTGTTAACTAATGTGTCTGGCTGGTTTTATCTGCTTCACGCATTGTTAAATTACGTTGATTAGGGTCGCCAGTGTATTCAAAGCTTCTTCTACCTGTGGTTCTTACAGTGCAAAAAATACAGCAGGAAAGGATGTGATCTACAAAGAAAATCCAGATTTCTCGTCGGGAACAGTCTGAGAAGTGCAGCAATTCCTGAGGGCAGCTGCGAGCTGTATTTGTTTTCCTCCTGTCTCTCTGGAATTCTCGAGTTGGTGCGCTGCAAAAGGCAGTCTTCCTGCTGCCTGCGACTTTGTGGTCACGTTTTAATTCACTAATTGTGTCGCATAAATTCGCTGCCACTTGAATATTTATTTCCTTGAGATATGAGCGCAGTCGATTCCATGAAAATTCATACAGTTTCAAAGGAATTTTTTGCAGGATAAAGCGGGCTACGCATTCTAGCTGTTATCCTTTTCTCGCTATCGAGCCAACAATTCCCTTCGAGTATTCATCACTACATATGGGAAGGACGTGGATACTCAGTCGAGCCGTTAACCATTGGTGGCATTCAGCTCTCACTCATCACGTTCGATTTACTCGAGTCTCTGTTTTTATTTAGCGAAAGTGTGTTACTCATCTGCTGAGCCAACCTGATTGTCCATTGTTGCATACCACTGGCCCTTTTGGCTCTTTCCACGGCCCTCTACTTCTCCAGTGCCAAATTTTGGCCCTTTGGTCATTCATTCCCGTCGTGTTCTCCCCAACAGTTCTTACCTCTCTTTAGCTCCTGTTTAATATGCGCGCAAGTTGTGATTTGTGGCTGTGTACGTTCTCCTGCAGATGAACACCATCACCTCTTCCAGGCTACACCATTGCAACCATCTATTAACTAGCTCTAGGTGTTGCCCCGTCAATGAACTCTCTGAGTGGGTTCCCATCAGAACGGAATCAATAAAAGTAGGCGGGAAAAATTACACTCTGCGAAAAGAGCTCGATAAAATGCTCGGGTGATTACAGTCAATTTTTAACAATTAGTGCAGCACTGAAGAACTTCATAAAAGGTGCAGTGCCGAGTTTTAAGAATAAATGTGTAACTACGAGCAAGAGAGAGATATTTTTAGGTCCCATTGGCTGACTCTTCATTCAGTAATAAATGTTTCCGTCGAATAGAGAAGAAAGAAAATTTACTCAAAACCATCAGCGCCATCGAGTCGCGCGTGAATGAAAAGCGAGATGTGAATTTTATTTCGGGAGAAGACCAACGCTAAGAGCCCCCCCCCCCACCACCACCACCACCACCGCCACCACACACCCCCTCTGTCAAGTCTTAAGAGGATTGAAGCGAGCACGAGCTAGGAATTTTTCTGTTAGCATTCTGCAAGCACCCTCTCCCGCCAAGAACATGACTACTACTCGTATATAGGAAATGAGCTTTTTGAAGCGCCCACACAAACCAAAAGCCATCATTTGACAATTGCTAATGGAACTTCGTAATTATTGGCGTTTCCTCGTCCACCTTCACCGCGTTGAATAAATCATTGTTGTTTTATCTGCATGTAACAAAGGGTCATCAAATCTGGAGGGGTATTCAAGAGGCCGGGAGTCGCATTATAAGAGGAGTCTTCAAGACGTGTCATCAGCCAAATGAGAATCCCTGAATATTGATGCACTTGATACACCGCTCTGACTTCAAATGCTGCTTCGATTTCTTCAGTCTTTTACTGTCTAGAAATAAGAATTATCTGAAGGTCAAGCAATTCGGAAATGACATGTCTGAAGACGCGTTACGGAACTTGATTGACTTTTCGTAAACTTACCCGTTATTCATTGAAAGTTTAGGTAAGACCAGTCGTGGGGTTCGTCGCCGTTTATGAAGTTCTAGGAAAGGGAAAGGGCTTTAGAAGCTTTGGCGTGTGTGTCAACGAATCGCTTCACATCAGTCGCACACTGTAAATTGAACCGTGCAAAGCAGCCGAATAACCAGAAGATTACTGGGATCACCCGCTGATGCCGTTGACATTTTACACCACTCATGCAGGTTCTTCCGAGACCCGAGACCTGCCGCTACCCCCAATCTCATAGCATATACGCTGGTGGTGGTTCAAGCTCCTAGAAGTCGACTCCAAGCACACTGATACTTCAAATACTAACTAAGGCTACGGAATTCTAAATGTAGAGACAATCCTGACACCCAGCCTGATGATACTTGGGGGGTGTGCATATGGCGCTGGAGTTTACACTCCTGGAGGATGCGGAACATCATCGACTAGCCTCCCCCAGCACCTCTCTAAACACCCTGCACTTCCCCCCATCAGACAGACGCCACCTCATCTCCTGTGACATAATATGAACTAAATCATTCGCGAGGATATTGTGGAAACCCATTTCATTAAAAAACAGAATAAACAATAAATTGTCTATATTTCCACAGAATTTGTCTATATTTCATTCTTTTGGTATCAAAAATTAAAGATATACAAGCACCTCCAAATGCCAAACTTGCTTCATTTGATGTGGTGAGCTTGTTTACCAATATCGATGTAGCTACCTGCAAAGATGTGGTTAATGGGCTTATCCATAGTTCGAACCTCGATATTTTTGAAAAGAATGAATTGTCTAGTTTAATGTCTGTTTGTATGGATCAGAATTATTTCATGTTTGAGGGTAAATATTATACTCAGCCGGGGGTTGCGATGGGTTCTCCACTGTCTACTTTGCTGGCGGACATTTATATGGATTATATTGAAAAACAAATTTTTGGAAAATGTAAATCAAACAGCCTCTTGTATTGGTATAGATATGTGGATGATATCATGATCTTATGGACAGGGACCGAAAGACAATTAAATTCCTTTCATGAAAATTTAATCTAATTTATTAATAAACTAGATCCGTTCATTCAATTCACCCTTGAATTGGGCGGAGATAAGTTGAATTTTCTAGATTTGTCTATTTCACTGTTCAACTAAAAACATAATTTCTCAATTTATAGAAAAGGTACGTATAGTGACATCACTATTCATAGTACCTCAAATCATCCTCTGGTTCATAAACATGCGGCCTTCCATAGTATGATCAATAGGGCACTGTTTATACCAATGAATAGACAAAATTTATTAAAAGAAAAATCAGTCATTAAAAGCGTAGCAGCGAGTAATGGATATGGAGGAGAGCTCATCGACTTTATTTGGAATAGGGTTCTTAGGAAAAAAAGTAAGGAAGGGGTCTCAAATTTAGTGAGGGAAAATGTGGTAGATGAGAAAAAATGGATAGGAATACCTTACTATGGGAAAATTTCGGATAAACTTGGCAAAATTCTATCATCTACAGGTTTCAAAGTAGGTTTTAGAAATAAAAATAGTCTTAAAGCTTTATTGGGTTCTGTAAAGGATAGAATTAACCGCTACTCCTGGAGCGGACTCTTTTTACTTTCCGCTACCCGAAGGGAAGGAAAGTATAGTAATCGGCCCAAAAAAAAAATTTGGGTTTTCTTCAGATCTTAACGTTTCAGACCCTACTGAGTCTAAAAAACCTAATTTCGGCGCGTGGTCCGTGTGTATGTGTGTGTGTGTATGTGTGTGTATGTGTGTGTGTGTGTGTCTGTAGTTCGATTTGCGGGAGAACGGCTCATCCGATTGAGCTGGTTCTTTTTTGTTCTGTTCTTTATTTTTCGTAGACACCAAAATAAGGTTATGGACGATTTCGGCCGATGGGAAGGCGGGGGGAACAAAAAAGTACCAAAAACTAGGGTTTTTCGCATTTTTCTCGAAAACGGCTCTAACGATTTTGATTAAACTTTCAAATTATCTTCTCCTAATCAATACCTAACTTTTTTTTTCCATACATATCTCCATGAAAATACGGTGAACGGAGATATGGGCCCCTGAAGCAAAAATAGGTTTTTACGCTTTTGGCAAAACGGCTCCAGCGATTTTCACCAAACTCACAGGGTGTTTTTGAATAGTTAATACCTACATATTCTTCTCAATAAATGTTCCTGTGACGGTCCATTGAACAGAGATAAAAATCAAAATGTGTCGAAAATAACGTTTTTCGGACATTTCCGTAAATTCCAGGGTAACTTTTTCACCAGATGTGATAAATCCTGATGAAGTGTCTTTGAGTCACCCATACCAACATTTCGTTCTGTATAGTTATTTCTGTATATATATGTTGAACGGAGATATAAGCCAAGTTAACTCAGAAAAGGAGACTTGTCGAATATTAATTTATCGGTATTCCAATTTTCTCAAAAACGGCTCTAACGATTTCGATCAAACTTTTGGAGTACTCTCAGCTAACTAGTCCCTACATTTTGTTTTCTATAAATGTTCCTGTAAAAATGCGTTGAACGAAGATATAGCGCCCGCCTATGTAGGTGGTGTTCGAACTTAAAGGGGTGGCGGAAAGTTGTGTGTTGCTACGCACCAGATATTTAATCTTGAACTCTTTAATAGACGAGGGGGGAGATGTGCTGACTGACTCCTATCAAAGGCAAGCGGTTCATCGTGGTCTTGCGGTAAGACGGTCGATTCATAATTCTCGACGTTAGTTGAGGGTTGTGGATCGAATCCCCGGCGCGATTGCCGTAATTTTTGCCTTAGTCAGCAGCTCTTCAAAAGCATCTTCAAACGTCTTCGTCACATCCGGGATAAAAGTGGGGTCTATAAACTAAAATGTTCATGTGGACCTGAGTATTGTGGTCAAACTGGTAGGAAATTTAGGGAACGAATAAAAGAGCATGAAACGGATTTTAGGGTTAACAAAGGTGATTCTGCGTTTGCAAGTCATCTGAGTGAATCCAATCATGACTTTAGTTTTGATTTAACAAATAAGCAGTATATAGAATTTCTTCACTTTTTCCCAAAAGGAGGTATGTTAGATGTTCTGGAAAAGTTCGAAATTATTAAAAGTGATAGGTGTGGGAAGTCTCTAAATGAGGTAATCCCTCAAAACATTTCACCACTAATAGGTTCATTTTTACAATAGCTTGGGTTTTCCTTCCACCATTGTCTTGAGTTGATTGACATCGGGTTTTTCCGTTGTTACTGCTCTGGTTTCCCCTGCCCCGCCCCTTTTCACTTCTCCGAGCCAATAGGAGTCAATATCTCCGTTCACCTAACTATATAAGATGTGCTTTCTATGAGGTACCTTCAGTTCCTGTTTGTTACTGATGATGACCTAACCGTCGAAATCGATTTAACAATTGTGCTCATTATTTCTGTGGAAATATAGACAATTTATTGTTTATTCTGTTTTTTAATGAAATCCTGTGACCTCCTGCTCAGAGCAGAGCGTGTGCACCTTACGAGTCCTGCGCACTTCCTCTTTATGTGACCTAGTTACCTGCAGCAGTAGGAGAGAAGAGTGCAGTCAGTTCCCTTGCTGTTAGCTGCCCGATACCCATAGTTGACGTCGTAAGGATCTCAGAACATCCACCCTAGTGCAGACCCTACAGCCCCATTCGATTCTTACTGTACCCACTCCCTCTTACTGCGCTGTCAAAATCCCTAATATCAATGGACTTTTGAGTAATGGTCGTCCTGACCAGAACTCTATCAATTCTCGTCCCGAGCAATTACACAGTTATCGAAGGGGAAGGGGGGGGGGCAGGAAAATTCACACTAAAAGGGACAGAAATACAAAAAGACTCGTAAGCACTTTGTCATGGACTGTTTTTTTTCTGGGTGTGTGTTTTTTCCTTTCATTTCCTCCCCGCAATAATTGTGTGTTTGAGAATAGAGTTTATTAGTGATAATTACTGTTATTTATGCCTGGCTCCCTTTTCCCAGTGAAAGTAGAATTTATGCGTTTTTTCGTGCAGTGAGTGATCACATATTTTCGTTATCAGCAGTTGTTGGCATAAAAAACCTGAAGGAGTCTCGGAGGAATCGAAGAGCAGTGTGGGAATGTTTAGGGTAATGATGAAGGGTTTTTTCTCACAGGTTTATCGCGCGAAGGTTTCGAGAACCTCCATTCGTTGTACCATTAATCTCTTTTTGAAGCGTCCAAAAGAGGAAAGTGATTCCCCCCTTCCCTTTTTCCCTTTCAGCCGCTCGCCGTCGTCAAACTGGAGGCACTCCCGAGGCCGTTGTGTGTTTTGTTTGCCTTCGTGAAGAAGGATGTAAACAATTCTAGGAGCTTCATCGGTTACGAAAAAAAGGGGCGTCTGGGATGCATCTCGAGCTGCCTAAAACGAGATACGCCTGAACCAGATCAATGACCGACTGGCAATAAATCAAAAAGTCTTGTTGATTCCTCGGCTCCGACGGCAGTAAGGGCTTGAAGGGAGCTGAGTTCTAGGACGAGATTCGAACTGCTTCTAGATGGATAATAGTTCAGCGACACTAGGAACCTCCTCAAATGGCACAGTCTCACGTACAGGTTGAAAATCTAAGCATTTTGTGTACTTTCCATAACTTGAACGTGCAAACCCTGCCAGAGCGTGTTGTTTTGTGACTGAGGGTGCAAACGTCCTTGGCATCGCCAATCAGAATACTTTCTATGTTGAACGTGTGAAATCTCTTGACCCAGGGGAAACTTCTTGTTCATGAATTGAAGTGAAAAATGATAAGTGAACTCCTTCGACAGCTCATATTTCATTCGACGAGCAATCAGGAAAACTGCAGGAAGTGAAGCTCTGGAAACTTGCCTTTACCATGGGATTTTCAAGAAACTGGAGAAAGGGCATTTTTTACAGAGGCAGTATATAGAATAATGGACCAATGGACTTAGATTTCTCACTTCTTTTTACTTTCCTTGGCTCTACGAAGTAGAAAGGAAAGTTATGTAATCGGCTGAAAAAAAAATTTTGAGTTCTCTTCAGATCTTTACGTTTTAGACCCCCCTGAGTCCGAAAAACACTATTTGGGAAAATGGTCTGTGTGTGTGTGTGTGTGTGTGTGTGTGTGTGTGTGTGTGTGTGTATGTTGTTGAGAGGGCAAACGAACTTAGCAGCTTTGACTGCTACAAAGGAAGCCTATAACCATTTTGCAAAGTTCGCAAAGAAGGTAATGGCTAAGAAACGTGGTTATAGTTGATCAGTCCTTTTGAGGCTTGCCACCCAAGTAAACAGTAAGATCAGGTAGGGAACCAGATTAAGAACTACTCCCAGATGGTACGGGATTCCTCAGGTGGTCACCTCCGCGCGGTAACACACGGGCAACAGCTCTCTACGGTGAGACTGGCTAACGACCACATACCTGCCGTACCTCCACAGGTCTGAGTTCGGTGGATGCTGCAGGGGCCGGCCTCTTGCATATTAGCGAAACCGCAACTTCTATGACTGATATAACCCTCGTCGAGGGTTTAGGTACAGTCATGAAATAAAGAAACAGATCTGTATGTGTGGCTGTGAACGATTTTTAGAGAAAACGACCGTACCAAATTCACTCAAACTTGATATCTAGCCTGCAGGTTACCATGGAACGTCAAAGTAAGGGTTTGAACAAAATCCATCGAAAGTTACCTATAGTTATCATAGTGATCAAAACACGAAATTTTTGTTTTCTCAAAAACGGCTCTAACGATTTTGATTAAATTTTTTATATTGGTAGCACCTAATATGGCAACTATACCATAAAATTCCCATTCAAGCGAAAATGACGAGAGCAGCACAATAAATTATCAAAACTTACGACGAAATCGGTTTTAGCGCGGTTTTTAGAAAAAACAACCGTACCAAATCAGCTGAAAAATGGTGTCTAGCCTACAAGTTTCCGAAGGACGCTAAAATAGGGGTTTGAACAAAATCCAACGAACGTTAACTATAGTTATCATGGTGATCAAAACACCAAACATTTTTTTTCTCAAAAACGGCTCTAACGATTTTGATTAAATTTTTTATATTGGTAGCTCCCAATCAGGAAATTATACCATAAAATTCTCATTCTTGGGAAAATGACGAGAGCAGCACAATAAATTATCAAAATTTTCGTCGAAAAGCGTTTTTAGCGCAGTTTTTTCCTTATAAACTCCGCTGGAATTTTCGTTGACTGTTGAAAAAAATTGGTATTGTAGTCCAATCCAATACCTAACGGGTGAGTGTTTAAAAACGCCCATGAGATATATGGGGGTCACTCCAGAAATTCCTGAATTTCAACTACTGCCGTTTCGCTTACTACCTGTTCTAAACATTTTGACCCAATAACTCTGCAAAAGTAATTACTATCCTTCTTCAAAAAATTTGTGTTTACAGCCTCATTAATTTTCTGTATACCAATTGCTCAATAATGGTCCAGCAATAAGTACGAGCTGCCCAATAAATTCCATAACTGTAGGCGCTACCGCTTGCTGCTGCCGTAAAGTGTTGTTTGACCAAGTTCAAATGAAGTGAGTGGTAAATGAATTGCGTAAGCAGAAATAGCCATGTACAGAGTGAATTGACGTAGAGCTAAGGAAAGTTGTGTGTTGCAACGCACCAGATATTCAAGTGACAGATTGATAGGATCTCATAAATGTGAGGTTAAACGCAGGAGTTTGTACTTGGACTGCATTTAGTAGCTGGAGAGTAGAGCTCCACACTTGCAGTTTGATCCAACTTGTTGAGCCTCCGATCCAAGGGTCCAGCTACGTTATCACCTGGAGGGTTGTGAACCGTCGACCATTGGCCAGTCAGCACCTCGTTAGTACCACTAACTGTACCATCACAACAACCTGCCCAACCACACCCCCAGCTGTTGATCGTTGTTAATGGGCTGCTGGAACGTATTCAACAGCGAAATTGAAAAGACTCGGTGCGAGAGAAATAACTGTATTATTTCGATCATGAATATTGGTTCTATTGGTTTGATAGGGTGTCTTGAAGTGCAGTTGCCCATTTTCTTCTTATGTCACGATTGTCACACAGTGAAGGTCCTTCATTAGTTATCGTAATGTACTACATGGCATAGTGTTTCGAGTCCGCATTTAGTAGGCATAGGTAGATATAGTGATATCTTTTGTAAGGTGGAGAGCAATAGCTCCTTGCGTGTTTTCCGTATTCTGAGTTTCATAAGGCTGTAATTGTTAGTTGGATCCTGGACCTCATCTTATGTCTCGCCTAATCCTGTGCATCGCTGCTCGTTCCCACTCATTTGGTCGAGTTGGAGGGTGAAGAGTCGGAACAACTAGCTTATTGACGGCCAGTTTCTGATCAGGGCGCGACCTCTGGCCTGGCTTCTCTCCGTCACTCAACTCCCTCCATTCCCAAGTCTCTCGGCATGTTCTTAATCAAACCGTCGTCTCTCGCCAAATGGCTTCTACTTCGTCTTCAGTTAATTCCCTTGCCTTTTCCTCGCTGTGCAAAACTTCTTCTCTCGAATTACGCGCCAGAACACGACACATGAGACGATCAATTAGGTGACTCCCTGCAACTTGCCCCCGAGAACGGGCCGACGCTTGAATTGATATTTAGCGACGGCTTATTAGTTGACGATCTGTTTCTTATTGGCAGGAAACGACGTCGATAAGAGTTTCTCGCTCGTGCGGGCGTTGAACTCCAACTGCCCGATATCTTCAGCCAATTGATGAAGATCTCGTTTTGTTCGTTTCCACTTGGTTGGGAACTGAGTCGCCTTGATTGGCGATGAAACGCCGTCGTAGAGACGAGAAAATGAATATAATTGATGCGCACTCGCTTTTTAGTCATAGTACATTGAGTTTTTGGTACACGTGTTCAAACAATTAAACAGTAGGGCAGTTGCGGATACTATATCAGCGATGTTTGACCCTGAGCCACAACATTTATGGAAGAGGAACATCTCTGGCTGCATCTTCACGCTGAGTCAAACTTCGGTGATGTGGCGTCCAGAGATTGAGATGTCGCTAATGTGCGAACAACCACTCAAGTCCAAACTGTTGCCGCGTAACGAATCTCATATGGAAAATTCTGTGTTCGGGCATTGATTTTTGAGAGCAGGAGAACCAGCATCCAGTTCAGTGGCTGGGCTCAGTAGACAGAAGCTCCTACAACAAAAGATCGCCTGCCTCGCGAAAGCTCATTTGAAGTGCCTTTCAAAGGTAAACGAGTGTTTGAGCGAAGGGGGTGATGAGGGGGGGGGGTGCGCGTGGTTTTTAATCACGACCCCTTTCCCCTTCTTTTGGGAGCAGAGTCTGGTGCGGCGGAGTTTCTTGGTTCGGACGAAACAAAAAGGACTGGAAGACGAAGCCTTTTGAATTGATTACCTCTGCCCTCCTCTGGTCTGGGGCTCCGCTCTCATTGCCTTCCATTACAACAGGCCCTCAGGCACAAAAGGAATGCCCTACCGAGCGGGATTGTTTTATGTGAAAGGCATGGCATGGCATGGCGGGGCAGGATGGAGGGAGAGGGGATCCAAAGAGCCCCCTCGCTGAGCAGAATACCCTTCACTATATCAACAGAGCTTAGAACCAGTTCTGTGTATGACTTACGGAGCAAGCTCGCTCCCAAAGCAGGTTTTATTGTTGGTTATAGACCCCTTCCACCTCCTTCAAAGTCCGCGGCGGGTTATTAATTTATTCCGACTGATGAAGGCACCCCATTAATTCCACATAATGAACCCCGCATCCTCACGATTTTCTCCTTCACTTCTCCGCCTTTTTTTCTTCCTCTTCTTACTCCTCATTTTATTTATGAAAAAACAAGTCTAAAAATGGAGACTTCGCCGGTAAAAATAAGTTCGTCACTTTATAAAACAACGAGCCGCGTTTCATCGGCACTGGAAACAGTCTCAGCGTCATTTACATGGCAAATATGCAGTTCTTAAGGCGCGCAAATCGGTTCTGTAGACAAACCCCAAGTGACTATGTGTGCGCTGTTCTCTAGTTGGATTGCTGTTGCTCAAAACTCAAACTATTGAAGAAACGATATTAAGAATAAGAGAGCAGGGGGAAGAAATATTGCTGTATGTCTTCATTTGGGCTCAGGAGGGCGTCTTCTGATGATGGTGCTCACATCGAGGCCCTCAGAGTATAGTGGACTCTGAAGACTTTACTTCACTGCAGAATAATTAGCAGAGAAGCCTCGTGAGGATTAGTTGTGTCTTTGGACGATTTTGGCCCAAGTAACGTCTTGAACTACGTTTGGCGGTGTGTCCTGAACGTTGATGACCTCGCCTCGGTCATTTGACATAAGAGAGCTGTGGGATTATTCGTAGTCTTAGTTTCCATCATTGTTTTGTTTCCTTTGTGGTGAGACTGAGCTCGAAGGCTCAACTTTTATTGTAGTAACTTCGCGTATTCATTTGAATAAGATTAGTTCTCATTAATATTCCAGTGTACACTTCGCTCGCTTCTCTCATCGTTAGTTTGATAGCCCCTTTCAGCACTGGAGTGTAGCCAATTGGGAAGAACGTGAGAACTCGATGGATTTCCTTTTAGAGAACAAGAGAGTATCGAATAAGAGCATCAAAAGGGGGGTGTAGTATTTTCTCTGGGGTTTGCGTTTAGAGAGACGAGAGAAGTCATAGCGCATAGCTGATTTAGTAGGCCAGCTAATGGCCAGAAAAGGATGGAGTTTACAGCTGCTTGCCAGGTACCACAGAAATGAAGAGTGAAGACGCGGACCGCTCTTGAATGGGAGAATGTAATGGAATGGCTTGAGAGTGAAGAAAACAAGAAAACAACTGCCACTGCAGGAAGGCCTGTTGCAGTACGCTAAAAGATTCCAGGCTGGTGCCTCAACATGCACAAATAAAGTCATATGCCCTCCAAAATATCTGGTGCGTTGCAACACACAACTTTCCTTAGCTCTACGTCAATTCACTTTGTACATGGCTAATTCTATTTAATCAATTCATTTATCACTCAGTTAATTTGCACTTGGCCAAATAACGCTTTACGGCAGCAGGAAGCGGTAGCGCTTACAGTTCCAGATTTTATTGTGCTGCTCGTACTGATTGCAGGACCAATATTGAGCAATCGGTACACAGATAATTAATGAGGCTGTAAAAGCAAATTTTTTCAAGAAGGATAGTCATTACTTTTGCAGAGTTATTGGGTAAAAGTGTTTAGAACTGGTAGTAAGCGAAACGGCAGTAGTTGAACTTCAGGAATTTCTGGAGTGACCCCCATGTATTTCATGAGCGTTTTTAAACACTCACCCTTTAGGTATTGGATTGGACTACAATACCATTTTTTTTTTTAACATTCTACAAAAATTTCAGCGGAATTTATAAGGAAAAAACTGCGCTAAAAATGCTTTTCGTCGAAAATTTTGATAATTTATTCTGCTGCTCTCGTCATTTTTCCACGAATTTTATGGTATAGTTGCCATATTGGGAGCTTCCAACATACAAAATTTATTCAAAATCGTTAGTGCCGTTTTTGAGAAAAAAAATATTTGGTGTTTCGATCACTATGATAACTATAGTTAAATTTCGGTGAATTTTGTTCATACCCTTATTTTAGCGTCCCATGGTAACCTGCAGGCGAGATATGAAGTTTGAGCTGATTTGGTACGGTGGTTTTCTCTAAAAATCGTTCACAGACACACATACACACAGCCCATTTTCCCAAATAGTGTTTTTCGGACTCAGGAGGGTCTGAAACGTAAAGATCTGAAGAGAACTCAAAAATTTTTTTTTTCAGCCGATTACATAACTTTCCTTTCTACTTCGTAGAGCCAAGGAAAGTAAAAATGACACCATTGTTTCCAGTAGGGGAAAAGGAGTTTTAGCCATTGTGGATTATGGTGTTTGCTTACGCTGAGGATATTGAGAGAGATTTTCATGTTGATTTAGAATATCTTGAGTCAACCAAAAGAGACAGCACATGGGGTTTCAGGTCAACAGGTATTTGAGTATTTGACTCTGCCAGAGGTAATAGTGTTGGAAGCTTACAGGTTGGCCTGGATCGGGCTGTTCCATTCAACTGAAGGCATGATTGGGATTCGGAGGGAGGCATTCAGTCTAAATATCAAGACTAAGGTTCGTGCAAAATGCAGTGGCTGTAGACAGATCTTTACAACAAATATCTACAACGTTCGTTGTTTCGTGCACAGTTGTGTTGAGTTTTTTTTTTCACGTGTTAACGGTGAAACCAAACGAAAGTGAGCGGCGACAGTCCTAACAATAAAGTTTCTTCCCGCTTCCCGTCGGCGTGTAAGCTCACAACCAGACGGATGACTTGATGTTTCCAGTGAGAGGCCCTTCAGTTGGGTGCCGAAGCTTAAAGACCTCCAAGAAGCTTTTGTGTGAAACTTTTTGTCTGGAAACCTCTTTGGGAGTAAATAAACTTCGCCAGAGGAACCCGCGAGGAAATTCAATAGGAGCCAGAGTTTTGTAGTTAGAATCTACTGAATATTGATGAGCGAGAGGAACTGCGGCTAATTGAAAGTTCCCGTCAATCAAAAACTCTGTTCTCCTCCGGATCGACGACTATTCAACGAGAATTTCTCTTTCCAGTCGATGCACTCGAAAACATGTTAGAGCGAAGCGTCATTCAACTTCGCCCACTAAACGTACTCGTAAGTTCATCTACCTATGTACAACTCAATGTCAAAAACTGTCTGCGTACGCGATGCGCAGATGACAAAGGGAACGAAGTAAAGCACAATGATCCCCAAAAACTTCAATGAAGTGTTTATTATTATTAGTCAGACCATAGAATGAACTGCTCAGCACAATCTCCGAAAATGTTAACGAAATACGATGAAAATTGCGGAAGTTTTGAGAAAATCGCACTCGTTTTGAGTTCGTGCACGGGGCTGCTGCTGAATCCCTTCAAATAGGTGCTAGGAGGGTTTAGTGTACGCCGTTCGTTGAAAGCATAATTCTAGTTGCGAACTTGAATGAGTTTCTTCCCGCAATAGGATCACCGCTTATATTATTACTTTCCTTGGCTCTACAAAGTAGAAAGGAAAGTTATGTAATCGGCTGAAAAAACAATTTTGAGTTTTCTTCAGATCTTTACGTTTCAGAACCTCCTGAGCCCGAAAAACACTATTTGGGAAAATGTTCTGTGTGTCTGTGAACGAATTTTAGAGAAAACCACCGTACCAAATCAGCTCAAACTTCATTTCTCGCCCGCAGGTCATCATGGGACGCCAAAATAATGGTATGAACAAAATTCACCGAAATTTAACTATAGTTATCATAGTGATCAAAACAACAAATATTTTTTTTCTCAAAAACGGCTCTAACGATTTTGAATAAATTTTGTATATTGATAGCTCCCAATATGGCAACTATACCATAAAATTCCCATTTATGGGAAAATGACGAGAGCAGCACAATAAATTGCCAAAACTTTCGACGTAATCGATTTTAGAGTGGTTTTCCTCTTAAACTCCGCTGGAATGTTACTAGTATGTTAAAAATATCTGGTGCGTTGCAACACACAACTTTCCCTAGCTCTACAACAATTCACTTGTGTACATGGCTAATTCTATTTAACCAATTCATTTATCACTCAGTTAATTTGAACTTGGTCAAACAACGCTTTAAGGCAGCAGAAAGCGGTAGCGCTTACAGTTCCGGAATTTATTGTGCTGCTCGTACTCATTGCAGGACCATTATTGAGCAATTGGTACACAGATAATTAATGAGGCTGTAAACACGATTTTTTAAAAAAAGGATAGTAATTACTTTTGCAGAGTTATTGGGTAAAAACGTTTAGAAGTGGTAGTAAGCGAAACGGCGGTAGTTGAAATTCAGGAATTTCTGGAGTGAGCACCATGTATCTCATGAGTGTTTTTAAACACTCACCCGTTAGGTATTGGATTGGACTGTAATACCAATTTTTTTTAACATTCTACAAAAACTTCAGCGGAGTTTATAAGGAAAAAACTGCGCTAAAAACGCTTTTGGTCGAAAAGTTTGATAATTTATTGTGCTGCTCTCGTCATTTTCCCACGAATGATAATTCTATAGTATCATTGCCTCATTGAGAGCTATCAATATAAAAAATGTAATTAAAATCGTTCGAGCCGTTTTTGAGAAAAAAATTTGGTGTTTTGATCACTATGATGACTATAGTTAACTTTCGGTGGATTTTGCCCATACCCTCACTACTGCGTGCCATGGAAACTCGTAGGCTAGACATCAAGTTTCAGCTGATTTGATACGGTGGTTCTCTCTAAAAATCGTTCACAGACACACAGACCATTTTCCCAAATACTGTTTGGGTCTCAGGAGGGTCTGAATCGTAAAGATCTGAAGAGAACTCAAAATTTTTTTTTCAGCCGATTACATAACTTTCCTTTCTACTTCGTAGAGCAAGGAAAGTAAAAAGTCGTGTTGTAGTCCAATCCATAGAGTGTTTAAAAACGTTCATGAGATACATGGGGCTCACTCCAGAAATTCCTGAATTTCAACTACTGCCGTTTCGCTTACTACCACTTCTAAACGTTTTTACCCAATAACTCTGCAAAAGTAATTACTATCCTTTTTTTTTAAAAAATCGTGTTTACAGCCTCATTAATTATCTGTGTACCAATTAATAAAGGTCCTGCAATGAGTAGGAGCAGCACAATAAATTCCAGAACTGTAGGTGCTACCGTTTCCTGCTGCTGTGACGTGTTGTTTGACCAAGTTCAAAGGCCATGTACTAAGTGAATTGACGTAGAGCTAAGGAAAGTTGTGTGTTGCAACGCACCAGATATTTCCTTATAAACTCCGCTGGGATGTTAGTGGAAAGTTAAAGAAAATTGGTATCGTAGTCCAATCCAATACCTAAAGTGTGAGTGTTTAAAAACGCTCATGAGGTACATGAGGCTCACTTCAGAAATTCCTGAATTTCAACTACCGCCGTTTCGCTTACTACCAGTTCTAACAGTTATTACCCATTAACTCTCCAAAAGTGATTATTATCCCCTCTTCAAAAAATTCGTGTACAGCCTCATTAATTTTCTGTGTACCAATTGCTCAATAATGGTCCTATAATGAGTATGAGCAGCACAATAAATTCCGGAACTGTAAGCGCTACCGCTTCCTGCTGCTGTGACGTGTTGTTTGACCAAGATTCAAATTAACTGAGTGATAAATGAATTGATTAAATAGAATTAGCCATGTACAAAGTGAATTGTTGTAGAGCTAAGGAAAGTTGTGTGTTGCAACGCACCAGATATTTTCCTCTGACTCCATGTTTGGGAGAATAGTAATTCTAACTTGTTAATGTAGGGACTTCCCAACTACCGAGTTTGCGGGAGGTTAGGCTATCGTAGGGAGTACGCACGCGTCAGTGAGCTGGTCAGTTCTGCCATGAGATGTCAGCAGAGTTGCGACCATGCGCGAGTAAGCAGTTGGATTTGACTGTTTCCAGGAAGTAGCTAATTGTGTTTTGTTCTCTGTTCTATCGACTTACTCACTGTAGTTTTTTTCGTTTTCACTCCTGGCCGATTTCATTTTATCCCCTAAATTTGTTTCTGCCACTTTCCGTGAGTAGCCGATTTCTGCCATAGAGATGTCAGCGGAGTAACTAATTTCTACCAGTTTCTGTAGAGCCAATTTCTACAATGGAGATGTCGGTGTAGTAGCCAGATGAGAATGTGGAACAGAGCCACTGACTGTGATGCACGAGCATTGAACCTTTCCTCTTAATTAACGCACTAAACCAAGTTCTTCGTACTTAACTATAATGCGTGGAGGTGCAATTGTCTCCAACTCTTAAAATGGGGAAAATTGTGCCCATTGGAATGGTTTCTTATTGGTTCATGCGGACGTTTTACTTACTTGCTTAGAAAACTACCATTGACTTCTTGCACGAATGAACGTGAAGGCCTCGACGAGATCTCGTCTGTTCAGGGAACACATTAAACATTAGGTCAGTGAACTTGACATTTTTTCGCTGTCGAGAGCCGGCTCCTTGTTGGCTACCGGTTATCGCTTTATCGCCGGCACAAACGAATCTTTTGTGAAGCTCTAGTTTTATCTGTTCCTTCAATCGCCTGAGAGCAAATCCACAAACAACCGAGAATAATCCTTGTCTTCCGATGATAGCGTTGCTCGACGGCGGACGTTTTGGGTTGTAAGGGAAGAGAGTTATTCTCATTCTTGCAAACCGACGAGCGGTCAGGTTATCTGGCAAATTTGAAATGTTATTCGTTTGACAAAGCTCAGGACGTTGAAGATACTCGAGGCAAAACTAACGATTCTTTCCATCAAGTCGCATCAGATTAGGGCAATATCCCGAAAGGTGACGCGTTTCCACAGGCATTGCCCGACCGTAATCGCTCGAGAGGTACATCTAGGCTCAGGAAAACAGTGCTTAATAGCTCATCACTGCCTCTTCCGGAAGCTACACCGAGTCAAATGAGCCTTGACGAAAAGAAAACGCTGATTACCACAAATGGAAAAAATGAACCACCCGCATTTTCTTAGAGCCGTCTCGTCATTACACGTCACGTCGTTACTTTCAACAATGAGTTTGTCGTTGCAGCAGAGTGACATTATTCAGGAAATGACCGAGACTCGTTTTCCGGAGTGAATTAGGTGCTCGCTAGTTGAAACTGATTGGGGCCCCACTGCGAAATACCGTTTTCATCTTCTTCGCCATTTACAAAGTCTTATGGACTGAAGTTTCGTTCAGATACAAAAGTGTTTCCGGAGCACATAAATTGGGGACGCCTTGCTATTGTGCAGAGCCAAATAGTTTGAAACAGACCTACGAAGGAAAACTTTAGATAATGGAAAACCCATGGTGGGTGTTTGACCGCCAAGCGTACCCATGGACGGTAGTAAAATATATTTATTTATCATTCATACAGACTAGAAGTCCAATTAGTAACAGTAGAAGAGAAAAAATAGCGAAGAGACAGTGGAAAGGAACAAAGAATAAATCAAAATTGATGAATAGGAAAGGCATCGGCGCGGAAGTTCTAGAGGATGGAAATAACCCCACGAGACAGCCTAAGGTTTAGTGCAGAGGGGGACAGTCTACAGGTAACTACTAGTTTGGTGGAATACGGACAGCTCTGCGCCCGACCCACGCAAATTTTGATACATACCAATAGGCTTACATCATCGTTTTTCAGTTTTTCGAGAGGTTGTGCGATTAGTGGCGACAGGGCTTCTGCGGTGCTCCACAGCGTTCGACAATCCTCGTGACATTTTTTACTTTCCTTGGCTCAACAAAGTAGAGAGGAAAGTTATGTAATCGGCTGAAAGAAAAATTTTGAGTTTTCTTCAGATCTTTACGTTTCAGACCCTCCTGAGTCCGAAAAACACTATTTGGGAAAATGGTCTGTGTGTGTGTGTATGTGTGTCTGTGAACGATTTTTAGAGAAAACCACCGTACCAAATCAGCTAAAACTTCGTATCTCGCTCGCATGTCATCATGGAACGCCAAAATGAGGGTATGAACAAAATCCACCGAAATTTAACTATAGTTATCATAGTGAACAAAACACCAAATATTTTTTTTCTCAAAAACGGCTCTAACGATTTTGAATAAATTTTTTATATTGATAGCTCCCAACATGGCAATCACACCATAAAATTCCCATTCGTGGGAAAATGACGAGAGCAGCACAATAAATAATCAAAATTTTCGACGAAAAGCGTTTTTAGCGCAGTTTTTTCCTTATAAACTCCGCTGGGATATTAGTAGAAAGTTAAAGAAAATTGGTATTGTAGTCCAATCCAATACCTAAAGTGTGAGTGTTTAAAAACGCTCATGAGATACATGGGGCTCACTTCAGAAATTCCTGAATTTCAACTACCGCCGTTTCGCTTACTGCCAGTTCTAACAGTTATTACCCATTAACTCTGCAAAAGTGATTATTATCCCCCTTCTAAAAATTCGTGTACAGCCTCATTAATTTTCTGTGTACCAATTGCTCAATAATGGTCCTATAATGAGTATGAGCAGCACAATAAAATCCGGAACTGTAAGCGCTACCGCTTCCTGCTGCTGTGACGTGTTGTTTGACCAAGTTGAAAGGAGCTGAGTGATAAATGAATTGAGTAAGTAGAATTAGCCATGTACTAAGTGAATTGTTGTAGAGCTAAGGAAAGTTGTGTGTTGCAACGCACCAGATATTTTTTGCATTGTGTACAATAAAATGTTTTGCTAGAAGCTCTCATTTGAAATTCTACTTTTGTTGTTGCAGTTTTGCGAGACGAAGACATTTCGTCAACGTATTCGAGACGAACTCCGGGATATTCGAGTCAAGAAGTTTGGTTCAAAGCAGCGACTATCGCTGTTCCAATTTGCGGCTTTTTGATCTTGTTGGTGCTCATCGTCCTCGCGATGAAAATATTGAGGACAGACCCACAAGCTCTTCCTCCAAAACTTTGGTGAGTCTTAATTTAAAATAAAGTATGTGTTGGAATCGTTGGGTTCAGTTGAGAACTTACTCATGCCACGTAGCCAAAATTTATTCCGCTGCTCACGTCTTTATTTCCGCTGATAAAAATTTAAAATTACAGCCTTGTCATTTGGGGTTGCCAATACGCAACATTTAATAAAAATCCATTTCGTTAGAGTCGTTTTTGAAAACACAAACGGTGGGTACAGCTTTCGTACAAGTACGCAACCACTAGGTACATTTTATGTATTTTATTTTTGTTTTTATGATTGTGCTCGTTGATGGCCGCGTCAATTGCAATTGACATCATCACTTGGTCACTGAGGTTATTAAAAGTGTGATGTTACCAAGCGTTAGATTTTGTAACAGACGTTACCAAGCGTTACACTTCAACCATTCGATATTTCGTGACGCCTCTCCGTTACATATCCCGTAACATCTCCCGCGTTACATTTTCGAGTTAGTGTTGCAAAGTAAAGACATAAAATGTCAAAAGCTTTCTGCCACTGTATCAACGCATATGACCGGAACAATAACTTCACTGTAGCTCGGAGGGTGAGAGAGAGATAGATAGATAGAGAGAGAGAGAGAGATTTTTTATTTTTTTATTTTTAGTTTTTTAACCACCAGGGAACAAATAGGGCTAAAAAGCCCTCTCTTACTTTGACCCTGGAAGAGCCATTACAGGTGTATCCTCATATTAATAAAAATAAATAAATAAATCTAACATACTCTTGCATGAACTTCTTAAAGTACTGAGGTTTTACAATATTTACATCTACAAAGTCAAAATAAATAAATTTGAAACGAACAAATAAATAAAATGTAAACACACCCGGGGACTCATTAAAAGAACAAAGTAACGGTGACCTAATCTTCTACATATTTAGTAAGTAAATGGTCTTTGCAATTGGTCTTAAATGCTTTAACTGATAAAGCGGTGTTGACAAATTTGAGAGAGAGAATGAGAGAGAGAGAGAAGGATAGGGAGTTTCCATAGAGGAATCCGATGAGGCAATCCACAGAGGTGTGCCAGAGCCTCCCTAAGGCACAAACAAGCCTGTGAGGAAATCTAGACAGTCGTAATGAGAATTGACAGTGACGTCACTCTCATTGGTGTTTTGACTGTAAATCAGCGAAAAGACAAAAACAGCGTGCTAAATGGTACGGACTATCCAGTCTCCACGCCACTTTGTTAACTGCACTGACTGTTGAACCACTGAAACTACTTACGAATGGATGGAACAGTGGGTCAGGAGTTGCTTGCACTCATGATTCCATTAATTCAAAAGCAAGACACTGTAATGAGGGTTGCTGTGTCTCCCCTCGAACGGCTGAAGGATGTTGAGGTCGTCAGCAACAGAGGGCTCTTAAAAGTTTCTGAAAATTTCCACACCCCACATCAGGTCTGCGCTGGATTATTCCAGAGAGGTCTTGAGGACAAATGGGCAACGCCCTCCTCCATAAGAGGGGGAAGAAGTTGAGTTCAGGCGGCAGACTGTTCAAAAACTTGAGACGTTGGCTGCAGTTAAAGCCAGGTCCACGGGCCAGCCATAGAAGTTGGCCTGAACAGAAAATCCTCACTGGATATCCTTAACGTCTGTATACAGTCTTCGAGGCTTGGATTTTTCCGGGTAAGGGCTCATCAGTTATGTGGTAGAGGCTCCTGAGAACCACGGACCTGACCAGGAAGATAGTTAAGGGGCATGGAGCAAATCACTGTGGTCAGCATCACGCACCTGGCTGGGCAGGTTCAAATGGCTAACGGATTATTTTTATTCAACCTCCATACTGAACTGAATAGACCATTAACCAGACGTAGCAAATCGAGCCAATCAAGTTCCAAATGCCTGCAAGCGATTCTTAACACTTTCTCTTGGAGATTTGTTTTGGTTGGTTCAACTACAGCCCTAGGCGCTTGTCACTGAGGCCCCTGGCCTTGTTCAAAGTACACAGGCTCCAATTAACATTCGGCGATTTCAAAAGACAAGGCCTGTCTGAAAAGCAACGCCATGTGACTACAGTAGTCATATTTTTGTAATTGAAGCGTTAAAAGTGTCAGACCTTATAATGGCTAGGAAGGGATTAAGGCAGGTAGTAGGAACCATCACAGGACTATGTAGCGACGCCCCGGTTGTAGGTGTTGTGATATACATGAGGAGACTCGCTACCATGTTCTGGCCCAGTATCTGAGCCACGAAAGAGAGCGATTTTTGTTCTCTGGTACAACTTCTCCAAGGAAAAATCGAAGATTTCTTGCAGGAGATACCTGGCATTCCTCAACGTGATACGGCACGATAGGACTTCAGGCCGTGGCGGTTATTCTGAAAGGGACAGTCAGAGTTCGATACTAATAATAATTATGTCAGATAAGAGTCGACTGTAGTGACCAGTTCAAAATTCATAATATTCTTCTTTATGAGCGTTCTTCTAAAATCGTATTTATTTTTGCAGGGCAAAGGACAGCACTGCAGGTCTTCTGAGCGGAGCTTTAGTTGTGGGGCACAATCCAGGCTCAGACACGAGTTGCTGCGGTTCCAAGAAGATGCCTCTTCTGTTTCAACAGAACGACTGCAGCAGGTCAGCTCCAGACCCGTCGAAAGGCCATCACGTTCAAGAGAAAAACGAAGCCAACGCCAAACTCAACAACCCCATGGACCTCATAGATTTGCACAAAGCTAATCTGCGGGCTCCTTGCAACCTCTACCAACCGCTCATCTCTCCATCCTCTCATATTCCAGGAGTTCACATGAGCACTCATAACGTCTTCACTCACTCGAGCGGATGGCCCCTGAAAAATTCGTAACCTGCGAGCTGTCCCCTCGAAACCGGACAACTTTGAGACTTCTTCAGTGCCTGCCCGAGGTTAAATCTCATTCGAAACTCGTCAACCAATATTTTTGTATGAACGTTCGAAACAAGCGAGAATCGAAATGTTAGGGTTGAATTTTTGGTACCGTAATGCGCCCTTCGTACTTTGTATAAGATACGGTGCTTGAAGTTGCGTTTTAGTGAGATATTATTTAATTCCTATTCCTATATAGCTAAAGATGTAGGGAGCTACGGACGATTCCTAGTAGGGCTAACGATAAACGGAACTATTATGCGTTCCCAGAAAAGAGATATTTCACAGGAGACGTGTGCACGAGGAATGCGACGAGCTCTTCTGGAGGTCATCTAATGGCATTTCTCGTTGCCTTACCCACAAACTTCGTTACCGTAATCGAATGTCTAGCTCCAACTCAATTAGCGTCGTTTTCGTGCTCAGCTCAACTTCCTGCAGGCCCTCGAGTTATTTCAATTAACGAAGCGTAACTCAAACCATTTTGCGCAAATCTAATGTTGAATGTTCTTATACCCATTTTCGGCCAAGAGAGGAAAAATTAGAAATTTATTCATTTTTCTAGCGAAAATGCTTTATTTATCTTCAATTGAACACGAATATGCCATTTTGAAAACATACTGAAGGGTTTCCCAGGAAAACTATTGGCGTCAAAAAATGTTTCTTGAAGTGCCACCTTTTTCGTGTTATCAACATATCAACAGCTGTTCCTGCCTTGCAGCTTACTTAGGAGACAGCTTCAGCTGTTGGAGTGTGTGAATGCACGATTGAAGGTTCATTGTAATAAATCTTTACTGACGTGGCACTTTGAAATAGAATTTGTGATAACTCAAAACATTTTGGACATTTTCTTCATCAAATAGGCAAATAAATTTTGAAAACTAAGCCCTTGCAGAGCCACTTGAGTACTCCTGCCCTTTTTGCTTTGTTATGTTGAGACATGTTATCTAACTGGTTTGCTGATGTTGTTCTTGTTAGGGCTACACTGAAAATGAAGCTATTGGTTGGAGTTTTGACAATAAGAGATACGTATTTTACTTGAATGTTGTCAAACTTACGTTGAGGCCTTTGCATATAAAATTACTCATTTGGTACTTCGTTTGGGGTGACTAATGCGACTGTGTCAGGAACTAAATGGTGTTTTGTAGTCCTGTGAGAGCCTGTCGTGCGAGTACTTTGAGGAGAGTTGGATGTTTGACACAGCTTGTGATGTCACTTGCAGTAATTTGTGTTCTGTGTGCTGCTGGCTAGACCTGTGTGTCAATTCCTTGCTCAGACTTGTGTTAATAAGATTTATGTTATGAGATTCACATTGCCCTGCAACCTCCCTTGTGTGGTTTATCTTCTTAGCTTTAACTGCTGGAGAAGAGCCTGCACCATTGCGCTCTGGAGGATGCAAACCGTCACTGGCTACAGCAACATCCCTAAACACCCTGAATTTCCCCCCAGCAGGCAGATGGACCCCCTCTCTACTCCTGTGACCACGCAGAGCATGCACTTTGCGAGTCATTTTGCACTCCCTCTTCTTGTGATTTTGTTCCCCGCAGCGCTGTCAACTCTCTTGAAGCTGCCTGATGCCCATAGTGTATGTATGGGAAGCAACCAAGGACATCCACCCTACAAGGGCCTCAGGAGACGCATCCGTTTCTTACTGTGCTCTAGGCAGCTGCCTTGTCTTGATTTCCTCTTTAGCTATCCATTTTACTTACTTACTTACTTAATTCCTGTAACTCCTAAGAGGACGCTACAAAATTTCTCCATCCTTCGCCAGAGTCCTGACCTCTCTCCACGTCCTCCCTGCTCACTCAGCCTCCGCTTCGACAGATCGCCTCCAAGACGCTCGTGGACGACCTCTTCGTCTATATCCCTGAGGGTTCCAATCCAGCGCTTTCTTCTCGATGGACGCCTCGTCCTTTTGGAGTGTGTGCCCTATCCACTTCCATTTTCTCTTTTTAATCTCCAACGCGATGGGTTTCTGACCAGTTCGCTCTCGGAGCTGGTCGTTGGAAATGACATCTGGCCAAAACACTCCTAGGATCCATCGTGGGCACCGATTTACGAACACCTGCAGCTTCTGTGTGAGGAAACTTGTCACTTTCCAGGTATCGCACTTGAGAGGAGGACTGATTTAACATTCGTTGTGAAGAGCCGCAGCTTCATCCCGAGAGAAATATTACTATTCCTCCACACCGGGTACAGTTGAACGAAAGCGCCATTGGCCTTTCTTATCCTGCTCTTCACGTCTTCTTCTGCCCCTCCCCTTGCGTCCACAATGCTGCCAAGGTACTGGAAAGTATCAACCCGCTCAACAGGCTCCCCGCTCACCTCAAGATCGTCTCTCAGCGCCACATTGACTCGGATTTCCTCAGTCTTCTTGACATTTATTTTAAGTCCCGCCATGTCGACCAACTCTGTGAGCTTCCCTACCTTGAAGCTCATGTCACTCAAGCGCTGCGACAGCATACATACATCATCCGCATAGTCTAGGTCCTCAAGCCGCTCCCTCAAGCCCCATTGAATACCCCTCTTCCTGCCTCCCAAAGCTTTTCTCATTAAGAGATCCAGCACTAACAGGAAGAGAGTCGGGGAGAGCACGCAGCCTTGTCGGCAACCAGCACTAAGGGGTATCGAAGACGAGAGCGCTCCATCATAGATGACCTGGCAGGTATATCCGTTGTACATCTCCTGAACCAGCCGCAAAATCTTTCCTGGGACCCCGTAAGCCTCCAGAGCTCTCCACATTGCCTCTCGTTTGATCGAGTCATCATCATCAAGCTGCCCAAGAAAGGTGATCTGACCAGTTGTGATAACTGGCGGGGCATAACCCTTCTCACAATGGCCAGTAAGGTCATGGCCAAAATAATTCTTGAGAGGATCAAGGATCACGTTGAGAGACTCCTCCGCAAAGAGCAAGCCGGCTTCAGGAGGCACAGGAGCGTTGATCTCATCAATACTCTCCGTATCATCTTGGAGCAGAGTTCTGAGTGGCAGAGCCCTATATATGCTCTGTTCATAGCTATCCATTTTAGCCTCTTCGTAAACTTTCCACTAGGAGTTCAACGCATATTCTGGAATTTGTTCAACCTGTCCAAATAGATTGATTAATTCGTTGAGTAATGTCGGGGACGCTAGGAGCAGTAGCGGATGGATAGTGGTGAAGAAGCACTGTCTAACTGTTACTGATGGCACCTGGAGATTCTAGAGAATTAGGCATATAACTCTACTCCAATCCGGGAAATCTGGAAATGTGTGTGTCCTATGGAGAAAGTTACGTGATAAGAGTTGCCCTTACACTCTCGAACCTTTCTAGTTAGCTTGACACCCAATGCAGCAGTAAGGAAGTAACAGGACGTTGAACTACCATGATTGCCGTTCACACAACATTCCTCCTGAGTATCGGCTGACTTGACCCAATGCCTTGCTCCGTGCTCATGTCACACAGGCTTCTCACCTCAAATTATCCCCAACGAGGGGCACCCCAAACGGATGTTGATAAGAAATGTGATATTCCAAAAAGTATTGAATGTTTAACGAATCGGAGCGATACTCAGCTCAAAGTAGATTAGACTTCAGCACTGACGTTTCATCGCAGAATATCTTAGAACTCTCAAGTACAAGCCACTGAATGATGTAAAAAACTCGTTTTACGTCCCCATTTTTGCCAACTCAACTGGAACTAAGGATTGTTAAAATAAGTTGAATATCGCGATAGATACTTATTTTATTTTTTGTAAAAAAAAAGTGTTCGTTCCGTCAGACTGTTAGAACGTGCACTTTTCAAATTGAATGTAAAGTTTGAGTTGAATAACTTCCATTACCGTGCACTGTTTCCTAGCCATTTTGTTTTCTTAAACCATTACTTTTTGTTTTTATTATTTTAGAACTCGAAGGATTGTTTTTGTAAATTTGTAAGTCCGCGATTCAAATAATCGTAAGCAGTGTGTGGAGTGCACAGAGCTGAATGTTTATACTAGTCACAATTATATTAAACGTTCAGGTCAGTTAGAAATAATCTGGAATAACAGTAATAGCCTGATCTCAGAAGTTGCTGTCTTTCACTCCCTAATTTTAATTTCCACAATTGGGCTTCCCAACTGAAGTTGGTTGTTTGCTCGTGGAATCCCCTGAGCGACGTGTGCCAGCTATTCCGTCAGCCCATCATGCGACTTTCAAGATTTTAAAATTAGCTTAGGGCTTACAGTCGAAACGTCTGAGGGAGTGGTTGTGATGATAACAGTTGATGCATGCGAGTGTCAGCGTGAGAACTGTGTAAAAAGAAAGCTCATGAGTGCTCACTCTTCTCCCATTGTCTCATTCGCAGACTCAGCAGGCAGAACCTGCCGTTCTGGGACTTAGGAAACTCGGGTGCTCTTCTCATGATGTGCAAGGGTGACATTGGGCCACCATTCTGTGCCCACACAAACCGAACCAACCAGCCACCTCAGATACACTTGGGAACACCGTCGCGAGTCATTTAATAATTGCAGCAGAGAACAGAACCAAATCCTCAGAGTTTCTTCTGAGTGATTGCAATGCTCAGTGGCTTCGACACAGCTACCAGGACCCATGACTAACTGAAGCATCCGTGCCAAGCAGCCCTGCTCCCACTTGTCCATTGCTCCAAGTGGACCAAAACCTATTGAATCAGTTAGCCAACTAAAACGGTTGGCAATAAGTGCAACTTTCGTACTTAAAAACTTGTGAGCTTGGGAGACAATTTCCTTCTATTGAATGACATTTCAGGGTAGAGACAAGGCCTCAGTATCCCACCATCTTGGACCGACGTTTAGACACCTGTCCAAACAGATCAAGTTGTGGAGAAATGATGCTTGAAAATGAGCGTATGGGCCCAACTGATGAAAGTTGTCTGAAGTCCTCATAGAACCCTGCTCTCATGATGCTTGTTTGCCCAAGAGGAGCTACCAAAGAATGTGCATCCACACTCTCCTGAAGCATCCTCGTGATACGCATTTGCCAAAGTTAGGCGGGGTTAGACACACGCTTATGCACTCTTGTGCATTTGTTCCTCATGGTCCTTTGACTCGTGGTACTAAACTCGCTCTTGAGCTAAGCCAGGGAGAGCAAGGAACCTCTCCACATTCTCGTTCTTCAGGCTACTCCGTGAGAGTCTGGAAGGGCCTGAACAGTGGGGGTTACCACGTTGTTGTAGCTGTGAGACAGTTCAAGTGATTTTTGGCTGGGAATTTTGGTTTAGACTCCTAATTGTTTCCATCAAAGCAGTCCCCCTTTTTCCCCCTCATAGAGGTCTACCTTTTATTAACTGGTAGGCAATTAGGATATTTGTCGCATGGAATTAGGGGGTCTCATTGAGCAACGCCCAAAGAGAGAGGCAGCGAGATCAATCAAAAACAGTTGGAGGGAGCCCTAATGTGATGAGACAGTACCCATACCAACCCCTCAGCCCGTTTACGACTGCCAAGTTTTACTCACTCACTCCTCAACAAGAAACTTCCCTCGAATCAATCGTTTGTTTCCGCACTGCTTTTGATTTTAGGACGTGATAGAGTGTATAAAAAGAAAGGATTGTAAAACGCCTGTAAATTACCTCCATATTTTTGTACATTGAAATTATATTTTAAATAAAAAGACTGTACTTATGTGTAATAATTGTGTTAAATCCTGATATTTGCTTGACCGCCTGCGAATTGTACATTTTTATCAGTTTAAGTATTTTATTCAAAGAGCTTGATTTTCAATTGGTAGCTGTAGTTTAAATTGGAGCGAATTGACGAGTGACTGCACCTTTTATTTGTTCGTACGTGCCAATGTTCAATATCAGTGATGATTAAACAATAATTTATAAAAAACAGAAGTGTTTTTTTTAATAACTCTGACTGTCCCTTATTTGGGATAAGCATTGCAGCCTGAAGTCCTAATGTCTCACAAGTCCATGACTAGTTTCCTAAAGAGTGCCTGGTATTTCCAGCAAGAGTCTTCTTTGATGTTTACCCTTGGGATGTTGTGCGAAAGACCAAAAATCCCTTCCTTACCAGGTTCTGGTCAGTATTGAACCCACACTGTCTCACACCATCTGCACCAAGGGGTGTCGCTTATATTCATAACGTACACGCGTTTGATCGTTTTCTAGTGTGCAGTGATGATTCCTATTACCTGATCTCCATCATTGGAAGTCTAGGATGTTTCTCATGTGTTGGTCCTGATGTACAGCGTTTGGAATGTGTCACTTTCCCAGCGTTCCAGACAGTCCAATGAATTCTTGTGGCAAATTCTTTCCCTGTTCTCTTGACTAGTGGCGCAGATGGTCCAATATTCTTGATTCCCTGCGATCCTATCCCTATAAAGTGGAGTGATAGGAGGACGAGAAGAAAGATAAAACAGGAGGAACAGGGTGTCAGTCAGTGCCCAGAACCAAATACCTCTTAATACGTCCCTGAGGACTTCCTTAACAGATCAGGACCACTCCACATTGAAGCTACTCAAATTTGCAGAAACTTCTGTGCCTTTCGCTCTCCAGACATTTACTCTATTTCCCTACGAATTTTGCAACTAGCATACGTTATATTATAGAAGGTTGTTTTTACTTTCCTCGCTCTACGAAGTAGAAAGGAAAGTTATGTAATCGGCTGAAAAAAAAATTTTGAGTTTTCTTCAGATCTTTACGTTTCAGACCCTCCTGAGTCCGAAAAACACTATTTGGGAAAATGGTCTGTGTGTCTGTGAACGATTTTCAGAGAAAACCACAGTACCAAATAAGCTCAAACTTCATATCCCGCCGGGAAGTTACCATGAGACGCCAAAATAAGGGTATGAGCAAAATTCACCAAAAGTTAACCATACTAATCATAGTGATCAAAACACCAAATATTTTTTTTCTCAAAAACGGCTCTAACGATTTTGATTAAATTTTTTATATTGATAGCTCCTAATATGGCAACTATACCATAAAATGTTCAACTGTGGGAAAATGACGAGAGCAGCACAATAAATTACCAAAACTTTCGAGGAAATCGAATTTAGCGCGGTTTTTAGAGGAAACAACCGTACCAAACCCCCTCAAACTTGATATCTAGCCTACAGGTAACCATGGGACCCCAAAATAAGGGTATGAGCAAAATCCACCGAAAGTTAACTATAGTTATCATAGTGATTAAAACACCAAATTTTTTTTCTCAAAAACGGATATAACGATTTTGATTAAATTTTTTATATAGATAGCTCTCAATAAGTTAATTATACCATAAAATTCCCATTCGTGGGAAAATGACGAGAGCAGCACAATAAATTATCAAAATTTTCGACGAAAAGCGTTTTTAGCGCAATTTTTTTCTTATAACCTCCGCTGGAATGTTAGTAGAATGTTAAAAAAAGTTGTTATTGTAGTCCAACCCAATACCTGAAGGGTGAGTGTTTAAAAACGCTCATGAGATACATGGGGCTCACTCCATAAATTCCTGAATTTCAACTACTGTCGTTTCGCTTACTACCAGTTCTAACAGTTATTACCCAATAGCTCTGCAAAAGTAATTACTATCCTTCTTCAAAAATTCGTATTTACAGCCTCATTAATTATCTGTGTACCAATTTCTCACTAATGGTCCTGGAATGAGTACGAGCAGCACAATAAATTCCAGAACTGTAGGCGCTACCGTTTCCTGCTGCTGTGACGTGTTGTCTGACCAAGTTCAAAGGCAATGTACAAAGTGAATTGACGTAGAGCTAAGGAAAGTTGTGTGTTGCAACGCACCAGATATTTATTATTATGTACTATTTTAATAACATATGTATTCGTTGTGGAACGTCTAACAGCTGTGTACAGATATGGTCACCAGTGGGTGATCAAGTATGCCTGTGCCTGAAGCTAGCCATCTTGTAATAGTCTACGTCCCTAGTCGATCTCAATTATAACAGCATGGAACTGTTATTATGGTGATGAAAATCCTAAATATTTTTACTCTCTAAAACTGCCCAACGATTTCGATTAAATTTTTTAAACGGCTCCAACTAACACTACGATACCATAAAACTTGTAACAAACGCCGATGGTCGCGAGAGGACGGTCCTTATCGCTGCCCCGAGCAGCCTCTTCTCTCGCCGCGACTCAGGTGAGTGAAGGTGGCGGCAGCAGTCTTAGCCTTCGCCTCGTGCGGATCATTTGCCCTTCCTCAGGCGGCTAAAGAAAATATTTTTTTATAAATATATAACAAATCCCCGTTTCGACTCCGAGTTAAGTGTCACTCCTTCAAAAGAAGAAAAATTCAATATTGGGAGCCCAGTCAGGAAAATAAAAATGAATCTTTTCCCCCAGCCTCCCGCAGTCGTCACGAATTATACCAGGAGGCACCTCGTCCAGGGATAGACGGCAACCTCGGACTTCCGTTCAACTCCTCAGGTGGGATAGTCGATTTTAAATAAATATTTTGAAGAAAAAATTTCGAAGAAGATTTATCACCTCTACGTCGTTGGAGTCGCCGGAGACCTTATTTTATTTTATTTTATTCGTCATAGATTTTGTCTTGTTTTTTTTTAAAGTAGAAATCTATTACTTTCGTTTTTTTTTATTTTGTAAAGGGTGGCCATTCCGATCTATATTTCATCATTTAATTAATTTTGACAGAGATTAAATTAATTTCTTTTTGGGTGGAAATTTCCGACAAGGACGATTCTTTTTCTTTACTTCCTTCTTTGAGGCCCATCCCTCCTCCACGAGTTGGTCGAGGAATTTCTATATTTTAATTATTGTGCGACCGAACATTTTTGCTTAGGTTTTGTCGCTACAAACTCTCATGTCATGTGTGGGAAAACGACGAGAGCAGCTTAATAAATTACTAAGAATTTCGTCCAAAACTGATTTTAGCAGTTTTCTCACCATAAATAATGCTCATATAACACTAATATTTTCAAAAAAATCAGAGAGATAGTCCAATAAAGTACCTATACGGCGATGGTTTAGTAACGCTCATAATATACTTAGGAGTAACACCGAAAATTCCTGAATTCCAACTACTGCCATTTCTCAATCACATTCCTTCACAAAACAATCGCGTTGACAGTCTCATGAATCTACTGAGGGCTCCAGGTAATCACTAGTCAGTTACCGGTTGACTTGGTCATTGTTGACAAGTGGAGAGTGAAACGGCTTCGGGCTGAACTCCCTGCGGATCTCACTACAGAACGGAAACTTGCCATCATCGACGAATGGGCGTTAGAAAATGACAAGCGAAATGGGGATCTTCGTCAAAAGGTCGTGACATCCGTCAACGTCTTTCAAGAAAATGGGCTGTGCCAGAATACTGGACGAGCCAATTCATGACGGGACATGGCGACTTCAATGCGTGGCTTCTCTTCTTTTCTCTAAAAGATTCTCCATCATGCACATCTTGCGCCTCCAGTGTCGAGGAAACAAGAAATCACGCGCTGCTTCACTTTAGTTTCTGCAACAGTGAGCGAAGGTTGTTGGGAGGGCAGACGAACTTAGCAGCATTGGCTGCTACGAAGCCAGCCTACAACCATTTCACTGAGTTCACGAAGAAGGTGATGGCTAAGAAACGTGGTTTCAGTTGATCTGACCTTCTGATACTTGCCACCCAAATAAATAGTTACATCAGAAGGGAAACCAGATTAAAACTCCTCCCAGATGGTACAGGATTCCACACTCAGGTGGTCACCTCCGAGCAGTAACACGCGGGCAACAGCTCTCAACCGAGAGACTGGCCAATGACTAGTCCATACCTCCAAAGGTGGATGCTGCAGGGACCAGCCTCTTGCATATTAGCGAAACCGCAACGTCCAGACTGATATTATCTGGCTGAGGGGTTAGGAACAGTCATCAAATAAGGAAACAGACTTGTGTGTGCCCGTGAACGATTTTTTGAGAAAACGGCTGAACCAAGGAGTGTGATGGAAAGTTGTGTTGCGCTCGGATTTGAACAATCTGGTTTCCGAAACTCCTACCCACTGTTCGATACATCCTGAGGGCTTAACTGAATCGAAAATGTGGAAACTGCATCCTTCAAACTCATAGTGTAGTCTCAGCTAACTACTACCCACATTTTGTTCTCCATAAATGTTCCTGTAAAAATGCGTTGAACGAAGATGTAGCGCCCCTAAGTGCAGCACGTCGTCAAATTAAGTTTTTTATAAACTTCCTTCAATTCTCACTAGAATCTAAAGAAAAATTGAAGTGTTGTTCAATTAAGTATCAATACAATCAGCGTTTCATAATGTTTATTACGTATATAGGAGCTACTCCAGAAATTCCGGCTTTCTAAAAAAAATGGTGTTTTCAGCCTCTTTAACTCGCTGTGTACTAATTGCTCAATAATAGTCTTGGAATGAGTAGGAGCCCCTCAATAAATTCCTCAACTATAAGTAATATCGCTTTCTACAGCGTCGCAGATCAGGTTTGTTTTGTTGTGATTACAACACATCCCTCTTACACGAATCATGTGACTCAAAGGGATTTTTTGACGGTTCTAATGTGTAATGTTTTAATATTCCACATAACTGATAAATGACGCAATGACTACTTTCCTCGCATATTGCAAGCTCTGAGGCTCATTTTGAAGAGGGCTGCGTGACGGGAGTCTTTGTCCATCTATCTGTACCCATTTTCCAACAAGCTCAGAGCTGAAAAAGTGGGACGCGATTGATTACAAGCGTTTAAGGGCAATTTTCCCTTTTTTTAGCTTTGGAGATTATGAGGGGATGTGAATCTCTCCTTAGAGGTACATGAGTGAATACGAGCCAAGTAGTTTAGCAGCCACTAGGAGCACAGGTGACACGAGTGTGTAAAAGATAACAAACTTGCACTCTTGTAGTTGCCACAACAGTAACCCAAAATAGCTCTACACAACAAAACCCTGCAAATCATTACACAACGGTTTATTATTCTCATGAACAGCTTGACCTAGTATTACTGCTCTGAGACCCATCCCATTCAATTCAGCATCGAATACAAGTAAACCATACGAAACAAGACCTGACTACAATGGAACTACAGAAACTAAATATTCCCCCGTCGCCAGGCCTGTAGGCAATTGGCATGTGACGGGAGGGAGTACTAACGACGAAATGTTTACTTCCGCTGTAGTTCCCACGAGTTCTTTCAATTGGTTAACTTTGGCTCACTACAATGACTGTAATTTCACTATACGCAGTTGTAAACGTTTGATACCCATTCCATTCGACCCAGGGTGTAAAAATACCTTGAAAACGATACGAAACACGTCGTATTTGCGATTATACTGCGGTTTGTTAATTTTTTTAACCAGTTTTTGTCCATAACACCCATGGGCTTCGTCCGATCAGATTGCCGAAATGGCAGTCACAACTGGATACCAAATGGGATTTTTGTGCGAAAGAACGGATTTTTTAGACCACGTTAAAGGCACAAAACGGCCCGGACATTGCAGATTTGGAATCCCCAAAAGTAACAAATTTTGAGGGGAGGTTGTTAAAAATGTTTCCTGACCGAAAACATAGGGTTATTATTCAGAATGAATAATAAACCAAAATGAATGAATGAACATAACACCTTTTGAGAGGTTTCATTAGGAACAAGAGGATAAACAGCTTTATTCAACAATAAATAACGGAAAAAAATCACAAGGCACTCACAAATAAAAATTGGTTAAATTCACTCAAAATTGGTTTACAAAAAGCAGTATCAAGTTACGGTACAACAATAGCCATCCTCAATGCAAAACATGGAGAAACTATATAAAGCTTCCCTTAATTATTCTCCTTCGTCGTTCTGTCCTCCGCTAAATAAATTCACACCCTTTGATAGAGATAAAGGTACCCGAGATTTTTCGGGGGCGACTCTGAGAGAGCGACTTTTTCATCGTTGAAGATGGTCCATTGCCCATTTTTGAACAAGTGACAAACGTAGTGGCCAACTGAGGAAGATGGTCCCATGTGAGTGATGAAACCAATGAGACGGTAGGCTGTAAATACAAGGATAGTAGTATGTATAGGTATTTTGTTACAACACTCGAGATGAGTTATAGGCAAAGCAATAGGCTTCATAGTTTGTATAGTAAATATCATCCACAAGTATCTTCCTCCCTCTCTACCAGCAAATGGTCAGCTACTTATTGTTAGTGTATACGACATTGTAGGGGATCAACCGGGGTGCAGTGCCCCGGGCAGTAATGGATAGTGAATACTTGAACATGGTTTTCTCACGCAAAGAGCCTCAGTGTGCTGTAAGGCATTCTCTTGGGGGCCTCGGGTGACCTGATTCTGCAGTAATGTGTTCAGGGCTCTTTATCAGTTGCAGATCACTGCGATTTACCTGCTCAGCTGCAACAACAGCCAGGACTATACGGCTGTACTGATTGACTCCTATCACAAGCACCGGGCGATCGTGGTCTAGTGGTTCATAATTCTCGACGATAGTCGGGAATTGTGGCTCTGAGCTCCGCGCAATTTGCCGTAATTTTTGCCCGAGTCAGCAGCTCTTCAAAAGCATCTCCAAACTACCTCAGTACAATTGGCGCCCAATTAATGGTCGAACTCCTTCACTCCAAGAAAAGGCCCAGAGAGAAAAATGAAAAAATTAAGGGGGAAATAATGTGAAGAATTCTCGGGTCCGGGATTCGCTGACTCTGTGAAAGTTCCAGCGCAAAGGGAAATAAAATGGGCGACGCACCTACTACAATGTGAAAGACAAGACTTTCCTTGTAGCCCCCTCGTTTCTCGAATCACAGATCGGATTTTCTGGAGATTTACTCAACTCTCATAAATTCGTTCATTAAAAGAGCTCGCTCCAGGAGCAGCGGCTAAAGACGAGGGGGAACGTTGAGCGCCAATTATACTGAGGTAGTTTGGAGATACTTTTGAAGAGCTGCTGACACAGGCAAAAATTAAGGCAAATCGTGCGGAGCTCCACAATCCCCAACTTACGTCGAGAATTATGAACCAATCATAACCACTAGACCACGATCGCCCAGTGCCTTTAATAGGAGTCAGTCAGTACACGGCTGCCACGCATTATGCAATGGGACTGAAACTATGCTGGTTGCAAAGAGGACAGACCTCAGCTTTGGGGTTCGTACTGTAGATACATGGTGACAGAAATTGGGGTGGGTGAAGATTGCAAAGAGGAGGTTGGCAATAGCGACCACGCTCTTCAAAGTGCCCAAGCTCAGGAGACTTCATGTATAAGAATTTCGTATCCATCATCGTTTGATGAAGGGTCCTCTCTTGGACTAGGCAACAAAGCTCTACAATCAGAGTGCAACGTTTTTTTACTTCAAGCTGAAGCCAGAGTAATTCAATGAGAACTTCAATAAGCATATGCGGGCAAAATACGACGTTGGGAGAAGTTTTACATGGCCACACAACCATGTTCTTATTATTTTACAAATATCTGGTGCGTAGCAACACACTACTTTCCGCCACCCCTTTAAGTTCGAACACCACCTACACATGCGGGCGCTATATCTTCGTTCAACGCATTTTTACAGGAACATTTATACGGAACAAAATGTAGGGACTAGTTAGCTGAGAGCACTCCGAAAGTTTTATCGAAATCGTTGGAGCCGTTTTTGAGAAAATACGAATACCGATAAATTAATATTCGACAAATCTCCTTTTCTGAGTTAACGTGGCTTATATCTCCGTGCAACATATATATACAGAAATAGTTATGGAGAACAAAATGTTGGTATGGGTGACTAAAAGACACTTCATTAGGATTTATCACATCTGGTGAAAAAATTACCCTGGAACTTTCGGAAATGTTCGAAAAAACGTTATTTTCAACACATTTTCATTTTTATCTCTGCTCAATGGACTTTCAGAGGAACATTTATTGAGAACAATATGTAGGTATTAACTATTCGAAAATATCCTGAGAGTTTGATGATAATCGTTGAAGTCATTTTGCCAAAAAGCTTAAAAACCTATTTTTGCTTCATAGGTCATTATCTCCGTTCACCGTATTTTCATGGAGATATGTATAGAGAAGAAAAGTTAGGTATTGATTAGGAGAAGAAAATTTGAAAGTTTAATCAAAATCGTTAGAGCCGTTTTCGAGAAAAATGCGAAAAACCCTAGTTTTTGGTACATTTTCGCCCCTTCCCATCGGCCGAAATCGTCCATAACCTTATTTTGGTGTCTACAAAAAATAACGAACAAAACAAAAAAAGAACCAGCTCAATCGGATCAGCCGTTCTCCCGCAAATCGAACTACAGACACACACACGGACCACACGCCGAAATTAGGTTTTTTAGACTCAGTAGGGTCTGAAACGTAAAGATCTGAAGAAAACTCAAATTTTTTTTTTGGGCCGATTACTATACTTTCCTTCCCTTCGGGTAGCGGAAAGTAAAAATTGTACATGTTTTTCAAAGTGCTAATTAAGGTTATTATTAGAGGAGGGCCAACGGTAGGATTGTTTGCTTGTTGTCCCAGGAGAAGTGGAAGTGAGGGCCCCATTGTTATTAGCCAAAAATATCTGGTGCGTAGCAACACACAACTTTCCGCCACCCGCGTAAATTCGAACACCACCTACATAGGCGGGCGCTATATCTTCGTTCAACGCATTTTTACAGGAACATTTATGGGGAACAAAATGTAGGGACTAGTTAGCTGAGAGTACTCCATCAGTTTGATCGAAATCGTTAGAGCCGTTTTTGAGAAAATTGGAATACGGATAAATTAATATTCGACAAATCTCCTTTCCTGAGTTAACTTGGCTTATATCTCCGTTCAACATATATATACAGAAAAAATTATAAAGAACGAAATGTTGGTATGGGTGACTGAAAGACACTCCATTAGAATTTATCACATCTGGTGAAAAAGTTACCCTGGAATTTACGGAAATGTTAGAAAAAACGTTATTTTCGACACATTTTGCTTTTTATCTCTGTTCAATGGACCGTCACGGGAACGTTTATTGAATAGAATATGTAGGTATTAACTATTCGAAAACATCCTGTGAGTTTGGTGAAAATCGCTGAAGCCGTTTTGCCAAAAAGCGTAAAAAACCAATTTTTGCTTCAGGGGCCCATATCTCCGTTCACCGTATTTTCATGGAGATATGTATAGAGAAGAAAAGTTAGGTATTGATTAGGAGAAGATAATTTGAAAGTTTAATCAAAATCGTTAGAGCCGTTTTCGAGAAAAATGCGAAAAACCCTAGTTTTTGGTACATTTTCGTCCCCCCACCCCCCTTCCCCCCGCCGAAATCATCCATAACCTTATTTTGGTGTCTACAAAAAATTATGAACAAAACAAAACAAAAAACAACCAGCTCAATCGGATCAGCCGTTCTCCCGCAAATCGAACTACAGACACACACACACACACACACACACGGACCACGCGCCGAAATTAGGTTTTTTAGACTCAGTAGGGTCTGAAACGTAAAGATCTGAAGAAAACCCAATTTTTTTTTTTGGGCCGATTACTATACTTTCCTTCCCTTCGGGTAGCGGAAAGTAAAAATCAGTCAGTCTATCTTTCAGTATGTCTGCCCCCCCCCCTCATCTTCTCTAAGCATCAATGCAGTATATTATCCTTCTTTGAGGAAAAATCCTGAATGATTTTGGACTCATACCAATGAATTTGCCGTTCTAGGGAGTTTGGGACCAACATATACGATGTTCACTCAAAATTCGTGTCTTCGCCGACATGAATGCCTTACTTGAATTGCCGTCTTTGAAGGTTTCTTGTGGAGCGCCGGCAGGAGCAGTTTCCATGGCTTCATCTTCTTGGTCCAGCTCGGCAGCGTGGCTGAATATCCAATCCCCAGCTCGCTCCAGGTTATTGTTCGTTGCTTTCAAAGCTTTGGTCGCTTGTGCTTCGGTGAATCCCATAATTGTCAACATTGTGACTGAATCAGGATCAGGTACAAAGCTCGACGCTTCTAAAAATATCAACACAACGTGATATCTTCCTATTATGTATTCGTTAATGTCAAAGTGTTTGAAACATCACAATATGTATTTACGATTAACATTTGGTGCGACTGGTGTTAGAACTGTAGTAGATCAAGACACATAGGAAAAGAAGCTACGTTCCTTTTGAGGCTTACAGTCAGTAAAGAACCGTGTGAGGTATGTCACAAGAGCTGGATGGGGCAGCAAGCAACACTACAGCATCTGAGATAGTTATGATATGCATGGTGACATGGTGAGCGTCTGTACAGTAGGGTTCGTAATAACGGCTGAGGCCATTTGACCAAATGTAAACAACAGCGATGCGGAATCGAGTAAATAACAAAAAATGAAATGCAATAAAAATCTGTTGTCATTCCAAATGTAAACAAATACGTTAAATTAAAACTAGCATTCCCCTTTGTTTCTAGCGTCCGAATTTTGAAGGGGGGACGTTTGAAGTTGTGCCACCCTCAAGTTTTCAATCAAACTACTATTGTGAGCTGCTTCAATCACTGCATTCAGGACATAAGTACTTGTCAGGGATCAAATGGACATAAATACCCCCAACTAGACTATTACATTCGCCTAGCACACTCTATTGATAAATCAAACCAGCTGTGCCTATCCAAGGCTCGTCGAAAAGTCGCAAAAAAAAGGGGGGCAGTGAGGAATGCACCAAGTGGAGTGAACACTACAGTCCAGGGCACTGCATTTCGCCTCAACTGTCAACTGATAAACTTAATTTCCTCGTGGAAAAGTTTCAGAAATCTACACTATCAGAAGCAGAGACAGGCTGAGGAAATCGTGAACAAGAGGGAAAGAGCTGCAAAAGAAGTGGCTCAGGAGCTGGGCCACTGGCAGTGTATGGAAACGTCTGGAAGACTGCCGCAACTACATAGCTATGACTCCTCCACCATAGTGTAACACAGCTAAGACTAGTTTCGCTTCTGTCTATGCATGTGCCTAAGAATTTCACACAACTACAATAGACAACTTTGCCATCTTCAGTAGCAAGAGTAAAAACACTAGTACAGTAATGCAATAAATGTTTTCACAAACAGCGTTGATCCCATTTAGAGTCGATTAACAGCACATAACCCGCTGCCGCGACAAAAACGGTCTTCAGCAGATTAGGTTCAGCTCTAGCCCTGATCAAACCTTAACCACAAAAAATTGGGCAGTTTGGCCCAGTTGGCTCTTATCTTTCTTTATCATGTTCTGATATTTGTCCGCCATTACCGTGATCTGCCAAGTATTCGTTTCTATTATTGTGAATAATTTACGTATATTTTGGAATAACGATAATAAAACAAATATACTGTTTACTAGTGCGCAGTTATTTCAGTTGCTATTCCACTACGATGATAATCTAATATGTTATGTTATCGTCATCTCACCCGGCGCCTCAGATTGCTATGAGCGGGGTCTGACGACTTCTACACGTATGAATTTAAATTCTGTTGCGAACAACAGTATTACGATCGTCGAAAACAAGCTGTTTGCGTAAAATGTGTGCTGAGTTTCTGACAAAACCAGACGTCATACTGCCGTGTTAGAAAACCTAAACGGCTTACATGGGTGGGTTTAGTAGCAGATAAGTAGGAAATATTAAATAATACCACGCTTTTACACACACATTAGTGTATTAAACAACTTTTATTAAACACGACAATTCTCCCTTCCTCATTTAAGTTTTTTCCTTGTAAAAATCACCCCACAATTTCGGTTTTTATTATTTCTTGCTTAGTTCTCATTTTCTTTTACTGATTTTTCCTACACACACAAATCATTCTCCCGGACTAATTTGGCTTTTTCCCGCAGCTCTTGCAGTTGTAGTACGCGTATTTTCACTTTATGCTCCTCACCAGTTTCAGCTTCAGAAGTTAATGCGGCCACATTGGTGTCTGACAATAATTTGGTCAAATCCGGATTGTTGAGCATTGGGCATCTACGGGATACATGGCTACGCGGCCGTTTACGTTTACATGACACTTGTTTATGGGACGGGATGTCAAACAGAAGCACAATTTCCTTACTTTACTGTAACCTCATTAGTTCACTGCCTTCTCGATAATCGCAGCGCAATCACGTCTATGCCAATCGCATCCCACAGTGATCTCGGCTAGCGTGGTGGGCACGAAAATGGCTAGCCTTGATCTACTTATCTAGCCCTGATCGGTTGTATCACGTTTAGTGCTGTTTTGGTGAAAACGGCCCTAAGGCTATAGAAATTATTGGATCTTTCATCCGATCTAGGCGTTTTTAAGTCACTTTGAACTAGAGTAGTATCTTGTGATTATTTATGTTATATCACAATTCACACACAGCATACGGAACAGATACAGATGTCCAGAGCTATTAAGTTGCTGGTTCTTACACCGCTCCTCCCTTTATTATTCACTGGCACAGCATGTTCTAAACAATCTTATTCAATCCAACGTCGAAAAATACTAAGAATACATCACGTGGCTATATCAACTTCTGGGGAAAGACAACTCATGCATTTGTACTGTAAGCAATAAACAACTTTCTTTAATTCATGAGATAGAGCAAAACCTTTCAACAAACGTTGATTTTTAATAGTTTCTAGAAGTCATTGAATATTGACTCGTGATCGAATTGCCCTGCGACTTCCTTCAATTAATAGAATTCTCCTCACTATATTTACCGTGGTTTCACTTTTTTCCACTCGGACGCAGTGCCACACCTAAGAGACCTCGTACTATTCAACTCCGCATCAAAACATATCAAACACGATGTACTTGTGATAAAACTGCCAATTTGTAAAACCATATTTCGCCCGTAAGCCCAACAGAGATCGTTTGATTGGATTGTCGAGTGAGCAAACATAACTAGATCCCAAATGGAAATTATGGCCTGGATTGCGGACTTGGAATCCCCATGTCTTGAAAAGTGAAGTGTCGAATTCTGAGAGGGGCAAGGTGTAAGGTGTAAGTCCGAGGTACAGAATTGCAGATACTGTGAGGAGGAGCTGGAGCCAGTGGACATGTGAGGGGCTGGCTGCAGTGCGTTTCAGAGTGCTTGGAGTCCAGCTGGAAGAGGTTGCAGGGATGGACCTCAAGGTTGTCTTGCGTTTCGTTGTTGGCAGGGAGAGAGCAGTGGGTGGTGAAGGGATTGTGACTATGAAACGTGATGGTTTTTGTCAGTAAGGTGAAGGCTAAAGCGTGTTCCACACTAAAAGCTTAGTTCATACTTCATACTTGTGTTATTGTGCACGTTCAAATACGACGTGTAATACAGAATTGAATTGACACTGTGGAAAGACTCACTTGATGGCGCCGACTCAGTTCCTGGAGGTACGAAGGGGTCAGAAAAGTCAGGGTCTGTTATGTGCTCCATAGCCCATATAGCGGCTTGTTCGATACCAACACCCTTGGTAAAGTACACCGCTTTTTTAGCTGCCTCGATGGGGTAGCCTTGCTCGACGAGAACATTGAGAATGGCAGGGTCGAGCTCGGGCGCAGGTACAGGAGCAGTCAATTCTGGCAGGAGCTCTTCACCCTCCTGGAGACCTGAGAGAACCACAATTTTCACAGATTGTTATTAAGGACTTTGATCAAACATCAGGCAGGTTGGTGTGCACTCATCCCACCTCATAACATTGTTTTTTAACAGCAGGCTGCAGTTAGAAAACAACAAATTGAGGGAAATACAACAACACTCACCGGTTCCTTTCAAACTCGAGAGATCAAGGGTTTCGGGCATATCAACAGAGACGTCCAACTTCATTTCAATCCAGTCTTCCCTGAGCATGAACTTTTTAAGATGAACCAACAAAAAATCAGGGAAAGTGGCCAAACGGGTTGTCCTGAAACACAGCAAATATAGCTAACAATTTAATTGAGCTGGTATCGCTTTAAATGGCATATTAGAAGGGAGCAGCCCAGTAATCGTAACCGGGTGGGTCGATCCAATCCCACAGTGACTTACACTCCCCTCTCCACTCAATTTCAATTCAAGGCTTTTCCGATTCAGCTACTACGAACCTGAAAGCTAGTACAACTACCAACAGGTTTTGGACGACTTTTTCAACTTTTCAACTCAACATTAGTTTGGCAGTAGAGTATGCACTGATTGGTAATGTTCGAGCTTTGAACTAATTGGCAGCTCATGATGCGCGCTGGAACGTCGCTCTTGAAGGACTGGAAGGAACACAGACGATACTCTCAAAGCTTGCCTAAAACGCGAAATCGTTATCATTTGTATCTATTTTATTCATTTCTCAGTCTGTTTCTGATCTTTCTTTCGTGAGTGTTGTGCCACACCCTGGATTTCCAGAAACTTTTTCTCGTTCTTCGATTGCAGAGATTCGAGATACACTTTGCTTTCATTGTCAAAGTTAAAATCCGCGGGTTAACGCGGGAGTTCCGGTGCCTTATCAATATTTCAACATACACAAGTCGCTTTTTACTTTGGCGGTGCCGTTTTTTTCTCGTTTCTTTATTTTGGGATTTATTGAAAATAAAAGGTTATTTCAGCGCAGAAGGTTGACCGCCGGTATTTCCAAGCAGGTAGCTAATACAAGCTGAGCGGACTTTAAATAGTGGCCAAATCGTCAATTTTGAAGATATTAGATTGGAATAAATGTTAAAATATCCATCCATAATGAAAATTTAATGAAGAAAAAATGTTCGTTAATTCTGAAAGGAGTCTTCTGCTGTAGAACTGTTACCAAGGCCCACGGGAGACTTCAAAATGTGCTACTATTTAAACGATTGTGAGCAGGCAGTCTCCTGATACAGATTCACACAGACGAACATTACTCTTTGATCTAGTGAAGGCTCGTCCAGGGCATTCGTGCTGACTAAACAGACTTTACGCGGAACTTTCGTGTAGGCAGTCTAAACACAGCTGTCGTCTTTGCTTGACGAGTTTGCTTTGATTGTGAATAAAACTCCTCATTCCAATTACATTCGATGGTTAATGCGCATACTCCCCTCCTCACTTAGTACGATTCCATTACACAATACATCAGCATTTTTCACCTTTTTTACTTCAAGTAGAAACTGCGGTTACTCTTGTAAAATGAGGGATTCACAGCGCCAGCACAACCAGTTTCCAGCACGGTAAAGTATTGTTGAGGAATGCGAACAATCAATTAATCACATTTTAGCATTTTTTTACAATTTGTTTTTTAGTGTGATCTGTGACAGGCCTCTGACAGCCCCTCCCCCCAAGTTGGGGCGCCACATTTAAAATCTTTTCCATACAAAGAATATTGAAAGGGGGAAAACCGCAGTCTTATATTGGGTTCGTCGAACATAGTCTAGCGGGAGTGGCCTGGGAAGTGGTCAGAAACCCAATAAAGCGAGGATGGTAACATTCATCGACAAAGCAAAGGACAATATTGCATAAATCACCTCTTTGCGAACGTCTTGTCACCGATAGCTGAAGAATAGAACTGTTCGATCCTTTCTTCGCGCTTCAACGCGTTCAAGCAAGCGTCCAATGGGATGAGAGGTCGAACAAACTGTGAACACCGCATCCCAACAAATTGAGATAGCAACGTTATTCAGGTAAACGTGATCAATCGAATTATTGCAGTCTGTTCAACTCACTTCTCCGGGTTCCATCTTCTGTCCAGAAGCTCTTTTTGCCTCGAAAGCAGCAACTTCTTCTTGATTCACGGCAGCAGCAAGAGGGACAAACAGCGAGAGGCAATACTCAGTGCGATAGGTGTATTTGACCTTTCCCGATGCTCCGCACTCGATTTTATCTTCAATTTTGATTTTGAAACAGTCAGTTGGAGTTGTTGAGCCTCTGCAGTTCCTCTGTAACGCGATAAACACATTGAAAGCATTAACAGGGCGACTGTAAGAACATGAAAGAGTCAGTAATGCAAACATTCTTTTAGACAACCAGCGATGGAGGGGGGGGGGGGTGAAACTAGGGGGAAATTAGGGCCATGGCGCACCCTTCTCTTCAGTCTCCCCTGGAACAACAAACAAACAATCCTCCCGTTTGCCCTCTTCTAATGATTATCAAAATTAGTTAGACTAGAACTTCATCCCATGTTGTATTTCACCTGCAAGCGTTGCACTCTGCTTGTACCTTTCAAACGATGATATGCAGGTATTATTGCGTGGAATGTTTTATAGCCCGGGGTTACGTGATTGTCACCTCCTATCCCCAGCATGGACCTCAAAGCTGCGTTCTGTGCTCTTTTCAACCTCACAGTTACAATCCCGTTGCATCACAATGAGCGGCAGCTGTAAAGTCAAACAATGAGAAAATGAGGGCTTGAGCTGGCCGTTGTTGTTGCAGATGAGCGGGGAAATTGCTCACAATGCTCTTCAGCTGATAAAGAGCCCTGAACACATTCCTGCATACGCAGGTCACCCAAGGCCCCCAAGGGACTTTGCGTGACACTGCTCCCACATCAATCTCCGCCAATAATCTCCTATGCAATAGGGTTATGTCCGCCAGTAGGCAAATTATTAAAGTTTATGTATCTGTTAGGTGAGTCTTTACACGATGATGTCTTTACATCGAAAGCGCTTGCCCACAGCAACTCACCAGCCAGAGGAGACGGACTCACCTAACAGATACGTAAACTTTAATAATCTCCTATGCCTTAGCAACATCCCGTGTTTTGGCAACATTCCCGTGCATGTCATGGAACTAAGTCACCATTCGCTGAGCTCCTATAGAGCCTCATTTAAAACTTCCACTGTGTCCACAATCTCAACGAGAGTATACTTGGGATAAATTTCAATATCGTCAGCACTCAGCTCGCGATTGAAGTACAGCATGAAAAGAACCAGTGAAAGCACCCACGACCCTTGGATCGTGCCCACTACAGCTTCCCTCCATAACTACATTACTCCGTGCCAGGTATGACGCAAACCATCATTCCAGGCCTAGGGATTTCCATGTGCCTCTGCGTCGGGCCAAACAATGCTGAAATATCTACTAGAACAAGGAGGGCGATTTTCTTCTCGTTTGTCGCCTCGCGAACCTCAACAATCATATTTATCAACGCACCCCAGCATGTATGCCAATTGTTTCAGGTCGGGTAGTGCGTACTTTTTCATTCAAGACGAGATTTCGGCGTAAACAATTTTCTCAAAGACCTCCCTCACAACACACAGCAATGAAATGCACCTATGGTCCTTTGCCCTAAGCGTGTGGGTCCTTTTTCTTATCCAGCGGCTCAAAAATGGCGCAGTTCCAGATGTCATACTCCCTCTGAGCAAGAGGTTGTAAAGGTGCCCAAATAACGAAGCAACAATCCCACCCAGTACACACGCATCATGTTTACAGTGATGCTATCAGCTCCTACTGAGATCTCGCATCAAGATTTCTGATGTCTAAACAAATAAAGCTCCTTTTTGAGAAATCAGAGGAGAATGTTCGCCTAGAATTAATATTTTACGACGCACCTGAACGAGCTGGAGAATGTAGAGAAAAAATTCATAAGCATCTTGCTGGTTTTTCGTAGAAAACTCTGGATGGCCTTTGCCCACAACGTTTTTGAACATATGAGGAGAAATGGGAGGAGTTATTTTCTTTTCTGGCCCTTCCGGCGGGGGATGAGAGTATTTCCCTGATAATAAGCCAGCAGCGAACTTCGCCCTGTGAAAAGATGAGATGCGGCGATGAAAAGGCAATAGCTGATTTCAATTATTCAACGAATATCGAGAAAAATAACAAAACTTACATCTGCACAGTGAAATCAGACGCTGGGTCGCTGGAAGCAGCCTCGAATATTTGTTCGGCGTTTCGGTAATACCTGAAAAACGTTAGGAACACACTTATTTACAGGCATTGATAATGAGGAGCAAACCACTTGTATAATTGTGGAATACAAATGTCGACAGAAACTGCTTACGACACAATGTAATCAACTTCTACCCAACGCAACACCTTTGGATGGACTAGCAATACATTGACGATCACTCGATTAGTACGATAGAGTTCTGATGGAATGGTCACTTGATTAGGAGGATAAAGTTGATTGAAGAGCCAGTATTGCTGCTGTATATGCTAGATCCATCAACCCAGCCAAGACGGTCATCGTCAGGACTGAGGCCGCAGTTAGTGATGGGCAAAGAAATTCAGCTCAGCGAGCAAGTCAAATATCTGGGTGTGATTCTAGATCGGAAATTAGTCTGGAACGAGCACATCAGATACGTGACCAAGAAGGCGACAACGCCTGGACGTGTCAGAGAATGTGCGGGAGGACATGGGGTGTAAAGCCCAGAATGGCCTGCTGGTTCTACGAAGCCATAGTGAGACCAATAATCTTATATGGGTCAATCGTGTGGTGGCATAGAGCTGCCATTGGAGTGAATGGCAGCAGTCTAGCCAAAGTACAAAGGCTGGGGTGCCTACTCATAGGGTGATGAAGACTACACCAACCGTCACCATGAAGAAACTGTTCGACCTTCTTCCCCTGGACATTTATGTCAAGGCAGAGGCGATGAAGGTGGCTTACAGACTCACTAAGCTCGGAATAGCTAAGGTACCTCAGGCGACTAATGGACACCTGGCTATATTTAGGGACTTGGAGACCTTCAAGGAGCTCAGCATGATCACAGACGCAATTGTGCCCATGTATGAGCTCGAGAGGAAATATAATGTTCAGCTATTTGGAGGTCCATGGAACAGCGATAGCCGCCAGTTTCGGCCTCCCAGTGGCGTCAACATCTACACAGATGGATCAAAGACCCCAGAGGGGACAGGATCCAGGGTGTGGATAAGTGGCTCTGGACGGAGTGGGACTTATTTGCTCTAGGCTCCACTCCGTCAGTTTTTCAAGCAGAGATTTATGCTATTATTGCTGGGGCAATCCAAATGCATGAGAAAGGCTATAGCAATAGAACTATCAATGTATTGACTGACAGTCAAGCGTCGTGTAAAGCGCTATTGAACTACTGCACGACGTCAAAACTGGTGCGAGAGTGCAGGATGTGGCTTAACTCCCTAGCAAGTGTGAATAGAGTTAATGTGTATTGGATTCCAGGACATAGTGGGATCATTGGAAATGAGAGGGTGGACCATCTGGCCAGACGTGGTTCGTCCACAGTACCTATTGGGCCACCGCCCCATTGCAGGATCTCTCTGTCACTAGTTAAAAGGACTGTGAGAGAACATGTCAGAAGACTGCATCAGACAATCTGGAACGCTGCAGGAGTAAGACACTCCAAACGATTTGTCTCAGAGCAAACAAGTGAGACAAGAGACACCCTTCTGAAGATGGAGAGGAAGGACGTAAGGCAGATTGTTGGGATTGTTTGGTTTTGTTATCGGTCGCCCTACACAGAGTTCATCTCGATGCGTGTATTTTCTGTTGTTGCTCCCTTCCACCTTTTCCTTCTGCTCTTCCGTTTTCCTCTGCCCCACCTTTAGTCCGTCTGCCGCCGCTCTCCGGTAAACCCGCGCGAGTGCGAAACCCGAAACTCTTTTCCTTTTCCCAATCTCACCATTTCGAGCGATCTTGACTGCACTAGAAGCCCGTCGACGGGAAACGGAGTCGCCTTCATCTCCAGGTAAATAACCCCTAAGCAGTTATACATGCTCATTTGATTTGGGCTCTGTGTAACGAACACCAGCAGTATACCAGCGCTGTGCAGCCTTTCATTTCATCCCTCAATAGGATTCCGGATAGGTACTGCACAGGGATTCATAACAGGGCACTGCAGAATGAACAAACACATCTATGTTATGGGTATAGCCGAAACCCCTCTATGCAGGTGGTGTGGCACGGATGAAGAGACTCCCTACCATGCCCTGGCCCAGTGCCGGAGACTTGAGAGGGAGCGATTTTTGGTCTTTGGCACCACTTCTCCCAGGATGGATACCAACGAGGACTCCTTCAGGAACTACCTGGTTTTCCACAGAAAGCTAGGCATAGACCTGTAAGACGCTAGGACTGGCACAATAGGCCATCTGGCCGCGGTGCACATCCCATTACTGGGAATACAGTCAGAAGATTATATATATTGCTAGTTCTCACAACACGGTGGGTTTCTAGATGACGAACTGGCGTCAAAACGAGAGCAGAGAGCTACTACTGAACGCTATGGGCGGTGATCGTGGACTGTCTTGATTTAGAGGGGGGCCCTTGAGTGGGAAAACCTAAGGAGAGGTGGGGAGTGAACATTTTGGAAACTGATAGGAAAACCCACTGTCGACTTTGTAAATGCTAATTATACACCAATACTTCCCCAATGCGTACTGTACAAAGATAAATCGAAAGTTTTACGAAATTAGCGTCTTACTTGTCAATGAAATCAGGTATTGTGAACACAACTTGCATAACCGAATTTAAATAGCAAGAGTTGCCCATGTTGTTGATGCCAGTATATCCAGGGCCGTAAATAGGTGAAAGTTGCGACGTTGACTCCTGCATAGCAGCCCATTCTCCGTATCTTTGGTTCAAGTCTACCTCTAATTCCGCCATACTCTTTTCAGTCTGAAGAGAAAAATAGCGTATAGTCACAAAATAAAAAAACGACGGCCGAAACTTTTCATAAATCCGGTCGTCACCTTTTCAAGAGATTGAATGTTGATGCCAAAATGAGCCAAATGAGTGATTAGGTAAGGGTCGTCGACCATATCATCGTCGTCGTAACTGAAAACGTCTCCTTTCCCTTCTTTAGTGATAGTTCCTAATTTCACAGCCAACGGGTATCCTGTTGGGAATAACAGTGAATATATGAGCTGCTGTGTTGATTACAAATTAATATATAAATACAATGTATTCTCATGGATTAGCAATTTTCTGAAACATCCGCATCATGGCACACGCCTTCAGACATACTAGCGCGAATGTGTGCCCCCCCCCCCCCCCCACGGATCATCACTGAACGGAGATTGCTACTCAAATTAGGGTTTTCCTATAAAGGAGACTTCAAAACGTAGAAATCAAGGAGAACAACTCAACTTTTTTGGGCTAATTACAATATTTCCTTCAGGTAGAAGAAGAAACTAAGAAACTTGCTGCAGAACTAGATGGGGTGGATGCACAGTCCACATATGAAGGGTCCAGCGGACCTCAAGTCTTTTCATATCGTTGCACTCAGAAAATGATGCTTTTCATTTCAGTTATTAGAGAAAGGGGGACAACCGATGTGGTTGGAAGTTATACGGCGTGGAGTTTTTGGTGTCCCATGAATGAACCCGCAATAGGTGGTCCCCCACTACCTATCTTCTGTGATTCACAACATTTCTCATCAGTTCCTCATTGTGTTCCTCAACAATTATTTTCTATTATAATACTTTTAGCTTTCCTAGAGTCTTGGAAATAATTAAATTTCTTTTGGTTTATTATTCATTCTGCATAATACAACTATTTTGTCGGTCATTTTTACTTTCCTTGCTCTACGAAGTAGAAAGGAAAGTTATGTAATCGGCTGAAAAAAAAATTTTGAGTTCTCTTCAGATCTTTACGTTTCAGACCCCCCTGAGTCCGAAAAACACTATTTGGGAAAATGGTCTGTGTGTGTGTGTCTGTGAACGATTTTTAGAGAAAACCACCGAACCAAATCAGCTCAAACTTCATATCTCGCCCGCAGGTCATCATGGGACGCCAAAATAAGGGTATGAACAAAATTCACCGAAATTTAAATATAGTTATCATAGTGATCAAAACACCAAATATTTTTTTTCTCAAAAACGACTCTAACGATTTTGATTAAATTTTTTATATTGATAGCTCTCAATAAGGCAATTATACCATAAAATTTCCATTCGTGGGAAAATGACGAGAGCAGCACTATAAATTACCAAAATTTTCGACCAAAAGCTTTTTTCGCGCAGTTTTTTCGTTATAAACTCCGCTGGAACTCTTGTAGAATGTTTAAAAAAAATTGGTATTGTAGTCCAATCCAATACCTAAAGGGTGAGTGTTTAAAAACGCTCATGAGATACATGGGGCTCACTCCAGAAATTCCTGAATTTCAACTACTGCCGTTTCGCTTACTACCAGTTCTAACAGTTATTTTCCAATAACTCTGCAAAAGTAATTACTATGCTTTTTTTTTTAAATCGTGTTTACAGCCACATTAGTTATCTGTGTACCAATTGCATGTCCGCCGCCCAGGCCATTTGGTCCCTCAAGTGTGGTCTAAAAAATCTGTTCTTTTGCACAAAAATCCCATTTAGTATCTACCTGTGCCCTCCTTGCTAATCTGATTGGACGAAGCCCATGGTAGTTATGGACATAAAAGGTTGAAAAATGAACAAAAAAGCGATTTCGGCAGTTTTATCACAAATACATCGTGTTCATTATCATTTTCAAATGTTTCGAATAGAAAAAATTCTCAGAGGTGTATGACTGGGTATAAACTGAAAATAGTGAAATCACAGTAATTATAGTGAGCCAAAGTCTACTAATTGATAGAACCCGTGGGACAATAATTAAAGAGAAAGTAATCGTTTTATCATTTATACTCCCTCCCTCTCGTCTCATTAAAACCACCCGGCAGCTCGATTCAACATTGTGCAATTTGCATACAGGCTCCAGGAATATTCAGTTTTTGTCATGTTTTCAGGTCATGTTTCGCATGGTTTACTGGTATTTTTCGATGCTGAATCGGAGATGTGCAAGAGAATAATAAACCGTTGTGTAATAATTTGCAGCGTTTTGGTTTATTATTCATTCTGAATAATAACCCTATGTTTTCGGTCACGAAAAATTTTTTACAACCCCCCCTCAAAATTTGATACTTTACGTTTCAAGACATGGAGATTCCAAATTTGCAATGTCCGTCCGCCGTCCGCCGTCCGGGCCGTTTTGTGCCTTTAACGTAGTCTAAAAAATTCGTTCTTTCACCCAAAAATCCGACTTGGTATCTAGTTGTGCACGCCATCTCGGCAATCCGATCGGACGAAGCCCGTGGTTGTAATGGGCAAAAAACGGTTAAAAAAATTAACGAAACGCAGTACAACGCGGAGCTACAAGCGTTTCGTCGTTTGAATTCCCTCCGCCCAGCCCGCCTCTTTAAAAACCCTGCAAATTATTACACAACGGTTTATTATTCGGACAATCAGCTTGACCTAGCATTAATGCTCCGAGATCCATCCTGTCCGATTCAGCATCGAAAAATATCATAATGAAACCCAAAAAAAGGTCGAAAAGAACTGAATCGTAATATTAAAATAAACAAAAAAAAAACGAAAGTATCTAGAAAAACTGAATTTTAATATGAAAACATGCACGCTAAATACTAATATCAAAGTTTAACCAAAAATCTATGAAAAAAACCAAAATGAGAATGAAACGAAAGAATCTAAAAAAATTGAATCGTATTAAAACCAAAACGTCGGGGAAATTGGAACGGGGGCGCTCGAAGCGAAGCGCGTCGTCGTTGGGAGGCCAAAGGGGTCGTTGGGAGGGAGGCGAGAGCCGCCTCGAGAGCGGTTGGTTTTTTAAAGAGACGGGCGGGGCGGAGGGAGTTCAAACGAGGAAACCCCTGGAGGTCCGCGTTGTGCTGCGTTTCGTTAATTTTTAACCGTTTTGCCCGTTACAACCACGGGCTTCGTCCGATCGGATTGCCGAGATGGCGGGCACAACTAGATACCAAGTCGGATTTTTGGGCGAAAGAACGAATTTTTTAGACCACGTTAAAGGCACAAAACGGCCCGGACGGCGGACGGACATTGCAAATTTGGAATCTCCATGTCTTGAAACGTAAAGTATCAAATTTTGAGGGGGGATTGTAAAAAATTTTTCGTGACCGAAAACATAGGGTTATTATTCAGAATGAAATCAAAACCAACCGCTCTCGAGGCGGCTCTCGCCTCCCTCCCAACGACCCCTTTGGCCTCCCAACGACGACGCGCTTCGCTTCGAGCGCCCCCGTTCCAATTTCCCCGACGTTTTGGTTTTAATACGATTCAATTTTTTTAGATTCTTTCGTTTCATTCTCATTTTGGTTTTTTTTCATCAATTTTGGTTAAATTTTGATATTAGTATTTAGCGTGCATGTTTTCATATTAAAATTCAGTTTTTTCTAGATACTTTCGTTTTTTTGTTTATTTTAATACTACGATATTACGATTTTAGTTCTTTTCGACCTTTTTTGGGTTTCATTATGATATTTTTCGATGCTGAATCGAACAGGATGGATCTCGGAGCATTAATGCTAGGTCAAGCTGATTATCCGAATAATAAACCGTTGTGTAATAATTTGCAGAGTTTTTTATAATTAACTTGTGATGATGTCAAACAGTGAATTCCAATAGTGTTAACGAATACTGTACTACATTGGAGATGAAGAAAACACAACGTACGAGACAGCCAAGAGATGATGCAAAAGAAGTTGAGAACTTCTTGTTAATTTTTCACGTTAGCAACCTGTCTCACCACTTAAGTATCACAACATAATGAGCATCCTGAACATGGTGACATTCTTCTCAAAATTTCAGCACGAGTATCGTCCATCCTCTCACTTTCAAAGTGTAGATTTGTAAATTCTTAAAAAACGAAATCGATGCCTAATAAGTGGAAATGGTTTTCTTTTGCTTCAGATGATGAAAACTGTTCAGATGGCATTTTGCAACTAAGATCCACCCCTAGTTACGTTCGCCAACATTCAAGATTTCATTTTATCCTGCCAATTTCCGCGTCTCTACGAAGTAGAAAGGAAAATTATGCAATCGGCTGAAAAAAAGAAGTTTTCCTCGGATCTTTGAATTGTACGACCTTCTGAGTTCGAAAAACCTATTTGGGGAAACGGTACGCGTGTGTCTGTGTACCTGAGAACGCGATTGAAAGAACACAGGTGGACCAAATCGACTCAAACTTGATACCTACCCCACAGGTCACCATCGGACGCCAAAATTCCGCCCAAAACTAACTATATTTATAATAGTGATCATAATGCCAAATATTTTTTCCCTCAAAAGCGGCCCTAACGATTTCTATTAACACTCTTGTATAGAGCTTCAAAGGACACGACAATACCATAAATTTCTCATTCGCGGGAGAATGACGAGAGCAGCACTATAAACTACCAATGATTGCGACGTTTTTCAGACTATAGTCAAAGGCCTCAAACCACCAGAAAATGTGCATATCCTAAAGACAATCGGCGGAAAAAGCCTTCTTCGACATTGAAAAGGTTTCCGCTGCGCTCTCCTCCAGTTTCAGGCAAAACTTTATCGCCATTCATTGCTCAAGCCAACGCTGCATTTTTACTTTCCTTGGCTCTACAAAGTAGAAAGGAAAGTTATGTAATCGGCTGAAAAAAAATTTTGAGTATTCTTCAGATCTTTACGTTTCAGACCCTCCTCAGTCCGAAAAACACTATTTGGGAAAATGGTCTGTGTGTCAGTCAGTCTGTGTGTGTGTATGTGTGTCTGTGAACGATTTTTAGAGAAAACCACCGTACCAAATCAGCTCAAACTTGATATCTCGCCCGCAGACCTCCATGGAGGACGGCAGAATAAGGGTTTCGACAAAATTCACCGAAAGTTAACTATAGTTATCATAGTGATCAAAACACCAAATTTTTTTTTCTCAAAAACGGCTCTAACGATTTTGATTAAATTTTTTATATTGATAGCTCTCAATAAGACAATTATACCAAAAAATTCCCATTAGTGGGAAAATGACGAGAGCAGCACAATAAATTATCAAAATTTTCGACGAAAAGCGTTTTTCGCGAAGCATTTCCTTGAAAACTCCGCTGGAATGTTAGTAGAATGTTTAAAAAAATTGGTATTTGTAGTCCAATCCAATACCTAAAGGGTTAGTGTTTGAAAACGCTCATGAGATACATGGTGCTCATTCCAGAAATTCCTGAGTTTCAACTACCGCCGTTTCGCTTTCTACCAGTTCTAAACTTTTTACCCAATATCTCTGCAAAAGTAATTACTATCCTTCTTGAAAAAATTTGTGTTTACAGCCTCATTAATTATCTGTGTACCAATTGCTCAATAATGGTCCTGCAATGAGTACGAGCAGCACAATAAAATCTGGAACTGTAAGCACTACCGCTTCCTGCTGCTGTGTCCTGTTGCTTGACCAAGTTCAAATTAACTGAGTGATAAATGAATTGATAAATAGAATTAGCCATGTACAAAGTGAATTGACGTACAGCTAAGGAAAGTTGTGTGTTGCAACGCACCAGATATTTTCATGACCAGGTCATTATAACGACTCTCAGGGAACTGATGTTACTTCCAGCGGTTTCCTGTTGCCAGATCCCCCCACCTCAATCCCAGGTGGTAAAGCACGAGCAGGCGGTTACAGTCTCGAGGAACAAACATTCACCAACATGCTTTCCAGACAAACGTGTATATCTCATTAACTACTTAGTAAACAATGGGAAAACATTATTACATACATTAGCGACGTCCTACTACAAATTACTTGACAATACAAAGGAATATTCAGAAGTGATGAAATTACCAGTCTCCCTGTAGTGTTGCAGAGCGTGTTCATTTCCCCCGCTGCCATCGTAGAATTTTCGACCGCAAAGGATCGAACCATCAGTTAAATTCAGCCATAAATTAGAATCTAAATCACATTTCTCGCACCTCCATCCACGAGGAGGCACCTTTTTGCCGTTGGCAAGTTGTTGCAACCCGGCAGCATGCCTAGAACACAATATTGACGTTGAAACGATTTTAACCAAGAGCATGTGGTCAGTGTAAAGAGTACAGGGTTTCAAATAGTGAGACAGAACTAGCTTATGAGACCTTCATCATAATATGTTTGAGTTAGTTCTGCTATTGAGGTCAATCAAGAAGGCAGAATAGCCGATGGTAACAGCTTATTCCATCTGTCCACTGTGAAAAGTCAGTGGTGGGTCACACTGCCTTGCAGCATGGAGACGAATAGTTGTCATATGGGATATGGGAATTGGCTACACAATTGTTAATGACCCAGTATAGTCTCGTTTATTGTTTTATAGTATTAATTCTGGTGACAAAGAATTAATACTATACTACTATTAATACTTTGTCTTGTTTCCTTGTGGCTCACTGCATAAGGACGAAACAAGCGCCAGTTTAACTGAACCTGCAATGTGAAAGTCTGATCTTCCAAACTCGTACTTATTTCACCCCTTTAAAGAGCGGGAAAATCGTTAGTAAATGTTTATGTTCTGACTCCACACAGATGGCTTGGCTTCCACCTCCTCATGCGTTACGTACCCAAAATACCCAGTGGGATTGATTGGCTGATGGTTTGAGATACGCCAAGATAAAGTGTAATGTCTTAGGTTCTGGCATCTATTACACCACTCAAGGTACACTGACAGCTGTCTCGTAGGCACAACTTAATACCCGCACAATGAGATATCACACTTCACGTTGGCCTTTGGAAACCATAAAACGCTTGATTTGGTTTCGACTTAGCTTCCTTGGTAATGGTATTTTTAGGAGAAAAAATACCGAGTCAACTCAACTGGAAATATGACTTGTGCACAGAGGTAGAAAGCTTCTCTTTTCTAGAGAACAGGAACCAAAGGAGTGGAGCAGTTCTTCCCACTGCAGTAATTTTAAGGGGCCATGTCAACACTCTTCAGTCCAAGGGGATAACAGGCCCTTCATCCCGCTCTTGGCTTCACCCGCAGGAGGAGAGGGGGTCCATTAAATCGATATATAAAGTTGTTTAACACAATCGAACTGCTACAAAGCAAGACACTCCAGATCAGATCCACTATTTGTGCAAACTGAAACTCTTCTCATCCCCACATGATGCCCTGAACAAATGGCAATACTGGAAAATAATAACGCCGCCAGGACAATGAAAAATATCTTCTAAACGATCGTCCATGAAAGAAAAAGGTAGCACGATATCTCCTTTACTTGACTCTGGATCCCAGGACTCACAGACAGCATATTCCATCTCCTCAGCAGATCAACAAACAACCAACACAAAACTTACTTGGAAACCATACGAACTTCACCATCCCACGTCTCGTTCATAGCTTCCAGTTCAGCTAACTTAGTTGCTGAATCAGCCTGTAGAATCGCTTGAACAGAGTTTGAGACCTGAAATGGTAAAAATAATTTAACGTTACATCGTTGGAAATAAGATTTATTACACATTTATATACAATTCATTACAGAATTGTATTTGACATTAATTCAATTACAACGCAAAAAAAAAATACTGTACACATAATGTCTCTTCTACATTGATCGAATGCCACAAAAGGGAGTACAGTGTTAGTGAAGAACAAGTCAGAGTTGAGTAAAGCAGAAAAAAACGGAAGACACTGGTTGAATGGGGTAAACACGTTTGATGACAGGTGAAATTGTGCTTGAAAGAGTACCCTCTCTGAGTCAGTGTGAATATGAAGGATGGCAGAACGGAGGTAGCAAGATGAGTGGGATGCAGCCCTGCAGGAAACCAGGCAGATGATTCCAGCATTTGGTTTTGGCTCAGATGGCGCCACCGTGAGATTGATTGCCACCTTACCCAGTTCCTCGTGGAACACAGAACGTTTAGGGAGCGCCTGCACTGTATTGTTAACCGCTTCAAGCCATATAAACTGCCTGCACTGCATGGTAGTAGTGAAAGACGCTACCTACTTATCTACCCTATGTTGAATTGCAGAGAAAACTGCAGGTGCTTCGCTTCATTTGCCCAATCAGTGCTCAGCCAAAGAAGCATGGAGCTTGCTGACCCACAACGAGCATCTCACAGAGATGAAGAATGAAGACATGAAAGACCGCTCCAGAATTCCCAAAACTCCTGTAGTATGGAGAATGGTGGCACGTTGCAAGATTCTCGTGACGGGGAAGCTCTACGTCAATTCACTTTGTACATGGCTAATTCTATTTAATCGATTCATTTATCACTCAGTTTCTTTGAACTTGGTCAAACAACAAGTCACAGCAGCAGGAAGTGGTAGCGCCTACAGTTATGGAATTTATTGTGCTGCTCGTACTCATTGCAGGACCATTATTGAGCAATTGGTATACAGACAATCAGGCTGTAAACACAAATGTTTTGAAGAAGGATAGTAATTACTTTTGCAGAGTTATAGGGTAAAAACTTTTAGAACTGGTACTAAGCGAAACGGCGGTAGTTGACACTCAGGAATTTCTGGAGAGAGCCCCATGTATCTCATGTGCGTTTTTAAACACTCACCCTATAAGTATTGGATTGGACTACAATACCAATTTTTGTTAACATTCTACTAACATTCCAGGGGAGTTTATAAGGAAAAAACCGCGCTAAAAACGCTTTTCGTCAAAAATTTGGATAATTTATTGTGCTGCTCTCGTCATTTTCCCACAAATGGGAATTTTATGGTATAATTATCTTATTAAGAGCTATCTATATAAAAAATTTATTCAAAATCGTTAGAGCCGTTTTTGAGAAAAAAATTTGGTGTTTTGATCACTATGATAACTATAGTTAACTTTCGGTGGATTTTTCCCATACCCTTATTTTATGCGTCCCATGGAGGCCTGCGGGCGAGATATCAAGTTTGAGCTAATTTGGTACGGTGGTTTTCTCTAAAAATCGTTCACAGACACACATACACACACAGACCATTTTCCCAAATAGTGTTTTTCGGACTCAGGAGAGTCTGAAACGTAAAGATCTGAAGAAAACTCAAAATTTTAGCGTAGAATACGCTTTAGCGATGGACTAACTAGCCGAAAATGGAACGCGGGATGGGAACGAAATGTGTGACATTAACATGACAACCAATAAACATATCACCGGATGTTTATAAAATTTGTTTTTTAGGCTTCAAAATTGATGTTTATAAACACATTGGGTAACTAAAGGCGATCATCAAGCAACAACTTGCATTGGTGAATCATCAATTGACCTCGACCGCCCGGTTTATAAGAATATTTACATCCGTGTGTAGTAGTTGCGACAAACCCGTATACATTTTATAATTTATATTAAAATTATCAATTAATTTTAATATAATATAAACGGAAGTCTCGGAGAAATCAGACGTTCAGAGATAGGGTCGAGTGTCGGTAAATTTGATGGAAAATCCGGGTAAACGAAACCGCTACCCGTGATAATTGTGGGATCTTGTTCGACTGGTTTATTGACTGTTTGCAAGTACCACATATTTTAAACTAGGTTATATCTTCGTTCGGAAATTCAGCACGTAACAGAGCGTAACAGTAATAATTATTTTGTAAATATTCTTATAAAAATATTCGTAATCAGCGAGAGCGTAATTAGTTTTCTGTATTTTGATAGGTACATCGTTATTTTCATTGTCATCGAGAGGTCCTTTCAACTTATTGAGTTTTCAACGCAATTGCCATTCTTTCTTACGTTCAGCAGCAGTTTTTGGTCGTTTAGGTTCAGGTAATTGTATATAAATTATCAAACTCGACAAAGGCATTGGCGAGGATATGCCCGAAACGATTAGTGTCATCGACGAATTATTTACATATTAAAATTGAAGATATAACCAAATTTTATACTAACGTAACATCGTTAGTGTACGTTACTTAAACGCTAATACACGTGTGATAATCACCGTTGAACGTTCAGCAGTTCAGCGTCCAATCGAGGCTAAAGCGTATTCTACGTTTCTATACTTGTAGCAGCAGGCTCTAAATAAAAACAAAAAGGGGGGTCCAGGGGGCGCAGCCCCTTGGCGAGGCCCGTAGGGCCGAGTTTTTTTCAGCCGATTACATAACTTTCCTTTCTACTTCGTAGAGCCAAGGAAAGTAAAAACTGCACGCAACTGAGAAACATAAGATAAGCGTAAGGTCAAATATTTAGAAACGAGAATATAAGTCGGCTGAAATAATTAAATATATGGCGCGACGTATCTCACAGCTTTACTAAATTCCTCTGCTCGCTATTTATACATTTATAATTGTTCGTTAAACATACTTTTCTACAGACACGCCATGGAGAACAGTTGAATCAAAATCGGACTATTTCGGATGTTCTGAGAACCATTGGAAATCACTTAAATATCGTCTTGACGGAATGCGGCGAAACTCAAGTTAAAATGTTGGAAATTTGTAGATGATTGTGAAATGAAGTAGAAACCATTTTCACATTGAATGAGGTATAAATGTGGAAATTAAGTGAATGTTATCAGAAACATTGTGATAAAAATAAACGCTGCAGGCCTCCCCACTGACCAAACTTTTTTCCCCTCGCCTTAACATCTTTAGCATTGCCCTTTTCTCTCGTCCGAGACGCTCTTTTCCTCCACAAGGAAGTACATATTGTTCCCATTAAGTGCAACATGGACAATTTTTAGTCCCAAGGAAGTCTGTACGCACATCGGAATGTCACTATCATTCATCAACTGCTCCATCACCACCTCTTCATCTTCTCCACCATCGTCCATCCAGGTAACTGAACAATCAGGTTTAATTTTCCATTTTACTGGCAAGCAAATAAGAAGGAAGTACGATTAATTATCACTCAACATTTTTTTCTAATTCTGATTCATCTAATATTCTTACAACGCCAGCAGTTCCTGTTGAGCTGAAGAATTTTGATAGTTATTCGAACTCCTCGCTCCTCAACAATTAACATCGCTTACCACAAAATCAAGAAAAATCATGATGATCATTGTGTAATTAAGAAGAAATACTCGGGAAATTGAATATAAACGTTAGAAACGAAGTAAAAATTCGGGTGATAATCCGCAAAACGTCGCCAGGAAATGAAATAAGAATGCGAGGGAATCAAATAAAATTGTGTAAGTTACTGAAAATATTAAAGCAATTGGGTTATGTCCTGAAAATTATTGAGAAACAGAAGGGGTTTTAGATTTGAAAGTCAAGTAAAAATTTCATTCAATTGTAAAAATAACATATAAATACCTGTTGGGGTAACTTTTCACATGGGTACGGAATTGAAGTAAACCCAGGCAGGATTACGATTGAGTTGTACTCCTTAACTTCAACGTTTTTCTTGTCTGGCTCGAACCCACCGTCAACTCCGATCGCCAGCTTGGTAACTTTCCTCTCTGGTCCATCAGGTTGAAGCTCCTCTTTCTGAAGTTAACAAGTATAACAAAATAACACTCTCTCTTTTGAGTATTATTCAAGAAGATTGTTTATCATTCCAGGGAAGATGGATGGGAGCGCCCAATGGTCCCAATCTCCCCCTGGTCGTTGAATAACTAAGTCAGTCAGTCTCCAGACATATTAATAAAGCCATTCATTCATTCTGTTTCACGTGTTATCGTCACAATCTCACCCAACTCTCACAAATGTTACTCTGACGTCGTCACAATCACTCTCAAAACATCGCAGAAGTAACGGTGGTTCTTCAGCAGTAGTTCATTACAGTAAATTTTCACCATTTCCCGCTAATTTCTACTTGGCGCAAAACTAAAGCTGAACAATGTTCTACATCAAGTGTCGAGTCAAAACCAATACATTGCTACTCTGAGTGGTGTAGGAAGCAGGGACCCACCCCTAGGAATGGAAGCCTGACCCAGGATAAATGGTGTTTAGTCCTGTAGACTTAAGGTGTTTTCTGCAGCTGATTAGCAACTCAGTGGACGGAGTTAGCCCAGAACTGCTTGGTCTTCGAACTCCAACTACCTTGCATTTGTTCAGTTAGGGTTCCCTGCAAAGAAAGCCTGAATACGGACCACTGAATTCGGGCCAAGAAGCCTTCCGAGGCAAGGCATAGGCATCGTTATTATCATCCGATCCTGTATCCCGTGCCATTCACTCATGAATGCCCTTCAAACTAGAAGCATTAGTCGTTCCACACCAGCCTAGAGCAGCTTATTATGAGAACAGATATAACCTTAATTGTAGTCAGGCTATTAGAAAGAATGGCTGTGTGCCTACAGTAGTGTCTTCTGCACATTTTCCCCCCAGTCCTAATATCAATGATGCCCCCACAACTTCAAGATTTTTCTCCACACCCCTCAGAGGCTCGAGAGTGTGTGTCCCAGGAAAATAAAAACCACCGACACGTGAACTCATCAAGAACGTCCGAAAACATGGCAGTCTTGAAGGAAACAGACTGCCACTGATTCTCTATCCTGAGAGAATAATGGAGAACAGCCAGGCAGATGCACTACCCCTTTTTTGAGACCACAAGGACGTGTGGGAATAGGCCTTGGGTAATGCTGTCACCCTGTTGCCTTCTTCTCCTAGTTTTCAGCTAAATACTGAATCAGCCCTCAATTGTATTCATAAACCGTTGCCCTATTTTAGCCAAATCAAGTTACTCCTAAAGCTCGGCCACTGTGGATTACGTCATCGAAAAGAAAACATATGAATATTATTCTGGTGCTTAATTTTTACAGGTACAATTTTCAGGTAAAAGAAGCGACTAAGGGTCGTGAAGTAAGAAACACTAATAACATACGTCGGCTTACGTAGTGTAAGTTCGGTTTAGAGAGCAATATTAATTGTGTTAAAACTCTCGTTGGTATGAAAATGGCAGCAACGCGCATCACAGCTACGGGGTTACATTTAAACCTCGCCGGCATTGCACGGCCTATTGGCCTATTACACTGTATTAACACGGCCCTTCAGCTCTAATTCGCCATATTAAGAAACACTTACTTCAATCCGATCTCTTCTGAGATGGAGGAAAACTGAGTTTCCTGTCTTACGGTGGTGCCGATCAACATGGTCTTTTCCGAAGCCGAGGAAAGTGTTTAAACACAAATATAAACCGGTGTCGGTATCCTGAAAAGAGATAATACAGGATTATAACTTGCTAATTCACCAGAGCGCTAAGATTGAGAAAAAAAGGCTGCGTTCATTAGGCACTACAGCCAAACATCACTGTAAACAATGCGGCAGGTTGTAATCGCTTAGCGCGTCACCGCCTCATGAAACTGCTTCATTGCGGCGAATACTAATACAACTAACTTAAATAAATTATCACAACATAATGCAATTTAATTCATTAAATTGAAAACCGTTAGAATAATAAATTAGCCCCAGATTTGACAACTCACCGGGGTATCAAATGAATAGACACATTCATCTTTAAAAACTTTGTCAGTCTTTTGAGGAATTCTAACTTTAGAAACGTGTTTTCCTAATTCGGCTATAGCTTCACCTAAATCGGCCATTTTTGCTTAATAAAGGTCTACAAGTAGATTTAATGAATGAAACTCGCGCGACAATGACTTAACGTACAAAATTTAATTTGAACATCACAAGCAACAAAAGTGAGTCGGGAAGCGCAGTTCTGGAAAGGTTATAGTGAAGTACCTTCTGGTTGCCTTATTCCGCTTCTTTTTCAATGTTACGCCTCTAACACATCGTTTTATCTGTTGTCTTTCGTTGAGATTATAAAGATCGGTGGCTGATCCAAGTGAGTGGAAGACCACCGACGAAAAATGAAAAAAATTTAAGTTTTGAAACAGTACTTTACCTGTCTTACGTACAAAAACAAGGATTTATTTGAATGGTCGAAAAACATTCGGTATTTCGAATTTGTAAAATGCAGACAAAAATTTTTCGCTTCTGATTTTAATAAATTGAATGGCAATTTTTTGTCAATGGCCCTTTTTCAAATTTTCCCTTCAATCTTTACTTTCTTGGTGGTATCCTTAACCCATTAGTGACCGTAATTTTTTTCGCCCAAATTTCTTCACCATTTCTTCACCAACTTCACTGAAATGGTTCTTGGGGCCTCCAGGAGGACCAGAAAAATATTTAAAAAATTCTACGTGTCCTAGAATTTTCAAAAAGTGGTGTTCCCAAAATAGCCCACTGGCCACTTCCTGGTAGTCCGGGATAAATATAGGATTTTTTTTATCAAATCGATTTTTTATTGAAACCACGGCTTAAAATTATATATACAAGCAATAAAACGCAAAGAAAACTTTTTGTTATAAACTTATTCTAGTTGAATGGAGTCAGTTTTCATGAAAAATCATTATGCCTTGGAGTGAAATGACTGGAAACAGTCAACGCACAGCCCAACTTTACATTTGCTGCATTTGGTGTTCACTCTTGATTGGCAGCCAGTTCCAGCACACCTCTTTCTCTTCTTCTCTTCGGTATAACACACCAGATGATCCTCGTGGTCAAAGGGAATGTCATCAAGAACACGGGAAGTTGAAATGTATCTCCCACTTGGTCCAGGATGTCTGCGAGCAACTGCAAATCGTGTGAGGTATACTTGGGCCAATTCTCTTCTGAATTGAAGCTGAGGCATTCGGTTTGTCCCTTTTCTTGATAAAATCCATGCATTCTGAATGCTGACGTCAATAACCCAAGAAAAAATGGCCCACCACCATTTCTTGTTTCATATGCCAATCCTGTAAACGTTGACGTTTTGGTCCATGAGGTCAGTACCTCCCATCCCATGATTGTACCTGAATATAGCTTGTGGCATTTGAACCACTATATTCTTCCTCTTTTCACTCGAATACCTCTTCACACCAACAGTTTTTTCGACTCCAAATTTTCCTTCCATCTGATGAAAATTACACCAGTTCTCCTTTCAATAGCAGAAACAATCGCTCCTTTCTCCTTCTTGTCCCACTGCGCTTTGGATGGAAAATCTTTGGTTGTGTATGTTTTCAGCACTCGTATTTTCAGGACTTTACCTTTCGTATTTTTCAGGGCACGTTTCTTCGAGTTTTTATTTTGTGGTTTCCCCACTGCAGTTTTGATGACAGGCACTCTGTTCTCTCGAAATGTGCCTGTAGCCGAATAGCCCTTCTCCTTGAGAAATTGGAAAAGATTCACCCCACAAAACAGGTTGTCAAGAAATATGTTATACGGGAGAGATCGGGCAGTACCAGGCAATTCATCCAGCATTTTCACGAGTGTTGCTGCTGTTTTCCCACACAACTGGCCATGAACGGGTTCAATATTTTGGAGCTTTCCCTGGTAGAGCTGGAAGTTCATAAGGTAGCCATCGTTGGAATTGAGGGACCACTTTTTGAAACCGAAGCGAATTGGTTTCCCTTTGATGAATTGCTTCATTGGGTGGCGACCAAAATACCGCACCATACTTTCATCGTAATTGATGTTCTCTTTTGGTATCATGTGTGCCAGGAAATTGTTTTTGGCCATTTCCATGTACCTCCTCAGTTTCCACCCCTTAGCGTTTTGATCCAGTTTGGAGTTATCTTCACAGTGGAGGTACCTGAGTATAGATACAAAACGATTTTTGCGCATTGCATTACTGACCAGCTCATTGAGAACGTCGGGAGCCTGTTCCCAGAAACAACGGTTGTTGGGGAGCAAAACACTTACAATCAAAATACCAACAAAGCATTTCAGCTCTTCAATGGATATAGGGGAAATAGTGGCATTCTTCCCAGCAGCGTATCTTTGGGTCTCTGTATGCAAAAGTTCCCAGACCTCATCTGTAAAGAATTTTTCGAACAATTCTACCGCTGATTGAGTGGACGATTCATTGTGATGCTCATGGGGGAAGCTTTTCCCAGTATTGTTCTCAAAATCTCCCTCTATCCATTGGGGATTACCACGTTTTGGATCTTTTAGTTTTTGAGTGCACCATTCATCTACGCTTGCATCGCCACCCACGGGAAAGTCGTTTTTAGAAGAGGTCGCTAAATTTTCCTCAGGTTCATCTACCAGCGCTCCCACCACTGGAGTACGACCGAACGATATTACTGCAGGGGCTAGCAATTGTTTGCTTGGTAAATGAAGAATGTCCCCCTCCTCATCATCTTCATTACCTGAATCTTCAGGAGACTGTAATTGTGGTTCAGGCGGTTCCAATATACTCGAATATCAACGGGGACTTGAGGCGATAGGATTGAGATCCTGGGTATCCTGGTTCCCATCAGAAGTTCAATGGCATCTTGGAGTGACAGGCCAGGTCTGAAAAAGCAGAAAACGTGTTCAAAATCTCAATAAATACTGGATACGTGAGCCACGGAACGTTTTGACAAATCCAACTTCTCAACAGAAAAAAGCGGGCGAGTGACCAGAGGGCTAATTTGGAACACTGCACTCTCAATGCGCTCTCTGCTGCACAATTCCCTGGATTTCCCCGAGCAAACTGTTCCTTTCATCATATCTGTCTAAAAACAATGAAAAGCACTAAATAACAGGATAAAAATACATTTGGAGTACTTACTGTAATAAATTTTGAAGCCCCTCAACATCGATTGCATCACTCATTTTAGGAAATATACCATCCGCACTGTTCAGCAGATAAAACACAACTGAAAACTCCCCTAACATTGTGAAGGTTTAAACTTACTGTAAACAACAAGAAACACGGCTCAAAGTCCAAAATACAGCGAGCAGAACTCGAAATGTCAACACAAGTCTGCTGTTCCCGGAATGACCACCTGGTCACTAATGGGTTAACATAATAACTAAAATAATTATGTCCAGAATAAAAAAATAATGATGTGAATATTTACCTGCCCCTTCCAGCCACTAAATCAATTCGTGGGACCCACCTTGAAGGAGATATGAGACCATTTTGCTTTCAACAACATTCGGTTTAAAAAGAATTTTCGCTTTCTCGGATCAGCAAACAATATTTGTGTGCCTTAATTCTAAATTTTCTCATCTTTCTGATAGCTTACTTGTAGAAAAATTGTAGTTCAGTATTTGTTTTATGCACTTGTTTTGGGCAGCTTTCACAAGAAACAGTTTGGTTTTCCTATGAAAAATGACCTGCACATATTCTATATCATAAAAATACAATATATGATTAACGTTGTGTTACAACACAATAACTGCCATCCACCAGGCCTTAACTCAGTGGTTGACACGTGTAGAGTTTATGCCAGAGTACTTTGTTGTCAGTACGTGCCCAATTGGTCTTGGCGAAGGATTAATCACTAGTTGAGCAACTTTCCTGAGCTTGTGACGTTTGCGCTGGAATGATGAGACATTCAGGTGTGGAGATTGTTATACCTCCATTCGCTCACATTAGGCTGTCCTGTAGCAAAGCCACCATGGAAAAAGTCCAGACCACAAAAACAGAGAGCAGAGTACCTCAACTGCAAAACTAAATGTTTCAGCTTCGCATTACTCTATTTTCCATGTGCAGTGATTTTTATCTCGCTTTAGCGACCCACCAAATCTGTTACTAATTCAGTTCACTTCATAGAACTTACCGCAATTCTACAGAGAAAATGGTAGCTTAAAACACCAGAATTGATTGAGTCGCTCGTATTTATGTTACCATCTCCATTGAGTAATCATTGCATGGGTAATTTATGAGATAGTCTAAAGGATACGCTCGGGATTATAGTTCTGGAATTAAGGAAAATGATGAGAACAAAGATTTCGCAGAGTAAACATTGTTTGATTTCCCGTATTTTGTGAGATGTTCCTAATTATTTTATAACTATTATTAAACGACCACTGCGTAGATAATCAACACTACCATCAAGATTGTTTGAAAATGCTAGTTAATCTTACGCATTGCACAACTTTACTCAGCCCTACTAATCAAATACATTTTTCACTCAGTTTGTTTGAACTTGGTAAAATATAACTTCACGCTTTTTACTTTCCGCTACCCGAAGGGCCCAAAGAAGTAATCGGCCCAAAAAAAAAAAATTGGGTTTTCTTCGGATCTTTACGTTTCAGACCCTACAGAGTCTAAAAAACCTAATTTCGGCGTGTGGTCCGTGTGTGTGTGTGTAGTTCGATTTGCGGGAGAACGGCTGATCCGATTGAGCTGGTTCTTTTTTTGTTTTGTTCGTTATTTTTTGTAGACACCAAAATAAGGTTATGGACGATTTCGACCGATGGGAAGGGGGGGGGTACGAAAATATACCAAAAACTAGGGTTTTTCGAATTTTTCTCGAAAACGGCTCAAACGATTTTGATTAAACTCTCAAATTATCTTCTCCTAATCAATACCTAACTTTTCTTCTCCGTACATATCTCCATGAAAATACGGTGAACGGAGATATGGGCCCCTGAAGCAAAAATAGGTTTTTTACGCTTTTTGGCAAAACGGCTTCAGCGATTTTCACCAAACTCACAGGATGTTTTCAAATAGTTAATACCTACATATTGTTCTCAATAAATGATCCTGTGACGGTCCATTGAACAGAGATAAAAATCAAAATGTATCGAAAATAACGTTTTTCTGAACATTTCCGTAAATTCCAGGGTAACTTTCTCACCAGATGTGATAAATTCTAATGGAGTGTCTTTAAGTCACCCATACCAACATTTCGTTCTCCATAACTATTTCTGTATATATATGTTGAACGGAGATATAAGCCAAGTTAACTCAGAAAAGGAGATTTGTCGAATATTAATTTATCGGTATTCCAATTTTCTCAAAAACGGCTCTAACGATTTCGATCAAACATTCGGAGTACTCTCAGCTAACTAGTCTCTACATTTCGTTCTCCATAAATGTTCCTGTAGAAATGCGTTGAACGAAGATATAGCACCCGCCTATGTAGGTGGTGTTCAAACTAAAGGGGTGGCGGAAAGTTGTGTGTTGCTACGCACCAGATATTTTTACTCCGTTGTCTTTAAAACATGAAGTTCTGAAGGGAAGTCGAAAAAAATTCACCTAATTTACATGACTAAACCATAAAGGCTTATGAAAGTAATTACTAATTGAAAGCTTCCTCTTCACAAATGGGAATTGTACGCTATGATTGCCTTATTGAGAGCTAACAATATAAAAAATTTAATCAAAATCGTCAGAGCCGTTTTTGAGAAAAAAAATATTTGGTGTTTTGATCACTATGATAACTATAGTTAAATTTCGGTGGATTTTGTTCAAACCCTTATTTTGGCGTCCCATGGAGGCCTGCGGGCGAGATATCAAGTTTGAGCTGATTTGGTACGGTGGTTTTCTCTAAAAATCGTTCACAGACACACATACACAGACTGACACACAGACCATTTTCCCAAATCGTGTTTTTCGGACTCAGGAGAGTCTGAAACGTAATGATCTGAAGAAAACTCAAAACAAAATTTTTCAGCCGATTACATAACTTTCCTTTCTACTTCGTAGAGCCAAGGAAAGTAAAAAGATTAATTAATGCCCCCAAAAATTGTACGTACACCAGGTGTTCCATAGAAACAGGGGTGTAAAAACGTGAATACAACATTAGTTTATTGGAAACCACCAACAATCGAAATCAAAGCGACTAATCCAATTCAACTAAACTTCTGTTCCGGATTTCAACTAATTAACAACAGATGAAAGGAAACTGGAAGAATAGCGAGGATCATGAAAAAATGTCAGTGTTGTAGAAAATACAAAATAGAGGTTGGTCTCTTTATTATTCACAGGTCAGACTTCAAAAAAAAAAACATCAAATAAAGATAAAAATTGAAACGTAATAAAACTTGAATCTTGCTTGAATGGATTTTTTAATACATTTATCTCTTTGATTTGGTTGTCAAAGGGCCAGCCTTTATTTGTTTTTTCTTCTTTTAGGCATCTTCTTCGCCACCGCCAATGAGCATTTGGACGAGAGCTTCAGAATCAATCATGCCTTTGTCATCGATGTCCATGGCGTCGAAGGCGTCAGCGACTTCCTTCTTGGTGAACTTGTCGCCCCAAGTGAGAAGAGCGTGTTTGAGCCTGCACAAAGAGTGACGAGAGTTTTCATTAACAAATACTTGAATAGATTTTGGAGTAGTGCTGTTGGTTTATTATCATTTTGAATATTACACCTGTTTTCGGCCAGGAAAATCCCCCCCCCTCCCACTACTTCATAAAAATTTGTCACTTGGGGATTCCAAATCTAGAGTCCCTCTTCACTCCAGGCCATATGTTGTCTACAAAATCCATTCTTTGTCACAAAAATTCTATTCAGAATATAGCTGTGCCCGCAATCTGATCACCATGGTTGTTGTGGACAAAATATGGTTAAAAAAATTACGTAAAAAGGCAATTTTGGCAGTTTTATTGCAATTACGTTGTGTTTGGTGTAGTTCCCTCCGTATTTTTTTATGCTGAGTTGGATAGGACGTGTCGGAAGTGTTGAACTGCGTTTAGATACTCGTTTCCCGCAACTGCACTGCCTCCTGCCTCACTCTAACTACCTGTCAGTTCAACTTGTCACGTTGCACTAATTACCCAGCGTCACCTAGGATGTGCTACATGTATTTGAAGTTCAGCCGCTGACTCTAAGCCCCTTGTACTCGAGCGGGCCCAAAGAGCCGAGTTTTTTGTTTTGTTTTTACAAGTTGTATACAGTGATCAGAATGTTAATGTGTTTTAGGCAAATACGTGATGTTAAGTAATGCAAAGAGGCTTACTCTTCTGAGTTGATGAGTCCTTCGTTGTCAAAAGCCTTGAAAGCGTTCCTGATCACATCATCGGGATCAGAGCCTGGTAAACACGAAAATAACTTCATCAATTGAAATTAATTTATCATGACGAAAATAAAAAATGGTATGAGGGATTGATAAGAGTAAAGCTCAAAACAAAGGCTGGTTCAGTTGAAATTACCTCCAGACATTCTTTGGGCGAACAAGGTCAAGAGCTGGGTGAAGTTGACTGGGCCAGGGGCTTCAGAGAGCATGTCATCAAGCTCCTTGTCAGTGACGAGTTTACCGCACTGATCCCAAACAGCTCTAAGATCTTCCTTGCCAAGGATGCCATCCTTGTCTTTGTCCATGAGCGAGAATCCCTGCAAAATGCAAGCGACTATTGAGGATTGTTCTAAAAGCTTCTCAGAAAGTGAAATTACAATATGTTTCTTTCTCCAGGAGCTTACAGTTAGAGCAGTTTACCTCTTTGAATTCAGCAACTTGGAACTCAGTGAACATGGAGAACACAGAGGAGCCGGATCTTTTGGCCTTCTTGCTGCTCTTGGAGGATGGCCTCTTCACAGAGGCTGGAGCCGGAGGAGCTGGTGCTGGCTCAGGGGCAGGTTCTGGGGCTGGAGCAGGGGCCTCTTCTTTCGCTCCCTCATCTTTTACCTTCTTCTTCTTCTTCTTTTCCTTATCAGCCTAATGAAAGAAAGGGCTCATTAAGCTAATGAATTGGCGTGGAGTGAAATGAGCAAGAGCTCCTTCACAAATGATCGTTTTACTTTTCATAAGTCAGTTAAGTTCATTAGTTAAGGCAAATGTTAGCGTGCACACAGCGTTCCCTGGCAACTCCTATCCTAATCAGTTCTCACTCTCTCTGAAACCCAATTTTTTACTACTGCTCCATACGCAGACACTCAAGATGGGAAAAAAGACACCACTATGCCAAAACTTTGAAAGTCGAAATGATGGGCTTAACATTAAATTGTTTAACTTTTCTAAACCTTGAGCTTGAGAGAGTTCAACTACCAATGGTTCGAAGATTTAACTTATTGCAATCGTGTTAAACGAAAAAAAGACAAAATGCGTTAAGGTCTTCAAGTTTTGAGGCCTATTGAGTCCTAAATTTCCTGCTGTGGTCTGTAGTTCAATCTGCTGAATGCGCTGAACCGATCGAGCTGGTTCTTTTTCATTTTTGTTTGTAATTTTTTGAGGACGTCAAAATAAGGTTATCAGCAATTTCCATAGTGGGTAAGGGTGTGGGGGACCAATTATACCAAAAACTTGGAATTTTTTTTTTAAATCGCTTCGACGATTTTGATTAAACTTTCAAATTATCTTCTATTAGTAACCAACTTTTCTTCATGATAAATATCGCCATGAAAGTTTGGCGGATGGAGATATGGGCTTATACAGCACAAATAGACTTCTTTCACTTATTGCCAAAATGGCTTCAGCGATTTACACTAAACTAACAAGATGTCTTTAAATGATTACTACCTATATATCATTCTTCCTTTGGAAGCCCATTGAAAACACGATATAAAATCGTGTTTTAAACATATTTACACAACTACCAGAGTAACTACTTCACTGGATTTGGTCAATCTTACAGAGTCCGTTCTAGCAATCTATACCTACATCGATAAATGTTTTCATAGAAATGCATTGAAGGAAGATACAGCGCCCGAATGTATAGAAGCTCGTTGAGTTTACAGGGCAAGTTGTGTGTTGTTACGCACCAGATACTTTTATTGTATTGCATTTGGTTTGGAAATTCGAAATAGTTTCACAATTGAAACGTTGTGGTGAGATGGAATTTTACGGAGCCCCTGCAAAATATCTCTGACTCTAAACCAACTTGACTGAAATTCCCCAGGCACCAAAAACAAAACGCGCGCTGATATTTTTAAGGCGATGTACAGCAGTAAGTTCTGAATAGCTCTCTCGCGTAACTGCTATGGCATTTGGACCAATTAGGTCACTATTTACCGAGTTTTTATTTCATCCGTGAAAACAAGACCTTCGGAGCTAGAGTTATGATCGTTATTTGGATGTCATTTTCAGGATTTCGGGTATGAATACTCGTCTTGAAATCCATAAGTGGCGATATTCCTATTAGAACTGGTCTATTTGTTCTCACTGATGTATTGAAGTTGCATCCACACAAGCTCCTGCCGGGTGAAGGTGGCCTCACATTTGCCGCTTCCTCTGATGTGACCAGTCAGAATGAAGTAATAATAACAATTTGGACTCAGTGGTGCTAGAGCCCTAATTTCAAAAACTAAATTAGTAATAAGCTTTTCATTAAAAAATTGCCGCCACTCAGCGGTTTTTGGTCGGGACCATTCTACGAAATGTTCCCAACCGAATTTGAAGTACCACCAGGTGCTTTTGCTGTGTAGCAAACGTGAACGTGAGAATTAGAAGAAATAATTGTGTGCGAGCTCACTTTTTACTTTACTTTTACTTTTTGCTCTACGAAGTAGAAAGGAATGTTATGTGATCCATTGAAGAGAAAAATGGGGAATTTCTCTTCACTTTTCAACGTTTCAAGGGCTGCCAAGTCAGAAAACCTTTATTTGGGACAATTTTGGGGTCTGTGCCTGTGATTGATATTAAAAGGCTGTACCAAACCAGCTCATGTTTGATATCCAACCCGCAGGTCATCTTTGCACACTGCATTTTTTTCTCAAATATGGCTTGAGTTTTTTTTGTATGGACAGCTCCTATTGATGGGACAATCGTATAATTATACAGCACAATAAATTACCAAACATTTTCGATTCTGGCGCAGTTTTTTTTTCTTATAAACTCCGCTCAAATGTTACCGGAATCTCCAGAAAAATTGAAGGGGGTAGTGGGATAACGTATTTATACGATGAGAGTTAATCATTGCTCGTAACATATATAGGAGCTACTGCAGGAATTCCGGATTTCAACCCGATACTTCTAGAACAGTGATTATTATTGTTCTGAAACAATTGTGTTTACAGTCTCACTAATTCTCTTTTTATTTTCCGCTACCCGAAGGGAAGGAAGATTTGCGGGAGCACGGCAGATCCGATTGAGCTCGTTCTTTTTTTGTTTTGTTCGTTATTTTTTGTAGTCACCAAAATAAGGTTATGGACGATTCCGGCCGATGGGAAGGGGGGTGGGGGACAAAAATGTACCAAAAACTAGGGTTTTTCGCATTTTTCTCGAAAACGGCTCTAACGATTTTGATTAAACTTTCAAATTATCTTCTACTAATCAATACCTTGTCTTCTACTAACTTTTCTTCTCTATACATATCTCCATGAAAATACGGTGTTCCGGAGATATAGGCCTATGAAGCAAAAAGATGTTTTTTACGCTTTTTGGCAAAACGGCTTCAAAGATTTTCACCAAACTCTCAGGATGTTTTTGAATAGTTAATACCTACATATTGTTCTCAATAAATGATCCTGTGACGGTCCATTGAACAGAGATAAAAATCAAAATGTGTCGAAAATAACGGGAAGGAATGCTTTCTCAAAAACGGCTCTAACGATTTGGATTAAACGTTCAAATTAACTTTTACTGATCCATACCTAACTTTTCTTCTCCATACATATCTCCATGAAAATACTCTGAACGGAGATATGGGCCCTTGAAGCAAAAATAGGTTTTTAACGCTTTTTGGCAAAACGGCTGCAGCGATTTTCACCAAACTCACAGGGTGTTTTCAAATAGTTAATACCTACGTATTGTTCTCAATAAATCTTCCTCTAAAAGTCCATTGAGCAGAGATAAAAATGAAAATGTGTCGAAAATAACGTTTTTTCTAACATTTCCGTAAATTCTGGAGTAACTGCTTCACCAAATTCGATCCATCGTTCAGAGTGTCTTTCAATCACCCATACCCACATTTCGTTCTCCACAATTATTTCTGTAAATATATGTTGAACGGAGATATAAGCCAAATTAACTCAGAAGAGGAGATTTGTCGAATATTAATTTATCGGTATTCCAATTTTCTCAAAAACGGCTCTAACGATTTCGATCGAACTTACAGAGTACTCTCAGCTAACTAGTCCCTACAGTTTGTTCTCTATAAATGTTTCTGTAGAAATGCGTTGAACGAAGATATAGCGCCCGCATATTTAGCTGGTGTTCGAACTTAAAGGGGTGGCGGAAAGTTGTGTGTTGCTACGCACCGCTCGTTAATGATTGCTCAGCAGTGGTCGTGGCACAAATATGAGCACCACAATAAATTCTGCAACTATAAACACTACCACCGTGAAGTTAATGGCCAAGTTAAAATAAGTTGCATCAGTAATAAATGCTGTGATAACCAGCGAATTGACGTTTATGAAAGTTGTGTGATGAGTCGCCTCAGGTATATTCTTAACATGCAATTTGCAATTGGGTTTTGTGCTCGTTCGCATTAAATTTAAAAATGAAATTAGTATTTCTAATGTTCTCCGTTACTCGTGCTTTGGAAGGCGCCACTGGTTCCTTGTTTTCAGGTTATTTAACGACTCAATAATTTCTGATATTTCGAATGCGTAATTTTATTTTCATATCTTTATGCGCGTTTAATTTGTAATCTTTCGATGCATCGCAATTCCTTGGAATGAACTTGTGCGTGCGGCAGGTCTCAAAAAGTGAGGCTTTCATTGCATGTCTTTACAATCGCATCTCTCTCACGTTGATGCCCAATCAGTTTAAGTACGTAAGAAAAGTACGTCCAACTAGCCAAAAGCACCGTTTCACTTGAAGAGCTTGTTCAAAGCACAAGGTGCAGTATTTCTAATTATAAATTATTCATAAACCAGAACAGAGCAATTCAAATGAATTCGAAAGGCGTCGGCGTCGATTCGAAAAAACTCCCTTTGATCGAAGAAGGTTTTAAAACGAAAAACCCTCCAATAAAACAAATATACTCCCCGAAGAGCTGAACCATTAAAAAAAAAAAAAAATCCCCCGAAGGTGTCAATTTTCCTAGGAAAGTGAGAGGGGAGGTGCCCCTGGACTCAAATAGAAGTAGCCTAAACTGGCGAGAAGCGCGAGTCTGGCAGCCGGCCATAAGACGACGAGCTGGAATGATCCCAGCTCTGGGTTTCCCGAAGCCTATTTCTGGAATGAGGGCAGGAAAATAATTCGCGGAGCTTGGAAGAATCGTGAAAAAAAACTCTGAGTCGGCTCATTTACTTTCAAATCCCAGAAGTTTCATCGTTGAAGCTTAAAAGGCCTTTGTGTCAATATTTGGAACATATCGTGCCTAAGGATAAATACATTCACACCTTGCTTAAGGGTTAATCACAAACTATACACAAAGAGCTAAAGAGAACCTCGATTGCTCACTGTTTCATACCAACCTAATGTTCAAAAAGCACTTCGTGTTTTTTTAAATTTCCAAAAGTTTATTTAATCTACATTTTGCGTTAGTTGAAACCTTAAATTTTTCGAATTTTCTTGGAAAACGGCAGCCTTGGTGGCTCACAGTAGTACTAGAAGCTTATTCAAGCAGGCAGTGTCACGAAAGTCTTGTCAGAAACTTAAAAGCCTTTTTTAAAATTATTATCTGTGAAAAAAGTCGCCTAGTTTCAAGAGTTGAGAGTTCAACTTTTTTTGCAATGAAATTCAAAGTTTTACCATGAAACTCAAAATGTTTACTATGAAATCTGAATGTTTACTATCAAGTTAAAATGTCAACGATCGCTTCTAACAAAGTTCGAAAAATTTTAAAAATTCAATCGACATACTCATTTTTAAAGTTCATAACTTAATGAGTGAACTGAATTGAAATTGCAAGGGCATTATGCACCCAATAGTTAATCAATACAATTTCTTCAATTAATTTCGAGTTCCTTAAGCACAAAAAATGAGTAGCAATCAGAGGGAATAGGGGGTTAGTTCAGCAATTACTAGTGATTCTAAACTTGGAAAGACAAACATTATCTCTCACTTAGACTGCTCCGGTAGATTAATCCGAAAGGAGTTCATCATGCACTGCACTTTGAAGCGAGTCCGAATCACTAGCAATCACTGGATGAGCTCACAATTACATCAAAATTTTGGGAGTTCCAACTTTCCACACTTTGAACGTTGCGGAGGACTTACCATGGCGAAGTGTTGTTAGAATTCCCTCAGGCCCGACTGGACTCCCTCCTGGCACCCCTATACGATTTTGTTCGTCTCCCCACTTCTTTTCAAAACCCTTCCCCCGAGGCTCGAAGTTCTATAATTAAACTAAGGAATCGTCCCCGACGCCCGGCCATCCCCTCCAAAGCCATATATAGAGAGGGAGGCCTTGTTTTCAATGAGAGAACAATGAGCCAAAAAAAGTACGTTTGATTACATTTGAAAGTTGGCTTTTGCTTGCGGGAGGGGAGTGGGGAGGGCAGTACTATCGACTGAATGTGGGGTTAATACTGAGTGGAAGTAATTAAATGAGATGGTAATTGAATCCTTTTGATTGGAAGACCATTTCGCTCAACGTCTCTCGAGGAAAGCTAGTTAGGATAAATCGTGTAACTGATGCACATAGTTCCCTACGGTAAATGAAATACAGGTATCATGAAATACTTAAGTTTGTAGGATATTTGCCCAGATGAGAAAGCAAAGTGCACACATAGCCGAATTGGTTATGTACTATGCCTTCATTACGAGCAATTAGCAAGGCCACTAGGGGGGTGAATTATGTGACACTATCCTCGTGTACAAGGCCATTTACTTAGGCGTCATTAGCTACTACCTCGTCGTCTAGGGTAGCAAACTTAGCCAATCAAAGAAAAGTGTTGTCCCAATCGTAGAGAGTTGAGCTCTTGTACTGGCAAGGCAGCATTCACTGAAGCACTCCCAGTGATCTTTGGTCAGACCTTTTCATAAAATGATAGCTAGCCACGCTACATAACATAAATGGCTAGCAAAATGAAAATCTTCGTCAATGGGTCGTAACAGGTAGGAGTTTTGAATGTCATGGGGGAAGGTGGAATGAGTCAGACCACTGGATGAGCCAGTTCCTCTCAGAACATGGCAACTGCAGTTCTCGCTTATTCTTAATGACTCTCCACCCTGCACTCCTTGTGCTTCCAATGCAGGGGAAACAAGAAACCACGAGCTGCTCCACTGTAGTTCTTGCAACAAGCGATGGTTATTGAAAGAGCAGCCAAACCCTCAGTTTGTGAAGAAGGTTATGACAAAAAACGAAGTCACAGATGATCTCTCCCATTGAAACTTGCCAATAAGTAGTCAGATTAGGTGGGAAACCAGATTAGGAACCCCTCCTGGATGGTGCGGATTCCCTAGGGTCATACCTCTGCCTGGTAATAGGTCTGTTTCGTTATTTGATGACGTGGTTATATCAGTTATGGAAGTTGCAGTTTGATGACGAGGTTATATCCTCGACGAGGGTTATATCAGTTATGGAAGTTGCAGTTTCGCTAATATGCACACGGCCAGCCACTGCAGCATCCTTCTAACTCAGACCTACGAAGGTATGGCAGGTATTTGGTCGTCACTCAGTCCCCTGGTACAGAGCTGTTGCCTGCGTGTTACAGCGTGGAGGTGACCACCTGAGGAATCTAGTACTGTGGGAGGAGTTCTTAATCTGGTTTTCCATCTGACACATGGGCAACAGCTCTCTTCCTGGGGATTGAGTAAATTACGACTTGTCATACTTCCACAGGTCTGGTTTCAGTGGACCCGGGTATATGCCCGTGCTCTCACATGATAGTGAAACCACCAACTTCTTGACTTTCTGCTCATAAAACTCTTATGGGTGTTAAGTAATTCGTACTACTGGTTACTTAAACTTCGTAGTTTTGAAGTTATCAGATCCAGTGTTGCAGCTCTCCCAAGTTTTCAAAATTTGCGAGTCTGGAAGTGGAAGATGTGGGGGATAGTCGAACCATTGTGTCCCTACGTGTCTCACTTATGGATGCTTTTTTACTCATTATAAAGTCCTCCATCCAGCCAAGAAAGCTTGCCACCCTGGTCTGCCTTTTACCTCCTGATTGTCCATAGTGACCTTGGTTTTTAGAATCATCTCGGATACTGACTGCATGAGACTCTTGGGCAACACTTTATGATTGAGGCACTTTGGTATCAATGGTGTAACTTCAATGTAGGTACACCTTAATTCTCCATGTCCCTTGAGGAACTGGGCCTGAGCCATTGACTAAGTGCTGAAATCACCTGTCTGGTCCACCTCCCCTCCCTAGGCTGTATACCATTCGTCTTGCTACCTCCCAAGGGTCCCCCTCTTTCTCTTCTTCTGGTTGCTGTACTCCAGTTGCCCCCTAATGGATACAGCTTTTTCTGCTAAGTTGCCAGAAGGTGTATTGGGATAACACTGAACCCCGACAACACTGCCTCCTCCTGAGAAAACATACAGTATGAGCACCTCCTCTGCACTACATGGGAATACTATTGTAAGAAAGATGGTCAGAATCAAACGAAGGTAAATTTATGACTTCACAATCCGCGATCGAACAATCAACTGGCCTTAACGACAATAACACAACTCGTCACCAAGCAGCAAACAGCTGATACAAGTTCAACAACATCTAGTGTAGTAACATTCCAACATCACCCTCTTCTTTCTTTTAAAGAGCCCTTTCCCGCCTCTTCAGATGCACCTGGAACGAAGTATGGTCGAATACGGTCAACGTGCACTACCATCTTTTGGCGCTTAGGAGTAACAAGTCGAACAATTATGTCGGAGATGCATTTCACTATTTTGCATGGACCAATCCACGGGCGCTGGAGTTTAGGAGAGCGCCCAACGTATCGACGGGGATAGTGCAGCCATACCTGATCTCCTGGTTGATATCGGCTTCCTGTCGCGTTTTGATCGTAGCGTCGTTTGGCTTCTGCTGCTACCTTCCCCATGGACTCGCGAGCAATATCATGCGTGTCTTGTAATCGCTGCCTAAGATCTATTGCAAACTGTGTCCGAGTCTTACTTTCAGGGGCCACACCTGTAAGCAGATCTGCCGGAACAGTCAATTCTCGACGAAATACCAACATTGCAGGAGAGAATCCTGTTGACTTGTGGACTGAAGAACGGTAGGCAAGTAGAGCCAAGGGAAGCCTTTGATCCCAGTCACGCTGGTGATCGGCAACAATCTTTGAGAGCATTTCTCCAAGCGTTCGGTTGAACCGCTCAACCAATCCATCACTCTGTGGACGTAAAGGCGTCGTTCGAGTTGCAGTGATGTTCAGAATTTTCATCACTTCCTGAAAAACTGCGGATTCGAAGTTCCTACCCTGATCTGTATGTACTTCAAGGGGAAGCCCAAATCTGGAAAATACGTGGTGTATCAGCCCTTCCGCTACAGTTTCTGCCTTCTGGTTAGGAACTGCGAACGCTTCTGGCCATCAACCAGGAGATCAGGTATGGCTGCACTATCCCCGTCGATACGTTGGACGCTCTCCTAAACTCCAGCGCCCGTGGATTGGTCCATGCAAAATAGTGAAATGCATCTCCGACATAATTGTTCGACTTGTTACTCCTAAGCGCCGAAAGATTGTAGTGCACGTTGACCATATTCGACCATACTTCGTTCCAGGTGCATCTGAAGAGGCGGAAAAGGACTCTTTACAAAGCTGCAGAGTAGTCTTACGCCAAGTCAACTGGAACCAGTTCGACTGTTGTTAAATGAGTTCTCAGATGTATTTTCTACGCAGAAAGCTGATTTGGGTCAAATGAAGGATATAGAGCATTGTATCGAAGTCCTCACAGATTCGCCCATACCCCAAGCTCCACGACGTATTCCACCTCATAGGCTTCGGGAGGTAGATGAACGACAATAACACAACTCGTCACCAAGCAGCAAACAGCTGATACAAGTTCAACAACATCTAATGTAGTAACATTCCAACACTATCATCTATGATCTAAGGTTAAAAACATTAGGCAGCAGTGTTTGTCCTCACGAGCTTCACATCCTAGCTTAGTAGACGTCTCTATCATAAGGTGGTTTTCATTATTGCTCTCATCAGTGAAAGGGCTCTCTGTCTTGTATTACATGGAGCACCTGCTCTTCATTCCACCACACTCTCACTCCCTTCAACAGTGCAGGTTGGTGCCATGGCCTCGCTAAGTTCAGTGCCCTAGATGAATATTTTCAGTGTTTTGTTGACTCCCTCATCTCAATACTACTTCTATGTGTCAATTGGTTTATGAAACAGTAACGTTAAGAACAATTCAATTTCCTTATATCAGTCAACTGTCGTGGAGGTTGCAGTTTCGCTATGATGCAAGAGCCTTGCCCTCACTCAGCATCCATTGAGATTCAGACCAGTGGACATAGAGCCGGTTGTCATTTTGCCAGTCTCCCGGTGGAGAGCTGTTGCTTGTGTGTTACCGCCCAGATGTTACATTTCGGCAGTTTTATGCATTCACGTCGTGTTTGGTCTCGTTTTCTCGGTATTTTTTTATGCTACGTCGAATGAAACAAGTCTCAGAGGTGTGCGATGAAACCACAGAGAAAGTCTACATGATCAATTACAAAAAATTTCAGCCGATGGAGTCAAGACTTGACAAAACTGTGAAGTGGGAGCAATTGTTTGATCATATGAATTACGATAAGAGTTGGTAGCTCAACGTTTAGACCTAAGGCATAAAGAAAATAGGCAATACTTGCTTAACTGGCAAATATTGTCACCAAAATGAAAGATTTCACTGTAATGTACGTGTATAACAACAGTCACTGCCAACAACAGTGTTCGAACCTTCAAACATAGAATCAATTTTTGGATAAATTTCCAAGGAAAACCGAATTTTTCTCTCTCGTCGACGATTTTTTATTTAAGAGCAATACATTGATCCTTGAAACAAGTTGTACGAATAATTTGAAGCTTATCGACATTATCTTCACAGGTCAAGTCGTAATGCTGCAGGAATACCCCCATGGTGGTCCACCCGCTCAATATAGCCAAAGAGCCGATTGAGTCATGTGCTAGAACTTGCTGCTGACAGAAAACCTCACTGACTCAACCTAGAAATCGAATTTCAATGGCAGGTTACTCACACTTTGGGGTCCGGTTGGAAAACAACGAATTACATGTCCTCTACGCGACATTTCGTAACTGGATTCTCTATGCCCCCACTAAACTAAGTGCCGAAGCTAAACTGTCTCCAGTTGTCGAATATTGAACCTGACAATTGTGACTGCTGAAGCAACTTCATCCTACATATTGAGTCCACGCGCTTTGCCAAAGTCTAAGTCATCTGAAAGTAAATGGAGGGTTTTTTGTTTTTGCCAAAATTACTATAATCGTAACGTTTTGGATTGAACTCAGTGTCATCAGGATTCAAAACATATGCAGAGCTCTGCACAACCAGTTCGATGACAATCCATTGAAGCGAAATATGAGTCAACTTAAATTTTTCAACCTTTCAGGTTTTTACATTTTTACTTTCCTTGTCTCTGCAAAATAGAAAGGGAAGTTATGTAACCTGCTGAAAAAAAAAAAAAAAAAATTTGTTTCCTTCAGATCTTTACGTTTGAGACCCTACTGAGCCCGAAAAACATTATTTGGGAAAATGGTCTGTGTCTCAACGATTTTTAGAGAAAACGACCATACCAAAGCAGCCGACTTGATATGTAGCCCGCAGGTTACGATGAGAAGCCAATATAAGGGTATTAACAAAATCCACCAAAAGTTAACTATAGTAATCATAGTGATCAAAACACCAAATATTTTTTTTCTCAAAAATGGCTCCAACAATTTTGATTAAATTTTCTATATTGATAGCTCGTAATAAGACAATTATACCATGAAATTCCCATTTGTGGGAAAATGACGAAAGCAGCACAATAAATTACCATAAGTTTTGACGAAAATTTTAGCGTGATTTTTTTTCTTATTAACTCCGCTGAAATGTCACTAATGTTAAAAAAAAAAAGGTGTCGTAGTCCAATCCACTACCTAAAGGGTGAGCGTTTAAAAACGTTCATAATATATAAGGGGGTCACTCCAGAAATTCCGGAATGTCAACTACCGCTTACTACCAGTTTACAGGGTTTACCCAATTAATTACTATTGAGTGATTACTATCCACTAAAAAAAATCGTGTTTAAAGCCTCATTAATTATCTATGTACCAATTGCTCAATAATGGTCAGGGAATGAATACGAGCAGCACAATAAATTCCGGAACTGTAAGCGCTACCGCTTCTGACTACCTTGAAGTGTTGTTTGACTAAGTTCAAATGAACTGAGTGATAAATGAATTGAGTAAGTAGAAAAAGCTGTGTACAAAGTGAATTGACGTAGAGCTAAGGAAAGTAGTAAACATCCCTGAGATGACGTGAGTTGGGATCTTAACAATCGTGCTGATCTTACATTGAAATGATCGTCGATCTTAATTTTGTACTAGAAAACGCTTGAACAAAAAGATTTTGGGTTCGAGATCCGACTATCGAGACAATTGATAAGTTCGATTGCCGTGTCTGGAGGTATTTCAAAGATGAAGTAACACAACACTCACCGGGTCGACATTATTGGGGCAAGGCTATTTCGGTCGTTTCCCTTGGCATTCTTTCCCTGCTCTTCATCCACATCACATGTTCCGACACCCACAAAAAACGGTTTGGTGAGAAGCACCTCACAACTTCACTTATCCTAACAAATGTTGAGTTAGTGGAAGCGTGATAATTTGCAGCTGCCCCTGAGAGCACAAGCTTAATGTAAATACTGACAAATAATAAGTAATAATAATAATAATTTGTGAGCTTTTTGCTTTTATTACACTCCACTACCCAAAAGCCGCAAACAAGATTTTTAGCAATTTAAAAAAAAAATTCGAGTCTCCTTCAAATCATCAGTCGTGAGGCCCACAGAATCGAAAAATCTAAATTCCGGTGCGAGGTCTGCAGTGGGATTCACAAGAAAACGGCTAGGCGATTAAGCTTTTTTAAAATTTTTTTAAATGAGATTTTGAAGGGCTCTTAGGTGCACAGTGTAGTGTCTCAAATTAAATTAACAACCCATGTAGTATGGAAGAACGAATCTCCTCTCCTCTCTGATATAAGTAGTCTATGCTCCGCTGGTACCATGTTTAGTGCCAGGGAATAGAGTTGACTGGGATTGTCAGTAGGCCTTTTAGTGGCGAGACATTCTCAGCCACCATTGCTCACTTGAGTCAAATGAGAGTCGCCCTAAGAACAGGTGTGAGTTGAACGCTCCATAGCAGCTACATGACTGTCCATGGAGGGCAGGATGTTGTGTACGTGAGGCGCTGTCACTCTTGTGTTCCATCTCGCCCACCATTGCGCCACAACCCAGGTGCGGGCGAGTTTGACATACAGCATCATACCAGAGCTCCTCTTTACATGCGCTTGTGGGCAGCAGCAACGTCTAACATTGGGGGATTCCAACAAGGACCTGCTGTGCTAGAAGGGACATAATACGTTATATCTGCATGAGTGCAAGGAGGACGTTACGCTGCATTGTGTGAATCTTGCTGCGAGAGGGCGCTCCCCACATCTTTTTCAAAATGTGCTATAAGGGCTACACACTTGTCCCATAGCTGGATCAGGTACATTGTTGGACGACCTCGTAGGCAAAGGACTACACCCAGATAAATCGCTGTTCGAAGTAGTGGGACAGCAGTGCCAGGTGAGACTTCCAGGGTGCAGATGGTAGGCATGGCCCAGATCGCACAACCATCATTTGGGTTTTGGATGCTGGTGGACAAGAATGCACCTAAGACAGTGGACTGTGAGTAGAGTGAACAGGCTCAAAGCCAAAATCTGCCACAAGGATAGCAACCAATGAAAAATATGATAGAGTGGAAAATGAACCAGTTTCCTCTTAACAGGATCAGGGACAAGCCAACCTTTATGATGAAATGTTCCGGGATGCGAAAATGCCCAGACAGGAGAACGACTTGCGTCCAACAAAGACATAAAATAAGTTTAAAACAGCAGGAATAGTTTCGCTCATGTCGCATTGGTAGAACTGGAGAAAAAAATCATACTTGCCGCCTTGAAGCGCTCGCAAGGCAGAGATCAGGATCGAACAGATGCTGCCAGTTAAGAGCACCTGTTGTCGGCCTGTTGCCAGCTGAATGAGGAGCTTGGCTGTTCCTACCATAGTAACCATGCCACTATGTTCATATTCTGTCCAAGTACTGGAGAAGGATGGCAGAAATCTCATTGCAGCGAGCTTCACCGCTATTAATTATAAATACGAATAATCAGCGGGTTTATGTGGAATAAATTCTACAGCACTAAATAGATGTACAACTTTACTGTAACACATCTCGATTAAAAAACGATGAGACGTCTAACACAAAACAACAACAAAAATTGAGGAATGGCTGGGTTGATTTGTGTGAACATGAGAAAGTGAGGAGTCGAATCTCATTGGATGCTGCTGCGAGGCTTCAGCTCTTCGAAACAGGAGCGCAAGAAAATGTAGTTCCTCTTCATTGGATTGTAGTACTCGTGGCCCTGCAAATCGAAAATGAGCTACAGAACACGAAAAAAGTATTTGCAGTCGAAGATATTGTTGTGTGGTCATGTCACGAATGTGTACAATGAAATAATAACGATCTGTGTATTTAGTTCGAAGGAGAGTCTCTGATCTTAGTTATTTATGAGCTGATTAATGATTTCTGTATGTAGTTCTTCTGGGCGACAGACATACAGCTCTAACCAGCTCAAAGGACACGTTGGAGCTTCCGTGTTGGGGGCTTGCAAATTAAAACAACTACAGTTACTTTTCTTCACACTGTCCAATGCACATCATCTGTATCTTTCTACTCTGCGCAACTTCTCTCCATCTGGTGGAAGTTCCCCATTCCACATTTTCCCTCATCTTCATTTTGGTTCATTATTCATTCTGAACCTATGTTTTTGGTCAGGCAAAGTTGTTTTACAACCAACTGTCAGTTCGACTCATCACATCATGCCCATTGCCTGGCGTCACTCAGAAAACGTCAATTTTCGCTGTTCCGTAGTAGTCAGGTCGCGTTTCGTATCGTTTGCTAGTATTTTTGGATGCTGAATCGAATGGGTTGGGTCTCGGTGGTCAGAGACTTTGTCAAACTGTGCAAGACAACAATAAACCGTTTTTCTATTTCTAGCGTTAGTAAATCAAGCTTGGACCTTTTCCGTTAGAGACCCACCAGCCATCTCAGTGGACCACCAACTGAGAAAGGGGGCTCGATTGCGGAACCAGTAAACAACAACACAACTTCATGTCAAATGTATCGTTCAGGGGACATAATATGGCAATTTATTCAAATACATTTTCATAAGGGTCTCGCTGAGCAACGCTGACGCCACATTAACTCGCAGTGATTAGGGCTAGTCGACGAGTGCTCCATTGCACAGCTCGCATCATCGGGCCAACAAAATCGTTAAATGATAGAAGTTCGGGACCTCTACCAGCAGTCCGTACACGCTCTATTGATCTGATATAGTTTTAGTACCAGGAGCAACCCTTTCTGCGGTTGTGGGGATCAGCGTAGCAGATGTTCGATCGGACACGACTAAAATAAAAACTTCATGGGAAAAATGGGTCATGTGATGGGCCGGTGGGACTCTAAGAGTTTAACGGAAAAGTTCCACTTATTCGAGTCAAATTGATACAACCATTTATTGTAGAACAGCTAAGAACAATATTAGTTTATACTTAGAACACGTACAACAATATTTATGGGAAGAATAGAATGTATAAGAATGTGTTACGACAGTGAAAGCAAGGGCAACAGCCAAGTAAGTCTTACAGAAAATTGAGTTTTTAAAAAAGCCAATAATTTTAAGAAAATTGTGAAATACGTTTCCATAAATATTTCCATGAAAATTGGGTGAACAGAGATTTTGTGGATTCAGGCCAAGCGGGTTCAACAATTTTCACCAAACTCACAGGATAGTTGCAAATAGATAATACCTGTATATTGTTCTCAATAAATGTTCCACTGACAGTCCATTAAACAGAGATAACAATCAAAATGCGTCTAAAATCATGTTTTAAACAAACATTTTCGTAATATCCAGAGTAACTGCTTCACTGCATTTGATCAATCTTATGGAGCGTGTTCTAGCAACTTATACCCATATTTTGTTCTGCGCAACTACTTCTGTATTTATCTGTTGAACGAAGATATGGCAGCAGGTCGTCGAATTTACAAAATTGTGTGTTGCTATCTGATATTTTTACTTTCCTTGGCTCTACGAAGTAGAAAGGAAAGTTATGTAATCGGCTGAAAAAAAAATTTTGAGTTTTCTTCAGATGTTTACGTTTCAGACCCTCCTGAGTCCGAAAAACACTATTTGGGAAAATGATCTGTGTGTCTGTGAACGATTTTTAGAGAAAACCACCGTACCAAATCAGCTCAAACTTGATATCTCGCTCGCAGGTTACCATGGGACGCCAAAATAAGGGTACGAACAAAATCCACAGAAATTTAACTATAGTTATCATAGTGATCAAAACAACAAATATTTTTTTTCTCAAAAACCGCTCTAACGATTTTGAGTACATTTTTAATATTGGTAGCTCTTAACATGATAATTATACCATAAAATTCCCATTTGTGGGAAAATGACGAGAGCAGCACAATAAATTATCAAAATTTTCGACGAAATTGATTTTAGCGCGGTTTCTAGAGAAAACAACCGTACCAAATCAGTTGAAACTTGATGTCTAGCCTACAGGTTACCATGGGACGCAAAAATAAGAGTATGGGCAAAATCCACCGAAAGTTAACTATAGTTATCATAGTGATCAAAACACCAATTTTTTTTCTCAAAAACCGCTCTAACGATTTTGATTAAATTTTTTATATAGATAGCTCTTAATAAGATAATTATACCATAAAATTCCCATTTGTGGGGAAATGACGAGAACAGCACAATAAATTATCAAAATTTTCGACGAAAAGCGTTTTTGCCGTGGTTTTTTCCTTTTAAACTCCGCTGGAATGTTAGTAGAATGTTAAAGAAAATCGGTACTGTAGTCCAATCCAATACCTGTAGGGTAAGTATTTAAAAACGCTCATGAGATACATGGGGCTCACTCCAGAAATTCCTGAATTTCAACTACCGCCGTTTCGCTTTCTACCAGTTCTAAACTTTTTACCCAATAACTCTGCAAAAGTAATTACTATCCTTCTCAGAAAAATTTGTGGTTACAGCCTCATTAATTACCTGTGTACCAATTGCTCAATAATGGTGTTGCAATGAGTACGAGCAGCACAATAAAATCTGGAACTGTAAGCGCTACCGCTTCCTGCTGCCGTAAAGCGTTGTTTGACCAAGTTCAAATTAACTGAGTGATAAATGAATTGATTAAATAGAATTAACCATGTACAAAGTGAATTGACGTAGAGCTAAGGAAAGTTGTGTGTTGCAACGCACCAGATATTTTTGACACGATTAGAATACTCTCCCTACTCTTTAGGTAGCGGAAAGTGAAAACGGGTTCGAACGTCTCAATCGTCGAATTATGCGAGAAAAACAAATCTTATTGAATTGGACGGAGACAGCGGAGCAACGAAGTTCTCTCTTGGCCTAATAAACAATTTGGCAGGCGCCCTCGACGTGTTGTCCCGAGTCAATTATAGACCCCACGCTCGCCATTTTAGGTAACGTGCATTAAACTAACTTCGATTGTTCCTGCAACTAAACGTCGATCGCACGTCAAACTGGAAAAAAAAAAAAAAAATGTCCGCTCAAAGACCTATTTTTATAAATAGCTCCGAATCCGGACAAACTATAAATAACGAGCGGAGGGAGGGCAACAACTGCGATTCGGAACGGAAAAATGAAACTACTGAACCGAAGTATTATTTCCACTGTACTCTCCTAACCCGATTAGTTCGCATGCAATCGTTGATTTGTGAATATGTGCTTTCCCCTACCCACGAATTCCTTTCACAAGATAAAACATATTTTGATACAAATGTTACTTCAGAAAGTTGCTCTTTTAAAAAAGAAGAATAACTGAATAACACACCGACGTTTTCGACCAGGAACATTTTTTACACCCCCCCCCCTCCGTTCAAAATTTAACACTACGTTTTAAGGCATAGGGATTCAATGCCCGTTCCGCCCTCCAGCCATATTTTGCTTTTAACGTGACCAATCCGTTCTTTCGTACAAAAATTCTATTAGGGATCTATTTGTGCCAGCCCACTCAACAATGCGACCAGACGAAACCCGTGGTTGTTATAAGCAAAAGATGGCTCGAAAAAAACAAAGTTACGTCGTTTTACTTTCCACTACTCAAAGGGTAAGGAAAGTACTAAAGTTAACGAACCTGTTGGGTGAGTCAGTCTCCTCTGGCTGGTGAGTTACTGTGGGCAAGCGCTTTCGATGTAAAGACATCATCGTCTGGCCGTTAAGTGAGGAAAGTATTGCGATCGTGTCAAAAAAAAAAGACGTTGAGATTTCTTCAGAAACCTAATTTCAGCACGTGGTCAACATATGTGTGTGGCTGTTGCTCAATTTGCGGGATACCAGCTGAACCCATTGATTTGGTTCTCTTCTGTATTGTTTGTTATTTTTTAAGGACGGGAAAATAACGTTATGAGCGAACCTATACTTGTATATAAATGTTTTCATAGAAACGGATTGAACGCCGAATATATAGCAGGTCGTCGAGTTTACAGGAAAGTTGTGTGTTGTTACTCATCAAATACTTTCTATTTTGAGAAGTAAAATTTGGTTTAGATACTCGACATAGGTCGCGTGTAATTCGAAGGAACCACTGCAGAATTTCTCTGACTCGCACTTCGCACTTCCCTGATTTCCCAACTAGACATTAGTTTCCCAGGCACCAAAAATAAAACTTGCACTGATATTTTTACAGCAGTACAGCAGTTAGTTCTGAATAGCTCTCTGACAGTCCACTGAGAAGTAAAACGCAAAATGTGTCCAAAATAGTGTTTTTTGAAAATGACAGAACATGATTGTAGCTCTTAGCCGTAACGGCGCCGGGTTTTTCGGTATTTGTTGGGAGTTCAATTAGCATCTCCTACTAACAAAAGGCTTCAAAGATTATTTCCAAAGTCGACAACAAATTGGCCCCTTTTGAACTTTCCCTTTTCACTTCACACTTCTTAGAAGACAGAAAGTTGTGTGTGGCTACACACCTGATATGTTGGTATCATTTATTAGGTTCTTTTTTGGGTCTCGGAGGAGTAGGACTGTGTCTGGATGAATGCAGTGAACTGACAGCAAATATACTAGAGAGAACTCGCAGGACAACATAATGAATGTGTCCTTTGTTCCTAGCCTGTGCTGATGCCCCACATTACTCGTCCGTTCGACTCGACACGTCGTGCCAATTGCCTAGCATCGTCCAGAAAATGTCGGTTTTTGTTGTTCGGTTGTATAAAAATGTTTACTAGTATTTTTCGACGTTGGATTGAATGGGATGTGTCTTGGAGGTGTGAGACTGCATCAAGCTGGATAACCATGCCAAGAGAATATAGTATGCAGCGTTTTTGCAGAACTCTATGGATATTACTTTGCGCATATACATTTCTCACAGTCCTCCACTTCATTAACATCGTCAAGGGACATTTGATTTGAATCTTGTGTTGACATGCCATTCCCATAGCTCCCAAAAATTACAGCGAGGCCCCTGGAAATGCACAAACCTCATTCACTACTTGAGACTGTAGCGGTAGGGCTTCCAAAAAAACCCATTAGGAGAAAAAAGGATCTCCATCAGAAATCCGTTGAAACAAAATTGTGAAACTGTTGCAATAACTTTTATTAAAGATTTTCTTGTACGAGGCATATCCACAAAGTAAGTGTACTGAAGCTCCCGAAAGGCCATAGGGAATTTTTTTTGCTATGTTGGGCACACTGTCGTGTAGCGTGACTCCTCCCCTCCGAAACAAGACCAAAATGAGGTCAGTACGTTGAAAACTGTGGTCTCAGGAGCATTTCTCGTGAAAGATGTCGATCGACTCTGCCGCCAAGTGCGAAATCCGTGCAGTCATCCGGTACCTCGTTGTTAAGGAGAAATCCCCGATTGAAATTTTTAATGAGGTAAAGGCAATTTATGGTGAAGGACACATGAATCGTACGAGTGTGTACAAGTGGTGTAGGGAGTTTAAGAACGGTCGTACGAATGTGCATGACGAATTGAGGAGTGGGAGACCGTCGATTGTGACTGACAAACTTGTGGAAAAGATTGAAAATGCGGTCCGTGACGATCGCAGATTGACTCTGGACGAAATTTCTACGAAGTTTCCTGAAATATCCAGATCTTTGCTGCACGAAACAATAACAGAAACCCTCGGATTTCATAAACTGTGTGCAAGATGGGTTCCAAAACAACTGACTGAACAACACAAGTTGAATCGAGTGCAGACCTCTAAAGAGATTTTGGAACGATATGAACAGGAGGGTGATTATTTCCTCAAGTGCATTGTTACTGGAGATGAGACTTGGGTTGCACACTATACTCCAGAAACCAAGACAGTCCGAACAGTGGCGTCACACCACTTCACCCTCAGCCAAAAAGTTCAAAACCACAATTTCTGGGGAAAAAATCATGGCATCAGTGTTTTGGGACCACAAAGGCATCATACTGATCGATTATTTGCCTCAGGGGGAGACCATAAACGCGGCAAGGTATTGTGAGACCCTGAAAAAATTGAGAAGAGCCATTCAAAATCGAAGGAGGGGTCTTTTGACGAAGGGCGTTTGCTTGCTCCATGACAATGCCCGACCTCACACAGCCAACGTCACGAAGGAACAGTTGGACTCTTTTGGATGGGATGTTTTAGACCACCCCCCTTATTTCCCCGACCTGGCGCCTTCAGACTATCATCTTTTCACTTCTCTAAAGACGCACATGGGTGGAAAAAAATTTTCAACCGACGAGGAGGTGAAGAGGGAGGTCGACAAGTGGACGAAGGAGGTGGCGGCAGATTTCTACGAGGCAGGCATAAAAAAATTGATCCCCCGCCTAACTACCTGCATCGAGAGAAATGGCGACTACGTAGAAAAATAGCCTAAATCTATACCTACGTAAGCACTTTTTTTTTGATTTAATAAATTTTTTTGATCCCTAAAAAAATCGAGTACACTTACTTTGTGGATATGCCTCGTATTTTGAGGGGGAATCAGTAGCAAAGAGAAGAGAGAGCTTACTGTGCGCCTTATGGGCTTCTGCCCAGCATGGAGTAGACAGAAAGAGATATATTGACGATGCTACCTTGTTTGTCTAAGCCAAAATACACAGGACAATGAGATTTGCTGAACGTTAAATTATAGTTCTCTTAATTTTCTCAAAAATGGCCCTAACTAACGAGTTTCATAGAAGTTACGGGGAATCCTCAGGTAACCAGTAACAATTTTGTCTTCTTTACGCACTTTCGTAGAAATTCGTTCAACAGTAACCGTGTTTAGAGTCTTTTATCGCACTTACAGGGGTTACAGAAAGCTGTGAGGCATGAGGCCCCACAAGTTCAATGTTTCAGGTACAACTTACCTTTGACCAATCGTAGCTAACACTGTATGCGAAAATTTGACCGTTGTGTGAAAAGGCGCAGCGTGATATTGACTGCTCCATCGTCTCGCTCGGTTTCAACTTTGTGCGCGCGTCTTTATCCCAAAATGAGAAAGTTCCGTCAGAGCCCACTGTTGCCAAAGTGCCGTGAACGGGATGAAAAGCGATGTCGTTTACCTAGAAAAGAAATGGACTTTAATACTCCACGAACGAATATAATCTGAGTGTCTGTTGGTGTTGCCTTCATGAAATAGTGACACGACGAGGTGCCTGAGCATTGATTCATGGTGCAAGTAGTGTAGCAAAATTGGAAAACAGGGGATTATTGTCCAGGTTGGTTGGTTGGTTAATTCAAGGATTTGCAGAACAGGAGTACAGAGAAAGAGAAGTTAGACGATTGAAAGGTGTACAGTCAATTGAGGTAACTTTGCACCACCTTTTGGTGTTTTTTGCTTCGTTATGCATTTAAATTACGTCTTTTCTGGCTTTTTATGTCGAAAATAAAAATCAATTGGACCAAAGTTTGCATTATGAAAGATGCTTTTTCTAAAACTTTCTGTTAAATACTCAAAGAGCTTGTATTTAGGGCGGTGCAAAGTTGCCCAGGCTTTCAGGGTAACTTTGAACCACTTCAATTTCTTGTCTGCTAATCGCGAAATTTCGGAAGCTTTGTTGATATTTAGGCAAAACACCGTCCATCAGCCGAAAGTAGAATAAATTCGGCACCCAATGATAACAGGTGCAATGTTGGACCTGAAGTTTGACCTTGTATGCTGCACACCCAAAAACACATCCATATACATATTTATAAGTTTTATATTAAAAGGAACCATATCTCGAGCAAAGCCCTTTGAAACAAAGCTTCACTATAATTGCTTTTACAGCCATAGCGCCGCACTCCTTGTCTTGGAGCTGTTTACACCTTAAGGCGGATGTTATTAGGAAAAAGTGAGGTGAAATGTTCGAACGTTGGACTTGTTTGTGCATCGCCAAAAGAAGCAGGTTGCATCGCCGTCCACCTCCCCAAGTCTAAACTCGCAGCCTAACGCCACTTCTTCATGTTCGCCTCTGCCGTCGGGTCAGCAGTATCCTCACGTGCGTACCATAACAATTACCAATTTTGGGTCATCAGTATCCCATAATCCAGATCTGGTTACCAATTCAGAGCTGCTCTACCATTACCACCACCAGGACGATCCATTCAACGACGACCACTCCACGCATCGCATCGTCACCCACCAACATCGGTCAGAAATTCTGTTTTCGTTTCTCTGATTCCCAGAAGAACTATCGTTTGTTTCCTTTCTTTTTTTTAACCATAACGACGACTATTTCATTTATTAATTTCAATTTAAATTCGATTAATTTGGTGCTCAGAACACTCATCTTAATTTCCTTACTTTATACTATATTTTTCAATTATACTTTTTTCATTGTTAATTTCATACCATTCGGAGTTAGTAATTTATTTTCCACGCTAACTCTGCGAACTAGCGAACCAACAGGAGCATCCAAATTCACTGTCTTGTTTCTTGACGGCATCTTCTATAAATGATTTAAAGAACTGACCTAGTTGCGACTTTGTTTCTCAATTTAATAAGCAAGTAGAATCTTAAATCTATTCACACTCTCCTGTAGATAGATTTTTTAAATTTATTTATTTTTTCATTTGCTTTCAACATTATCAAACTTTGATTCAAAAAAGCAATTTTTTTTCTCTCGATCTTTTCAAAGTACTTATCATACCTACTATGTTTATTATATATAGTTATATACCTACCTACATTACATATATGTACATGTATCGATGTACATACATACATATTTCATAGGAGAAAAAGTGAACGTGATTTACGTAGTATGTTAGATCCGCATCCTAGACATCGACGGCCAACTTTGCACTGGCTCAAAGTTACCCTGATTTTACCTCATTCCAAATTTCGCGATTATTTCGCTTGTAAAATAAAAAGTAACGCTACTCCCAAGTTATCCTAAAACTAGAAATACCAAATAGTAACTATGGAATCGAAATGTTACACTCAGCTTGGAAGCAGATGTTGAAAATAATAAACAAAAAACCGACAATCCGAACGATGATCGATGATCACTTCAAACTATGAATTATTGCGAGCACGCGACACGCGTTTTCTCCTCTCCAGATGTTTCGGCAAACAAATAATGATCTCATCTTGCGTTTATTTTATCAGCTGTGGGGCTACTCACGTTTATAAAATTGTAGGAGGCAAATGAAATGAAAAAAGTGAAGTGGTGCAAAGTTAGACCCCATGGTTCAAAGTTACCCCGATTGACGGTATTCCTTCCAGCAGTTCAGTTCATTCCCTAGTCACAAGCAATCGTTCCTTGGGCACTAGCAGAGACTGGGCGTTCCTCTACTCACTGGACAACTCCTCAATGCAACAGCGTCCATACTAGCTTGCCATACTAACCGACGACAGATCAACATTTTCGTGAAAAGACTTAAACTTCCTCAAGCACCAAAGTGACGGCTAAGAAAGGTGAAGGGGCGATTGTTGAGTGACAAGTTGCAAGAAGCCCCTTCACTTCCTTTTATTCAGAATGGGGTACTTACGGCGTAAATGTCTTGGTAACTTCCAGCAGCTCCGTTAGTTCTGTGGCATTTGAATGTGAAATTGTCTTTAGGCGTATTAGGGTTGACGTACTGTATTGCTACTCGTCCCTCCACACTGCCAAGTGCAAAGCCTGAAATAAGACACAGTATTTCATGTTCAAGAATTCAAACAGCGTTAACAAGACTTACGTGGATATTGAACCATAAGACCTAGGACTCTACACTGTGTCCACAAATCCACATTCCGAGCTTTGCAACATTTCAATTCTGACAAGTCGTAATGGAAGACGGAACTTCAAGCAGTAATTGTTTCCCCAACGACCACCGCGTCTTTTCTCTAGTTGGTAGCCCAATAAACAGCGATATTCTGCTGGGAAATAACATTTCATCCAAACTCTCGCTTTCTGTGCAAAGAGCACTTATTGGAGATGATGAATAATTCAGAATTCTGTGAGGTGAAGGTGATAAGGTGGGAAGGGGGGGGGTTGATTAGGTGATAGTGTGTGCATTTTGAATGTTAATTTTTAACTCAAAATTTCGTTTCTATTCTTTGATTGTCAACAACGAGGCGAATAAGTTCACTTTCATTGAATAAATGGGCAACATAATGTCCTTTTTTAAATTTCTGATAAGCAGGCTTGGACAATTTTGAAGAAGTAAATGGTTCATTTATTACTTCAACACTTTAATTTCTGTGCGCTCTATCAAGAATGCAAGACTCAGGAAAAGTGGTAAGTCGTCCCCACCGACCTACTATCTGTTTTAGGATGGTTAGTTGAAGTAAAATATCAATTTCAACTGGGCAAAGTCCTGAACTGGAGACTGCCAGTGAGAGTTTGTATTTTGATAACGTTTCTTATCATCAATGGTGCACAGAGTTCACAACACTGAGCTGAGCTTGAAGATCATGAATTCTTCGTGGATACGTACTGAGATGAGCCCAACTCTTCAATTTAGCGAAGGCACGTCAGGGGCATTAGTCGAACTCCCCAATTTACTTGAAGTTTCGATGTCGGCAGTCTGAACGGAGCGGTGGTCTCATCGAGGTGTCGCTTTGTCTCCCACCAAGTTCACTGTTCCATCAAAATCGGTAGTTATTGTTTATCCTCTCCCACTGGCGCCCAACATGGGGTGGAACTTTCACAAACTATTACTTCGCAACGCTGCTCATTGCCCTTGAAATTCTTTTAATTATAAATTTATTATTTTTCTGCCATTCTTCTGCCTGTTTGGTCGCCCGTCATTATGTTCAAATGTTGTCTGTTCTTGATGAACAGTTGAACACAGCTTTGTAGAAAAGCAGGACAAATGTTGAGAAGCTCTGCCAGCATTACGCTCATATTTACTTATAAGAGGTCAATGCTTTTCTTGGTATGGCATCGAAGCAGCATATTGCACCCCAGTCAGCTCCTTTTCTAAAATGTGTAAATCTTTCGACGTGAAAACTGTCCGAATCCCTGCTTTATGTGTGACAACCATCACGAGATGAAAAAAAACAACAAAAAACAGCCCATGTTCCATCAAACTCAGACTGGAAGCTCAAAGAATTTATGTGGAAATGCACAATCCCTCCGATTGAGTCTTCACACACTTTTGAAAGATGCCACTCAAGATATTCGTGAGAATATTTTCAACACAGGCATCTCGCACTTATCCAGAACCCCTTCAGTAGTTTCCAAGAATGCAACTGATCAGTGCACAGTAGTCACAGCACCTTCACATAAAACTACTAATTCTGGATCACTTGAGGGCAAGTGTCCTCTGAGGAGGAGGGAAGCTTCTACACCCTTTATTAAGACAAAATCGTGGCGGATGTTGCAGTTGTATGGAACGAAGACATAGGATACGCAGGAGATGTGTATGCCAGAGACTATATCGTTATACCGGACTGAATCAAACTCTTTGATTTAGCGAAGACATGTCTGAAGTGGTATTGGCAGTCTGAACAGAGCTGTTGTCTCGTTGAGGTGCGATCTGTCACCCCCACTTGCGTTTGTTCCCACCCAGTTCACTACTTGGGGTGGTAAATCTTCTCCAAACTGTAAATGGAATAAAACTGTATTCTAATCATATTCAGTAGTTATCATTTACTCTCTCCCACACATCGTACGATAAATGTAACAAATGTGAAACACAATTTTGGTTTTGGAAGGAAACGTAGAGGGAAGGAGTGGTATCATCTGCAAATAGCTCTAGCAGCTTTGAGATATCCAGAGGTACGCAGGAATCCAGGACATGCGCTTTCAAGTGGGCGAGCACACAATGTAGAGGAAGACAGCGAGTTGGTCGCCAATAAAATGTCAATGTCCACAGCATCCAGCCAAATAGACGAAAGAAGAATTAAATAATAGAATGAACTCACCTGTTGGGGCTCGTTTCTTATCCCTAAAAATAGCAACACATCTGAGTTGATACTTGAGCGGGGATTCAACTTTTTTAAATTCTTGAGGATGGCCTTCCAGTTGATAAATGATGAGGCCTCTGTTGGCTGTACCGACGACTGCCATTGGGTAATCCTGAGAGACAGTACAAACACAACTTGTCAACACTCAACTATTCTATACTCCACAACGTGTAAAGGACTCCTATCGAAAATAACTTACAACGTCTGCACAATAACACCTTTCCGGTAAACTGAGAGTGAGCATTGGCTGAGAAGTTCTAGTATCCCAAAACTGCAAGAAAAATCAATACGAAATAATGTAGAATCATTCCAAAGTATAACGTGCACCAACCAACTTCATCGACTTACTTTCAACGTTTTATCCCAAGAGCCGGTCATCAAACACGAATAGCTTGGAGCTTTGATCCAATGACAAGTCTTTACAGGAGCATCATGTTGAGCCACTTGAACAGCTTGATTACTAGCCAAGTCCCAACACTTCACTTGTTTATCACAGGCAGCCATAAACACTTTTGAACCGTCCTATAAAAGGAAAATCATATTTAAACTTACAGGAGGAACCCTATTTCATAGGTGGTGTGGTGGTTATCTTATTGGGCTGCAACACATTATTGTAAGCACCACAGGATAAAGAAAATGGGTCAGATAGAATCTGCAGTTAACACCGGCAGTTTTGAAAATTCAAGAATGGTCTTGCCCATTCCTCCATGTCTTGATTCTTCATCCCTGCGAGATGCTGGCACTGGGTCAGCAAGCTCCATCCTTCTCTGTCTGAGCAATGCCCAGCAAATTGAACAATGCACCAAGTTTTCATAGAAAGCTTCACTTGTTAAAGTAATTGGGTTAGTTCGGCCAGTAGATAAATGACCAAAGTTAACGCTTCGTTTGGTGAGTCTGTCTCTTCTCTGGCATCAGGTGGGCAAGTGCTTTCGAAGTAAGGACATCACCGTCTGGCTGTTAAGTCAGTTAGTTGGTCGTGGTCTTTATATAAGAAGAGTAAGGTGAACGGGATGGTTGCGCCAGGGAAGGAGGTCCTACAAATCCGTACAAAGTGGCACTTGCCCACAGTATCTCATCAGCCAGAGAAGATTTAGTAAAGTTCTAGTTTTCATGGAATTCAACATGGTGTGTTGAAATGCCTCTGGTGTGAGCTGGCCAACTTTGCCCTCCACCGTCTACCCCCAGCCTGCCCACCACTGGCAAGAGAAGATGGCAAGGGGAGCTTCATCCCTGTAGTGTAGGTACACCCCAAACAATCTATGTCCTGTGGCACTGCCCAAGAGCTAGAATCAGCTGCCAGGTCAGGTCTTCATCCACTGGGCAATGTCCCACTTGTCTAGCCACCTCCTACGGGTGATAGCCCTCCTTCTTTTCTTCTGGTAGCTGTAATTGAGTTGCTCCCACGATGGAAGAGCTGTATCCACTCAGCTGCCAGAAGGTTGATTGTGACAACACGCACTACCAGCAACCCTGCCTCTGCAAAGAGCCATTGTTACTGTGGCAGCGCTATCTGCTGCTTGTAGAATGAAGAAACTGAATTACAATGGGGTATCAAAATATTGAACAGCTTCCCTTGTCTTCACACGAATGGGGAGGGAAGTTTTCTTTACTTTCCTAACTAGCTCTGTGTTGTGCAGGATGCGGGATAGCCCATGAGCTCACGCCTGAGAGCCGTTGTTACTTGCTCCAGCTTTATCTGGACTGCATGCGACCAATAATTACTGCCGCCACGTCATCCGTGTACTCCAAATCACATTGTCAGGCACCTCGAGACGAAAAATACCATCCTATGCCACATTCCACAGAGTTGGCCCAAGGACCTCTAAATTTATATTTTTAAGGATAAGATTATCATCTGAAGTCAAAATATAAGTAGGGTAGTCACCAAATCTCAACGTATAGTAAAGTCATAACTCAAAGTATAGAGACTTACATCGCTCCAGCACACATCCAAAACGGGTCCTCCCATAGTTTGCATGGATTTTGGCACAGTTTTTCCAGATTGCTCAACTTCCCAGAAGCGTACCTGCAATAGGTGGCAAGAACGCAAGATATTAATTCAGAGATAAAGTATGAAAAATAAAAAGAAATTCGCCGAAACATCAAACTGATCAAGAAACTGAAGGCAAACAGTGAAGTGGAATGGAACTCACTGTTGATTCGAGTACAAAAAACCCTTAGCCAATTGTCTTCGTTGCTCCTCAAATGGTATGCATTTTTCAGTAACGTCTGTCAATTTGCAGATTCCCAGCACTCACCCTAGCTGGTGTTTTAGGTATCCTATTTTTCCTGACTCCTAAGAACGTGGCAGACTCGTGTTTCAATACCAGAGGCTAATTTGCAGACTTGTTGTTCTCTCACGTCAAATCCAAACCTCAAAAAATGTCATTCTGAGCACGTAAATTCAGAGGCTTTGGTTCTAGCATAACTGCTGCAGAAGTACAAAAACTTGCTGGGCAATCAATTGTCCCTGTCAAAATCCACACACCTCCACTCTAGTGTCCATAACGGGTATCCGTTGATTACTGAACTTTCCACACTGGTCTGAGCCTCACCATTCATCATCAGTAGCCTGCGACATTTGGTGATGCCCTAGACTGAGATGTTTCAAGAACTCCTTGGATTCTTGTGTGTCGTGACTGGTATTTTTCTCTGACTTATTACTTTGATTTCTTGTTCTCTGGCACCTGGAAGAACTTGTGTGTTTATTCATAGGAAAAGAATGCTGAAAATTATATCCTTGCATGCTCTCCACTCCATTTCCACGACTTTTCAAAAACAAGCACTGTCGTCACCTTCATGCAACACAGTTTCGCCAATCGGTATGATCCTTTTTCTCTCTCAGAGGTCATATTCTTCAGGCCCTTAAATGAATGCATGGTTCCCCCAAGCAGATTATAAGCAGACTGTGAGGGGCGCTTTTGTTTCTCTAGTGTCACTGGAACTAGTCGGTTTACAATTAATGTGCCCCGCCGATCTCATTGTGATCACACTGCTAACCTATTCCCCTACTGAGGCTACGTCCTCAATAATCCCACCTAGTAAGTAGCAAGTATCTCTGTTCATACGTATTTGAGGCCCAAGGATTCCTTTATTTATTTCTTATTAAAACTTTTATGGTTCCCTTGTGACCGACACAGTTTTGATAACTGTGTTGGAGCTTGTCAAATTGACCCTGCTCTCATTCCTCATTAAATAAATACGAAATATTGTAAAGGCTACGTACATGATTATCCCATGAGCCGGCGACTAGATAATTTTGAGGAAGGGTGGCTGGGCTGAAAGCTAAAGATGAGACCGAGTCATCAGGTGGCGAAGTAACTTCGAAGTCTTTCATAGGGTTGGCTGAAGCTGGAGTTATGTTGGAACCAAAGGTTCCTGAGGTATTCAAACCTGCGTTGGTGAACATCTGCAAAACCGATGAGTGGCTACATAATTAATTATTTCACATGCATTTCAAAACTATTGTAAACGGCAGTAGGCTAATTACAATTTCCTTGTAACTAATGTAAGTAATAACTAGTGTTTCGAAACAGCTCAACCTCAGTTTTCCCACACAGTAGCGTCCCGAGTCTCACCATACGCTAAAGCTGTCCATCCACTACACTAGTTTAACTTTTAATTCGAGCACAGTACTGTGACAGTATTGGGTAGAGGGAGGGTCTGGTTGTTTGGTGGTATTGAACGAGGATTCAATAACTCCTTTTACAGTTGTTCAAGACAGCGCCTTCCTGGCAGTTACAGGGGCATACCTGACCGAGAAAGTCTAATAATTTGGGCTGTTAGGAAACCTGAAAACAGAGGGGTTCAGGCAAACACTGCGTGGCTTAGTCTGACGATCGTTACTCTCTTCTTTAAATTCCCTTCTTTATTAAAACTACAGTTATTGCTAAGTACCAACAATCGCTGTGATGTTCTGTTACCAGTGCCACTACTGGGGTGTGTGCAATGCATTTCACTTCCTTTACCAATGTTCAACAAAAGGATTCAGAGACATAACGCTGAAACGAGTCTATCTACATCGATTTTGAAGACTCTCCTATCGGACGGTGACTATGTTATTAGTGTAATTGTGCTGGATCACAGGTTGCTCGAGAAGCGTAGATTTTATAAATTCGAAACTACAAATTACCGCTGCTAACGAGTGAAGTAAACATTTCTCTACCACACCACAAGTAGTAGCGCAGTGAACCCGGTACTAATTTAATCGTTTACTTCTCAGTTCAGAACAGTGAGGGGCGTAAGACACATCTAACAACCAACATCCAGCACGCGAGAACTTATTCTAAGATTTAAAACAAAACTCCATAAAACACGGAATATTGATAACCAGCAATGCATCAATAGGTTGCACGCAAATCAGAGTACCGCCAGTCCAGAATCTCTTTACCTTCTAAAGCAGAGTGGTCCTTAATATCCTTGAAGAGGTCAATTTACACGTGAATAAGAGTTTCCGTCATTAAGAGAACAGAAAATATGAGAAAAAAATTACGGAGAAATGAAATTCAAGTACAGAAACTTCGCGCTGGAAAATACTAGGTGAATCAAACAAACAACACCAGCGCCATCATAATCGATTAGTTAACACGAGAATGGCGCCGAATACGACAAAATAACCACTAATGAACTCTATTCTTATTTTGAGGCTTGGTAAAACTTTTCTCATCTTATCTTTGTTATGGCGCAGAAAATAAAGTTAGAAACCGATACAAAATTATTAAGAAGTAGAGAACAGGAAACCTTGTAGATTTCACAGAATCTGGTCTTCTTCTGCCGCTCCCCGTTGGGAGCCGTTCATTGGGAACTGATTCACAGAACGAGAGGAGGAACAGCCGCTCCACGTTACAAGCTGAAACGAAACGATCGTGTCGTGACCTGTTGCCGTTGTCCTCAAACTCACCGGAGTTGAGATTCACACGCGATGCTTACAGTGTCAACATACAGTCGGAAGAAGGTTCACTGACGCGCCAAAAGGCATGTTTTTTCACTTGGGTTACCAGACTAACCAGGAAATATTCCTAAAGTTAACGTACCTGTTAGGTGAGTCCGTCTCCTCTGGCTTGTGAGTTACTGTGGGCAAGCGCTTTCGATGTAAAGACATCATCGTCTGGCCGTTAAGTCAGTACTGGAGTCAGTCAGTTGGTCGTGGTCTTTATATACAAAGAGAAAGGTGAAAGGGGTGATGGAGCGTCGGGGAAGGGGCGGGGAGAGGAGGTCATGTAGCTCAGGGGGAAACCCTCTAGAGATAAATGGAACGTGTTGGATGGTCTGTCAATTGTGGAATTTAAGTCTTTTTTGTGTAGGGTGGTCTGTAAATCCGTCAGTTGGTTGTTTTCGTTTGTGTAGTGTTTTGAGTGGTGTGAATATGGTGTCGCATTTTGTGTTGATTTGTTCATTTATGATCTGTCCATTGAAGTTTTTTGTTTATAAATTTCAATGTTTTCTAATATGTTCAGTTTTCGTCCTTTGTATTGTTTGTGTAGTAAGGTGGTACAGTCCTGTATTTTGGTGGGTTCATGTCCAGTTGTTTTGAGGTGGTTGGCAAAGTTTGAATCGTCTTTGTTCCTACTAAGAGATTTAATGTGTTCTGAGTATCTGGTCCGTATTTTTCGTCCTGTCTGTCCTATGTATGCGTTTTTACAAGTACAAGTTATTTTATACACCCCACTTTGGTCGAGTGGGTCTGTATTTTCAGTCTTTGCAGTTAGTTTGGTTCTAAGTGTGTTGTCCGTACGTAATGCAATTTGTATACCTTCCTTTCGGAGGATATTAGTTATTCCGTATATTTGTGGTCCTGTGTACGTGAATGTGCAGCGTCTTGTTAAAGTCTGTGTATTTTCTGTTTTTGAGTCGTTTGTTTTGGAGTCATATTGTCTTAGTAATTTGTTTATTGTTTTTTTTAGAGTAACCGTTATTTTCTGCGATAGTATTTATAATATCAAGTTCTTTTTTGTAATTTTGTTCGGATAGTGGGATCGTTGTTAGTCTCCGTATCATGTGTCTGAATGCACTTAGTTTATGTTGTTGTGGGTGGTTTGATGTAAAATGTATGGTCGTGTCGGTAGCGGTAGGTTTTCTAAAAATGTCGTATTGTAGTTCGTTGTCCAACCGTGTGATTTTTCCTTTGTAAACAGTGAGAGACGTGGAGGTCGGGGGTTGTTGTCTCATTGAGTATTATTGATATTTTTCAATATTCTCATAGACAACTCTACCCACTCATACATAACTTTAATTTCAAATCCTGGAAAGTTGGGAATTACGCCCAACGTACATCAACGTAAAATTGAAAAATAATGTTGGGGAGGTGTGCAAAACTATTCTAATTACTGGGGTAAATTCGGTTGAGATAGTGTGGCAATAGAAAATATCTGGTGCGTTGCAACACACAACTTTCCTTAGCTCTACAACAATTCACTTTGTACATGGCTAATTCTATTTAATCAATTCATTTATCACTCAGTTCATTTGAACTTGGTCAAACAACACGTCACAGCAGCAGGAAGCGGTAGCGCTTACAGTTCCGGAATTTATTGTGCTGCTCGTACTCATTCCAGAACCATTATTGAGCAATTGTTGCACAGAGGATTAATGAGGCTGGGAACACAAATTTTTTGAAGTGGATAGTAATCACTTTTGCAGAGTTATTGGGTAAAAAAGAACTGGTAGTAAGCGATACGGCAGTAGTTGAAATTCAGGAATTTCTGGAGTGAGCCCCATGTATCTCGTGAGCGTTTTTAAACACTCACCCTTTAGGTATTGGATTGGACTACAATACCAATTTTTTAAAAACATTCTACTAACATTCCAGCGGAGTTTATAAGGAAAAAACCGCGGCAAAAACGCTTTTCGTCGGAAATTTTGATAATTTATTGTGCTGCTCTCGTCATTTTCCCACAAATGGGAATTTTATAGTAAAATTATCTTATTACGAGCTACCAATATAAAAAATTTAATCAAAATCGTTGGAGCCGTTTTTGAGAAAAAAAATATTTGGGGTTTTGATCACTATGATAACTATAGTTAACTTTCGGTGGATTTTGTTCAAACCCTTATTTTGGCGTCCCATGGTGACCTGCGGGCGAGATATCAAGTTTGAGCTGATTTGGTACGGTGGTTTTCTCTAAAAATCGTTCACAGACACACACACACACACAGACACACAGACTATTTTCCCAAATAGTGTTTTTCGGAGTCAAAGGGGTCTGAAACGTAAAGATCTGAAGAGAACTGAAAATTTTTTTTTCAGCCGATTACATAACTTTCCTTTCTACTTCGTAGAGCAAGGAAAGTAAAAAGGGTGTTTGGGAGGAGTGTTCCCTTTGACCGCATGATCTAATAAATGATACAAAACATGACATAATTACAATGGAACCACAAATTTGTTATTTTCTTGGCTGCACTTGGCTATTGACACGACGTGTCCAGTCAAACTGGCGGGTGGTTGGAGTGAGACGGGAGGCAGCGCGGGAAATAATAGTTGGGTGGGGAGAAACAATCACTTTCGCCCAAGTAGCAGAATTTGCCTCATTGCGTTTACTGCGATTTCACTGTTTTCCATCTAGGCGCAGTCCAAACACGACGTAATTGCAACAAATTGCTTCAATGTCGTTTTTTCCAATTACTTAAGCCGCATAACAACCATGGGTTTCGTCCGATAGGTTTGCCGAGCAGATCTGGAATCCCCATGCCTTGAAACGAATCCCCAAACGTAATTGATGGTGGACACTATTTCCCTGGCCGAAAACATAGGTGTATTATCGAGTATGAAAATAAACCAGATGCCAACATTTTTAGGATAACCGATTTTTTGCCAATTAGGGTGGAAAACCTTTTTACTTTAAGTGACCTTAAAGGTATTCGCATACATACGTGCATTTTAAGAGAGCTTGTTGTCAATCTCTGGTGGCTCAACGAGGAGCTCAAACTTCTTTTTGATTTGAGGCGAAGGAGAAGAGAATGAACGACCAAGAACAGAAAAAACAACCTCAATATTTTCCAGGTTATCGGAGGCGTGCTTGGCCAACCAACACTGTAGCATAAACAGAATCGTAGCATTTTTATTTTGACCACCACGGCCGCCTCTCGCGCTTGAACTGCGATTCTGGTAAAATCAGTGATATTCAGTCTATGAAATAACACTCATGCTAGTTCATCACTTTCGCCGGCTTTGAATATCACCGCAAAGGGGGGTTTTGGCCTGTTAAGCAGCACATTGTGATTTTCAAACGCACGTTCAATTGAGATTTGGGCAGTTTTTGCGTTGTCTCAGAGGACGCATCACGTATTTTAAGACTCGGAAAAGAGAAAAAACCCCATTTCGAAAAATTAAAGAATTGGCTGAGCTTATAACTAGAGGACACAAGTAAATGTGAAAGTGAATGCAGTCGTTGTAGTATAGAATGATAATGGCGTAAGAGCTGTAGAGGAGTGTGATAGATATTGGGAAATAGGATGAAACTCGTTAGCAAATAAAATAAATAATGTTGGAAATAGTGCATAAGTTGTTGGGACACTCTTGAAGGATTGAATAACAGCCGTTGAGCAATAAAATAAAGATGTTGGGTACGATGAATGTGTACCTTGAAGATGTGTTTAGGTTAATGCTGAACGGTTATCGTGAAAAAGTTGGGCGGGCTGGCGATGCACGGCGGAGGACACAGTCAGAAGGCTCACATTAGCCATTCGTCCGCAAATCCTATGAAAACAGGAGGTGCATTGCTCAATCGGCCTGAAAAGTGCTCAGTCTGAAGAGGATGCAGCTTATTGATCTGGTTCCCGTATCTCGCAGGGACGAAGAATGAAGACATGGGGGAAAGACTGCTCCTGAACCTCCCAAGCTTCAAGATTCTCGTGAGGGAGATGAGAACGAGAAAGGAGAGCTGCCATCGCCAAGAGGCGTGAGGACCAACCTGCGGCCGTGTGCTAAACGGTAGTATGGCGCCTAATGAAAAATTCCGTTCTTTAAAAGATTTTGTTTGTAATTGTGAGAAATTCAGGATTTTATTCAAATATTCACTTCTAATATGTTTCAACAGTACGAAACTTGTCTTCAAACTTTGAGCTCAGAATAACATCAAGTGCTCAGAGATACGCTCCTGCCCTCCTTCATCCGAACTCTTTATTTCTCGAGTTCGGTTCTGCTCAAAACTTAACCAAAAGTTGACGAAGCGAAGTATTTTTGGACGTTGGTTGTCCTACGTGCCTCTCCTTCTTGTTGTTCTCACCGTGCAAGAAGGAATATCAACAGAATCATCGCTTCACACCGAAACAATTCGGGAATTCGCCGAATAAAAGCACATTAGCTTTGCATTAAGGAGCAACTTCAGAAAACAAACAAAAACTTTTCCCGGCGTTGAAAACCCACTCTTCGCTGTGTTGTTGAAAACGTTGTCGCGCTTTAAGGAAAACAAGTGTTCTGTAATGATTCGATTACGTTGAAGAGGAAAGATGAACGGGTTATAATTTTAAGTAAATTAGTTACTTCTTGAGACGGAGAATTTCGGGATTTCAGCAGAAAGCTACAACTTAGTTGATTAAGGGGTGTTCAACGAAGAAGGATCTCAAGCGATTGGGTACCCCCTCCTTCGGATGACACGAGAACTTGAGATCCGTTGACCGTTCTGTGCAAACGGAGGTGGGGGTCGATGGAAAGAGTAGTTTATGTCAGCGAAGTCACGTTAAAGATAAAGAGCTGTCAGGATTGAATCAGATGGGCCTGGATGTCAATGTCACCGAGCACATTTTCCCGTGCTCCCCAGGAGGCTGTTTGAACAGTGTGCTTCTAAGAACGTCGTGTAATCGATATGGAACCTAGATGCATGCGAACGTAGAATTCTGGATTTATTTAATGGGTGGGGCGGAACAATGAATGATTTATTTAACAACCAGGGAGAATTAGGCCGTTACGCCCTCTCCTACATTCTCCCTGGAAAACAAACATAACTGCATTTCCTCAGCTTTTTGCTCATATAAATAGTTGTCTTATAAACATATGTAGTGTGCTCGCAGACTCGCATACAATATGCGAAATTACCGTTGATTCATTAACACATTCATACCAGGTAAATTACATTCGTGCAAAATAAATTACTTTCACTCCAAATAAATAACTAACACTCACAGTCGCACAACATTCATACCAGCTGGTTGAGGTGGGTGAAAAACCCCAGCCAGCCTCGAGCCCACCCTCCTACCGATCTCCTCTGAACTCGACAAGTAGAGCGTTGGATTGTGGAGGTCCTGAGACGGCCCCTAAAAATTAACAGAAAGTCATAACAACTCATAGTAACATATAAATCAATAAAAAAGAAAACAATTCGGAAACAGCATAAAAAATAAAATCATTCAGCCCCAGCCTAATCCAATCACAGCCTCCCCAAACTGGTCGGAGCCATCTACTCACTCGCCGTCATTCATCCATCCATCCTTTTATACAGTACAATGAAACACAGACACGTAATCTTAGATGATAAGAAGGGTGAGTACTCAATATTCCTCCCCTTCTTAGTCTAAGGCCTTTACAAACTTAATACTTAAGAAAACTACAAATACTATCACTAGATAGTTGAAATACTGGGAGAGAGGGAGAGAGAGAGCGAGAGAGAGATTCCCAATCCCCGGATTTCTCAATTTTTTCCAACCAGCAGTTTGCATACATATTCTGATTATACTCTAAATATAAATTATTATTTATATATTACATACATTTTCTGCTCACTATGGAGACGCATGAATTTTTTTAAATACTGAGGAAAAGAACCAAAAAGGAGTGTATGTAACCTTATGACAAAAAGGTGTGTATTTATTGTGAGGCAGGACACAATAAATTAAAATAACTTAATGTGACCAAGTTCTCAACAAAAATAAAAATTGTCTCGGGCAGGGCTAAACAGCATATGGCAGTAAGCACGACGGAGGCTGACAGCTTCGACGTCAACAAAAAGAAGTAGAATCTACTTTTCTTCTCAGACTTCTCACTTGTAAAAAAAAAAATCTACGTGAAATAGGGCTTGGACAAAAAAAAAACTGCAAAAAAATTATCACGCAACGGTTTATTATTCTCATGAACAGCTTGACCTAGTATTACTGCTCCGAGACCCATCCTATTCGATTCAGCATCGAAAAATACCAGTAAACCATACGAAACATGACCTGACTACAATGGAACGACGAGAACTAAATATTCTCCCGGCGCCAGGCGCCTGTAGGCAATTGGCACGACGTGGTAAGTCGAGCGGGCAGGTGGTTTTGACGAAACGGAGGGAGGGTGTACAAACGACGAAACGTTTACTTCCGCTGTAGTTCCCGCGAGTTCTTTCAATTTTGGCTCACTATAATGACAGTAATTTCACTATGCGCAGTTGTACACGTCTGATACTGATTCCATACGACACAGGATCTCTAAATACCTGGAGAACGATAAGAAACACGGCGTATTCGCGATTATACTGCGTTTTGTTAATGTTTTAAACAAGCTTCGTTCGATCAGATTGCCGAGATTGCGGGCACAACTAGATGCCAAATGGGATTTTTATGCGAAAGAACGGGATTTTTAGACCACGTTAAAGGCATAAAACGGCCAGGACGGCGGACGGACATTGCAGATTCAGAATCCCGATGTCTTGAAACTAGAAGTATCAAATTTTGAGGGGGAATGACCGAAAACATAGGGTTATTATTTAGAATAAATAATAAGCCAAAAGGCAAATGAAATGGAAAAAGAGGTGGCGGAACACTACCTCGTTCTTGCTCAGTGTTAGAGCGAGACGGAAATTTATTGCACGATGATTTCGGAGCAGAATGTCCCTCGTGAGTCCTCCACTTCTTCTGAGGCTTGAAATTGACACAACTCGACAAAAAAGTAACTTAATCACAGTTTCTCGGCTGTGATGACCGCACGACGTCGTTCCTCCTTCCGCTCTAATGCTCGGCTGGCTCAGCAGCTCCCACTCTTCAGAGCGGCCGGAGCTCGGTGGGGACGTCTCCGCATCAGAAAAGAAGATGCTGATTCCAAAAAGCATCTTCAGGACGATGACCGTGGTTCTGTCCTTCGTTTGCATCTTCCTCAGAGCGATTTCCTTTCCTGCAACATTCATTCTGGGGCAGTACTCTGGTCGACGAACAATGGGGTACTTGGAAATATCTATGAGAGCTTCCATCGGTGATACACCTTACAGATTGAGGCAGCGAGTGCCGCCATACTTAAATTGCCCAGTAAAAAAACAATTAAACGGAAAGAGAGTTTCAATTGGAAGTCGAGCTTATTCCTTTATTATTATTTATTTATCCATTTTCGCATAAAAATGTGCCTTCATAGTATATAGTGACAGGTATGCTGCAGCGGGGTATAACTGCGAACTTGAAATTAAATCAATGAGAAATACGTGGCTGAACTGATCGGACAAAAAACTATGACATCCCCCACGAGGACCGAGAACTTGAGTTCCGACTACCGATTACATTTGCTTCACAGCACGCATGTGTGACACCATGTAAAAAAGAAAGTAAATTACTTTGTGAGACGGAAGAGTGCAGTTAGGCCAGGGTTTGAACATTTAAGTCAGCAATGTACAACGGATGTAAGTTACAACGGACGTTTGAGGAATGGGAATAGGCCGAGGGGTGACGGGAAAGAGTAAATTCAAAATGGTGGATTCAAAGGAGTGAGGAAGGTGAGAGAGAGAGAACAGAACACGAAGTGGAAAAAGGACGACTAAGATTGGGATCTGGTATTAAAATTGAATGAGTTGCAAATGGCGTTTTATTTCGTTTCCACTCGTCTCTTTATACAACGTCCTGAAGACAGATGAAATGTTTATCGTTCTTCCTCGATCCGGTGTATTTTTAAAGGAGAGTTCAAGTTTAAATCTTCTGATGAGAGGCAGGTTGTCACGCTGCCATCCGCTTAGCTTCCCAATTGAAAAGAAAATCTGACTCTAAAGTTAACGTACCTGTTAGTGAGTCCGTCTCCTCTGGCTTGTGAGTTACTGTGGGCAAGCGCTTTCGATGTAAAGACATCATCGTCTGGCCGTTAAGTCAGTACTGGAGTCAGTCAGTTGGTCGTGGTCTTTATATACAAAGAGAAAGGTGAAAGGGGTGATGGAGCGTCGGGGAAGGGGCGGGGAGAGGTCTTGTTGGTCAGTCTTGTTAGTAGTACCTTAGCCGGACTGGCTGTGTTAGGTATTAAAGAAATTGGGTTATGTCCGCCAGTAGGCAAATTACTAAAGTTAACGTACCTGTTAACACAGCCAGTCCGGCTAAGGTACTACTAACAAGACTGACCAACAAGACCTCTCCCCGCCCCTTCCCCGACGCTCCATCACCCCTTTCACCTTTCTCTTTGTATATAAAGACCACGACCAACTGACTGACTCCAGTACTGACTTAACGGCCAGACGATGATGTCTTTACATCGAAAGCGCTTGCCCACAGTAACTCACAAGCCAGAGGAGACGGACTCACTAACAGGTACGTTAACTTTAGTAATTTGCCTACTGGCGGACATAACCCAATTTCTTTAAAATCTGACTCCTCGATGAGAATTGTATTACACCAGAATGAACGTGCTCCATTTGTATCAATTCCCAGACCCCCAAAAGCTTGACAACTAAAAGATGCCTATACCCTGTTCTGTAAGCTTTTCAAATATCGATCTTGTTCTATTGACAGTGTTTCTTTGTAATTACTTGAACAACGTCATAAGCAGGAATTGGACAATAGAAGAACCGTCGCTTTAGTGTTTCAAGGGAGTCAATGCCTGTATTTTTGTGACGTCACTAGGACCCGTCAAACCTTTTTTGGCATCAGTTTGATGTGCATGCTTATTAATATAATAGTAGAATAATAATAGTAAGACCACGGTTAGTAAGTATGACTGCTAAACCAATTGCTGCAGGAGCAATACACTATCTTTCACAAAAACATGAAGATCAGTGCTTGAGTCAAGTTGAAGGAACTTCTCAGATTCTTGTCCCAGTTATTAAACATCTTAGCCCTTTGTCTATCGAATCTTTTGCTCTCCATTGCGAGGTGGCTCACTCCGTTTCCTCTTCCTCACCTGTGTTGCACATTGTTTCAGTCTCCGGATGTATATGACTCTTACCATTGTTGCCCACAACCTCTTGGTAGTGTCTTAAATAAGCAGCGAAGGTCCGATGGAAGGTACCTGACTTCAATGTAGTCGTTTGGCAGGTGAATCCGCCTTCTCATTACCAGCTAGTCCATCGCGTGATTTTATCCAGCACAGTAACGTATTCTTGCCCACACTTGCCAGTTGTCATATTGCTTTCAATGTACACTTCATGGAGTTTATGTCTGAGGAGACTTCGATGAGGGGTGACAAAAGATTCATGCGGTCAGACAAAAGTATAACCCTTGAATGTAGCGTTTTGATGCACTCTCCCATAATTTAAAAATTCGTGTCAGTGTCTTGTGGGGAAGAATCTCATTCATTTGGAGGAAAATAAAATAGCCAACCGTCAATACGCTTTGGCCGCCACAGGCTCCTTCTCGAAGAGTACATCAAGTATTTAGGAGTGAATATAGGTGATAGGTGGGGCTTCAGCCAACACTTCCAGTCCCATAATGGCACCACTGCAAGGTTTGCCTCACCGTGTGCAATTAGTAAGGCGACATGGGGTGTGTTTAACCATGACACTATCCTCACGTAGAAGGCGATACCTATCTAGGCGTGGTTAGCTACTGCCTCATGTTCTGGAGTAGCTAACTAACAGTCAATCAAAAGAGAGAGTGCTGTTCTCAATCCCCGTGGATCACCGAGGCCTATAAGACTGCATCAACCACAGCTCTCCAGGTGATCACTGGTCAGTTACCAGAGTGCATGATTGACAAGTGGAGAGTGCAACGGGAGTTTCCCCCATTCTGGGATAAACCCCGCGCAGATCTTACCACACAATGGAAACTTCCCACTATCGTCGAATGGGCGTTAGAGAAATGGCCAGCGAGATGGGAGTCCTCATCAAAGTCGAAGATCAAAGGGACGTGACACGTATGAGTTCTTCCCCAACATCCGTGCACGTCTTGAGAGAATGTGGGTTGAGCCAGACCACTGGACGAGCCAGTTCTTCATGGGACGTGGCGACTTTAATGCGGGGCTCCACTTCTAACCTCATCAGAGGTATGAGGTACGAAAATATACAGAAATAGTTGTGCGGAACGAACCGCAACTTCCATGACTGATGTAACCCTCGTCGAGGGTTTAGAACCTGTCATTTAATAAGGAAACGACCATTCAGAGTAGGCTCCCGTTGCAGGAATGTAACAAGTGCAAGTGGACGCTGATGACAATGTATAATTACGAATGCAATGTCCACAGCCGCCAACGTGTTGCAACAATTGAGTGCTAGGGGCCAGGACGAGATCGAAACGGTAATTAGTATCAAGAATGATTTTGAAAACCGATGCCAACCTGACACTTTAGACGGTGAACAGGGCGCACCGTCTAAAGTGACAGGTTGGCATCGGTGAGGTTAGCGTAGCGCATGCTCATTTAGGTGATAATGATTTCGCCAGTGTCTTCAACGTTGCGAATGGAACTTCGAAATTCCTTGCAAACATATTTGAAGGTTGAGAATTTGAGTGTTAGCTGATTTCATGACGCTTTTCATTCTCAAACACAAGCAAGTTGACGAACAGAATTTTTTCCAAACGGCGTTTTAAAGTGGAAATGACTGCAAATGTAAAGATGTGAAGAAAGGAACGAAATGAAGGACCATCACCGCAACATAGGGGTTCAGGGAGCCCTGTTCAGTGTAATAAAACGTTGTAGACAGGTCTGTTCCCGTCGTATTGATAACACAGAATTGCACGTATTCACAAGGGACATCCTTTTAGTCCCTTTGGAGATTGTGGATGTGGGAACTCTTCCAGTAGCTGCACCGGTTAGTGAGAAGACCTGGTGGTCTGGTAACTGGTGATTACGTGACACACGGGGGGGGGGGGGGTTGGGTGGATTTGGAAACTACAGAATTTAGCTCAGTCAGCAATAGTTTGGTGTCATTGGAGAGCGCAGACCACAGATCAGCAGGAGGAAGGTTAAATGTCGGTACCGAGCGAAAGATTGTAAGAATCAAGAAATAAGAACGGGAAAAATAGTCCAAAAACACAACTCTTGGATTTATCACCAACTCAAAACTCGTAAAACAACTAAAACAACATATGAGTAGCTATCACAATCTACATAAATGTGACAAATACATGACGATAATAATAATGTGGGGAGTGATGCAATACAAATAATCACATTTCGTTCCGCACGACTATTTCTGTACGTATCCTTTGAACGGAGATATTAGCCGTGATAGCTCCGAAAATGAGATTTGTCGAATATTAAATGATGAACATAAACAGCTATAACAATGTCGGTCGACGTACGGTGTGCTCAGTTAACAAATAGACGAGAGTATGAAATAAATGAGATCAAATCGTTGACGTCGTTCATTTCCGGTGATAGCAACGCACACAGTTTGTCATAAGTATACTGCAGTGAATGCTCAGGAATGTTTTCCCAAAGCAGTTTAGTGTTAAGTGAAGATCGTTAACAAATTATGTGATTTGTGATACATTTCTGTTAAGAAATTATAAAACAAGAGAGTCGTTGACGTTATTATAAAGCATATTTATGTTGATAGGAAGTGTGGAGGAGTTCGGGTATTAAATCCACGTTGCATGATGTTTGTCGGTGGATAAAACCGCCGGTTTTCACGGAGCCCACGATCTCTTATTGATAGTCAATTCAGGCCCTTACAGCGAGTCTCTCACTCACAGCGCTTCGTGATATATAATACACGGAATAGATGTTTTCTTTCATCGCGTAATGCAAAAATATTTCAAACTAAGTGAGGAAGTGTTCCGAGCAAACAAAGAAGAAAGCGAAACTGCCTTGAAGCTGAAATCGGATTGGGTTTGGGAGATGGTTGACTGTTCAGATTTTCCTTCTGCAATACAGGAAAGAATGAAAATAAGAATGGAAAAGGCCGGGCCACCGCGTCCCTTTCTGCCCCGTTACGCGTCCCTACTCTTTGAAGATGGAAAATAAGAGGGGAGAGAAAAAAAAGAGATGAGGCAGAAGGGGCTTAGGTGGCGGGATGTGGAGTGACAGGAGAGAGGAGGGGGTAGTTGGTATAAATAAATCGTTCAAGAGTCTTCTAACGCTCCTTTCAAACTGACGAGAACGAAAGAAAGAGCAACGAACGGTACCTTAGAGAAGGTCGACGTGTCACCCTCGCTTTTCTTTTCCCTGACGGTTGCGCCCGCAATACGTATTTATGAGCATCGAATTCAGAGCAGTGAGTCCTACTACCAACTCGAGTCTAAACCCTAACTCCAAACTCGATATCCCTGTCAGCAGTAATTGAGTCATATTGATCCCCTTCTCAAATAATTTCCAGTATGCCGCGACAATGACTTCAGTGATTAATGTGATCTGTATTGAATCCTAGGAACGTCATTGTAGCCACCCCATGGATTCATATTCTGAGGAAACTCGGGAACGGATTGGAACTCAGGATCGCTGTGCAATTGTGATGGCAACTCCGTCAGATCAGAGGTAGTGTCTGGCAGTATTGAGCAATTGGTACACAGATAATTAATGGGCTGTAAACACAAATTTTTTGAAGGAGGATAGTAATCACTTTTGCAGAGTTATTGGGTAATAGCTGTTAGAACTGGTAGTAAGCGAAACGGCGGTAGTTGAAATTCAGGAATTTCTGGAGTGAGCCCCATGTATCTCATGAGCGTTTTTAAATACTTACCCTACAGGTATTGGATTGGACTACAGTACCAATTTTCTTCAACATTCTACTAACATTCCAGCGGAGTTTAAAAGGAAAATATCTGGTGCGTTGCAACACACAACTTTCCTTAGCTGTACGTCAATTCACTTTGTACAAGGCTAATTCTATTTATCACTCATTTGATTTGAACTTTGTTAAACAACGCTGTACGGACACAGGAAGCGGTAGCGCTTACAGTTCCAGATTTTATTGTGCTGCTCGCACTCATTGCAGGACCTTTATTGAGCGACTGGTACACAGATAATCAATGAGGCTGTAAACACAAATTTTTTGAAGGAGGATAGTAATCACTTTTGCAGAGTTATTGGGTAATAGCTGTTTGAATTGGTAGTAAGTGAAACGGCGGTAGTTGAAATTCAGGAATTTCTGGAGTCAGCCCCATGTATCTCATGAGCGTTTTTAAACACTCACCCTATAGATATTGGATTGGACTACAATACCAATTTTTTAAAAACATTCTACTAACATTCCAGCGGAGTTTATAAGGAAAAAACCGCGGCAAAAACGCTTTTCGTCGGAAATTTTGATAATTTATTGTGCTGCTCTCGTCATTTTCCCACAAATGGGAATTTTATAGTAAAATTATCTTATTACGAGCTACCAATATAAAAAATTTAATCAAAATCGTTGGAGCCGTTTTTGAGAAAAAAATTTGGTGTTTTGATCACTATGATAACTATAGTTAACTTTCGGTGGATTTTGCCCATACCCTTATTTTTGCGTCCCATCGTAACCTGTAGGCTGGACATCAAGTTTCAGTTGATTTGGTACGTTTTTTTTTCCTCTAAAAACCGCGCTAAAATCGATTTCGTCGAAAATTTTGATAATTTATTGTGCTGCTCTCGTCATTTTCCCACAAATGGGAATATCATGGTATAATTGTCTCATTGAGAGCTATCAATATAAAAAATTTAATCAAATCGTTAGAGCCGTTTTTGAGAAAAAAAATATTTGGTGTTTTGATCACTATGATAACTATAGTTAACTTTCGGTGGATTTTATTCATACCCTTATTTTGGCGTCCCATGGTAACCTGCAGGCGAGATATGAAGTTTGAGCTGATTTGGTTTGGTGGTTTTCTCTAAAAATCGTTCACAGACACACAGACCATTTTCCCAAATAGTGTTTTTCGGACTCAGGAGGGTCTGAAACGTAAAGATCGGAAGAAAACTAAAAAAAAAAAATTTCAGCCGATTACATAACTTTCCTTTCTACTTTGTAGAGCCAAGGAAAGTAAAAAAGGAGAGCTGAGAGGTATGACCTATGAGCCTTAGAATATGGCAAAACGTGTGAGACACAACCCAGAAGGGGCGGTCAATCAAGCGTCTGGTTCTATCCAGCTCCAGGAGCGGTAACGCTGCAAGCCTAAACTTCCTGCACTGCAGGGCAATGGTGAATTATGCTTCCCATGCCATATTCTCATGCCAAAGGTGGGTAGGCTGGCAGTATACAGTGAAAGACACCGTTGGCTGGCTCACACAAGAGGCATTTGTCCACACTATGTTGAACTCTAATGAATACTGGAGGTGCTCGATATGCCCAGAAAGTGGATCACGCATGTACAGCTGGATCGGTGCTCACCCCCATCATGCACTACCATTTTAAAATGTTTAGGTACTTTTCACTCATCATCTCCAAGTCGTGTTATGAATCGTGACCTCTTCACAGGTGGCAACCACCAGCGGCACAGTTGAGCCTGTCAATCCAGGTTCTTGCCCCTGAGGAAGGAGTTTTCAGCTCAAACCATGACTCCTTCCCAGATAAAATACTAGTAGCATGGGATACAAATCGAAGCGGTTGCTTGTGATCAGCAGGAAGTCACTGCTACGGTGCAGAGTATCATATGTGAAGCTTCCATGCCAATGAAGTGGTTGAAGAGATCCAGAACCTTGTAGATCACTTTCAGCACTCCCTTGATGCCTTGATGCATTCCGATTACGTCTAGTGGTTTCGTTTCAAACGACAAACGGATGAAACTTCGCGCTGGGTTGTAACAATTCTACGGCGTTTCGTCTGCCTCTCATGATTGAGATCACAATGTAAGACTAATCCCAATTAGGCTGGCGCTTATCAAAACATCTTCATTTCCAATCAAGTCGAGACAAACTCAGGTCAAAGGAATTCAACGGCCTGCCGAAGCTTTGGCCAATTGTTGCCGTTGATCCGGAGAAACAACGGGAGCCTGGGCCGCAATGTGGTCCCGCGGTTGTCTCGGCTTTTGTTCAACGGAACGAGGAGAGGGGCTCAGTTGACCTGCTGGGCTGGCAAACTGGAGATAATCGAGTGGGTAATTACATTCTCCTTGTCTGAAAGCCGAGCTCTGCCAATAAGATTATAAGATGATGAGATTATCTGCACCGCGAGAGACCTTTGCCGTCAGTGGAAAGTGAATGCACCGCTTCCATATTCTCCTTCCTTCCTCCTTCTTCCTTCCAAGCTTCTTGTTGCCTTGTGCCCTCGAGCGATTAATAGAACTTAACGCGGAGTGAGATTTCTCATTTCCCTCGACACCACGAAATTTCTTTGGCGCTCACATGTGCGGGGGGGGGGGGTTCACTTTACGGTGCAGATTACCAGATAAACAGAACCGTATAATTCAAGTTTTCTCCCTCTCAAACGTCTCAAAGTTCATTCTCGCTATTTCTTGGCTATTATTCGCTAACAAAGCAAATAACGTCAAATTATACAACTGTACGGTAATCCTATATGCGCTACATCGCTCTGAATTATCTCCTTTTGTATGAAGACGACTTGTCTGCCAGAAACGTTGTGGCAAACCTCTGCGTGCCTCGGACTACTTAGAATAAACTGGGTTGAGACATAAAACTGGACGAGCCAGTTCCTTACAGGACGTGGCGACTTCAACGTGCAGTTCTACTTCTTTTCTCTCAAAGACTCTCGTACACGTCTTGCTCCTCTTGTGTGGAGTGAACAAAAAACCATGTGCTGCTCTACTGCAGTTTCTACAACAGAGCCTTCCAACTTGGATTGTTACTAAGAAGGTTCTGACAACAAAGTGGGGCTTCAGTTGATCAATCCCTTTGAAAGTTGCCACCCAAGTAAATAGATGAGGTGGGAAACCAGATTCAGAACTCCTCCCAGGTAGTACGTGTTTTGACCAAGGTAGACTAGAAAGAACCATGGAGACGGGATTTAGTGTAGCACGAACTTCTAATTTGAAGACTTAGATGTACAAAGAAGAAGTAACTAGAACAGGACATAATTTGAGTATATAAGCGCGAACAAAGGGGGCTCTGAAGGCGTGAAACTGGTTGTACGGAGAAGGAAGGAGAAATCCGAATTACATGTCGAAGAGGGGGGAAACGAGTGTCTGTTGGGAGAACTGGGGACGACCGACTTTCGCGAGTGTTGGTAGATGAATGAGTTTGGAAGGAGCTATCTGTGGAATGTAAAAAGAGGGGTGGGAAAAGGATATTGGAAAATTCAGGAAAGGGGGAAATCTGTTGTCAATCGGAAAAAGCTGAAGAAGTGGACTTTCCATAGGTAAATAAAAAGAGTTTGAAGACGAAAGTGTTCAGGGAAACAATGACTTTGCCGTAAGTGCGGACATTTTGGAGGTTAATTCCCTGAGCTCATACCTTCTCCTGGTAACCCATGGGGAACAGCTCTCTACTAAGAGACTGGCTAAATGACAACTTGCCGTACCTCCACAGGTCTGTGTTCAGTGGGTGCTGAGGAGTGCGCCGGAAAACAGTGGGAACACAACGACCAAGCGCTTCCTATCAAAATTTCTTAACTAAATAGCGATCAAATGTCGTCTCTCCTCGACGAAATGATCTCTAATGATGTCTTATTATTGGACTCGTGGGCATCACCGAAGCTCGTGGATTCAGTGAGTTATGAAGTTCGAATTGTGAGAAAGAGTTTGTTTTACGGATCGTATTGGAGATACACCGGCAAGTAAATGGAGATATAACGAAGTTTGTCTTTTTTACAGTCTGGTTAACGTTCAGGCTGATTGCATCTCTCCTCTTAACTGAGTCCAATTTATACTCGACTACTCCCCCTCCCTCTTCCCCTATCCTTCCTCAACACTGCCCAAACCCCCTCTACCCGCTCTCACGATCGCATCAACCATTTCACGGTTCGTTCTCACCCAACAATCACCTTTATCAACGTGCTCCACTTCGCAAATTACCTTTGGGCGATCACTTTGATTGTTTTTCCCGTCGAGTGAACCCCTTCGGCTAATAAATGCTCCGCCGTTAATTACTCACCGGAAGGTCCGAGTAAAACAACTAATTCTTTATGCCGACTGTGTCGTGGGTTTTGGACCATTTCTCATAACTGCTGTGACGTTGACAGGATGGAAGAACAGGACTCAGGTACTCCCCTGAGGACCTGCCTTTTTACCGTGCTGCCATTAGTTTCATCCGCTCACCTCGTTCAAATCTTGCGAAGGTAATTTCTGTCATTTTCCAGTTGGCTGAGAAGAGACGCTGCAGTGACGATTCTGTATTGTACAAATTATTGAATTATGCTGGAAACGGTATTTTTCAAAATAACTCTTCTCACTGCCAATGAAGATAGTTTAACTACGAAATGCCCATTTGATTGAATAGGAATTGGTTATTGCGCTTTAGTGTACCATGGTGTGACTCTTGAATGTTGGCTGGCGTGGTGAAGTTGAATCTCAAACGCATCCTATCCGGTCAAGGACAAGGACTCTGTTCCATAGGACCGTTGCAGTTGATTAGTTCGCCATTTCGTTCGAAGTCACGACCGGGCTGCACGATGAATTCGACGGGGCTGCAGAAGGGCCGTGTTTTAAGGGTGCTCTGCCGGCAGAAGTCTTATGGTTGCTATTTCGGCATTGGCAAAAGCAGTCGTATCTCATAGATCAGTGCGTGAAAGGGCGTCACGGACCAGATACAAAATTACGACTGGTTACAGTCAGGTCTGTTTCCGTATCGAAATGACTGTTCCTCAACGCTCATACAGGGTTGTATCAGTCGAAGGCGTGGAGGTTGCTGTTTCGCAAGCATTGGAGAGCACGAGAACTCGCTCAGCACCCACGGTAAACAGAGCTGTGTGTCATTTAGCCAGTCTCCCGGTAGAGAGCAGACGCCCATGTTTTACCAGACGGAGGTATGGCCCTGGGGAGTCTGTATCATCTGGGAAGAGTTCTTAATCTGGTTCTTCACTAGCAAGTATGGGTCACGAGAAATTCCTCGATGATTCAAGCTCATTTAGGTACACTGGCCACCATCGGTTGTCAAACGCTCCTCTGATGTTAATGAGAACTGCTGCGACGTACTTAGTCGGTCCCTCCAGGGAAACATTGCGGATTTCAACCATGACGTCCTGCGTGGAATTTCCTTTCGTACATCCTTATTGTCAACCAGCTGTCTGAGAGGTTGCGGCTATAGACTCCCTGGAGGAATTGAAACATCGAGATCTCTAATGTTTCATTTAATATGGAAAGAAGGCTGAGCGGTCGCATTGAACTCGGTCCTCCATGTTATTGTTATGTTTGGTGCAGATGTAGGTGGGGAACGGTCGTGTCTTTTCAAGTGCTTTGTTTGGACCCACTCGGCGGTGTCTTTAATTTCTCAATTGAAGACATGAGCCCCGATAAAACTGTCCTCGACGGAATTGACAAGTTTGCTCCTTCCGAAAGCAATTTTCACGGCTTCCACCACATTGAAAGAAAGCGTGATATTCTAGTTGTGAAAATGCAATCTCAAGGCATGTGGGCAATGAGTTTCTTTTGAGGTGCTGCAGTGTGGAGAAAGCTGGTTCGTTCTTATAGTCATGAGGGACATACCCAGCGTCAGTGTGTCACTACAGGCAGAGATGTGGAGGGATGGAAAGAATTAGGGTTTTTCCGAAAAATAATCTAAACCCCAAAACTACGAGGCGTTGGCAGTTTGGTCTAACTCTTGCACCAGTGTTCGTTTTGGTTTATTATTCATTCTGAATAATAACCCTATGTTTTCGGTCACGAAAAATTTTTTACAACCCCTCCTCAAAATTTGATACTTTACGTTTCAAGACATGGCGACCTGGTTCTGGGTTATCTTCCCAGGAGCATGCCCATGCTACCAGGCGCAACCACGGGTTGTGGATAGTGGAATGGCCACTGCATTGTCCCCAGGGGCATGTCTGCGGCCAGCTGTGAATAAGGTCAGTATGCTGACTGAATAAGCAGCCGCGAACAATGGGCAAAACCCAAGAGATCGCAGAAGAGATCCTGAACAAAGGACTAAAGGGCAAGCGGATAAACATTTTCTCAGACAGCCAGGCCGCCTTAAAGGCCATCGCAGCCTATAGTTTTAGGTCTAAGCTGGCATGGGAATGCCTCCATGCGCTCAAGCAGCTCGGCGCCCGTAACAGGCTCTCCCTCATTTGGGTGCCGGCTCACAGGGGGCATGAGGGCAATGAAAAGGCTGACCGCCTCGCGAAAGGGGTACAGAATCCCTACCCATCGGGCCTGAACCACACGTAGGTATGACGAAAAGTCACCTGAACCGTCTGGTTGCTCGATGGGAGATACAGGAAAATGGCGCCCATTGGCATCGCCAACCACGACTAAGACAGGCGAAAAGGCTTGTCACGCCTTCCTGTCAAAGGGCGAAGGCGATGCTGACACTCTCTAGACAAGATCTGAGAGTACTGATAAGCTTCCTCACCGGGCACTGCCCACTCAAATACCACCTCAGCAAAATGGGCATCTCAGAGGCAGTGGAGTGCAGACTGTGTGGCGAGGAGGATGAGACGGCAGAGCATATCCTATGTGAATGCCCTGCCTTGGCAGCAAACCACTTTGAATACTTCGGTCAGGAGACCACTGAACCCCAAACTGTTGCGGACTCTGCGGTGAAGGACATACTCGGCTTCCTAAGGGGGGCGGGTATGTACGACGCCTTCTACTAAGAAAGCCCTCGGGTCAGACAAAAAAAAAAAAGACATGGGGATTCCAAATCTGCAATATCCGTCCGCCGGCCCTTGTCCGGGCCGTTTGAGCCTTTAACGTGGTCTAAAAAATTCGTTCTTTCGCCCAAAAATCCCATTTGGTATCTAGTTGTGCCCGCCATCTCGGCAATCTGATCGTACGAAGCCCATGGTTGTTATGGACAAAAAAATGTTAAAAAAATTAACGAAAGGCAGTATATAAATATTTGCAGTATAATCGCAAATTAGCCGTGTTTCGGTTCGTTTTCAAGGCCCGCTCCACTCGCAGCGCCCTTTGGACTCGCAACATCCTGCCAATTGCCGTTCACTGGAAGCCCTCGTCCCACCACTCCATAGGATCAGACGTTTAAGGGCGCCTGGCGCCGGGGGAATATTTTTAATTTCCGTAGTTCCATTGTAGTCAGGTCATGTTTCGTATGGTTTACTAGTTAGTATTCGATGCTGAATCGAATGGGATGGGGGAGCAGTAATACTAGGTCAAGCTGTTCATGAGAATAATAAACCATTGTGTAATAATTTGCAGGGTTTTTTAATAATCGTTTTAGGCAACCAAAATGAGAATTCGTCGTTGAATCGTGAGAGGTAGAATAGTCGCTCAAAATGACAATTGCGGCTCTCGTTTCGTTGTAGGTTCTTCTTCCCGAAGCACAAAGTGTCCCAAGGCCGTATAAATGCCTTCAAATAAAGTCAAGTACTTAGTTTTGTCTTTCATGGCGTTCTTACCTACTATCAACACCTCCTTCCTTGAGCCAGAAATTAATCTAAGCAACTTTGCGTTGGTTCTCTTCGGACACCGTGATGAATGAAAAGCGAGAGATGACGAGGGGGTTTTAAGAACTGATCTTCGTCAATGAGAAAGGAATGCGGCGGAAGTAAGACGAAGGAGGTTAACTGTGGTAGGGCTGGTGAGCAACGAGGTACGATTACAGAGGATAAATATTGAACTATAGTCCTGTTCTATCTAGTTTCTCAGACACGAATTTCGTCTCAAAGCAGAGCTAATTGAAGCAACGGTTGCCCAATGGGCCTGGCTTGGCCAACCGGCTCGTTGGCCTGAGAGGGGGAGAAGCAACGGTTGCCAACTCAGATCAGTAGAAATGAAAAACTTTTCGAATATTAGATCACGTTAGATCTCGAAAAGTAACCGATGTTACCAAAATGTTTGAAATTGCCAGCGGTGGGATTTCAAAGCACGATCCAAAGAATAAAATAAATCTACTACCTCTGACAGTAGTATGTATATAATTAAAAAATATCTGGTGCGTTGCAACACACAACTTTCCTTAGCTCTACAACAATTCATTTTGTACATGGCTGATTCTATTTGATCAATTCATTTATCACTCAGTTCATTTGAATCTTGGTCAAACAACGCTTTACGGCAACAGGAAGCGGTGCGCTTACAGTTCCAGATTTTATTGTGCTACTCGTACTGATTGCAGGACCATTATTGAGCAATTGGTACACAGATCATTAACGAGGCTGTAAACACAAATGTTTTGAAGAAGGATAGTAATTACTTTTGCAGAGTTATTGGGTAAAAACGTTTAGAACTGGTTGTAAGCGAAACGGCAGTAGTTGAAATTCAGGAATTTCTGGAGTAGCCCCCATTTATCTCATGAGCGTTTTTAAACACTCACCCATTAGGTATTGGGTTGGACTATTAAACCAATTTTTTTTTAACGTTCTACAAAAATTTCAGCGGAGTTTATAAGGAAAAAACTGCGCTAAAAACGCTTTTCGTCGAAAACTTTGATAATTTATTGTGCTGCTCTCGTCATTTTCCCACGAATGGGAATTTTATGATATAATTGCCTTATTGAGAGCTATCAATATAAAAAATTTAATCAAAATCGTTAGAGCCGTTTTTGAGAAAAAAAATTTGGTGTTTTGATCACTATGATAACTATAGTTAACTTTCGGTAGATTTTGTCCATACCCTTATTTTGGCGTCCCATGGTAACCTGTAGACTAGACATCATGTTTCAGCTGATTTGGTAAGGTTGTTTTCTCTATAAACCGCGCTAAAACCGATTTCGTCGAAAGTTTTGGTGCTGCTCTCGTCATTTTCCCATGAATGGGAATTTTATGGTATAGTTTACATATTGAGAAGTACCAATATAAAACATTTAATCAAAATCGTTAGAGCCGTTTTTGTGAACAAAAATATTTGGTGTTTTGATCACTATGATAACTATAGTTAAATTTCGGTGGATTTTGTTCAAACCCTCATTTTGAGGTTCCATGGTATCCTCAAAAATAAACAATGGAAAAAAACTGAAAATGAGCACTTCTGATGTGGCAGTTCACAATGATGGGGGAAAAAGTCTGACCGTTTAACGTGGAAACTTCGTACTGAATGGACGTAGATGCTGGATACTTGTTTTGGCCACGTTTCATAGCGTCGAAGGGAGCTGAATTCTTGTTAAGAAGTTCCTTTCGATGCCGATGACCGTTTGGAAGAAGGTAATACATAAACCACTGGTGCGTTTTTAGAAGAGAGAAGATGAGTAAGGACGGCGTGATGTGTAGTTCGACAATGTTGTTGGAGATGAGCAACCCAAAATGTGAAGGCGGTTCAGGTGATGGAGGGAGACGACAGGCAACGACAATCGTGAGCTAAGCACCTGAAGTGAAGTGCAAGGCTCACCAGCAAACAAGTAAATAAACAAAATAAAACGATGTTGTGCGTAAACACCACGTCCTTACTAATCCGAGGGATTTGCCCTCTTAAACGACCACCTCACATTTTCACCCGAATTAATTTTAAGCAAGTTCTTTAGGAACACAAAGAGATCAATTGCAGGCGCCGGAGAAAATGATCAAAGGGATTCAATCACAGTAACCAAGTTTTCAGTTCCTCAATTCTTTTCTCGGCATCATCCTTTATTCTCTCAAACCAAGTACCTCTACCACCCCTGTAGAGTTTACCCTTCAAAGTGAATCCCCAGCTACAAACCCCATTCTGAAATCGACTTCTTAAACAGTTCTCTCGTCGTCATAAAAAACTCGTTTTGGCGATTGATGAATAACTCGTTTTCCCCCTTATGCTTCGCTTCTCATTTCCATTTACGTAAATTAGTTTTTCCATTTCCGAATCTTCTACTCAAACCCCTTCAGATACGAAATAAGTAAACTGCCACTTTATCACAATCGTTGATTAGTCTCGAGATTGTACAACCGAAATATGTTTTGCAAAGCTTCGCACAACTTTTCTTGGCTCCATGGATTATAAACTGCCCCACTGCAGATTAGATTTCACTGGATTTGATACCACAGCTTTAACTTTTCCCAACGCAAAGAGAAAGAAAAGTGTTGTAATCGGTCGAAACGATTGATTTTTCGTCAGGTTGGATATTGTGGTCTCTTCCTCAGAATACCAGATATACTCGTATATCAGACTGTGTTGGACTGGAACATTACACTGCATTTTGCACACCTGCCTGCGTTTATTTTTTCATTCCTTCAAACTGAATGCTTCTGAGTGGGCTTTGGAACCATTTAAAATGCCCGGCAATTGTGAGGCGTCTAGCTTTGGAGCGGCCCCGTACGAATCCTCGTAAACCCTGGGAGCTGGGTTCAAATCGTGGCTTGAAAAGAACATCGCTAAGGGCGAGGAACGTATTGGCAAGGCCTCCTTCCCACCCTCGTTTGGCACAGCGCCATTTTACCATTCTAGGGGAAAAATGGAATATTCCTTCTGAAGGTACCCTCGTGCCATACCCTTCGAGTGTGTTACAGCCTATCACAACCAGAAAGCTGGTACTTGAAAGTCGAAGATGTGGGTTTCGCCGCTGACAACTCTGAGATTAACGTTACTGGCGTTATCGAGATGCGACGTTACCGGGGAGTTCAGTTTTGCGAGGCAGTCTCCTCGGCTGAAAGCTGTGAGAACATTGGTGATTATCTCAACAAGTTTCCAAGGCCTCTCAACAGCATAGGTTACGTCTTCTCCAGACAGAGTTGCTATCACAGCAAACCTTCAAGGCTAACCAAGAGGAGGCTACTATAGTCTTTGTATAAACCACCATGTTGAACGTTCTTAGCAAGGTTTCCCAACCAGTACCTCTTGTGTACTCTGATTGCTATGTATGGGCGTGATGCCTCGACTCCCCCTGCTTTGGGGATTTTAACCAGAGTGAAGAGCAGATCGTACTGGTCTCTAACTCGAATTAAATCGCTGAAAGTACTTGGGGCTAATGCAAGTTGGGTGATATTTCTTTCCGATCATTGATGAAATGGGTAAGCTACCACAAGAAGTAGGGTTGGATCTTATACTCGGCGAGTGCATTCTCACAGACACCCTTGCGGTAAAGACACGTTTGGGAAGAAACTCCTCCGAATTCCAGTTCCAACTAGGAGCATCTTCGGGATGTGGCTCGTTTTTGGGCTTGAGTTTTTTTGGGGCTAATGCAAGTTGTGTGATACTTGGCAAGTGCATTCCCACAGACACCCTTGCGGTAAAGACACGTTTGGGAAGAAACTCCTCCGAATTCCAGTTCCAACTAGGAGCATCTTCGGGATGTGGCTCGCTTTTGGGCTTGAGTTTTTCGAGGTAACCTCTCGAATGGAAGTCACATGGCCTTTGACACTATATAAAAGTACTATATTAATGTGTTATAACAATAATAGAGAATTCCACCCGTCATTCGAACTTGTCAGAGAAGTCTGACCTACGGTTTGGTTTCTTGAAGGCTGTCTGAAGAAGCGGTCAAGTCCCCACTTGACTGGGGCCCTTTGTGCTGACTAGTTAACAACTGGAGGGGTTAGTATACAGTCTTTTCAATCACTATGTCTGTCGTTCACTGATAGCACCTTATCGCTCTGCACTCTTTGGGCCTTAGGTTAGTACAGATACCTACAACGGTTTGGAAGGCAACTTGAAACGTATTACCGGTACATTCGCACCGTTCTAGCGGTGTCACAGACATGAGGAGTATAGCGTGAATAATTCGTAGTCCCGCCACTTTCATATTTCGCGGTTCTCGGCGCCACCCGTTCCAGTCTTCCGCCAGATGGCCGTAAATGCGTAGGGGAAAATTATGTTTATTTTTGTTCCAGCCATTGTTTCCAATTAAGAAGTGGGACAGTTATTTTCTGTAAATAATATTCTTCAGAAAAAAACACTGATCGGTCCAGATAGAGAGTAGAATTCGTTGATGAATTTGGAGACAAATTGTTCAATCCATCGTGTGCTGCTACCTGCAGGCGATTTGGGAGAACAGGCCCGGTACCACGTTTCGGAGTTCCTTTGTTCTTTTCCGCCGTCCAGCATTGCCGTATCTATAGTCAGCTCATCAGTATTCTCGTCTCTTCCAAGATTTTACCCTTGTTGGGATTGAAAGAATAATTATTCACCAACTGCGTGCCCTCTGCTACATCTGCTTGTGAGACCAGTATTCGCCGTCAGCAGCTACCAGGATTATTTCGCTTCCCAAGAGTCTTCCGTCATCTAGTTCGTCCATTCATCGCTGCGTCCCTTTGTGGATCGCCGGGAGGTGCGGTGCCGTCTTTGCATCCTCTCCGGGGGTGTCGCTGCCAAGATACCGACTCATCACGTATCGGTAGGTGTTACTAATATTCGTACACCTCTCAAGCTCTTCTCAAACCACATCTCGGAAACAGCATAATGAGGAGGAAGCAACGTCGGGCGTGGTTAGTACTGTGATGGGTGACCGCCTGAGTGCAGTTAGTGTCTTTTTATCCTTGAACTATTCTTTCCCTGGAACTATTCCGCCGGACGGATTCCAGTATTCATTTACTGTCATTTTGTTACCCGCAACTATTTCTGTAGCTGTCCATTGAACGGAAATATAAACCAACATACATCAGGAACCTAGATTTTTGAAGTGAAACTTCTATATTGTGAAGGCACAATTTTCGACGCGGCGAGAAAAGCGCGGGAAGCCGCGTCCCCACTGAGCGCCAGCCCCTCCAAGGGAAGGAGAAGCCGGGCCCTGCGGTTGAAGAGGCCGGCGGAGCCTCAGAAGGTCGCCGGCGTCGTCGCCCGTTGTCGCTTCGAACTACTAAAGAAAATCGGAAAAGGAGATTTCACCGCGAAGACGAAATATTGAGCATTATACTTTATCATCTCGCTTTTTATTTCGAGCGAGAGCAAGGTGAGCCGCAGCAGCTTTTATTTTACATATTTTTTTCCATATAAATTTGATTTCTTTGTCCATTAAGCCCATTTGTGGTGTGAGACGCCCTCCTTCACGGATCAGGCCCCCCCCCTTTCGTATAACATATCCCTGGTTGGTTGTCCGCCCCCTTCCCCGAGAAGAAGGAGTTCTCAATTTAATCAAATTGGGGAAACAAAACGATCGGCCCCAAACATTACAATATAGACGAAAAATTGTGTTACCGGTCACGTGGTACGGCAAGATGGGTGGGGGCTTGGAGGGGATGACGAGGGCAGGCAGGCGCGCTGATTTAGAATAAAGAAATACAAATGTGTGACAGTCACACATGGCAGAAGTGAAACTTTAACGAGCAAAACCGGACAACGGACAAGTGGATAAATAACGGCTAAGTGGAAAAACGCATCGCAAAAAAATTTTCACTCGAAGTTTCACGGGCAGGTTTTCAAATTCGACAAGTACATTAACAATTTGCCCGTAAAACTTCGAGTAAAAATTTTGTTGCGATGCGTTTTTCCACTTAGCCGTTATTTTTCCGTTGTCCGGTTTTGCACGTTAAAGTTTCACTTCTACCATGTGTGACTGTCACACATTTGTATTTTTTTTATTTTGATTTGCTTAAATAAAGGGACACTTATCCAAATGAAGTTTATTTTGTTGTTTTCCACTTACCTAGCCAGGGTATTATATTAACCTTAATTTATCTTGGGTTCATCCACAAATACATAATTCGTTTATGTCGTCACAGGAGGTGGAACGTTCTCGGTGTACGCTGTCGTATCTATGGTATCTTGTTGTTGATGCAAGTGTGCTCCCGAACTCAAAGGAGCCACATCAGGCATTAAGATGCCAGGGCAGAACCCACTAATTGATCACAAGGAGCGTAGATTCCATGTGCGGATGTTACCCACTTATCACCATCCATTATCGTAACATTCTTCATCTATTGCTTAGGTTATCGATAACTCAACATATTGTGGGTTAGGCAGTAATTATACGCGTGAAAGAATCAAGATTGGGCGTTTTGTCGGGGCAAGAAGTTCAAATCTCGAGAGCAACGTTGATTAAGATGTGAGCGTTTAACAAATTTCTGAGCGAGAGGCGATTATTTAAAATGAAGAAGACAGTCGAAATGGACGTTTTTTCTATTTACTGTTCCAGTCAATACGTTGTCCGAATGTAAATAATACAGAAAACTGAGATTCCAACTCATAATTTCACTTCAAATTCATACGTCGTTAATATTGAGGCTCTTTTATGCGCGAAGCTCCATCTCGCTTCTCGTGAATTCTTCATCCCCTGCTCCCGAGTAAATTAGAATGAGTGAAAAAAAGGCTTTGCTGTTAGGGAAGCATAAACTATCTCGCTGCTACCTCGTAAAACCCTGGACTCGCACGTTAATAAATTAGCAACCTTCATCCACAGTGTTCTCTCACTCTTGGAAAATTAATTTCCAATCCGCCGCCTCCGTCGCCTTCCTTTTTTCCTCATCGCCCTTTAAAGACAGCATTTCGACAATTTTGTGTTTCATGCGGCGCTCGTGTAGTTGATTTATATTAAGACAGCGATAGGGGGCGCGAAGACCAAATGAGCCCACCATTGGAAAATAATTAGGCAACTCACTGTCGAGCACTCACTTGTGAAATAGTTTAAGGACTCGGCATAGTCACAAGTAATCAAGGAATATGTGCCTTGAAGGAAGGAAGTCGTTGAGTATTGAGTACAACAGTGAGTTAGGGAACAGTAACAGCTGGGGAACGTGTCGCGTGAAGGAGGGTTAAAATATCTGGCGTATTGCATTACACAACTTTCTTCACATCGTTCTAACATCCTCCGCTAATACACAGGCTCTGTCTCTTTGAATGCGTGTGTACAGGCAACTTAATGCCAAACAATACAAAAACCATTTGCTCAATACAATCTTAAGGGTTTAATTAATCACCTCAACAATAAAATACCAAACAAAACGAGGAAATATCAGGCTGAACTAGTTGAGCAGTTGTCTGGCGGAGATCCAAGAAGTGGCAGTGAAACGTCCGGAAAGAAAGCCGTGTTAATGGAGCGAGAGAAATGTGGTAAGCTGTGGCGAGATTATCTTGACCGCAGTATCGCTGTTCTATATACAATTAAACATTCAATGAAGTTCAAAAAGCGGAAACCAACAAAGTTAGAGAATGCAATGTTGACGGGAGAGGCGCATTGGCCTGAAAATAGGACGGAAAGCAGTTAAACCGAAACAACGTAATTTGCATTAAGGAAGGACGGGGGAGAGTAACTCGTTCATTGAGACGAGCTCGTGACAAACCTGCTCGTTGCCGTTGACAGAGCGAATGTAGAGGGCGACAAGTGGGCGAGTCAAGTGCCCTTTTGACCACCTTCCTTCGTTACATATCGCTAAGCTTCTCGATTTGTCCTCACGGCCTAACAAACGTGTGCTACAGTCCACCATTTTATGCGTTCAGCCGCCTCTTCCCCGGCAATCAACTTGGTTGGATGGAGCTCACGTGGCGAATGGCGATTGGGAAATCGAAATCGAGTTCGGCGACTTTTCATGGACATTACTAGGTGCAGTCCAGGATGGGAGGGTGAGAGGCAGTAGTTGTTATGTGTAGTTTTATATTTACCCAAAAGAAAATCTCGGTACTTAGATCAGTTTGGGACAGCTCCATGAAGCAAATGGAGCTGGATGGAGAGCTACTTATTGAATACTCCTGTAAAACGAGCATAAGAGGTGAATCCTCTGAATTCGGGTAAGACTAGGTCTGGAATCACAACAATGTGCCACCTAATTTCGGGTTTTCCAAAGTATAGTCTACCACTACCTTCCGTCTCAGCAACTTTCGTTCTTTCAGCTCGCTAATCGCAATTCAATATCCACCCAATATGGGACAAGTCAACTCCCAGTAACATTTAGAAGGGTGGAGCATGACAAGTTACGTCAACTACTTGTGAGGGTCACTGAAAGAAGTATGCCCAAATTCTTCAATCCGCTCCTCACACAAACTGCGTTATTGATAAGCTCTTACTTTTGTGCCGTAAATTTACTTTGAGATCCACCTTCATTTGTTATTATATTTACCGCATGAAGCAAGTATTGAATGAAAGCAAGTGAAATTGAGAGTGATTTTATATATTGCTCAGGCCAGGTGATAAACCAGGTAATCCTTAGGAAGCTAGGCAATAGTACTGGCACAATAGGGCTACGTGCCGCAAAGCTTAACCCAAAAGAGACGGTTGAGCTCAATAATGATAATTGTTATCGTTACAAAAGACAAGTAGTTGTTGCACTGACTGACTCCTCCTATTAGAGGCATTGGTTCACAATTCTCGACGAATGTTCGAGAAAAGTCGACGGAGCTCCGCGCTATTTGCCGTAATTTTTGCCTGAGTCAGCAGCTCTTCAAAAGCATCTCCACACTACCTCAGTACACTGTCATTGGGACAGTTCTGGGAGAGAACTGGACTTAATGGAGAAGAGGGTCAGTTGTATCACTGTTGAAGTACCCCATACGTTCTACGAGTTTTGAACTCCCCTCTACTGAGGTACTAGGTCAAGTCTATGAGCACAGACATGTTAACGAACCAGTTTTGCTCATATCAAAGTCATATTCAAGGTTTGTTATATAGCGCTAATTTGAATAACATATAACGCGATACGTATTACGAATAACCATAAAGTGATTGCGAACTATAAAACCGGGTTTAGGCAGAGAAATCGGTGGACGCTCAACGGTACCAAAGGAAATGTAACTATATTCTCTCGAAAATTCCCACTTGATGCCAAAATCTAAAATCGCCTCACGAAAAAAGATCAAGGTCCATTAAGAAGACGCGTACGTAAGCTGAAGGATAGCGGTAAGAAAAGATCCAATTAACGCTTGATATTCTCTCAGGCAGAGGGTTATGGAGGAACTTGCCGCGGCCTTCGGTGGTGTTTGAGTTGTAACCTTCAGATCTGCGGTTTACCTACCTCGTCGGTTAACCTGTTATCGACATTTAATAGCTGCGCCAGATTGTCCCGAGTTCTTCCATTTTTTCAGAGAAAAACTATCAAGTACACTCCACCAATTCTCACGCTCCGTGCACACCACTTCTATTTTACCAGAAAAGTCGTCAATGAGTTCTGTTAGCTGACGAAAACACCCACCATCTTGAGAACAGCGACGTGAGCAATGGCAAAAGCAGAAGTCAGCGTAGATCACGCAAAATAAGAGGCAGAAACACTTAGACACACGTGGAAAATGTTCGATGAAGACTGCATTTCTCTCACGTATGAGGAAAGTACATCTTGAAGCTTCGAACTGACAATGTTCTAGGAACACTAAAATCTTTCAAATTGTCTGTGAATATGAAACAACTGGTGTCTGAATATGCGAACCTTCGCTTTAACCTGGTGAAAGCAGGGTCGGCACAAATCCCCGTCGGCCTGAGCACATTGCTGGAATCACCAGGGGTCACCAACGAAGAGCAGGGCAGGGCAGTCCATTGGCGGGTGGCCTGTCCTTAGACAGTCAAAACTCTTCATCCGACTCTCCAGAGGGAGGGCCAAAGAGGTGCTTGGACTGGGGAGGAAAGATATGAGGATCTTATGTGTCCTGTTTACCGGTCACTGTCCACTGAGGTACCACCTTGCAAATATTGTCAAGAGTGAGGTACAGTTATGCAAGGCAGGGCATGTTTTGTGCATTGCGCTGTCGTGTGTTTGGGAAGCCCTTCCTACAGCCAGAAGAAGTTCATGGAGTTGACGAGGCAGGTTGGTACATACGGAAAGCCTTCAATATTGTACATTGTTGTGGATCGGAGAAGAGGTCTCAATACCAATTACCATAGACCACGAATTTTCTTGAATATCTCCGATATAATTCCCAAAACAAAAAATGCATAAAAAATATCTGGTGCGTAGCAACACACAACTTTCCGCAACTTCGACGACCTGCTGTGTCATGGTTCAACGCATTTCTACGGGAATATTTATAGAGAACGAAATGTTGCTACTAGTTAGTTGAGAGTAACAGTAGTTACGTAAATGGCACTTCTGGGATGAGTGACGTCAGCCCCCCCCCTCCCCTCCCCAGCTGATGTATGACGTCACCCCCCTTCCTACAACAGCTGATGTGTAACGTCCCCCCCCCCCATTCCCCACTACAGCTGACGTATGACGTCACCCCCACCATACCCCCACAACAGCAGACCTGACGTCACCCCCACCCCCTCTATACTACAGCAGATACAGCGTTCCCCCACCACTATGAATCCTCCCCGTGTGACGTCATGACCCCCCAAAAGTGGGCGACTTCTGAGTGGACGCTCCCACCACTACGAATCCCCCCCATGTGACGTCACGCCTCCCACACAATTGGCTCAACCTCTGAGTAGATTCTCCCCCACCAATATGAATTCTCCCATGTTGTGGGGAGGGGCGTGACGTACAGGTATAATAATAGGTGCAGAAATAAATAGGTACAGAAATAATTACGGAAAACAAAATGAGGGTACAGGTTGCTTGAACACGCTCTGTAAGATTGATCAAATTCAGTGAAGCAATTTCTCTGAAAATTACAAATATGTTCAAAAAAACATTATTTTCTATATTTTAGTTTTTTTGCCTTATATCTCCGTTCATCGTATTTTCATGCAGATCTTTATAGAAAATAAATTAAGTAAGCTTGTAGAGGATGATTTGAGACTTTCAGCAGACAACATTAGTTTTTGGTGTATTATCGTACCCACCTGTGCAATGTGCAAGAGGAATGGGCTCCTAAAGCCGTTTGGCCAAGGGGTTGCTTACCCTTGTCCTTGATTTCGGCACGGATTCATAGTCTTCGGACTGACTTAACTCGGATCGAATGATCAGCAGTAGAATTTATCAAACTGCTTACTGTGACCGGTCGGCCAAATTGCGCGCGATAATCTCCCGATTAAAAACGAAACGATACACGAAAGAAGAAGAACAATTACTATGAAAACAATTTTCCGATTGTACACAGTAGTGGGCGATGAGCACCAGAAAAGGCTTCGCTGGTTCTTATGATGTTGAGAAGAAAGGCAGAACCTCGATAAATTTTCGAGTGCTGGCTGTTGAGCTATGAAAACAAGTTGAAGTACAGAGCGTTCAATTATTCCTGCACACGCAAGAACAGAAGGATAGCCAATCTTTAGATAATTAAGGGCAAAACGCCCTATGAAATAACATGATTAGACCGCCCCCTCTCATCGATAGGTTTCAAGGGAAGTGAAAAGGCTCTCCCTTTCGATCCTACCGCTCGGCGATTAAGTGCTCAGAACTCTTCATCCCAAAGGCTTTTAGAAGAGATATTCAGAAATATAGAGGAGCCGAAGTACTCTGTAAAGGAGATAATAAAAGAGAAGATAATGGGGCTACATGAAGCATAGCAGAAGGTAGCCCCCGCGCTCCGCTTCTATTATTTCGGGAACTTGCTTCGCCGAGTGGGCAAATGGAGTCATAATTTATCGTATGAATTACGAGCGAAAGGGGACGGTTTAACCTTACCACGCCACTCGGGGGTACGAAAAACCTGAAATCGGTCGAACTATTCCGCGAACAAGACCACTACGGGCTTTGTAAGCTCAGAAGAATCCCGCGTTTTTGAGATGCGGGTTAATTCTCGTCAAAAAGGGCTGGAAAATGTTTTTCAATTGTTCTTGGTCAAATCGTAGGCAGTGAAAATTATCAAGATATGAACGTAGTTAACAAATTGCTATCTATTTCGTATCTTCGATATTTCAGGCAGATACAGATCATATAGATCGATATTGAATACGTGTGATGGCTCATGTGAATTGGAAAGTTGTCTTGTGGTAATGGTAATTCACTACAGAAGCACTTGAAAACGACGTGAGCTCTGTTCTAATAATTGAAAAACGAAACATTCTTCATCTCATCTTCCGGAATTATCGGTTCACTCCCTCTCCCTCAGCATAGTCTGGCAGTAGGACACTTCATTTCGAAAGTTCGGCGATTTTATTTTAATTAACAACTTATTAATAGAATTAACTCGAGCTCTTTTCAATTAAATCGTACGTGGCCCGCACAAATTAAGAGTATTTCGTCGTAGCAAGTTGAAATCGATCGTATTTCCTCAGAAAAGCGAAAATTAACGCTTTCGAAAATGGGCGTAACATATTTTTATAGAAACAAAACAACTTTGCGCATTAATTTTACGGCATCTGTTGGAAAAGCGAAGGGAAGTGGAGCGGCGCTTGACTCCACTTTAATCTATGTATATTCACGTGTTGTCAGCTGGAAATGCAAATGTTTCAACTTGCCATGGAAAGCGGCCCGCCGTCTCGTCCAGAATTACTGATGAGAGCATTCGGACCTTTCGCAGACCCTACCCGGCCGAATCCCGTTGTCAAGTTAGAACCCATCGCAGCCTGTTTCTCAAAAACATCGGATCGCGAGCGAGTGGGTCTCGGTTCGTTTAGTTGATTGTTAAAGAGAGATACGCCGCAAATTAATTGTGAGGCCGTCTGCCAATCAGTAAACGAACTAAGAGGGAAAAGCCGGGCTGTCGACCGTAACACACTTGCTCGAGCCTAGCGAGTGGAAAGGAAAGTTGAGTAATCGATTGAAGACGTTTTGAGTTTTCTTCGAACATTTACGTTCCTCATTTAGGAGTCCTTCGAGTCCAGCGTGGGTACTCGTGTGTCGATGCCTATTTCCGTTTCACACGCTCCTCAAAATCCATGGTAAAAACCTCGTAATCGACTTTCCCTGGCCAAAAAAGTCCCTGGTTGCCATCCAGTCAAAGGAGGGCACAACAATCTCTCTCTCACTCCCCCCCCCCCACCATTCTCATTTGGCGCTGGTTGTATAATATTACATTATTCCTCAGGTTTTACTTCCCACCAGTGTTATATATTATTTAGCTGCAACATCAGAAGTGGGATCTTCCCGACGTCCCAGGCGTCATGGTCCGTCATCAAGTAGTGATCGCGACAGGTATGATGATGACGATGGTTTTCGTCGATTTCGTTCTCGTTCTCAAGAAGATGATTCGTGGAGGAATTTTGCTCGAGAGCAAATGAAAACCATGCAACAATTTTTGGTGCATGCGGAGAGAACCAAACGAAATGAGAGGAACGAGAGGCGGAACTCCGACCCCCCCCCCCCCCCCCCGCAAGCACCATTCTCGCTACCTGAGTTCGACCCTGACGTGTCCTTAATAAACGCTGGCGCTTGGTGCTCTACCGTCAACGTTCTCATGAACGAAAGTCCGCAGAAAGGTGGCAAACTGCTATTATCGTTGGGAAGAGCCCTGAAGGGTGCTGTCGCTCAGTGGCTACCTCAAATTCTACGTCATCATCGAGATCAACGACTGGAAACCCCCAGGCCGGATGTCTCCTTCTACAACTGCAAGCGCCCAGGGCATTTCTCCTCCAGATGTCCGTTGAAGACCTCAGAGAAGAAAGGCGAGCAGGCAGCCACCCGTTCACTGGATAAGCGAGTCGCTTTTTGCCAAGTCAATCCTATGGGCCAGCTCGATCATAAGGGTGAGCGTTTTTGTTACCAATTTGACAAGTGATTCAAAGTGCTCTCTCTTGGGACTAAGTCGAGATTCTTAATTTGAGGGCACACGATTTGGAAACTCAGTAACGTTGCATGGATTAGGTGAATCCACAGTGTCACGTACGAGTCAAGTACATTGTTCTGTCAGTATTGATGGGTTTCCATTGAAAACTCTTGCCTAATGTTAGATACGAAATAGTATCTATTGACGGGTGCTGTACCTACAAGTATGCGCACGATCGAGTACGATGTGTGCCTAATTCAACAGGTTGCCCATCACTGACTGTCAGTGAAGACGAGGCAGACAGTAGTGAATATTATTACACTTCAAAGTTCATGTGTTCACGTTTTTCTTCATACGTGTTACATGCCGCTTTTATGTTGGCTGCTTATGTTTCTTATTTGAGTTGACTTTTATGCACCTAGTGTTGAGCTGTCAAGAATGATCACATAGTGAATGTCTCAACCTCACAAAGTCAGACAGTGTTAGGATGCTTGGGATGCAGTTATGGTGGGGAGTCTCGAACAGGACGTTTGGCGTAGGCATGGTGTCAGTCTCGAGTGTTCGCTCAGTATGAGGTTAACTCGAGCAGTTGCTCAGGATGGGTTTTCTTCGAGCAGGATGTGCACTCAGTGGGGCTGGTCACCTGTCTCAGTAAGTGATGCTTTTGTTCATTGGGAGACAGCATATCCTCATCCATGGCATCCAGTGCTGCCTACGTCTGTTGTGAGCGTGTTTTTTTACGGTCATGAATGACGATGGGTCGTTTTGTCCAGTGATCTGACAGGCCAGCAGGAGTGTGCATGTTCAGTCAATTTGATCAGTTTTCTGGGTTGTGGTTGTCTCCACATCCCTCCCCAGAGTTTGAGCTTGATTCGCTCTTTACCATTCACTTGGTAGGGCCCTTAGTGGTTTTTGGTGAGAACTGACCACACCCATTTCTGTTGAGTTGTTCCAGTTGCTGCCGTCGAGGACGACGTTCCTCAGGATGGCCGTGTAGCAGTTCGCCTCCCTACCTACGTCAAGATTATCAGTGCGATCTTCTTGCGTCGCACCCTATCGGACGGAGGGGGAAGGGTACACCCTCTCCAACGCCAGGGTAGTTTACGGCAAGAGTCCGAACGGGGAGCTTCGCCATCTTGACGTGCTACTTTTCCGTTTACTAAATCTAATTCTTCAGTTGTCATTAAAAATAGTTTCTTCGATTGTGTCTTTGTCATGCTTCGGGAATTCGAGGACGGCGAGATAAATGAAGGAGATCACCCGAATCATCCTGACTCGGCTGCAACATATACTTAAATGTTGGCAACACTGTGGTTGATGACGTTGGCGTAGGATGCAATAAAAAAGTTACGTTCTCATCTGGTAATGGATACCCACGTTTTTCGATTATCCCCGTTATCCTTATTTCTTCGTGACCTAAATTTATATCAGTTGGCGACGAGGTGAAGAGTTTTATATTCTTCAATTTCGTAAGCAAAAGGCTCGTGTTTTTTTTTGTGATAATGGCGCTACCATCGACCACGCCGATCACTGGGTTTCCCACTCAGGACTTCCTCAAATACTTTGCGAGAGGACCCGCACTTGGGGAACTACCTACATTTGACGTCGGAGACAAATGGTCGACATTTGTGGAGCGTTTAGATCAATACCTCACCGGAAACTATGTTCAAGGGGAACGAAGAGTACGTCTACTTCTCACAGCAATCAGTCCAGCAGTGTACGAAGTTTTGCGAGAGCTTTGCCATCCAGACTTACCCAAAGCAAAAGGCTTTGATCGGCTTACTGAGTTGCTAGCGAATCAGTACTCGCCCAAAGTATCAGTGTGGAGTAGCAGAATCAACTTTGACAGTTTGCGAACAAGACCAGGGCGAAAGTATAACCAATTGGTACGTGAGAATTAAGAAGCACTCAATGGATTGCGAATTCGGAGCATTGCTTGACAAATTTGTGAAGCAAAGGTTTGTTACCGGCCTCCGGAAGGGTTCCGGCTGGTATAAAAATAAATAATATATAACAACCAGCCAAAAGGTAAGGAACAGCCTGCGATCGAGACAAAAAATATGTGTTTCCTTCAGATCTGCTTCATTCGGTTTACGTGAACTTGATATAAATTATTCCAACCTCCAGTGGTTTCTTTTATTCATGTCACGATCTTTGTTGAGAGGTCATTGCATTGGTGATTTATAAAACTGCTAAGATGGGGGTTTTTTGGAAACCTTCGTGTGTATAGCTCTGGAATTAAACAGAAAGCAGTGCGAAAAAAATGAGTAAAAAGAAACGACAAACGTTTGAATGCTGTTGTTGGGTGCAGGATAGTGAGGAGCTGACGAATGAGATGAGCGAAAGAGAGGATTGGAAAGTTGCACTTGTGTACGATAGAGGTATACCGCAGATTAGTGCTGGGGGGGGGCGGAGGTAGTAGAAAGTTGTAGCGACTTAGTTGGAATAGATCGAGTTGCTCCTATTCATGCCACAACCATTATTGAGTGATCGTAGGCTCGCAATTTTTTAATGATCAGCTGTTCCTATCAAGCGTGCACGGGTGTCGCTTCTCACCCCATGAACAGCACAGAGTAGGGATGTTTTATAGAGATCAACGTTTGCTTGAAATCATCGCCGTTGTGGCGGAGTGTGGGTGAAATTAAATAAGGAGTGAACAAGTTTTAATGGCACCGTTAGCTTTTCGTCCTCATTACGGATTGAATGATCAGACCATTTCAACAAGCAACAGCCCTGGCTCACTCCAAAAGCACTTGAAAAAGTAGTGAGAAGCTACGCGGCCGTAAAAACACTGGCTGTTCGGCTTTTCGAACGATTGAAAGTCGAAGAAGCGCCGTGCGCGAGCTCAAAGTCACGCGAGGGACGTAACTTCACTGAATGGTCTCTCTCTCTCTGTCTCAATCTTTCATTCAAGAATCCCGATAGATCTACTGGCATGTTGCGTGACGAGGCACAAGGTCTGAGGAATGCAAAATCGCTGACCTTAACCCGTTTTTATTGCGCCCTCGTTCACCTCATTTCAATTATTTCAAGACGCCGAAGAGTAACCTTCAAGTGACGTAAGAGGGAGCGTCTGTTGCTATTGGCCCCATAAATTTACTCCGGCGTATTGAGTACCAACCTGGAACCGTTTAGCACATTGCGTCAAGTCGCCCCTCTCTCCGATGCCAAGGAGTCCATGGTGATGATGTGACGAGACACATCAGAAACAGTCACCTACGGGAGACCCTGGCAAAGGCGATATTGAAATTGGATGTTACCGGTGGCATGACAGAGTCAGGATAATCAACCAGTGAATATCTCATCACAGCATCATATCTCAACAGTACAGCAACTCGGTAGTATGGCATACTTGAGCGCAAAATCCTGTTGCACTGTCTTCGGAGGAAAGTGGGTTTGTGGCAATTAGTAGATCCTCTACTTGAAATCTGTTCAAAGGTTTTTCGTAAGAAAGTTGAGCACATTCTTCATGAGTATTTGAAACCAGCGATTAACGTAAGCCACAAGCTCTGTACCATTAAAGCGCATAGTAAAACTTATATATTTTAACGTACTTCAGCAGTTTAAAGATGGTAACGCTGTGCTGATCAACAACAGCAAGGACGAAGATAGATTTTCTTTTTAAGGCTTTGATGAAAGTTATTGATTACTATCTAATCTCTAATATTTTAATCACATGCATTTCTTATGTCAAATAAACACTTTCTCCCATACAGCCATTTCAGCACTTCCTTCTAATTTGCGAATGGGGTAGGAACCAACAGGAGTTGGAATTATTACAGGGGGGGGGGAGGGAGGGTTGTATATACAATTCTGGTATACCCAACGCTCAACCTTTCTCCTCACTTTCCCATCCTTCCTTCATTTGTTGCTTGCTTAGTCATGACTTAGTTACTGCATATAAGGGTTACGTGTGTGTACTATGTGTGTGTGCTTAATTAGTGGGACATTGTCTACAGGATTTGTACAATTGGGTAATACCTGTCAGGTTGCAACAAAGTTGTACCAAATTGTTCGGAAATTAGCCAGTAAGTAACAAAGGACATTATAAGTAATCTACCAACGACAATCAACTGAATTGTATGTATAAAAGAAAGATCACAAATGATGTATCGACGCTGTTTACATTTTGAAGAAAATTAGGATAAAATCCTTAACTGTTTTAAGGTTGTTGAAAGTTTTTCTAACAAAATTCTAATCACGAATGCCATAGGGACACTTTCGGCTGACTGTAAATACTACAAATTAATTTTTCCCCAATTCACTTATTCAAACAAACAAAAAAAAGAGTTTTGTTACCTTCCATCCTCTAACTCCGCTGACCTTACTAACCACAAACAACACACGGTCCTCCATCAATGGTACTTCAAGACTATCTGTCAGCCCCCTGACTTATGTAGCCTCCTGTGACATCATCACGTCTTCACGATCCCTACTCCTGCACGAGTAGACCAGTGGTGACCAAGCCTCAGGGAGGCAACCAGCCCAAAACACGTCAACCCAGGAAAGTACGAGGGCGTACTTGGAGCTCAGGAGAGTGTGTTGCGCTGATCAACAACAGCAAGGACGAAGAAGAAGAAGTGTAACCACAGGAGGAGGCTACAATCATATCAGGGAAGGCTGAAAGGCTGATACGCGGACGGAAAATGATCGAGGTTGTTGAACGGAATAAAAAAGGAGCGTCATGAGTTGAGGAGGGGAAGGAAAACCCATGGGAAAATTTTCCGATTTGTGGGGATTCGTGATCAAGCCATAAACGAAGTTCTGCCAAGTTTACCTATTCTTCACCAAACCACCATTACAACGCCAAAGTTAACTGAATGTTCTCTGACGCGCGCTACTTTTCATTACCGTTCGGACGTTGGTGGGACGTTAATATTTTTCAAGCGAGAAGGTGCGTAGTATACTATTGTCATCCGCAGTCATTCCTTCCACTCATAAAGCTGGGACTCCAGTACTGACAAAATGAAAGCAGGGTTGAACATTGACAACCATCAACGCACGAACACATCCGCCTGGATCCATTTTATGCAGCCCAAGCCAACTTTACTGTCCGTTTCGTGGTTTCTTAATGATCCAGGCTCTGAAACGTAACGTGAATGCCATGGGCATCTACGCTATCTTCACAGCTTCCAATAAAATTCAGAAAAGCTGACTTCTTTTTTTTTTTAAATCGCCAGCAACAATGGAGTTTTTTTATACCTTCATAAACTGAGTCCCTCGTGTCTTCTCTTGGAGATTATTGCGACGTCGTTCTAAAAGAAGAGATTCCTCGGGGCAGTAAAGAATTGAAATCTTCGTGCGCAACCACAAATCGGCGAGTCCAAGAATAAAGAAGTTTGCAAAACTACCGTCAAGCGAGAGGGAAAGCTCCATGAGAGCGGGAGGGGGGGGGGGAGGTTGGTTGGCGAGAAAAAAAGCAATCCACCACCCGATGGCCTTCGTAGTTTTTACGGCGCCTGGAGAGTCGTAAATAAAACCTTATCTTGCCCTCACGTAATTTTGTGGAATCTGAAGAAAGTCAGCATTGTGAGCTCAAGACAACTCGAATGATTCATAAGTTCTTGTAGTTCGGAACGAACAAAATAATGCACCCGTACATACTCAAAGTTGCTACCTTCCTGAAACAATACTTCGACTGTCGCAGGGGTTTGGAGACAAAATATTTGGTTTTAAATGCATACGATGGCGATGGGAATCGATTTTGCTTCTAACCTTAGTGGGGCATTCTCTCGGCAATCTACCAAATTTCAGGTAATTTGATTCATCAACTTTTTCCAATAAAATGTTTGGTTTGAGGAGAGTGATGGGTTTGGACTCCATCCAGAGTCCCACTACCGAAACTTGCAATCTTCTTGTGTACAATTCCACATTTGAAAGACTGGGGCCCCATCTAGCGGGATTTCGTCCAACCCTCTTGTGCAGCAATCCTACCTTTAAATATTGCCCGCACACTTGCTGTCCACCATTTAGTGGGTTCCTTTCATGTAGCCGTGTCAACCCTTGTTGAGGAAATCGTGAAGTTCGAAGAACTATCCAAATTCTCCACCTCAATAGAAAAACTGGTACTGTGAGCCTAGATTAGAGCAAAAGTTGACGAAAAATATAACTAGATTAACAGCTAGTGCGATTAACTACCTACTTAAAGGTTTACGAATAAAATAGAAAATTACCTGAACTGTTGGCTTAGACTGCGGATTGAGGATGTCGGAGAAGATGAAGAAATGATGATGGATCCGCTGAATGATTTGGTGGTCAACAGCATCAGTTGCGGCGTTCAGACATGCGTATAGAACTCCTTGGGAGTACAATTGTCTATGTTGCACTAAACGCGAACAATATTCACGTCCTTGTGGAGGGAAAAAGCGTCTTGGACAGAAAAAAAGGGCAGTAGTTTAGTCGTACAACGTTAGAAAGGAAACGGGGAAAAAGGCAATGCAGAAGAGGAGAACAAATTTTGGTCAGATGGTGGAGAGAGGAAGATAACAGCCGATAAGGCGTGAGCCATGTTTTTATGACGCGTTGTAGAAGATGAGCCAGGTTTCAGTTTCCCAAAACACAATCCACTGTCAACTGTTACGTAATTACCCAACAAAATTAACACCAAATTTCCAAGAGCTAGACAAAGAAGAAGGAGCAGGTTCAGAATCGGTGATGGAGTGCAGGGACACCAACTTGGTGGTAGGTCGAAGGAGAGTACCATGGGAAGTCCTGATCTGGGCAAAATGTGTGGCTCCGTCATGCCTGGAAACAACTTTTGAACGCGATCAAGGATCCATCGGGTGGGAACAGAGTTGGTCTTGACCGTTGGAAGATCTACACGCTCCCGGTTTGGATGCTGTTTTGTCGACTTGTTTCTTTGCTGCAAGTAATGGAGGTATTCATCCCTAAACCGCTTTCAGAAATGCTGTGTTCCTTGTTGCACCAGCTGCCAACGATACAGTCTGTTTTCTGGGAATTCCAGATCAGGACGAGCAGAAAGAGGACCACCGATAAGCAGATGGCCAGGGGCTAGCGCTACAAGACTCTCACGGTCGTTGGTCAATGGACAAAGAGGCCTGAAGTTAAGGATCGCTTCTATTCTATAGTGAGTAATGTAGTTAGCTACACAAATCTTAGAGGAGCGCTGCCAGAAATCCGCTAGAAGGTGGCCTTTGATGACTTCCCAGCGGCTACCAAAGTGTGACGTTTGAAGTGAGGCATTTGAAGTACCACTCAATTCCATGTTGGGGTTAATATTTGATGATCTCGTCAGTGGTTTTCTGTCGGTGGTAACTCAGTATTTCCTTCAATTCACGGCTTTGACATGATTTGACCCTCAGTCAGAACAGATGCGGGTTGGACAGTCTCTCCCAGCGAGAAATACATCAAGAGCAGCAAAGAAAGTGGAGCAAGTGGATACGATCTCCAAATGGGCAGCTTCGGAGGACATGCGTATAAAGATACATAAGTATGCGTGGTCAAGTAGTGCCTTCCTGCAACGCCAACCTTCTGGAATGCCCCGCCTGTTTGGTAACGGCATTTTGGTAAATCCCCCTTGAATGGAGCTCGGTGTTTAAAGCAGGCGGCGCAACGGTGGACTCGCTGTCCGACAACCAATCCAAAACTGATTCTAGAGAATGCACTGTAAAGAGGACGGTCCGGCATGTAAATTGATTTAAGAATTTGCATGACGATCAACGAGAATTCTAGTGAAGTGGAATTTTTTCTGTAGCAGTATTGGGTGAATGAGATCATCTGGTAAGCCAAAATTACTCAGTCGGCTGAAGCAGGAGTTCTGGGCGATTTTTGAGGAAGATAAGGTGAGAGCCTTGTTTTGATGACGAATCGTAGAAAGGTGAGCCTGAGTTCAGCTCGTAAATGTGAAATATACCAAAAGGGGCTGTATTCCTGTCGGAAATGAGTTTAAGTATTGCGAGCATAAAAACTTAATAACTTGTGAGTAGGTGAATAATTGAATTAGGTGCGAATCGGTCGGAGAAACTGCAAGGTAAATGCTGAGCAATGAGTGGTTGAGGTAACACGATGACAGTCAGAAAGGAGAATCAAGGAACTTGAGTGTGGTAGGCCTTTATTTGACCCGTTGTTATTTCCATGTCCATCAACACGATTGCAAGAAAGCAACAGACGGGCTAAGGAGTCGCAAACATCAGAACGAGCTCTGAATCAGTTTTCGTTGTTGTCCTAGAAATTTGATTCTTCGGACTTATCAACCATCTTACGCCACGGCTCTGAATCAAGGTAACTAGGAGCTTACGTGATCAGATGTTTTCGTAAGACATGTGACGAGGTAATTATGAACAGTTATAGATTACTTCTTGACAAGTTTGTTTCAGGACCCAGGGCTTATAGCGCAGCCAACGCGGACGTCAAGGTCGTGTGATAACTAGAAGCAAGTCCAAAATGCCTGTCACTACCAGTAGCCAATTTTATTTTGTTTCATGCCACAGTCCTGTTTGTAACAGTTTCTTCGAGAGCTCGTCCAAAGTCCAGAGTATGAAGGAATTGGAAAATCATTAACACGAACTCAGAGAACATCAACACGGCCGGGGAAATAGCCGAATTAACGTTGGGTGCGGTTGATGGCAGGCCTTGTCAGATAGATTGTCGAAAGCAAACCGAGTAATCTGGGGCTGGAAGTTCTCTGGCTCTGATTTCAGAATCGCATCGCAAAAGAAACAGATCGTGTCAAATCCACATTTTCTGGGCTGGGAACGTTGGAAAGCCGGTTCGTTGAGACGCCTATTACCGCGTTCTTGTGCACTGCAAGGATTCTGCGTTAGCTACCAAAGCGATGGTCGCCCTCCATGGCCCGTACGCAGCTGAGAACAGTTCACAATTCATTGATCCAGTTACCTCCTGTATCCGTTCTGTTAAATTAACACGAAGCTTGGGACGAAACTTGAAAAAGGTGAGTGTTCTCGGTCAAACTTGAATTTAATTGAATAACTTGGGCACAGAACGCGTGAAGTTAAATGTTTTCACAGACTGAAGGTCGGGAAAACAGAACCCTCTTGTTCGTCCAACGAGCGGTATTTTTTGTGGAGAACAAATATGGTCGGTAACGGAATGCCCGGGCAGAAGAATGGGTTTGGCAAACATACAAAGCAAATGGCTTTCCAAAAGCAAATTAGACAAATGGATCGAGATTGATTCTTAACGCCTCTTTTGCACAGACCGCTCGTTTCTCGGATTTCGCGCCTCTCCCAGTTTCCACTCTCATCATGCCATCCCTCGTCATTTTCACTCTCATCCAGTTTTTACGAACCTCCCTTCCCTCCTATACCACGCCGTTCACTCGCCACTGGGCCGCGTCCTGGCTTATTTCTCTCCCAAATGGGAAGCGGACGAGACGTGACGAATTAATTCCTCCACTTTTCACGCCGTTCTCTTTCAACTCTCTCTGGCCGGGGGAGACTCTGATGAAGTTGGCAGGCGGAGGGAGGAACCTTCATTATTCATCTACTAGCTTCGCAGATGTAGCGAAGCGAACAATTGTTGTGCCACAACCAGTTCTTTGTGTGGCCCGAATCTGGAATAAAAACCGAAGTTCGGGATATTCGCCAGATTAACAACTCCCAGCCCAATTAAATCTCCTACTCAACTTGAATCGACCGTCTCAACTGGAAGTGGACACTAATCGATTCGTGAAAATACCGAAAGTGCTGTTTGGGAGAGATTTAAGCCGTTCGTCGATGTAAATACGAATATATTGACGACTGGGAGGAGAAACGTGTGAATTAATGAGCTGGCGTACAAGAAACATACGGCTTTTCTCTTGGCAGATCAGCGAACGCGACGGAATCGAATGGACTTCGGGTTCTTCGTAGACGGTACGAGGGTATGGAGTATAGCGCGGCGGGAAGTGGGTAGTAAAGAAAGAGATAGAGAGAGAGAGCAGACCATCAATTTGTTTTTCTGGAACACACTCGTTCTGAAAGTAAATGAAAGGCTCGGCAGTTTGCTCCTCTCGACCGTCTAATCGGAATGTAAGACATACCCTTTACACGGCCGCCAGTCGAGTTGTTGAGGGAGCGCCCTCGCGCAGCCCTTTTAATTCCGACCCTCCTACAGGTGTGGCAATTCTTCTCCCGGGTTAAATTTATAACTGCGGGCTTTAATTGAATTCCCCCTTCCGCGCTCACTCTACCTGTCTTTACACTGGCCCTTGCAATCCCAAGCCTGGGTGCACCGTCCTCATTGCATACCTCTGTATAATCCGGCACTACCTTCAGCAGGCAACTGTCCACCCTTTCAGTTGGTCGCATTCATTTCACACGTTCAAGAGGCATCACAGGTCTTACATTGATCCATTTGCCGTTCTGTTTTAAGGTATTTCACTATTTCACTATTTGCAGCATCATCTGGCGATAACTGTTACGAGCTATTTCCTCTCTCGGAGGCTGGATTTATGAGTTCCGCTTCGAACTGCCTCGACTAGGAAAGAGGTCGAGACCTTTCTCCTCACAGGCCCACCCCCGGACCCCTTCTCATCTTTCGCTATCCTGAAGGCAGATACTGGTGTATTTCACTTACCGACTACGCACCTCTGTATTTGAATCCATTTCCCTTTCAGCTACACTACACGAGATAAATCGAAACTCTTTTCTTTTCTTATCTCTCGCGCTTCAAAGAACTCTCCCCTTTCCCCCTCTTTCTGCTCACTACCACTACCAATGAAACTTCTGCCCTCAGAAAATGAAAGTGAGTCGACTCAGTATTTCCAATGCAAGTAAATAATAAGCCATTTGAACACAGCCGCTTGATGAGACTAAAATATCTAGTTCACGCTCTTCAACCATTTCAGACTTCAGCACAGCAACCGAACACTCGTTTTTAGCGCATGATTCCGTATTCTATATTACTTTCAAACAAGACAGCCGTTGTTGCATCTTCTTCGATAATGTAGTGAAGGAATGGAGTACCGAAAACAGTGGGGACTGAGGCTAAGCTTATTCAAGTTGAGCTCTCCGTTTACGCAAAGACAATTGGAGAGTACGGTACTGACAAATCCTCTAATTACCTAATGAGAGATCTAGCAGAGAACAACTGAGAGGCCCTCAGCTCACATCACTCCTTTAATTTAGTCAGCAACCACCGCAATGTGAGCAAAACTGGGCCGTCAACGTATCTTTGGCTACATACTTGACCGTCATTGAGAACAACCAGCAGATAGATAATATAAAACCTGGTACCTGAGGAAAGGAGAGTTCGTGAACCTGAAACCTCCGTGGTGCATTGTCGTCTCACTAGACTTACTCTTTTGACGAGCATACCGATGAGGGTTGTGCCACGTGTCTTCTAAAACAGAGAAGGGTCTCGTCCGTCTCATAGAACCTTCCCAGAAACAGATACTTGTCTCAAGTAGGGAACATATGATGATTATTATTACTGAACTCTTCCCGTCCTTTGGTGGGATAAGCATTTCCGTTTAAAGTCCTATTATGCCAGTCCTAAAGACCCACGGGTCCCACTCCTAAAAAATGTAAGGTACTTCCTGCAAGAGTCTCCTTTGATGTCCACATTTTGAAAAGTTGTAGTACAGTTGCTCCCATTCATGTCTCTGGCACTAGTCCATCACATCGCAGAGTTTCCTTATTTGTACCCCACCGTACAACACACTAACGTACGTGCTTTTGTTTATTTTGCATGTCCGGTGACGATTCCCACTACCTGCCTCAGATACTTTCATTCCATCATCAGAAGAATGTTGACCCTAAGATGAAGCGTTTTGAATGCTTCACTCCTGCAGAGTTCCAAAAAATCGGATGTATTCTCAGTGACTCAGTCCCCCCACAATGGGTCAGTTTTGAACATGGTGCATCGAAAAGGATATATTAATTAAACTATCAACGTAATAACTGACATTACGTTGCAAGTCACTGAAGAACTACTGCAGAACGTAGTTAGCTCAACTCCTTGAAAAACCATAATATAATTGATATCTACGGGATTTCTGGCCATAATATACCAGGAGATTGCACCGGAGAGTCTGGAGTGAGGCGCTCGAAACTCTCTATCGCAGGGCCAACACACGAGATGAGACCCAGCCTTCTGATGATGGAAACGCAGGACTTAAGGTAGGTAGTGGGATCAGTGGACAGAGGGCAGTGCAGGTCTTGTGGTAAGAATGAAGAGAGTCCCTGGTCGGATGCGCTCTTCCATTGCCAGAGACTTGAAAGGGGGTGGTTCATGGCGATTGGAACAACTTCCCCAAGTTTAACCCTAGAAGAAGATTATTGCTGGACATACCTGGATTTGTGAGGCATTAGGACTGGTACAATGGGATGGGAGTGGCGGAGGATGCTGCCCACGTCCTCTACGACTGCAGCCTGTACGGGGACGTAAGGGCCAGCGCTGCCATCCCAAAAAGGGTTGCGGCGCAAGGCTTCCTGGCCTCAAAGGCAGCAGCACGCCGGTTCGCCCGCTTCACTCAGGCCTGGGTGAACTGGAGGAAACACCTGGAGACGTGGGAGCCGGCCTCCTCCCCCTCCCCTAATTCCTGAATAGGACCCTGCCCCCCGCCCTCACTACTTACTGCTCACTTACCTTATGGGGGAAAAGAAGAGAAGAGGAAAAAAAAAACACAGCCTAACTAGCCCGAGGCCCAAGACACCTAAAACCCGACCTACCGGCAGCAGGATACGGTGCACCCACCCAGTGCCCAGAAAACCAAGAACCCCCGACCTACCAGCAGCGGAATATGTTGCACCTGTCCTGCGCCCAGAACACCTGCCTCAATCCTCGACCTACCAGCAGGGACAGGTGGAATATGTTGCACCTGCCCAGTGCCCAGAATACAAAAAACCCCCCCTACCGCCAGCGGAATGTGGTGCACCCGTCCTGCGCCCAGAACATCAGCCTGAAACCCCGACCTACCGGCAGCAGGATACGGTGCACCCACCCAGTGCCCAGAAAACCAAGAACCCCCGACCTACCAGCAGCGGAATATGTTGCACCTGTCCTGTGCCCAGAACATCGGCCTGAAACCCCGACCTCCCGGCAGCAGGATGCGGTGCACCCACTCCAGTGCCCAGAATACAAAAAACCCCGACCTACCGGCAGCAGGCAGCGGTGCACCCGACCAGCGCAAAAAAAAACCGCTGGCAGCCCCCCGCTCCCCCTCTGGCTGATCCTGATTCCTGATTCCCCCTCTGCCCTTACCACGGCAACAGGACGCTGTCCAATGGACGCCCTCAGCCCCTCCCCTGACCAACGAGCGAACGTGTCGCTCAAGCGGCCTACGCCGTTACTCCCATTCGGTACAATGGGAGTTCAGGCCGCAATGCTTATCTCAAATATGGGACAGCCAGAGTTCAGTCATAGTAATACGCCCTTATTTTGCGATTTTGGAAGTTAATTTCGTTAAAAACCGAATAAACAATAAATTGTCTATATTCCCACAGAAATAATGAGCACAATTGTTAAATCGATTTTGACGGTTAGGTCATCATCAGTAACAAACATGAACTGACTGATGATTAACCTAACCGTCGAAATCGATTTAACAATTGTGCTCTTTATTTCTGTGGAAATATAGACAATTTATTGTTTATTCGGTTTTTGATGAAATGGGTTTCCACAATATCCTCGCGAATGATTTAGTTCATGTTAATTTCGTTTCATTTCCATGTTATTCGCTCACTCAGTTGAAGTTATATTCATGAAATAATTTATTATAGGTTCACAGTTGATGGGATCATTTTTGTGAGGTTCGTTCTCCACCAGGGCTTGCCCATATGAAGGATTAGTCACCTATTAATTTATTCTTCTGTATAGTTCAAATTCAATTCAATTCTACGTACCTGTTGACGTATGTTAGTCTTTTCTCTCAAATGTCCAGTCTTCGCGCTTTTGGTTTATTATTCATTCTGAATAATAACCCTATGTTTTCGGTCACGAAAATTTTTTTACAACCCCCCCTCAAAATTTGATACTTTACGTTTCAAGTCTTGGAGATTCCAAATTTGCAATGTCCGTCCGCCGTCCGCCGTCCGCCGTCCGCCGTCCGCCGTCCGCCGTCCGCCGTCCGGGCCGTATTGTGCCTTTAACGTGGTCTAAACAATTCGTTCTTTCGCCCAAAAATCCGATTTGGTATCCAGTTGTGCTGGCCATCTCGGCAATCCGATCGGACGAAACCCGTGGTTGTAATGGGCAAAAAACGGTTAAAAAAATTAACGAAACGCAGTACAACGCGGGAGCTACAGCGTTTCGTCGTTTGAACTCCCTCTCTCCCCGCTCGTCTCATTAAAAAAGCAACCGCGCTCGCCTCCCGCTCGCTTACCTCCCAACGACGCCGCCACTCAACTCCCCTTTCGCCTCAGAACGTGTTCGTTTCAAGCTGTTCATGAGAATAATAAACCATTGTGTAATAATTTGCTGGGTTTTTTGTAAGTAGTCGTGGAATGGACATGAGAAGGCTCCAGTAATTCGTTAATGCCGTTACAAAAATTATATATTCTACGTTGCAACGTCCGGGAAGATAGCGTGAAATGAAGATAGTCGCTCTTAAATCTTATTTATGCTCTCAACTGCTGAATAAGTTACAACGCCCTAGAGAGCTCTGCTTCGTGTAGCGCTAAGTGAGAGAATGTCGTAACTTCGTCCCAAGTTTCTACTAATGACCCATAACACGAATGAAATGGGCGTGCAATAAAAATAGTTGCAATAATTCCGACTATTCAGAGTTGAGGGGAATAGAGATATTACTTTAATTCCACTCTTGTGAGTGCAACTGCTCTGATTTATTTGTAAAATTTTTCTCGCAATGTTCCATTTACGTTCGGGTTGAAGGCGTGAGAGCCTCCTCCTCTCAGGAGATTCTTGTTTTGGAAAATCTCATCAGGAGGCAGTAACTTTGTCGCACACAACTCGTCTTTGATGTAATTTTCACGTGAGGCCTCGGGACAAGAAACTTGGAAAACAAACGGAATGTAAAAACTGCATAACTCAACTCGGTCTCCGTCGCATCAACTGAGCGTTTGTCCAAGAGATGCGTGAGGAGGGAAGGGGGATCGGCTCAAGAAGACAAAGACGCTGCGCTGGGGATCAAAGGATTGTCCCCAGGCTTTATTAATACCCCGAGGGACGCCACCGTTAGTTACCCTGACGAAGGGTAGAGCTTCCGCATGAAGAGCGGCGTAGCTCAAAATACGCCCCTCTCGTCGCGGTTTGTTGAGCGGATGGTACCTCTTTTTCTCCACCTTTCTGTTAATTCCGCCGAAACGAATGATTATCGAAGCGATTCATCAACAAACATCTAAACTTTTGTGCTTGAAAAGCCTTGCCAGATTCTTGCATCAACTCAGCACTACTCTATCAACTTTGTATTGTAACAGCTATTAGTATTACGTTGCACATTGATTGATTTTCGTCACAATTCCTTCTCGCTTAGCATAACTGTTAACGTGTTTTTTAAACGTTATTTTATTTTCATGAAACGCGGGTGACATCGACAAAAGTCTTCTTTCTAATTAATGAAAGAACTGAGGAACAAAAAGAAAAAGGAAGAAAAAAATATAATTGAATATTCGCATCTTCGTGAATGCAAAGGTGAGAAGAGCGAATAATCAAAAATGTTGATGATGGAAATGAAAGAAAGAGGTGAGAGGTCGCAAGCCGTCCTCGTGGCACCGTTATCGAACTCGTTACAGCTCTACCCCATCTTGAAAGAGAGGTACCGAACGAACTTGCGTGTGCAGCCTCTCAGTACTAACTTTGGGACCAGAGTAAAACGGTCCAAACAATACAGGCACACTTTAAGACTGATTGAAGTCTGGGGCATTGAAAAGAATGACTGAAGACGAGTGATGATGAAATATCGTTGAAAACCCTGGTGTGGCGCCTGATAAATCCAAGAGTCCCCGCAGCCATACTGCATATCTTGCCAATATCGGAATTAAATTATAACTGACAGTCAAAAAGGACACCAAGGCGCAAATTATTATACAAAGCTTTATTATTCTCTCACACAGCATGATGGGGACAGTGTGGAATGCACGACCTGACCTCACGCCTCCGAAAACTATCCCGAACGAAAAATACTAGTAAAACAATACTAAACATGTCCTGACTATGGCGGAGCGACGAAAATGACGAGTCGAACTGGCAAGGGTAGAAGTGAGACAGGTGGCACTGTTCAAGATAGTTTAGTTAAATTTGGTTTGTTATTCATTCTCAATAATATCCCTATGTTTTCGGTCACGAAACATTTTTTACCATCCCCCTTCAAAATTTGATACTTTACGTTTCAAGACATGGGGATTCCAAATTTGCAATGTCCGTCCGCCATCCCCCGTCCCCCGTCCGCCGTCCGGGCCGTTTTGTGCCTTTAACGTGATCTAAAAAATTCGTTCTTTCGCAAAAAAATCCGATTTGGTATCTAGTTGTGCCCGCCACCTCGGCAATCCGATTGGACGAAGCCCGTGGTTGTAATGGGCAAAAAATGGTTAAAAAAATTAACGAAACGCAGTACAACGCGGGAACTACAGCGGAAGTCAACGTTTCGTCGTTTGAAGTCCCTCCCTCCCGCCCGTCTCAATAAAAAACCACCCGCCTCGTCCTCGCTTCGCAAGGCAACGCTCGCCCGCCCGTTCTACTCGTTGGAAGCCTCTTGGACTCTTTTGGTTTATTATTCATTCTGAATAATAACCCTATGTTTTCGGTCACGAAATATTTTTTACAACCCCCCCTCAAAATTTGATACTTTACGTTTCAAGGCATGGAGATTCCAAATTTGCAATGTCCGTCCGCCGTCCCCGTCCCCGTCCCCGTCCCCGTCCCCGTCCCCGTCCCCGTCCCCGTCCGCCGTCCGCCGTCCGGGCCGTTTTGTGCCTTTAACGTGGTCTAAAAATTCGTTCTTTCGCCCAAAAATCCGATTTGGTATCTAGTTGTGCCCGCCATCTCGGCAATCCGATCGGACGAAGCCCGCGGTTGTAATGGGCAAAAACGGTTAAAAAATTAACGAAACGCAGTACAACGCGGAGCTACAAGCGTTTCGTCGTTTGAATTCCCTCCGCCCCGCCCGTCTCTTTAAAAAAAACCAACCGCTCTCGAGGCGGCTCTCGCTTCCCCCAACGACTCCGCCTCCGCCGCTCGCCGCTCAACTCCCTTTTCACCTTTCGATTCACCCGACGTTTCGGTTTTAATACGATTCAATTTTTTTAGATTCCTTCGTTTCATTCTCATTTTGGTTTTTTCATCGATTTTTGGTTACATTTTGATATTAATATGTAGCGTGCATGTTTTCATATTAAAATTCAGTTTTTTTTAGATACTTTCGTTTTTTTGTTTATTTTAATATTACGATTTAGTTCTTTTTTGGGGTTTCATTATGATATTTTTCGATGCTGAATCGAACGGGATGGGTCTCGGAGCATTAATGCTAGGTCAAGCTGTTTATCCGAATAATAAACCGTTGTGTAATAATTTGCAGGGTTTTTTTTTTTGCTTCCTCTAGGAAGCGCTCGTGTTTCGTATATAACCTTTGGCATTACGATTTGTCCCTTTCTCGTCCGATTGCCTTGTTCTCGTCTTCACCTCCACGAATGACTGTTTCGCTCCATCTCAACTATTTTCGTTAGCAAAATATCTGTAATCTTTGATTGAACTTTTCATTATTCGTTTAATTTTGGTTTATTTATTTAATAGTTTGATCGTTTCATTTTTTTTGGTTTTAATACGATTCAATTTTTTTAGATTCTTTCGTTTCATTCTCATTTTTTTCATAGATTTTTGGTTACATTTTGATATTAGTGTTTAGCGTGCATGTTTTCATATTAAAATTCAGTTTTTTCTAGATACTTTCGTTTTTTTTTGTTTATTTTAATATTGCGATTCAGTTCTTTTCGACCTTTTTTTGGGTTTCATTTTGATATTTTTCGATGCTGAATCGAACGGGATGGGTCTCGTAGCATAAATGCTAGGTCAAGCTGTTTATCCGAATAATAAACCGTTGTGTAATAATTTGCAGGGTTTTTTGTTCAATGTCGACCGTTTATTTACGTGCTCGGCAGCCGCGCCCGATTGCCGCGCTTTTTAGTATTTTCTACAAGAGTCAACTTGAATCGAAGGCTTCACGACTGTAATCACCGCTGTCGACGGGCTCAGTCTCGATATTGCGATCGCTCCGACCTTGCCGCTCGCGTCAGAATCTTAAAACCAGCCGAATATTCACCACAAAATTCGGCTACTTTGTCACAACGGCGTACCGAATTTCGCCTTCGTTGGGTCCACCGACTTCAGACTCGACATACCTCAGATGAGACCGTCTGCAGACAGAATCGACTACTTCGACACCTGCTGTTGGAACGATCCACCAAATCTCCCGCTAACCAGCGTTCACCATCCCAGCTCAAACTCTGAATGCAGCACTCGTTTGAACCTCGATCAGGCCAGCCATTTATGTTACGTTTTTTTTCCTCCCTTCAAAACATTATCCGGTTTTAATTCTTAGTTTTTCCTTTCACGTTTCTCAAGTTCACAATGTTCCAATTATAATTATTTTATTTAGCCGAATTTATTTGTGCAAGTCAATTTGATTCCCGTCATTTTTTTCTATTAATTAATTTACAAGTATCTGAACACGAACAAACAGACAGTGCGGCAAATTATCGCAGCATGAGTAGTAAAGAGACGTAGTAGAATTTGCCTCATGATGATGAGTCCTACACTACTGAGACCGACTTGCGACTTTAAAAGTGTTGAGAAATCTCCAGTACCTTATTATTACTACAGATGTTTTGGGTTCAACGGAGTTCTTCAATAAATTATTTTTATCTCGTTCTTTAACAACAATCAAGGTTTTTTTTCTCAAAGCAGCGTGTCTGTTTCGGTTGGCAATCGGCCGTCACACCAATAGCCCTTCTATGTCCCACCAGGGGTACCAAAAATGTCGAGGATATGACGTTTAAGAATTGGGATACTCTTATTTTAAGAGAAAAAGAAAACCTTGATTGTTGTTAAAGAACGAGATAAAGATAATTTATTGAAGAACCCCATTGAACCCAATCATCTATAGTAATAATAAGGTACTGAAGATTTCTCAACAAAAAGTAAACAAATCTTGATAAGGAATAAGACCAATAAACAGTAGTACACACAGATACATATAAATAAAATACCAAATACAAACGTACTGTTTACGCCTAACCACTGCTGCCGGGGAGAAATGAAGGACTCGATTGTCGGACAGGAGTCGGTGACTCATCATCCACCACCCCTGTCGAAGCTGGCCAGTTGCATGGGGCTGCACGCACCTCTTCTCTTGCTTCTTCTGCCATCGGAAGGTCAGCCGCATCCTACGAGCGCTCGTCAACGACTTTGCCTTCTTTGGTTCATCAGCATTTCAATTATTTAGGTCATTGGTGCACCTACCACCAAGTGAAGTTTTTTTCTACATTCAGCGGAAGGAAGAATTATCACCTCCATCAGTATCACGGTCAGACTTTTTTGGTTCAATTTTGTCTCGTCAGGGCCGAACTATTAATTTTCTCGTGGAAGAAGTGTTTATAATATAATATAAGTATTTATTGAGTTCGTTCGCTTGGTGCAGTTATTTTCTTTCTCAGTTACAAGGTTCTTTTATCCCAAATTTCTTCTGTTTTTTACTCTCCTTGCTCTAAGAAGTAGAAAGGAAAGTTATGTAATCGGCTGAAAAAAATTTTTTGAGTTCTCTTCAGATCTTTACGTTTCAGACCCCCCTGAGTCCGAAAAATACTATTTGGGAAAATGGTCTGTGTGTCTGTGCACGATTTTTAGAGAGAACCACCGTACCAAATCAGCTCAAACTTGATATCTAGCCCGAAAGTCACTATGGGACGCCAAAATAAGGGTATGAACAAAATCCACCGAAATTTAACTATAGTTATCATAGTGATCAAAACACCAAATATTTTTTTTCTCAAAAACGGCTATAACGATCTATAAAATTCTCGTTCGTGGGAAAATGACGAGAGCAGCACAATAAATTATCAAAATTTTCGACCAAAAGCGTTTTTCGCGCAGTTTTTTCCTTATAAACTCCGCTGGAACTCTTGTAGAAGGTCAAAAAAATTCGGTATTGTAGTCCAATCATATACCTAAAGGGTGAGTGTTTAAAAACGCTCATGAGATACATGGGGCTCACTCCAGAAATTCCTGAATTTCAACTACTGCCGTTTCGCTTACTACCAGTTCTTACAGTTATTTTCCAATAACTCTGCAAAAGTGATTACTATCCTTTTTTTGAAAAATCACCTTTACAGCCTCATTAATTATCTTCGTACCAATCGCTCAATAATGGTCCTGCAATGATTACGAGCAGCACAATAAATTCCGGAACTGTAAGCGCTACCGCTTTCTGCTGTCGTAAAGCGTTGTTTGACCAAGTTCAAATTAACTGAGTGATAAATGAATTGATTAAATAGAATTAGCCATGTACAAAGTGAATTGACGTAGAGCTAAGGAAAGTTGTGTGTTGCAACGCACCAGATATTTTCTACATTCAGCGGAAGGAAGAATTATCACCTCCATCAGCATCACGGTCAGACTTTTTTTGGTTCAATTTTTTCTCGTCAGGGCCGAACTATTTATTTTCTCGCGGAAGAAGTGTTTAATTTATTGAGTTCGTTCGTTTGGTGCAGTTATTTTCTTTCTCAGTTACAAGGTTCTTTTATCCCAAATTTCTTCTGTTTTTTTTTTCAATTTTAATTAAACAACTTAACTAGGTTCAATTTTTATTCTTTTCTGCTTCTCTTCCGTTTCAAGAACACGTACAATGAAGTCTACAGTCTCATTCCTTTGCACGTGAGTTGCGTTTGGAAGACTGTAGACTTAGTCATGTTATCTTAATATTTTTCGACATTGGATTGTATAGAGGTTAAAATCATGCAGTGCGGGAGAATAATAAGTTCCCCAGCCGCACGGTGGAAAATGATATAATTCAGTATGAAGAAATCTAGATGGTAATGGTTGGGCCAATTGACGAAGTTTGAGTAGTCGGATGAAAAGAAACCCAGCGTTGCCCCGTTATTGAAGTCTCAGCGAATATTTCGTTTTCACAATATTTTAAAAATGCATGGATTCGCTCAACAAACAGTGGAAGCTTATTCACTGAGTCCATTCCACGCACCATCGTTGGAAGGGTATTCACGTTGTTTTACCGGAGGGGATCGTCAAATTTGATTCCTCGGGGGATGTACCACCGAACATCACCGGGAAAACAGTGGAAAAATTCAGGTCTGGGTTTTGCCTGTCGCTGAAAAGTAACTGTGGACTGGAACGGTCCTCGTAAATCTCTAAGGGAAGAGTAGCTACTAGTAAAACGTCTCCGGCTTATTATTTATGAATTGGAAGCGGAGTAACGCGAAAAGTCACTAATTCGACGACTGACTCAATTACCGGCCTTCGCTCGGTGATATCTGTCTCAAATTAATTGTTAACGACCTTATTTCTCTTCGATAATTACTTTCCTGAGCTGACGAAAAAGAGCGTTCAACAGCTCGACAGGCACTCAGCAGAATATTGAATTGTTCGTGCAACGAAGAATAAGAGCGAGCTGAATGTCGGTTTTTTTCAGTCAGTCATAACGTCGCATCCGTTTGAAGTCAGATTTAGAGGGTGTGAGAGGCTGAAATGAGCAACGAATCACAAGTGTAGCATTTGACTCGGTTTCGGTTGGCACAATGGGCTCAACGCTTCAATTAAGGAAATGCGTGAGATTTGTTCTCAAAGAAACGATCGACTATTTCACTCGAATCGACAGATTCGTATAAAACGATTTAAACGTTGACGGTAAGTGTTGCGCCGAGTGTTGCCCGAGCTGTGCCTGATACGCTAAAGCTGACAAACTGAAGGCGATCTCTACGGATTCACAGGGCCTTGTGTTTGCAGTCTTATTCAAACCTGTTGAGCCGCTGCTCCGTTGGTACCTTTACGCCTTCACATCTCAGAAAGGCGCATAGGACCACGCCAACAGTGTTTCCCAATTTTGTATATCATGCTGGACATGGAACGCTTAGGATCAGCAGCGCGAAAACCCCACAGTAGAAGCAATTCCAGGCGAGCATGGACCGAAACACGAAACAGTCTGTCACAAGTCTCTGGATAGTAATGCATAGTAACGTACAATAGATCCTCCCAAAGTGCTACGTTCCCTTCAAGTCAGAATTCAGAAATAACTCGATTCAGGATCTGTTGAACCAGCCGGGCTTTGAACGTTTATATAATCGTAACATTCAACGAAGACCACCTAACTATACCTGACGGTGGTATACATTTCATCTATGCTATCAAGCATATTGACAGCTTTCTGAAATTTAGTTCCTCCACGGTTCCCCGACTTGGGCGGTTTAAGGGAAGCCATCGTAAAGTCGCGACCTATCGTTGCTCTTTCTTCATCCCCTTTTGACATTCATCACCTTACTCCTGGCTACTCCCTCTACCTCGTCCATCGGCCGATTACTGCTGCTCCCTTAGCTTCAGACGACTCGCCTTTGTCATTTGCTTTCAAGTGGAAACTAACCGTGACCTCAACGTTCCCCTCGATCTACAACCCGCTTTCACGAACCATATCTCCCAAGTATCTTCTCGCCCGATGTGTCGACTGCTTTCTCAAGAGCAACACGAGCATGAGATTTTACGGTCCTTTCATCGTAGCGTTGTGAGCGACGAACAAGAGAAATCTGTACTGGTTTCTTCTCAAAGGAATTATGTGCCCAGGCGAGACCAGGGACATGCCGGCAATGACCTTATCCAACGGCAGCACTCAGCAATATCACAATAAAATCAGGTTGGAAAAAGGTGCCTAAAGTCACGAAGGGTCGCAACATGGGAGGTTGTGGGGCGTTGACTCTTCGCTGGGTCTGAAGTAGTCTTTTATTGGCTTTGTTGCTCGGCGGCACATTAATTATTGTCAGCGTAGATAGCTTACTCTCTTTTCTGGTCTTATCTTAGCTACTCTAAATCATGTTCCTCCCAGAATTCATCAATCCACAACCTGTTCGATGGAAATCTAGGTTATTGGTTTATTTTTTCCCCCAATGGGATCGCTGCTCTGATCCTCGGCCCAAAGATGCCTGGCCCTGCAAGGCCACCCTGCACCGAGCCATCAGTGTAGTATACCAGGGCCCCAGCTTCGGAAGCGTGAGCTCCCCCCTACCCACCTGGATCGCTCATGAATGAGTATCCGAAAGGGTAGCGCGAAGTTGAACCTTGCGGGCGTTGAGTCTACCACATGCAGTTCAGGCCACCCACCTTCACCTTGTCAAGGATCAAGTGGCAGGAACTCCTCCTCCTCCAGTGCAGCCGTAGGGCATGTTGTCATACAGCCTGTAATGGCCAGACACGCCGTACGCTGCAGTTTATTTAGCTGTAACTGCACTGTTTTGTTTTCACCCTAGTCCACCATACCAGGGCTCCATAGGTGACTACAGGCCTAACAACCACAGTGTACAGCCACCGGATCATCCCAGGCCTCAGCCCCGATGTCTTCCCCACCATTCTGCCCACATCACCACCCAAGAGAGCTTTCCATCAAGAAAGACTCCCAAGTACTTGATCTCATGCTGGCTCTTCACCACTTTGCCACCCAGCCTGAGTTCCTGCAGCGTAAGGCTGCGCCTTCTGGTGAATGAGACCAGGCTAGTTTTGTCTGGATTGACAAACAGTCCTTGCCCATTGCACCATGTCTGTAGGGTATTCAGGGCATGCTGCATGCATTCACTGATTACACTCGCGAATTTACCCCTGACTATAATTACCAGGTCATCCGGGTATCCTATTACCTTGTAGCCCTCTTCCTCCAGCAGCTCGAGAAGGATATCAGCTACCAGTAACCAGAGGAGAGGGGAGAGCACCCCTCCCCTGTGGGCATCCCCTGGTCGGCACCACAGAAAGTGTCCCCCCCCCCCCCCCCCCCGCCACAACTCCGAGAAGACCACACTGCTACTCAGCATCTCGTTGGTCCAAGAGGTTAGGTAAGGATCTACTCCCTTCCTACCAGCCGCAGCCGTAATTGAGGCATACAAAGTATTGTCGGAAGCCCCTCCAATATCCAGAAAGCAGCACAGCGCAATCTCTCCGGATCTCAGAGTATCCTCCAGCACTGTTGCCAGTTCCTTCAGAGCAGTCTCAGTGGATCTCCCCCTCTGATAGGCATGCTGGGAACTCCGAATGGGATTCTGAGTAAGATAGTACTCCTTTATTGATAGGCACACTATCTTCTCCATTGTTTTCAACACGAAGGACATGAGACTGATGGGGCAGTAGCCCTTAGCCAGGGCCAAGGAGCCACCCGGCTTTGATATAAAGACCACCTTCACCTTCCTCCACATAGTGGGTATGTACCGAAGGACATAGCTCGCCCTGAAAAGCCTCACCAGTATCGGACCCAGAGCCTCCCTACCATGCTGCAACATGGCTGGGAAGATCCCATCCGCACCTGGCGCCTTGTAATGTTTAAATGAACCAATAGCCCATTTAACCTTATTAAGTGTGGACATTTCTCTGGAGGCTGCGGTTATTGGTTTGGAGCTCCAACCAAATGAACACGACGTTTCAGTCGTTCGCATTTCAAAACATAATGGTCGCTATTGTGTTCTCCCCGAGCGTGTGATACATCAGCCACGACTGGGGGTGTGCTCCAGATAATTGGAGAAAGTTGTACTTGTTGACATGGACTAAATTGTTTCTGGACAGATGGACTCCCGTATGGCCCAGAATGGACTCTGAACAATCCCTCATACTTAATTTTTGGTCTATCTACTTCAAGTTCCATATCTCCAGTCCTCAAGGGATCACATTTAAGACACGTTGCTCTTCCTGCTGGTTGCATCTCACCGTACAACCTTCGGCGGGAGACAAGTGCAGTTCTACTAAATGTCTGGCAGGGTCACTCTAACAAAGCTCTTTCAATTCTCTCACTTAGTTTGCTTCTGCACAGCAGGCAAAAACCACACGTGAATTATGCATTTCTTGATTTCAATAATCATTCGGCAGCCGGAGAATTATGATAACGCCAGCACAAAGGCTGGGCTCGGGGTGCCGATGGTATTAGCTAAGAGCCAAGTGAAATATAATAATAAGCCAACTTCTCGTCAGAAGTCATCCTTCCCGTCAGTGAGGTAGCATCTTCTTCACTCTTCACTTGCCCTTGGAGCACGCAATGGTCAAGTCAACGGGTGGACAGTGATCACTTGCAAAGGTTCACGTGACGTGGATGCTGTCGTGTAGGCCTTGGTGATCCACAGGAACGCAGCTATCTAGGATTGGGCCAGAACTATCCTTTGATTCGAAGTGAGTTTACAAAATCCAGACAAAGGGGCAGTAGCCAATCGCGCATAAGTAAATGGCTTAACACGAACCCCAAGTGGCGTTACTGATTGCTTGTAATGAGGCAAACTTTACGAGGAACTGGGAATGTTGGCTGAAAGGCGGCCTCATACCTATATTGCTTCTCAAGACCTTTTGACAGTTGGCTGTTTAAATTTCCCCTTAAGGTGATGAACTGAGTTTTTTTACTTTCCGCTACCCGAAGGGAAGGAAAGTATAGTAATCGGCCCAAAAAAAAATTTGGGGTTTCTTCAGATCTTTACGTTTCAGACCCTACTGAGTCTAAAAAACCTAATTTCGGCGCGTGGTCCGTGTGTATGTGTGTGTGTGTGTCTGTAGTTCGATTTGCGGGAGAACGGCTGATCTTATTGAGCTGGTTCTTTTTTTGTTTTGTTTGTTATTTTTTGTAGACACCAAAATAAGGTTATGGACGATTTCGGCCTATGGGAAGGGGGGGGGGGGGGGGGGCGACGAAAATGTACCAAAAACTAGGGTTTTTCGCATTTTTCTAGAAAATGGCTCTAACGATTTTGATTAAGTCTTTAAGTCACCCATACCAACATTTCGTCCTTTATAATTATTTCTGTATGTATATGTGGAACGGAGATATAAGCCAAGTTAACTCAGAAAAGGAGATTTGTCGAATATTAATTTATCGGTATTCCAATTTTCTCAAAAACCGCTCTAACGATTTTGATCAAACTTTCGGCGTACTCTCGGCTAACTAGTCCCTACATTTTGTTCTCCGTAAATGTTCCTGTAAAAATGCGTTAAACGAAGATATAGCGCCTGCAAATGTAGGTGGTGTTCGAAATTACGGGGGTGGCGGAAAGTTGTGTGTTGCTACGCACCAGATATTTTATTCAGTCACCTCCAACTTAACGTGCACGCACCATTGGGTGACGGTTCAGATCGCTTGATGGGGATTCGCCTCCATTTGGTGGATCGACTGTGCACAGATCAGCACAGGCGTATGGCTCGCAGTCAGTCTCCTTCCAAGTAGGCGTTTCAAAATGCTGGCCCAAGGACTGTGCTCTGAGGGGCACTCCTTTTTTATCGTGCTCCAGGCCGATATAAGTCTTCATTCGGTTGTAGCAGTTCTATTTGTATAAGTTACGGGGAATCCCCCAATCATGAAGCTCATTGAGGAGCGCTAGCCGCCATTCTCGAACACTCATCTGTTGTCAATGAGAATTGCTGCGACGTACTTGGCGTATGCTTCTAGAGAAACATTGTGGGAAAACTTTGCACCGAAGCGAGACATTAATGTACACGTTAATAAGATTTGAATAGCCTGGGACAGTAAATATCTATAGTCAACTCGATCAGTACATCGCTGTCTCATGCAGTTTTGGACGTTTCGGTTCGTCACTTCAATGAGTCAAGGTGAAGTATGGGCGCAAACAACGACCTACGACAAGGGAAGGGGCCGTTTTAGCGAGTTAGCTTAAAGTGTAACGGTTCAAGTTTGAGATCAATGATGAGTGGATACGGGCGAGTCATTCATTGGACAAAGTCAACAGTGAAGCTGAGCGTGCAAGGGAATGGTGAGGGAACGAAATGGCAGAAATGGTGAAATTTGTCAAATACGGTGCGGGTAGTGCCATTCAGTTTGGAATGGTCTATGTCAAATGAGTTATGTCATGGATATCGAAACATTAGTTCCTCTGTAGCTACCTGTAAATCTCAACACATGCCAGGGGTTTTTAAATGTATTTTCATTTTTCGGTACTGTACCTGATATGCTTCTTCTTCTTTTACAGGCGCTTTAACTCCAGAAGGGGTACTATACGTCTGCTTTGCTATCTTCGACGCCTTACTTGCGTGACCTGAAAGCGCGATATTCTCCCACCTCACTACGACTTTGTGGCTGAGACGTTAGCGACCCACGACCTTCGGATTTTCTTCCTCTGCTTTTCCTTCGCTCTGACGACATGTCTCGTCCATTTTCCCTAGAATAATCGAAGATTGACACTTTACGAGCTCTTTTTCCACATGGAGGGCACGAAACTCGCCGTTTCTCCATTTTCTTTGCCACATTCGACTCTCGCAGTCTCCACCAAATATTGTTTTTAGTGCTCTCTCGTTATAAGTTAGGAGTAAGGGGGAGGGAAGGGCTTTTTTTTCAATTGCCCACGTCTCAATGCAGTCTTACCACCTGATTCCCTACTGAGTTTGATGCCAAGTCTACAGTTAAGACCCTAGTACCTTAAACGACTCCGAAGTAATTAGAGAGCTTTGCTCTACAAGGAGGGGTATCTGACTGATTCACAAGCCACTGCAGTGACAACAGATGTAGACACATCGACATAGGTCACTTCCTCAGTTAATATGTCGAGCAGTGAGATGATACCGTTGAACTCAACGAGTTCCTGGGAGTTATGATGCTGATGCAGAGGCTGCATTCATCAAATGTCTTCTGACACCCAGCAGCTTTGAGATCGCTTAGATCGGTTGGATGCAACAAACCAATCCCAGATAGCCAGCAGTCAGTGCTTGGACTTAGCTTGTGCTATGCGATCGCTGCTCACGCATCAGCCTCCAAACCCTTCTTTGTAACCCCAACTCTCCTGTTGCGTTCATCTCTTCTCCTCACCCAGGGTTCCTGCCACAACTTTACCTCGCATCCTCTCTCCTGAACAGCAAAAGAGTACGTACGAGTAGACCGAAAGGGCGTTGATAGCCCTTGATGTGATTGGCCTTCCCTCCTACCTCCACCATTTCCCTACTACTTCCAAAGAACCCAACACCTCTGTTTTGTGGGGTTTGGAAATGACGGAGAGCCACTTACTCAGGCGACATTCACAGTGATGCCGAGCTCAGATCCTACACCCTGAGTTTCCTCGGAATATGAATCTTCGTCTTAGACCATTAGACTACGAGCACTGGGGTGAATAGGATCAGAGTTAGGCGTACTTAGTAAGTAAATACGTGGTCAATAAGCACAGCAGAGAAATAAGCCCCCGTCCCCACGGACGTCCCCTGTGTGAGGAATAAGCTTGTGCCGTAAAGGTCAGAAACTTGGCCACATTGTTACGTATGGCGCTTCTTCAATGCAAAACGCCGAATCAGTATCAGTTTTTTGAGCTCGGAATTCCCACACCTGCCCTAACGGGACTCCCTGGCCTTAATGGCAAAGTCACTGTTTTCCCAAGCCCCCCTTGTTACCTGCGGAAATTCCACCTTCGCAGTTATTTCCAATGGCGACGGTTTTCCTCCTTGTCTTCGCATCTTTATTTTCCTTCCCCTCAATTTCAAATTCCTTACCACAACAGACAGCTCCTCCTAAACTGATTCTCCTATGACACTAACTATCTAACACCTTATGCAATACAGTCGTCTCCAATCCTCTCAACGGACACTTGTTTCACCTCCCATCGACATTTAATTCGGATTTCTCCTTTATTACCCATACAACCAATTTCACGACTTCAGAGCCTTCCTTGTACACACTTATTTACTCAAATCATATCCTGTTTAAGTCACCTCTTCTTGTACATCTTAGTCTTCTAATCTTGTGATATACCAACTCTTCTAATTACAAGTTCGTGCTCAACTAAAACCCGTCTCCGAGATTCATTCAAGTGTATCCTGGTCGAAACAGCGCTGCTATTTGGCAATATTCGTTATGCACACATTATCGTTTCGTTCATTCCTGATCAAAGAATGCCAACCGTTAAAAACGTATGAGGATGTAGGTTGAGGGTATTGGTTGTAGGCGTCCCAATGAACGCACGACGATTATTTGTGTAGGATTAGGCTCAGTCGGCACTTACAGTCCAAGAGGTTGAGTTACATTGCTGTAGTGGAAAACGTATAGCGAAACCTAAAGCCGCTGCTCGGAGTTCTTCAGCCACAGCGTCTCAAAGCAACCCTTGCGAGTTCCTTTCCAGTTTTAGTTTACTCGGATCATGATGAGACATCCATCAGTATTGGCACCATCATCGCTCACGCAAACGTCTTACTCCGGGTGATTGTATGTCCATTCCTCGCTGAGCGGCACCACGTCAAAACATTTGCCATTGTATCCGTCCGTGTGACATGTAAGGAAGCTTTACTGCCCACACCCACTTTCCTCGTTGCTGCTCCTTCGTCTCCTCTCTGCTACTCCTCTTAGTAATATAAGAGTTTATGACTCATTTATCACTTCCAGTGTGCGACATTATCTCGATCCTGCTTTCAGCCTCACTGTCGACCATTCCTGACCCCATCGGTTCAGCTTAGGTCGGTTCATGGTCGTCCTTCATTGACTTCCCCGAAGAACAGAACAGGAATAAATGAAGCCTCACTTTTTTCCTTATTTATTATGGCAATTTCGTTGTTTTTTGGCCATTGCATATTCATTTTTTCGAAAAAAAAACATACAACACACAAAAACTTGCAGCAATCAACATGTTGTTTAAAGGTGAAATTATAGTTTTAATGGCAAAAATAAACGATTTGTAGTCAAATATAAATCAATTCTTGGAATTGGATTTTCTCAGACGTTTCGTCTAAGGAGATATTACATTATATGACGGCACAACCCCACTCTTCCTCATAAAATATGGTTAGATAGGGATATATAAGGTTATGCATATTTATATGGGTAATGAGATACATACTTTTTTCTCAGATAATTCATATATGAAAGTTTGTAATGTACATGGTAGTTACAAGTATATTACATTTTGTCCATAATAAATATATTTATTCTGTTTTTAGAGTACGATTGTTTTGGTAACGTTAGAGCACTACTCTAAGAAACCGAAATGTTTATTTAGAATATTAAACAAGAGTGAGAACTCTGGAAATGTTATGGAACAATAAAAAGGTCAACGGAAAAGCTTCAAAAACAGTTAGTTTTCATTATCAAAAATTGGTGTAACCACGTTCCTCTCAATATACATGATTCGAATTTCAAAAACGCCTAATTTTAAATAGTTGAAGGGAATCGAATAAGTTTCTTTAAATTTAATATCAACGAGTGGACTACGTTTTTTGTTTTTTTTTTCTTCAATTATTACAAGTCAAGAGAGGATTACGGAATATACCGCCTCCCGCGCATAAATTGCATAGTCTTGTAACATTTTGTTGACAACTCAAAACAAAACGAACCAAACGGCGTTCACGAAAACGAATCTCTCGCGTTCTATATGAATAATTATCGACATCGTACAACTATGAAAACTCAATGTTTTTTTTTTCGCACATAATTCGTGGAAGACGACCCCTACTCACTGTTTTGTGAACATAATACATACACTCGCCCTCAAAACAACGTAGAATATAAATATTCGTTTCACTATTTCCACAACCCACGGACTCACTATGTACAAATTAGAATACACAGATTTGTTACAGGTTATTTGTTATGTAATTCTAAATATAACTACTGTACTAACGTTACAATAAGGCATTCAACAATTTCCAATTTCCCTCAAACTAAAATTAATAATAATTATTTAAAACTGTGCTCAACTGTGCCTGGCTCTTACTGAAAAAAAGACAACAAGAAAAAAAATTGACGTGGAACGTAAAATGAGTACGAAAGCCGTGAAACACGAAAAAATTTGATAATTGATTAGCTTCTATGAAGTTTTTGTTCTTGGTAGAAAACAATTTATGTACAATTATTCAAAACACGTAAATGCATAAATGTGCCCAGAGGATACCGAGTCTTTGCAGACTTTTACTTTTTAATAAACTTCCGAAAGTCGTTTAAATGACGGCCAACCAAGCGAAGGTATGAAAAGCGAATGAAGGGCTTTTGATCGGACTTTACGTCACAACTTGAATCGGTTGAAAAGTTCCTGGTTTACTCGTTAACGATTTTCAAAAAAACGTTTTTGAAGAGTTTAATTCATTAGTTTAATGACTTGGCGTTGACTAGAGTTTCAGTGATGTAGCTGAAAGGGTGAAATCCGTTTTAAAATGAGCAGCTTCCATTTGTGTCATAGTAACCGTGTTATAGGTTTACGTATTATTCTTGTATCTATAGAGGGCGGAAAAGTAAAATATCCGTAAAAGAAGGGCTTGCCGTAGAACGTTTCTCTAAGCGCTAGGCATCTCTACAGCAAATAAAGGGGCTGGTGAAGTGGAGCCTCGACTGATGAGTAAGTCAACCGGTCATTGCCGGTTGGAATGAGTGGTAAGTGAAGCTGTGTTCGTTCGCAACTCCAGTCGGATTTGGTATTGTGAATTACATCGAAATAGAAATTGGAGCAGGATGCACAAGCTGCGCGTTAAGAAAGCAACAGGAAGATAAAAAAAAATAGGGCATGGGAGGGATTCCTTGAAAGAATGGCCATTTTACCCAATCAGATGCGTTTTCAGTCTTGCAACCTCGTGATTAACTCATCTCACAGCCGTCGCCGTGAGAGTTTTGGGCAATATGATCCAAGAAGAGAAAGAAAAGAAGAAGGGCAAGAGAGTCCACAAAACAATTAAGAAAGAAAATGATAAAACAAATTCTTACGCCCGAGATTCACAGACTCCATGTGAAGTTTGAGCTACGTGTGAAGTGATGACAGGCCTACGGCAATGTTGTGAAAGAAAAGTAGGCGCCCCTTCCTTGTTGCCTTTCTAGTTGACTCAGAAATAAGGCTTCAGGGTTGCTACGCGTTCTTCGAACCTTTGATCGGGATTCCCTCAAAATCGAAGATCCGTTTATTGAAGTCGCCCGCTCCAGGAGCAGCGTCTAATTGGCGAGGGGGGGGGAGATGCATCCCTTAATCGCATTGTAGGCACCAAGATGAGGGTGGTCTAGCGGTCAAAGAAAAAGGTTCATATTCTGAGGAAACCACACATTCGGAATCGCTTTAACTTTTACCTGAGTCAGCGGATCTCAACATTTAGAACCCCCTCGTAACACTCTCATGCTATCTGCTGAGCGACAGGCTCATGAAACATTGTCAGGCACGAGGTGGCGAGGCACCAGAGCTGTATCCTGGGATTTCCACATGTTTTCACAAACAAAATCAACGGCATCTCCCACTTTAAACCCCTGGTCAGCCGCCACCTCACTTCTACAGGCAGTGCGCCCCTTCGACTTCTCTTCTGAATTAACTGAGATGTCGTCAGGACAGATGGAGTTGCCATGAAACATCACCGTAGGTTTTCCTTGGCAAGTGTCACAATAGTGTTACGATGAAATGGACGTAGCACCAAGAATTGATATTTCCTTTTATGGTGACTACACGCGAATCCTCGGTATGGGTACAGAGCAGAGTGCCTTTAGCTCACAAGGTCGGGTAGCGGGATGGCCGTAGTTCCTGGTACTGCAGCAGCTTAAAAACAGCCCTTCCTCGAATTAAGGCCTAACAGACGTCCCGTGGAAATGGCAGCTCAGAGAAGTTCTAAATCGAACTAGCTTCAAATCACGAATCCACCACCCAGCACCCAGGACTCGTTGACTGAGACAGGTTTCTTAGGATAAACCGTCGCACAAGAGCTCTCTCTGAATGAAGACATGAAGCTACAAACCTTTTGTTCATGTGGTTTACTTGCTAAATCAACGCTCAGTAGCTGAGAGTTGAGTGAGAAGTAGAACCGGCAATGTGTTCTCATCTATCCAATTTACAACTTTTCTCTTCCTCCTTCGCCACAACCGTGGAGTTAGCGAATCCTGTCACAAGCTGCTTGAAAACTTCACATGAGCTCCTCAACGAGATTTTTTTTCCCACCCAATTTCGTTTTTCGTTGGTATTGCAGTTAGTTTTACCTTGAGCTGGAAACAAGCGCCCCGCTCGCTTCATGTCTGACGAGTTGAGCTAATCCCCAAATGAACGAGTTTTCTCGCTGACTCTTCATTTGGAAACTTGGCTAACTCGAGAAATGAAGATGGAATTTGTGACGTTTCGAGTTAACTACTTCAGATCCGAGATTAACGTCATCTCCTTGTTAGCGAGCGAGCTCTTCACTTATCTCGACCCACCAACCTCTGCACCTGCCAATTTCTCGAGCCGCCAGTCGGCATCACAGAGAGCGCAACAGGACACACTCGGCTACCTGCAATTCAATCCCTCACTATCGTTTCTAGAGACGTGCTTTGATGTGGAAATGTTTCAGTCTTAGCTTCGCATGAAAATTGAGCGTATCGGGTGACTCACACTCTATCCCTGTTCAATGTGCTCATTTCACTGCCATTCCTCGCCACTCTGTAATTTACCGCTTCATTATAAAGCGCACTTATGAGAGAAACAACGCAATATGCATTACTGTCAATTTTCCTATGTGTTTGCACCAAATATAAACAACAACGATAAAAGAGTGTAAACGCAAGATAATACTGAACTGAGTTGCTTGAGATTGAGTTTTTCAAAACTTTTCTCCGAGTTAATTCACTTACAAATGCTTGCAACGTACGGCGTGTATCGAGCAACATGTTCATGCGAGCTTCTCTAATTGGAGCATTGTTTTAAATCCAATTAATAATTAAATGAGATTGTCTTACACAATTTGGTAGGATTCTATCGATTTGTCATCTTCTTCGATTGACCAAGCTTCATATCATACAGCACGTCGCTGATTCGTTTGCCAATGACTCACGGGCCTGCCCAGGGGAGATTCGTTTTGCTCTTTTTGGGTCTTACACCCAAACCCACCTGCCAATAGTGGCTGCCAGCTGCTCCTCAGTGGGCTTAAACGAGGGGAATCCCCCGCAATCTGAATTTGACCGTCAGACGTTACGTGACAGAAAGAACTGCTACGATCGAATGCTGGCATGTCCGACGGCTTCCTTTTGAGTTCGCATTAAAGAATAGAGGAAGGGGGTCTGAGTTGGTCACACTTCGCAATATCAGGTCGCATTATTGACACTGGAGCCACTGTATTGACTAGTAGAGCCCTACTATCAGTCCTCGCGGGCCTAATACGAACTTTTTTTTATTTGTTCGGAGGAGGCTAATGTTTGCCTTTCCCCGAAGCTGCGTTTAGTTTCTTGTCCAACTTTTTCTCTGTTTCCAACTATTGCTACCATCTCATTTCACACACTCGATAATTAATGCTTTAACGTTCCTTCGAAGGGAGAGATGAAGGAACTCCTCACTGTCTCTCGCCTTAAAACTGGAGTTTGACATTCTCTACGAAGCAGTTTGGCATTTTATTCCTGAAAATAGCGGTAGTAGCAGATCTTGCATCGATTGTGCACGAAGTACAGAAATAGAGGGTTACTGTTAGGGCCCATTTTAGAGGTTAAAATATTTGTTAATGTCGAGGTTTATTCTTCAACTGCTGGGCGAAGTCTAGAAACTGTAACCATAATGAAACTTAGTACTCGACGACTCGGAGGCATTCTTTGTTATTTCACTTCATATTTACTATCCATAGTATTTAAGAAGGGTGACCACACGCAACTACCGCCCGATCTGCTCTCTTTCTACAATTTTCAAACTCCTCGGAGACACTTATTGATACACAAGCACCATCTCAGGTCATGATAACTAATACCTGTGACAATGGGGCATCCAAAACAAATAACAACTGCGGAATTCATTAACCCGCCATATGATTCACACGCTCAGGGGTATTTTCGTAGAACTCCACGACTGTCAGGCATGTTACAATAAAGCAAATGAGTTGATTATGATAGACATGATGACTTGTTCCTTGACAGCCCAACGTTCATATCGTTCTCCAACTTGCCCTCTATGGTGTTTTAGACTAGACGTTCTCAATCCCGAAGTTATTGAACGAGTTTTGGTGCGGTTTTGCTGCTATTAAGAAAGCCGTTTTTTGAATAGACTTTCGTCAGTTCTAGCGCATAGGTCACATTTGTTTGCCCGCTTCAAAAACTGCACACAGAACTCCACGCATTAGGCTCCAGTTGATAGGTTATTCCTGGGCACCGAATTAAAATTTTTACATCTACAATGAGCCGTGAGCTACTCAACATGTTCTTGCTCCATATTGGGGGCTATATCTTCAATAGAGGCTTCTTGTACCTCAGATAGTTTAGAGGCATCGTATGATTCGAGGCGCCAATTGTTGGATAAGTTAGCGGCGAACCAAAAGGAGGCACACAGTTTTTTGTATGTCGGGTCTAGCATGAACGTCATGTTGAAGGCATGTGGTGGGCCGTGGTGGCTGGTTGAGAATAGATCGGGTGGGAACTCACTGTATACCCCCCCCCCCCCACGAGAGCAATTGGCTATTAAACTTCCCGCCCCCACAGAGTTTGTTTCACTAAAATAATGTTACACCGAGTTGTAACAAAAAACGCTGCAAGCGACGGCGTTTTAAAAAAACCATAAATACCGGACTGTCGAGAGCCGAGTAGGAGAAGAACGCAAAGTTAATATGATGAGACCTCAGGGAGAATCGCAGGAATCCAGGAGCAATTCGGAATGTGGTTTTGCGGTTTAAACCCCTGCACGTGGCTTTTCAGTTGGCAAAATGAGTTGGAGCAAAGCTGAGTTGGGTTCTGTATTTTTGTTAATAGAGTGAAAGAGCAAACGACTGACTGCGTTGGTTTTGGACGTTCTGAAGAGGGCATTTTTGATCTTGTTCCTCTCGCCTCCGGAGCGTTAGCAATGTCTCATTCCGATTGCTTCTACTACCGTTTAGTTTTTGGACGTTCTCCATCACCTGTCACACAGTGTCTGGTTCCCGTAAAAGAAGGAATTTGTTTGAAAGTGAAATGGCTCAAATTACTACTTTTCTATTCAATGCTCAAAGTACGTCGTCAGTCGAAAGAAAAATTTCTACCAAGGGTTTTCATTCACAGCGTGACACATGCGAATGAGACACAAGACAACTAGCGAAATCCCACGATGGTTAAAAGGATGATACCTAAGATCCAGGACGAAATCATGTTATTTCGGAGCAATGTCACAATTGAACAAAAGAGACCTGGAGCCATCAAGCTGTTCTGTATGGTCGAATTTATCTTCTATTGGGATGACGCATGAGTCTCAAACGTCAGGCACCGTTCGGACGACAGAGAGGTATCAGAATGATGGTTTCTCCCTGGCCGTAAAGCGTGGACCAATCAGAACGCCATTGAGTCTGCGGATTGATTAGTTGTGTCTGACGCATCGCAATGACGTTGTGGTAAGCCCAGACGCACTCCCATAATCTCTTGATCCTCTCCCCCCACCATTCATGACCAAAAGACCAAAACAAATGTGAACATTCCCTGTCCACGAAACATATTTAGCAAGGCAACATGGAAAAGCTTGGCGAGTATTCTGGATTCAAATATACCCAGCCCTCATGACACGCGAGTCATGAGATCTGAACTCGTTATTCAGAAACACACGCACAACGCGTTTCACATCGTCAATAGGTGGATTCCAAGCACTCCCATTGTTTTGCGACACTCATTGGGATGCATCTGAGCAAGGCTTTGGAGCTCCCGTTTCCAGCAAAGTACACCTTTTTAATGCCACCGAGGACGGATTTCTGTTATCCTTGGACAAGAGGCTTATCCATCTATCCACATTTGCATCTAGAACATCCTTTACACCTGGCAACAGGAATGGAAAAGATATGCGTTTACGTTACTTAAGTCTGAACTCCTCACGCTTCCCTTAAAACGTCGCTATCGACATCGTGGGCGTTCGATAGAGGCTTGGGCTGCGATGGATGCAAATTACGACGTACAAAAAACACGACATGATTGCAAATCTTCGTGCCAATGAAAGGCTGCGGCGTCAGACAGGGAGTTGGGTTCGGCCATTACGTGTCTTAGTCTCACTGGAGACACATCAAGGTGGAGGGTGGAAGTGAAAACTTGAAAGACGGACATAACTCCAAACCGTCTGGCACGAGTTGTCCCCATACAATCTTCAGGTGGGTGAAAACGAATACAACTTCTTCCGTATTCGCGAGATACCCGTGAGGTTTGTTCGTTCTTCTTCAAAACACCACCCAAGACTCTCTGCCATCCCCCAAGGTTGGACTAATATGGTGAATGTTGTTAATTGGCTGGGTGGTACAGAACTTCGCTAGTGCGGGAATTTGTCCATTATTAGGTGTACTTTCCCCCGAAAAATAATCCTCTTTTCGCGCCTTTATTTATTTTTGGGTTAATGATCTTGTGGATTTGAGAGTAGAATCATCATTTCACGAAATCTCACGCGCTGTCATTCTGTTTGTTGAAGTCCACTTTTTAAGAGCTTAAATCGCGCGTACCAGCTGATGTTTAAAAAGTCGCGTTGTATCTTTGATACAATAGCCTATGTTCTATCGCGTGGAACGAACATTTTATCTCTCTATCTCTCCCTTCTAGGTCTCCCTCCTTCTTCCAAAGTCCTCAAATATATGTACAGAGCCCATAGAGAGCACATTCGTCATCAACGAGTGACAACAGAAAATGTCGTTCTGTTTGTGATTCTTCCAAGTTGTGGTAAAGGGAGAAAGTACCTGTTTGAAACGAGCTACTGAACTGCTCAGCTTAAAAATGCGACGAAGAAGCTAATTTACATCGATTTAGGGCAGACTTCAAGTTGCTACGCTAAGTAATAATCCGATCAGCCCTTCGTAATTGCAAAGTTTCCAAGGAATTAGACTCTTCGCTCGGCCGTTCGAATGAAAAACAATCCAAAAACACGAAGCTAAATTATTTATCGCCATTCGAAGTTTTCAAAATGAATCGATTAACTAATTTCTAAAACTAAACTCCGACCAAATGATTAGAATCAAGCTGTGATGGGCATGACGTACACGAAATAAACTCTTAAATTGACGGAATTTAAAACAACGCGCGAGCTCTTAATCGGAAAGAGAAATACAATTTAAAATTGACTAATCAATAATTGATCATTAACTTTCCTTCAAAACTTCAACTTGCTATAAAATTCACAACACATGAAGAACAACTCAATCCGCGAATAGCCACTCGCGGGGGAATCAACAACTAACCCGTCGGCGACTGGTTACTCGTTTCACAATCAATTCCCATTTGTTCCTTTCTCGGAAGAATAAACGCTTGATGATTGATAAAATAAGGCACGAAAATCCATATTTGCGATACGACTTGATAATCCGCTCTGGCTGGCGAAACTGAGCGTGTATTGCTGGACAACGTTGTCGTTTGTACTTTACACGTAGACCGCCACTAGAAGTAACATTATTATGCTTTTCCCAAAGGGGACTTTTGAAAAAGAGAAAAAAAAAACGAAGGGTAAAGTGCTCACCTGGGGCGTAGCAGATTGCAGCTGCTCCCACGAACTTCTACCGTTCCCAAGTTTAAATTGACTTTCAACCGACAACAAATGGAATGAGATCAGGTATTACGGTGTACGATATACACCGCTCACAAGGTTACATGCGGTCGTTCTTCCTCTTATGGTTGCTATATTCGTTATCACTCTCAAGAACAACAAATAAGCTTTTATTCAAGAAACAAAATTGGCAACAAGACCTGAGGACAAGTTCTATGAAAACATTATTTCTGCGGTGTATATCTTCCAACCATCACGACTTTTTCACACCAAGTACGAGTACATGAAAACATATGATAAACCTTCTATTGATGGATTTTTACATGAATGAGCGAACACAAATGCTGCTCAGGAGAGCCACATCCATGATTTTATTTCCAACAGATGGAAATAAATTCGGTTAGCTTTTTGCAGGAGAGTGTGGCGGGTCAAGAGCTTGGTGTACCGTTTGGTACTAAAGCGAGCTGGTCGATTACGTCGAGACATTTTGCTATTAATTGTGCTTCCCTGCGAGATATAGTGGTCGGTAATTTCTTATACGATGGATTGAAAGGACTCAAGTCTTACGAGAGCAGCGTGTTGAGAGAGATCCTGGGGGACGTCAGCGGGAGGAGCACGTCGGCCCTCTGGTTCAAGGAGCAGCTGGGCACTTCCCTAGTCTGGATGGCCGGCCAAGTCCGGTCCGCTCGACTGAGAATTGGGTAGACTGAGGTGTACCCCATACCTGTATGTGAGATTGAAAGGTGCTGGCCTCACGTTTTCGTAGTGTCCATCTTACTCCTAGAGTCTAAGAGGAAGTTGGGACGCCATAAGAGCAATGGGGGGAATGGGTCGGGATTTGCGGTTATTTCCATGAGTGGAGGATGCCTCAGCCCAATTCATTTTTCGTATTTTTAGGGCGTTTCTTCGTTATCTCGGCTACAAGCTCTCCATTCCTCGTGAGGTAATGTCCTACGATGAGCTCTCTCGCCGCTTCTGCCTGCTGTCTCCCCCTGACCGTCGCTTGTGAGCCGATGTTTCTTTTTATCATGTCCTGCTATCGGAACGGATTTATACTCTTGATCTCCTCGCTCGTGCCTCGTTTCTCGCCCCGTTCTGTATTCTCCTTTGCCGTCCAAAACCAATTATTTGAGCCACCGATCCTTCTGTCGTATTCCACGTGAAGTTGACTGTTTCTTCACGTCTCCTTCCTTCACCGCCCTCCTCAGTCAAGCACCACCTCTTCTTGCATCTCAACTCTCATTCTTCCTAATAGCTCATGACTGAACTGCTCTTACGGCTAATTTTTCCTTTTCGTGCGTGTGTTATCGGTGTCTTCAGTTTCATTAGTTTTTTGTTTTGTTGTGTTGTGTTTTGTCCAGTATTCACATAAGTAAATAAATTCACAAGAGGATGGCGCCTCCTGATCCAGGGCCAGTATCGTGCAGGGGTGAAGACTGAAGACATGGAGGAAATAAATAGCGCTCCTGTACCTCCCAAACTGCTTTACGTTTCAATGTTATTGTGAGGGTGAGGGGACGTTATACTACAACATGCTAGCCACCCCTTGATAGTGTGGGGTCCTCACGATACTTGTGATGTTTACAGCCACTGTCACCTACGTTGCAAGCACGTAGTAAGCTTACGTTCCTGTCTCGCATTTGTACACGTTGCCTGTACAGTCCACACTCTCCGTTCCTAAACCTCTGTCAGCACACTTCATTGCTCGTTTCTTTTGTTCGGTTCCGACTTTCGCTCGTAGTTCCTTGTGCAAAGTAAAGTCATCAGTAGCTTAGTGACCCGCACTCTAGAGGGTCACTCAGTTAACATTCCTTTCCAAGAAGATGCGGCATTGCTGAAGGAGGCTAACTGGTAGCCGATTTCGTCAGGCATAATTTGTAACCTGCCTTCAGCTTCATTGTAATATTCAGACTTTTGTACTCTACTCAAACGTAAACGATGAGTTATCAAAAGGTGTTTCATTGATTTAACTGTTGATCGGGTTAGTTTTCTTTCCCCCCCTCGAAATCGGCATTTAAATTCATTAATCTGAGCAAAGTGTTATGTGAGAGGTCTCATATTTTTTATTTTATTCATTAAATTTAAGTGGGTATCGAGCAACCACAAACATCAGTAAATCCCACAATTACGCCGCTACTATCCACGTGGTTTTTAGTTTATTCTCCGAAGTTGTTTATTGGTACATTGGCTCTCATACATTGCTGCGGGACGTATTTCAAAACCCATAATTTGCACCACGATTTAGGCTGCCAGCTGACATAATTCAATAAAGCTGAGCATCCACCTACAACTGTACTTCGCGTATGGGCTTAGTGAACGTCCGCGTCTTAAAAAATTTGTCGGGGGCGTGCCAATGGAGGACGAGAAACATTTAGCACTCTTCAACTACGTGCTATACCTTCTAGACGACATTACTCGAGTGGTTATGGATAAAGCAGCTCCCGCCACTTGTGTAGAAATCGTTGTCACTGTACCACACGTGCAGCATACCTCAACTATTCAATACTTATCTGTCGAGTATTTTTCTAATATCTCTCAATACTTTTGTGCACCGCTCTTTCGATAGGGTGAATTGCGGAAACTGCGATTATTCTCAAAGATCACGTCCACAACCCCTCGTATTCTGTTTAGATTTGTTGGGAGCACGCCCCGAGCAAAACTAATTTCCTGCGTCTTGCCGGTGCGATAGCTCGCTTTTCATTTTCTTTTCTTAGTTTCTCAATCTTATCCCTCGCATTTCTTAGTCTGCTAGTCTTCGCATCCACCTCACCTTAAGTACATAGCGCTTCAGTGGCATTTTCGGAGCGTCGAAGCCATGGCAACCCGTTGACGGGAAACTCACACAATTCTGCCTCGCAATTTTGCATTTCACTCGATTTAGGCTTTCACAGGTGATATTTATGGCTGCATCTTGATCATCTCTCGTATTTAATAATTACTGTCACGTGGTATCTTTCTAGCTTGCGCTGTGTGCCTCTACTACGCATTGTAAAGTAGTCCCTGGACAGATCTTGTGCAATAACCAAAAATATCTATTTTTACTGGCTTTTTGCACGTCATTTGATGAGTTTGTTCCTCAAATCTCTTTTAGAATTGGCATCTTTCCGTCTACGAGGTATCGTTTTCACCCCTATTCCTTGAAAATGTGCACATCCTGGTCCTGCAAAACAAAACGTACAACCCTGAGCAGAAATAAAGCGTAAATATTCAAGCTCTTTTTGATTTTAGCCTTCCTCGATATTTACAAGCACCACTTCTCTCCGCTTATCTTCTCTAACTTCTGGCTTCTAACTCATACCACACTCACATCCCTTCTCTACACAATTTATCATCCCTTGACTAGTGCTTGCCGAGGTAAAAGCGCATTAACGATCAGTAGGCCAGAAGTAACGGCAACTACTCCGATTTACTTGATGAATTTTGATTGTTGCTGAAACGCTTTGATCCAAACTAGAGCCGGTTTGAAGAGAGCCCTTTCCCATAATCAGAGTTTACAGAAAAAAAAAGGCTGGTTAGATGCGTGGAATTATATGTTCTTAGAAAGCTTTCTTGACTGCTCCACAGGCACACCACCTTGTGTGATCATAATGTGCTACATCTGTTATTGTGATAAACATGAACAATAAACTCACTCACATTCTGATTTTTCTAGAGGTTAACGTTTTGTGTTAGCTCGGGAACTGAACACTCCTCAGTCCTTTCGTTACAACTTCCCTTTCTTCCTTCCCAACTTCATTATTAGCTCATCATTCATGCAATTCTACAACTTGCCTTCCCTCTTCACAACTCTCCAAACCCTTTCACATCCTCATTGTCTCTTCTTTTATTCGGTTTTACCTAATAGTGACTAGTTTGAGATTCCCAACTTCTAGAAAGCCGTCAAAAGCCGCTCATTACGTTAGCATGTGAACTTTGTCGGTAACGACTCCATACTTTGCAATTCCAACAAGACGGTTCCATCTGGTGAACCTTGTAGTAACCAATACAGTCATGGGGATGAGAAGGAGTTTTCTTCAAATAGAATGGGCAACTAAAACCGTGGACAATGAGAGATCCATGATGAGTTGTATCAAGTGCCCAAAGGGCTTCGAAAATAGAGAAGAACGACCTGTAACCAGCTTGACGGACTTATCATTGAGCTCGCAAGAGTTCAACTCGCGAAGATGTAGCTACAAAGTGACCACAAACAAAGACAACACATACGTGAAGGCGAAATTAGTTGTTCAACACGAGATTGCTTGCTTCCAGGGATCTTTAATAACTCGAAATGACTCCTTAAAAGTACGAAAGTACCGATGTAAAGACCCGCTTCATCGGCGAGCAATGCGTTTTACACGTGTCGTTATATTTATGTCGACATTTCAGCCGGCTGAATCTCAACAAAACTGTAACAATCGAAGCGCTCTTAGTGCGCCAGCCAGAGCGAAATATTCTCAACGGAAAAATAATGGCACAACACTCATACGCCGACCATAAATCGAAACGATCAGCTCCTCGAAATGAAATAAGTACTGTACAAAAGTACAACTACAATCGACAAAAATAAAGAGCAATTACAGGGCGGTCGATTCAGGTACTTATGTAGAAAATATTAAAAAGTTTTACCGTTAACGTTGTTTCATCTTATTTTCACGTGTAAAGCTTTTTTTTCCCAATTATTGTAATTTTTACAATATACAACACACATAAAACAACACGAAATCAACATTGAAATAATTATTTGTTTTCTCGCTTTTCCATACGCTTATGGTCCCTAAAACAATTTTTCCCTGGTACTTTTCGACTTGTCGTTTGCAACGGAGACGGCCGAAGTGCATCAGGCATTTTAGTAGGAAATGCTGCGCTCCTAAGACTAGACAGTACTTGCCGCCAATCAAAATTGACCAATTTATAACATGAACAAGAAGCTCTCTCTTGTTTGACATTTGTTGACCAAGAGGGAACTTTTTTAGTTCTCCAAATACTTAGTGCCTATTTTTATGGAAAATTTGCTTAGCTTTTTGACGAAGTTCAGTCACTGAACGCGGAAATAGTCGTTTAATGGAAATGTGAACTTAATTGATTAATTTTTGGAGTGAAACATGTTCGCTTTCAAGTATGTAGTTGAAAAACGGCAGCAACAATAAAATCTTTCAAACTAAGGCTGAGGAAAAAGAGGTACTTTGAACGATGAACCATCAAATTTAAAAAAACCCTTCTGGCTATAACCGCAAGTATTTATTGTTTAAATTTCGGGAAGACCTACGGATGGTGCTCATCACAGCTCTGGCTGAACTAGTTAGTTATTTTTGACTCTAATGGGAAATCCTGAGCAAGAACCTTCTCTTTGATCATTCAAGTCCAGCTCATTTTGACCTAAAGGACCTAAAGCATTTGAAATTGTAGCTGCGGGAAAATCTGAGCTACCGATTCAAATTGCTTCTCTTGCCAACAAACGCTTAAGGGTTGTTTGCAAAGCCGACAGCGGATTTTTACGACCCCTCTTTGATTCCATCAGTCATCTCTTCCCAGACCCGACCCAAAAACGCACATCCGTCCCTCAGCTCCTGCCCAGTTTAACGAACATTCGTCACTTAGCTTTCATGCTTCTCACTTGCTCTGCTTTGCCCCTCCAACAAGGTTCACCTAGTCAGAGACCTCCTTGTGTCGTGTAAATACAGACCTCCCTCATGCTCACCACGTTCATCTATTCATCTCGACAGGTAAACAACAATACAAACATTCTAAGAGTAGCATCACGCGAGTAATGATTTGTTTATCCCATTACTTTGGGGAAATGTCAAACTAATTGTGTTATATAATTGTGATCTCGAACTGCACGCTGGAGCTGATTCGGATGAAATTGAGCGAGGGACGCCATTAGATTATTTCATATTAAAATAATACACACTGTAACTCTGTAACTTTAGTTCCAACAGGTTATTTTCTAACAAATCCGTCTTGTTGGATGAAATGACCAACACACTTTATGATCTGACATTAAAAGCTCTCGAGATCAGGGGGCCATGTCCGAGCATTCATGTCTATCCGCCGACCCCAGAACGCTAAGCCCCCTGTCCTTCTAACCTTTGACTTTCTCCCTTTAAAGTTTCTAAAATTTTCAATTGGGTTTTTTCTTCCCCCAGCCTTTCCCACTTAACACCTTTCACTAGACATTCTAACAGACCAGCGTACACTGTTGCGCAGACACTCAACTACCACGTTCTACACTCAGTTTTCGCGTAGTTACTCACTCACTCACTCTCTGCATCCATACCTACACCAGTTCACCTAACCAGAGATCCCTTCATGTCGCATCAACTCTGTTTCTCACGTGCTCTATTCAGCATTTTACTTCCATCGTTCACAAGAGTAATTACAGTCTTCTCTCTCACTCAACTCACTCGTCAGCTCGTATTTATCCGTTACAGCTCCCCATTATCTTGTGCCCAACAGGGATTGTGCAGCCCATCCACGTTCTTTCTTCAAAATAAAATTCGTAGTCATTTCAGAATTGCGTTGTACTTCGCAGATTTGAAATTAGACAGGGGTTTTTGGAATGAAACTGTCATCCAGGTTAAATTGTTGGAGGCCAGCTCACATGCCAAATGATATCAGCTATCACGAGGGCCACCTGAATAGGAGTTTAATATAACGCACAATGCCGTTAAAAATACACCGGCTCACGAAAATTTTCTTCCTTTTTGTCCAATACTGTTCCAAGAACCAATCTTTCCGAACAGGGTTCCATTGGTTTATTCTCTTTCCACACGTTTTTTACAAGTGATCCAGGAGTAGTTCGCGTTGTGTAACCACGGAAGAATTCGCGCTGCGTGCAGCTCGGAGTACAGTAAACCGAATATTTTTTGGGTTGTCTTCAGCATGCTCCTCTTAAAATCATTAAGGCAACATATTTCCGTTGCTCTTGCGTGTGCATCCGTGCAGTTTCTCACAATTCAAGTCGGATAAGAGCTGAGCGTCTTTAGTCTTATCCATCTTCTTGAGGTGGTATCTAAGTGGACAGTGCCTCGTGAGTTAGCAGTACGGACTTTGCAAGGTTTCCATATAATGAGTGTAAGCATTGCTTTTGCCCTTGAACAGAAAAGCTCTTTCGCCTGTGTATGACGCGGCTGGCAATGCCATGCTGTTCTGATTGTATGTAATCAATGGAATTTTTTGAAGACGCTAAAGTTGTCCAGTAGCAGTAATGACACACGAAAGTAGGTCACACAACCGCTAACTCTCACTTTCAGCGGTTAAAATGAAACGCGCTGAACTTAATTCTCCGCGACAATTAAGTCGGAAGAGCTAAGTCATTTCCAGAGAGTGGTGACGACGAACTTATTATATTCGAACAGTATTAAGGGGAGGGGGTTATATCACGTTGTTTTCCAGGCGTTCTTTGTAGCATTTGTTCAGGCTCTTAGCACTATTCCAGCGCTCAGTTGCTTACCATAATACTCCACACTGTTTTCTTTGTCGAGGATTCATCCTCGTTTGTATGGTGCCCGCGTTTCACATACAAATACAGGAATTTGTGGGGCGTATTCGACCGCTAATAAGTAAAAATGGTTTTCGATAGGACACACTGTTCGTTCAGCTATTACCGCGTTCAGTGCTTGAAACTCACAAAAACCTACTTAGACTATGAAAACACACAATTGAACCGCGTAATAAATTAAAAATAAAAGTCTCAAGATTTACATTGCTGTTACACCAACGTTCATAATTATTTTTCGTTAAATTAAAGTTAATTTACAAAATAAATGATATAATTGGCAAAGTTTGAGTCACTGTAGAAAGAAGTACAATCAAATAAAAGCGTGAAAATCATAATAGAATTAATATGATTGTTTCCAGCAATTTGTGGTTTATTTAAAAGTTAATTCGATATTACACGAGAATATTTTGTTACTTAACTAACGCACAGTCGCTCGAAAAAAAGTTAACGTCCAGTTCAAATTGATCACTCCATTCACATGCGAGAAATTCGTTAAAAGATGTCCAGTCAAATTCCAGCAGTGCATCGCATTTTTTCTAATCGTAGAAGATTTCTTAATGTATTAAACCAAATCAAACGATAAGAAATTTATTGTACACCTTAACGTTGGCCATGAAACCAACTTTTATTTCGTATTAAATGTTAAAACTTACGTTTTAATGCTAACGAAATTGCCTGTACAAACACTAACGACGACACATGTACAATTTGTAGGGTTAAAATTTCGATATATCGACGATAGGAAGGGCTTATTCAGATGGGGAGGAAACATCGCACGCACGTATCACAGTGGCACTGTATTCGACAAAGGGGGAAGTTGCTATTATCACAGAAGACGCTTAAAAAGAGAGAACAAGTTCAGTCATGCAACATGGCTGCGGAGCGAATTTTCGATGCATTAAACGAATGTATTTTGTAACAAAACCTAGTGATTTGAGTTCTGGATATTAGTGACGTTAATGGTGTGTTGCAACAGTTTATATGGATGCCACAATGGTCGTCTTATTGGCTGGTGTTCGCCATGTCGTTTTTAAGAGCTCATGAGGTGTGGTTAATAAGACTGCTGTGCCAGTTGCCGAGTGGTTAGTAGGGAGGGGTGTAAGGAGCTGGTTTTACTGGTTCTGGGTTATCTTCCCAGGAGCATGCCCATGCTACCAGGCGCGACCACGGGTTGTGGATAGTGGAACGGCCACGGCATTGTCCCCAGGGGCATGTCTGCGGTCAGCTGTGAATAAGGACAGCATGCTGACTGAATAAGCAGCCGCAAACAATGGGCAAAACCCAAGAGATCGCAGAAGAGATCCTGAACAAAGGACTCAAGGGCAAGCGGATCTACATTTTCTCAGACAGCCAGGCCAGGCCGCCTTAAAGGCCATCGCAGCCTATAGTTTTAGGTCTAAGCTGGCATGGGAATGCCTCCATGCGCTCAAGCAGCTCGGCGCCCGTAACAGGCTCTCCCTCATTTGGGTGCCGGCTCACGGGGGGCATGAGGACAATGAAAAGGCTGACGGCCTTGTGAAAAGGGGTACAGAATCCCTACCCATCGGGCCTGAACCACACGTAGGTATGACGAAAAGTCACCTGAACCGTCTGATTGCTCGATGGAAGATACAGGAAAATGGCGCCCATTGGCATCGCCAGCCACGACTAAGACAGGCGAAAAGGCTTGTCACGCCTTCACGTCAAAGGGCGAAGGCGATGCTGACACTCTCTGGACAAGATCTGATAGTACTGATAAGCTTCCTCACCGGGCACTGCCCACTCAGATATCACCTAAACAAGATGGGCATCTCAGAGGCAGTGGAATGTAGACTCTGCGGTGAGGAGGACGAGATAGCAGAGCATATCCTGTGTGAGTGCCCTGCCTTGGCAGCAAAACGCTTTGAATACTTCGGTCAGGGGACCACTGAACCCCAAACCGTAGTAGACTCTGCGGTGAAGGACATACTCAGCTTCCTAAGGGGGTAAGGGGGGCGGGTATGTACGACGCCTTCTTCTAAGAAAGGGCCGTCACAATAGGCCCATATGCGGCCGCAGTGACAAAGGGACTTGTCCCACACGCCCTCGGGCCAAAAAAAAAAAGAAAAAAAAAGGAGCTGGTTACCTATCAAGTCACGTAGGTACTCCGTGTGCGCAGATCGGCAGTGTCATTTGAATGACTACTCATAATCCATTTTGCCGGAGGGAACGCATTAGCCACTGGTCCTGCCACCTTCAACGTTTTGGGAGCAACCCTTAAGCAATGAGTGGACCTCTAACCTCCACTCATGAGCAGAGTGGACCAAATCGAGTGCCCAGAGTTCATTGTTTGAGCTTGGGGACTTTCTCTTTTCGCTGTAAAAGAGGAAGAAGAGGAGAACAATCGGCGTGGGCTTTCACTTGCTGTTGATGCCCGTTTGTACAGCCTTTTAGATGGCTTTGTCCACCATCCTCGCGCTGGCTGATGGATAAGGCCACTCTCAAAAAGCTTCCTTATTCATATAGGACTTGCGATGTGAATGAAGGCAATGGCTAATTCCTATTTAGAGCGTGCTACATAATAGTACTCACTCACTCTTGCATAATAATCGAGAGACAAGTGGGGAGACCGGGGAGAAATCCGTGTTGAGACGTCAGCACGCAGAGCTGATCGGAGACCGCGTGCGTGAAGTGTCAGAAGTCAGACTACTGATGTCTCCGCCGCTCGATCGTGCGCTAGTCCATCACCGATGTTTCCACGTTTCCTCGACATTCTCACCTCCTGCTATCAGATTAATGATGCCCAGTCTCTCGGTGCATGGACGCTCAATTACACTGGCACTAAGCGCTACTTGAAAAGCAATCTTCACCACCCAGAAACCATCAATGCATTCTGCAGATTTTAGTTCGTTTTCTCTGGTTGGGTGATTCTCCAAGTGCTTTCAAAGTGAGGGTTCCTCCAATACAATGTGTTTAATGCTTGTTAGCTGGGGACGGACAACCTGTTACCTCATTTCAATATAGCAGAATGTTGAAGTGAACGCTTCAAGGGCAAGGTGGGAACGACAGAATAGAACACCAATAGACCTTCGGGCCGCGGCACACTGAGTTAGAAAAATGATGACGGTTATGTTGTTTATAAACCGCGAATGGACTCAAACGAAATAGATTAGAAATACGGTTTACATCGCAAATGCTCGAGGTTTTGTTGAAAATTCGCCCTCTAACTATTCAATACAGTTAGTTGTTCATATTCATCAAGTTAGACAAAAACAGTACAAAAAGAGGCGAGTTCTAGTCCCGAAACGCTAAATCTAGTGCTAGTCGCTATTTGGAAGGTGGAGGGGGAAACATCATTTAAACAGTATCCGCCTGAAGGCCCGTCGGAAGTCTTTGTTGAAGATGGTGTAGATGACGGGGTTGAGGGCAGAGTTCATGTAACCCAACCAGAAGGCGACTGCAAAGGCGAAGTCAGGGATGTCGCAAAAAGAGCAGACTGGCGTGAGGATGTAGAGGAAAAAGAAAGGAAGCCAGCAGGCGATGAACGAGCCCATGATGAGCCCCAAAATCAACGTCGCTCGTTTCTCTTTCTTCCGAGCCAAGCGCCGTTTTTCCCTTTCTGGGTCTCGCGGCTTCTGCACTTTTGGTACTTCGCTTGACAGTTCCTGCCCACTCCCGACTATTCGCCCCATGTCAATCACTTCTCGTTTCGCTTTTGAGCTCTTTCGGCCGAAAATCGGTTTGCAGAGGCGGAGCTTGAGGGGCTTGACGACGGCACACCTCGAGACAACTCCCGAGTCACTGGAACTAGGATCGAACTCGGAGACCATGTCAGGGTCAATGCCTACGGACGGCGCTCGACACCTCGACATTGCCACGAGATCCCCATTCACCGACAGGGTGCTCCCTTTGAACGTCACGTTAGGCGTCAGCGAGGATTGAGGTAGTTTCAACACCTGAAACAAAAAACAACGAGAAACGAATGTAGAACGTCGTGATTGGACATTAGAGATGTGAGAGGCCAAGGACGTCAAAGCAGACAAAAGGTTGGAGTTTATCGGTGCTACGTGCTTTTGACACTGCAGTGCTACAGAACGGCGATTGTATTGAGCATGCACAGGCGTAACCTCTAACATAACATCTCCAGACTACAGAAATGATCAAGGAAACACGTAACCTCTGTAAGTTTTTCTCCATCACAATACGAGCTTCAGTTGGTTGGAGAAAGAGTGGGCAAACCTTCGGTTAACCAGAGCTGAGAAGCACGTTTTGAATAGTTCAGCTCCATTTTAGAACACAGAAGAGGGGGGGGGGGTCTCTTCATGGGATTTTGGCTGACAATGCCGAACTTCCGATGGAATGAGGGGTCAAGGGTTGGAGAATTCGTACCACACATGGAGGAGGTGCATACCACTTTGTGTAGTTAAAAGCGGAAGGCTCTGAGCTCATGGTCCAGAAAATAGCAGCTGTGAGTATACTCAGAGTCACCAAACAAGCAGTGTGTGATAGTCGCAGGTTTCAAATGGAAATAGTAGCACGACCTGGAGTTAAGATTTTTAGTTAGACGCCATCTCGCGTTGCAGTCTGTGGAGATTTTACGTTCGCCTATTCACCGTTCGTCAGAATTTTTAGAAACATGTCTTGGGTACTAAAGATGCACTATGAGAACATGGATCTGCAAAAACTGCTTACGCCGTCCTCGAGTGCAATGCATTGGAAATCGGCAGATTTTATATTTTAGAGTCGCTGGTCTAGTGAGACGTTTTCATTTAAGGGAGATCTTGACAAATGGAGATGAGGTAGGCGAACTGAGCCAAGAATAGAACTAGCGGACTCTGGTTCGAACCCCGACCAGGCATCGCTCTCCTCCAAACCCAGGGGGATGAGGCTATGGGTACTGGCGGCGGCTGGGACACTGAGCGGGCCCCCCAATGGGCTCGTTGGGGAGTTAAGACATGGCCCAACAAGGCCACGGCGAAATGCCACTGGTCCTGCAGCTCTGGCGGAGTCCTATGGCCCGCTTGTGCCTCCCTGATATCTCCAGGTGGACTGAGTCACTTGAGTAACCACATAATTTCATTTCAGTGCTCAAAAACATTGTACAGCTCTTTAACGAAATCAGTTTGAAAGGCCCCTCAGAACGAGATTCCAGTTGAACATTCATGATTAGCAAATACTCCGTTTCAGGCATTGCTACGATCCTTAAAAAATACAACAACACGGCGAAAGAAATACAGAATCAGGAACCGTCAGCCTCAGCAGTACCGCAGGAACAAGAATCGGCAGCCTGTGTGTGTGGCATTGTGCATAGACCTGCTTATGGATTGATATTCACCAAATAACAACCAATCAAGCCAGTTGCTTCAGCCCAACAATGACGGTGACGTTACTGGCAATTACAACGCATATATATTCAATATGTTAGTACATATATTATTTATACGTTACGTATAAACTGTACATCCACCATCAAGTATCAGAGAATTTTGGCCGAAAAGTAGATCTTATAATTCCATAGACTACGTGTGTTACCATCAAGATCTAACAACAAAAGATACTTTAAATCAGATTTCAATATGTTTTATCTTAAGGGCGGCCAAAAATGTTGAGAGGGGTCTCTCATTCATGAAAAAATATATGTATTAATCGAAGGGCAGTGTCCACGACCGATAGAGCTTTATTTATTTATTTACTCGGTTGTTGGTGAGCCTTGCACTTGACCTCAGGCGTGTTCACCTCATAGTACGACGATCGTAGCTGCCCACCATCATTCTCAGCCCTCACTCCTCCTTCTCTCTTTTCGTGTTCTTTCAATAAAGTTTTTTCAACCGTTCGCTATCATCCTACGGAAGTACGACTCCTCAACCAGAAATCAACTATCCTTCGGCTCTGAGGGACGCGATCAACACAATGCTTCCCTGCGTCGTCTGTCCTGTACGAAAGTTACTCCATTAGGACAACCAGAGACTTTTTTCCCAATCGCGTGAACTGTTTGTTTGGGCAATCACGCGAGTTCGAGGCGCATTGTGTCGGCAACTGAACTCTGGACTTCGCCAATTCGTCAAACATATGAGTCACACCTAATCGCCCAGTTCTTCAATTTCCTACTCTTCAGGCCAGTTTTATCTCTGCTCCCCCTCTCACCTCCTACTCTCAAAATCCTTCCATCTTCGGCATTGCCTTAGTTCCGTTTTATAAGTAAGACGCCCCCTTTTTTCCTCCACGAGGAAGTACACATTGTGCTCCCTAAAGTGCCACAGGGAGGGTGTTGTTCTCCCAAGGAGCTCTACATTTATCACGAACTTCAGCACCACTCACCAAGTGATTCACCACCGCTTCGTCTCCTCTACCATCATCATACCGACAGTCCAGGTTTAAATTTCCTGTTTAAGACAGTCAAATATAATTTTACCGTTCGACAACTTCTTCTTCCTTCTGTACCGGCTTCTATTGAGGGAAGAAATTGGAGTATCCTACGAAATCCACGCTTTCCCCAACACTGTTACGCGTTTTTTTTTTTACTCGACACTTTCAAAACCTTTTTTCACTAACTCAATTGAAAAGTACTTTTGGTTTTTTGTTGTATTTTGCTTTTTTTTAATTCTCATTATAACTCGTTTTTTCGTTGCAATTTTCTGTTTTTCCTGTGTTCCAATTCAAAGAATACATTCATACGCTAGCTTTTATCCAATGCAGGATGTTTACAAACTCACAAAGAATGAATAAGTGAATAACTCCAGACTCAGACGGGAGGAAACAGCACGGGAAAAGTAAAGAAAATATTTTAACGCGACCGAGGGACGATTTTTCCGTTTCCAACAAGACTGCCATTTGCTAATCGAAGTGCGTGTTCGGGCGATAGCATTCAGCTCGTACTTTGAACTTTGCTCAAGAAGATTGGCAGCTTCGGACAAGTGGAATAACTTATAATTAGTAATCAATTTTCTAAATTGCGAGGAATTCAATAAGTTTTCCTAATGAAGCGTGTAAAATGAATAACTGAACCAATGCAGTAGGGAACTGGTATTCACATGCTGAGGCAAACTGAGTAAGATGCTAAAATTTACATATTTTTCTTCTGCACTCCTTCACTCACCTCCATCCATTCCCACAATTTATTCGACTAAGCTTGAACTTGGAAGGAGAATCAACAGAGTGGAAGTTATTATTATTAGCTCCACCAGTAACGGAAGGTACACTGTTTGGGAGAACAAGAAATCATCTAAAAAACCATAAGATCCCGCCCTCAGGTAACACTTGGGGTTTCCATGGCCCTCAGTCAAGTTCTTTTAGTCCGTTAATCCCCTGAGATAAAGGAACATCTCGTCTCTTGCGTTTCACCTATTGACCTCTCTTACTTGAATAACTGTTGCATTGTGGCAGAATCGATCCGGTACATATTCATTTCATATAGCCACGATTCCCCCTGATGATGAAATAAAGCATTCATCAATTTTCTCTCTATCCCCCCCCCCTCACTCTCTCTCTCTCTTACACACACACACATTACTCTCGGCCAGCACTATTTGTTACTTAATACTAAACAAGAAACTTAATATATAAATAAAAGAAGAGAAGGAGACATACACTCACTTGCAACGTCTCTTTGCCAGTTTCAGGCACGTCAACGTTGTCTGAGGTGGAGATGTCGGAGGCGAAATCGCACGTGACGACAGGAATCGCAGGCTTTTCTATCGTCACTGCGATGGGGCTGTTGGAGTTTTTGTCGACAGGGCTCGACACCGGTTCCCGCCGGCTGAACGACGTGTCCTTCTCCGTCGGCTTCGGTCGAGCCGGCGCTTTCCGAATACCGCGCCTCGCTCTGGCTTTGGCTGCGTAGTATATTCGGATGTAGACGAACACCATGATGCAACTGGGGATGTAGAACGAGCCCAGCGCCGAGTACATCACGTAGCCGATGTCTTTGCTCAACTGCAACAAAAACAGCAACAGGTTTTATGAAAGCACTCAACTATTGATTAAAAAACAGTGCGAAAGCAAAATTCACTCTTCAAACCCTAAAATCAAGCGTGGAAGAATGTTTCTCACACACAACGCGATTGACAAGTATACAAGAAGACACCATCTGAGCTACTTCTCAGTCTATGCAAACATTTCGATTTAATGGGTGGTCCCCCCCCCCCCTTCACTTTACACAACGTGCTACACACAATGTTTCAGGGACAGTTTGGTTATGTTCTTCTCGCTGCTCGCCATCTGGAACTGCTGATGAATTCTGAAGCTAATCTTAACCATCTTGCACAGGGCAGCGATAAATAGAGGGAGAGGTAATGGACTCAGATGCAGGTCTACTCTCCCCCCCCCTCAATCCAAAACCCTCATAGTTCCGTCTATACATGATTTCGGGAGGAAGTAGCCGACATGCCCATGCACTGAGGGGGTTTTAGGTACCCTGCGCCTCACTGTTTCCATAATACTTGAGGAAGTAGCGGGAATGTTACTACCAGCAGCGGGTGACAGGAGGTCACTCGTGAAATGAGTCACCGCTCACTCGTAATCAATCACGAAATAAGGCATCCACTGTACACTTGCACGATTGAGCGCATGATGGACGTTCTGCGAAAACGCTGAGTTTACGTCGCAAGGGGCACAGCAGTGCAAGTTCTACTCGTACGCTGGCGAAACCAACCCAATGGCGTGAGCTTTGCCTCGATTGACGATAGTATCTTCTTCTTCCAGTGGGTGTTGATAGTGGCGGTCAGAGGACATCCTAAAAACGATATATTCTCTGGGCTGGTAGGAGAGCGGCGAGGGGCATCAGAACACACAGTCTGGTTCCTTACACCATATATATAGCTTTTCCTCGTGTAAATCACCTGGACATGAAGACATAGCATATAAACTTTTACAAATGCCAACTGCCACAGTGGTGGCTGAAGAAGCCACCACTATGAAGTATTCAAGCCAAGGGTTGTACATAGCTGCAACAATCAACATTTCGACAATTAATAACCACGTTGGGAGCTAAAGGGTTTAAAATGCGTAAACCCACAGTTTCATCAGTCAAACATTTTATTTTCATTCGATTTCCTCATTGCACTTCTTCTTTTGATTTATCATTGATTTATGGCCACTCTCAACGTTATGCTGTCCCTTTCATCCCACGTTCACATGAAATTCACATCTTTACATTCCCAATAATGTAGTTTTCTTGCTCCCATAGCGCGAACAAGCAATGGTTTTTATGTTGTGGTTCTTTTGGCTATTAATTGTGGCTGATGTTGGTAAGCTGATCATAGGTGCTGAGATTCTGCAGCTCTACGCGTTACCTGTATTTTAAGCAGTAGTTTAGAGAATTTAAGGACATTACTCAAGTGGCTCCCCAAACCGAACCGCCCAAACACAGTGTTGAGCAATACACAGAGACATCTGGTCCTCCGATAGTTTCTAAATGGGCCCAGGTTGGTGTTGAATTAGTTTCATACGTGTTGCGCGTTTCTTGAAAGCTGTGGAAAATGTCCGGACTTTATCGCGTTTGGAAGCTTTAGGTCGCGACAACTTCGATACCTGGAAGATTCAAGTTGAGGCACTGTTGGTTAAGAACGATTTATGGGGATACGTTGATGGGAGCATTACCGAACCCGAAGATCCAGCCGACATCGCCAAGTGGACGAACGATGACAGAAAGGCAAAGGCCGACCTGATTTTAGCAATTAATCCCAGCGAAATAAAACAGGTAAAAGATTGTATTACTGCTCGCGAAGTGTGGCAAAAGCTTCATTCGATTTACCAATCAAAAGGTCCTGCCCGTAAGGCAAGTTTGTTGAAGCGCCTTACTCTTAGCAAAATGAAAAGTAATTACGACGTCCGAATTTTTATTAACAACTTTGTTGATGTAGTTGATAAGTTGAAAGACCTTGACGTGATAGTAAATGAAGATCTACTAGCTATTATGTTACTATACAGTTTACCTGACGAATTTGAGAATTTCCGATGTGCAATAGAGAGTAGAGATGAATTGCCTAGCCCAGACGCCCTTCGCACGAAAATCATTGAAGAAAGTGACTCCAGGCACGAAAATTCTAGAGGTACGGCGAATGATGTTTTGATTACCCAAAAATCTACTTCTAAGAGGAACACGAAATTTCGAGGTAAATGTGGAAAGTGTGGTAGAGTAGGTCATAAAGCTACGGATTGCTACAGTAAAAGTAATGATGAAAATTCAAGTAGGCATAAGAAAAATGATGTACTTAATGTTGTGTTGTCGGCTGCGAATGATAAATTTCCCAGCACTGGATGGTGCTTAGACAATGGATGTACCACTCACATGAACACGTCCGAACATGAATTAGTCAATCCTTCCCGAACTTCACTAGAGACAGTTCGATTAGCTGACAAGTCTCAGAAACCTGTAGTTTCCAGAGGCACGGTAAATCTGGACACTCCAGATCGAACCATCACTCTGAAGATTGTTCTGTGTGTTCCTGAACTAGGGAATAACTTGATGAGTGTTTCAAAAATTACAGATCACAACTATCATGTTACCTTTAAAAGGGACAGAGCTGAAGTTAGAAATGCCTCAGGTGATCTTGTACTGACGGCAGACAGAGTCGGAGACCTTCATTTTGTCAATTGTCAAACTCTCAAGGAGGATGAGGCTGTTGTTAACTATTCGCAAGCCTCATTGTCAAAAATTGAGAAATGGCACAAACGCTATGGTCATTTAAATTCAAAAGACCTTATGCTTTTAGCCAAAAAGAAGAGAGTATTCGGCATTGGCGAACTTCACGGTTCTCTGCCTCCTTGTGAGACATGTTTGCAAGGGAAAATGTCTCGTTTGCCATTCCCCACATCATCCCAAACGATCTGCTAGAAATTGTTCATTGCGATATTTGCGGTCCAATGAGGAACAATTTACTGGGTGGAGCCCGATATTTTATAACCTTCACTGATGAAAAATCGCGATGGACTGAGGTTCGATTTTTGAAGCACAAAAATAAAGCTCTTAGTGTTTTCAAGGTTTACAAAAGTTGGGTAGAAAACCTGACGGGGAAACAAATTAAATATCTCCAAACAGATAACGGAGGTGAGTACATGTCCAACGAATTTTCTGATTTTCTCAGAAGCTGTGGAATTCAATGAAGACTGACGTGCCCCAATACTCCTCAACAAAATGGGATAAGTGAGAGGATCAATAGAACCTATCTTGACATGGCACGGTGTATGTTAATTGACTCTAAAGTGTCCGAAGGTTTTTGGGCTGAAGCTGTGGCTACTGCAAGCCATATTAGAAATAGGTGCCCTACCGTTGCCTTGAATGGCGGTGTACCTTACACAGTTTGGTACGATAAGCGAGCGGCTGTGTCGTATTTCCGATATTTTGGTTGCAAAGCTTTTGTCTTGAACAAACAGCATGGGTAAGGAAAGTTCAAAGCTCGGGGAAAGCCTGGTATTTTCATAGGTTATTCAACCGAAAGTAAAGCCTACAGGATTTGGCTTACCGAGGAAAACCGAGTTTGCGTAACGAGAGACGTAAAATTTTTAGAGGGACAGTACATGAATTTAGTGCCTGACGAACAAAACGAATCCATTGAATATTTACTGCTTGACAACATCGACAAAACTCCTGAAACAATCGACTCCGACAGTACAGTTGATGAAGGTGAAACGTCAGAACGTGAAGCAGGCAGTAGTACCGTTGAAACCCTCGCACGACCTGTAATGAAGAGAGGACCTGGTAGACCTAAAAAGATACGTGGAGCTCCAGGGAAACCGAGAAAGCAGTACAATATGGTGCCTGCAGACTCCTCATCAACCGAACGTATTGACGAGGATGTTAATTCTGATGTCAATGTTCCAAACATTACAAATATTTGACATGCGCCATCATTTCGTTCGGCAAGCAGTCGAGGAAGGAACGGTTACTCTGTCATACTTGCCCACGGAAGAAATGCCAGCTGATATCCTCACTAAGTCACTCGCAAGAGAGAAGCACAACTTCTGCAAGTTGCGCATTGGACTCATCTCATCATGAAGTCATCGATTGAGAGGGGGTGTTGGAGCGTCACTCTGCTGACTTCAACTGCTCCTCCAATAAGCCGCCACCTGACTTAGTGGCGTTCATGTGTTAAGCGTCTTCGCTTGTCCGTTCGTTCTCCTCCGCTCTATAATATGTCGTTCATGTTTGTTCTCTTAATATAATTTCGTTCCCGATCCATTTTTATCCATTTCGCCTACTGCGTTTAAGCTTCTGCTTAAAAGTTACCTCTACCAAACATTCAGAAGATTTACGTAGAAAATATTTTCTCAAAAACCAAATTTCTAAAGGCTGGAAGACTTCCGATAGTCACCGGGGACTATCGAGTTTAATAGCAACATCCCAGATACTACGAGCAGACATTTCCATGAGAAAAATTTTCTCAAACAATATAAATATCTGGGAGTATTTATAGACGAACATTTGAGCTTTGAGGGGCATACAGATATTCTTATAAAGAGATTGAGAATGGCATTTTAGGGGATTTCTGAATTTTAATTCGTTAAGAATGGTTTATGTTGGTTTATTTAATTCCTTAGCGTAAAAGTTCTCTTCGTACTTGACAAATTGCACAAAATTCAATTCTGCGTATAATTTTAAATACGCCACGTTGGTATCATACATCTATACAAGGAAACGGGATCTTCAAGAATTAAAGATACTTTTGTGAAGAATCCTGCCTCTAGGTATTTGGGACAGAAATTGATTTAGAGAAAATTTTTCAAATAGATACAACCAGAACAGCTACGAGATTCAATAGGAGATATATATTTGGTAATAATTTATTTCGTGCCAAAGTAATAAGTAGAACTGGAAAGACCGAACTTTTGGGCGAGATAGTGGGTACGATAATACTGCAACTAATGAACCTTACTCTGCAACTCCAGGGTGCGGCTAAGACGACAATTCAAGTATCTTAGAGTCGTCCTGGGCTCAAACTAATCAGTTTTGTTGTAAAAAAGCTAAACACGCTCGTGAGATTTTCTTATAAATCCAGCAGTGCAAACAAGAAGGCGTTACTTTGGGAAGGATTTGACGGAGAGTTTATATTTATTCGATATCCTTAATTCACTGATTTATAAATGAGTTCGTTCATCTAGAAAATGAATGCCTAACTCGAGTCGAGCAGCGAAACCAGATGATGAGGCTCCGCCGGTATCTCAAAAAAACCTTAAGTGGAGATGGATTGACCCGAAGGTGATTTTCCTCTCCAAGACGCAATGCCTGCAATTTCTTGAAGGACCGCAATTTCAATCATGTGGAAGCTCATTTTAGGGCTAGAAGCACGTAACTATAACGCGAACGGGGCCACAAGCGCAGCTTTAGGGGATGAAATAACCTTTTCCCTTCCTCTAGAGAATAAACCGACCTTTGGCCACGTCAACGGTGACAGATCACCCCCCCCCCCCACCCCAAGCACGAAACTCAACCAAACCCCACCCTTAGTCGACTACTTCTGCCGAACTGCATAACCTTTGATATCAGGCAGAGGTTGACGTCTCACGTGCCCCCAACCGGCCAACGATTTTGTTAGCTGAGCGTTGACAAGGTGTCAATACTTGTTTAATTAAACGGCCACTTGATTTAATTTGCTGTCGGTACACTTCCTGAGTCATCCCTTCTCCTCACGCCACCCCTCATTACCTGTATCTCTTCCTCTCTCAAGCTCACTCCATCTCACTAGAAGTACGTACCTAGATGTAACTACAAAAGAATATGCACAACTCATCAAACAGAACACTTGATAAACTGGGGAGCTCTCTACGAGGAGAGTATTCCAGGGTAAGTTAAACGACAGCCTACCCACTGAAGACATATTAGTGGCAGAGGATGTGTTGGCACTGGATAACCAACGAGATGTACGTGAAATGGAGTAAATATATTGAACCAGACCATTGAACGAGCCAGTTCCTTACAAAACACTGACTTCAATATTTTGCTCCCACATCTTCCCTCTCAAAGACTCCCCAGGGTTAGTACGTTGAGGGCCAGTTTATCAATGACATTTGCAAGCTCGACTAAAGGCTGACTAAGTCAAATCTTTCAATAACTCCCGAAGACGCGTTCATCAATTCACTTTGACGCCCTGTTTTTAACTCGTCTCTTCGCTCTTTAGTTTTCGGATAACTAACCAATATATCTGTCAAATAATGTGTTTTACTCTGTCTGTAATATGTTTTTATTTATTTATTATCTGTGTTTATTTATTTCCGACCTGTTATTTCAGTTATCAGAAAGTTGTACCGTTATCTGGAAAATTTTATTGGCAACCATGTTCGGTTGTGTTTCGTTTGCCTCGATGTGTTTCCGTTTCTGGTCTCGTTATCACATTATTATTATCGTTCTATTATTGGGATACTGCCAACTCAATTTAATATCGTTTTATGAGCAATGGACTCCGACTGGGAGCTCACAGACTCTGATTTCATCGACGAAAAGATCAACGCGTACCAGGTCCGTCCGAGAATCGAGTATTTTGATACGCTCGATGACGTAAATTTTCATACCAGGTTTCGACTGTCGAAAGAAACAACGCTGTTCGTACTTTCGCTAATTCTAACGCGGATGGAATCAACAAGTAATCGAAATCACGCAATTTCGTCAATGAAGAAACTCAGGTTCTACGGCCTCGGTAAGTGCAGACCAAATATTTTATCGACCTACCACGTTACATTCGTGAACGTATAACTTACGTCTAGATCGATAAGTAATTTAGAGCTGTCATCAATTCCATCTACATTTCAATTCCATTAGTCCCAAAATCTGGTTCGAGGGATCACAACTTTCCTAATCCCCTCGTACGTTCGGGGGTGTTTACCAAGTAATGCAACGGTGTTTCTGACTGTGTACATAGAAACTGATAGAGAAATGAAATTTACAGGGTTGCTCCTACTTATTACTTCATTGCTTGAGTGACATGTATCGTAAACATATGGCCGTTTTGTTTCTTTTGGAATTATAGGAAATAAAAAGTGAACCGTATAAAATATACGGAGAAGTATACCGTACTTTGTTTGCTTATTTCTGATTATTATTGACCTCCCATTTTGTAGCTTATTGGAACATGAGTTTAGTGTGTTTGGTAGGCGAGAGTTATGTGTTTTGGCCTCGGTGAAGTATAATTTTGTGCTCATAACTTTCTGTGACCGTCCGCCGATGTTGGTGTGGGATCGTGAATATCAAGTTTGAGTTGACTAGGTTCAGTCGTTCTTTCTCATCCGTGTCTACAATCGCGCACCATGTTCTGAAAAGGGTGGTTTTGGAAGTTAGAAACGAAAATATCCGAAGAAAACTCAATAGTTATCTTTTTTACCAATCACATAGGCTATTATTGAGGCTATACGAATTCGTATAAATTTTGGAATTATGTGAAAGTAGAACACGCAAATTATCATTTTCGTTTTGTCTTCACAGGTTCGATGCTATTAGCTGTAGGCGACTTTTGTGGCGTTAGTAAAACTTCTGCCTCCCTCATTGTGAAACTAGTTTCCCAGACCATTGTTCACTTGCCCCCACTTTCATAAAGACGATGTCTGGAGAAGAAAAAAGACGTTTTACCACTGGGCTAGAATGCCACTGGCCATTGGTGCTTTCGACTGTACACACGGGAAAGTGTCAATTTGTGTGAAACAAACAACACATTTGGTGTTGAGAAGCATCATGTATCGTTTTTCGAATTTTCTACAGTTGTTTGGTGTACGATTAATTTTGAATAATACACGTAATGTTTTCTGTAAGGAACATTTTTTTGCTTATGTTTGCCCCACTCACGACGGAAAGTTATAAAATCGACGGAAAAAATCACGACAAACACTTAACAAAAATAATCACAATACGAAAAATGACCTATACAATAAGAAGACGAGTAAGAAAAGAATGAGAAGTAAGTAAAGATAAGAAGAGAATTGAATAAAAAGATAAAAGTATCAAGTAAGATCATAAATATATTATTTAACAATTCTGCAACTGATATTTTGGGTAATCGAATAAAAATGTCAAATAATGAACTCGACAGGCGGCAAATGAACGTGGCCCAATGGTACCAACTCCCCAACACATTGTTTTGGATGAAAACTCGTTGTTACCTCTTCATTCGAGGGATTCTCGTTTGAGCGTAGTGGTAGCCCTTTTCCCCGCGTTCAAACTCTCACTAGCTAACTGTTAGTCATTTGGCGATTGATGAACGCGATCCGAGCTCTAGTATTTTTTCACTCACCAATTATCGTTCAGAACAAATCGACGTTTTAACTAAAGAATTGATAAACTGGCCCTGAGCCTTGTTGGCTAGAGGAAACTAGAAATCATGTTCAGCTCCATCGCGCTTTCCACATTAACGAATGAAATCGTATTCCGAACCACTGAAAGGACAAGCCTTTGTCCAATATGTCAACTTCTATGTGGTCACGAACAAGCTCGTCTCTGAGGTCCTGGAACGCCAATCATTTGCGATGTGTTTTCTCCTATACTAGTTCGTGTCTGAGCCCAGTATACTTAATCAACTCATGAAACTCGCGTCAGATATTAAATAAACAAGTAACTAGAGAAAATAAGAAAATGAAATAAAGAACGTAATAAGACTCCCTTTGAATATAATTGAGTAAGTAGAAATGAAATAAATGAATCGAACTCCTTTCAATATTTAATCAAAGCATCCTAATTTGCTCAGATTGTGATTAAAGACAATATCGGGACAAGGGGTTAATAAACAGGGCCACCTTATCCAACAATATTCAAGTGAGGGAGGAAAACACTGAACTTAAAGTATATGGCTGATAAGGGAGAGGCACGTCGCAGTGTGCGTGAAGAATCAGATTGAAAAAAGGAGCTCAACGTCTTGTGAATAACCTGCTTGCTCTAACCTGTGTTTTCCCGCCGAAGGGTGGAGAGCGCAAAGGATGGAGAACCGGTGGAATCGGAGGCTGTATCCTTCACATATTAGGCCGACATCAGGGAGTGCTCAATAGTTTACCACCATTTTTCTGGTTTCTTCAATTACATTTATTGCGTTCATAAATAATGTTTCTCTTACTCATAAAAGCCTCGTCAAATTCAATCTTCACCACTTTATAGGAGTTTACTTTTTCCTCAGAAAGCTGAGATCAAGTCTAAATATCGTCCACACCCTTCCCCATATAATAAATGCAAGAGGTCGCCGGCTTCTCTTCCGTCGCCTGATCGAGTCCTTTTGCCATCTGGTACCTCTCAAATTTGGGACCACTTCTGCAAGTTTCCCGGACCTGGTTCTGGGTTATCTTCCCAGGAGCATGCCCACGCTACCAGGCGCGACCACGGGTTGTGGATAGTGGGACAGCCACGGCATTGTCCCCAGGGGCATGTCTGCGGCCAGCTGTGAATAAGGTCAGCATGCTGACTGAATAAGCAGCCGTGAACAATGGGCAAAACCCAAGAGATCGCAGAAGAGATCCTGAACAAAGGGCTCAAGGGCAAGCGCATCTACATTTTCCCAGACAGCCAGGCCGCCTTAAAGGCCATCGCAGCCTACGACTAAGACAGGCGAAAAGGCTTGTCACGCCTTCCTGTCAAAGGGCGAAGGCGATGCTGACACTCTCTAGACAAGATCTGAGAGTATTGATAAGCTTCCTCACCGGGCACTGCCCACTCAGATATCACCTCAACAAGATGGGCATCTCAGAGGCGGTGGAATGCAGACTGCGGTGAGGAGGGCGAGACAGCAGAGCATATCCTATGTGAATGCCTTGTCTTGGCAGCAAAACGCTTTGAATACTTCGGTCAGGGGACCACTGAACCCCAAACCGTAGCGGAATCTGCGGTGAAGAACATACTCGGCTTCCTAAGGGGGGCGGGTATGTACGACGCCTTCTACTAAGATAGGGCCAGCGTCACAATAGGCCCATATGCGACCGCAGTGACAAAGGGACTTGGGTGAAAAAATAAAATAAAAATAAAAGTTTCCCGGACTCTGGAAGTCTAACTGGCCGGGTGATTGAAAGTAATCGAAGAACAGTTATAATATCTTCTACATTGATCATCATCTTCGTCACTCCTATTATTTTTCCCATGAGTCCTAAGAGCCCTGCCACCATGTGATATGATATATTTCGAAATGGTGTGTAAGGTTAAAACGCACATGATCAAACATGGAGGGTAATCATCAGGCATCATCAGACGACCAGCTGACTGCACTCATAGCAACACCCGAACAATAAAAGGAGCATGCCACATAAAGAGTACAAAATCAGGAATTCGGGAAATAAGCGTAAGGGCATGAGGAAAGCTCAAGTGTACTCTACTAGTCTGAACATAGAGGATGTGGTAAGCCTTGTGCTTAGGACCATGTGTCAGCACCACTACACTGCACTGGGCTGCTCGAGGGCCATATATTTCGATATTACGCACGAATATGTTAATCTATACTGACGTTAGACGTTCGATTCTTCGACTAATACGAGTAGAAATAACATTTGTCTTTGGGAAAGCAAAGTGGCAAAGCTGAGACAAAAATGCGGTATTGTACCTGACGCTAGACTGCAAGGGATCTGTCATACTTCCGGAGCTTGGGGGTTCCGCCGGAGCCCTGCTCTGAAGCCTGGTAGCCTGAATAAACATTTCTACAAGTCGATAGCGGGAGCCTTACGGAATTAAATGTCAACACAGGGCGGGAGCAGAGCTGAGCTGAGCAAAACAGGGCTCGTCTCTTCCTCCGAGGTGAGAATTCTTAGTCCATTCAATATTGATCACCTGTTCCAAGGCGAGCTAACCTTCACAACTCGTCCGAGCGAAGCAAATGACGGGGACCTTACTCCTCTTCCTAACATTTACATTTGTCTCTTCTCGTCTTCATCTTGTTCTTGTACTTATACTTGTGTAACTTGCACAATGGAGTGCGTTCGGTCGAGAGGAGGATCGCGAGGCCGCCTAATTTAGCGCAACCGTTTATTTTGCGACTAGCGAGAGGGAATGGGGCTAATACAAGGCGCGCTATAACTCCTCCAGATACCCCTGTTATGTAACATGAATAATACCGGCCTCCCCCTCGTAGGGATTACTCCTGATCGAGGAACATCGCGAGTTCTTGAATATTCAAGAGCCCTGTTTGACCTTCATTGGGTAACAAGTCCTGATAAGCCCTTCCAACTCCAACAGTCTCTAACAATCCAGATGACAAGCGGATTATTATTTTCCTAGCAAACTTACATTTCTCGTACTACAACCGCCCACGTACACATTTCATCATCTTTCCCTCATCTCAAGCCCATCCGCAAACGATAATGAGAATTCAACTCCACGTTCAATCCCCTCATCTTGATTGTTGAAACCGCGTTGATCAATGTTTGTGCTGTCAAGTTCAAAACTCCCGCTCGCCCTTTATTGTGTACCTCATAGGTGCAAAGATGAGTCGATGACACGTACCTGTCGTTTCCCTGCATTCGTGAAATCTCAGGAGAAGGTGAGTTGAGCCAGACCTCCGGAGCCAGTTTCACATAAGTTCCAAGAAACCTGTAACCTGGCCCACTGTATTTTCTACAATAGTGAGCGAGGGATATTGGGACAGGATTCAACCTTCCAGTTTTGATAGCTGCTTACGACGGTTATAGCATCCTCCGAGAAGGTACGGATCCTCCAGGTTCATACTTCCGTGAGGCCACAAATGAGCACCGGAGCTCTAATGAGAGACTGGCTAAATGACGAACTGCTTGACCTCCACAGGTCGAGGTGTAGTGGATGGTGAGCTAGTGCCTGTGCTCTCGCACTTTTGCGAAACCTCAACCTCACTGACCTTTTAGTGATATAACTCAGGAACATACCAGCACGTGTCGATGTTATCCCGCTAGTGATGTGACAGGATAGTTCATACAGAGCTAGTTAGGCTTGTGATGCCTGGAGTTACGTTCGATGATCACCTCCTCTTTACCACAGCATTGCAAGCATCTCCCTCTCAAATCACCTGTTATTGCAGCAGCGACCTCCCCCTCCAATTTGCCATTTCTCCCTCCAGTGACATGCCGATACGAGTAGTCCGGTTATGTCGTTTGAAAAACAATGAAAACCCCTGCAAATTATTACACAATGGTTTATTATTCTCTAGCGCAGCAGACCTCGTACCTCCGAGACCCACCCCGTTCGATTCAGCATCGAAAAATACCAGTAAACCACGCGAAACGTGACCTGACCACAACTGAACGACGAAAACTAAATATTCCAGGCGCCCGTAGGCAATTTGCAATTGAGATGAGGTTATCAACGCTCTAGAAATTGTTCTATTCGATGCAGGATTTAAAAATACCTTAAAAACGATACCAAACACGGCGTAGTGGCGATAAAAATTGCGTTTGTGTTAATTTTTTAAACCGTGTTTTGCCCATAACAACTATGAGTTTCGTTCGATTGGATTGCCGAGCAGGTGGGCACAACTAGATAGGGCAAAAAACAGTGGTGGACATTGCAGATGTAGAATCCCGATGTCTTGATCGTAAAGTATCAAATTTGGAAGGGGGGTTGTAAAACATTTTTCCTGTCCAAAAACCTAGGGTTATCGTTCAGAATAAATGATAAACCAAAATACAAATCAAAATTCGCAACTGCAAAATTGAAAAAAGTACCCCAAAAAACATATTTTTCATTTTAATAAAAACGTGCGCATTTTAATTCATACTGTACCGTTTTTCAATTGTTCGTATTTGATAATAACTGGCTTAACTCTGAAAGACAATAACAACATACAACTAACGCGTGAACTGTCCACACTTTATGAACAATGACCTTAAAACTAAACAAACTGTTATATTTTCAGTCCTCTTTCTATTAATCAAATGTTCTTGAGCGCACAAATCGTTCGCGTTTCGATAACCGGACACAACAACTTTCAAGACGGAAATCCCTACACGACACCATCTTTTTTCGTTGTTACTCGCGTCCCCGTCGTATTTCCCTAGCAACATAATCACAACTTTCGTCGCTTGGATTCGACACCACAATACATATAATTAAGTTTGAATATTCGACCAAGTGATGGCTGGAACCGCCTCTCTTTCTGAGCTCCTTGCAGCAACTACTTGGACAAATGGTGTGAGCAGCGTAATGAAAAGCGATTAAGGTTCTTGACGAGGGCAATGGTTTCCACGATACCTAGTTATTTCTGTTTTGGTTTATTATTCATTCTGAATAATAACCCTATGTTTTCGGTTAGGAAACATTTCTTCACACCCCCACCCTCAAAATCAGATACTTTACGTTTCAAGACATGGGGATTACAAATGCCTGCCGTTCCAAATGGAGGCCGTTTTATGCCTTTAACGTGGTCTAAAAAATCCGTTCTTTGGCACAAAAATCCCATTTGTTGTCTAGTTGTGCCGGCCATCTCGGCAATCCGATCGGACGAAGCCCATGGTTGTTATGGACGAAAATGGTTAAAAAAATTAACAAGTATAATTCGCCAATACGCCGTGTTTCGTATCGTTTTCAAGGTATTTTTACATCCTGGGTCGAATGAAATGAGTATCACACGTGTTACAAGCAAACACTCAAGAACCACCACCCTATCATGGCGGATCCTTTTCGAGTAAACCCATGTGGGCCCTTAACTGCAATTTATTTTGCGGGGCCGCTGTTCATCAAACAGAACTGAAAGCGTACATATGTATGTATGTGTGTTTAGTCACTAAGGCGGTTCACATTGTACTTGTCGGAGACCTTGGCACAGCTAGCTACTCTGCGGCCTTACCCCGATTCATATCACGCAGGGGCTTAGTACATGATATAATTTGTGACAATGGGACTAATTTCGTTGTAGGCCGAAACGAGCAACAACAGGTGATTGACTAATTGACTTCATCGTCTAATATTTCGGACTATCTTGCAGCAAGTCAAATTCGGTACCATTTCAACACGCCTGAAGCACCATGGACTGGGGGTCTCCATGAGGCCGCTATTAAGTCAGCCAAAAGACATTAACGCACCCTTTCAGATTGACTGTTGACTTACGAAGAGATGGCGACGGTTCTGGCTTGCATTGAGGCCATTTTAAATAGCAGACTTCTTTGCCCCATTGGTGATTCCCCACACTCAGTTTTCCTATCACCAGGTCACTTCCCAGTCGGTGGCTCCCTTTTGCAACTCCCAAAGTACGACTACAACCAGGAACCTTCAACTCTTCTGAGCCGTTGGCAGCTTGTTAGGGAGGCTGTACAAGTTTTTTGGAAGTTGTGGTCTGCTAACTATCTGGCGTCACTGGTGGAACGTCAGAAGTGGATGGCTCCCAGGCCTCCTCTTCAAATCGGGGACACTGTAATAATGCTGCGAACCCAATCGTTACCATTGAATCGGCCTATGGGAAGGATAGTGGACCTCTGCCATGGTTCTGATGGAGTTGCCCGTACAGCAGTGGTGCAGACAGCGCATGGGATCTTTAAGCGCCCTGTGGCCAAGCTTGCACCCCTGACTAGCCAAGTTCGAGTGAATATCCTGAGATGGCCCCCAGGATCCAGGATATACCCCTTACAGAGAGTTTATTTAATTTGCAACCTTGATTTATGTTTGTTCACACTTGAATTTACCACGATACCTAGTTATTACTGTTTTTTACTTCGCCAGTGAATATGTTTTTTCCGGTGACACTCATGACAACATCTTCAGCAACAGTTTGTCCCATGTAATATATAGCGTAACGACGTTGTTGGGACGCAATTGGCGATGGATGCGTGACCAGACAGGACGAACTTGGTCTGACCATTACGACGGACGCACTTTCCTTGATGTCGGCAAACTTGCACACAATAATTGCACTTTGACAGTGTTTTAGTTTACAATTTATTCAGGGTGGCTCGAGACCTGAGCAGTGAAGTCAGCAGCAGCCATAAGAAGAAGCCTTTGTGTCACCAGTGACGTATTCTCGGCGCAATTTCATCACAGAAACGTTCTCAAAGTTATAACCAACCATGTCTCCCTGCAGTGTTGTGTGCATTGAAGTGTTTCAACGGACTTGACTTCAGTGGTAAAGTTGACAAGGGGAAACGTGACGACCATGCCGCGCCAGAAAACGCCAGTTTCAAGACGACCAGCAGGGACAGTTCTCATAGCTCAAGGAGAAACCTCAAAGCATTGCCCATAGGATTAGATAGGGGTGATTACGAACGCAGGGAGTCAGCCGAAGCTGTGGGAATGGCAGCATAAGCTGTGGCCAGATGAGGGCCATTTCCTACTTCCCCTTGGGTAGACTCGTCTATAAGTTTGCTCCAGTATCTTAAATGTATCCTTGGTACCAATTTCCTCACCCCACTGGGTTTGGAGGAGAAAGGATGCTTGGTTGGGGATCGACCCACAGGTTGCAAATTAGCCGGTGTGTCTGCCACCTACCCATCATTTTAAACGCTATTGAGGAATGTGCTGGCGTCAATAAACTATTTGGCCAGGAGGGCAAGTTGAAACCAATTGGTAGGCCTCTCAAAGACTCTCCAGAATTAGTACGTTGAGTTGAGCCATGTTGGCTAGAGGAAACTAAAAATCACGTTCAGCTACATCGCGCTTTCCACATTAATGAATGAAACCGTATTCCGAACCACTAAGAGGACAAGCCTTTGTTCAATATGTCAACTACTATGTGGTCACGAACAAGCTCGTCTCTGAGATCCTGGAACCCCAATCATCCTGCCATTTGCGATGTGTTTAGTGGTTTTCTCCTATACTAGTTCGTATCCGGGCTCAATATACTTAATCAACTTATGAAACTCGCCTCAGATATTAAATAAACAAGTAACTAGAGAAAATAAGAAAATGAAATAAAGAACGTAATAAGACTCCCTTTGAATTTAATTGAGTAAGTAGAAATTAAATAAATGAATCGAACTCCTTTCAATATTTAGTCAAAGTAACCTAATTTGCTCAGGTAGTGATTAAAGACAATATCGGGACAAGGGGTTAATAAACAGAGATTTTCTCACTTACAATATTAAAGTGAGGGAGGAAAACACTGAACTTAAAGTATCTGGCTGATAAGGGAGAGCCTCGATTAGTATGTCGCAGTGTGCGTGAAGAATCAGAATGAAAAATGGAGCTCAACGTCTTGCGAATAACCTGCTTGCTCCACCCTGTGCTTTCCCGCCAAACGGTGGAGCATCAAAGCATGGAGAACCGGTGGAATCAGAGGCTGTTCCCTTCACACATTAGGCCAACATCGCTGAGTGCTCCATAGTTTACCACCATTTTTTGAGGAATGTGCAAGCGTCAATAAACTATTTGGCCTGGAGGGCAAGTTGCAACCAATTGGTAGGTTCTCGCAATATCAACAGGTAACTGATGGCAAGCATAGGTTAATTTTAGAAGAAAGCGGTATCTCTTCATTGTCTGTTGAAATGCCGGTGTCTCACGGACAAATGGTGACTTCTTCAGGCATCCTAACTAAGCCGTTGTTTTCGTAAAATATATTTTGAGCCAACTCCGCAGGTTTGATTGTTCTATTAATTATTTCAATGGAAAGGTGGCTGAAGGGAAAGGGACTTTTACCAACAGAAAAATAGCATCAGGCTTCTGAATCGTGAGTTTGAGGTCTGTTCGAAAAGGAGAAGGCAGAAATGTTCCGCCCGAGGACCCCATGAAAGAGGCAAAGGCAACTTTACTCGGCTTTCAAACCAAACCCCTCAAACAATGCTCCTCCTTTCTCTCTCTCTCTGAGTGTCTGCCCCACTCCTAATTAATTTTGCTCCCCCAATTAGCGTGATGCGGTGTAAACTCAGACATTTAATTCGGGCAACGGGCTATTACCTGAGATAAGCCTTTCGAATCCCTTGTATTTTTACTCTTCCTCATTTTAAGCCTTGGCCTCGGTGGGAAAGGAGGTCGGTCCTTTAATAACTCATCTCCAGTCAATTGTATGGCAAACTGTGGAGTTGTTTTAGAGGATTCATGGCGATTTCCGGGCAGTACAAATAATACTGTTCCCAATAACTATTCCTTGTAGTCGTAACACGCTACGATACAGTGTTACCTGTCATAACGAGAAAAATTAAAAGCACAGCTTCCAGAATCCCTGTGCACCGCAATTGTTGAGATGCCGAATTTGTGTACGGCCATGTCTGGCCTATCGGCTCATTGGGAACGCCGGGTTTTATTGGCTTGTGGGGGACCGATCACTTCAATGCACGCGCCTGTTCGCATTGGTTTACAGAAAGGTTGTCGGATCGCCGAACTACTATCGAGACGCAACCCAGCAACATGTCTCCTAGATAGCCGAGCTCGGGCGCGTGCGTCGTCATAGAGGCTGCAAGAAAACGCAGGAGGGCGTCCACTGTTGATCCCGGCAGTCATCAAAGATGCGGTGTTCTAAGTATTTGAGACACGAATTAATCGTCCCAAGGCCTGACAGCAACTGGACCAGTGAAAAGGGGGGGGGGCACCACCTGATTCCAAGGCGATCAAGCACTATGGGCGAGGTGGAGTGCAGGTGACGCCCTGTCCCAGCGGGCTTGACGTAGATGCCCCACCCAGACATGGGCCAATCGAGGCCTAACCTCCACAGTGTCCTGCAGTGGTCCAGCAAGCCCCTCCTTATATGCGGCCGCGTCACCTCCAGGTTCATCATTGGAGGGGGGGGGGAGGTTCACACTGTTGAATAGTCAGTGACAGCAATTTCGAGCTCTGAACCTACGAGTACACCCGAACTTAACTCCTACATACCACGATGATTGAAGGTAGGTCAATTTTCAATTGAGGTCAGGCCTCATTCTCACTAGAACATTTTGGGTACCGATCGTTCATGGTTAAAGTTGGGTTCAAATTGTTGAAGATCTTTTTATGACAACTTTGAAAAATCACCGTTTGTGGTCCATTTCGATCTTCTACTCTCTTCTCATCGATGGAGAACGGGATCGATAATCTTTCGTATAGAACAACAAAACACTAGAGAATTCGTTTAGTCATTTTACCGCGAAACCGCAGACAGACAGACATGCAGAGGCTGAACGCTGCCCTCAGCTAATCGTGACGTTGCCAAGTAGCAACACAGCCTGCCTCTTTACTGAATAAACTAGGAAGGATGATAGTTATGTGCAATGTCCGAGAACGATAAGATAATAGGAACGTGAATCAGTGAGTAAACAAGGAAATGTGAGCTCCCAGGAAAGGGTAGAGAAAGACATGGCGATAGAGGGTCCTTCGTCGTCTTGTTCAAACGCCGAAGTGTCAGTGTTGGCGAATACTTTAGAGCCATTCTACTAGCGTGAATGAGAGAGTCAGTATTTAAGAAGTAGATATTTATTGGATAAACTAGCAAGGTACCCGTGCGATCAACAGAGGTCATGTGAATGGGCCAATCAGAAAGTAGTGGTTCTTTACCACCTGATTCCCATTGTAAGCACCCCAGCAACCGTAGTTTAGTGGTCAAAGACGAAGTGTCATGTTACGAGGAAGTTCTGGCATCGGATTTGAGGTCGGCATTGCTGTACTTTTTGCCTGAGTCAGCGGCTCTTCAAACATCTTTAAACCGCTCTTAACAAATGGTGTCAGAACTCCAACATGCTCCTAAGGCGTTACAGTTCAACGCTGCGGAGGAACGATACAAATACACACCAACTGCATCTAGCCTCACCAAAGGAGATGACTGGCTTCTAAAGAGGATTTCCACACTATCTCGACGTTATGCAAAACTAATAAGTGTGCCTATGTTCCACGGCTCGTTGAGACATCTGTGCTCAAAAGTGTGATTGAAAATTTGGAAACTCGACGTGAGCGAGCCGGGAAAAAGAGCGTCAATTGAAGAGTGCCTTTCTAGAAGCGTAACGCAGTCAGCGTATCAGTCAGGGCCGTCTGCCCGAAACCTAATTATTCGTCGTTCAAATTAATTTTTTCTAACGCACGCATCGGGGAGTGAGTAAATCCGTTCCATCGGCAGAAACTGGAAATTAAATTTTTTTACAACACATATCGACAAGTATTGCATGCTTTTTATACTTTTACAGATTAGTTAGAGAATGATGATTTTAGAAGTTGAAATTGCTCAAAATTTATAGGTTTTAGATCTAAAATATCGCAAACGCTTGCAAACGGATTCTCGTAAAATCAACGAATCAACAGCAGTTCAACGAGCATAAAGAAGAATCTAAAGATTCTCTGGGTACTAGGAGATGTTGAACTTTTTTCTCTTACAAAAGCGTTTATTTCAGCAGTTCCAGACTGTTTCTTCTTTTCTCGATATTGTTTCATTCTCTCAGAAGCTGGAGAACCGCTTTCGAGTTCTCTCGACATTTCTTGCTTCTTTCACGAGGCATCACGAAAATATTCCTCGTTCCAGATTATTATATCGTAACGTAACCATTGCAGTCTCGTTCGTGAGTGTGTGTTAAAAAAATAACTTTTCATCCAACCAGTCATTCAACGATTCAATCAAAAGACAAATGATTATGCTACCTAAGTATCTCACAGAGCAGACCTAATCTTCTATAAAAACAAGAGATCATGTTTTCTTCTCGTCGTTTGCTATATCGTTACGTAATGACCGCGAGATTTTATTGTGCTGCTCGTACTCATTGCAGGACCATTATTGAGCAATCGGTACACAGATTATTAATGAGGCTGTGAAGACAAATTGTTTGAAGAACGATAGTAATTACTTTTGCAGAGTTATTGGGTAAACATCTGGTGGGTTGCAACACACAACTTTCCTTAGCTCTACGTCAATTCACTTTTTACATGGCTAATTCTATTTAATCAATTCATTTATCACTCAGTTAATTTGAACTTGGTCAAACAACACGTCACAGCAGCAGGAAGCGGTAGCGCTTACAGTTCCGGAATTTATTGTACTGCTCGTACTCATTCCAGAACCATTACTGAGCAATTTGTACACAGATAGTTAATGAGGCTGTAAAGACGAATTTTTTGAAGAAGGATAGTAATTACTTTTGCAGAGTTATTGGGTAACACATTTTAGAACTGTTAGTAAGCGAAACGGCGGTAGTTGAAATTCCGGAATTTCTGGAGTGAGCCCCAGAATCTATCTCATGTGTTTTTAAACACTCACCCTATAGGTATTGGATTGAGTTACAATACCAATTTTTTAAAACATTATAGAAACATTCGAGCAGAGTTTATAAGGAAAAACCGCGCTAAAAACGCTTTTTGTCGACAATTTTGATACTTCATTGTACTGCTCTCGTCATTTTTCCACGAATGGGAATTTTAAGGTATAGTTTCCATATTGAGAGCTATCAATATAAAAAATTTAATCAAAATCGTTAGAGCCGTTTTTGGAAAAAAAAAATATTAGGTGTTTTGATCACTATGATAACTATTATTAGCTTTCGGTGGATTTTGTTCATACCCTTATTTTGGCGATCCATAGTAACCTGCCGGCGAGATATGAAGTTTGAGCTGATTTGGTACGGTGGTTTTCTCTAAAAATCGTTCACAGACACACATACACACAGACCATTTTCCCAAATAGTGTTTTTGAGACTCAGGAGGGTCTGAAACGTAAAGATATGAAGAAAACTCAAAATTTTTTTTTCAGCCGATTACATAGCTTTCCTTTCTACTTCGTAGAGCCAAGGAAAGTAAAAATACAGATTCCGCGTCAAACAACAGAACTTTAGGAAGGGCCTTTGAGTTAATGTCAACAAATGCTCGTGAGGTTGAGGTATAACGGTTGGACACTAAAACCATCATCATTCCCTGTAAAACCATCATCATTCCCATTGTAGTTGAGTCTCCTGTTGAACAGATCCCTGATTTTATCAGTTCACGAGGAAGAATCAATCAGATGAGAAGCGCCTCCTTGTAACCAGCGAACGAGCTCAACAGCTCACAAAGTACCACAAGAGCCGAGAACAAAAGCTTTTGTTTGGAGTACCCCAACATGAGGAAGAGACAAAGAGCTCTGGTCTCCGCGGACGGAGTGATTTAAGATTTCCGTCCGGCACAAGTTTGGAGCTTTGAAATGAATTATTGAACTTTTTAGGGCCAATAGACGACGGAGCTGAAAGGGACAGGACGTAGCGGCCGAGTTCCTGCTCCTAACTGCCGCTATGTCTGATGATGCTGTGGGATGGATGGGGGTGGGGGTGAAACATACAACCTCTTTAAAAGGCTTAAACATCCTGAGATTTCTGGAGAGGATTTCCTTCTAATCGAAGAGCTCTGAGCTCCCCGGGGAAACGACCGTATTTATTTTAAAAATATTGTCCAACTGCCAAAGTTTCTTTTTTGTGGGGACCATTTGGCAGGTTCTTATTGTCCCCGGTATCTGGGGAATTATAGTCATTTTTTCTTCCCTAAACCAGTAAACCTTCCTTCCATCACGTTTTCTTCCCGAGAGATGCTCCTGATCCATTAGGCCCATCTGCTCCTCAGCGGTCTTTAATGATTTGTCGAATGTTCGCATTTTGATACGTAGCTCTTCCACCAAATCGGAGAGATATTATTATTGGTATAAATACCAACGTTGTGTTTACGATTGGAGGTGAACTTTACTGTCGCTTCATGCTGGCAGAGAGAGGGGTGCTCTGCGTATTGGAGGGACAAGAAGAGGCGTATCCTCGATAAAGCAGTGGTTAACAATGTACGCTCTCACTTGTCGAGGCTTTTCCCTTGCACACTTTCAACTAGATCCTTTGTTGGTTTGCTAGATTCGTGCAGCGTGACAAATACCGCTTACTTCTCCAGTCGCCTTCCTCTCCTTTGATTTTCCGGCTGTCGTAGACTGCGGATCTCGGAGCTAACTCCGGTAATTGCGATTCCGGCCTTTACGAGGTTTCAACAGTTATTCCGGTCTCTTATATTCAAACCTGAAGCGCCTGGAAGATCCACTACAACATCCGCTGTCGGAGCATAATAAAATCATCACAACACAATATTTCACTTTCACGAAAGTTGAGAAAATTTTCCAAAACTTAGGTGTGCAGCCTGTTGCAGTACCACCGAAGATGGGAAGTGCAAATAAGTTGTTGGAAAACTTGATAAGAAACTTGAGGATGTAGAAAGGATGAAGTAAATATGTTAGATATGAAAACGGACGGAGAACGAGTGGATATTGAATTGAGTTCGAGAAAAAATGTTAGGAACCCCCTAGGAACGGTTGAAGAACGGAGTGACAACAGTACGACATTAACTAAATCACATGTAAAATAACGACATCCGCATAATTGAGAAAGAACAAATATTGTGAAATTTTGAGGAGTATCGTTATGGCTCTGCTGAAGTCAAATCAGTGCGCCAATTCAGTGACCTCTGGCTTTTGGGAATTGCCCAGTTCCGTTTTATGCCCCCAACGCCAGAGCCCAGAGGCCCCTGCTAATCGACTTCGCTCGGTGACTCTTAAGTTTAGGACTCAAGTCGACAAGGTCTTTTCCTCTCCGACGGATTTCCAAGTGGGGTTTTCCTCACACTCTTCCTTCATCCCACTTCCCCAGCCCTTGCTTACCACTCCTTAGGAATGTCCACTCCCAAACTCGCACATTTGTGTATTGATACTTACCGCTTGCCGAGTTATTATACTCACTCGCTCACAGCATTTGTCCCCACACCAGTTCTCCTATCCAGAGACTTGCTGTATACTATTCTCACATCTCTATCGTGTCTCAATCGTAACAATACAGTCCTCAGCGTCACTCATCGCATTCCTTAGATTTTCTTTGTCCGTAATAAACTTCACATGTTTCCCTGTGATGGAGTTTATACAAAAACCCCCACCAGTTAATTTTTTAAATATTTTTTTAACCCGAGGGCGTGTGGGACAAGTTCCTTTGTCACTGCGGCCGCTTTTTATATGGGCCTATTGTGACGCTGGCCCTTTCTTATTAAAAGGTGTCGTACATACCCACCCTCCTTAGCGCCAAGTATGTCCTTCACCGCAGAGTCCGCTACGGTTTGGGGTTCAGTGGTCCCCTGACCGAAGTATTCAAAGCGTTTTGCTGCCAAAGCAGGGCATTCACATAAGATATGCTCTGCTGTCTCATCCTCCTCGCCGCAGAGTCTGCATTCCACCGCTTCTGAGATGCCCATCTTGTTGAGGTGATATCTGAGTGGGCAGTGCCCGGTGAGGAAGCTTATCAATACTCTCAGATCTTGACTAGAGAGTGTCAGCATCGCCTTCGCCCTTTGACTGGAAGGCGTAACAAGCCTTTTCGCCTGTCTTAGTCGTGGCTGGCGATGCCAATGGGCGCCATTTTCCTGTATCTCCCACCGAGCAGCCAGACGGTTCAGGTGACTTTTCGTCAGACCCAAATGTGGCTCAGGCCTGATGGGTAGGGATTGTGTACCCCTTTTCGCTAGGCGGTCAGCCTTTTCATTGCCCACCAGTTAATTACTGCAACGCGATGTTTTCTTGCAGGTCGCTAGTACGAGTAGTAGCCAATACTCACTCGCGTGAACAGAGAAATGGGAACTGCTACCAGACCTGAATGGGAATGGAAAGAGTGATTCTCGCTACAACCTATTGACAAGATAAAAGCCCCTCAGCCCCTCAGCCCCTTCAGTTACTTTGTGCGGCTGTCCAATTACTCCTTTGAGAGCCGGTAACCGAATTTCTCTTGTAACAGGTGATTTCAAATACAGTTCCTTTTAACTGATAATTTATTTTATGGCACGAACTCCGTTCAAACTCCACTTCGACGTCAGCTCTCTAATGCGACGCATTAGTAATTTCTCATAACTATCATCATTGAACGGAGTATCGTTTACATTTTAACTTTAAGTTCTAAGAGTTGGAATCATCGGCTAAAAACTGTGAGAAATAATAGTAATTGAAACGGCGATGGTTTGAGTTCCAGATTATTCGACATGCTTCCGATTGCCTCATTAACGATATTATTTCCCTCATTCTTAGGATAGTTAATTGGACTACCGCCCTGGTTTTTCTGAGAATGCTAGTTTTACGTGAGCTTATAAGGAAAACCCTGCAAATTATTACACAATGGTTTATTATTTTCATGAACAGCTTGACCTAGTATTACTGCTCCAAGACCTATCCCATTCGATCCAGCATCGAATACTAGTAAACCATACAAAACATGATCTGACTACAATGGAACTACGGAAACTAAATATTCCCCCGGCGCCAGGCGCCCATAAACGTGTGTAGGCATTTATGATCCGATGGAGGGGTGTGCGGAGGAAGTGGCCTTAACCTTCCTCCGCTCTGTCGGGCAAAAAGAGTCGGGGAAATTGGGACGGGGGTTTCCTGCGAACCCTCGCTCGGCAATTGGCAGGATGTTGCGAGTCCAAAGGGGGTTGTACACGTCTGATACTCATTCCATTCGACCCAGGATGTAAAAATACCTTGAAAATGATACGAAACACGGCTCATTTGCGATTATACTGCGTTTCGTTAATTTTTTAATATTTTTTTAATAACAACCATGGGCTTCGTCCAATCGGATTGCCCTGATGGCGGGCACAACTACATACCAAATGGGATTTTTTGCGAAAGAACAAATTTTTTACACCACGTTAAAGGCACGAAACGGCCGACCGGCGGACGGTGGACAGGGGATGGTGGACGGTGGACGGGGGACAGCGGACAGGGGACGGCGGACGGACATTGCAGATTTCCCATGTCTTGAAACGTAAAGTATCAAATTTTGAGTTGGGGTTGTAAAACATTTTTCGTGACCCAAAACATAGGGTTATTATTCAGAATACTCCTCACTTCATTTTTCAAAAGGAAATAATGTGATGATTTGTTCAAGAGGTTTTCCCTCAATCGCTTTCGAATTTTTCGATGATGAATCAAACGGGATGGGTCGCGGAGGACTGTTTCAAGGAATGCGCAGCTAGGAAATTATCGTAAATACCTTTTGAAACGTCACGTCTTGTAATCGGCAATCTCCATTTGTCACTGAGTTGAATTGAATGGGTCAAGTGGCAGATGTCCGCGCCGAAGTTGATACCAGCGAATACGCTGCAAATATATACTGAAAACTCAATGATGTCTTGTTGGTTGAATTTCTTCAATTATATCATTTAGTTATTCTTTTGATCTTGTTAGCATACGAGTTGTCGTTTCCTGGATTGTAGCTCTTCATATTTTGGCCGTTGGATTGGATAGGATAGGTCACAACCACAAGAAGAATAAGAGAAGATGATAAACGGTCGTGTAATAATTTGCAGCGTTTTGAAGTTAGTAGCCGTCAAAGCGCTGGGATCTGAAGAAACCCAAATAAAAAAGAAAGATAAGTTCGCTCATCACCTAACTTTCCTGCCTACTACGGAGGGCTAGAGAAAGTAAAAAGTGTGCGAATATTCAGAACGTGACTGTTTTTTCAGCGCGTCGCTCGTTCAAGGTAAAGCTTCACGCTCGCTATTGCCAACTCCAATCTCTTAAGTAGGGGATGCTGGGAAGTAATCGAGTCGAAACCACATTTAATTTCGTCGCTCCGAGCGCGTTTTTTTTCGTTACGTTTGGTTTTCGTACAAGCGAAATTTAACTCGATAACCGACGGTGGAGGGAAGCAGGTGTAAAGCCCTAATGGCCGCGTGAACGACAAGCAGGTGCTGGAGACACTTGGCAGGAGGACGGAGAGGAAGGTTCCATAAATCAAGTCGGAGCCACATGACCCTCCTACCGCCCCAGAGATGCTGTGCGGACTAGTAGCTGAAACGCCTGAAATTGAATGGGTAGAACCGTCGGAAATATTACTCAAGTGAACCGGACATCGGATCTTTAATCATCTTCCAACTTGCGCTTCGTACCAGATTTTCCTGCCATACAACTTGATTATTGTGGTGGGAGGGGAGGGGAGGAGATGTGCACTGAATTACCTGATGAGAGGCGGGAAGTTGAGCGAAATGACAAATGTTTGTCCACCAGAAGGTAAACTTAGGTTTTCTGTTAATGGTACAAAGTTCTCTGGAGCTAGAAATAATAAGCCCTTGAAATCTAGTAGTAACGGGTTGAGCTCATAAAGACCTCACCAACGCAGAGTTCATTCACGTGTTCCAACTAATTGTTCTATCGTGTGGAACGTCTCCTTTTTTGTTACTCCCAACCTTTCTTTAGATGTATTTTCCAAAACTTTTAGGGTGGAATCAGTATTGGTATGCACGTTCTGATAATGTAATTACTACTGTAGAAAGTAGGAAGGAAACATGATAAAACGTACTGTTTTAGTTACTCTACTCAGTTACGATGAGCTGGGAGCTGATTTAACGCTTAAAAGCAGACTTCCTCCAAACAAACCATCTTAATCAGAAGAAGAAGAGCAGAAAGAAGAAAATAGTTTATTACAAAAAAACAAATTAATTTTACCTTTCATGACAATAAGTGAACCTTACGACATGGTTTTAAAACCGTCCGCCGGAGGATCGGGTCCGATTCAAATTATCTTAAGACTAATATTTGTTAAAGGGGGAAAGAAAAAATGATATTTTACAAATTAACCGTAATTAAATTCCCTGATAAGACTATGCCTATAACGCCACGCCAATCTACAGTAACGGGCAAGACCCGACCAATCAGGACCATCAAGAAGCACCAGTGCCTCATCACGCGAAAGTGCCGGCCTTCCAAACACCACGACTCGAAACTCGGCAAGTATTGGACATACACATAAAAAGTGGAAGACATCCTCTCGTGCATGAAGATTACACATTGAGCACTCATCCCTTAGGTCAGCTGCATACGGCTTAGCGTTCAATACCAACGTCTCCGCACGAACCTTGAACGCCCATCTGGCTGTGGAGAGCGGCACCTCGGAGCTGGAAACTAGACTCGCGCACCTCCTGTTAGGATTCAGCTCGCGGTATAACGTGAATGCGTTGGAGTCCATCGCCCGCTGACGAAACTGCGCTCTTCTTTCCTTCACATATTCACTGAGGATTCTCTCCCCATCCATCTTCACAGTCTTCCAGTCCAACGATGACAAATTACAAGAAACCCCGTACCTTGATGCCAACACTGCCCACTGCTTTGCCCAGAACAATCCTTTTCTTATTATTTCAGACGCTACGATTCTAGGGAGACAGGAGTTCACCATCTTTGTTATCCTCAGAAGATAATGCAATTGTAATCGCAATGTGAATGCTGACAGTGTATTCAGCTCAGTTTCCAGGTAGACTATATAATTTGGTGTCCACTGGGGGAGATACAAAAGTTTCCTGACAAACAGCATCTGGACACCCTCAACAGCTGCATACTCCTTAAACCCCCACACCTGAGCGGCATAGCAGAGTATCGCCCTCACTATGGCATTGAATATTTCCATCTTAACAGAGAGTAGAATACCCGGATTGGAAAAAGCTCCTCCCCACACATAATTCATAGTCGTTCTTGCAGAAGCAACCTTTTCCTTTAAATGCTTGCTGAATGAGAGCCTTGGAGTAAGAGTAACTCCTAAATAAGTGTATTGGTTTACGATTTCCACTTTGCTGCCTCCATAATTGTACTTTTCAGTCCTTCTATGCCTTCCTCCCTTCTGAAAGATCATTATCTTGGACTTCCCCATGTTCACCGAAAGATCCCATCGATCGCAGTAGTTCTTCAGCAAGTCAATGTTTGCCTGAAGCCTCACAGGGGTGTCCGCCAAGATCACCAGGTCATCCGCATAGAGAAGCACTCTAATATCGGTACCACCAACTGTCACACCATGCTTCAATTCATCTTCCAAGTCATTGACAAACAGCGCAAAGAGGATGGGGCTCAAAGGACAACCCTGCCTCACTCCAGAACCTACACTGAAATTATGTGTTCTACCATCTTAATCAGTTCTGCGTTGAATCCTTTTTTTTGTAACCCCTCCTCCTCACAGCACTTCAACACGTCCCCCCCCTCCCCCGCAACATTAAACGGTGTTCGAAAAAATATTTCCTAAGGTGAAAAAAAATTCCCGATCAATCGCTTAGGTGAACAGCGAAATGAGAATCGAAGGGGTTTTCCTGACGGAACGCCCGACATCAAAAGCGCAAACTTTATTTACTTAGTTAATTAGCCAAAAGGTTTTTATTAAAACCATTCGTTGAGCCTCCATCCCTTCACCTCCTTTATCTCTTTCCGCAGATCGCTCGAGAATAAATTTGTTATCGCTCAATATTACGTAACAAGAACCGAATTGAACATGCGAATGATTCAGCCGCCGTTTCTTCTCATCTTGAAATCGCACTTCGTACGATTTTATGAATAACTTCTCAACTTGATAACAGCTTATGAATTTTAAAAGCGGGGCTCTTATTTTCTTTTGTCCGAGGAGCTACCACGCACTCGTTCACCTTCAAGGAGCTTTAGTGCTTAACTTCGTGCATGCGGAGCGTACATTTTCTTCTTTTCGTCGATGACGTGATATTGTTTGAAATCCGGACAATTGCTAGAAGCTAAAATTTAATTTTAGTAGTTTAATTAACGTACCTGTTAGGTGAGTCCGTCTCCTCTGGCTTGTGAGTTACTGTGGGCAAGCGCTTTCGATGTAAAGACATCATCGTCTGGCCGTTAAGTCAGTACTGGAGTCAGTCAGTTGGTCGTGGTCTTTATATACAAAGAGAAAGGTGAAAGGGGTGATGGAGCGTCGGGGAAGGGGCGGGGAGATGAGGTCATGTAGCTCAGGGGGAAACCCCCTAGAGATAAATGGAACGTGTTGGATGGTCTGTCAATTGTGGAATTTAAGTCTTTTTTGTGTAGGGTGGTCTGTAAATCCGTCAGTTGGTTGTTTTCGTTTGTGTAGTGTTTTGAGTGGTGTGAATGGTGTCGCATTTTGTGTTGATTTGTTCATTTATGATCTGTCCATTGAAGTTTTTTTGTTTATAAATTTCCATGTTTTCTAATATGTTCAGTTTTCGTCCTTTGTATTGTTTGTGTAGTAAGGTGGTACAGTCCTGTATTTTGGTGGGTTCATGTCCAGTTGTTTTGAGGTGGTTGGCAAAGTTTGAATCGTCTTTGTTCCTACTAAGAGATTTAATGTGTTCTGAGTATCTGGTCCGTATTTTTCGTCCTGTCTGTCCTATGTATGCGTTTTTACAGGTACAAGTTATTTTATACACCCCACTTTGGTCGAGTGGGTCTGTATTTTCAGTCTTTGCAGTTAGTTTGGTTCTAAGTGTGTTGTCCGTACGTAATGCAATTTGTATACCTTCCTTTCGGAGGATATTAGTTATTCCGTATATTTGTGGTCCTGTGTACGTGAATGTGCAGCGTCTTGTTAAAGTCTGTGTATTTTCTGTTTTTGAGTCGTTTGTTTTGGAGTCATATTGTCTTCTGCATATTAGGCCGTGATAACACTGACGATATACTAAAGGACTTAAACAATATCCACCATAACATCCAATATGACATGGACAAAGAACAAAATAAAACTCTTAATTACTTGGACCTAAAAATCACACGGTTGGACAACGAACTACAATACGACATTTTTAGAAAACCTACCGCTACCGACACGACCATACATTTTACATCAAACCACCCACAACAACATAAACTAAGTGCATTCAGACACATGATACGGAGACTAACAACGATCCCACTATCCGAACAAAATTACAAAAAGAACTTGATATTATAAATACTATCGCATGAAAATAACGGTTACTCTAAAAAAACAATAAACAAATTACTAAGACAATATGACTCCCAAAACAAACGACTCAAAAACAGAAAATACACAGACTTTAACAAGACGCTGCACACATTCACGTACACAGGACCACAAATATACGGAATAACTAATATCCTCCGAAAGGAAGGTATACAAATTGCATTACGTACGGACAACACACTTAGAACCAAACTAACTGCAAAGACTGAAAATACAGACCCACTCGACCAAAGTGGGGTGTATAAAATAACTTGTACTTGTAAAAACGCATACATAGGACAGACAGGACGAAAAATACGGACCAGATACTCAGAACACATTAAATCTCTTAGTAGGAACAAAGACGATTCAAACTTTGCCAACCACCTCAAAACCACTGGACATGAACCCACCAAAATACAGGACTGTACCACCTTACTACACAAACAATACAAAGGACGGAAACTGAACATATTAGAAAACATGGAAATTTATAAACAAAAAACTTCAATGGACAGATCATAAATAAACAAATCAACACAAAATGCGACACCATTCAAAACACTACGAAAACATCCAACTGACAGATTTACAGATCACCCTACACAAAAAGACTTAAATTCCACAATTGACAGACCATCCAACACGTTCCATTTATCTCTAGGGGGTTTCCCCCTGAGCTACATGACCTCCTCTCCCCGCCCCTTCCCCGACGCTCCATCACCCCTTTCACCTTTCTCTTTGTATATAAAGACCACGACCAACTGACTGACTCCAGTACTGACTTAACGGCCAGACGATGATGTCTTTACATCGAAAGCGCTTGCCCACAGTAACTCACAAGCCAGAGGAGACGGACTCACCTAACAGGTACGTTAACTTTAGTAATTTGCCTACTGGCGGATATAACCCAATTTCTCTAATTGCTAGAAGCTTCAGGGCGCACTCGGCTCTGTACTTGAACGGTGTGTGGCCAACGTGCTAAGTTAGAATTCTGAAAAGTGTGTGATGTTGTTTCGCTAGAACGATGTCTTTTACTATTTACAAGTACTCGTATGCTCTCGACAATCTGTCAATTTCTCGGGGTCATTTTCGATCTTCGTTTGTCCTTCTCCGTCCAATGTAACAACTGATCTGTTTAACCCATTCAACGCGGATGAGGTAATATTACCTCATGACACTTCACTCCTCTTACGTTTGAGGTAATATTACCCCAAGGCCCTCTCGCATCGCTCTGTACGTTTTCGTATTCGAAGGAGGGGATCTTCTACTTTAGGGGCTGCAGTGGGATGGGATAGCCTTCATTATGATTTTCTCAGTGCACCAGTACACGCCGTTTTTCCGTACCTCTTATACCTGAGCCGCAATACACCAAAGAAGTTCACACTCGAAAATACTGGTTTTTTTCTTGGTAAGTTGTTCTGCGCAATCTTTAAATGTTTTTTACTACGATTCAATTATCATTATGTCTCGCAAATGTTTCAGTAATGATTATTTAGTATAAAAAGTGAATCAATGGAGCACAAAATCATACATTTTTGCTCGTTTTTCATCGTAGCCACTGCTAAAGTTACCTCCTTTTCACAGTTTATTACTTTCCGCTACCCGAAGGGAAGGAAAGTATAGTAATCGGCCCAAAAAAAAAATTTGAGTTTTCTTCAGATCTTTACGTTTCAGACCCTACTGAGTCTAAAAAACCTAATTTCGTCGCGTGGTCCGTGTGTATGTGTGTGTGTATGTGTGTGTGTCTGTAGTTCGATTTGCGGGAGAACGGCTGATCCGATTGAGCTGGTTCTTTTTTTGTTTTGTTCGTTATTTTTTGTAGACACCAAAATAAGGTTATGGACGATTTCGGCCGATGGGAAGGGGGGGGGGACGAAAATGTACCAAAAACTAGGGTTTTTCGCATTTTTCTCGAAAACGGCTCTAACGATTTTGATTAAACTTTCAAATTATCTTCTCCTAATCAATACCTAACTTTTCTTCTCTATACATATCTCCATGAAAATACGGTGAACGGAGATAATGACCTATGAAGCAAAAATAGGGTTTTTAAGCTTTTTGGCAAAATGACTTCAACGATTATCATCAAACTCTCAGGATATTTTCGAATAGTTAATACCTACATATTGTTCTCAATAAATGTTCCTCTGAAAGTCCATTGAGCAGAGATAAAAATGAAAATGTGTTGAAAATAACGTTTTTCGAACTTTTCCGAAAGTTCCAGGGTAATTTTTTCACCAGATGTGATAAATCCTAATGAAGTGTCTTTTAGTCACCCATACCAACATTTTGTTCTCCATAACTATTTCTGTATATATATGTTGCACGGAGATATAAGCCACGTTAACTCAGAAAAGGAGATTTGTCGAATATTAATTTATCGGTATTCGTATTTTCTCAAAAACGGCTCCAACGATTTCGATAAAACTTTCGGAGTGCTCTCAGCTAACTAGTCCCTACATTTTGTTCCGTATAAATGTTCCTGTAAAAATGCGTTGAACGAAGATATAGCGCCCGCATGTGTAGGTGGTGTTCGAACTTAAAGGGGTGGCGGAAAGTAGTGTGTTGCTACGCACCAGATATTTTATATCATAATGCTTTGGTATATTGTGTATTTTTCTGTATTCTCCATTATTATATTAGTGTCACTAAATTCCAAAAATTACTGTTGTTGTTACGTGATATACCTAATAATTATAATTGTGTTATCTTCAATATGATGTACTGTATGTGTCACTTATAATAATTACATATTTCAAATTTCATTTTTCCTTCATATATCATGTAAATCTACTTATTTTCTGTAACATTAGTATATTACACGATACATTTTGAACGAGAAATTTTGTTTTTGTAGATCCGTTAAGGATCTACCTGCGTGCCTTCCATAATGATATAAGTTATTTTCATAGAATAACCATGATAATCATTGTGAAAATCAAGGATAAAATAATATTACCCCATCCGTAAGGGAGAAAAACCGAGTGTTTTGCAGGTTTGCATACCCAGTTTCTCCTCCCCTACTGATGAGGTAATATTACCTCATGTGAAAAAATGTACTAAATACGTAAAATTTGAAGCAAGGGACTGTTATAGTATAATTTAGAATTAGAATCTTAACTGCAATATGAATTTATTTTCAAAAATGACTTCAGTAGGGGAGTGTAGAGCGCTAGGAAGGTCCCGCATTGAATTAAGTGAGGTAGTACAATTCTATCGCACATTCCATTCTGGCATTCGACTCGGCTGTGTCGTATCCATTCATTTTTAACTACTAATAGTCGCTAGAAGAACTAGAAGTCACCTACTTTGATGGTAACCGGTTGTTAATAAGAACAATATAAACCTACAAACCCTATAAATCACCGTACTTTAAAAGTTGTTCAAAGTGTTAACTGTACATGACATCAGTACAGATAGGAATGAAGAACGACCATCAGATCCGATCGAAGATCGGAACGAGAATTTCGAAACTTCGCCACTGAATATGCGTCGTCATTTACAGAACCGCAACTTGTGCTACCCTTCATAGTTCAGAGCGGAGGACGAAAACAGAACGCCGGCGGTTCACAAATCGTTCTCCACTCTTCCTAGCCCTATGTAAATTAATATTTCTTCAGATCTTAACGCTTCAGGGCGTTCTAGGCAGCTGAGTCCGACAAACATCATTTGAGAAATCGGTCAGCGCTAATAAGTATAAGTGGATAATTGACAAAAGCGGCGTAATACATCAAAAACAGTTTGTGCAGAAGTGATTTTAGCTGTGTTCCGTCACAGTTCTGCTTCTAAAATTATAGCGTTTCAAGAAAAATATGCTGGAAGTGGAATTTGCTGCTTATACTACCAAGGTTTATTAATAGTCGGGGGAATGAGTTGAGTGGAAGGTCAATATAATTTTTTACCACAGGATTAGTTAACTTGGGTTGGCTGCAGAATGTTAGTTTGATGTGAGTTGTTGGTGCAATTGGCGGGGGTCCTTGAACACTCCTCGCTCCGAGTGTCTCCTTTGGGACGGAAAATAATAAACAAGCGAGGCAGCTATCTTTGGTTGAAGGACAGGGCCAGAAAAGGAAGGATAAAGAAATAGGGAGAGTGATGAGCAACGACCCCACCGATACCAGCACTTGGAGCAGATCAGCGGGGATGCTGGCGAGCTCCGGGGGGGTTCGTCTCTCGGAAAACTTTTCTTTCGTTTTCCCAACGTTAGTTTTCAAGTCTGGAGCCCGGGGACATAAACCAATAGAACTGAAGAGTTGGGAGCTGCGCTGGGAGATCGGTTCATTATTAACTTCCTCTTGCTGGAGAGAACACTCGGCTTCTTTCGAGTGAGTGAGACACTCCCCAATTGTCTCCTGATGGTCGTGTTGAGGTTACTTTTGAGAGAATTTCTCGACCTCGACCAGCTCGGGAAAATACCTGCAATATCCCACGTCGGCGCCCCCGCGCCCTGTGTATTTACTGAACCTTTTGGAGAAGCACAACTTAGTGGAGCGAACAGACCCCGAGCGAACAGACCCTTCCATAACATGTCAATTCAAATCGCCCGTTATTGGTAACTTTATACATTGAACTCTAACGACCCAACGCTCAACGCGCGCTGTTCCCACGAAAACCACTTGGTGACTACGACCTAATGGCGAAGGATGAACAATGTTTTAGGAAACTCCCGATACTGTTTGGGGTTGGTGCAGATCTTGTAAATAGATTCCATAAATTCGGTCCTCTCGCATCAAAATGTGCATCAGACCAAACAACGTAGTCTTTTGAAGATTTCTGGTGTCATCTTGTCCATTTATGTCGTCTTTTGATTTAAAAAGTAATCATCTGTTAGGAGAAATCTGTTATGTCCACCACTAAACGATGTACAGATCTGTTTTATTCCACAGTTCGTCTTTACAGGGACCGTATGAATGATATAGGGCTATATGAAACGTGGTTTACGAGTAAAACGTATCAGGTTTATGGGAGGTGTGGCAGGCAAAGCACCAGGAATATCCCATATCACCAATTACGCGTACAACTGAAGGATGCTTCAGTTATTGGAGGTGCAGAAGGTGGCTGCTGATTACATCGTCACGTCCACGTCCAAGATTACTGTCGCTAGGCTTGACGTGGATTAGATGAGCCAAAAGGAGATGTTCTCGTTTCTTCAATGTCAGAATTGCGACCAAGTTGTAGACATACAGAGTAGACTGATAGTGTTAAGCCCATTCCACCTGAAATGATCAGCGCCGAGCAACGAGGAAGAAGTCAAGACCCTCTCAGTTTATTATTAGGGCTGTTCACGTCTTGACTATGTTGACATGAGCTTCGCAATGACACCCTAACGAAAGTAAGAAGAACAACCGAGTCGTGAGAGCCCCGCATTACGTCTCTTCGCTAGAAGCTAAGATTTGGAGGGACTCACGTACATATTGAGCAGGCGAAACAGCGATACGACTCACGAATGTTTTCGGTAATCAGGAACCTCCGACTTTGTTGCTCGGTAATACGATTTCCTCTGAGTGATCACTCGAGTTTTTTTTTTTTTTTATGCACAAAGGAATGTGAACGTAAGAGAAGCGAAATCTCGTTATTTCTTCTTGTGTTCAGGACGGAATAACGAAGGAAGAAACTCTCCCTAACGAAGAAGCAAGATTATTTGCGGGAGGTAGCGCGGAGACGTGAGAGCAGACGATGGGCGGTTCATTTCTTTAATGACTTTGTTGAAGACAAGAGAACGAGGTTTGCCATGTTTTCACGGAGGAAGTCGCGGAAATAAATAGCAGTTCAACGGTGTCGACTAAGGGCGGAAACATGAAAGCCTGAGGCGCGGAGTTTGTAGAATTCTGGATCTGTGGCGTCTGAATGATTGCATTTTGTTGAAGCTCTCCGCCTCTTTTCCAACGCGTCATAGTTTACAGCCATTAGGCCGAAGGAAGCGGGTTATTTTTAGCACACATGCACGCATTGGTCGTGACGCATTTTACAAGTTTCTCCGCCCCTGAAGAGTTCAATTGCCGTGTTTCTTTGGTGCACACGATGAAAACTATCTCAGGAAGCCCTTATGAAAGACGCCCTTCTAGGAGCCACGGAACAAGGCGATTCCGCTTAATAGTTTGTGTTTCGTTTAGTATAGCTCACATTCTATCAGGTCATTACAGCCTCCTAGTCGCAGCAACACATATTCTACTCAGCACACACTCTGAATTGGTGGCCTAGCACGCTGCACTCCTACGTTGTGTGTTATGCACCAAACATCCAGTTATTGGCAAGCACCTGTTGACCACCCTACTTGAACAGAAAGCTGTTCACAGGTGAACAGGACCTGTGGTGACAGCCTCATGATCCAGCGCCCTATTCGACATCACAGGCAAACTATACAAAACTAGGGATAGCAGAGCCAAATCTATTATCGTGTATTTGGATTTGAGCAAATGTTTTGATAGCATTGATAGAGGCGTTCTGTTGGAACGAATGGCTAAAATCGGTATAAGAGGTAGTAGCCTGAATTGGTTCACTTCATACCTTCCGAACCGCACCCAATTTGTATCAGTCCAAGGCCATCATAGTGCTACCAAAAGGGTGGATTACGGGGTCATACAAGGTACCACGTTGGGCCCCACCCTCTTCCTGATATATATAAATAAGTTGGTAGATGTGTCAAATCGCAATGAAATACTGTTATTCGCGGACGACACACAGAGCACGGATCAAACACGGCTTTGATGATTCAGGGGCATGAATGGTCGGGCGTTTTCAGTCAAATGCAATCATTGCTCGATTCGGTATGTGCTTGGCTAACTCAGAGCATACTAACCTTGAACTCTGGAAAAACTAAATATATGGTCTTTGGGGATAGCACTGGAAGTTCCGAAGGCCTCGACCTATACGTTCACTCCTGCATATCTCATTCAGCATGTCCATGCAACCCTTTAGAACGAGTCTCAGAATATCGCTATTTAGGAGTGATTATTGACCCCTCTTTAACTTGGAAGCTACACATCAATTACCTATGTTCAAAAGTGCAAAAATTCTTCCATATATTTTATCACATTCGGCCCGTAATTTCTCGTGACAAGATGAAAAAATATATCTATCTCTAGTTCAGTCCATTATGCAGTACGGAGTGATTGTCTGGGGTGGCACTTACCACGCTCATCACCGGCTAACCAGAATCCAGAAAGGGATATTGAAAATTTTGTTGGGTAGACCTAGACGTTACTCGAGCGAACAAGTATTTCGCGAAGCGAAAGTGTTTACCTTGCGTCAACTGTTCATAAGAAACCTTCTTATGCACCTGCATAGAAATTCATTTATACTGGATGCACCTCCCTCCCACTCTTACTCTACCAGATTTGTACAGGGTTCATGTGTCGTCAACCCCACACACACCTTATCGCTACCCAAAATAAGTCCACATTACCTCATTCATGTAATTTTTAATGCATCTCCAGTTGAGGTTAAACACTTTAGGGCCCTATCCAGGAACAGTTTTAAGAAGATAGTGAGTACATGGCTTTTAAATTTAGGAATGCAGCAATCTAATGAGATTCTCAAAAGTATGTACGCATAAGCCCCCCCCCCCCCCCGTCAGGTTTACTCATTTACTCAATGTATTTCGGTTTCTTGGAAGTTGGTGAATCGATGCAAACTGACCAATGTGCCAGATCTCCGTATGCGATGCGGATGCGGATTGTTGTTCGGCGCTGAAATGCAGAGCCTGATTATTTTTCTGTATAATAATTAACCTTAGATTATTTATTCTTATTGTGAGGCAGCACTCTTGCACGTCGCCACTGGCTCCAGCCTAATGGCGTGCAATTATTATTCGCAGTAGCACCCTTTTGTCATATTCTTTCATTTATTATAATTTTGCAAGAAGTTGTGTGTATGTTGATATGTTACTTCTCATGAATAAACTCTTCAAATTCAGTGCAGATTGGTACAGTAAGGATCACAACTTGATCGCAATTTCCCATGGAACCCTTGAATTAGACTGCTTATCGGCACCCGATTTCCACACTTCCACTGATCCTCAGAAGCCTACATACGAGTCCTAGGCCAAAAACTGCAGGGACACCAGACCCGGAGTGCCTATCAACGCGTCCACTTCGTCCTAAAACCTTTCATTCTCCTCCACAGGTTGGAGGTTTACCGCACTCCGTCAACCTTCCCATTGGAATTCAGCTTTCTTCCCTCCATTCAGTGGTTTTCTCCTTTCGTAAGTCTTTTCTCGGTAGAGCTGCTTTCCTTTAAAAGGACGAACGAGTACGTACTTGGTACTGAGTTGAAGCTCGTTTCTCCAAGATGAGGGTGGGAAATGTGCAATTAATAGTCAATCATTCAATGTCCGCTAATAACAAATATCAGTGTCTACTATTGTTGGTGATGGAGCCAAAGGGACGTGCGTATTCACCAAAGAAAATACTTCTCATTCCGCACGTTAACATTCGCCAGAGCAACAAAACCCCTAACGAAGAACCAAGTCCCGAAGGAACACCGTCAAAACTTCGTGGAGCGTGAACCGTTTCCTCCGCCAGTTTAGGAGCATCAGGTTATTGTGCGGGCGGCCATTTCTCTTGCGAAGAGAGAAGCTGTTCAATCTCTCGGCTGACAACATGATTGAGTGAAAGGGTCATTTTAACCTTTTCGCCCAACTCATCCATGTGCTTAGACGTCTGAACGTGAGACCGACGAAACCCGAAACGATATTTCCGATATACCCGAATTGAAACAAGTTAAAAGTGCTTTTTACCTTTTAAGTTTTGCCCAGTAAATAACCTACTGACGGAAGCTCGTCGAACTAAAAACCACACTTTGCTAACTCAATTTATAATACGCTAGCAACGGTGAGGATTACCTTTGAATCCACGAAGAACGAATTAGAATTGTATTTGTCCAAGTCCGAACTTAGTTCGCAAGTGACGTGTGCTCCTCCTGACCTGCTATCTCACAATGTTCCTTAACCGCGTCTCCTCCCTCGGAGACATAAATGTCCACGTGGAGCATGCAAAATAGCACGGAATTAAGCTGAAGCCTTTCCCTCAAATTACCGCTAAATAAAAAGGTTAGAAGCCCCAACAACCAGAGTTCTAAGAGTTTAATTCACTGTATAAGTGGCCTTTAAAAGGCATCTTTTTTTACGGTGTCTTTACGACTTGAGAGAACGAACCATCTTTTTCTCGACGGATCACAAATTGCCGGCGCGACGTTAAAACGAAGAGACGAATTTTTAAGAATTAATTGTTTTTGGTCGTAATTAAATTTGGTCGAGATTGATGTTTAACGACGTTTGTAATTAAACTCAAAGGGGTAAACGAAAGTAAATTAATCACCGCGCGTTCCTTTCTTTCTTCAAAAAATTGAGAGTGTGAGATGAAGAGTGGTGGTGGGGTATTGTTGTACATTTGAGAGCGGTTACGAGAAGGGGTGGGTGAGGAGGGGAAGTTATCTCCTTTGTGAGCTGAAATAAATTAGATTGTTCAACAACGTTTCTCACAAGGTTCCGTCCTCACAACATCAGCGTGTTTTCAGATCCACGCCTAATTGGAACTACGCACAACAAAGTACGCTTCCTCGTTAATGTACTCTTCTGCTCGCCATATTGTTTGGGAGAGACTCGTAGGAAGAAAATGCGAAAGGAAAGGCGTTACGACGACATTACCTGGAGAACGGAGCAAGATTTTAGGGTTTCGGATCACACTTTGGCGTGTCGCTCGACAAAAATAAATTTCTAGCTCCCAGTTATTTGCCAGTTCTTTCTGATTTTAAGCTAATGATTTCGCATGGTGACTTGGAAAAACTGGCGGTCGATCACCTCCTTCATACTCCTGCTCTAACCATGTCTGCCATCTACTGCCTCTCAGTATTCCCCTTCTACACTGCAACAAGGGAATGGGAAGTGCTCGGGCTATCAGGAATTGCAGCGATACTAAGCTCTCATCTTCTACTCTAACTTTCCACATTCTATCGCACTAACACCGTCCAAAATATACATTCCCGCCTTGAATCTAGCCACTTCAGTCGATATTTTTACATTCATCATTCATTCCTGTAACGACCTCTTCTTAACCAGAACCAGTTCACTCCGTCGGCCGTTCGATTCTTCCTTGAAGTGGCCTGAACAGATCCACATAGCAAAGGCCCCCGGGGCAGTGTCAGTCCTTTATCGCACAGATCAGACCTCCAGTTCTTCTGGTTCGCTCGCTGGTGGTTCAGGCGTAGCGCCCACCGAATCCGTAATATTACATGTGACGTGACCCCATTCTGTGTCCCGTCTTCTTCCAGGCAAATCTACGTCGTATTTCCCATTGCTGTGAATCAAGGCCCCAGGCCAATCGGCAGAGTGTCTTTCAATTCCCCTTGCCCCTTTTTAATAGACGTAATTCCAATTTATCGATTTCCCAAAAACCTATCATTAGTTTCCCCTAAACTCGAGGTTCCTCAATTTATAAACGAACCCGTTGGTATTGGAAGCTTAAAATAAGTTGCGAGCTCACCCTGGTTTTGAGATTATTGCCAAGCCACTTGATACTTCACACTGCTTCTGCTTTGAGCTACTCTTTCGTTGTCCACGAATTCATCGAAGCCGTCTGCAGCTTTTTCAGTCACCTTGGGCTACAACTTCTTTCCACAACTTCCCGCATTCCTCCATCCCTCAACATTGAAATTCACAACGTCTGAATTCATGGTTTCGGAGGTCACTTAACAGTTCGTTAAGTTTCGAGAGCGTCCATCAGTACATATCAATCCTCTCATACTCAAAAATACCAACGAATTATCGTTCATCGAACTCTTCTCGTTGAACTCAAGTGGTATTGTTCTAATTAAAGAAATTGGGTTATATCCGCCAGTAGGCAAATTAATAAAGTTAACGTACCTGTTAGGTGAGTCCGTCTCCTCTGGCTTGTGAGTTACTGTGGGCAAGCGCTTTCGATGTAAAGACATCATCGTCTGGCCGTTAAGTCAGTACTGGAGTCAGTCAGTTGGTCGTGGTCTTTATATACAAAGAGAAAGGTGAAAGGGGTGATGGAGCGTCGGGGAAGGGGCGGGGAGAGGAGGTCATGTAGCTCAGGGGGAACCCCCTAGAGATGAATGGAACGTGTTGGATGGTCTGTCAATTGTGGAATTTAAGTCTTTTTTGTGTAGGGTGGTCTGTAAATCCGTCAGTTGGTTGTTTTCGTTTGTGTAGTGTTTTGAGTGGTGTGAATATGGTGTCGCATTTTGTGTTGATTTGTTCATTTATGATCTGTCCATTGAAGTTTTTTTGTTTATAAATTTCCATGTTTTCTAATATGTTCAGTTTTCGTCCTTTGTATTGTTTGTGTAGTAAGGTGGTACAGTCCTGTATTTTGGTGGGTTCATGTCCAGTTGTTTTGAGGTGGTTGGCAAAGTTTGAATCGTCTTTGTTCCTACTAAGAGATTTAATGTGTTCTGAGTATCTGGTCCGTATTTTTCGTCCTGTCTGTCCTATGTATGCGTTTTTACAAGTACAAGTTATTTTATACACCCCACTTTGGTCGAGTGGGTCTGTCTTTTCAGTCTTTGCAGTTAGTTTGGTTCTAAGTGTGTTGTCCGTACGTAATGCAATTTGTATACCTTCCTTTCGGAGGATATTAGTTATTCCGTATATTTGTGGTCCTGTGTACGTGAATGTGCAGCGTCTTGTTAAAGTCTGTGTATTTTCTGTTTTTGAGTCGTTTGTTTTGGAGTCATATTGTCTTAGTAATTTGTTTATTGTTTTTTTAGAGTAACCGTTATTTTCTGCGATAGTATTTATAATATCAAGCTCTTTTTTGTAATTTTGTTCGGATAGTGGGATCGTTGTTAATCTCCGTATCATGTGTCTGAATGCACTTAGTTTATGTTGTTGTGGGTGGTTTGATGTAAAATGTATGGTCGTGTCGGTAGCGGTAGGTTTTCTAAAAATGTCGTATTGTAGTTCGTTGTCCAACCGTGTGATTTTCCCTTTTTCGTTCCCCCTGAGCTACATGACCTCCTCTCCCCGCCCCTTCCCCGACGCTCCATCACCCCTTTCACCTTTCTCTTTGTATATAAAGACCACGACCAACTGACTGACTCCAGTACTGACTTAACGGCCAGACGATGATGTCTTTACATCGAAAGCGCTTGCCCACAGTAACTCACAAGCCAGAGGAGACGGACTCACCTAACAGGTACGTTAACTTTAGTAATTGTTCTAATTGTTTGGAGATACAGATGGAGGGTCAACCTTCTACGCTAATACACACCTTTATTTTGCAATAAAATCCCAAAATGAAGATACGAGAAATTAAAATTAAAATATCTGGTGCGTCGCAACACACAACTTTCCTTAGCTCTACGTCAATTCACTTTGTACATGGCCAATGCGATTTAATCAATTCATTTATCACTCAGTTAATTTGAACTTGGTCAAATAACGCTTTACGGCAGCAGGAAGCAGTAGCGCTTACAGTTCCAGATTTTATTGTGCTGCTCGTACTCATTGCAGGACCCATATTGAGCAATCGGTACACAGATAACTAATGAGGCTGTAAACACGAATTTTGTTGAAGTGGATAGTAATCGCTTTTGTGGAGTTATTGGGTAATAACTGTTAGAACTGGTAGTAAGCGAAACGGGCGTAGTTGAAATTCAGGAATTTCTGGAGTGAGCCCCATGTATCTCATGAGCGTTTTCAAACCCCCACCCTTTAGGTATTAGATTGGACTACAATACAAATTTTTTTTAGCATTCTACTAACATTCCAGCGGACTTTATGAGGAAAAAACTGCGCTAAAAACGCTTTTGGTCGAAAATTTTGATAATTGTGCTGCTCTCGTCATTTTCCCACAAATGGGAATTTTATGGTATCATTACCTTATTGAGAGCTATCAATATAAAAAATTTAATCAAAATCGTTAGTGCCATTTTTGAGAAACAAAATTTGGTGTTTTGATCACTATGATAACTATAGTTAACTTTCGGTGGATTTTGCCCATACCCTTATTTTGGCGTCCCATGGTAACTTGCGGGCTAGACATCAAGTTTCCGCTGATTTGGTACGGCTGTTTTCTCTAAAAACCGCGCTAAAATCGATTTCGTCGAAAATTTTGATAATTTATTGTGCTGCTCTCGTCATTTTCCCACAAATGGGAATTTTAAGCTATGATTGCCCTATTAAGAGCTATCTATATAAATAAATTAATATAAATTTAATCAAAATCGTTAAAGCCATTTTTGAGAAAAAAAATATTTGGTGTTTTGATCACTATGATAACTATAGTTAACTTTCGGTGGATTTAGTCCGAACCCTTATTTTGGCGTCCCATGGAGGCCTGCGGGCGAGATATCAAGTTTGAGTGGATTTGATACAGTGGTTCTCTCTAAAAATCGTTCACACACACACAGACCCACGGACCATTTTCCCAAATAGTGTTTTTCGGACTCAGGAGGGTCTGAAACGTAAAGATCTGAAGAAAACTCAAAATCTTTTTGTAAGCCGATTACATAACTTTCCTTTCTACTTCGTAGAGCAAGGAAAGTAAAAGAGCGACTTGTGTATGAGTAGAGTAGTTGGTATATTGATAGGGCACCGGAACTTCCAAGTTAACCCGTTGATGTTGACTTGTAAAAAGAAAAATAAGATCGGATCTCTGCGATCGAAGATAAGAAAAAGAGTATCTGGAAAATCCAAAAATAGTTCGTTTTCGTATGGGGCACAACCCTCGCAGAAAATGACAATAAAACAGAATGAATAACATATAAAACTGATAATAGATAAAAGATTTCGCGTTTTAGTCGGGGTGTGATAGTAAGGGTAGCTGTGTTCCCACGAGTCTTCAAGAGCGAGATTCCAGTGGGCGTCCACGGGCCGCCAATTAGTTGGAAGCTTTAACACTAATCATTTTCTTAGGTAACGATTTCAGATTGGAACCTGATTGAAATATTTATGTTCAACGAAGCACTCATAAATTGTTCGATGCACTCGCTCTCCTCTGTCCTGCTTGCCTTTGTTTGGCGAAGAATCACAAAAAAATAAGAATATCAGGACGTTTGATAACAATTTATGTATTGTTATCAATCTTGAATTGATCAACTACAGTAAATGAGAAAATACTGTTGAAATTTGGTGATCAAAGTTAGCCGTGAAAGCTATCAGTTTAACATGGAAGGGGGAAACAGGATCATAAAACGTGATAAAATGGTTGGATATTTCAATAGAAGTAGGTGCAGGTCGTTCGTGTTTCACTAGTAGGCAAACTTCGACGTTGACTGAAATCCTTGCAGACGTTTCACTCACCACCACTCATTTAGCCTGAGCAGGCCCTTATAAATCATTCCCTCCCACCCCTATACATTCGACTACAGCCCAAAGCTGGGCCGCCACATCTTCACCAGCCAAATGGGGAAACGAGCCAGGCCCGAGAGGACCTATAGGCTCGTTGGCCTACAAAGCGAGCCTTGAATGGTTCACATCTCCTCGCTTCAGGTACCTTCAGACGTCTTCACCTGGCGAGGGAGAAGGACTCCAGGTCTCAAGACTCCTCCTACGATTGGCCCATGCCTGCGCAAATGCGCGAAAACGGCGAGCCGTGGCTTTTGTAGCGATAAGGAGGGTAGCGCTCTGTGGCAGGGGAAGTAGCGCCCTCTCCCGCACGTCTCAGTAGATGGGACACGAGAAGAGGACATGGGCCGCGTTCTCGTAGTCCCCCGTGCCGCACTGTCTGGAAACGACCACCGTCGGAAGAAATGGAGCCGTTCGTTGAACGCTCCATGTCCAGAGAGGAGTTGTACTTCTGGAAAGGACGGCTGCCACCACCCCTTGTCCAGACGCTCACGCACGAGGGGAAAGATGCTGTGGAGGTGCCTTGCAGTGGTGCCATCATCCCAGCGAGCCTGCCACAGTTCCGTTAGCCTGTCCAATGCCACTGTCAGCCGCCGCTCAATTGACTCTTTACGGAGGAGCACGGGGAGAAGGTCCTGTAATGCGCCGCGGTATTCCTCCAGGCTGTCTCTCTTGATGTGCGCCTGAAGAACCGCGAGATCAAGGACCAGATCCAGGGGGGCGGCACTGGCATGCACTTGGAGGGCTAAATGAGAGGTGGTTCGGTACGCTGGCAGGACTGCAATCAGCATGTCCCGCTGAATAGTGAGCGCCTGCTGCCTGTCACGTGCTGAGGGGTTACCCACCATGTTCCCGCAGCGTACCGCACTATCGGCATGAAGACGGCTCTGTAATAGAGGCGAGCTTGGGCTGAGGCTCCCCACAACCTTTTAGTTGTTTCCTCAGCCATTTTAACCCCTCCGCTAATATATTTCCGCTCCTTCACGTTTCTATTCTTCTAGAATCATTGAAGACGTGCCACTTTTTCTAAAACCCCTTCATCCCTCTGCTGAGCAAGACTGCATGAGTTAAAGCTTTCGTTGTTCACATTTTGATTGCACCTCAAGAGAATCCCTTCCGAGTAGTAATTTTCATACGCATCTGGCGTTATGTTCAAATCCCTAATTTAATAAATGCCGAGTACTGTGGTCATTCATGAAGGAATCGTTGTATTTTATGAACAACTTTGTTTAATGTATGTTGTGAGCAGCTCTCAGGGGAACAGCCTTACGACGCGACTCGGCGAACCTGCCACCTTCTGCAAGAGCAATAAAGCTTGCAGTGAAGGGACAATATTTTCAACACGAGTCGAAAACTGATCCAATCGCTGCTGAGCTGTTCAGAGTGATTTTCTGTTATTCCCCACGGAACTGCTGTTGGTCGAATGAGCGACAAATGAAAATTGGTTTCGAGTTCATCACGCGTTGAGCTTCGCTCCAAAAGTGGCCAACTGCGAGTAAGTAATTGGATTTTAAGCTGGATTAAACAGTACTCAGACTCGAATGTTAATTCTTGCTTCGTGTCATTCCGTAAAAGGGCGCCGACGATAATCTGTAACTTGACGCGCGAGAGAATTGGGATTGAAATTATCATTGGGAACAGAATTAGGTATAACCATTATGATTCCTCAGAATAAGCAACATGCGAAGGTTTCACTGTCGCTTCCTCTAGAAAAGTGGAAGTGGAACGAGTAGAGACGACATTGCTTGTCGAGTAAAAACGATCAACTGAAGACCGTATGGTTCACGAAAGTAAGCTCATGATGAGACTAACAGGTTTCGTTCAATCGTAATCAATTGGGTGACACTCGACGCTGTTTGAAACTATCACCAGTGAGGTTGGTAAGTGAGCAGAGAAAAAGGGCTGCCTACTTGAGGAATGCGATTGACCGAAGGCAGTCAAAGTTATTTAATAAACTCTCCAGCGAGCGATCAAGATAGGTCCTTAGTGTGGATAGAGGAAGCATACAGATGGTACGTGAGCTCTGCTCTGGCCGGATGAGGTGACAGGAGGGCAGGACACGAGGCTCGTGGGTATTGTTCAAGATAGTTTAGTTTCATTTTTTGTTCAATTTCGACCGTTTGTTTACGTGCTCGGCAGCCACGCCCGATTGCCCCCCTTTTAGGATTCTCTACAAGAAGCGACTTGAAACGAAGGCTTCACGACACTCATCAGGCACAGAGGATTTAAATGCCTGAAGTGTTATAAGTCGAGAATCCATGTGATATCCCCTCTGATGGGTGACCTACCTAATTATAGAGTGATTTGTGGGCAGGTATTCCAATGAAGGAATCACTTCGACGAAAGGCTGCACTTGGAAAGGTTTATCTCTGCCTTTTCGTTTGTATGGCTACGAAGGCACTCCATCTTGAAGCTGTAACTCGATTGACAACTGAAGCTTTTCTCGCTTGTTTTCAAAGGTTCACGTATCGACGTGGGATTCCCACAGACATCTACACAGACTGTGGCAGCAACTCTCTCGGTGCTGCTAATTATCTGAAAGAGCTGTATCGTTGGTTTACTGCTAAGGAAACGAAACAGGATTTACTAGACTACGCCATGAATACGAAGATATCATGGCATTTTAATCCACCCCAAACTCCCCACATGGGGGGTCTTTGGGAAGCTGGTGTAAAATCAGTAAAACGACACCTGCGTCTTATAGCTGGTGATACACCACTCACCTACGAGGAGATCACTACATGGTTTTCCAAGATTGAAGCTATCTTGAACTCCAGGCCACTGTGTCCTCTTTCAACGAGCCCCGAGGAGGCAAACTACTTGTCCCCTGGACACTTCTTGGTAGGCGGTCCACTGGCATTACCACCAGAACCTTCAGTTCTTGATAGTAAACAAAATCTGTTGTCTTGCTGGCAATTAGTATCCAGGATGAGCCAATAATTTTGGGATAGATGGAGTGGGGAATACCTTTCCACTTTGCAGAGACGTCCTAAATGGCAGCAAATGAAGAAGAACTTGGAGATTGGTGACCTGATTCTGATAAAGGAGCCCACACCTCCGCTGCAATGGAAACTTGGCAAGATATTAAAGGTGCACCCTGGTAGCGATGGAGTAGTCCGGGTTGCAACAGTTCAAGTTGGGACTTCAGCCTTTCGTAGACATGCCAGACTGTTGGTTCCACTGCAACACCTCACTGACAATTCCTTTCCATAATTCATCCTTAAAATTTGCTGTACAATTTTGGTGGGCGGTATGTTCAAGATAGTTAAGTTTCATTTTTTGTTCAATTTCGACCGTTTGTTTACGTGCTCGGCAGCCTTTTAGGATTCTCTACAAGAAGCGACTTGAATCGAAGGCTTCACGACTCTCATCGCCGCTGTCGACGGGTTCAGTCTTGATATTTCGATCGCTCCGACCTTGTCGCTCGCTCCAGATTCTCGAAACAACCGAATTCGTCTATAAAATTCGGCCTTCCAACGCCAAACGCACTAATTTGGTCTTAACGGCGTAACGAATTTCGCCTTCGTCGAGTCCACCGACTTCCGCCTCGACATACCTGAGGGTGACCATTTCTCGGCATCAGACCGTCTGCAGACCGAAACGACCACTTCTGCACCTGCTGTTGGAACGATCCAGCAAAACTCCCACCTACCAACTTACACCGTCCCTGCACAAACTCCTGGTTGCAGCACGCGTTCGAACCTCGATCAGGCCAGACTTTTATTTTACGAATTTTTTCAGGACATTATTCCATTTTATTCCTTAAGAAGATTAGTTAGTTTCTCAAGTCCTCAATGTTCAAATTATAATTATTCTATTTAGCCGAATTATTTGTTTTTTTTTTTTCAAGTCAATTTTATCCCCGTCATTTTCTTCTATCAATTAATTTACAAGTATATGAACACGAACAAACAGGTATGGTAGTATCTTCAAATCAGTGCTTCTAAGAGTGACCTGAGAACCTGAGTAAAGCTGCAAATGAGATCAAACCCTCGATAGGTTGACTTGAGCGACTTTGATTCTCTTCATGCGCTCTGTAAAACTGATGTCCGTTTTATAGAGTACTGAGACTCACAACCTCAACGAGGACGATGCAGTGCGAGGTTAACTTCCATCGCTTTAAGGAATAGCAATAGTTCACTCAATATCAGCCTTTACTTGCCAAGGATTGCCGTAACAATCTGTATTGGTCTGTGTACTTCCAGAAGATGGGTTTTGCTGGACCATTGTTAATGGCTTCATTTTCGACAAGGTTTTGTGCGAAATACTGCTTAGTAAAGTGAAGCCCTTCCAACGCCCAAGACACATCCTATCGGCTGGTCCAGTCCTATTTATAGTGGGTGAACCTTTGCGGTCATTTGCAATAATTACTCTCATTACTCTCCTTGAATAGGAGTGGTCTCTCACCTTTTTTCCAGGAAAGAGATCAGCTTGGCAACAACAATTTCAGATTCGGTAGCTCACGGATTTATGCGCCTTAAAGACATTTAAATGTACTTAACTCAGCGTGGAGAAAACGTTGTGCATTTACAACTTTAGGGGCAGTTAACGAAATTGAACAATGACTGTCGCCTCGTGCAACGGTTATCCACTGTACAGACTGACGCGGTGATGTGCCTGTTTACGAAACTAATGCAAGTTCTATGATCAACGCTATGTGTACCAATTAGTTAGCTAGGTGTGAACCGGTTCGACTGGTTGAGGTGATAGACAGTGGCGTAGTGACTCAGAGCCAATTCCAGCAATTCCTATTAGCAACTTGTGAGGATCCTTGAAGGATTTATGCCTAAGTCTAGCGTGTTGATACTAATCAACATGAGATGGTGGGACATGGGCCCTGGGCTGTCGTTGACATGAGAAAGCACATTGATGACATTTAAAACTGAAGTTGGTAGAAACTGAAAAACTTTTCAGGGTGTTTGGTTATTTTCGGATGAACAAAAACTCTACTTTCGAGCATTCGAGGCTACTGTGATAAAAGGCATGGGGCAAGGGGGGGGGAGCGTTAAATATAGTTAGATTGGTGCCACCAAAATTCTAAGTGTGAAAGATAGAGGGGCACATTTACATCTTGAAATAACGCTTCTGTACTTTTACATCTGGAACAACCGCGGAAAGCTGTTGAGGACGGCAAGTTCAATTCCACAGTCGGAGAGAGGATATTTGGCAACGATTTCGTCCTGAGAGACAGTAGTAATTCAAGTTTCAGAGGACCGAAGGAGAAGCGATCACAAAGGCTACTTGAAGAGGTGGATGTTGGAACCCAACTACACTAAGTACACAATCCGCGTCAAATATTTGCTCGACCACTCTCCAACAGACTTGAGTGCAGCGCTAGTCGAGGACCGCGCTGTCGTTGATAAATTCATAAATGCGGTTAAAGTGATATTGAGTGAATTTCTATTCGGAAAATTAGTTGTAAAGTAGTTGAATTAGTTGAATGGAATATTATATTAGCTGTGCCTGCCAATGTGGAACACCTACACACTTGTGCCATTGCCAGTTGTTGTTTCCCCGTGTTCTGTAGAATGCCTGAACGAATCAGTGTACTTCACCAGTGTAAGCACCTACTGTACCATTCTTAACGTGTATCTGGATTACTGCAACGTGGAATAAGAGGTCCAGTGGACTTGCAGCGCCAGGTGCGAGGTGGTTGTATCGGCTAGCAGGGCTGCCAGTAGATTGTCACGCAAGAAGGTCTTCGCCCGTTGACCGTCCTACTGAGGGAGAGCAATTCATCAAACTGCTGCCATGTATATGACTATAACACTGTGATGTGGTAGCGTGAGCGTGTCTCATACTAGGCCCTTCGCTTGAGTCCCACTAGGTAACATGTGTGTCCCATTAGATGACCCCGAAGTACGTTGGACTGCGTTGGAGTTTGATAGGTTTTAAAGGCAGTGCGATAGCAAGAAGCAGCCGTTGCACACTAAGTGCCGGACTGACTGACCGACTGAAGGGAAGAGTCTTCTATTCCCACATTTTGGGGCTTCATAACTGTTTCTCCAACTCTCTTGTAACTCCGGATGGCTATGTGATAATAAAAGGGCGCCAGCTTCTGTATTAAGACCAGGATCCGCAACAGGCCCTTGCTTTTCTTTCTCTGCATGGTATTCACAGTTCAATCACTCAACCAAGCGTTGGTTCTAATGATAGTGGCGATTCCCTTCATTTACAAGCGTTGAGGAGGTTGTCGACAGTTAGAGGCGAATTTTTACACCATAGTTATCGTCCTATAGGGACGGCTGTGCCCTATGTGCACTTGGTAGCAAGATGTCCAGTGTCCACTTCTGGCCTATTTGAAATACAGGAAGGAGCTGTTGTTTGAGTTCACTCGGCCAATCTTCAATTATTAGTTGATTTAACATCAATTTATATTATTTCAGTTACTATTGATTAGATTGAAGATCAATATTTTTCATTTTTCGTTTGGCTATTTTCACTTTTGAGCTCGACCGCGTGTGATGTTTTTCTTCTTCTACGCACACTTGATTCATCGCACGCGTTTATACACTCAAGATATTTTACACTACTGTTCCACAATGACTAGTGCAATTCGAGCTAATTTTGTCGAATCTCCTCGACTTTTCAACACAATTTTCGATCACTTTCATCCAAATTCCCTAACGTACATATACTCGACTAGTTAGTACGACACCCCCCTCCCCCCGCGTTTTCCCAACATTTGCTCTGAACTTCTCAACACTACGTTCTGCAGTCGAATTTTGTATAACTTCTACAAGGTTAAATATTTTCCAACCCGTTTATTCCATTTTCCAACGATGTACTGAGGTAGTTTGGAGATGCTTTTTTGAAGTGCTGCTGACTGAGGCAAAGATTACGGCAATCGCGCCGGAGATTCAATCCACAACCCTCGACTTACGTCGAGAATTATGAATCGACTGTCTTACCACTAGACCACGATCAACCGCTTGCCTCTAATAGGAGTCAGTCAGCACATCTCCCCCCTCGTCTGTTAACCGCTGCTCCTGGAGCGGACTCTTTTAAAGAAAGAATTTACGAGAGTTGAGCGAATCCCCGGAAAATCCGATCTTTGATTCGAGAAACGAGAGGGCTACAAGGAAAGTCTTTTTTCTTTCGCATTGTAGTAGGCGCGTCGCCCACAGCGTCAGCGAATCCCGGGCCTGAGAACTCGTCTCATTATTTTCTCTCTTAATTTTTTAATTTTTCTCTCTGGGCCTCTTCTTTTTCTTGGAAAGAAGAAATTCGACCACTAGTTGGGCGCCAATTGTACTGAGGTAGTTTGGAGATGCTTTTTTGAAGTGCTGCTGACTCAGGCAAAAATTACGGCAATCGCGCCGGAGATTCGATCCACAACCCTCGACTTATGTCGAGAATTATGAATCGACTGTCTTACCACTTGACCACGATCAACCGCTTGCCTCTAATAGGAGTCAGTCAGCACAACGACATTTCCTTGATTTTTTAAAACATTGTATGTAGTCAGATTTCGGTAGAACTCCTTAACCGGTATTTTTGGTTCATTACTTCTTCGAGGCGCGAAAATAGAGTGATGAGTAGCTTTCACAGACGGGACCAAAGAGTACCAAAAGTGGTGGGGATTCCTTCAACAAACCGGAATATTGGCGTTAACGGCTTTATGATCAAACACGACTAGAAACTTACTTCATGTTCCTCTACGAGTATGCGTTTAAGTCAGTCCATCCAAAGGATGTATATGCCGCGGTACAACAGAAAATTTGATTTACCAAACATCGGTTGACTATGATGGATTTTCAAATTTGATCAAAAACAGCTTTAACCCGATTTCGATCAAACTCGCCGGATACTTTCAGGTAACTAGGATCAGTAATTCGCTGTGTACAGGTGTTCGCGTAAAAAAGGTCGAATAAGACGTAGCGCTTGTAACACCCAAAGCGGACTAAAAACGAAGTATAATGCCGCAAACGACTCCTGTCTATCTCTACCCCTTGCCAAGATATGATTATTTGAGGTTTTTTCTGAAAACTACGGTTTTTGCCATGAAAAATCACGTTCCTCCAACTTTTCCTCCACTTAAAACCACAATTTCGATTTCAACGCTTAATTTTGCGGTTGATGGCATTCTCGTTCATTTTTACTCTAGTTTTACCAATTTTCTTTTTACACCATGTTCGAAGCACTCTTTTTAGTGTATCCTTTTGTAGATGTTCAGGAAAGTTGTGTGATGCCTCGCATCAGGTATCTAGTTGTATGCATTGTGCTAGAATGATTTTTGTCCGCGTAATGAATTAAATTTATAGTTTGAGTAAAATATACAGCGTCTGTATAGGTGTGTCCTATTTACAAATAGGCGAAATCATTTGTATGGCCCAGATATTTTCCCCTGAAAAGAAGAACTTAATTTTTAGAGCAGTAGTTCTTTTTCCTTTCGCACAATGCAATTTAATCGTCTGCAAAAGGTGCCATTCTGTACTTCACATTCTTAGAATAGCGTAATGCCGTTCTATTGAGCGAAATACGTGAATAAAAAGAGCCTGCGATTATCGGAGGCTGAATCAAACTGCCGACAGCAATCAAGTTGTGCGATTGAATCGAAATGCCGAGAGCGAGGAAAAGTTGAAGGAGCTGCAGAGTGAAACAGACAAAGAAGAGGGGCTATTAATCGTCGGCTGTTCGTAAAAAGAGTTCAAGCATGAAGGGTCGGGAGTTGAAGATAGAGCGATTAATTCTGAGATAAGAGTCCGAGGAAAAGAGACCGTACGGAAGCAAAGGGAAAGAAAACTGATAGCTGCACTCAGCAAAACGTTAGCGCTGCTTGGCACGCATCGCTCAGCGTCGTGTGGTGCCTCAAACCCTTCAAATGATCCTGGGGCTTCTGGAGCGAAATGACCTCAACACCCGAGGGGAGGACGTTTCAAGGAAAGGTAGCCCCGTTATGGACAATAAATATCGACCTTTTCATAAAAGGTGGTTTTAGAGGGATCCGGAAGGACTGTGTCACATTGAGGCAGGATCCAGAAAAACTCGAGATATATCTGTGCACTATCGTTTGATTCGATGAGAAGGGTTATCACAGATTGCTTCAGTGCGCGACATTATCAGCTCAAAGGTGTCGTTGCAGGTACATTTTAATACGAATGTTGATATGTGAAGGACCAAGCTAGTGCCTAGATCCTTAGGAGGAAGTCCCTGAGCCAGACCACCGGACGAGCCAGTTCCTTACGGGAAAAGGCGACTTAAATGCACGCCTCCACTTCTTTTCTCGATCCTTCAAGTGTTACGCCTCCAAACAAGAAACCACGTGGCAAGTAGCCTACTGTGTGGCGAGTAGTTCCTACCACCGTGGGCGACGGTTGTTGGACGGTCCTTCCTGCTTTGACTTGCTTAGTAGCTTATAACCGTAAACACTAGGTTTTTACAAAAAAACGTGGCCAAAGTTGATCTCTTGCTTTGAAACTGATCACCCTTGACAGACAGTCGATTACGAATTCCTCCTAGAAAGTACGGATACCCCTAGGTAATACGATACATCCACGTGCTTAGGCACGAGATGTCTCTCCTGAGGAACTGAATAAATGACAACCTGCCCTCCACACGTCTGGGTTTGGCGGCAGCTGAATGTCCGTGCCCTCTCATACCAGCGAAATCACAACCGACATGAAGATGATTACTCATCATGAAAGGGTGTGTAGGAATTTTTGCAACAGTGTTGGGTGTTTACTCTGTCGACAGTTGCGGCAGAGAGTAGAGGAAGGTTGCTCGATTTTGTGGAAGAAGGCACACTTGTTGTTTTACATTACATCGTAGTTTTGTACAACTCTTTGGAGTTTTGTCTGAGAGTGGACTGAAACTTGAGAGCTCCACTCGGATCTGGAAAGAGGTCCTTGCGTCACTGCTCCGAGGGTTGAGAAGAGACTCCACCCCCCACAGTGAGACGATCTTGATGAAAACGTGCGGCATACCCGTTCACTCAACGAGAAGGAGGAGAAATGTTGAGTCTTCAACTAGTTTGGTTAAAGTAAAGTATAATAACGAATGATTATGTAACATATTACCAGAAGTGCGCCAGGACGTGAGGGAGGGTGCATGACAGATTTTTAACTTGAATAAATCATCTCGGTTTGGCCATGGGGCGTGTTTCCGATGCCTGAACGCTGTGAAAGCTCTTGTACGGCAAAGAGTATGGAAAGTCTAGAAGACAGGGAAGCTAGAAGACAGGGAGGGCAATGAGGCTGACGTAATAGCCGCATCACACCACCACCACCACCACCGGTTACATGAGAATCCAATACAAACCACGTCGTACGCAATACCACAGTTAGGTGTATGACAAGATAGGATTTTCCCGTGTTGCGTGTGATACAAAGAGAACATGTGTGTGTGTGTGTGGGTGTGTGTGAATTTGCAATGACGGGAGGCCGAGCTCAAGGCTGTCAAAAAAGACGTCTACAGTCAAGCTCACCGTGACTGTAAGAGTGCTAAAGGCTAATTGTTAAACGAACGGGGCGGTTTCTCAATAAGTCAGCCCACTGGTCGTCTTCTCCTCATTTTATCGGATTGTCCTGAAATCTCCAGAGGCACATCAGAAGGAGGAGAAGGCATTCTAGTGTGGGAGAAGATATAGCACAAGCTGGCTAAACCAGTGTCTGCGTACGTGTGCTCGTGTGGTGAATCCTCCAGCACGCTTATCGCTAAATCCTACATTTGCGCTTGAACGTTGTGGTAGATCGTTGAAATAATTCCCCTCTTGTTAAATTTAATGTGTTGGTTTGATCCTGGTTTCCTAGATCACCTCTGAGAAGGAAAGCCGCATGTTCGCTGAAGTAGTACCTTGGCGAAGTGGTGGAGCTTCAAGTCTAACGCTATTGAGATCACCCCTCCTGGATATCTCGGAGCCTTACTGACGAACCCTCGGCGGAACCGTAACACGGCATTGGGAGCAAGCTGACGGCCGCTAGTGAGCCTATTCGTCATCATCGACGGCTATTTCGTCCTTGTCTGCTATTGATGTTTGCCAGACGCGGGCCAATAGGCTCTTTAGGTGCTTAAACACGAGGGCACTGGGAGGCAGCCCTAACCAATACCAATCACAGAGTTTTAGCACTTGTGGGGAGCAGTGTGCTTTTATGCTTCTTGGTTCATTTCTCATGTCTTGGGCTGAAAGCGCGAGACACTGAAAACCATTGGCAAGCCCTTTCCCCGCACACGAACTCAAGCCGTTTGTAGAGGAGAATGGTGATGTCTAGGGTCCCCACGTTTCACCAACGCATGTCCCCAAAAAAAAGTATATATAAGATGAGAACTGCGTTTTTTTTGCGTGGTCTTTCCAGTTGCTTTTCTTAGTGTTGGGGTACAGCTGGCTCAACTCGTGTGTCGTACGGTCAGCCCTCAGTTTATACCAGTTTTGTACGAAATAGGAGGGAAATGAAAGCGAGTAGTCGATTTAAATTACGTACATCCGAAGTACTGTAGTCCAAGGGTTAGAGCTTGGTACGCGCCGGCTTGACTGGTTCGAAGTCGACAGCAATTGAAGAAAAAGGAAGAATCGCGAAAGAAAATTGACCGGAAAACCGTTTCCATTTCCGGATTCAGGTGGACAATAAAGAGCTACAACCTCAGAGAATTAGACCGAATTCGGCGGACAAGGAGGCGGATGCAGAGCAGTGACTCGTCTAATGGCTCAAACCACTCAGACCGCAATGCTCGAGCCCACTTTACAACCAACTGACCCTTCGCTCAGCCCCATTCCTCCTTTCACGGACCTTATTTTTGCAAGCAAAATGCCTCCGCCGCTTGCTACCTTTTTCTTCTTCCGACAACTCTTTCTGTTTAGAAGACGGTTAGTGAAAATAATGAGATAATAACCAGTCATTGGATACGCGTTCTGTCCTTTTCGTCCTTTTATTGCAAATATAATAGGAATATCTAGTTCGTGATGGAACTTTTCATGTAAGCAGACCGGTACATCTAAGAGAATAAATCCAGACATGTTCAGTAAATACATGGTGTCTTTAGCTTTGTGGCCATGAATGATGAGGATGAGAGAACGCTACCGAGAAAATAGATTTCTGAGACGACAAGTTAGTTTTGTCATCTCGATCGTAGCGAGTTTATCCTTTTCTAACAATAACAATGTACCACTACACCAGAAAACACCCGTGGTGATAGCCACCTCACATTATTCCATTGTCCTCAACATAACTGTTAAATCTGTCATTCGTCTTGGCTATACGATTCGCATGCAAACATCGTTTCGTTTTGCTGTTGAGTCATCTGTCAATGGCCCAGGGTTCTGGACGCGATGGCAGAAGCTGTGGGCAAACACTACTTTTCCTTGGGACTTCCTGTAGTATATTTTTAAGACATTTGGGTTGCTTATGCCCTACTACTCCACAGATCCCACGGACAACACAGTCGTCCTTTGGACTGACTCAGTAGAATTCACAGATGAGGGTTCCTGAGATTTCACGAGCTGAGCCCTAGCTATTGCATCTTGCAAAGACATGAGCCGTGATGCGGTTGCCAAAATTTTGCTGGCATTTCGATCTCGTCGGCCAAGTAGGAATACTTACAATGCTAGACTTGATGCTATTAGGAGCCGAGGAACAGTCCAAGCGCTTAATTTCGGGGGCAAACTGTGAGACTGTTCTATGTGGCTGTTGCTATCTACTTTTCAGTTCGTATTGTCATCTCAGCGACGAGCGATTCCGACCAAAAGGACAACGAGAGGAATAGAAAGGTAATTGGAGTTCATTCGATCGTGTGCAAGAACCGCTGTTAGCACAAATTGCAGAGCAGCACCTCGAAGAGCGTTGCCAGCTTTGACCTTTCTTCTTCAAGGACCACTCACTGACATTCGCTACCATGTCGAAATCCACGAGATAATCCTCCCAGAGAGTATCACCATCAGAGTTGATTAATTTACATCCCATTTGAGGCTCAATCCTGGTGATAAACAAGTCGTTTACGGTTTGGCTGGAAGCGTCGAGGTTATTTGCTGGCGACGTACACTATCTGATGGTACGCCTGTCTTAGCCTGAGTTCACCTGCTCATAGTGTAACCAATCCTTCCTGAATTGTCGCCAACCTTAGAAGAATGACAAGCGACGTAACGACTGCACATAGTGGAGTCTGGTTCCTAAAAGTCTTTTATTTATGTAAGAGACATTGTTCGACGCAAATAGTCGAAGTGGTCCGAGTCTTTGACCTCAGACTTCCCCGCGTCATTGTCTCCGACCGCCTAATTGTCTCCAACCAACCACCTTTCTCCCTATTTGCACCACCCTAGCGTGCCTTCCTCCCTCTTGCACCACCTCAGTGTGCCTTTTCTCCCTACTTGCACCACCCCTGCGTGCCTTTCCCCCTATTTGCAATACCCAAGTGTGCCTTCCCTACTCACCTCCCCCTAGTATGCATTTCGCCATCTCCCACCTTAGTGACCCACTCCTTAAACCTCGTTATGCCTGTGCTGTCCTACTCTCCTTTCGTTCTCCTTGCACCACCTCCTGTGCTTCCTCATGAGATCACTCATTCATCCTCATATTTGCACCTCCAGGTCTCTGTTGTCCTGCTCATTTCACTACCACATCATTGTCTCACACTCATCACCTCATCTCTCTGTGCTCTGGCCCATCAGGTAGCCCAGCCTTGCCATGCCCTCCAGCTCAGCCCTCATGAGCGCTGGCCTCCTCACTCACGTTCATTACCACACACCACTGTAACCCCTCTTCAAGGGTTATCCTGCTGCCGCAGCGCGGGGGAGTATGTTCGACGCAAATAGTCGAAGTGGTCCGAGTCTTTGACCTCGGACTTCCCCGCGTCATTGTCTCCGACCGCCTAATTGTCTCCAACCATTTCAATACCTGCCCATCACCTACGGGAATCCCTTAGCTGTGGGCCCTCAGCCTCCTTTTCTAGGTTTTTCCCTTTCTTTATTTCTTTCTCCCAATTTCATTTTCCTATCGATGACAGAGCTCTTCCAAAATCATTCTGCTTCCAACTAACACCCCAGTAACTTCTTACTCTCTCATACGGTTATCCACGCCAGTTCACGCGTTCCGAGTACTGCCCTTCTGTCGCCAATTTGTACTCCATCTAACATCAATTTTAATTCAACTCAATTCCGCACGCACGTATAATACAGTCCTCCTCACACTCACCGAGTTTCAGTTTTGTTGCGATCCTCAGCTCCCCCATTCTTGCACCCAACAGACATCGTTACAATAAGTCCACGTGTGGACCAGTGACTAAGGGACTCCGTGTGCCGGTATTTTCTGCAAGAATCTTGGGAAAGCCGTATCTCGTACGTTGGTCGTGTGATGAAGCGTATGGGGTCCCTCACATCTACAGTCAGTGCCTTTCCAGACAGCCTGATGAGTTCCTCTATTATATTCTCTCACTGTTCTTAATTAGTGGCAGAGATGCCCCACACTGAGAAAGTGGCTCTGTAGAATCAAGCTGGATGGTCTGCCCTCTCATTTCCAGTTTATGGCCAGGAATCCTGTAGGAATTAACTCGACCAGAGTTAGCTAATGAATTGAGCCGCATCCTCCACTCTCTTGCCAGTATTTACGTTGTGTTTCAGCGCGTTAGAAGACGCTCGACCATCAGTCATTATGTTGACCGTTTTCCAAACGAAGTAATTGGGCCAAGTCCACCAGTTGGAGTACGGTCACTCAACGTGCGTCTTGCAATGAAAATTTCCGATAGTTGTTGCGATGTCAAAATTGCTAACAAATGAAGTCAAATGCTAGTTAACCCAGTGAGAGGTAATTCTTCACCAACGCAACTGATTGGGAAGCGTAAATTTTTTGAGCGTACATACAAATAACGAAGATTCCACTTTTTCAGCCCTATAGCGATAGTTTCACCTCGTAGGGTAGTGTGCTGAGGGAAACCCGTGTTCGTTGGGCCCAGGGTATTACGGAAGTTGTGGATATTTAAGGGCTGGACGTTTAAAGTAAAATTCCGTTAAGCGCTCAGATCCCGGAGGAACAGATTGATGCCCGGCTTCGAGGGGATTCATTTTCCAAAGCTAAGTCCACCGTCATTGATAAATACTGTTGGAAAGAGAAATAACAAGTTAAATGTCGTCTGCCTTTATTCTTTTCCAACTACTGAAACTGAGGGCGTCTAGCGCTATAAGAATGTAGCGGATAAGTAATGCCCTCTCATCTATTTCGAAGGTTCCTCAATTTGCTTTCCAAACCCTTTTACTCGTTTCACTCCGTCTTTTTCTCGAACCCGCTCACTTTCTCACCCCCGTCACACTCCAATACTTCCCCCCTTCGCAGCCTCCACACAATTCTACTCTCATCGACGAATGGGCGCAGACTTGAGGTTACCTCGACCTCCAGACCAGCGACCTCCCTTTCTACGCCGTAGTCTTCAACGGATTAATAATAGCACTGCCAGTAAAACGGACTTGGAACTGGAATTTTCAATTAGAAAGAGATGTTCTCGATTCTCGAATGAATCCTTCCCATCCTCGCTCGGCGGAAGGTTATAGATAGACCTTCCGAATACAACTTCTCCGGATGAATGCTGACGGTTATGAATTGGTTTCTCTGACCTAAACGCCCTGCCATCTCTTTCGCCTATCAAATTGAAGTCTCCTATTCGCTCCGATTGATCGCCTGTCTGACGTTACCCACCTGCTCCCTCTTCAATATTCCTCTGTACGATTTCCGATAGAACGAGTTCAATATCCGTGTGTATCTGCCCTCTCCCCATACCTCGAACACCCCCAGTCTATTACGACATCCCTTCAACTGCCTCGCACATCCTCTTTCTTCTCTGCAACTTCACTAATTTCTCCGTGCGTTCCCTCAGCTGACGAGTATCAATATCATATAAACAGTTCAATTCTTTAGCTTCACTCTGAAGATTGTATATTTATTGTTCAAACCCAAAGGTAAACCAAGGATCGTGCACTAGACAAGTCTTCCTGCGGGTGTTAATATTTTTAGGCCTATGGAGCATTTCAGTGTGCAGTGTGCTCCCCGTTTGTCCTCGTGACGACTGACTTCTCAAGGGCCTCCGATACATTCCCCCACTCAACCCTTCCATGTGTCCTGGAATGGAGTTACGCGGTGTTCTCAGCTCTCGGTTGGAGTGGGTCCGTCGTGTGCGAGCTGTGTTGCACCCTTCGTCCCCTCGTCTAGTGTCACACAGGGCTCTCACCTTGGTCCCCTTCTTTTCACTTTCGTCATCAATTGCGTTCGCACAGCTTTGCCCTTAATTTATGCTGACGACGCGTTCGTCCATATTCAAGCGGGTTGTGCCGTTCTTCAGAACAGCCTCGTCCCTCGCAAACTGATCTATCAGAGAGCTAGTCACTCGCTCAACAACGCGAATTCTGCAGCAACGTCCTTCCATCGATCCATCACCATTACTCCATGAGCAGCTCACCACTCATACATCACTCTTGAGGTCCTAGGAATGTCAGTGGACACCCAAATTTCCTTCAATAACCGTATTATCAAGGTTTTCACTCGTGCAATGCATTGCCTCGCCGCCCTGACGGCCCAGTCCTCGAAAACAGGTGGTATTATGGATGTCTCATCATATGAGTATTAGTGAAGGCATGGAGCTATGACTCCCAACGCCTCCTGGCCACCGCATCATTTCAGTGTCTCTTGACACTGCAGGCTTAGTGCTTCCTACCTTCTGGCTCAGATTGACCTGCATTTTCTCCACCTAAACTTCCTTCTCCCCAACAAAATATATGGCCCTCCGCCTACTCAGCCGTCTGCCTTGCACTGCTAACCTGTTGCCTTTTTCTCTGCGTTCTCAACTATTGTGCTTTTTTCTGCACCCTCCTTATTGAATTTCCTCATACTCCACTGATGAGCTGTTTAGTTATTATTTATTAGTTTATTCTTTAAAATCGTACTCAGATCCTTCACTCCCTTGATCTAAGAAGTTGTCTATCATTCCTATAACCGATCGTTGAATGGATGTAGAACCCGAACTGCAGAGATCCCAAGAACGTGACACGCTGGTGAAACGATTTTGGTCAAAGTTAACGGCATTCTCGCAGCCAACTGATTTAGTTTGTTCCGCTTAAGCGTTTTCACAGGAATGCCGTAGTACAGTTCTGGTCAGGATTTTGGTCTTGGCGTGACTTCTATATACTATCCATTGTCTTCATAAAACACGATAGTATGCCTTTACATTGGATACTCTGATAGAGCCGTGAGCAGCGTTTTCACGTATTCTCATCCAATTTGTTGTTTCGCTTTTTAGCTGGGCGTCACGTTTGATTTATTGTTTATAGGTCGTCAAGTATTAGAACATAAAGTGACTGGAACAAAAAGGCCAGGCAGCCATAAACCCGCGTCATAAATTGCTTCTTTCAATCTCACGTAGGAAATCCATTGTGTCAGAACCAATACGTAGGCTGTTTCCAATTTAGATTGAAGTGGCATAAGCCCGTCGTATTTTTACCGCTCGGCCCTTGTGCGGATTGTGACTCAGTAAGTCGTATTTCAACGGGATCCTATTGAGGTCGACCAAGAGCCGTAGATAGATCCGAAGGGATCTTTTTCCTACCCCTCACCTACCTCGCCCTGCAGGAGAAGCCGGTGATTGACGTTGATGCTGAGCCTCAAAAGACCCTCTCCCCTTGCCCCTTGCCAGCCCTTCCACGCTATTCCCTCCATCGCCAACCAGAGATATGGCAGTCAGTTCCAGAGTCGAAACCGATCAGCGCTCCACATTAAGTCTCCGGAACAGTCCGGAATTTTACAACTAGCCGTCACAACGGGCGAGCGGAGGTGAGACGGATCGAAAGTGAAACGTAAATTAATGATCTGATTTGAGTGGTCCTCCGGAGCTGGGACCTGTGTGTGCCTAAGTGGAAAGCCACGTGCGCTAATAAACAGTTTCGCTATAGCAATTTAGAGGCGGGATCGCCCCGCGCTTGTTGCCAAGTTAGATCCCCGAACGACAATGGCCTTGATTGTTCCCCTCCATCTCATAATATAAACGCTAAATGGCAACTTTACCGTATTATGGATTCAATTAACTCGCGTTGGTTTGAAAGCTCGTGTCGAATGACTAATTGAGAGTAATTCCATGTTCTCTATTCAATTGCTTTTGGTAGTCCTCTTAATTGTATTCACTCTGTTGTCTAAAACGAAAATGTAACTTCAACAGAGAAATGCCACGTTCATGTTTTAAAGGGTCTTTCGACGTTAAAAAGTAATCAGAATCCGTGATGTTGTAGCTCAACCTAAAACTTTCATTTAATTGAAGAAAGTTGACGAACGACTGAGCCACAGAAAACGAGCATTTCTGCTGAATGTATATTTAAATCGTGAATATACGGCACAGTGCTTTGTCTAAGTTCTTGGCCACAATCAGTCTAAAACGGCATTTCATCGGAATTACGCCGCGTGTTTGGAATCGTTTTTCTGGTATTTTTCGATGCTGAGTCCAGGACTCGCAGGACAGTTCGACGAAAGCTATCGTTTCTCCCTGGCCAGCTTTCACTCTCCTTCACTACCCCCCGTCGCACTCCAACCACCCGTCAGTCACGTCATGCAAATTGACTACCGTCGCCTAGAAAATGTCAATTTTCGTTCTTGTTGTTGTCAGGTCATGTTTATTATGGATTGCTAGTAGTTTTCGATGCTGACTCGAATGGGGTGCACAAGCTCTCAGCCAAGCAGCCAATCCTGCTGTGCAAGAGAATTGTAAACTGTTGTGTAATAATTTGAAGCGTTTCTAGGCTTCGACCCATACACCATCCGTTACATGTTATCTTAATGTCTCATAATTTTAAACATGAAATACTTTGCGCTGCTACGAAGCAATTATGCAGGACTTTATCGTTATGAAGACCTGCCCCCTAGTAACAGCTCACCTTACTTGGGGGAAACGTTTGTGAAAGGAGGTTCACACATATGATGCTCAGCTCCATTTACTAGTTAGTCATCGATTACCCTTTGTCAAAGTGTTCTCCCACCATGTTCTGGATAACAAATCGTGGAAAACGCTAAAAGGAGAAACCAAGATCAATTAGGTTGAGAAATCTGTAATTGAAAGAAACCTTGATTTTTTTATTGTGTACGGAATGAGCATCTCTCGAGTGAACTGTTCTGGTGATATTTCGTACCAGGACGTGTATCCAAACGTCCTGATGAGAGTCCTGCTTTGTTTAACTATGAGCTTTGCACAGGTAAATCAGTTACTGTTTGGATCTCTGATACTGCTTCGTTGAGGCTTTTGCTATGACGGCGTGATCATTTTTACTTTCCGCTACCCGAAGGGAAGGAAAGTATAGTAATCGGCCCAAAAAAAATTTGGGTTTTCTTCAGATCTTTACGTTTCAGACCCTACTGAGTCTAAAAAACCTAATTTCGCTGATCCGATTGAGCTGGTTCTTTTTTTGTTTTGTTCTTTATTTTTTGTAGACACCAAAATAAGGTTATGGACGATTTCGGCCGATGGGAAGGGGGGGGGTGGTGGACAAAAAGTACCAAAAACTAGGGTTTTTCGCATTTTTCTCGAAAACGGCTCTAACGATTTTGATTAAACTTTCAAATTATCTTTTCCTAATCAATACCTAACTTTTCTTCTCCATACATATCTCCATGAAAATACGGTGAACGGAGATATAGGCCTATGAAGCAAAAATAGGATTTTTAACCTTTTTGGCAAAATGGCTTCAGCGATTTTCACCAAACTCACAGGATGTTTTCAAATAGTTAATACATACATATTCTTTTCAATAAATGTTGCTCTGACAGTCCATAGAACAGAGATAAAAATCAAAATGTGTCGAAAATAACGTTTTTTCGAACATTTTCGTAAATTCCAGGGTAACTTTTTCACCAGATGTGATTAATCCTAATGGAGTGTCTTTTAGTTACCCATACTCACATTTCATTTCCTACAATTATTTCTGTATATATATGTTGAACGGAGATATAAGCCAAGTTAACTCAGAAAAGGAGATTTGTCGAATATTATTTTATCGGTATTCCGATTTTCTCAAAAACGGCTCTAACGATTTCGATCAAACTTTCGGAGTACTCTCAGCTAACTAGTCCCTACACTTTGTTCTCCATAAATGTTCCTGTTAAAATGCGTCGAACGAAGATATAGCGCCCGCCTATGTAGGTGGTGTTCGAACTTAAAGGGGTGGCGGAAAGTTGTGTGTTGCTACGCACCAGATATTTAGTTTTAGCCCTGACCGCGTGGTCACTCCAACTTCAGTCGTGTCACAACAACCTGTCTCTTCTATTGAATACCTAAAGTATTTGATAGCACAAATAATGGATAGAAACAACGGATAGGACAATCACAACTGATGGAGAGAGCCGTTACGATTTGTGTCCGAAACTGATAAGACGAATTACATTTTACGCTACCTGAGACCCTACGAATAACAATGCACTAAATTTCATGGTAGAGACATCTAGATACTTCCCGTGAAATTGATGAACTCTTGGAAGGTTGGGCGCTCCAATCAAATCGCCGAAGGAGGCGAATTGCCGAGATCCTGGCCCCAAAGTCATTCGAAGGGCCAACTGTTGTAACAACCGGAATAATAGCGTTTTGAAGATTTTATTAGCTCCACTAACTGCTTCAGAATGAAACAGTAAAACTCCACTCACTCGAATTTCACCCCGGGGATCAGGAAAAGGAGGTGGAGGAAACGAGGTACTTGGAAACGGAGATGGCTGAGTGGATCCAGAGGGTTGGTATTACCATTCGCAGCGCATAAAAAGGGGCGAAGGCAGGATTTTGGTGTGGGGAGGTGTAGAGAGTGTACGCGACTTTTTTTTACAAGTAGGTGATTGTGATGGCGCGTCTGGAACTTATGCACTTGGGTGTTTTGTTTTCCCTTCTAGAAGCCAGATCCTCAGCAGCGGCGGTTCGTTCTTCAGGAATCCCATTCGTTGGGTCGCGAGAGAAGCGAAAACACTATCACAAGCTTTTCTCCTGGTATTGATTTCTCAACGTTATCGACTTTACCATCCTGTTCGTCATTGATACTGCCAATAATTGATTTGCTTTGCTTCAAATTTCACTTTTCGATCTTTTGGAACTAAACAGGGTTTATTAACTGCGCCTGCCTTTTTACTGGGGAAGAATCGACAATGCACCTGGCGAAAGACATCCATTTCATTCCCAAGAGTGGGAGTGGGATTAGAGAATGCTGCAACTCGACCTTTCTGCAGCCAGGGAATCAGCATTGAAACAAAGAACGCCATACGTTGGCAACGTTCATGGAGTCTCACCCTTTCTTCCTTACACTCGCTCGCTTTCAATTACCGCCTGTTCAACATTATTTGAATTTTGTACCGCTCAGATTCATTATTTTTTTCACGGATTTTTGTAAACCTACCTGAGGGCCGAAGTTGCTGGACGATATCTCCTTGGCGTTTTAGTCACTTACTCGTCACTAATGCCTTTTGGAGGTCGAGAACAAGATTTGAACACGCCTTTCACGATACAACTAGTGATACTCTGGTACCAATAGTGCTAGTTGATTAGGTGTTGGCGCGTTCCTGATCTCTACAACTCCGCACGAGGAGCCTCTTAACCAGAGACCTTTTCTTTCTGGCATTTGACGATCAGTGTCTTCACGACCTTGACCGCCACTTTGGTGGACGTGTGATAAGGACAGCGATAGCGTTACACTCCACTCCCTTCGAATCTGCATAAATGTGAATAATGAAAATTGCGGTTCACTTCTTATGCGGTACTCTTGCATTCAGGAATATCCCCCCCCCCATATGTACCTCAATCCGTTTGACATGCAGGTGGGAGCAGTGGGACGTAAATTGCCCGTCACTAATTAGTGTTTAGAACTTGAACAATAAGTAATATTTTCAATTACTAGTGCGCGAGTGTTGTCATCGGAACATTTGGTGCTCTCTCGGTCGACCTCTGAGTGATCGCGCTCTTGTCGCTACAAGCTCTCCGCTCCGACCTCGATGAAGCCCGTTCCTGAACCCGCCAGTCTGTCTTTCGCCGAAACCCATGAAAAAAAAAAAATTCTAATATTTGCAAACTGGGTCCTCAATATCCTCCATCACTCCTTCTCTCTCCATTGGAACCCGTCATCGGACAGACATTATCAGCAGTCCTACTAAAGGTCTTCTACTTCTCAGAAAGCTTGATCATCCAGCAGTCTCGGAGATCCCCGACGTCGTCACACACGTCTTTCATCTGCCAACTTCTCTCCGTCTGTCCATTTCGCCACCACGAACGTCGTTTTTGGCAGAACGTTCCCTTTATTTTATCCTAAATTAATTTCTAAATACTAATCCACTTGTTCAAACTGTTTTCGTTAATATAATTCTATTATTTTGTCTGAGTAGGGAAAATAGGTTTCATTTTGGTTTATTATTCATTCTGAATGATAACCCTATGTTTTCGGTCACGAAAAAATGTTTACAACCCCCCCTCAAAATTTACTACTTTACGTTTCAAGACTTGGAGATTCAAAATCTGCAATGTCCGTCCCCCGTCCCCCGTCCGCCGACCGGGCCGTTTTGTGCCTTTAACGTGGTCTAAAAAATTCGTTCTTCCGCACAAAAATCCCATTTGGTATCTAGTTGTGCCCGCCATCTCGGCAATCCGATCGGACGAAGCACATGGTTGTTATGGACAAAAAATGGTCATAAAAAAAACGAAACGCAGTATAATCGCAAATAAGCCGTGTTTCGTATCATTTTCATGGTATTTTTACATCCAGGGTTGAATGGAATGAGTATCAGACGTGTACAACTACGTATAGGGAAATTACAGTAACTATTAGAGTCAACTAATTGAAAGAACTCGCGGGAACTACAGCGGAAGTAAACGTTTCGTCGTTAGTACTCCCTCCCGTCTCATTAAAACCACCGGGGGGTTCGCCTCGCAACGCTGCCTGCTCGAGTCGCAACGTCGTGTCCCCGTCCCATTCCCATTGTAGTCAGGTCATGTTTCGTATGCTTTACTAGTATTTTTCGTTACTGAATCGAATGGAATGCGTTTCCGAGCAGTAATACTAGGTCAAGAAGCTGTTCATGAGAATAATAAACCATTGTGTAATAATTTTCGGGGTCTTTCTTTTTGTGTGTTTCAACCTTTTTTCAAGCTTAGTACAACCAATCAAGAGAACGATGAGGGAATATGCCAGGAGAACGCATCATACTGCCTGGAACGCCTTGGGAGTGAGGCACTTAACATGTTTTATCTCAGGACCAACACACGAGATAAGGCTTTTAGTGCCGGAGAGGATGGACGTAAGGCAAGTAATGTCAATCATCATGGGACACTGCAATATGAACAAACACATGTATGCTAAGGATACAAGGGAAACCCTTCGGGTGCCGGTGATATGGTACAGATGAAAAGACTCCCTACTGCATGCTAGCCCAGCGCCAGGAACATGAGTGGGAGCGTTTATTTGCCTTTGGCACAGCTTCCTCGAAGATAAACGTCAAAGAAGGCTCAAGCAGTAAATACCTGGCATTTCGTAGGAAGCTAGCCGTGGACCTGTAGGATATTATGACTTGCTTGATAAGACTTTAGACAGCGGTGCTCATCCCAAATAAGAGACAGAATTCAATAATAATAATAATAATAATAATAATAATAAACTGCAGGTGTATCCAACAAGATGAAGAACAGAGACGATCAGGCATACAAGGCATTATAAACACAAATTCGAGCTGCGTCTCGCCGGGCAAGGGAGGGATGATTTCAATCTCCATAAGAAGGTCAGGGAATTGACCTCTACCAGCAGGAGGAATCATGCTTCAGTTGTGTTGGATGAGAGTGGGGCAGTTGCCGTTTCCAGTGAGGAAAAATGCCGAGTTTGGGAGGAGTACATCGACGAACTGTTCGGGACGTATACGAACTGTCGAGTCGAGAAGAGGACGAGGGACCACCCATTCTCGAGGACGAGGTTCTTAGAGCAATCAGTACTGCCAAGACAGGTAAAGCTGTTCGTCCAGACGAAGTGAGCATGGAAATGTTTAAACTGATGGATAATGAAAGTATCTCCAAGCTAACAGTGCTGTCTAACTGGATTTATGACAGCGGACGGATTCCAGTGGAGTGGTTAAACTCAATCTTCATTGCCCTGCCTAAGAAGGCTAATGCACGCAGGTGTTGTGATCACAGGACCATCAGCCTAATGAGTCACGCCCTCAAGATTTTATTGCGTGTGCTTCACTACCGGTTGTGGAGGAAAGTTGAGGCCGAGATTGGCGATACACAGTTTGGTTTCCGCGGTGCATTTGGAACAAGGGAAGCTTTATTTGCCCTGCAGGTTATCGTCCAAAAGTGTCTCGACCAGCAATGCTCTGTGTATGCCTGTTTTGTGGATTTTGAGAGGGCATTTGATAGTGTGCGGCATGAGAAGCTTGTTCGTGTTCTGCAGGTATTTAAAGAAGCCCTAGACGACTGTGATATAGGGGTCCAAGTTAATGGTTTACCTGTTTCGAATTTGAGATACGCAGATGACACGGTAATGCTGGCTCACACTGAATCGGAGCTCCAGGTCCTCTTGGACAAAGTTGCAATGTCTTGCAGGAACTATGGCCTGAACATCAACATTGCCAAAACTAAAGCGAAGGTCATATCGAAGAAGGGCAACGATGGTGTGAGGTTGGTTGTTGACGGGCGAGTAATCGAGCAGGTGTCGAGATTCATGTACCTAGGCCAGTGGGTTTCGGAGACTTGGTCGTTGCGGTGTCGGATCGAGGTAGCACGATCAGCATTCAACAACATGCGAAGCGGTTTGTGCCGCCAGGATTGAGTTTTCCTCTACGCTGGCGAGTTGTAAAATGCTATATATGGTCCATACTCCTCTACGGCGTGGATACCTGGACGTTAAAAGCCAAGGATATGAACCGGCTGGAGGCTTTCGAAATGTGGCTGATCCGGCGCATGCTGAGGATCCCGTGGACTGCCAGGCTCCGGAACGCCTACGTTGTGCAGGAAAACTCTCTGACACGTGAGCTGTTGATAACCATAAAGAAACGAAAAGTTGCATACTTGGGGCACGTTATGCGGGGTCCTAAGTATAGCCTATTGCAGACGATTATGATGGGAAAGATCAGCGGACGTCTGGGAGTAGGTAGAAAGCGAGCATCTTGGTTGTCTAACATTCGCAGCTGGACAGGAATAAACCGAGCGGCCGATCTTTTCATTTGGCGCAAGATCGCGAATGGTTTGCAGAAATGATCACCAACCTTCAGTGATGGAGATGGCACTACAAGAAGAAGAAGTATCCAACAAGGTCGCCAACAACTCTGTCCTCGTCCATCGCAGATGCTCGCTGCTAGCTCACACATTGGAACAAAGCAGATGAAGAGGAAGTGGTGCTTTCTTGAATAAGTCCCTACAAGAAGGGGGTTCTATGTCCCTCCATGCCGTTCCAGGGAACGGCCGTGATCGGTTGTGTGTGAGTCTTGTGCGCAACGGTTTGATGAAAAACTAACCTAACTGCTGATACAAATCGGTTTTCTTCGATAGAAGTCACCAAGCGAGTCCTCATTAGGTAGTTCGAATATTTTCCCAGTCATGTGAATCAACAAATTCATACGTCGTTCATCCATTCAGTTTGGTTTCCTCTCGTGAACGGTGGCACCACTTCGCAACTTTTTGAAAGTACTGCTTTCGAACACTTCTAAACGGCCATCATTTTCATTGCTCCTTAGCGTTCAGGTGAAACATTGAACAAGAGTATAGTTGAATCTGAGAACCGTGAGATACTTCAGTGATGTACGGTCCTGTCAAGCGGGTAGGCTCTCACAGCTCATAACGGGGCTTTAAGGGATTGAGAGTAGGAGGAATTAACCTGTAAAGAGGTGGCCTCTGCGCGTAAAGAATGAGGTGGCACTGCGGGAAGGTAGTGAAGCCTCTTGCCCTCTAAGATAATCTCAGACCATAACAACCACGTTCTGCACTGGAAATGAGTTCGGTTACCTTCTAAGCCACACGGGCTAGTCGAATGCAACTGTCTGTTGCTTGCGTGACCTGGAATTAGAAACGGCTCTGCATTGGTCTGGCCATTAAGTCTAGCCAGTTTAATCCCCCCCCCTTCCACATCAACCTTTCGAATGGAGCCCATTAAGCGAATCTAGAAACTTCGTGATAGACTGAAAAACATTATGCTGGACTTTTGGTGAGATCATCAAGTTGAGTGCTTGTGGATAATTGAAGACAGACGAAAAGAGGCTGGAAGCTGCACTTGGGAGTCGCCGGTGAAGTCAACGTCTGCTTTCGTTGTCTCGTTCTCATTTCTCATTCTAATCCCAACTACTTCGAATCAAGGGGCCTACAACTTTCTGAGGATGAATGGAGCTTCTAATCAACAACATTTTAATCTCTCAACTCGCTCGCTCTTGATTCGATTTAGGGAAGAGCTGTTCTTTCAAACGCTATGAAAGTTTCCAAAAGATAGCTGTTGGCAAGGGGCATTGCTTTGAATGATAAACGCCTTTCTCACGCCAGAGCACGAGTTTTGCTCGTTGATGTCATCACGAGTTTTCGAGCGGCAACAAGCCGCGTGAGAACAAAAGTGGTGGTTTTACGAAGGAATCCAATTAATTATGTTTGGGGAGTAATGAAGCGGATGGCGAGGATAAGTCGTTGGAATAATTTAGGAAAAGGAAGCCTGGTTAACACCGCTCTCCCGCTGAGGCGTTATGTTCAAGGGTCGTCAGGAAAACAGCTGTAATCCTTCGTTGGCCTTCAACGTGGGCGCCACGGTTGTTTGTTCGTAACGCAAAACGGCATCTCTCCGTTAACTCGGGGTTTTCTAGATTGACGTATCTTTTGAGGGGCGCGACACACTTTCTTGAGCCTACCACGTTCTAAACTGAGTAAACGCTGTTACTCTTGAACACCCAAAACAGATTCGACTCGCGAAATTCATAGTGTAAACCTGGCCGAACTAAATTTTATATAACGCTCCAATCTGCTCAACTTGACAAACAGAAACCACACTTCTGTTGGTTTTCGTTCAAATACATTCCGCGCTTGATTTCCCCGTATTTATTCGGTAATGCGGTGACCATGTAAAAGTTTATTTGCCCCCCCCATTCACACCATCCCATACGGATAGTTGCAGTTCTCAATAATCCTGACTGGCACCGGCGAATGACACCGATGGACTAGATGACAATTACATCGCATCTTGGGCTCCTCTTGTTCACCTCTCTCATAAACTCCGTTCACCTATCCTAACTAGCGTTATTCCACATCGCCGGTCGTCCTTATGACCTCAAGCTCTTTGTCGCGACTCATCGACTTAGGGCCGTTTTCACCAAAACAGCACTAGACGCGACCCAACTGATCAGGGCTAGATAAGTAAATCAAGGCTAGCCATTTCCGTGCCCACCACGCCTAGATCACTGTGCGATGCGGTTAGCAAAGACGTGATTGCGCTGCGATTATCCAGAAGGCAGTGAACTAATGAGGTTACAGTAAAGTAAGGAAATTGGGCATCTGTTTGACATCCCGTCCCGTAAACAAGTGTCATGTAAACAAGGTTTGACGGCGCCCGCTTCGTGGGTCCGGGCGGGGGCGCGCCGGCCCGGCGGCGGAATGCTGGACCGGCAGTTGGCCCCTGGGTGTTCCAGCGGGGGTTGGGCTGTGCGGGAAGGTATGTATGTTTGGCGTGTGGTTGTTGTAAGAATGAAAATAAAATGAGCGAATGATCTGGGAATGAATGATTGTATATGGGTGATAGGTGGGGTGAATGGGGGATTGGTGGGAGGAGAGATAGAGAGAAGAAGAAGATTTATTCAGTAAATACATCGACAGAAAAGAAAATATACCTGATTAAATTATTGAATAATAATAGCTTGTCTTTAGGCAAAGCCTGTGTTGACGAGCTAGAGTTGCCGACTTCTATATTTAAATTTTAACTTTTAACAACGTAAGGTTATAAACAATGTGACTGTAAATACTTATTCTAAGGAATCATTACAATACTATTACAGTTTACAGGTTTTCTATATATTAGTTACTTACTATAAATACTGTTTAAAATTAATTCTGCATTTTCTGGCCCTAGATTTATCAACCATGTAAATATTTTCCTCTTATATGCAGGGCGAGTTATCACTCCAGGAATCTTCAGTTGAGCAGGCAAGGAATTAAAAATTAAATAAATCAAGTACTGCGGACTTCTAGTAGTTAGGGTTAAATTTATTTTAGGGTTCACTACATTTTGAAGAATCTGGAAGCGGGTTTGATGGTTATGAACGTAGGGCCTCTCAACAATGTGTGGGTGTTTGTAGAAGAATAGAGCCAGTCCCTTAATGAAAAGCTGCCGGATGGTAAACACTTTGGTCTCCTGAAATAATAGATCACTCGAATATCTCCTCGGTTTATCAAGCATCACCTGGAGGGGGGGCTAGGAGGGATTCCAAACCACCCAGGGGACCGAAAACTGGATTGCGGGGCCCGTTCTCCCCCCTTCCAGCGGCCAGTGGTCCGGGGGTGGGCCCTAGCGTACCAGGGTCCTGGGGTCCTTCGGCAAGGGGGGGCAAGTCCAAACCCCCCCTAGAAGGAGGTCCCCGAAGCCGTAAGTCTGGGTGGGCTAGCAACCATTCTAGCCTTAAGGGATATTTTTCCCAAAATGGTACTGCGGGGGTGCATTGCCCGCGGCGCAAGCCGGTGCACCATGGGAAGGTCCACGAAAGGTGGATGCTCTGCTGGCATCTAGGGTGAGACGGGGAGACCCGTCGATCCCTTGTACCCATTTATGGGATCTGGCAGATATCGCAGTGGTCGTGGGTTCGCTGGAGGTAGTCCCTCTCCCAACTTCCCCTTTTCTTTTTGCCCGATGGGGTGGAGGGAGGTTAGAGCCGATGAGGCTGGTACTCCTCCACACACCCCGTATATCGGATCGTAAATGTCATGTAAAAGTAAACGGCTGCGTAGCTGTGTATCCCGTAGATGCCCAATGCTCAACAATCGATTTGACCAAATTATTGCCAGACACCAAAGTGGCCGCATTAACCTCTGCTGAAGCTGAAACTGGTGAGAAGCATACAGTGAAAATACGCGTACTACAACTTCAAGAGCTGCGGGAAAAATCCAAATTAGTTCGGGAGAATGCTTTGTGCGTGTAGGAAAAATCGGAAGCGGTACAAGAAAATGAGAACTGAGCAAGAAATTATAAAGACCGAAATTATGAGGTTACAACTTTTACAAGCAAGGAACTTTGTCGTGTTTAATAAAAGTTGTTTAATACGCTAATGTGTACTTAAAAGCGAGGCATTATTTAATATTTCCAACTTATCTGCTACTAAATCCACCCAGGTAAGCTATTTGCGTTTGGGTTTCCTAACACGGCAATATGACGTCTGGTTTTTCTAGAAACTGCTCAGCACACATTTTACGCAAACAACCGTAATACTTTTGTTCGCAACAGAATTCGAATTCATACTTCTAGAAGTCGTCGGACTTCGCTCATAGCCATCTGGGGTGCCGGGTGCGATGACGATATCACAACACATTATATTATCATCGTAGTGTAATAGCAACTGAAATAGCTGCGCACTTGTAAACAGTATCTTTGTTTATTGTCATTATTCCAAAATATACGCAAATTATTCACAATGATGGAAGCGAGTACTCGTCGGAGCACGGTAATGGCGGACAAATATCAGAATATGATAAAGAAAGATAAGAGCTAACCGGACCTAACTGCCTTACTTTTTGGGGTTAACATTTGATCAGGGCTAGAGCTCAACTCAATCTGGTGAAGGCCGTTTTGGTTTATTATTCAGTCTGAATAATAACCCTATGTTTTCAGTCACGAAAAGTTTTTACAACCCCCCCTCAAAATCTGATACTTTCAAGACATGAGGATTCCAAATCTGCAATGTCCGTCCGCCATCCTGGCCGTTTTGTGCCCTTAACGTGGTCTGAAAAATTCATTCTTTCGCACAAAAATCTCATTTGGTATCTAGTTGTGCCCGCCATTTCGGCAATATGATCGGACGAAGCCCATGGTTGTTATGGGCAAAAAATGGTTAAAAAATTAACAAAACGCAGTATAATCGCAAATAAACCGTGTGTCGTATCGTTTTCAAGGCCCACTCAACTCGCAACGCCCTTTGGACTCCTGCCAATTGCCGAGCGAGGGTTCGCTGCAAGCCCCGTCCCAATTTCCCCGACTGTTTTTGCCCGACGGGGCGGAGGAAGGTTAAGGCCACTTCCTCCGCACACCCCTCCATCGGATCATAAATGCCTACAGACGTTTACGGGCGCCTGGCGCCGGGGGAATATTTAGTTTCCGTAGTTCCATTGTAGTCAGGTCATGTTTCGTATGGTTTACTAGTATTCGATGCTGAATCGAATGGGATGGGTCTCGGAGCAGTAGTACTAGGTCAAGCTGTTCATGAGAATAATAAACCATTGTGTAATAATTTGCAGGGTTTTTGTGGCGGGTGTGGGTTAGATGCTGTTGATCGGGATCAACGCAGTTGGTGAAAACGGCACTTAGATTTGCTTCACGAAAATCAAGACGCACTCTTGTCATGGTGTCCCCTAAATTGTCTCGCTCCGTTCTAGTTTGCTCACTACAATTACTGTCATTCGAAGTTTTCGGGCTAGACGCAGTCGTTTACTTCTGAGAATAAATCATTCAATTTCATTGTACTAAACATCAAATACCTACCACCAAACAGCACCTAAGTGCAATAGAACCGTTAAAATTTCGGTTTTATTAATTTTTTAAATCACTTTTGGCCCATCGCAACCATGGGTTTCGTCCGATCGGATTGCCGAGTAGGTGGGCACAACTAAATACCAAATAGGGGTTTGTAGCGATAGGACGGATTTCGTTGATCATGTTAAATACATTAAACTGCCCGGACGGCGGACGGACATTGCAGATTTGGAATTCCCATGCCTTTAATGTAAAGAATCAAATGTTGAGAGGGAATTGTAAAAAATGTTACCCAACCGAAAACATTGGTGCAGTATTCAGAATGACCTTTGGCTGGGTCAAATGAAGTCAGTGCTTCAACCCCTTTTCCAAAAGTAAGATTTCTGCCTACGTTTGACAGATTCTCCATTTTTTTGAAGAATGGCGATATTAACCAGGGATTTGCTTGAATGCTTGGTTTCTCATCGGAGCTCTCACAAACTCTGGGAGCAATGCCCATGTCGCTCTGCTGGTGAAGGAATATGTCTAAGGATTGGGAGAGCTTTTCCCAAAATGATACCGTGAGGGTGGATGGCAAGCAGTGTTGGCCAGGTGTAGAATGACTGGGTCTCCTTGAGATGGATGCTTTTGCCGAGCAATAGGGTAATAGAAACGCCCTATCCTGGGTACAACCCATGACACATTTCGGCTGGAAATAGCCTTCTTCCACCACATCCACATTTAGCACCAATTAGGCGGAGGCAGGTGGAGGACGCTGCGGTAAATATTCCACTAACGGCACGAGGAACGTTAATATCTCAACGATACTTGCATTAGATTTCCGTACATGAACGTCTTGAAATCCCCCTGCACTGACCATAATACTTCATAATACATCTCCGTTATAAGTACAGCAAGCTTTACGTGAAATCCGCCCGTATACTTGACACGAGTATTTTCGTGATGTACTTCCCGACGCGTTACGTTGAAGGATGAAGGTATTACAGAGAAAGAGAAGACGAGGAAAAAAGCAATACAGTGAAAAAGCTACTCGTATAAAATGAGCTTGAAAAGACTCCCTCGGTGTCTTAGGCCCTTTGCGCACAGCCGTAAGCCGCACGTGCAGATTAAGTCTGAAAAAAGATCCCCAGTTTTCGAGGAGGCGGATAAAATTGAGTCACTGGCTCCAAAGCTCCGCACAAAATCCACGCGGGCCGAGCCAGCGCCGTCAAACACAGGGCTTGGAAAAGTCGCTGAATTAATGGCTTCTGAAGGTGCCCATAAATTTAGGGTCACCGGGTTCAAGGAATATAACATGCACAGAGTCTGGAGTTAAATAAAAATGACACGGGCTCCAAAACTGTAAAGGGTCGATTCGCTCGGGCTACAGCGCACTTTCATTCTTCCTGCGCCGAGAGGAAAAATAAAGAGGTCCCTGCAATATCAACGCGAAACGAGGCCCAATCAATTCGAGGGAAGGAAAACTAATTTTGTCCCTCTCGGGGAAATCCCCTCCTTTTTTTTCTTCTTTTTTTCCATTTGCGTATTTGGAGTTTATTGAGAGCGAGACATGCATTTTAGTTGGATACAACTGCGTTCCGAAACGACTGCTGTCACGAAAAGCAAATAACTCGAAGAGAAACCTAATCCGTTTCTACCATCTTCAAATTCTCCAGATAAAACGTCCGACAAATCAAGTCTGAACTGACTGAGTATCGACGTTCGAAGTTACCAACGGGAGCACGGCAGCTTCCGGGCAACGAGGCCACAATATCAGATAACTGTTGACACAGAAACGAATGAGACCTCTCAAGTTTCAAACTTTACTCAATTAACTAATAATTCTGCCTCAGTAACATTTGCGGCTCCTGCCGTTCTCACGGATGTTTGCCACTGTATCGTGAGTCAAAAAACCGCGAATCCTGCCAATATCGGACGATTCCCACCAAAATTGCATTGCATCAAATTTGTTTCTTTGATACAGGTTCGTTATGGCTGGGCGTTTCGTGCTGCAGCGATATTTATCTTCGCGCCTTTGGAGAGGTGCACTGTCTAGTGCGTTCAATTAGTGAGGGATGTCCTAGGGAATTAGCAGTATTCCGCTCACTTCCCACAATAGCACAAGTACTTCAAGGCTCTGAAGCAGAACCAGGTCGGTTCCTCTATGGTTGTGACTGTAATCGGCAGCATCCAAATGCGTCAATAGAAGTGCACTGCACATCTCTGTACACTACGCTGCTCACTGGCTTAGCATCAATCCCTGCGCACATTTGAAGCCTGGTCTCACGAATACATTTCGAGGCCTCGTTGTCGACCTAAATCCTGCTCTCGTGTCAGCTACTGTGCACGTTATGACCCTAACACGTAGCTCAAACCCCAACTCAATCTCCCTTAGATGGTCGACGCTCATTTTTGGTTTATTATTCATTCTGAATAATAACCCTATGTTTTCGGTCACGAAAAATTTTTTATAACCCCCCCTCAAAATTTGATACTTTACGTTTCAAGACATGGAGATTCCAAATTTGCAATGTCTGTCCGCCGTCCCCCATTCCCCGTCCGTCGTCCGGGCCGTTTTGTGCCTTTAACGTGGTCTAAAAAATTCGTTCTTTCGCACAAAAATCCCATTTGGTATCTAGTTGTGCCCGCCATCTCGGCAATCCGATCGGACGAAGCCCATGATTCTTAATGGCAAAAAACGGTTAAAAAAATTAACGAAACGCAGTATAATCGCAAATAAGCCGTGTTTCGTATCGTTTTCAAGGTATTTTTACATCCTCGGTCGAATGGAATGAGTATCAGACGTGCACAACTGCGTATAGGGAAATTACAGTAGTTATTAGAGTCAAATAATTGAAAGAACTCGCGGGAACTACAGCGGAAGTCAACGTTTCGTCGTTTGTAGTCCCCCCCCCCCACCCAGTCACATTAAAAAACCACCCGCTCGCTCGCTCGCCTCCCAACGACGCCGCTCAACTCCCCTTTCGACTCACAACGGGTTCGCTCGAAGCGCCCCCATTCCAATTTCCCCGACCCGACGAGGCAAAATCATCAGACGTTTTGCTTCCGTAGTTCCATTGTAGTCAGCTCATGTTTCGTATGGTTTACTAGTATTCGATGCTGAATAGGATGGGGGAGCAGTAATACTTGGTCAAGCTGTTCATGAGAATAATAAACCTTTGTGTAATAATTTGCAGGGTTTTTATGTGAATGAACGACGATCAAACTTGAAGCGTCAGATCTGGTGAATTTCCCCCCTGTCAAGGTGAATATCAAAAGTTTCCGGGTTGACATAGCGCCCACGAGCCAGAAAATAGTATCAGTACGTGCACATAAATAACTACTGAAACCACATAGGTTTCTCATTTCGACATTTTCATAACTTCACTCGGCGTATATACTCGAAAGTGTCACGAAATGGAACTATACGCCAATTTCGTGTCGTAATTTGGAAACAATGCAAGAGACAGCAATAAGTTTCAGGCAGTGAAGCTTCGAAACGCGCACAGGGGTGAAGACAAATATCGTGCGCAAGCTTATTTTTGACTCTGCACATTGCTGTATCATATGCTCACACCCACAACTCGAACGCACTTGGTTTGTGTGTGCGTGTGAACAAAAGCTAAACATCTTGCTGAGTACACAGAACCTCGTTAAATCCTGACAGACACAGAACTGAACACGTGAGGTATTAGCTTTAAATTCACTGGAATGCCAATTTACAGTCTAAGCAGCGCGCCAGTACATGAAAAGAGCGTCGAGAGGGTTGGAATTAATTATTTTATTGATGTTTCCACATACTGCTTGTGTTGAGAGTATTGTGTGTATTGTTGGATATCTACCGAGCAATGTCCCGAATGCAGTGGAGCCATGCGTCGCACGTATTTGACTGTAGATCATTTGCATTGCGTCCAGCGATGCCACTTCTATTTACAATCCCTCGCTCTCTGCCAAAAATCCATCGGGACGACAGGATTATAAATAAAGAGGAAATGACTGCGCAGCCAATTATCGGAGTGTCCACTTGCCTCCTCTGAAGTGGTACCATTTCATTTCACTCGCGCCGCGTCGCTTTATTGATCATCAGTGATCACCGTCATCACAATTGCAAATGATAACACGTGACACGTGAAAACAGAACGGAGGGGAAAAAAAAAAAGAATTAGCAGCTGAACTAGCGAAAGGTTCGGTGAGGCATTTGCCAGTCGGTTCGCCCTCGAGCTTCTCTTAACAATTCCACAGTCCCCGCACCGTTCCTCTTCTCTTGATCGCCGCTGTATTCAAAACTCAATTAGACCCGTTGTGACCGTCGCTAACGCGCAACCACTTTTCGACCCCGCGATTGAATAAAAAAAAAATCTTTTTGCTACCATTGACTCGGATTTTTTTAAACCCTTTTCCCTAATTTGTGGGGCCTGATTTTAAAAGGCAGTCAACACCTTTGACGTCTTTAGGAATCGACTGTTGAATGCACTACCGGTCATACACGGCACTTCATCAGCTAGTAACGTCCTCACAATCCTGTCCTTGGACCTACGTGACATGTTCTGTCAGAATACTAGCAATTTAATAATTTTTTAATTTTAACTCATTTCCAGAAGATTAGGGGTTTCAAAAAAATCAGTGTCCCCTGCCTCACTTTCATTTGCTCTTTCTCCTCTTCACTTTCTCACTTTCCCCTAGTCACTTTTTCTTCTTCTTTTCCATTATTAAATGGCCTCCACTCCTCAACACTCAAACCAACTCAAAAGATCCCAGAAATTATTACACAATGGTTTATTATTCTCATGAACAGCTTGACCTAGTACTACTGCTCCGAGACCCATCCCATTCAATTCAGCATTGAATACTAACTAGTAAACCATACGAAACATGACCTGACTACAATGGAACTACGGAAACTAAATGTTTCCATGGCGCCAGGCGCCCGTAAACGTCTGTAGGCATTTATGATCCGATGGAGGGGTGTGTGGAGGAAGTGGCCTTAATCTTCCTCCGCCCCGTCGGGCAAGAAAAGTCGGAGAAATTGGGATGGGGGCTTCCAGCGAACCCTCGCTTGGCAATTGGCAGGAGTCCAAAGGGCGTTGCGAGTCGAGTGGGCCTTGAAAACGATACGACACACGGTTTATTTGCGATTATACTGCGTTTTGTTAATTTTTTAACCATTTTTTGCCCATAACAACCATGGGAAACTAAATATCCCCCAGCGCCAGGCGCCCGTAAACCGTCCACTGATCCCGTTGCGAGGCGAGCAGACGGGTGGTTTTAATGAGACGGGAGAGAGGGAGGAATTACGAACGACGAAACGTTGACTTTGGCTGTAGTTCCTGCGTTATACTGCGTTTCGTTAATTTTTTGCCCGTAACAACCATGGAATTGGTCAGATCAGATTGCCGAGATGGGGGGCACAACTAGATACCAAAAGGGATTTTTGTGCGAAAAAACGAATTTTTTAGACCGCGTTAAAGGCACAAAACAGCCCGAACGACGGAAGGGGGACGGGGGACGGCGTATGGACTTGCAAATTTGGAATCTCCATGTCTTGAAACGTAAAGTATCAAATTTTGAGGGGGCGTTGTAAAAAATTTTTCGTGATCGAAAACATAGGGTTATTATGCAGAATGAATAATAAACCAAAACGCCTCTGTTATCTGAGACCTCTTCCGTATTAGTGCTTCACTATTAAACTCGTCTGTGCGTTTCACGTGTGTCTACTCCAAGCCCCCAATCAGCCACTCCACACTTCAAAAACTTGCCGAGCGAATTTAAAGCTCACGCGTTCAGGTCAGTGTCTCTCAGGATTTACCGAGGTTCTTTGTACTCAGAATTTTTCGTTCACACGATTTAAACCTAACGCTTTACCGCTTTATTTCCGCTTCATTCTGAATGATAACCCTATGTTTTCGGTCACGAAAAGTTGTTTACAACTCCCCCTCAAAATTTGATAATTTGAAGACATGGGGATTCCAAATCTGCAATGTCCTTCCGCCGTCCTGGCTGTTTTATGCCTTTAACGTGGTCTAAAAAATCCGTTCTTTCGCACAAAAATCCCATTTGATATCTAGTTGAGCCCGCCATCTCGGCAATCCGATCGGACGAAGCCCATGGTTGTTATGGACAAAAAATTGTTTAAAAATTCACAAAACGCAGTGTAATCGCAAATAAACCGTGTTTCGTATCGTTTTCAAGGTATTTTTACATCCTGGGTCGAATGGAATGAGTATCCGACGTGTACAACTGCGTGTAGGGAAATTACAGTAATTATATGAGCCAATGTCAACTAATTGAAAGAACTCGGAACTCAACGTTTCTTCGTTAGTACTCCCCCCACCGTCTCATCAAAACCACCCGCCCGCTTGACTCGCAACTTGCCAACTGCTGAGGGTTCGCTCAATTCGAGGTTCCCCGTCCCAACTTCCCCGACTCATTTTGCCAGACGGGGCAGAAGAAGGTTAGGGCAATTCTCTGCACACCCCTACATCGGATCATGATTGCTTACAGACGCTTACGGGCGCCTGGTGCAGGGGGAATATGTAGTTCCATTGTACCCAGGTCATGTTTCGTATGGTTTACTAGTATTTTTCAATGCTGAATCGAATGGAATGGGTCTCGGAGCAGTAATACTAGGTCAAGCTGTTCATGAGAATAATAAACCGTTGTGTAATAATTTGCAGGGTTTTTTAAGTTCAACGACGCACACATAAACGATTTAAAAGTCACGTCGAGCGTATGTTCCGTCGCTACAAGGCCTTCAAAATGGGAAAGGCTCGTTCCGGCATTGATTACCGTTCGCTGACGGATAGTCTCCATAGTCTCCTCTCGAGCTGGCTGGATGATCCCTTCGTCCTCGCTCGGGTTGGTCAGCACGTTACTCGACCAAACTCTCGCCACACCGAGTTTTTTCGTTTCTTTTTCCTCTACAAACTCCATGACCCATTGTGCCGTTTGCTCCGCGCGGCTATCTCACTGCTTTCGTCCATCCCCATTTTGACCCACTACCCCTGCCTGTTTCTGCCCCAATTCACATCGTGCCCTTGGAGAAGCGTCTCGTACATTCTCACAAGTTTGTCGTAGGACTACTATTGGGATCCATTATCAATGGGCTTGCTCCGGTATTGTTAAATGGGACACTCATGCACCTTGCCGTAGAACGTAATGTAATGTGAAATCAAACATCAGATGTTAACTATGAAAAAAAGATGATTTGAGTACGAATGTATTGGAGAACGGATGAATAATAAAACTCGCGAAACTGAATACTAGGTTTTCCAAAGATCACAACATTCAGACAATCGGTCGGCAACTATACAATCTTCAGTTTCAAGAATCCCTTTGGATTGCAGCGATAATTACAATTAACGAGCTGGTTAACCACGAAAAACAGTTTATTTTATTGGCTTCTCGTTTCTTTAGGGTGAACCCAACCCGGCGGAGCGGGAATGACTTCTGGGCTTCATTTCGCGCCATCGACGCTCTTACGCCCTCCCGACAGCAACTTAAACACCAACTTTTATTACATCTCAGAGTTGTAAATATTTGTTCGTGGGAGCTTTCTCCCTCTCACGACGTCCGAAATTAAAGTGTATTGTTGAGGCAAGGCGCTGCTGGTGGGTTGAAACTTTTCCAGGGGAGAAGTTAAGAATTTTCGTCGGTTGGGACCGAGCAGAAAAGTCACGTTGCGGTCCTGCGAAAGGAAGAGGGTTAACTTTATCCGAAGAAGTGATAGGCCCTACGCACTTCACGTCCTAGAGATTCAACTTTATGATTTAATAATTTCGCTATTCAAATAATTCTTGGAAGGTCAATCTCCAAGACCTCATTTACTCATTATGATATTCTTCAATCGGCAACACTCATGAGCGCAATCCTTACAAACTTTCATACACATTTTCCGAGTTGAAAGAACTCGTGCGCTCGTGCAGTCGATTGTGTGTAACTTTCGTGCATTTTGGATCGTCCGTAGAAGTTTACGAACTAGAAGCTTCCTTTTCTGGGTAAATTTTTACGAAGTTTAAAATGCCAGAAAGTTACGAGGGACGTCCCAAAAGTAAGTTCCGAAGTGCTGGGAAAAATCGAAAACTCAATCAATTTGAAAAAAAAATTATTCTTAAAGGTACGGATCTACTTTATTATTCGACGTAGTCGCCATTCCGATCGATGCATTTTTGGTACCGTGGTGCCAGTTTACGTAACCCCTTGTCGTACCATTCTGCGTCATTTTGTTTGAAGAATTCCGAGACCGAGGCTTCGAGTTCGGCGTTCGTACGGAACTTTCTTCCACCCAGGTGGACTCTGAGGAGATATCACTTAGAGTAAAGCGCGCATCTTCCTCCAAAAGCTTGCGAACTGCAGAAACTGCGTCCTCTCCACGAGAAGTGGCAGGGCGCCCACTTCGCTGTTCATCGTGCACACTTTCCCGCCCTTCCAGGAAACTTCTCTTCCACTTACGGACCATTTCGATGCTCATGACCCCTTCTCCATACGCTGAAGAGAGTCTGCGGTGAATTTCGGGCACAGAAACATTCTCAAAAACTAAAAAACGGATCACCGAACGGATTTCACAATTTGACGGGGTTTTCAATGTAGCAGCCATGTTTACACTGGTGCTGATAAGCCGCAACAAGTGATAGCAACATAAGAAAAATTTAGTGTTGCCACTAGATGTAACACGAAGTATCCCCGTTGGAATTTTTTCCCTACGGCATTTTCCCACGGATTTACAAATGATCGGAACTTACTTTTGGGATGTACCTCGTACTTAGGACCGATTTTACCAACTTCGTAAACCGCGGCCAATGCTCATTAGCCGGTTCTGACTACTGTCATGCACGCGCGTAAGGGTCAGGAAATCCTCTAACTTCCCATCCTGACTTTTCAGACGCCGAAATGAGCTTGAGTAATAACTGAAGTCCTAAGAACTACGAATAGTTAGAATAAAAAAAACTTTATTCGGAACAGAAATATTCATGAAGACAGGAAAAAAAACAGAATTACGCGCTGAATAGTGTGGCCCGTCTGTAGGTAAACCTGTATTGACGGGCCAGAGTAGCTCCAATATCATAATAAATTCCATAAGTTCCGATATTTTCCCACCATTCCCATAACTGACACAATCAAATTCCTTATTGATACCTAATCACATTCAAAAATAAATAAAAATAATGCCAAACACAAACTCAATAAGATAAACATGTACCTATAAAACATTATTACAGTGCCTAGCAAGTGACTACGCATGTTTCGTGTGCTATGATTCACTCATATCAATCTGAAAAATCTGAAAAAATGGAGGGTTCTAGACGTAAGGGCTCGTTCGGAGATCCTCTACGCCGTTTGACCCCAGGGCAATAAGCCAGGGGTATATACATTTTTTATAGGAGGACCGGGAGTGAGTAGAAGGGTCCGTAAGAGAAGCCGGAAGGGAATTATAAACTAGGTAGATGAGGTATTGCGGACTTCTAGAGGTAAGGGACAAGTTGATCTTAGGGTGAACGACACGCCGGAGGAACTGGAATCTAGTCGGATGGGGGTTTACGTACGGTCTCTCGACGGCCCAACGGTTGGCATAGAAGAAAAGGACCATGGCCTTGACGAAGAGCTGACGTATCGAAAATACCTTGGCCTCTCGGAACAGGAGCTCACTTGAGAACCTTCTTGGTTTGGTAAGCATCACCTTTAGAATTCCTTTTTGTAAGGTCACCAATTTACTCATATGGGTCGGGAATGCACCCCCCCACGCCACAATCCCATACTGGAGCAAGGACTGAACAAGTGATGTGTACACCAATTTCAGACGATCGACCGATAGGAGAGGCCTCACATGGTAGAAAGATAAAGGAATTTGCGGAGCTTGGTGTAAAGATGGCAGATATGCTTTTCCCAAGTGAGAGAATTCTCCACAATTACCCCTAGGTACTTGTACTGTGGCACTACTTCGAGCTCCGCGCAGTCACAGCCAGCAGGATCATGGCACGAATGGATTCTCAGCCAAGGAAGTTCTCTCGAAGAGCGCCGGGAGGTCAAAATAAAAGGTGGACTTGTTTTCGCAAGTTCTCGTGGTGGAACAACGGCGTTCTATTAGAGTTGAAGCCGCTAAAAGCGCCCCGTAAACCCCTGACAAAGACTCTTGATAGCAAGCCGGAGGGCCCAACTTAACCTAAACATAGTTTCACAACTTAGATGACGGAAACGCGAGAAAAGCTGTTTCAACACTTTTTGTTGTTCCCACGCAACAGTAATTACCATCGTTGGAGCGGAACTGAAAGAACCGCGCGGGCCAAAGACGTCGAGCTAGCAAAATAAATTCCTCTCTTCCCCAGAATTAAGCGCATCACGCAACTTCCTCTCATTTCCGTTCCCGAAACGACCAAATTTTAAACGGATTCCTCCCGTAAAATAAAACGAGTCCTCCTACTCACCTGATGAGCGAATTTTCATGGATCACCAAAGTACCGTTGGCGGTAAGTAATCCGCCGTTCTGTGTAGTGTGGTTGAGCAAAATGCCATGAGTTACTTCTAGCCAGCCAGTGAGTGCTGCCACTGTATACATTCAATCCCGAGGGAGTTGAGTACGTCATCCACCTTCAGCTGCTAACGTCTACTTGGCGTAGACAAGGGGGCTACTTGTATTGACGTGACCTGATTGCAGAACTCAATGCCCGAGTCAATGAGGGAACTATGATAGGTACCACCAATGTTAAGTGCGTAGTCAACCCAAGCCGTAAAATTGCAAGGCATCCCTGTAACATTAGGAAGAGAAAAGACGAAGGGAATGGCGAGTAGTCCTTACAAAGCCCAGTATTTCAACAATGGCAGCCATTGAAGACGCTTGTTAAGCTTCTTTATCGTAAAAGCAGTCGAAAAGCTTTCACAGCTGAAGGGCTGAGATCTCACGAGGCCGACGAGGTTCGGTAAAGAGTGATTACACCCATAATCAACAAGGACGTAGTTGTCTTGTGAGTGACAGTTTGTAACAGGGTTGAAGGGTGACCATAAAGGAGAGAATGACGTAAAAAACGTTGGATGATGGAGCGTCTGGTCACCAACTTCTTCTCATTGAAAAACGAGGGAAAACAGCATCTCCTTCGGCATTCATTCACTAACTCTCCTATATCGTGGCGAAAAAGGGTTTTTTTTTCTGACCCGAGAGCGTGTGGGACAAGTCCCTTTGTCACTGCAGCCGCATATGGGTCTTTTGTGACGCTGGCCCTTTTTTAGTAGAAGGCGTCGTACATACCCGCCCTCCTTAGCGCCAAGTATGTCCTTCACCGCAGAGTCCGCTACAGTTTGGGGTTCAGTGGTCCCCTGACCGAAGTATTCAAAGCGGTTTGCTGCCAAGGCACGGCATTCACATAGGATATGCTCTGCCGTCTCATCCTCCTCGCCACACAGTCTGCACTCCTCTGCCTCTGAGATGCCCATTTTGCTGAGGTGGTATCTGAGTGAGCAGTGCCCGGTGAGGAAGCTTATCAGTACTCTCAGATCTTGTCTAGAGAGTGTCATCATCGCCTTCGCCCTTTGACAGGAAGGCGTGACAAGCCTTTTCACCTGTCTTAGTCGTGGCTGGCGATGCCAATGGGCGCCATTTTCCTGTATCTCCCATCGAGCAACCAGACGGTTCAGGTGACTTTTCGTCAGACCCACGTGTGGTTCAGGCCCGGGTAGGGGTTCTGTACCCCTTTTCGCGAGGCGGTCAACCTTTTCATTGCCCTCATGCTCCCTGTGAGCCGGCACCCAAATGAGGGAGACCCTGTTACGGGCGCCGAGCTGCTTGAGCGCATGGAGGCATTCCCATGCCAGCTTAGACCTATAACTATAGGCTGCGATGGCCTTTAAAGCGGCCTGACTGTCTGAGAAAACGTAGATCCGCTTGCCCTTGAGCCCTTTGTTCAAGATCTCTTCTGCGATCTCTTGGGTTTTGCCCATTGTTCGCGGCTGCTTATTCAGTCAGCATGCTGATCGTATTCACAGCTGGCCGCAGACATGCCCCTGGGGACAATGCCGTGGCCATTCCACAATCCACAACCCGTGGTCGCGCCTGGTAGCATGGTCATGCTCCTGGGAAGGTAACCCATAACCAGGCGCGAAAAAGGGTTACTGCCGACATTGCTCGTTAAATTCTGCATCTGTTAATGACCAGACTACAGTTCACACTTCGGCACAAAACTGGTTATCAAGCAATAACGAGCGTGGGTATGGCTTTGATCTTCTCACGTCATAGTAGAATAACATCCTAAAATAAGTAGAAAATAACCCCCCGTTCGTTTATTACAAAGTGGAAACTCAGGCCCCTAGCAATTAACCGACGTATCTGAAATACTACCTGATGAAGGAGTCGACAGCAGAAGAGATGAAGTGAACAAGTGAGTTGGACGATGTTGTGGGTATTGTCCAGATTGTGAAAGGGTACTGTTTTTAAAACAGAGAAACTGACATTTGTTGTTATGTGGCATATGGGCTCAAGTTCATCTCAATACGTCATAGTTGTTTGGCGCAAGGAAGGTGTGGACGAGGGGGGTTCAACACGGACGAAGAAAAGCTGATGAACGAGATGAGTGACGCAAATAGTGTATTGTTACAGTTGTGTATACATGGAGGTAGGGTACAGAGTAGGGCATTTAGGAGACAGTTGACGCGACACGAGGGGCCCACTGAATAGGTGAGTTGGTTTAGGGTCGAGAGCTGAGAGTAGACTGTGAGTGAGTTTGAGAGTGTGGGGAAGGGCTGAGAGTTCGAATGGCCAATGAAGAGGTGGCCAGTGAGAGCGGAGGAAGTGGGAAAAGGGAAAGGGCTGCGCAAAACCCACTGGGGAAACCCTAAAAGGGGAAATACGTTGTCGGCTCGAGTCATAAACTGCTTGGGCTTGAAAAGTCAAAGATTACAGGGGCTCTGGGATTAGCGGCTAAACTTGGATGCTCTGGAAATGACTCCGATCTCGGGATCTCCCATCAAGGTTAAGGGCACATAACTGATTAAGCCAGAGCTGAGCTGAATAATAGTTATCCGTTCAGGTGAAGAAAACACCCTTTTGTAGTGTAGCAGTTATGAGAAAAGAAATACGCACGTTATTCAAAAACTATCCTGATTTTTGCTCCTTGATGAAAACCTGGTTAATTATTATTCTCGGAAATATTTTTAGCGTCAGAGCTATGAAACTTATCGTGCTGCACGTTCGTGGCTCAGCCGCTGCATGGCTGATTTATCATCGGATTTCATTGACTATTGTGAAATATTACGAATCGAAAGCGACTTGAGTAACCCCTTAATATCGGAGTAACAGCGGAATGTGCGTGCACGTACTTGAAAATTCTTTACACGCTCCCCAGTGATTGCGCTTTCCAACTCTGCCGGAAGTGAGAATGATTCGAACCAGGAGTTAACGACCTGGAGAAATTCTTGACGCAAGTAAGCGGAACAAAGAGGATACAGAATGTTGATCAGCGGTCGATGGTTTCCCCAAAGACCAGTTATTTTCGTCCAGCCGATTTCCTCCCTCCAAGTTTCCAGCAACTGGTTCATTTCTTTCTGCTTCACAACCCAAAGGCCTTTCTTTTTTCCACTCTCCTCCCCTTCTCCATCCTTGCTGGACAGCAATCCACCCACCTTCCCATCCAGCATAGGAACGGGGAGCACAACCATTAACCACCTCAGGGCTAAAGCCGCTCCGCTTTGCCGAACATGCTGTCTTTTACAGGTTATAAATGACCTTTACCTTCTTTTAGATTTTTCCTCTCCCTCGCTTCACCATTCTCTCATTCCTCCCTTCTCACCCCTGAAAAAGCGTTCACGTCCAATCTCTTCGTCGCAGGCATATTTATTTCCTCGCTAAGTCCCTTGCGTTAGTTCCCGTCAATCTCGACCCAAATCCACAACTACTTTAAAAATTCGTCTTATTACGTCGAATCGGCCCTGTGCCCGAATGAAACCTCGTCTTTTCCCACAAGGCGTTGTTAGGGAGACTGAAAACGATTTTGGAAGAGGCAGTCCACAGAATGTCGTTATGAATGGGGCGGCTTTACATTCGGTCTTCGGGGAACTGGCGGAGGAAAGGGATTGCAAACTCTGCAGCGATTGCCACAAACTTGATTTTATTGTCCGGGAAATCTCCTGTTTTATTCTCTCGTTTCTTTTTCAAGGAGTCAACTCATGTTTTGTTCAGACGCGACTCGGTAATCGCATGATGTTATTTTCCCTCGCACGCAGACTCGTCTATCTAATACCTTCAAGACATCGACGTGTCCACATCATAATACTAACCTGGTTGACTGGTGGTGTAGAGCTCATGATACTCGACTGCAACGCTGTACTTCGCTGTTTGATCTCGTGCTGAATCACTGTCATCCCTTACAGCCCCGAACACCCCCAAATGTTGTTATCAATTTATGTGGGGGGGGGGGTTCGCCTTCGATGTTAAGCGCATTAAAATTGCAGAAGCAGTTAAAACTTGCGACCGTTGCAATACTGCAAGTATCTGCTATTTACAACCGTCTATGATTTACTCGGCCATTTGCGTTGATTGGCTATTGATTTCGAGACATTATGCCCCGCATAATTGTCAATGATTCTCCTCGTAATTGACTTCCCGAAACAGCTCGACAACTCTGCGATTTGAATAGAGAAATGGTTGATGGGCTCTGAATGTCGCGGAATTCAGTTCATTCCAATATCAAAGTGGAGGAGTAACAAAATATCTCGAGAGAAGCTGAAGCTCTTCCATCCACTCCACTGTCCCGACCAACTGTCACTATTCACGGATGTTCCTCCATTATTTTCATTCGAGTCTGGGTTCTAAGGATCACATCGCCAAACACGGGCTCATTTCAGTTGTCGGCATCACAAAACGTGGGGGGTCCGTTTCAGACCATGTTTTCCCGCGATAGTCAACCATCGGGTCCCTGCCCTCTCAGCGTTTAAGTGAGGTTATATCGGTCAAAAGTCATGAAGGTAGCATGTGGTAGGTCGGGTAGTCGCTCCTCATCCACCGAACCCAGACCTGTTTCGGTACAACAGGTTGTCATTTAACCAGTCTTTCCGTTGCGTGTTACTACGTAGAGGTACAACCAAAGAAATCCGTACCACCTGGGGGAAGCACTTAATCTAGTTTCCAGCCTGACCTAACTATTTACTTGGGTGCATGCTACAAAGGAAGAAATCAACTGAACTGCGACCACGCAGTACCAAGCTTGTTAGTACCAACCTAAGCTGTAATGTTCAGCTGCTCCTCAATCAACCGTCGCTCACTATTGTAAGAACTTCAGTGGAGCAGCACGTGGTTTCTTGTATTCCAAGCACTGTAAGTGCAAGACAGCAGTATGGAGAGTCCATCTGGAGGAGACCAGAAGCCTTATAAAAACACACAGTAGTATCGACCTGACTCCCACTTTTTCAATTTCCCTGTCATAAAAAAATACGTCTATTTGCTACACCTCAAAGTAGGCGAAAAAATAAAGCATTCTAGGAGTGTTCTTCCTCAACCATCACGAATTATGTTAAATAATCTGTGGGGCTTGAGACTGTTCGCTCACACTCTCAAAGAGAAGCCCCGATCTCACCATGTGTGTGTGTGTGTGTTATCTATAGGTTGTCTTCTGACTGTCCCAGTGATGAGATGTGCACCGCGACCAGATGGCCTATTGTGCCAGTCCTATTATCTTACAGGACAATGCCTAGCTTTCTGAGGAAAGCCAGGTAGTTCCTGTAAGAGTCGTCGTTGGTATCCATCCTGGGAGAAGTGGTGCCAAAGACCAAAAGTCGCTCCCTCTCAAGTCTCCGGCACTGGGCCAGGACGTGGTAGGGAGTCTCCTCATCCATTACACACCACCTGCATCAAAGGGTATCGACTATACCCATAACATACATTTGTATATTCTGCAGTGCCAGTTATGATCCCAAGAATCTGCCTTCAGTCCTTCCTCTCCATCCTCAGAAGGGTGTGTCTTATCTCACTTGATTGGTCTGAGACGAAGCGTTTGGAGTGTCTTACTGCTGCAGCGTTCCAGATTGTCTGATGCAGTCGTCTGGCGTGTTCTCTCACAGTCTTTTTACTAGTGACAGAGAAATCCCACAATGGGGCGGTGGCCCTGTAGGTACCATAGAAGAACCGCGTCTGGCCAGATAGTCCGCCATCTCATTTCCAATGATCCCCTTGAATCTTGGGATCCAATACACATTAACTCTATTCGCACTTGCTAGGGAGTTAAGCCGCATCCTGCACTCTCTCACCAGCTTTGAGGTAGTGCAGTAGTTCATTAGCGCCTTGCACGACGCTTGAGTAGCGGTTAATACATTGATAGTTCTGTTGCTACAACCTTTCTCATACATTAGGATTGCCCCGGCGATACTAGCATAGATGTGACGAAGGTTAATGTTGGAATGCCACTTACTAGAGCTCCATTGAGCCACTTCTACTATAACTCGCCAGATCCCTTTCGTTTTTTACGCGATTTTACAGTTTTCTCGCACCTATTCATTTCTTACTATCCTTGGCTGTACAAAGTAGAGTAGTCGGCCGAACAAATGGAATTCATTTGAGATCTTCACGCTTCACGAACATCTGAATATGAAAAATATAATTTGGAAAAATAGGCTGTGTGTGTGTGTTGACTGAGTAGCACCCCTCGTGTGGTGCTAGAAAAGTACTGAGGAGATGCGTCGGCTCGGCGCGTCAGCAGTTGTTCTTTGAGTTGTTCTTCTGGTCGTATCTGAACTGGTGGTATTACCACCGTGTCAGGGGAACGTTCTCTTATCCTTCTTCCCTTCCCAATCATCCAATTCCTAGAGCCGATGTAGAGTACTCTGGGCTCGGTGGCAGGTGCCGTGGGACTAAGGCCCAACGGCGCAGCACCTCCACAGCATCCTCCCCTCAGTGCAAATGCTCTCGGGCCATGGAGCCTTTAACGAGCAGCTGCACTTCTTTGGCCGCCGCACCATCAGCGACTGCCACTGTGGAGGGAACATGGTGACGCACGCGAGAGGGCACGGGTTCGTGCAGCGATAGGAGTCTCACAGCTCCTCTCTATCAGAGCGGAGGTCCACCAGTTCCATAGAGGTGGAACTGTGGGAGAGGCCTGGAGTCATGTTGCCCCAGTGAGTCAAGGACTAGGAGGCGACTCCCATCTAGCTCTAGCCCTGCGCACTTGCCACGCCGCGCCTCTGCTAGCAGCCAATGACTGCCTTAGCGTAGAGCCCCCCCCCCCCCTATCAATGCCGGCAGGCCGACACTGGCCTGGCTCATTTCCCTATTGCGTACTCTGGGCTCAGAATCCTCTCACACTTCCTTATTTAGCCTACAGGTCACCATGAAACGCCAAAACGACCGCCAACTAATTATTGTTATCATCGTGGTCGGGACATTATTCGGTTTTTTGAAAGATGGCTTCAACGATTTTCATAAAACTGGTTGAATGGAACGATTAGGAGCACAATAAATTATCAAACATGTCAACGAATTTTTTCTCCAGTTAAAAAAAACCTTTTTCCTCATAAATCCCGCTCATCTGATCATCGTATTCTCAAAAACATCAGGGTGGTAGTTCAGTAAACGTCTAATAACGCTCGTCAAACAATCAGGAGCAACCATAGAAATTCCGGAATCCCGGTTTCACTTAATACTATTTCTCGCAGTTTTTACTCTATAATTATGAAAAATGCAATATTATCCTTCTCATAAATCCTCTGGTTTGATTGCTCAATAACGTTCGTGGCATGTAGGCTCCTGTTCTACAACAATTTTTGGAACTTTGAGCGCAACCGTGACATGTAAGTTGCTTTACCAAAGTCAAAAGAAATTGAAGAAAAATTGATTGGATAAAGCCTCAAATACTGATGGTTGTTGCTGAGGAAAGTTGTGTGACGCGTTCTATCACGTTTACTGGATTTGTCAACACTACTTCCCGTTGTTTTCACGTAGGTTTCTTGCGTTTGCTCTTGATACACGTAAGTTTACCGACGTCTGAACAACATTCTATCATTTTTATGCCCACCCCCCTCCCACTAATGCCCGTAGCAATAGTTTTGTGGTAGAAACGAGGTTTTTTGCAGTTTATCAAACATAAAAGAAACTATGTAGGACGGAGAAAGATGATCTGTTTTCACTCCCCCCTCAAAACAATCCAGTAATATCCTTCCCTACGACCATCCTTATTCATCGAATTCAATAACGAATGTAGAACATCATCGTAATCAAATGGTAACAAAAGCAACTCAAGAGACGAAAACTAGCTGCACAGTAACCGAATTACGTGGCTGCCTGAACGGATTATTTCTAGATTCACGGTCCGTTTCCCATTTCAAAGAGCGGACGGTACAAACCACGGACACTTGTAACGGCGATCGATATTTGAGCCTCCGACCCAACATTAAATCGCTACCTAGTTATCGCCGGTCCTCTAGCGATTCCAGGATGAGCAGAACGTTTAGTATTCTGCAACACGGACTAAAGGTGAGGGAGGTCGAGGGCTTATCTTGCAGTTCAGTGGTGAGCAAACACTTCATTTTCGGAATCTAATTAAATTACTCCTCCGAGTTTCAGGGGGAGCCCCGGTTTTTTATTCCTTCCCTTGACCCGAATTTTTGTGACCCGCAGTTACGAGTAGTGTAACTCCCACTAGAACTTGCTGGTTTTACTATTTATGCACCGCAGAGATTTAATTAACTTTGCATTAGACGGGGATGTACTTCTTGGATAATAACCAGTCTAGCAACCGATCCAAGAACTTGCATTTACTTTATTTTGCTTCATAGCCCTATATCTCTGTACATCAATTGTCTTGGAGACATCCACGGGGAACACAAAGTCAGGTACTAGTAGGTAGAAGTTAATTTGAAAGTTTGTTGAAAGTCGTCATCGCCGTTTTTGATTAAGAAAAGAACCAAAAATCCCACGTTTTCTGTGTATTTTGGCGCCCTTGAAACTCGCGATAACAAGCTCCAAAATCGTTGGTGCGCGGATTTAGTTTATGAGTTTTGAGCAGCGTCCAATATACTTCTACTAGTACTAGTACGTTACAACGTATGCGTACTATGGAGATTGTTTGAAGCGAGAGTTGATTTGAAGTTCGCAGCAACTTCAAGCCGAATAACCCGAACCGAGCGCACGTTCTTGAGCTGCTCATAACATCAGTTTCGTGATGAACTCAATCTTATAATTTAACTTGAGCGATACTTCGAGGCAACAAGAACTAGCTAAGAAAAGTTGTATTGCGTTAAAGTTCTAAATCTACACTGCTTTAGCCTCTTTCGTTCATTATATCCCGCCTTCAAACACCATCTCCATAGAAGCGTTCACTTTCAACTCCCTCCTTTTTCACACACCGAACATCACGTTACTTTGTTTGGTTCACACGGGCATTCCTTTTTTTATTCCTTCCTACTTGAACAGTAAAATGAGCTTTGAACCATAATTTGAATGTAATTGAAGAGGTAAAGAAAATACTACTGCAGCTCCACACTCATTTCGATCACCTGATTCGGGGTTTGGATTGCACACGGATTACCTTTAGCAGCTACGAGTTGTTGATAAGATTATGGAGACATATGAGCACGATACCAAATATCTGCGACTATTCAGACCCCAATGTTGCATTCCATGAATTTAGGCATGAGGGCCTACTGGCCAGAATTAAAAACCCTGTAAATTATTATACAACGGTTTATTAATCTCATGAACAGCTTGACCTAGTATTACTGCTCCGAGACCCATTCCATTCGATTCAGCATCGAAAAATACTAGTAAACCATACGAAACATGTCCTGACTACAACGGAACTACGGAAACTAAATATTCCCCCGGTGCCAGGCACCCGTAAACGTCTGTAGTCATTTATGATCCGATGTAGGGGTGTGCAGAGGAACTGGCCCTAACCTTCCTCCGCCCCGTTGGGCAAAAAGAGTCTGGGAAATTGGGACGGGGACTTCCAGCAAACCCTCGGCAATTGACACGACGTTGGGAGTCGAGCAGGCGGGTGGTTTCGATGAGACAGGAGGGAGGGAGGGAGTACCAACGACGAAACGTTGTCTTCCGCTGTAGTTCCCACGAGTTCTTGCAATTAGTTGACTCTAATAATTACTATAATTTCCCTATACACAGTTGTCTGATAATCATTCCATTCGACCCAGCATGTAAAAATACCTTGAAAATGATACGAAACACGGCTTATTTGCGATTATACTGCGTTCCGTTAATTTTTTTAACCATTTTTTGTCCATAACAACCACAGGCTTCGTCCGATCGGATTGCCAAGATGGTGGGCACGACTAGATACCGAATCGGATTGTTGTGCGAAAGAAATTTTTTAGACCACGTTGAAGGCACAAAACGACCTGGACGGGCGACGGTGGATGGGGGACGGCGGACGCACATTGTAAATTTGGAATCCCCATGTCTTGAAACGTAAAGTATCACATTTTGAGGGGGGGGGGGGGTTGTAAAAAATTTTTCGTGACCGGAAACATGGGGTTATTACTCAGAATGAATAATAAACCAAAACGATCACTCTGACACTTTTTACAGGATCCTACAATTATACGAGCGGTAGTGGCACGTTTCCAATATCCTTTAAACACTCCTCAGTTCGCTGATGACGTAGCACTCTTGTGCAGCAGCCTATGCTGTTAGATAGCTGAGAAACTTCAGGAACACGTGCATCTGATTGAGAACTGGCGTAATAAACGGAAAGTCAATCAAGCCACACAAATCACAACTGATAGAATTGATTTACCATCGTAATGTAACGCACACTACCATAACCCTCATTTCACACTACAGCTCTCGTAAAGAAAAGAGCGTCTTATTGCTCACATTTCTTATTTCCAGGGAATGCCGACATCCTCTTAGCCTACAAAGACTACTTTTGTACTACTGCTGCGGGAATTGGAGTTCAACCTTACGCTCTCAAACTTATAAAATCCAAACCGCCCAAATCAGATACACTCGGCTCTTGAGTATCTCGCATGCTCACCTCCAATTGCCCGTGGTCCACGATTCTGTTGAAGATAGCTGCCAAAAACTTCACAACTCGATGCTCCCCCACTGCAGCGATTCTCTTTCCACAACGAAGACGGCCAGTGAATACGTCACTCTATTCTTCTAGCAGCGAACACCTAGCGCTGTCTGGACATTCCCTATTAAGACGTTACTCCTGTCTTGACGTTCTCGTCATCACTTACTCAAACGACAATGACTATTTATTGGGTGCATTTCGTGTTAACAATTTTTGTATAACACTTAGGGACCTCTACTTCTCTATACAATATAGTTTACTTTAAAATCTAAAAAAGAAAGATTATACTTACACAGCAATGCATGCAACCCCTTTATGCGTTTTATGCTGTTCCAAACAGACACGTACCTGCAAAACGGAAAATACTGACGTTAATAATAAAATAATTGTTTGTGAATAAATGCTGACACATTATTTACAAATCTGAAGGAATCAGTGAATTGATAAGTTCAGCTTACACGAGCACGTTTCGTCAGAACGACGAAAAACCACAAATGAACATAACGAACAAAGATTCTCTTCTTCAATGTCCTCACACAAACTCAAACAACGCGTAACAAATATATATAGCAGGGTCATTCGATATTATTTGCTAAGGAATAACACAAATCAACCGAGCACAACAAATAAATGTGGTTTCATAACAAGGGAAATGGATCCGCAAATATTTTAGCGAAGAAAGCCGCGGTGATGGATAGTATAAACGCCGACTTGAAAATGATGGGGAGCGGGTTGAAAGGGATTCAATATATTCCGCATCGTTTTAATGGGAGAGCTGAGATATTGTGACGTGGATTTATTGAACGACGACAGCTCATTGGGGAAGACGGACGAATGATAAACATCCTGAACAAACTCAACGAAGTTTCGACGAATCGGACGTGTTTTTGCGTTTATTCGCGGAACCGCGGGGGTTTTTGAAATGGGAACGTTAAGGGGTTATCTTTTTATTCGAGGTCGTTAGGGGTGAGGTTGATTTCGTGTAATGCTGACAAGTATTCAGATAAATTATAGCAGCAGAGAGCTGAGTGGTTTACACTTCGCTGTGCTTGAGTTTAGTGGAGGATTGTCGAAATGAAACCTTAGTTACAACAGAACGTTGAAACAGTACTAAACCTCTGCTAAGGAACTTATCTTCTTCGTACTCGATTATTTAGTATACAGACATAAATGGCACCGCAGTTCACGCTTTCTCACAACGTCGTTGTTGCAACTTCAATAGCAAAATAAAAACGTGCCTCATGCGCCTAAGTTTACTCTGAATATTTTGTTTGAAAGGAAGAAAAATACCACTAAAGCCTATTATGAGTAAAATAATAACACCGGAATAACGTTTCGTTGAGCTGTTTTTTGAACAGCATAACAACTTTTGGGAACCTTCAACAAGTCCGGATTTGTATTATTAAGCCGAAGACTCTGTATGCGGAATGATTTACCAAATTTTTGTTTCCTTGTCCAGTAATATGTAACAACCAATTAAATGCGCATGCATTTATTGTGCACTTTAAACAGCAATACATTATTCAACAAAGTTTTAGGTTCATTTTCCTTCAATAACTTAAATCATTTGACCAGAGAGACGGAGAGAGACTCTTTTATTTAACAATCAGGGATGATTAAGGCCAGTAGGCGCCCTCTCTCTTCCATCATCCCTGAACGATTTCACAAATATCAATCAGTGACATTTGTTTAGAAATTAAATTTAAAAAAATTCTTTTACATACAATTCTTCCATACTTCCTAATCAACATTCCTTTAAATTTTTCTTTGAACTTGTCCATTTATTTACTCATGTCAAACATATGGATGTGATCGTTAAATAATTTGGATGCCTGTGCCACAAAGGGTCGTGAGTACGTCGAGGAACGGTGCGCCGGGATATTTAAATGTTAGTTTTTTGAACGAGTGTCTCGTTAGTTTAAAAACTGAAATTTGTTATATGCGTACAGTGGTTTTTTTCGTTTTAATATTTTGAATAGCGTTGCATTTATCCAAAGCAACTTTCTCTCTCTGATTTTTAGCAAACCAAGGCGTCGGTAGTGTGGGGTTACATGCTCGTCGGGACGCAGCTCCAAAGCGAGTCGGAGTGACGGATCTGTTTCTTTATTTCATGACTGTACCTAAACCCTCGACGAGGGTTATATCAGTCATAGAAGTTGCGGTTTCGCTAATATGCAAGAGGCCGGCCCCTGCAGCATCCACCGAACTCAGACCTGTGGAGGTACGGCAGGTATGTGGTCGTTAGCCAGTCTCACCGTAGAGAGCTGTTGCCCGTGTGTTACCGCGCGGAGGTGACCACCTGAGGAATCCCGTACCATCTGGGAGTAGTTCTTACTCTGGTTCCCTACCTGATCTTACTGTTTACTTGGGTGGCAAGTTTCAAAAGGACTGATCAACTATAACCACGTTTCTTAGCCATTACCTTCTTTGCGAACTTTGCAAAATGGTTATAGGCTTCCTTTGTAGCAGTCAAAGCTGCTAAGTTCGTTTGCCCTCTCAACAACCGTCGCTCACTGTTGTAGAAACTACAGTGGAGCAGCACATGGTTTCTTGTTTCCTCCGCACTGGAGGCACAAGACGTGCATAATGGAGAGTCTTTCAGAGAAAAGAAGTGGAGCCGCGCATTGAAGTCACCATGTCCCGTGAGGAACTGGCTCGTCCAGTGGTCTGGCTCAACCCATTTTCTAGAAAGACGTTCACGGATGTTGGGGAAGAACTCATACGTATCACGTCCCTTTGACGAAATATTAAGACTCAAACAATATCCACCATAACATCCAATATGACATGGACAAAGAACAAAATAAAACTCTTAATTACTTGGAACTAAAAATCACACGAAAGGACAACGGACGAAAAATACGGACCAGTTATCCAGAACTCATTAAATCTCTTAGTAGGAACAAAGACTACTCAAATTTTGACAACCACCTCAAGACAACTGGATATGAACCTACCAAAATACAGGACTGCAATAAACGGGAAGATGTGCTGGCAACGATTTCGTGAGTTTCCAAGCACTGAAAAAGTCCACGCGTGGCCAAATTATTGACCGACTGTTCGTGAGGATGTCGCCGAAAATACTCCTGACGCACTTCCATCGAAAGAGAACAACAAATTAAATTCTGATTAACTGGTAAGTACGCTATGGTCAGACGGTAACTAGTCGGTCAGAGTGAGGATGTAAAGACTCTGGACCGAGCGGTTTCAGTGCTCTGGATGTGTGACCTCAGAAGTATAGCATGTTTTGAATGAGCAGTCAAGTCTGAAGCCGACACGAAGCCAATGTAGCAAGTGAAGACTAAAATATCTGGTGCGTTGCAACACACAACTTTCCTAAGCTCTACGTCAATTCACTTTGTACATGGCTAATTCTATTTTCTAATCATTTATCTCTCGGTTCCTTTGATCTGGTAGTAAGCGAAACGGCGGTAGCTGAAATTCAGGGATTTCTGGGGTGAGCCCCATGTATCTCATGAGCGTTTTTAAATACTCACCCTTTAGGTACTGGATTGGAATGCAATACCAATTTTCTTTAACATTCTACTAACCTTCCAGCGGAGTTTATAGGGAAAAACCTGCGCTAAAAACGCTTTTCGTCGAAAATTTTGATAATTTATTGAGCTGCTCTCGTCATTTTTCCACGAATGGGAATTTTATGGTGTAATTTCCTTATTGCGAGCTATCAATATAAAACATTTAATCAAAATCGTTGGAGCCGTTTTTGAGAAAAAAAATTGGTGTTTTGATCACTATGATAACTATAGTCAACTTTCGGTGGATTTTATCCATACTCTTATTTCTGCGTTCTAGGGTAACCTGTAGGCCAGACGTCAAGTTTCAGCTGATTTGGTACGGTTGTTTTCTCCAAAAACCGCGCTAAAATCGATTTCGTCGAAAGTTTTGGTAATTTATTATGCAGCTCTCGTCATTTTCCCACGATTGAGAATTTTATGGTATAGTTGCAATATTTGGAGCTGCCAATAAAAAAAATTTAATAAAAAGCGTTAGAGCCATTTTTGAGAAAAAACATTTAGTGTTTTGATCACTATGATAACTATGATTAAATTTCGGTGGATTTTGCTCATACCCTTATTTTGGCGTCCTATGGTAACCTGCGGGCTAGGTATCAAGTTTGAGTGATTTTTTCCTTATTTGGTATGGTGGTTCTCTCTAAAAATCGTTCATAGACACACAGACCATTTTCCCAAATAGTGTTTTTCGGACTCAGGAGGGTCTGAAACGTAAAGATCTGAAGAAAACTCAAAATTTTTTTTTTCAGCCGATTACATAACTTTCCTTTCTCCTTTGTAGAGCCAAGGAAAGTAAAAAGTTAGGAGCTAGTACATGTTACATTTTGTTTCGTAAACAGTGGTAATTTACAACAACTGAAAAGGAACTGCAGTGGTATGAATCGTTTCGTCTTTTCTCGCTTACGGTCCGAAATGTTCGAATTTGAACTAAACACCAAGGATATTGCGGTAAAACCCTCCCACTGGTTACTTATTGGTTTGTTCCAGAAAAATCAGTTTGTTGTTCCGGCGTAAAATTCAAAATTGACGTGGAAACAGAAGAAAACAACGAGCAGAAACAATAAACTGCTCTCGGGGGTTTGGGTGATGCGCCTCGGAACCGACACGGGCAGATTAAGAGGAGAGGGAATGAGGTGAGCGACGCGTGAACTGAACTGAACGCTCGAGAACCAGACGGCTCGGTGCCCTAAAACAATTCGCCTCGATCGGATGATTTCACCGGGGCCCCGGTTTTGCTAATTACTGGCTAATCAACTGTTATCAATAGGCGGAACTGTCCCGAGTTTCGATCTCTCCGCCCTCTCCGGTTGAACATCAAAGTTGGGGCAGGGCCCTTCAAAAACTCCGGAGCCAGAACGCGTTGCCAAAGGCCCGGAGACGAAATTAAGCGGTAAAGGCAGGCGATTAGGGTTCCTCGTGACCTTGTTCTCGATGGTGGAGTAACGCTTCCTCTTGTTACGTTGTAAATTGATAACTTGCAAGACGTCATCTTCCAGGTCGTGCTCATCCCATTGTTGACGCCAACGGAGATCGCCAGAGCTGTTAACTGTTTGGCGACCCCAACTGAGCTCCGCAAGGTCTTGAATCCCCAACAACGTGCAACTCGCACAAACGCGGGTCCACTCCAAATCAAGGAGTCACCTCGCAGAAAGACGGCCATCTACAAGGTTTATGTCTGCATTTTTATATGCATGCAAACAAAAGCTATGCATTTAGAAGCTGTCACTGATTTATCTACTGTGGCTTTCTTGGCCTGCTTATCACGTTTTACCAGTCGTCGAGGACTACCAGAAGCGATATACAGTGACTGTGGGTCTAACTTCTTGGGCGCTTGGAACCATTTAAAAGAGCTTCGTAACTGGTTCCAGACACGGAGCATGAAGGACAGCATCTTACAATTCTGCTCTGTACAAAGGATCAAATGGCATTTCAATCCGCCGCATTCCCCTCACATGGGAGGATTGTGGGAGGCCGGAGTCAAGAGTATTAAACGCCATTTAGTCTCAGTGGCTGGAGGCACTCCTTTAACCTATGAGGAATTAGCGACTCTCCTATCGAAGGTTGAGGCCATACTCAATTCAAGACCTCTGTACCCTTTGTCTAGTAGCCCTGATGAGATTTCCTATCTCTCGCCCGGACATTTCTTAATAGGCGGAAATTTAATGGAAAATCCTACACCCTCTATCCTAGATTTTCCGACGAATCGACTTGGGCGTTGGCAGTTAATCAAGCGTATGTACGAGCACCTGTGGAAACGCTGGCACATGGAGTATCTTTCTTCTCTTCAAGCAAGACCAAAGTGGACTAAAACCAACCCAAATCTTCAAGAAGGGGACTTGGTTCTCATTCGCGACAGCTGTATGCCCGTGCTTCAATGGCCTCTCGCGAAGGTTATAGAGACCTACCCTGGAAAGGATGGAATCGTCCGATCGGTCAAGATTGCCACCTCTTAAGCAACCTACCACCGACCAACCTTGAAGCTCACCAAGCTAGAACCCTTGCAGATTCCATTGTATTCAGAGGATCCATAAAATTTTGCCAAATTTGGTGGGCGGTATGTTGACGCCAACGGATATCGCCAGAGCTGTTAACTGTTTGGCGACCCCAACTGAGCTCCGCAAGGTCTTGAATCCCCAACAACGTGCAACTCGCACAAACTCGTTGGCCACATCCCCACAGCCCCAGCCTCATTGCCGGATTTCATTGCGCCCACGATCGGCAACGTGAGGTGTTCCTCCATCGTTTCCATTACTTTCAATTCACGGTCTCTGGATCCGAGGCTTCTCAGGATAGCCAAAATTACGGACATTTTGGACAAGGTAATTTGCCATTCAACCCCGACACATAATATGACTTCCCATGTGGGGCTCAATCCCTATTAAATCCTTTGTTTGGTCTTCCTCCAGGAACACCTGAAAGCGTGGAGAAGACAAACCAGATCTCCCTCCGCTTCCATTCGTCTCCTACCAAAAGTCTTGGTCAGAAAATATTCAGTCTTTATTTTCTTTAGTTCCTGAATAATTTCATTTAACCCGTATTAGACATTTAACGAGAGCATTATTCCTTTTTTTTACGTTTATTTGTACAGAGCTCTTAGCTACATTTTATTTAGTTTCCATGATACCACTACGCAGTTGTATAAATACAGTCCACTTTTACCTTTAATTTTGCAGTTCCTTTTTTCTCCGATCTTTTCTCACATTTTTTTCAGGTTCAGTTTTCTTTCTCTTTCCTTTTTTTTAAACAGGCGTCAGATTGAGCGTAGCCCAGATACCGGCTACACAATTTACGCCACATTTTGGTCCACACGGCCGAATTAACTGCGTATTGGTATCATTGGAGTGTTCTTTCGAAAATCATTATGGATGAATTTAAAGTCAAAGTTAGTTCCATGAGGAAACGTCTTAACAATGTGGGTGATAGTATTAGATCTATTAACGATCAAGGCAGAAAGGCCGTTAGTGATGCTTCTCAAATAATCTTGTTCAAAGTTATGCTAGACGATTTGTCGAGTTACATGTCTAAATTCGAGTCGATTTGGGATGAATTAATTGATGCTCACGAATCCCAAGAAAAGGCTCCGTCCTTTCCCAATTCTCAAGATACCATTCTACGTACTAATACAAAACGCTATTACGTGGAAGCCAAGTCCACTCACATTTAGCTAAATGAGGTTGAACATTCTTCATTGAATATGTCACAGTCCGACAGCTCAATTGCGCATCTTCCTCCTTCCTCCACACCCATCTTTAAGGAGTCCAGTGGTTATTAATGCAAGTCCGCTGAATGACACACAACCGTCAGAAACCCACCTTCTTGTACTTAAAACTTCACTCTCACACTTGTTTATCATATTACCATAGTACGTCATATATTTGGGGCATAACAAGTCTGTGTTCTCATCAATATTACTGTTCCTTCAGTTATATCAGTCGAGACTCATTGCTGTTTTATTAGCACGGGGAGAGCTCGCGACTCGCACAGCATCCAGCGAACCCAGACCTGTGTAGGCATGATAGGTTCTCATTTACTCACTCTTCCAGTGGAGTGCTGTTGGTTGTGTTACCACTTAGAGCAATTCGTACCATCTGGTTTTCCACATGATCTAAGTGTTTGCTTGGACGGCAGGATTCAGAATGAGCGATTAACTGTGATTAGTGTGAGATCAATCAACTGGCGCCAATGAGTGCATGATATACAAATAGGGAGTGAAAAGGGAGCTTCCACAACTTTGCTCTCCAAAGAATGAAAACCTGCCGCACTAGACGAATGGGCATTAGTAGATGGCAAGCGAGATGGGAATCCTCGTCATAGCCACGTGACACGTACGAGTTTTTCTCAAAATCCGTGGACATCTTAGGATAAAGATGGTTTTGCCTGACCACTGGACAAACCAGAGCCTTACGTGTGGTTTCAATGCGCTTCTTCACCTCTGTTCTCTCGAAGACTCTCCATCATGCAAGTCTTGCACAAACAGGAAAACACGTGCTGCTCGACTTCTCTGGGTTGTTGGAAGAGCAGCCAAACCTTCTAGCTCTGACTACTACTAATCAAGCTTGTAACGGTTTCGCCAGGTCATGGTAAAAATGTGTGGTGACAGTTGATCTCTGCTCTTGAAACGTGCCATCCAAGTGAATAGTTTTCTCCTGTAGGAGACCCGGTTGGGCTACCAGATGGATAACAGCTCTCTCCCACGATAAGTGACAACCTGCTGCACATTCTCAGGTTTGGGTTTGGTGGATGCTGGACGGGTGCCATGGCATTTGCATGTGGTGGGTGCCCAGGCTTTCGCATGATAGCGAAACACCACCTCCATGACTTTCGACTGATATAACATTCTTTTGAGTATTGAGGAAACAGACCCGTTACGGTATAACCCTAGCACCTTACTAAGTTACCCTTAATCCCCCCCATCCACCACCACTAACACACCAAACTTACTTCTGTCGCCCCAAACTACGTCTCACTCGGTTCAACGGGTTTCCATTTAACTCGATGGGGGGAAAAAGAAAATAAAGGAAAACCGCAACGGCCCGCGCGCCGTCCCGCAAAAGGAAGATGAAATATTGACCGTAACTCGAGGACCCGGCGGTCTCCAATAAAAATCCCGCAGAAAAACTGAAAGCGGGAGGAAAAGGATAAAGAGGTTCGCCTTTTAACCCTGACCCCAAACTGCGACTCAGCGCCAAGGAAACTGGCTCCTTCCCTATTCCCCTCGCCACACAACACCATTTCCTTAGAAAGTCAGAGCCGGTTTTCGGCTTTCCAATTCTTTTTTTTCGCTTCCCCCCTTCAGATTAGGGGTGAAAAGGGGGAAGAAATTACCCCCGGGGGTTTTCGGGTTTGAGCTGCTGAAGAATAGGAGGACGAGACGGGGGGATGAGGCTGAGGTTGAGACTGAGGCTGAGTCTGAGGCAGAGCCTGGAGTCTGGTCTGAAGGGACGGAGAGGAAAACTGGTAGCCGAAATTGAAATTGGAGGGATGCCGCGGAGGGAAAGAAAGGAAGGAAAAAAGGAAACTTTGCTGGCGCTATTTCCCGCCTGATATCAGCGAGAGCTCCGCCCAGGCGTCATTTTACACTCGATGAAGCGCAAGTTGCCCTCCGCCACCGCCTGCAGTTATCGCTAATATAATGTCTTTCATTTCCCTATACGTTACGCCACCCGCTAGATATTAAGAGAGTGAGAAGTGAAAAGCCCCATTTCACTTTCTCTGCACATCCTAATCCCGCTCTCAGCACATGAAATACCGTGATCCTCGATTGCTATAGCGCAACTCTTCCTTAAAGCTGCTTCTCCACCTAAATGTAAGTATTGAATTTCAAATAATTTGTACTATATACATGAGGATCTGGTTTTCTCCTTATTATCTCCAACTGTTCAATACTGAGGAAAAAATAGCTGGTTGGGAGAATCACACAACTTTCTGCACGTCTTATGAATTCGATGTAGTTTAAAATCCGATGCTTTTAATGTCGGTGAAAAGTGATTACTGGGTTATTAGAAGAGGTTACTCCATGAAAACCATATCTCCAGGGGGCAAACCGTAAGCTGGGCCCCACAGCCTGACTGGAATTTCTAAGTGAAAAAAATATCCCAAGGTCGGACACGAAGAGGAAGCATTTTGTTGCAGGTTAGACAAGTTTTTCAACACTATTCACGTTAAAGAGAAAACACGCGGTTCTAATGTGCTGCTCTGTGGCCTGCGGGATTCCTAGTGAGGTCGTTAAAGGGGAAGAAAGAGCTCCCTTCAGTCATCTGTATGAAACCGTGGAGAAGATATTATGATAATTTTTACGAAGACGGGGACGTACGCTTGTTGGTGCTTCAATGGTTCATCAACGGTGCATGTGAGTTATTTTGCAAATCGTGATTCAGCATTTCCTCTGCCGATCGAGGTTAGTTCTACATCAATTGGCGTGTTGCAACTCGACACAAGTTGGAATGCCTCCCTGTGGCCTTGCAGCTCATTATGAGTACGAATTGGAAACGTGTCGTGTGGTTTTCACTTGATTGCATGACGAGTAGGCTCTTGTGAAGATTTTGATGGATGTCGTCATGTTGGGCCAATGAGTTATGTGGAGCCCAGAAAAGGGTTGTTTTCGGTGCGATTCCTGGATGAGAGAGATCATGGATAGTAGTGAAGTGAGGAGAAGGAGAGAGAGGCCGGTCCCTCGCCAACATGAGGCATGGAGGCCTTGATCATAAAGGATGTGCTCCTGTGCAAGGCTTAATCACCAAGTCCTACAACAGACAGCATCCACTGGTGCGCTGCAAGGGGTCACTGGCCAGTCACCAGTTGAGTACATGGTGTACAAATGGAAAGTGAAAAGAGCCGCCTTAGATGAATGGAGGCACAATTTTGGACTTGGCGCAGCTTGTGCCTCCACAATATATATGGCAAGCGAGATGGGTATCCCAGTTCAAGGGAGGTGGCACACACGAGCTTTTTTACTAATATTTGTGAACGTCTTAGAAAAAGTTTCGAGTTTTCTTCAGATCTTTACGTTTCAGACCCCCCTGAGTCCGAAAAACACTATTTGGGAAAATGGTCTGTGTGTGTGTGTGTCAGTCTGTGTGTGTATGTGTGTCTGCGAACGATTTTTAGAGAGAACCACGGTGCCAAATCCACTCAAACTTGATATCTCGCCCGCAGGTCATCATGAGACGTCAAAATAAGGGTATGAACAAAATCCTTCGAAATTTAACAATAGGTATTTATAGTGGTGCCACTTACGTAAACCCAAGCGTCGTTTTCACCAAAATGGCGCGCATTTGCATTTTCCAGGTGTCATAATTTTCACGCCCCAATGCCTCAATGCGTACCACACCACTTGAACTCATTGTTTTTATTTTCACGAGTTATCGTCCGAAACGCCGATGACTCGAAGCACTAATCGTGTCGCGCGTTATAGTCCGGAACACAGACGATTTTTCACTTAGTTACGCCGCGTGTTATTGTCCGAAACACTCACGAATTGGCTTCTCACGTTTCGATGAGATCACACACGATTTCCTAGAAAGACACGCTTTTTGTCGTTGGAATGATTCTCGCGACTAAATGGCGCTGATGCACTCGCGTTCTCTCTCGTGCCGACCCGATCTCAACGATTTTCGCTTTCAACTGCGTTAACTTGCGTTATATGCCAGGGCCCATAACCTGTTAGAGTTTTTAAAACGGCAATGAAACAACGCCAACACTCGGATTGAAATTTAAAAACGCTTGTTTATCAAAACACGGGAACGAAAACGAAATTGCCTGAAGGGCGATACAAAAAGGAAAATGAACAGAAAAAGCGTCGATCATATGGTTCCAAGATGGTGGGTGTACGTCGGAAAGACCCAATGTAGCCAACAGTTATCATAGTGATCAAAACACCAAATATTTTTTTTCCCAAAAACGGCTCTAACGATTTTGATCAAAATTTTTATATCGATAACTCCCAATAAGGCAAGTATACCATGAAATTCTCATTTGTGGGAAGATGACGAGAGCAGCAGAATAAATTACCAAAACTTTCAATGAAATCGATTTTAGCGCGGTTTTTAACGAGAAAAACCGTACCAAATCAGCTGAAACTTGATGTCTAGCCTACATGTCACCATGGGACGCAAAAATAAGGGTATAGAGAAAATACTAAAGTTAACGTACCTGTTAGGTGAGTCCGTCTCCTCTGGCTTGTGAGTTACTGTGGGCAAGCGCTTTCGATGTAAAGACATCATCGTCTGGCCGTTTAGTCAGTACTGGAGTCAGTCAGTTGGTCGTGGTCTTTATATACAAAGAGAAAGGTGAAGGGAGTGATGGAGCGTTGGGGAAGGGGCGGGGAGAGGTCTTGTTGGTCAGTCTTGTTAGTAGTACCTTAGCCGGACTGGCTGTGTTAGGTATTAAAGAAATTGGGTTGTGTCCGCCAGTAGGCAAATACTAAAGTTAACGTACCTGTTAGGTGAGTCCGTCTCCTCTGGCTTGTGAGTTACTGTGGGCAAGCGCTTTCGATGTAAAGACATCATCGTCTGGCCGTTTAGTCAGTACTGGAGTCAGTCAGTTGGTCGTGGTCTTTATATACAAAGAGAAAGGTGAAGGGAGTGATGGAGCGTTGGGGAAGGGGCGGGGAGAGGTCTTGTTGGTCAGTCTTGTTAGTAGTACCTTAGCCGGACTGGCCTCACCTAACAGGTACGTTAACTTTAGTATTTGCCTACTGGCGGACACAACCCAATTTCTTTAATATATAGACAAAATCCACCGAAAGTTGACCATAGTTATCATAGTGATCAAAACACCAAATTATTTTTCTAAAAAACGGCTCAAACGATTTTGATTACATTTTTTACATTGATAGCTCTCAATAAGCCAATTATACCATCGAATTTCCATTCGTGGGAAAATGACGAGAGCAGCACAATAAATTATCAACATTTTCGAGGAAAAGCGTTTTTAGCGCGGTTTTTTCCTTATAAACTCCGCTGGAATGTTAGTAGAATGTTTTTAAAAAATTGGTATTGTAGTCCAACCCAATATCTATAGGGTGAGTGTTTAAAAACGCACATGAGATACATGGGGCTCACTCCAGAAATTCCTGAGTTTCGATTACCGCCGTTTCGCTTACTACCAGCTCTTAAAGTTTTTACCCAAAAACTCTGCCAAAGTGATTACTATCCTTCTTTAAAAATTTCGTGTTTACAGTCTCATTAATTATCTGTGTACAAATTGCTCAATAATGGTCCTGGAATGAGTACGAGCAGCACAATAAATTCCGGAACTTTAAGCGCCTACCGCTTTCTGCTGCCGTGAAGTGATGTTTGACCAAGTTCAAATGAACTGAGTGATAAATGAATTGATTAAGTAGAAAAAAGCCATTTACCCGAGTGAATTGACGTAGAGCTAAGGGAAGTTGTGTGTTGCAACGCACCAGATATTTTCTCTCACAGACTCTCCAGCATACACGCCTTGCGCGTTGAGTGCGAAAGAAACAAGAATGAATGATGGTTGATGGAGAAGCAGCCAAAGCTCGCAGCATCGTCTGCTATTAAGGAAGCTTGTAATCGTTTCGCCGTCCTACTGAGCAAACTTGTAAGTCGTTCGTAATAGTTTGCAAAAAATGTTATGGCAACAAAACGTGGTCACAGTTGATCGTTCGCTCCGAAATTTGCCACCCACGTAAATAGTTAGATCAGGTGGGAAACCAAATGAAAAACTCTTAGTGGGTATTGATTCGCCAGGGGTACACCCCTCCGTGGTAACATATGAGGGACATCTCTCCAGGGAGGCTGACTAAATGACATCCTGCTGTACCTACACAGAGCCCTGGGTTCGGTGGATGGCGGGTGCTTGTATTGGATACACCTGGGTTGTAACGTATGTCTGTGATAAGTTCAGAAATGTATCGCAAATGGCGTAATCGTGTGCGCGGCATCGAGAGAGCGATGAGATCCATGGAAGGAAGTGTCAATATTTCAATTCTCAATCAAGATTTAGTAGTGAACACCTCGGGCGCAATAGTTCTAGATAACTTATAGATGAACATTAGCAGGCACTGGAGGAAATAATGCGCACACACTCGTGATGATGATGGTCATTGGTTGTCTATTATTTGTGATTTACGAAATGAGTGCTGCGCGTGTGAGGCCATACTTGCATGAGATAAATGAGGGAGAAATGGCTGAATAGTTGTGTACCCGTTACATCGGAAATGTTGATCAATAAGCACGTACCAATGTATTTGTTTCAGACCACAGCATCCCTCAGGAGCACGTGGGACTGAAGTGAAGTTTTATTTTCTTTTTATCCTTCGGCCTCTGGCTCCGACCCCGACCTCCGTCCCAGCGAAACACCCCCCCCCCTACTCCCACTACATTTCCTTCCCTCCTGAATGAGAAAACGGGTCATTAAAGTCAAACTCGGAGTTTGAGGTGAATTTTCTTCCGAAAAACTTTTGCCAAACGAAAATTAGCCGACATTGCTAGCGATTCCGTTTTTAAATCGTCTCATTTGAGCCCCAGAACGGAAGATTTAGGAACGGCAAGTATTCCAGGCTGGTGAGGAGGAAGTGGAAAAAGGAGGAGAGCCCGAAGGAAACTTCAGCGAGCGCCATCTTTAAAACTATCTGCAGTTAAGCGTAAAATAAATACGAAGCCTTCAAGTTGGAATTATCTACTCCACCAGACTATCAGAACGGTTCACTAAGTTTAAATTAAATTAGAATTTCCTCGTCCACGAAACGTGTGTGTCTCAGTTCGACTCGCGGCAGGCAGCGTCAGTACCAACCTGGTCAACAATGAAATTGTTTTGGGCTTAAAAATACTCAATTCTTATGTATTTTCACCTGCTGAGTTCAAAAATCAAATTAAAAACCACGTATTAGCTCTTATTTTTGAGATACAGAGGCACGTCATTCTATATAATGTATATTTACACTAATTGAGAAATTTTGTTTTCCGAAGTTGGCACACATGCCAACTGACAAAACAGAGTTCTCCAGATTTTTAGAGGTAATAACCTAACTACTACTGTAATAATCTTCTGACTGTATTCCCAGTAATGGGGTGTGCATCGCGGCCATATGACCTATTGTGCCAGTCCTAGTGTCTTACAGGTCTATGCCTAGCTTCCTGTGGAAAACCAGGTAGTTCCTGAAGGAGTCCTCGTTGGTATCCATCCTGGGAGAAGTGGTGCCAAAGACCAAAAATCGCTCCCTCTCAAGTCTCCGGCACTGGGCCAGAACATGGTAGGGAGTTTCTTCATCCGTGCCACACCACCTGCATAGAGGGGTTTCGGCTATACCCATAACATACATGTGTTTGTTCATTCTGCAGTGTCCTGTTATAATCCCAACAACCTGCCTTAAGTCCTTCTTCTCCATCCTCAGAAGGGTGTCTCTTGTCTCACTTGTTTGCTCTGAGACAAAGTGCAGTGTCTTACTCCTGCAGCGTTCCAGATTGTCTGATGCAGTCTTCTGGCGTGTTCTCTCACAGTCCTTTTGACCAGTGACAGAGAAATCCCGCAATGGGGTGGTGGCCCAATAGGTACTGTGGACGAACCACGTCTGGCCAGATGGTCCGCCCTCTCATTTCCAATGATCCCCTTGTGTCCTGGAATCCAATACACATTAACTCTATTCGCACTTGCTAGGGAGTTAAGCCACATCCTGCACTCTAGCACCAGTTTTGACGTCGTGCAGTAGTTCAGTAGCGCTTTACACGACGCTTGACTATCGGTCAATATATTGATAGTTCTATTGCTATAGCCTTTCTCATGCATTTGGATTGCCCCAGCAATAATAGCATAAATCTCTGCTTGAAAAATTGATGGAGTGGAGCCTAGGGCAATATAAGTCCCACTCCGTCCAGAGCCACTTATCCACACCCCGGATCCTGTCCCCTCTGGGGTCTTTGATCCATCTGTGTAGATGTTGACGCCACTGGGAGGCCGAAACTGGCGGCTATCGCTGTTCCATGGACCTCCCAATGGCTGAACATTATATTTCCTCTCGAGCTCATACATGGGACCATTGCGTCTGTGATCATGCTGAGCTCCTCGAAGGTCTCCAAGTCCCTAAATATAGCCAGGTAACTACTACTGTAAGTGCTGTGATAACAGTGAGCTTATGTGATTTCTGTTTTTTTTTTTTTTAAATAGGATTTATTGATTTGAAGTGATTTTAAAGAGTAAACGGTTTTTATTAAAAATGCCTCGAAATTGTGTGAACCTAGTGAATAACTTTTGTTACATTTGTGGTGAAATAACATTTTCGTCACAAAAACGCAATCTGACGCCTATTGTTAGAACTGTCTATGAAGGTAGGTGATCAAGATAAGTCGTGGGCTCCACATATATGTTGTAACTCTTGTTCGGTTACTTTACGAGTATGGTTGAACAACAAAACACGATCCATGGCTTTTGCTGTACCCATGGTTTGGCGAGAGCCTACAAACCATATAAATGACTGCTACTTCTGCTTGACTCCACCTGTTAAGTCTGGATTGTCAATGAAGAAAAGAGGAACGATTCAATACCCAAATTTGTCTTGTGCTATTCGACCTATTCTTCATTCGAATAGTTTACCAGTGCCTATTCCACCCCACAGTTATGACATTGAAGAAGAAAATGAAGATAGTAGTGAAGAAGAACTTAGTGAGCCTTGCACATCTCATGATCCTGATTTTGAGGAAACAGATGATAAACAGCAAATACTGAGTCTAGCGGAATTGAGTGATCTCATTCGAGACCTTGATTTGTCAAAGGATAAGGCAGAACTCGTAGGGTCCAGACTACAGCAATGGAACCTTCTACAACGTGATGTCAGGGTGTCACATTACAGACAGCGTCAGAAGGATCTGATTCCTTTTTTTGTGAAGAAGAACAATCTTGTTGTTTGTTACAATGTTAATGGCTTAATGAAACGTTTGAATTTGAACCATGATCCTACTGAATGGAGGCTTTTCATAGACTCATCTAAGCTAAGTTTGAAAGCTGTATTACCGCACAACGATGACCGTCTTCCTCCTATTCCTGTCGCCCATGCAGTTCATATGAAAGAGACTTATGAAAACATGAAAGCCCTCCTCGAATCAATGAAATACGCTGAACACAAGTGGAAGATCTGTTGTGATCTAAAGGTCATCGCTATACTCTTGGGAATGCAACTAGGGTACACAAAGTACTACTGCTTTTTATGCATGGGGGACAGTAGGGATAGGAAGTCACACTACATTCAAGCAGACTGGCCTGCTGGAACTCTTAACCCTGTTACGGCCAAGAGAGTGTCAGTTACTTTGTTTTCGTTTCCTTTCTTTATTTATTTGGTTCTTGATACCATGGAGCTTCACAAGGATCGCCGGCGCATCGAAGACCGGACCGGACCGGACCGGACCTGACGGCCCCTCCTCTCGAGGACGTTCGCCGGCCTGGTGGGCTCGAATCTCCGGCCATGTGCGCTCGGTAGCTACGAGTAAGAGGTTGATCGAAATCGCCCCTTTTTTCTGTTTCTCAACGCGACCGTGCCAATAGTGCTCCGAAGAGACATTTACATTTGGTATACCCTCCAAGTTTAGCAAGTCGCTTACTGCAGTCACGCAATACAGAGTCGACTCTCCTTCGTTGTCATCGTTCCAACAAGGTCAGAACTGCCCGATTTATACGTTCCGTGCCGAAGAAGAATTTTAATTTATTTATTTACGGACAGCAATTTTCTAGTATTAATTTTCAATATTATTTCATCAGTACAGCCTTATTCATTTCATTTTAATTGTCATTTCCCAATATTACACTATCAACACGAGGCCCTCATTTAACGTGCTCACCCAAATTAATTGGCGTCAATATCATCACCCCTATTTGTGCGCGAACATAAGTTTTTTTTTTTTTTGAAATGATCATATTCTCCCATTGTAATTTCAAATACTTAATTCCAACAGTTCTTACATGAGTACAATACTCTTAATGGTACATGCAACAATAACTTATTACTGTCATGAAAGAAGAGGCCAAATTTCTCTGGTAGATTCAAAATGTCCAACAAAATACTTACATACAATAAAAGACGAGTTATTCTGGCCACCAAAATTTTGTAAAATTTTCTGGAATTACGAATGGTAAGGATTGGTATGCAAGGGAAGGAGAGGAATGAGGTTGGCCACAGATCTTTTGACAACTGCAGTGGGGGTCTTAAGAGTAACCACCCGTACAAATCCATCAGTGCCCGGATGAGTTTGCAGCACTCGAGCAAGTGGCCACCGTAGAGGAGGCGCAACTTTGGTCTTGATGAGGACGAGGTCACCAACTTGTAGGTTCTTGGTGTTGCGGTAATTCCGCTTTACTCGTGATTGCAACGTTGACAAATATTCCAGCCTCCAGCGACTCCAAATCTCCTCCGAGATGCGTCTGACAAGCTGCCAGCGAGAAAGATGGTGAAGGTTCGTATCGAGGAGTGTCGGCTACGGATTTGATAGGAGAGGTCTTCCAATTAAAAAGTGGCCAGGCGATGAGTAGTCATACTCACCGGGGTCGTTTGAAAGAGGGCACAGTGGTCGTGAGTTGAGAACCGCTTCGATTTTTGTAAATAGTGTGGAAAGTTCTTCGTAGGTGAGGGGTGTACTTCCTGCTACCAGTGTGAGATGTCTCTTTGCCGATTTTACCCCTGCTTCCCATAAGCCACCGAAATGAGGCGAATACGGGGGGGTCGAAATGCCATTTTACGCCTAATGTTGTAGCGAACGTTGCAATGGACTCTTGAGTACTCTCTTCCCTATACCATTTCTCAAGTTCCTTGAGTTCGCTCGATGCGCCAACAAAGTTTGTCCCGCAGTCTGTATAAATGACGTGGGGTAGACCGCGTCGAGCGACGAATCGAGAGAGGGTCGATAGGAAGGCTTCTGTGCTCAAACTGGTAACAGCCTCTAGATGCATGGCTTTGGTTGCCATGCAAATAAAAACGCACATGTAGACTTTGCTGACAACCGACTTCCCACGATTCGATTTTTTCATCGAAAATGGGCCAACGAAATCGATGCCCACATGCGAAAAGACTTGTCCTCCCTTTAGTCGAAAATCTGGCAAGTTACCCATAGCAGGAACGACGGATTTCGCTTTGAGCTTGTAGCACTTCAAGCACATAAAGGTTCGTTGCGACATGTGGCGAACATGCTTCTCCTGCATGGTTGACAGCGGGTCGACTGGATTGTCCGTATCTGCTTTCCAAGTTGAACTTCTACACCCCTCCATACGCTACCAGACTCCATCAGCCTTTTTACGTTCATACCTCTTCGACCAACTATCTCCGCAATAATCCCATGGTGCGCTTCCAGTATGACTTCAATAGGTTGTCACACGGTGTTTCGGAGGACCTACTGTTGTTGTCGAATGACTCTTTCAGGTCCAAAATTCGACGGCTATTGTGATATCTATTAGTTGGCTCGGGATTGCTGCTGATTGATTTGTGCTATTTATTGTGGTTTATATTGTCCTAGTTTCATTTGTTTTTGGTTTCTCACTGTTAAACAGGGAACTGCCCGTATATGTTATAAATAAAACCCGTTTCTGACTAGGAAGCTTTTAACGTATAAAGATTAGAAGGGGCCTGAAAATTTGTTTTTTCAGCAGATTGCCTAATCTAATCTTTCTTCCTACTTCGCCGAACTGAGGGGAGTCAAGAATCCTGGCTAAACGTCCGATTCGTAAGATGATTAAGAGCAACCCGATAAATTTTGAAATTCGGAAGCTGTAATTTTTGTTTTAGTTCTCTTCTGATCTTTACATAGTTTAGGAAACCCGATCTGTTGTGTGTATGGGGATATGACGACCCTGCAGGTAGGAGGGGATAAGACGTTCATCAGGCGAACCCTATGTTTCCCATACTCTTCATTCTCGCGATCGAGGCTGAAGGGAGTAAGCTGAATCAACAGCTGAGGTTTGATTTTGCCACTCCTGAAAAGTGTAGCTCAGTCTCTTGGTAATGGAGGAAGTCTTGTCGAAGAACCTTCTCTTATCCTTCTTTCTTTCCCCCACTCAAGCATTTTCTGTGCGCAGGTTACTCAATTACGACCCTCGCACGAGTAGCAGCAACTCAATACATCCCGGAGCATTAAGCGCAACCACGTTCTACGTAAAACTTGAAGTTAAGGTTTTACGTTAAGATGAACTGAGTGAAAAACGTATTGAATTTTGACTCGGAGCTGAGGAAAGTTGTTTGATGCGTCGCACCAGATATGCTCACTTAATTTCCCCTTCCATTTCCCACTATCCCAAAGGTTTCCTCATCTCATGAATTTTACAAGTTTTTTTGTTCAGATCTTTTTGAACTTCTCACGAATTCGGCATTGAGAAGTGATGGCGGGAGTACACCGAGTAAATAGAGCACCATTTCTGTGGTATTTAACAGCCGTGAATGGGGTTTTGCCTCTTTTCATTTACACGCTTGGATTCGCCGACCTGAAAATGTTTAAATAAATAATTGGGGTCGTAATTCGCTCGAGTTCGACAGGTGAAAACAGAAACAACAGAGTTACCGAAGGAGAATCAGGTGCAGGGGAAAAAAGCATCGCACTGTGAAATCAGCGTAACGTTACGGGACGTCACAGTTGTTGTGTTCTCACGTTGTGCTCCACGTCACAGTCATCCAGTGAGTTTGGAAATTGCAACAACGACGGAATCTAGAATTCTTCCCCCTCGCGGCCATTTCGGTTATCGAAACAGAGAAACCCTTTTTTCTCTCTTCGTCCGGGCTCGTAGGTTCCGCTTTTATTCGCCCAATGAGTTTCCTTGTAAACCTGCTTTTTTTTCGTTTGACGTCAACGGCTGTTGGTGGAGCTCCAAGTGCTGCCAGTAAATAAAACCGAAGGAAGAGTTTTTCCCTTCAATCTATTCGGAATATGTAAAAGTCCCATCGCCCAATCGTTGAAAGCGACAGTTTGGATGAGCCGCTACTGCAGCATCCACCCGAGCTGAGGGCCGATAAGTCACTTCAATGGCGGACTCTGCCATTTTTACGGCTAATCCGGCTCTCTTTGACTTCGCTTCGTTCGAGAGGATTCCCTATTCAAAATTGCTCTGCCAAGTTGCGGGAATTGCCGGCTATTCGCAAATCTGGGAACATTCAGCCGGCAGCACCTCGCAAATTTTATTTTTGACAACTTGGGTTTCGAATCGACTTTTTGGCTAAGCTGAATGTTGCGGGGGTGATTGGTGTTTGTAATCGGACTGTTATGCACGCTGGAATCCAGGACGCTTCAAACTCGTACAGGAAATGTCTAGTGCCAAGGCCCTAAAAATATCGGAGAATTTGTGGTTCTGTGGACAGATATCGAAAAGGGGTTTGATGTTGGTTGACGTAGCCGAAGCATTGGGACCATTAACTGGGATATTCTGCTTTTTGCTAAGCTCGAGAGTGAAGAGCTATGTGAGCTTCATAGGACAATATCGACAATGTAGTCGGAAGGGAAAAGTATGAGTACTGTATGATTATGTTTTACGACATTTAAGATTGCTCGAGGCTTCATTCTGCAAAAAGTATATGGTGACAAAGAAAGTCTGTCAGCATTATCCGCAGAACACATCAGACCTCTGAACTAAGCAAATGTAGTAGGAGGTAACGGTTCGGAGCGGGCTCTTTCCATAGACTCAACCCCCCTGCACCTCGACGACAGCGCATGAGGCGAGTCTGAAATGCAGCATGTTTACTGTGGTCAAACAAAGACAAGGACGCCCGATCGTCCTGGTGTGGGGTGTTGGATATTGTTGATCCACGCAGATATCTGCGACCAAAGAAAAGTTCAACGGCGGCAAACTGATAAGTCTGACGGCTGTTGAATATCGAAAAATGGAATTTATTACCAAATGCGCGTTGTCGTATATATCTCTACGTAATCGGTCAAGTTCGAAGGAATTCTTCCATCCGCCAGCTTCTAATACGCTCCTCTCTACTTCGAAAGCCACCGCTCGACTGTCATGCGCACTTCTGCGTGCTCAGAAGAACATCCCTCACCCAAGGCTTCCTCCGCTACTTTCGTTATTACCATATTTACCGACGGTTTTCATTATTTCTTAGTACAGGACGATGGTTGGCAAGCATCTTTGTTTATGTACCTACTTTCGTAAGTAACAATTCCACACAACAATAACAACAACTCCATTCCCGCTAATCTGACTTGAAGTACAACATACTCCCTAATTGTCTGAACAGTTTACTATAGTTACTGTTTAGACAGTCAAAACTCTTCATCTGGCTATCCAGAGCAGGTCCAAGGAGGTGCTTGCACTGGGGAGGAAGGATATGAGGATAGTATGTGGCCTGTTCACTGGTCTGCTGAGGTACCACCTTGCAAATATTGGCAAGTGCGAGGTACAGGTATGCAGGTTCTGCGAGGTAGGGCTAGAGACGGCAGAGCATGTGCTGTGCATATGCGATGGACTCGCGGCATTTTGTGTTTGGGAGGCCCTTTCTTCAGCCTGAAGAGGTGGCAAATGGAGAATTTGCGGATATCCTCCGCTTTGTGCAGGGGTGGTGGGGGCCCATAGGTGACGTCACACCAAGTGAGACCAGTGCCATGGGCCTGGGGGTGGTGCAGGTGGGCCGTGATCCGAGTATCATGGACGCCCTTACAATAGGCCCGTTTGTGGCTGCAGTGAGGGTATTGCCTGCATCCACCGTTTCAAAAAAAAAAACTGCCTGAAAGCATCGACTTATTTGTTCCGAATTTCAACCAAAGTAAATCACATTCTACATCGCATTCTGCATCCTTCGATTGCTTTCTATTTTCTATTGCTTTCTTGACGTCAATAGTTGATACTATTCCTAATGTAGACACTTCAATTTTAAAACGTAAAAATAAGCTATTGGGCCACTGAAGGTACTTAAATTGGCGTCATTCTGTAGATAAGAATGTAGTTATTGAGGGCGGCCTCCTCCGCTAGTTATAATATCCGATATAACTCTGCTGGCTGAAATTGAAGTCGTTGTCAGGTGAGTTACTCCGTCGACGCCATCCTTGGGCCGCAGGTTAGTGAGGTAAGTCAACAAATTTAGACTTTTGAAGTCAAATTTTCAGTGTAAAATTACCATTTCACGTGGCTGGCTCTTTGAATAACATAAGGAAGCATTGAGACACCAAATTTACTTAGGAAAACATGGTTAAATTAGGTGTCATCATTAGGGTCTTATGAAATACTGTTGTGTCCTAATGTTGACACAACTGTTGATTTGGTTGTTAAGGTGTTATTTGGATTTGAATAATTTTGTAGTATATCATGAGGTTTGAAGTTTTTAATTTAACGTAGTGGAACCTATAGTTGACACCATCTGATCCCAATGTTGACATTTGGTTCCTGAAGTTGACATCGCCTTTTCTATCTACTCGCAAAGAATACTTTATTTTATCGAATACATTGGTGTTGTAGGAACAAAAACCTATTTGTTGTAACTTTTCAATGTATTTGATGTTTAATTTAATCCAATTTTAAATTGTCAAGATTTCCAAATTGCATTAGAATTCTTACACTGTGTCTCATCTTTTTTTTACAGATTGACTACAACCGTGCCTCCTAATAAATAGGGAATGTGGAAGTATACAACTTGTAACGTACTTGGGGAATTGTCTCACAATTCCCGCGTACAGAACACTCGTGAAAGTCGTGTCTGGGCCCAAAAGAAAAGAACAAATCAAATACACTCAATAATACGCACTTGATCAAATAAATAAAATAATGACTCTCAAGAAAGTAATGGGAAATGAAATTATAAAGCAATTAAGACCCACTTGCATTTAATCGGCAAACTCGAAATGAATGAAATGAAACGAACTCCTTTTAGAATGAAATAAATAACCTATGCTCGGATTGTATTAAATGACAATAAAGGGACAATGGGGAAAATGAAACACAAAGCTCTGATCGCTTACCTTACTTCACACAATCTAAAGGGGAATTTAAACACTGGCTTATAACAGGGAATAATAATTCGTTGACGAAGCGGCAGCCGTTCTAATCGAGAAATGCGGCTCCGACGCTAATATAAACAGCCGCGGGCTGCACAGGTGACGGTCAGTGTTGCCACCTCCTGTAGCCCGCCGCGAACCATTACAAACTCAGCAAATGGCAGTAAACAAAGTGGACCTTCAAACGGTGAAGTCGACCAGGCAAAACAAAGTCCACAGTGCTGTGTTGCTGAGAAAACCACCACTGTGGAAGAAGTAGAACGTTGTGCCGTGCCGAGGAAGAAGTAGGACGACTTAATGAAGGAGACACGGTTGTGGTTGTGTTGCCTAACAAAAAACGTGAGACGGCTTGCGTTTGCCTGGTTGTGAACATCAATTCTGAAGATGCTGGTGAAGTGAGCCACTTATTCCCTGCAATAGACTGAGGACGGTTTTTAAGCCATCGAGCGACGGGAATCGTCTAGTAAAGGTCATCAATGTCAAATACAAACTACCCAAGCCCAAATCTTACCGAGCCAATCCCAATAAATTTGTGTTCCCTGTTTCTGTTCCTGTACGTCTTTAATCAGGTATGTTCCTGTTCCAAGGTAATTAAGTAACTCCTTGAAATATACAGGGTGAGCCATAACAAATGGTGCAGTTTCGATGGGGTGCTGCGTGCCTTGTAGTGGGGTTAACGACCTGGGAGTGATCTCATTGTGTTCGGGCAGTGGTCCCGTTTACAGTCCCAGTCCAGTCGTTACAATGGTTTGGAGCGGATAGCAACGAGGTTTCGTCATTCGCACGTTTTTTGAAAGTGGCCGTTCGTTCATCGCCACCCAGCGGGCCTTCCGACTGCGTTACAACATCCCACGTCGTGATCCCGTCCCTCACCGCAATGTTATCGCACGTTGGGTTCAAGCATTGGAAGAAACTGGTTCCACAGTAAGGCGTAGAGGTGCGGGAAGACCAAGAAACGCAAGAACACCTGAAAATTTGGCTCGAGTGAGAGCAGCAGTGGAACAGTCGCCTCGGCGCTCTGCTCGGAGGCACGCAGTAGCACTGAACATCTCTAACACCTCACTAAGGAGGATTTTGCACATGGACTTGTCATTCCATCCGTACAAGATTATGATTGTTCACGACTTGTCACCTTCAGACTACCAAAACCGCTTGAATCGATGCCAAGAGATGATAAACCGCATCCCACCAACGTCCACTTTTTTCAGTTCGGACGAAGCCCACTTCCATCTCTCTGGAGCGGTTAATAAACAAAATTTCCGCTATTGGTGTGACCGCAACCCAAGACAAATTCACGAGAGACCTCTCCACTCCCCGAAAGTCACTGTCTGGTGTGCCATTTCAAAATTTGGGGTGATTGAGCCTTATTTTTTCGAGGAGGATGGAAGGACTGTTACCGTCAATGCTCAGCGTCATCTTTTCATGCTGGAAAGATTTTTTGAACCCGAATTGAACCAGTTAGCTGAAGAAGAGGATCTGGGGGATATTTGGTTTCAGCAAGATGGGGCTACGGCCCACACAGCGCAAATCTCAATGGTGAAACTGCGGCAGATGTTCCCCGCACGCCTCGTCTCTCTCAGGAGTGACTTGGGGTGGCCGGCGAGATCGCCAGATTTGCGTGCGTGTGATTTTTTCCTGTGGGGCTACTTGAAGGAAAAGGTGTTCAAACATCGACCTCACACTCTGGAAGACCTCAAGATTCGAATCAGGGAAGAAATCGCCGCGATTCCCATCGAAACGTGCCAGAGGGCGGCTGAAAATTTCAGGAATCGCCTACATCAGTGCGTCGCTGCTGAGGGCGCCCACCTTCCTGATGTAATTTTCAGGACTTAATCTACCGAAATAGGGTGATGTATGGCGTTCAATAAAACAAACCTTAATCTTCTAAGTTGCACCGTTTTTTTTAAATCGCCCTTTGAAACTGCACCATTTGTTATGGCTCACCCTGTATTTTAACCTATTTTGAATATCTTTTGTTCGTTTTTACCTTGAGCAGTAACATCTGGAAAGCGATGGGACAATATTTAAGTTGGTGTCAACATTAGGAACTGCAGATGTCAACAAATGGAATTTTTGAGGACAAACGTGTCAACATTGGGGATAAAAAACCGTGTTTATAAAAAGTCGTTTGTGATAGTATAAAAAAATGTTTTGGTAAGTCCAATACGTGCGAACTGTTAACAAGGAACTCATAATTCATAATAACCACTTGAAAGTTTTATTTTCTTGGACACTTTTGTATAACGCAGAATTGATTTTTCTTCCTAATAATGTCAACAATTGGTGCTTTTACGCTAATTAAATGAGTGGACTCGAAGGAAGTTGGTCAAAGATTTAGTAAGCTCGTATTTTCGAGTGGTCTTCTAGAAAATGTTATGGCAACAGCTAAACTAACAAATTACTATGCGAGTCACGCTGTGACGCAAATAAACATCGAAAAGTCGGGTCATTTTTTTGAATTGAGGCTGAACGACATCAAGACGTTCATTCTCATTTTCAACGCAGAAATCGTATCGCTAATTCGGAGTAAACTGCGATTAAATCACTTTTCCGATTGTGTCTGAAGTGCTCTTAACAATTTAAAACAGTGAGAATAGGGATTGGCCTCACGGCCTTCAGCGCGTGACCGTCGAGCAAATAAACGAACTCAATTATCGTAAAGTGAGTCTTCTGGTAGTGATTTGAATGTTACACGGTTCTTAACTCGGAAGCCCCCCCCCCCCTCGAATACTTCGCCAACTTGCTAGTCAGTGGATCGAAATGGGGGTAAAAAGGGACGAGCCCTCGCATAAAAGATGCTCATCCGAATGGCCTCCTGCAAAGTAGACGAACTGGGTCATTAATGAAACAGCTCTTCCAACTTCCGCGGTACGATGGGAAAAGAACCTGGTTGGAGCGATGCCGTAGTCATTGGACGACTAACCTCCGAGCTTCGTTAAAAGAAGGAACTGAGAGGGCAAACGCGGAATAAATGAAAATTTACCTGGTTAAGAGGCGCGAGAAGATACTATGCTGTTCCTTTTATTTGCATAAATATTCCTTTATTATCGTATCGTCCTTTTCGTTGTCCATTTTACGGGCGCAGCCTTAAAAAGATATTTCCTACCTCGGGATCGAAAGCTGCGCAATATCCTCCATCTTTTGCAGTTTGAATCCTTTTTCCTGATGAACCATAAAATACGTGGACTCATAAAAGTTTTTGCTATCCAGTCTTTCTCTAACTAAAAATCGTTTCAAGAGAATAATTCAAACATTTTTTCATTTTTTCAACGACTCGTTCACGTTTAATATTAGCTAAAGCTAGAAAACTGTTCATCATCATTTTCAGGCACGCGCAATAAAAAGCTCGCACAATTTACCGACATGGCCGTCCTGAATAGTTTAGAATTGTTCCAAAATGAATTGAGGTTATTACATCGCGTAGTTTGACTGATTTAAGATAACATTGGAAGTGTCTCAACACAGCGTGGATAGCGTTTCAATAACTACGCTTTATACCAGATCTAGCATTTCTCATCCGTGGTAGTTACTTTTCACGCAAAAGGTTACTTTTAGTAACTAGTGTTGAAACACGATGAGTGGTGTGAACCTCAGTTGGTTACAATCAGCACTCACGGCTCACAAAAATATAGAGACAATGGGGAGTAACAAAAGGAAATCAAGTAAAGGAAATATAATGATGAAAAAATAATAGAACTAAAACAAAGGGTTATAAAACTGAAAAGAACGCTCTAGTTGTGAAATAAAAATAAATCTTAAACAAGGAAACATACAAAATGGGTACCCAAACCTGGCCACTATACAATCGGACGTGCACGTTTCGAAAATAATTCCGACTCCGGGAAAATCACAAAAACAAATCGAAAAGTTTCCGTAGTCGAGAGGAGTAGCTGCAGACCAGGCGATACGTCGAATTGCCTCGCCTAAAATCGTTGATGGGGAAGAAACTTGTTTTAAAACGCTACCTAATATCGACCAGGCGACAACGATAATAAAGAGACAACTGATCTCCACGACTTGTTTCGTCAGATCAGCCGTGATAGGAAGATCGCATGGAGATCAAGAGAGAGAGAGAGAGAGAGAGAGAGAGAGATTGAGGTTTTGTGTTTCCTTGAAGCCAATTACTAAACAACTAGTGAAGTAAGTAGTTTCATGTGCGTCTTAAAGCGACGACGATGACCAATCCTAGTGCAGTCGAAAAAACTAGTCAAAGTGTCTAACTAATAAAAATTTGAAGTGAACGACTCGACGTGCATTGAACACATATTGGAAAGGTGGAACATCGATAACAGCATTAGCAAACACGACTATAAACGCATGCAAAGGACAAAATCGAAGCAAGTTTCATATCGCAGGCGAATGAACGTGAAGCAACGAACACACAACAAGGAGGATAAACATGTCCTCAGAATAGTTCGCTATGAGTCGAATGCACAAATAATGAACGAGCAATCCGCTGGAAGTACCGGATTTTGGCTGTGCTCACGCCACCGGTGAAGAGGAAATGAATCAGGCTCGAGTGAAAAAAAAGGCGTTTGGCACGTTTTCTGCGATGAGTATTCCTGCGCGGTCGTGATTTTGGGCAAGTGAGCGTCCACTAAAGCGATAAACAGGAGCCTTGGAGCACCTCGTGCTACGCCTCGAGTACTCCATAAGCTGTTGAAGTACGCGTCTACACTAAATTATTCTTTTTTGAATCCTGGCTGAAACACATGTTCATTGAAGCATGACAACATGTTGAATTTATTATTATTAAAGAAAAATGAAATGATGTTCGTTTGTGACTGAAATGTTTGTTTCTTGTCTTTAATAATTTTTACTTTCCGCTACCCGAAGGGAAGGAAAGTATAGTAATCGGGTTAAAAAAAAAAATTGGGTTTTCTTCAGATCTCTACGTTTCAGACCCTACTGAGTCTAAAAAACCTAATTTCGGCGCGTGGTCAGTGTGTGTGTGTGTGTCTGTAGTTCGATTTGCGGGAGAGCGGCTGATCCGATTGAGCTGGTTCTTTTTTTGTTTTGTTCGTTATTTTTTGTGGACACCAAAATAAGGTTATGGACGATTTCGGTAGATGGAAAGGGGGGGGGGACGAAAATGTACCAAAAACTAGAGGTTTTCGCATTTTTCTCGAAAACGGCTCTAACGATTTTGATTAAACTTTCAAACTATCTTTTACTAATCAATACCTAACTTTCCTTCTCCATACATATCTCCATGAAAATACGGTGAACGGAGGAGATATAGGTTCATGAACCACCAAAAATAGGATTTTTACACTTGTTGGAAGAACGGCTTCAACAATTATCACCAAACTCACAAGATGTTTTCAAATAGTTAATATCTACATATTGTTCTCAATAAATGTTCCTCTGACAGTCCAATGAACAGAGATAAACATCAAGATGTGTCGAAAATAACGTTTTTTCTAACATTTCCGTCAATTCCAGAGTAACTTCTTCATCACATGTGATAAATCTTGATGTAGTGTCTTTAAGTCACCCATACCAACATTTCGTTCTCCATAATTATTTCTGTATATATATGTTGAACGGAAATATAAGCCAAGTTAACTCAGAAAAGGAGATTTGTCGAATATTAATTTATCGGAATTCCAATTTTCTCAAAAACAGCTCTAACGATTTCGATCAAATTTACGGAGTACTCTCAGCTAACTAGTCCCTACATTTTGTTCTCGATAAATGTTTCCGTAGAAATGCGTTGAACGAAGATATAGCGCCCGCATATTTAGCTGGTGTTCGAAATTACTGGGGTGGCGGGAAGTTGTGTGTTGCTACGCACCAGATATTTTCAATTGGTTATGGGCCCAGGGGGTTCGGCTACATGTTACGCTTGTATTTTAAAGAAATTTAGAGGAAAGATGAGCAAGAAAGCCGAAAAATGCATTTTGATAAGCTATGATGAAAATGATGGATATAGAATTTGGTCTCCTGGAAGGATAAAGTTGTTTAGATCTAGGGACGTAACGTTTGTTGAACGACCGTTGAAAGAGATTGAAAATTCAGAAGAAACTGTTGTTGGTTTTCGTCATTTTTCAGAAATTAAAGAAGACAAAAATCCTGCGAGCCAGGAAAAGCGACCAGCCACATCAGAAGAACCAGAAGAGGGACACGACACTTGGCATGATCAAAATAATGAAGGTTTTGATCGAGTACTAAGAGATCGTAAAACTCTTAGGCCACCCAAAAGGTATGGTTTTGACGCATTAATTATGTTTGGCGAAAATGGGATTCTAAAATTAGATGAACCAAAGAGTTATTGGGAGACTGTGCATAGTAATAACCTAGAAAATTGGAAAAGTGCAATGCAAAATGAAATTGATTCGTTAAATGCCAATAATACTTGGTCACGTATAAAAAGTTAAAATGAACCCAGATGGTAGGGTTGAACGTTTCAAAGCAAGAGAGCAAGTAAAAATATCTGGTGCGTAGCAACACACAACTTTCCGCCACCCCCGTAATTTCGAACACCACCTACATAGACGGGCGCTATATCTTCGTTCAACGCATTTTTACAGGAACATTTATAGAGAACAAAATGTAGGGACTAGTTAGCTGAGAGTACTCCGAAAGTTTGATCGAAATCGTTAGAGCCGTTTTTGAGAAAATTGAAATACCGATCAATTAATGTTCGACGAATCTCCTTTTCTCAGTTAACTTGGCTTATATCTCCGTTCAACATATATATACAGAAATAATTATGGAGAACGAAATGTTGGTATGGGTAACCAAAAGACATTCCATTAAGATTTATCACATCTGGTGAAAAAGTTACCCTGGAATTTACGAAAATGTTCGAGAAAACGTTATTTTTGACACATTTTAATTTTTATCTCTGTTCAATGAACCGTCACAAGAACATTTATCGAGAACAATATGTAGGTATTAACTATTTGAAAACACCCTGTGAGTTTGGTAAAAATCGCTGAAGTCGTTTTGCCAAAAAGCGTAAAAAACCTGTTTTTCCTTCATAGGCCTATATCTCCGTTCACCGTATTTTCATGGAAATATGTATGGAAAAGAAAAGTTAGGTATTGAGTAGGAGAAGATAATTTGAAAGTTTAATCAAAATCGTTAGAGCCGTTTTCGAGAAAAATGCGAAAAACCCTAAGTTTTGGTACATTTTCGTCCCCACCCCCTTCCCATCGGCCGAAATCGTCCATAACCTTATTTTGGTGTCTACGAAAAATAACGAACAAAACAAAAAAAGAACTAGCTCAATCGGATCAGCCGTTCTCCCGCAAATCGAACTACAGACACACACACATACATACACACATACACACACACACACACACACACACACGGACCACGCGCCGAAATTAAGTTTTTTAGACTCAGTAGGGTGTGAAACGTAAAGATCTGAAGAAAACCCAATTTTTTTTTTTACCCGATTACTATACTTTCCTTCCCTTCGGGTAGCGGAAAGTAAAAATGGGGAACTGGATATTGAGTGGACCAAGTCGCCTACATACTCACGATGCCTCATGGAAGTGTTAGATTCCGCCTACTCCGAGAGAAGCTGGGGGTCGTCAATGTTGGGAAAAATTGATTCTAAATTGGGGCGTTTGGCACGTTTTCTGCGATGAGTATTCCTGCGCGGTCGTGATTTTGGGCAAGTGACCGTCCATTAAAGCGATAAGCAGGAGGCTTGGAGCACCTCGTGCTACGCCTCGAGTACTCCATAAGCTGTTGAAGTACGCGTCTACACTAAATTATTCTTTTTTGAATTCTGGCTGAAACACATGTTGATTAAAGCATGATAACATGTTGAATTTGTTTTTGTTAAAGAAAAACGAAATGTTAATGATCTTCGTTTGTGACTGAAATGTTTGTTTCTTGTCTTTAATAAATTTTTCAATTTAAGCTACCGTCCATACTAATCATCAACCAACAGACAAACCTAGTGAGCAAAAAAAGTCTTTCTAAATTGAAACTTGATTCGCATAAAAATGAATGAGCCAAGCGTTCACGTCTTCTTGGCAAACTGATAAGATGACGAATTCTTGGTGCTGGAACCCCTGGTTTGCAAACATCGCCAGTACAGTGAATCATCGATTCTAAGCCACTTGAAGTTCCCACTTATTCGTGATATACAGGTGACCTGTTGGAGCAGTCAGTCCAACGATTTTAAACTATTGAAAGCGCACTATAATTGAACTATTGTTTGAAAGCGGTCAACTTCGCTGATCTGGCGTCAGTCTGGAGGTTATGCTCATAAGGAACTCGTTCGGGAGTCTAGCGCAGAAGAACTAGACTAGTTGGCAGAACATTTATTTGTTCGAGCTGAGTTGGGCCGTGGCAAGTTTAATTTTTTTGAACTAGAGCTAAGTAGTGGAGTTATGTACGTCTGAATTGTGGAAGAAATACGATCCTTTCAAAACTTAGTGGTACAATTCACCGAAACTGTGAATGAGGTAAGTCGCTCATTGTAGGGAGCTCGGAGAGTGCGTAATCGCCGCTGTAGGCTCGCTATTTGCAGTAGAAATCACGTAAATGAAACCATTACCGAACTAAGTCAGTTGATATCGTCATCGATCAAGTCTGGGACGCTTTTTGTGCACATGGAAACCTCTGAAAAGAAGGGCTGTGGACTGGAAATAGAACAGAACCGGCTCAGTAGCTTTCATGCACCATAACCTACTCGATTTGACCAGCCATCAAGTCTCACAGTATGGAGTAGCTGCTGGGAGGCCTTAAAACAGTATAATGGCACAGGGATAAGAAGAGTTGCCGATACATAGCTCACTGCATCGCCTGCCTCACTACGAACCTGAAGATGTCTAAACAACGAAGCAATTGTTATTCCCAGTGGAATACAACTGACCTCGTGGCAGTACTGGTTTCCGAATGAGTAGCTCTATGGTCTATGGAGAAGAAACACTGGGACGACTTGAAAAGCAGGGTGCGTGTGTTGACCCACTTCATAAGTCTCTATGTACAAGAAAAAGACCCCCTCAACAGCGTCCGGGATCTTCCGTGGACCAGCAAAGGCGATTAAATAATCTCTTACAGACCTCCCACGGATTAAAGATGTACCTCCTTGATACTGTTGACTTTTGATCTAAATAGACCGTCTTTCTTCAGTGTTGCCACAGACACCACTGCTGTGTACTGGTTCAAAATGTTCACCACGCCTCGGCTAGATCAAAAGAAGACATGCAGCCAAATAATGATTTTTGTTTGCCCCCCCCCCTTACGTTTTTCTGCCATCAACAGGTCCCCATCTCTGGGTTGAGGTCCTTTATTCCTAAGCCCGCTACCATATTGACTACAAGAAAATCCTAACGAATAGAAGGAAACAATAACACCACTCAAATGATGATTTCGAATTATATCTTTCATCACGCTGCTTGAAGATAGCACAATTGAAAAGGGGCTTGTTCTGTACCGCCCAAGGAACGGCGCTTTCGAGAGGAAGGACTGTTCCTGAGCATCAGCATTCTCCCCCTAGAGAGAAGACTTCACTGTCGTTCCCCCTGCACCTTCTCTTCCTTCTCTATCACCTATTTCTTCGCACCTTTTTCTATTTATTATCGTTAATCCTCCGACCCCTCAGTTTCGGCCACGTCGGAGCATTACAGTTCCATACTGAAGTTCTCCAGAGCAACGGATGCTGGTACTTCTGGGTCCTACAATGTCCAAACAGTCATACAACCTCAACCACCAAGTTAACGACGGTTCCACCCTCATACTCTTCTTTCTTAATGGGGAAAGGGGTCAATACCTTAGTAGTGTAAGAATCAGCTGTGGGAACAAACAAAATCAGAATTAGCGAAATAGTCAGCCAAAGCTGCCTCTCATCATCCGCCGCTTCATTGCCCACATGGGCTTGGGTCTGTTTCATCCAAACTGACATTACCTTCTCGTCTCTTAGGTCCGAGAGAGGTCGTTTTCAGGGTCTGCCAGTACATCTGTCAGTATGAATTACTACAAAGAGGTATTGACTGTATCGTGAGCCACTCCTAGGCCTCCAAAATGGCAAGCGCCTCAGGTCGATTATTAAACCCGGACTTGTGCAGCGCAAACATCCCTGGCCAGCAGAAACAACAAAGACACAGCCAACCTTGCCACTACACTTTCTAGAGTAGATCAGGTACTCTCGCTGGGAGGATTCATCAACTAGTGGGGAGTAAAGTGCCAACTGTCGTTCGGTTTGGCTCGACAGTCCAACTCTTACTCATCATTCCTCACAACGACTTCCCAATGAGCATTGTTAACTTGAGATAACCACGTGGCAGTCGCCAGGTCAGCAAAGTTGTCGGTTGTGCACAGCAATGACTGCAAATTCAGCAAATATTTCACACTGCCCCAGAAAATCGAATTATCCCTGTGTTACAAGGGATTTCGAAATTATTAAAGTTAACATACTTGTTAGGTGAGTCCGTCTCCTCTAGTTACTGTGGACATAACCCAATTGGATTTGGAAATGTTTAGAGAGCCGCTGATGCAAGCAAAGCGACCACTGGAGGTGCTTACAATGGGAGTCAGGCGGTACATCTGAACCGAATTACGTTTGCCTCAAACTGTCAACGTCCGCGAGTTAGTACTGAAGCAAATGACTCTGAATATAACGAGCGTGAATTTGAGAGAAAACCCTTTGTTTTTTATTTTCGTGTTAGGATGCAGCACATGAAGTGACGTAGGTTTAGAATGCATTAGTAAGCTTGACCGAGCAACTGCCCTCACATTAAGCCGGTTCCCCGAGGCATCAAAAATAACCCTACCGCCCGTTCCTTTTAGTTCTTTATTCTTCGCTGAAAGTTGTGACGCGGTTAAGCGACGCCTCGAAGTTTGCGATTAGGGAGGAATAACAATTTTGGGACTTAGGAAATTTGCAGGAGCGTGTCAATTCATGGGTAATTTAGTTCCCTTCTCGTTTGACTCCGGGACGAGTAACAGATTTGATCGTTCGGCAGCGCCTAACCCAAGGCCATTCGAATACTTTTACTTCAAGCTGCTGAGTTTCTCGAAGACAATCAAAAAGTTTTAAGGGTCAAAGTGAGAAACTTCCAACTCTCTCACTCTCCTCCCTCTCTTACTACGTTCTATTAAAATTATCAAGTTTCAACGTCTCCCTCTTGCCCTCTTTGGATTTTTATTTCCAGCTCCCGCTCACCCGACGGCCTTACATTTCTGGATCTCGAGACATTTTGCTATTTGCGTCCCATTGAGGTTTTCTTGGCAGCAGCCGTTTGAAATCCCCATTCAACTCTCTTTTGAGAATTATGAGAAACTCAAAAGTCTCCCGTAGCAGCTGAAGGCTCTTCCAACCCGAACGACCCTTGACTCTCTCTATTCACTCGTACGCTTTCACTGTTCAATATAAACTTTTTTTTTCGGAACCTTTTGACAGTTGACAATTGAAGGAAATACTTAATATATTCAATATGCAAGTTTGCGTTTTGGTAGAGGAGTTGGTATTTCCCAGCGACAAACAACATAGGTTTCTGGTATGGTTATGGTGCACTGATGTAGGGACCTGGAGTAGGGGTTACCGTGATCACTAAGGCGGTTCCCCCAGGGCGAGGCCTTCCCATTGCACTTCGGTTGGGTTGACCCCTGCGAGTATCCCAAATGTGGATACCTCGGACTCGAAATTTTTGTTATTTGGGACTGCGTTCGTGCTGTCCCACAAAAAAAAAGAGGGGGCGCGGTGGCTGAGCACGTTGGGGGGCGGTGGCTGAGCACGTTGGGGCGCGAGGCCTTCCGAGCCAGGCGGGGGTAGAACCAGCGGACTCTGGTTCGATCCCCGACGGGGCACCCCCCTCCTCCAAACCCAGGGGGGTGAGGCAATGGGTACCGGTGGCGGCTGGGAAACTAGGCGAGCCCCCCCAACAGGCTCGCCGGGGAGTTAGGACATGGGCCCAATGTGTGCCACGGCGAAATGCCATTGGTCCTGCAGCTCTAGCGGTGTCGTATGGCCCGCAGCCGCCTTCCAGATGAGTGAGTGAGTGGTGCACTGACGTAAAACTACATAGCTCATTCTAGTAACTCGCACGTGATGGCCCATATCAGTCCCTTACCGTTACTCCACGAACGAGGAAAGTGCAATTCAAGCGCACCTTATCAACTGACAGGTCATTAGATACAATTTTTGGGCAACAGCCCAAGCAACCAATTGAGTGAGTTTCAATATATAAAGTAATTTAATCCTCCCAAGCTTATTGTTAGTTTATTACTGTTCGTACAGTTAATTTATTTATTGCCTTCCCAGGTAGTTGAAAAATTGATTCAGCTACGCAATTTACCTAATGTCGAAGAATCGTGCTATGAAGAACGAATATCCGGCGCAGCTTCTGAACAAACCTCAAACAAAGGAGAAGGGCTACAAGGTAATAGGATACGCGGACGACCTGGTGATTATAGTCAGGGGTAAATTCGCGAGTGTGCATGCAGCATGCACTGAATAGCCTACAGAGATGGTGCAATGGGCAAAGACTGTTTGTCAATCCAGACAAAACTAGCCTGGTCTCATTCACCAGAAGGCGCAGCCTTGCGCTGCGGGAACTCAGGCTGGATGGTAAAGTAGTGAAAGTCCAGCATGAGATCAAGTACCCGGGGGTTTTCCTTGATGGGAAGCTCACTTGGGCCACACACGTGAAAAAAGCCTTACAGCGGGCGTCGGTGGACTAGGGTGGAAAACAAAACAGTGCAGTTGCAGTTGAAAAACTGCAACATAGGGCGTGTCTGGCCATTACAGGCTGTATGACAACATGCCTTACGGCAGTACTGGAGGTCTTGCTAGATTTAGCTCCACTCCACATACATGTTAAAAGGATGAGGTTCCTCCAGGCTGGGCGTACGTTGGAGTTGGGTCTGATCATGCGGGGCAGGAGGAGTTCCCGCCACTAGATGAAGGTGGAGGGGCCCAAACGGCATGTGGTAGACTCAATGCGTACGAGGTTCAACTTTGCGTTACCCTTTTGGATACTCATTCGTGATCATGAGGATCATATGTGGCCTGTTCACAGGTCACTGTCTGCTGAGGTACCACCTTGCAAATATTGGCAAGTGCGAGGTACAGATATGCAGGTTCTGCGAGATGGGGCTAGAGACGGCTGAGCATTTGTTGTGCGTCTGCGATGGACTCAGTGTGCCCTCTCTTCAGCCAGAAGAGGTGGCGAATGCCGAACATGCGGATATCCTCCGCTTTGTGCAGGGGTGGTGGGGGCGCATAGGTGACGTCACACCAAGTGAGTTCAGTGCCTGGGGGTGGTGCAGGGGGGCCATGATCTGAGGATCATGGACGCCCTTACAATAGGCCTAACCGTTTAAAACAACCTCAAACAACATTGCGATACACAAATACAGAAATATATGAAATCGACTCAAACATTTTCATACCATGAGATCCACATACGGTACAGTTGAGTACTCGAATGCCAATCAATCAGATGACCGTCAAGGTATTTCGTATAACCTGCTAATGACTATGATATACGTGTTGTCTGGAGTCACCATAGAGCTCCAGTGAATCATGTCCCTTGCCGTAGCTATGATGAGGAAAACGCGTCGTTTAGACTCAAATGTCGTCTTTCTTTTGACTGCTTGACTGCGTGGTTAGGATGTCAAAACATCAGCAAAGAGACGCAGAAAACTCAGATTCTTTTTTCAGCCGATTACGTAACTTTACATTTTACTCCCCACGGCTGAGGAAAGTAAAAATCTGTAGGGCAGATTCGATGGAGCAACGTTCCGTGTACGACAAGGAGGGACTTGTTCCTTGGAGAAGTGAGCATGCTGCCTATCCATGAGTCGGTAATTTTAGAACCAATACGTAAGACGTTTCACTTGAAAAGCGGTCGTATAACGTCGATTGGTTTCAATCATTTGGTCACAGTTAACGTACATGTACGGGGTCCGGTTCTCTTTTGAATTTCGAAATCGCTGCCGAGAAATGTCTATCCGTATTCACGTCCAAATTATTCCACAGTATCATCAAACAAGTGGCCCGGCATAGAGGAGTGTGAGGGCATTATTATAGAGTCGAAGCACAAATTCTAGAAAACGTTAGGGGATTCTTATTCAGCCGTTCATTCACCAGACATTCCCGTTATACTAGATGGTTACACACAATATCTGATCAAGGACGCATCACCTTCCAAACCGTGATGAAAAGAAGAGGTGGCCAAGCGCGTTGGGGCGTGAGGCCTTCCGAGCCAGGCGGGGATAGAACCAGCGGACTCTGGTTCGATCCCCGACCAGGCATCCCCCCCCCCATCCACCCCAGGTGGGGGGAGGTAATGGGTACCGGCGGTGGGTGGGACACTGAGTGTCCTCGGGGATTTAGGACATGGACCCAAACGAGGCCACGGCGATATGCCGCTGGTACTGCAGCTCTGGTGGAGTCCTATGGCCCACATCCCTGCCATCTTCTTCTTCTACATCTTCTAGGAAGAGGTTGAGCGAATTCAAGGAGAGTGAACTAGTAAGATGGGGTTAACAGCAACCAATAAGGAATGGGATGATGAAAAAAGTGTAAAACTGTCAAATTTGATGTCACATGAACTCGAATGATGTCTCTCCGAGCTCGTCGTCGTCCAAGTGCCCACTCTTCACGACTTGTAAATATCACTATGCGCTAACAAATTTTCTCTGGTGGAAAGAAGGGGAGAAAAGTGTCCCAAGGACATTTTGCAAGGAAGAAATGAATCGTAGACCCTTCGGGAAATCTTCAGTCTAAATCTGTGTCAATCTTCAGTCGCTACCCACTTTTGGTTGGATGTGCCGCCGGACGGGCGATGATCCACCCGAAATGCTCACTCTCGCCCGTTCTTCTTTTGCCAGCCTCACGTCAAGAAATTCCCGTGGAGCTCGAACTTTTTCCTCCTGGCACAGGAATTTTCCAAAGTTCTTCAAAAGCAGCTCCGTCTGTGTCGTGAGAGATTGTCGAGCTCAAATAGAATTCGTCATCGCTTACCGGGTTAGACGAGGGATCAACTTCTAGTATTGTATTCCAAACTCGGGGAAGAATACGCACTGTGGCGATGTTTCATGCTGGTCAAGCGCTACTGCATCCGTTACTCGAAAGCCTCTTTTATTTCCTTGTCTGCAGTAATCTTCAAGTATAATTGGGAGGATGAACGGATCAGGGATGAAGAAATAGCTCGCCATTACAGCGACGTGGATCTGTGTCACCGTTTGAAAGAGCGAGCCGAGAAACTTCAGCCTTGTGATGACAAAGTTCCAAATGACTCCAACGCGTTTCTATGATTTCTTCTATCAGAAAAGTGCTGGGTACCTTTTGTAACGCTGGAAAACCTCACTATTTGGAAAAAACAAACAACAGATCAACAAAGCCAAACGTTGTGCTGTTATAAAGTTTACGGATATTTCAACGATGTGAAGGCTCTCACTTTCTTACGCGCTTACTTGGATTTGGAAACTAGAAAAATCGAATTCCGACTTGATTTATTGGATCGCAAAATGGCCAAAAATGTTTGCAAACCGGGATTACGTAGATTAGATTAGATTAGATTAGATTTAGTAAATATTTAACCAGGTTAGTAAGAAAACCTTAAGAAGAAGTAGGAAGAGGAGAATGAGGAGCAGAAGATGAAAGAAGAATTAGGGAAGAAGGAGAGGAAGGAGAAGAGAAAGGAGAGTAAATAAATATATGACATCCACTTAATTGATTGCTTTCAGTACAGCAGAATACGCTTAGTCGGATCATTAGTCGTTCATGAAAAAAATAAGTAGCATAGCTTTCAAATCTCATTCTTGCTCCCTTCTGATGTTATACGTTATACTGTACAACTGCTCAAAAGGATGTGTGATATTGACTGTCACATTGACATCCAAACCAATGGAATGCCACTGGAGGTTTTCTCATCAAATGGAAGGTTTACCTTCAACCGTCACTCAAGCAGTTTCTTCAAGGATAAACGGACATGTTGGATCACAGAGGGTGTTGGATGAGAGCGAGGTTTGATAACTTGACTTTTTCCTGTTCTCGTTTGTATAAGTACAGTGGTGTGGTCGTGAAGAATAGGGAAGCTGAGACAACGGGATACGTATAAGACGATTTAGAAGTTTGGGAAATAAATAAATGACAGGTAGTGAAGAGTCACTCACGAAAAGTTGTGGGAAACTATTTCAAACGACGCCATGATGTTATCAGGAAATAAATATTTGCATAGTGCGGTTCACCAGCAACGAGTTGTAACGAAAAGTCGTACAAAGGAAGTTCGGCTTATTTACTGAGAAGAGAAGGGTGTTTCAGAGTGAAGGGTGGAGAGTTGCTGGAGATGGGCAAGAGACAAACCACTTATTTAGTGGAAATAGGCTTTTTCTAATAACTCCGTTTTGTTGCGTGTGGGGAAGAGTGTGAACGGACAGAGTAAGGGAGAAGTTGAGTGAATGGCATCAAGATTGAAACTGACCAAGCAAATTATATGACCCCGGTCCCCCTCGTCGGCCGTTCCTTGCTGGTTTATTTTGAAGATAATTCAAGTCTCGCATTTGGCAGTTTCTAGCGCAGTTGATGACCGTTTTAATAAGTTCATAGGGCCATTCCCTTGTCAGCGACGTCCTTTTGTCCTTGCATGAGAAAGTAACGGTTACCACACTAACAAACATAGATGAGCCGCCCTTAAAAATATTCTCATTCACGCGAGAAAAATGTTTTCTCGCGAATTTGAAATCGGACAAAATAGTCACTTATAGCTGCGGGACCTTTTCACGTATTCATTAGCGCGAGCACGGTTCATTTACGTTTTAATTGGCTAGGGAGATCGCTTCGTAGTTTTGCATGATATATAAACAAATGAAGTAGAACGAAGAACAATGTACAACGTGGGGAAATTTGGTGGTTCGCAAGATCACGCTTCGTCCACAATTCACGAAGGAATCGGAGACAAAACACAGAATAGTTGATGTGAACCGGTGGAAAGCTCCCAGCAAAGCTCTGACAAGCGGCGCTCATTAGCTATGAGTCCTGAGAGGTTTCCGTAACAGGGAGCCTCCGCCAGAGTAAACTTAATTGATTGGCCATTACCCCTAAACAGATGAGCAACCTCGTCCAGTGTTAGCGTATAAACATCAACGATTTCTAATTACGGGCGACATTAATTATGGGTATTTATGACGTGAGAGTGAGTTTCAAGCGCAAGTCCTTCACTGCAAGCGGTGTTCTTTGATTCGCGAAAGCTTTTGTGTGGAGCTCATTCAAAGAAGAAACGATGTGAACTCGCTGGTGTTGAACCATATTCACACATTAAAGCAATTGGGTTATGGGTAAAATGAAAGAACAGGGACCGCTCCCTCTGATAAGACAATATATCACGACCGCGCTCAGGTTATTGATATCCCCGACACCGTAGGCTCTGCCGCCATGTTTGAAATTAGAAATAACGACAGCTGTACGATTATGCCGTTATATAATTATTTTAAATGTACAAAGACTACGAAAAGGAGTTAATTCAATGAAATTAAGAATGGGTATATGAAATAAATATGAGACAACTAACGGATTGGCGAAACACAGAGCATTTAGGAGCTATAAATTATTGCGGCGTCATCAAGAACTCATTCATGATATTTTAATAAATTCAGACAGATAACAATTAATTAAAATAACAATATTCCGTTATGAAGACCAAACAAGAACTGAATTATATTTTAAAATGTAAACATCAACGATCTAACTAGGTAACAACTTTGCGGGTCACCTGATATTCATTACATTTACCCCCCTCTTTTCGTTAAGTGGCTTGATCTTCGTTCTCTTCAAAAAGAAGGAGCTAGCTGATCAATATGGACCACTCGTCTAGAACCGCGAGGTACAGCTATCCTAATCACAACGTTGGTTATAATCTTGCAAGGGAACCTTGCAAGGGCCTACCCAGGGTGATTGCAATTTAGGATTCAATCCTACTCTTCGTCGAGGCCAATAGTAACACACTCTATCACCTGGTTGATATTTGGGGTTATCACTAGCATTGGCGTCATAACGCCTTTTGTTGTTCACTGTAGCTTTTTGCATTTGCTTCTTAGCCAACTGGTGAACGGCTTGCAACTTTTGTTGTAGCTCTTGTGCATAGCCTGGCCTTGTCGTCTCATTAGGAGTTGCCCCCTTAAGTAAGTTTACAGGTAGGGTTAGGGTTCTACCTAGATTTAATTCAGCTGGGGAGAAACCTGTTGACGCATGCTCCGATGCTCGATAGGCCAGCAAGATGCAAGGAAGCCAGCGATCCCAATCTCTCTGGTTGTCAGAAACAACTTTGGCCAAAAGGTTCCACAAAGTTCTGTTGAATCGCTCAACAAGACCGTTGCTTTGAGGGCAAAGAGGAGTTGTACGTGTTTATCGAATACAAAGCAAATCCATCACGCTTTGAAAAACAGCACCTTCAAAACATCTTCCTTGATCGGAGTGTACTTCGCGAGGAATGCCAAATCGTGAAACGACAGTCTCTACCAGTCCTCTAGCTACTGTATCTGCTGTAATCTCTTTGGTGGGGAAGGCTTCGGGCCACTTGGTGAAGTGGTCTACTGCAACGACGATATATCTATTGCCTTCATTGGTAACTGGAAGGGGACCTACAATGTCATCAGACAACCTTTCAAAAGGAGCACTTACAGTCTGCATTTGCATGGGAGCTCGTCTTTTCGTGCGTTTATCTCCTCGACGTCCACATACGTTGCACAAAGCACAAAACCTCTTCACTGTCCTTTGCAATCCTGGCCAGTAGAAATGTTTTCTAATTTCTGCCAGGGTTCTTCGGAATCCAAAATGACCGAAGTTGTGAGCAATCTCCAGTACCTCTTTCTGATCCTTTGCTGGGACTGAATTATATTTTAAAATGTAAACATCAACAATCTAACAAGGTAACAACTTTGCGGGTCACCTGATATTCATTACAATATCCTGATTGTAGAGATTTTTGTAAGTTTTCAGGACGTACTCCTGATTGATCATCTTTCAATTGGGCGTCGATTATAAGATATTTTGTACCTTTCGAAGTGGGAAGATAATTGAGAATAAAATGAGTAAACTGGCAATAGTTTATTAGTAGTAGTCATAATAGAACGAATTCGCATAAATCCATTCGTAGATGTCTAGTAATTTGAAACCCCCTCAACTACGGTGATAGTTCTTTCTCATTCTGTTATCGCCTCGATCGTTCTGTTCGTAGCCTACGATCTCGAGCATATCAATAACCTGACCTCAGTCGTGATATATCGATGTATTGCCTTATCAGAGGAAGCGGCCCCTGTTCTTTGTTTCACCCTGGGTTACGTCCGCCAGGCAAATTACCAAAGTTAACGTACCTGTTAGGTGAGTCCGTCTCCTCTGGCTGGTGAGTTACCGTGGGCAAGCGCTTTCGATGTAAAGACATCGCCAGCTGGCCGATGAGTCACTATCGGGGTTCATCAATTAAATCACGTACACACACTCTAGTGATACCCACATTTTATCACTCATTCCAACGAGACATACGGCTTCCATGACAGCCGATTGAGGTGGATGAAAAAAGTCAAGCCCTTCCCTCCAATGACCTCCCCTAGACACGACTCTCCTTGTTGACTCGCATCGTCAAGACCATCTGCACGACTATTCAGATCTTCGTGTCATTTGTGCGAGCAGCTGCCACAGGATTGGAGGCAGGAAAGACCAAGGAATGACGGAGTTGGTGGTGGACAAATAAATTAGCTGCCTAGCTGCTTGGAATTCATTCCCAGGCTGGCTAGTGACTCGAAAATACTGGGATGAGTAAGAAAGAAGAACGAGTGATTGGATGAGAGCGAGTGATTGGTGAGGTAGAGAGGCGTAGAGCACATACATTTAGGAAACGCTTCAATAGTCTTCAAAATAAAACTTATTGGGAATAATATTTTCTTTTAATATTGCCGTGGCAATCAGGTTAGTTAGTCGTCCTGACTTTGCACCATCTAGTACGATCTAACTGGAGAACGAACTTCACACATTATCTCACTCACCCAGATGATTGGGGCGATATAATCAAGTCGAACATCTGGTTTTCTGTGCACGTACTCTCTTCATTAATTTTGGTGGTGGAGAAAGTGGTTAGGGCGACCGAGTTGAAGAAAACGAATAGGATATAATGAAACAAAGTAAAAAAAATTAACATCAAGAGCAGGCGAGAGATAAAGTACCGAAGCATAACCGCACTTTATCGTTGTCGAGTTAGAAAAAAAAAATCCATAGACGGTGGTGGGAATGGGGGAAGACGGTGTGGGGACTGTTTAATACTTTTTTTTTATCGGTGAGATCCGGCTCACACATTAATCTGAAGGGGGAGGACGAAATGTTTTAGAGGGCGAAGGAAAAGGAGAAAAGAAAAACTTCGCTCCAGTTGGATAATAAATTTAGAGGGAAACCTCTCTCATGATAACCAAAGAGGGGAAATAATACCAAGATCGACTAATTGCAAAGTTTCACGACGGAGGGCACTAGATATCAGTTTGACGGAAAATAATGACCGAAGAAAACTCTGACTCTGATGACGTAACTACTTGGAAGTCCTCACGCCCGTCCCCACAAAACTCGTGAGTTGACATTCCGTTCAAAGTTGCCGACAAATTTTCTTCTTCGAGTCGTGAACTCATAATAACGTTTTCCGTTCACCGCATTCCAAACCGCAGAAGAAATACTTGTTGGCAAACGACAAAGTGAAGATGACTGCCAATATTGACAGAGATGAGCGAAAGGTCACTGGAGATGGATGTTTTACTCCGAAACCATTCGCTACACCGTCCCAAGACGCAGTGTTGACAGTGATAATGTAACAAAAACAACCGTGCGTTGAGAGAGGGCTCAGTACTCGTACTCGAAGGTCTACCAGCCTCGGTAGCAAGTTTCAGAAAAGGATTAAGTAACGGAACAGGCAATATTTGCAGTTAATAACGTTAGAAAAATGACCATTCGCTGTCCGAGGATAACTAGAAGGCGGATTGAACACGTGAGAGTTGTAGCGATGAACTCCACGGATATTGATGTACGAGGAATGCACATTAAGATGTGAACTATGCGACGATTTATATGGATGTCCTAACTAGTTCAGTCTGTACTAACTTTTTATCGGGTGAACGATAAAATGAAAACGTGGGGGGGACTCACATATCTGCGCAGCATAGATAGAAAAAGTGACTCGTCACACCAGATGAACGGTGGAAAGGGAAGAGAGGAAGAGAGAGAGTGAGAGAGAGAGAGAGAGAGAGAGAGAGAGAGAGAGAGATTTTTATTTAACAATCAGGGATGAGTTAGGGCCATGAGGCCCTCTCTTCCACTCACCCTGAAAACATATTTACCATATTAAAAGTTCTCTTATAACATAAAATAAACTATTGCTTTAACTAGATATCGCAGAGTTAATAACTAAAACATACAAAAACAGTTCAACTGAAACAAATAAATCAAATTCTATTTCACTTCAAAGTTTCTCTTGTACGAAAACTCCTTATTTAATATAGCCTCAACAGTTTATTTTTAATTTTCTCCCTAAATTCTACTACTTTTTCCTTCATATCAAACCACTCAACATTGTCATTGTATAGCTTGCACCCCTGAACTTCGAAAGAACGCGCAAACATTTCGGTTCGATGCTGAGGCGTCCGAAGCACTCTATTGCGGTTCCGTGTGTCTCTTGATGCTAGGAACTCAAATTTGCAGCGAAGATATGCCGGTTTGCTGTTTTTCAATATTTTAAACATCATTGTGGCCACGTGCAGTCTCTTCCTTTCGCTCATTTTCAACCAGCCAATCCGACGATAGTGAGGGGTGACGTGATCGTCCATTTTTAGCCTCAAAGCGAAAACGGAGAGCTGCATTTTGGGCCTTCTGTAACCGACACAGTTCCTCGCTCTTCAAATCACACAATGCAGCAGCAGCGTAGTCCAAATGAGGCATTATGAGGCTTTGAACAAGCAGGACCCTTACATGCTGTGGAAAGTCTGCAGCTGTCCTCCTCAGTTGGTGGATGGTCCTAAATGCTGTGTTGCATGTGGCTGTCACTTGATTACTCCAGCACAAGTTGCTTTGCATCATCATTCCAAGACTCTTTGCTACGTTTACGTATTATATTTCCACGCTACCACAGGTAACTCTAGGGATCGTACTCACATCTATTCTGGACAAAATCTTCGGGTACCCAAGCAACATTGCCTTCGTCTTAATGGGATTAATTTCCATTCCATGATTTCGGCACCAGATTTCCACTCTTTCAAGATCTTCGTTCAGCTTTTCAATTGTGCTACACAGGTTTTCCACATTGCAAGCTCGGTAAAACTGTATGTCATCTGCGTATGAAATGTGTCTTGTTCCTTCTGCGAAAAACTTTGGGTAATGTGGTTACATACAAAATAAAACATAAGGCAGATAAAACAGAGCCTTGTGATGTGCCGTGAGATACCGTTCTCCAGGACGATAGTTCACCATTATTGTGAGAGAGGGAGAGAGAGAGAGAGAGAGAGAGAGAGAGAGAGAGAGAGAGAGAGAGAGAGAGAGAGAGAGAATGAATGATGGCGTTTATTTACAAAAACAGAATGAGATTAGGACCATGAGGTCCTCTCTTACATCTATCCTGTAATTATTAGTAAAACAAAAAGACTATTAACCACTGTAAGTGGTTATCTTTTAAAACAAAAAAGTATACAAAAAAAGTACAGAAGTGTAGCCAAAAAATACAAAAAAATGTAAGTGGATCAAGTTGGGTCTTCGTACGTCTTGAGGAGATCTTTTTTATAACAGTTTCGGAAACTTTTGGCAGAAATTGTGAGATCATATCGGTCGGCGTTGTCATTGTAAAACTTGATGGATTGCATTAGGAAGGATTTGCCGAATAAATTAGTTCTGTGGGACGGAATTTGTAGAGTGGATGAGGCTTGGCGAGTATTAACATCATGAATACTGCATTGAAAAATGCATTGCTCGAATAAATACTCCGGTTTCTTGAATTTGAGAATTTTAAATAGCATCGTAGCCACTGCGAGCTTGTTTCTTTCCTAGATTTTAAGCCAGCCAAGCTTCGCAAAGTACGGAGTTGTGTGGGTATCAGGCCAAAGGCGGAACACAAATCTCACGATCGAATTGAGGCCTCGTGATCTGCCCCGCACTAAGATCGCAGTAGGCGAGGGAGGCGTAATTGAAGCGTGGCAGCAGAAGTGCTTGGGCTAACCGTGCTCTTACGTATTGTGGAAAGTCTATGGCAAGTCTCCGCAGTTGGTACAGACTCTTGTACGCTTTTCCACAAACGTCTGCGACATGCATGTTCCAGTCAAGCGTGCTGGTCATTAGTACACCAAGGTTCTTGAACGAATCGACTACTTCCACTATTTCCTTGCCAATCCGAACTGATGGAGTGTAAGCATGAAGGATCTGAGATCTTAGTCTGGTATTACCCAACAGCATGGCCTTACTTTTTTTTTTGCATTTGGGGACATACCATGCTCGGAACACCATGTATGTAGCCTGATAAGGTCCTCGTTGATCATCTCGACTGCTTTCCCTACCTCGTCCACCCCACACATCAGATATAGTTGTATGTCATCCGCATACATTCCGTCAGAGCAATGCTGCAGCACATCTGGCAGCGTATCAATGAACACTGAAAACATCAGCCCAGACAGCACAGACCCTTGTGATGTCGACGCTCTTCCATGACGACTATTCGACGCAAGCGCCGAATCCCTCCAGACTTTTGACCTCGGAATTTCCGCTCCTTGCCTAACGAGCTCCTGTGGCGAGGTCATTGTTCCTCTAAAGGTCTTTGCGCCCATGGAAATCCCAAATCGGCGGATATTTCCAACGGTGGTTTTCCCATCCTTCCCCTCTCCGCCCTTCTCAGATCCTTCTTCGCAACAGATCCCTTCTCCCAAATATTCACTCTGCTACGAAGTGTCGCCGAAGTGAGTCGTCTCCAGTTCTCCCAACACTTATTTCCTAATACCCTTCGCGATACGGCCGTCTCCAATTCTCCCAACGGATACCTCCTTCACCTCTCATCGACTTCTCGTTCAGCTTTCTCCCTCCTTCCCAGTACAACCAGTTTTTCATGTCTTCAGAGCCCGTTTTGTTCGCGATTTCATACTCATCTCATCTCTCGTGTAAGTTACCTCTTCTTTGTACATTGAAGTCCTCAAATCGTGTGATATACCAGCTCACCAATTACAAGTTCGTGCTCAGTAAATACCCGTCTTCGAGTTTCATTCACGTCTATCCTGGTCCAAACAACGACAATGAACCATCAGGAGCTTTCGTACAATGTGACCTACCCGCCAGGTAGGATGCAAACCAGCATACCACTTTTTTTGACACACCAATCGATTTTAAGATTGCCAGAAGAAGATCGTGTCTCAACAAGTCGAACGCCCGACTGAAATCAATACCCACGAAAACTGTGACTCGTCGCTCATCCATTGCCTTCCTAACGTCGTCTAGTACACGAATCAAAGCCATTTCAGTGCTGTAGCTTCTCTTATAGGCTGATTGGAGATCCCTAACACAGCGATGATCTAGAAAGAGACTGTGCGTTTTATTTATACAGCCAGGAATGATTAAGCCCTTAAGAGAGATGCATACCTTACACCTTCCCTGGCAGAGTACATTGTACGTCATACATTAACCAATCCTGTGCAGAGTAACTTCTGAATGATTGTCCCTTTCAATAATTGCTGGCTGCTAAATGATTTCCGGGTGCTGTGTTCTGTTCTGTTCTACATATCACGTCCTTCTGTGAGCACGTTTTTGCATGAGCTTTTAAACGAAGTACCAAATCAATGCGGGTTCTCATCGGAAATTTGTACAACTGTACACACAAACAACATTTTCTAAGCCCCACAATGAATGTGTTCGACGCAAAGCGTCGAAGTTGTCAGAGTCGTTGACCTCGGACTTCCCCGCGTCATTATCTCCGACCGCCTAATTGTCTCCTGTCTCCAACTATTTCAATACCTGCCCCTCACCTGCAGGAATCCCTCAGCTGCGGGCCCCCTGCCCCCTTTTCTAGGTTTTCCCCGTTCTTTATTTCTTTCTCCCAATTTCATTTTCCTATCGACGACAGAGCTCTTCCAAAATCATTCTGCTTCCAACTATCACCCCAGTAACTTCTCACTTTCTCATAAAGTTGCCCGCGCCAGTTCACGCGTTCCGAGTACTGCCCTTGTGTCGCCCAGTTGTACTCCATCTCACCTCAATTTCAATTCTACTCAATTCCACACGCACGTATAATACAGTCCTCCTCACGCTCACCGAGTTTCAGTTTCGTTGCGATCCCCAGCTCCTCCATTCTTGCACCTAACAGAATGGCTATTGCTCACTATTTATTCAGTTGTGTTGGATTTGCGACTTTCCCAACGGATGTGTGTGTGTGTGTGTGTGCAGTACAACTCGCCTCTTTTTTCTCAATGATTCTCCATCCTGCCCGTCTTGCGCCTTCTGTTGTGGGTGGGGTGGGGGGGCAGCAAACCATGTGGCCGACGGTTGTTGGTAGATCAGCCAAACCTTCCAGCTTTGGTAAATGTTAAGCAAGCATAACCAGTTCGCGAAGAAGGTTGTGAATGGAAGAATAAATCATTTTTAAAACTAACTTTTCGGGTCCGAAGAAATACCTTGAATGTTTCCAGAGGTAACAACCAAAATGTACCAAAAGTCGTGTTTTTTCAATTTTTTCGGATTTTCTACAGTAAATGCTCAACGAAATATGAATAATATATGATTGTTATCATCCATTGTGCGGAGCTTTAAGTCAAAATTTATATTTACCGAACTCAAAACTGCTCGAACGAACTTGATAAGACTGGAGTACGTTCTACTAGTAGTAGAGCATTCAACTACTAACTCGTTGAACCGGCATTTTGCTTTGATAGTTGAGTTGACGGCCAAGCAATTCATTATTTTCGGGGTTGTTAGGAATGTAAATTTATTCCTCGAATATATATTAAAACTATTATTAATAATAGATTATAATATGTTAGAGCGTTAGGCATGACAATAATAAAATTGTGATATTTTTATGAGCCTCCTACAGATATATTTATAAGGTACTGCCTTTGTAGCAACCTGCCAGGTTGAGGAAAGCAGTATACATCATTTGTAAAAAGCGTGCTCGTGATTAATGCAATCTTGTTATCCCTCGTCAAAAAGATGAAAAAGTAGAAAAGCTCAGCTGCAGGAGGGTGGGATGTATAGTTTATGGATCTGAGTAGATTGCTTCTTGTGTCATGAACTACTACTCTAGTTCATAAATAGTTGGCCACTTTGGGATCACAGAATACCGACACCAGGAGGAAATGTCTAAAATTTTGCTGCTAGATGTGTAGATAAGTCCCTAACCACACTACCAAAGATACGGCAAGTACATGCACCTCTTATTAATACTGGATGGATAGGCCCAGCTCTGACAACTACATTGTTCCACACTCGAGCAGCGTTGCTCTTCACGAACGCCCTCCATTAATGTAGAATTCTGAACCTAAGAGAAGAGCTACCGAACGCCATGAGGCAAGTATTGTCGGTAATTTCGGAAACCAGGCACGATACAATTGTGAGGTGAGAGACAAGAGGCATTCACAACCCCTTGCACTTCCAAGCACAGTATTTAGAATCGAATACTTTGTGTAAAGCCATGCACCAGCGTGTTTTTTTTTTTTTTTGGGGCTTCTTCCGTCCTCTATGTCATCGAGAAAATCAAATAGAAACAACGCAAAAGCTAAGAAAAGGTCCAAAGATGGTACTGATCTACCAGTGTGTCTATTGTATGTTCATAACAACACCGACTCGTCTTATTTGACAATTAACTCCGTCACATTCCTTGGAGGATCCCTTATCGATGCTTGAAACACGTTACGAACCAATATACCAAGTAGTCAAGCCCGTTGCGCTCTAGTATCCAAAATTGTCAGGTAAGTAACCAAAACGCCCGAAATAGCGTGAAACTTTCTAAGGAATCTGAGCTCCGTTTCGATCAGACGAAAATAAAGTAAGTTATTGATGAGTATGAATCACTAAACATAGCGCGTTCACACTAGTAACCATTAAAATAAAAACTTGGTCACCCTTCCCTTCCCACTAAATTGATCTGTCCCCTTCAACCTGGATGAATAGTTACATCAGGTCCCAGATAGTAAGGGATTCCTCAGGGACATAGTTCCATGTGCTGCAGCTACAAGACAAACTACGTGGCCAATTGATAGGTAACCGGCTTCAAATCGAACTCTCACCATACAAACCGGATATTTCGCATTATCGATCAGCGGCTAACGATCAAAGACGTTACTCCATCGTCTACCTTTCACAACTTCGTTAGCCCCCTTTCCGTTTTCCTCAGGCGACGAGAAATTATCTTTAGAGCTTCCCTACTCAAAACCGCAAATTAGCGGAGTCGGAGGGCTCTAGCGGAAGGAAAACTGACGTGTATGAGATGACAGCTAACTGTGTGACATCCCTTTTCGTTGCGACAAGATAAAGAGATTAGAGCTTGATTGATAGCAGCAAAGGAGTTTATCTTGAAGTTTGGCGCGGAAAGGCAGGGGAGTTACGTTGGCGAGGTTTAAGTTGTGAGCAGAGACTCTGGCGCTTGGCGCGCTTTGTTATTGCCTCCCCTTATCTGCACAGCGAAGCTCAGACATCACGTCCCGATTTACATAGATTCAAAGTAAAACGAGATAAATTCATAAAAAGCGAGAGAGCTGTCCAAAATAACCTTCTCGGACAAACAAAACCCGCTTTGTGCGGCTGCGCTTTAATTACTCAGCCGACTTTGCTATTTTAATGTTCTAACTTCCACAATTCATTTTTGTGGGTCATTAATTATCTTAGCGCGACAATTGTCTTCAAACAAACACTTGAGTTAAATTAATTTATAAAGTCGTGGGGTACAAGCAGATGCTCTCTCTCACTCTCTCTCCCTCTCTCTCTCTCTCGAATCCCGTTTTAGAATGTCGAGATACAGATTAAATACGTAGAGAAACTGAGGAGGAGTCTAATGAGCGAAAGCTTAGTAGCAATGCTCACAACCTGAATGACTTAATCTGGGAGCGATGCATCTTACAACTTTCCTCCGCGTCACGTAAACCCTTACGTAAATTTCAGGACACTAACTGGGAATTGTTTTCTACTCAAATTACATCAAGGGGTTGAGGGGCAAATTGATTTTTGAGTGCACAGAAACGGATGTACGAAAACTCGCCGACAAATGATACATCGCACGCTGTTTTTGTAACCGACAGTCGTAACATTCTGCCATTTATTAGATTTATTGATCTATTTGGCTGTCGACGTGCTCTCAACAATATTAGAGTTATCAGCATTTGAATTAGGACAAGGGAGGAAACTAAGAACTAAAGTAGACAAGGATTCCGTTGAATGTCGACCAGTTCGTGCAGTTTAAACAATGCGAAACAGAGTTCACAAAGAAAAACATAATAATTGCAACCCTTGTGTACAAAATGACTGCACCTTGACATTGATGAGAGGGTTACATCAGTCGAAAATCACGGAGTTCGCTGTTTCGCCACCGAACCCAGACCTGTGGAGGTACGACAGGTTGTCATATGGCCAGTCTCTCGCCAGGCAGCTGTTGCCCATGTGTTACCATGGACAATCCGTACCACTTGCGAGTAGTTTTCAATCTCGTTCATCACCTGATCTATTTATTTGGGTGGCAAGTTTCAATAGGCGAGATCAGCAGTGACCATAAATGGGCAAACATAACGTTGGGAAAGTGGCTATAAGATTCCTTAGAAGCAGTCAATGCTGGGAGATTTGGATGCTCTTCTAACAACAGGAACGCAGCACGTGGTATTTTGTTTCCCTCGTACTGGAGGCGCAAGACGTGCAAGACAGCCTTTGAAAAGAAGTGGAGCCGCGAATGAAGTCACTGTGTCCCGCAGGGAACAGGCTCGTCCAGTGCTCTGGCTCAAACCACTTTCTCTTAAGACTTTCACGAATGTCGGGTAAAAACTCCTTCTGAGGAGAATACCCATCTCGCTTGCCAATCATCTAATCCATTCAAGTTAAGTGTTCGCACTTGTCGATTGAATTTTTAAAAACAGTTTTATTTACACTTCACACACCGGACAGAAATACGGACTTGATGGAGCACGGGAAAAGACTGCTCGATGCAGGCGCGCAGGCCAGCTTTTATATCCTCCGGATTGTTAGTCAGCAGGTTACATCGTTGACGCAACATAATTCAATTATGATCAGCTATTACATGATACATAACTCGTCCCCCCCGAGAATGAAATTTTGGGATGAAATTTGAATGTGTAAATATATAAGGTTTTACAGATAATACAGAGTACATTAAGGTGTTTCGATTCGATCAACAATGAATATCAAATGTTCCAATTCACATAGTTTTCGTCTTATTGACAATTGAGGTTTTCGTCTTATTGACAATTGAAGTTTTTCAGTCAAGAGGGGGGAATTTTTCCACGGTGTCTCTTGATGGCGAAATAAATTAAATGATGATTGATCACTGACTTTTACAGTATTTAATTTTAGGCACTTATGACGAAAAAAACAAGTGGGGGTGCGAAGACGGTGTCCACTTGAAGAGTGAGGGGTGCTAAAGCAACGGTGTCTCACTTGGAAAAACCCGCAGGGTGGGCAACGATTTTTCCGGAATTGCGATTTGAAGGTTTAAAAAAAAACTGATTAATATTAACTCACAGGAAGGTGCCTTGTTTCATCCCGTGAGGAGTCTCTCCCGTAGAAATTCGTCCCTGGTCCTTGTTGGTGTAGGTTGCGCGTTCCGCCGATTTCTTTGATGTACCTTCTCAGAATTCGGTCACGAATCGCGTCCTAAGTTGACTGCGCCAGTTAGGTATTCGCACTTGTCGGTTGAATTTTTAAAAACAGTTTTATTTACACTTCACACACCGGACAGAAATACGGACTTGATGGAAAAGACTACTCGATGCAGGCGCGCAGGCCAGCTTTTATATCCTCCGGATTGTTAGTCAGCAGGTTACATCGTTGACGCAACATAATTCAATTATGATCAGCTATTACATGATACATAACTTTCATCTATTGCGGCATATTTTCGTTCATTGGAGAGGGATGTCTGCTAAGAGTTAGGTCCAGAGTGAGGGAACCTTCATCTTCTCTCTCTACTTGTTCACCAAGCACTGAACGGCAAAGTCAATTAACTGACCCGTGGTCACTTGGAGTTCTTCAGTGGATAGGCCTTTGTGATACACACGTGTGCAGCTCTCACCTTGCACAATGGCCTTCTACATGACGATTGTGTCACGGTAACACACACTCCCAGGGCCCTCGCTAACTACTCGTAATGAGGCAAACCTTGCTTATTGCCGCACCATATTAGTTGTGCAATTAGAAGAAATAAATCTGACCTTGGCGGTCTCATCCTACCTATGTGTCATAAGGAAAAATAAGCCCCTATTCCAGTGACCCTTAGTCCATAAGTTACTGACGGACCAACTTTCAGGCCACAACCTAATTTGTCGCTCGCTCGATAAATTACTTCCAAACAGCACTTACCTTTATATCCCATTTACACCTGTCAATTACGAGGGGTAGGATGGGGGTGTATCTACAAACAACCTCAACCTCGCTCTATAAAATGTAGATCACCCCAGGATCCATTAAGTGTTTCCATGGCCTGAATCCTCTCCAGATATAGAGAAATGACGAATCCAATCGACGGCTCAGTAACTGACGACCGAAAAGTCAACAAACCAAATTAATCCGGAAGGAGCTCCTCTGGATCCCTCCCACTCATTTTGGTATTTGGTCACGTATCCAGTTCCCTTCATTTCCCCGACCCAAACACCGAACGCTACTGTCCCAACCTAAACATATAGCCCAACTTTTATCAGAGGTAAACCCACCCCAAGGGTTTATTCTTTACGTAACCCAAGTCTAAATTAGGAATCTGATACATTCTCACCTCTCCCTGTCTGCTAATGGGCTAATCCTATCGAATTATAACCCCTTCGAGCCGAAAGTCCACCAATCCAGTTTTTCAACATTGGTTCTCATGAAGCTCTAAGCCAACTGAACAGTGATTGTTTTAAAACTTAGAATGATCTTCTTTAATAATTTCTAATCACGCCACCTCCGAACTCATCTCATTCCTCCTCTTCACTTTTACTTTCCTTTGCCCGGCGGAGTTGGAAGAAAAAATATAAAATCAGCAATAAAATCTACTCTGACTTTTCTTCTGATTTTCAAGTTTCACGGGCTCCACAGTACGAAAGACGGTTTGTGTTGTTTCAGATAATGGTTTGCGTGCAGATAATAAGTTTTACATTAAACGTATGAAGCATGAGGAAATCGTTCGCAAGGTAATTACAGTAACGCCATTGGAGTGGCAATGAACCATTGTAAATTAAACTCAAACTTTGGTGTTGAATTGTGGAGCCCACTTGTAACATGAGCCAACGGGATATTCTCAACGAAACAAGAGGTTTGTATCAAAAACTGTGGCTGCTGCACTGAAAAATCTACTTGGCCAGGGTTCAGGTTTCGAATATTATTAAAGTATGCTTCTTGTATGTAGAATGCCCCAATAATTAACGGAACCCTCAAGGTTTCTACGCTGCGGGAACATCCTTTTCTCCCTTGCACATAAAACAACTTCTAACGCGGCTAATGAATAGAAAAGGAGGTAAAATTAATGAACCTAAACCGGCCGGGGCACCTGAAGAGAAATTGCGATCTGTAAATAGGAGACAGGAGGAAAGCTATCATCCGAGGAAGACAAAAAAGAGTGTTCGAGAACTGCTCAATGAGCCGCCCAAAAGGAAACTTTCTCAGAGCTCCGGGAAAGTTACAATAGAAAAGTCAACATCACAAAAAAAAACTGTGGAGCCAAGTTTGTCTGGAGCCTCAGCCTACAAAAGAGTTCAGTAGAAGGAAGAGCTCGAGGGAAACAATAGGAAATACAAGATTCGAATCTGAGGAAATGGAGCAAATACCACTAACACTAATTAGTCTGGAAAAGTTGGATGTTTTAGCAGAACATCTGGTACGAAACGGTTAGTATTTATGCTGCTACTAAAACAAACTTATCGTGGAGCATGAATGGGTCAACAATTATTGTGGGATCGGGTTGGAGGAAATATCATAACCCACTCTCACTGTCACGCAGAAGACATTTCTCAATCTTCACCACAAGATCGACACATTACAAATTATACTGAACTATAGAATAACACTACCGCGTCATCGCTCATTGTGTGGACTCTCGCCTGCACTGATATGACCTCAGATGCCTCATAACCTCATCAGAAGCTGGTTAGTGACATAACGTGGGATGATAGGATGAAACATTTCCCACTCAAGTTCATGAACAGAAATTCGGATTTTTCTGCGTGCGATCCTAAATAAATCCTACTCAGAAATTGCGCGTAGTATAAAGATTGTGGAGTAAGTAGGGGCGACTCAATAAAGTTTAGGGAGGTAAGCTCCTAGTTGCTCCATGAATTTACTCCTGCGTGCTGAGATCCAACCTGGAACCGCTTAGCATAGTCATCTCAAACGTACGGTCCGGCTTCCCCAAAGCGAATGAAATGGAATTCCCAATTTCCAACGATCCATTCGATTTTGGAGCTTCATAGGAACCAGTTCATTTGGAAATGGAGTTGAGAGACTTCAATCGGACAGTATTTTGAAAGAAAAGTTTAAATTGGTTAACGCTCTTACATTTTATACACACTATTTCACGAGTTTGGGCAATTACCCGGAATTGAAAAACCCTGCAAATTATTACACAACGGTTTATTATTCTCATGAACAGCTTGACCTAGTAATACTGCTCTGAGACCCATCCCATTCGATTCAGCATCGAATACTAGTAAACCATACGAAACATGACCTGACTGCAATGGAACTACGGAAACTAAATATTCCCCTGGCACCAGGCGCCCGTAAACGTTTGTAGGCATTTATGATCCCATGGAGGGGTGTGCGGAGGAAGTGGCCTTAACCTTCCTCCGCCCCGTCACAAAAAGAGTCGGGGAAATTGGGATGGGGGCTTCCAGCGAACCCTCGCTTGGCAATTGGCAGGACGTTGCGAGTTGAGCGGGCCTTGAAAACGATACGAAACATGACTTATTTGCGATTATACTGCGTTTCGTTAATTTTTTAACCATTTTTTGCCCATAACAACCATGGGCTTCGTCTGATCTGATTGCCGAGATGGCGGGCACAACTAGATACCAAATGGGATTTTTGTGCAAAAGAATGAATTTTTTAGATCACGTTAAAGGCACAAAACGGCCCGGACAGGGAACGGCGGACGGACATTGCATATTTGGAATCCCCATGTCTTGAAACATAAAGTATCAAATTTTGAGGGGGGGGGGGTTGTAAAAAAATTTTCGTGACCGAAAACATAGCGTTATTATTGAGAATGAATAATAAACCAAAAGCACGAAGAACGCATTCCGTGCATGTTTGATAGTACCTATGTATGAGAGCGAATGTTGCTGTCATGAAAATAAATAAGAACAAACATCGCACGAGACTTGGAATGAACATCTCAAATCAATTCTTAAAATAATTACAACAAATACGATACCTGACGTCTTTTATTATATAAATAAATGAATACTTCTGTACATTTTGGTCTATTATTTATTCTGAGTAATAACCCCATGTCAGGATAACTTTTTATACAACCCCTCCCCCCCTCATCAAAATTTGATACTATACGTTTGAAGACATCGAGATTCCAAATCTGCAATGTCCGTCCGCCGTCCGGGCCGTCTAAAAAATCCGTTCTTTCGCACCAGAATCCCATTTGTTTTATTTGAATCCTGCCCACGTTATATCGCACAATTGAGTTGCTTAAGGTTGGCTCTCACGCCTCTCCGTGATGGTAGCTCTTTTTTCTTATTCCCTTCACACTCACGAGAATCTTGCAGAGTGCCGTCAGTCCCATATATCCTTCCAAACTGCCGTGTACTGGCCCAAGATCTCAAGCTCTGCCATCTTTTGACTGAGCAATGGAAATCCAGCGTCGTGCTGACGAATGCCTCCAATGTGAGCCAGCCTGCCGCGCTTGTTTTGGGAAGATGGCATGGTAGCCAATGTTACCCTGCAGTGCAGGCAGTTTGGGCTTGCTCTAATAATTCGGTATGTCCTAAATCGTCCATGTGCCTGTGCCGTGAGGAACTGGGCAAGGTAGAAATCTATCTCCCGTTGGTGGCAGAAATCAGCTGCCTTGTCCACCGCCCCTTCTGGGCTGTGTCCTACTCGTCTTGCCACCTCCCAAGGGTCACAGCCCTCCTTCTTTGCACTTTAGTTGCCTTTATGGTGGCTACAACTCTTTCCTCTCAGTAGTTAGGCGCATGGCACTTCTGGGTTAATGATGTCAGACCCCCCTCCCCCCACCAGCAGCTGATGTATGACGTCACCCCTCCCCTCCCCTCCACTACAGCTGTCGTATGTCGTCCCACACCCCCCCCCGCCTCAACACTACAGCTGATCTGACGGCACCCCTCCCCCCACTACACCTGATCTGACGTCATCCACCCCCCCCATACCCCACTACACCTGATCTGACGTCACACACCCCACTACAGCTGGTATGGCGTCACCCCCCCCCTCGCTACTACAGCAGTACAGCGTTCCCCCACCACTATGAATCACGGAATTAAATTTACGCGTGTTTCGAAAAAAGATTTAGGACGCGAAACGTGATTAGGGCTGTATTATACCGAAAAATTTATTCTATCTATTGCCCTGATCGACGACTGTGTTTTATCTATCTTCCTACGTCTTTTTTTAATTTTAACGCGTACCTTCAAAAAATCACGTTTCGCGTCCTAAATCTTTTTTCGAAACACGCGTAAATTTAATTCCGCGATAATGACGATACGGATGTTTTTTATTATCAATTTCGTAATTCGCGTAATGTTTGCTAGGAGCGTAGGGTGACCATTTTTGGCGCAATTACGTCTCAGTACAAAAACGTAGCGGCTCCACGTGTGCTCGGAATTCATTTACCGTGAACACGTGTGGGAGGGAAATTGGGGGTAGGAGGTAATTAGGGGTTAGCGCGATAATTAGTAGGGGTATGACGTAGATCCACTCAGAAGTTGCGCCAATTGTTGGGGGGATGACGTCACATAGGGGGACTCATAGTGGTGGGGGGGAGCTGTATCTGCTGTAGTAGTGAGGGGGACACCATTTCAGCTGTAGTGGGGTGGGTGACGTCAGATCAGCTGTAGTGTTGATGGGGAGGTGGTGACGTCATACGTCAGCTGAAGTGGGGAGGGGTGACGTCATACATCAGCTGGGGGTGGGGGAGGGGGTCTGACGTCATTAACCCAGAAGTGCCATGCACCTAACTACTCCTCTCGACTGGCAGAACATTAATTCGGTTAAACATCTAACCACCAACGCTACCTCCTGAGAAATCGTGTGATAAGAGCGTGGCGATTGATGTGGCAATTCGAAGGGCTCGCCATCTCTGGACCGCTGTCTTCCTGTGGTAGGCAATGCTCAGTCCACAGCCAGTCAGCTCACACCTCCACCCAATATGAGTGGATGGAGAGTACAACGCTCATATGCACCCACCTTGTGCTTGCCCGTAGCCCTCTCATGTTGGCCCTCAGACGGGAGCTGTTGTTGCGGTGGAAGCTTTACTCGCTGCTTGCCGGATGTGGAAACCAAACGACAACTTGATATCCACCATAACGTGCAAATATCGAACTGTTTGTGGCTCCCGTGGTCTGCAATCAATTGGGGAGCAGAATGGGGTCGCGTCGTCACCAGAACTAGTCCCGTGTTTCCAAATCTACATGAATTTCCGCCAACGTACATGATCCTTGCCAGCCGTTTACATGAGCTGAGTGATGACTGCCGATGGAGCGCTATATTCTTTGTGAGACCTGAGTATTTTTTGCCGAATGTGGCGAGTTGCGGCAGAAATTAATTTCCGCTCAACAGCGGTATTTATCTCCGTACGAAATAACAGCGGAGCGTGGGGAAACGTACACCTTGTCCGAAGATGCGAATTTGAAGAAGAAAAATAACACTTCACGGACGTTCGAAGGGAAACGGTGAATTACTCCGGCGGTTTGCGCGAGGACGATGGAAAATTATTGTTTGCCTCGGTTCTGTTGTCAATAATGCAGGCTGCTGATGTTTGAGAGGTTTACCTTCCTCCGCGACCCTATTTAACCTTACCCTTCCTGCGAATAAATTCATGAGCGCTGCCTGCCGCTTCACTCGGAAATTTAGTACTCCGTAATTTAAATGATATTCGCCGGAACAGATTCCACTGCCCGTTGGAACGACATACTTCCTCGTCGAATCCGTAAGCGTTGACTCTTTACACCTTGTTAAACAGGGTTCGCAAAATGCCGATGGTTTTTCGGCTCGTTCACTACGCACACTTCAACTTGTGGAACCAAATGACTGTCACTGGTATTTTATCCATTCGTCCATTTCATAAAATGCTACAAACGGAGCAAATCGATTCACCTCTGATGAATGCTAGTAAACGATACGCAACTTGTCCTGACTACAACGGGTCAACGAGAATTGACGTTTTATAAGCGGCGCTAGGCAATTTACACGACGTAACGAGTTGAAATGTCGAGTGGTTGGAGTGCAACGGGGGTCAGCTTGGGAGAAACGATAACATTATCAAATAAATGTCAAATCTCAAAGTCAGCCTACTTCACGCGAATAAGCCCTTATGATATGTTCCAGGCTTTACAGATTGTCCATATCCAATGCAAGGGAGTTGGATGGAAGTTTTTGGCGCACTCGTATATTTGACACGTGTCAAACGCTTTCGATAGGTTTTAAAAGATAACCAACAATTTCTGCCCTTCATCCTGTTACCCCAATTATCGCAATAATATCGTTTCTCGTCCTTGTGCTTTCCTGTACCTCCCCACACCGACACATTACAACCAATGCTCTACCCCAAACTAACTTCAACACGCGTTCTTCTGTTTCGTCGCGTTGCACAACGCAAAATTCACTGTTCAGTAGCGAGTTGTGACTTGAAAACACCAATAATTGCTTCCCTAATCGTATGCCAAGAGATTTGCCAAAGAATCTTGAATAATTTACCGAGCATTCACGTTTCCCTGCTCGTGATTCCGCACGAATGGGGTTCGTTACAGGCAGAACCTTCACCGCAGATCACAATGGAAATTTATCTGGGAGAATTGTTCAATTAAAATGCCCTGCCTGGGTGGTGACTGTGCCTTCCAAACACCGCCGAGGCCGAAACTTTATTTTGTTTGTTTTCGTTTGATCGATAAAGTGACCAATCATCCGCAAATACGCGGACGGCATAACTCTTTCTCTTTCGGTTGTTCCAAATGCTCAGTCGCGCAACTTTTCCGTCCCTTTTTCCGCTCGATCTAACTCCAGTTGTCAGACGGATACGGACTTATTTAAAGGCCGAGGGGCTTATGGCAACCGAGGAATTGAGCTGAATCGGGTCAGAGACTTACTTATTATTGTGAGAGACTGAAGCGTGCGTTGGGAGAGGGGGTGGGGCTATAGAAGCTGCATGATCGTAATCACCTTCTCAAATGATGGAGCTTGAGCGGGTTAAAGTACGTACTACCAGATTGCAGTTCACGGAGAGATTCTTTCAGGAATCTGAAATATTGTTTTCTTTATTGGGGAACAGAAAATGTTTGGTACCTTCTTTGGTCTGCCCGTGTTTCTGCAAAATCCCTGCTTCATGCGTAGCTAACGTAGTAGAATAATTAAAATGCGGCGCATCAAGTCTCATTTGGAATGACATCTAAGTCTCAGCATCAGCTGAGTCAAACCGTCGTCATCACGAAACTTTGGAAGCCCACGACATCCTTCAATCCAATTCGCAGTAAATTTGAAGGCAGTGCCCTCTGTGAAAGTGATGAGCTGGATAAGGAAGTTTATTTTGAGAAGCCAAGGCGTGTTTGCTAGACTTCCTCCAGTCCCCTTTGAGTATTGCTATTCACACCAATTCCTGTGATTCCTGTTTGGTTGTATTCACTCTTGAGTCCATTGAGCGCTTTGCCCTCACTACGAAGAACCTTGGGCTCAGCTAGACGCCAGTTCGTCGTGGGAACAGGAAGGAGGCTATCGGCAGGCCTACATTTGCACAAAACAGCGGCCATGAAATTCAGCTTTCACAGAGCAGCGACAACAGGCGTCCAGGCAAACTTCGTTGATTGGCTGTACATTTCAATTTTTGACCCTCCTTCTGAACTGGCTCTCCAAATCTTGGAATCCGAAACGACTCCAAGAAGTGTGGAGCAAAATTTTGATTCGTTCTCACCGTTGTAACGAAGCCATTACTCATTTTATTCAAGTTTGAGTGGAGTTTTTAGATATCGCGCGGAGCGCTAAAGTGGCAAGTAAAATTTTCCAAATCCAGAGAGTTGGAGAGGTCTGTCAAACATTTCGAAACCCTGACGTAGACATTGATGAGCAATGTTGGAATTCCTCTCTGAATAATTCAGGTCTTCAGCGTGAGGTCATTCCACTTTTAAAGAGTACGTCCGCGTGGAAATGCTCAGATGATTCTCCTATTCAACTTTTTTTTTCTGATTTTTACTTTCCTTGGCTCTACAAAGTAGAAAGGAAAGTTATGTAATCGGCTGAACACAAAATTTTGAGTTTTCTTCAGATCTTTACGTTTCAGACCCTCCTGAGTCCGAAAAACACTATTTGGGAAAATGGTCTGTGTGTCTGTGTGTCTGTGAACGATTTTTAGAGGAAACCACCGTACCAAATCAGCTCAAACTTCATATCTCGCCCGCAGGTTACCATGAAACGCCAAAATAAGGGTATGAACAAAATCCACCGAAAGTTAACTATAGTTATCATAGTGATCAAAACACCAAATTTTTTTTCTCAAAAACTGCTCTAACGATTTTGAATAAATTTTTTATATTGATAGCTCTCAATAGGGAAATCATATCATAAAATTCCCATTTGTGGGAAAATGACGAGGGCAGCACAATAAATTATCAAATTTTTCGACGAAATTGATTCTAGCGCGGTTTCTAGAGAAAACAACCGTACCAAATCAGTTGAAACTTGATGTCTAGCTTATAGGTTACCATGGGACGCAAAAATAAGGGTATGGGCAAAATCCACCGAAAGTTAACTATAGTTATCATAGTGATCAAAACACCAAATTTTTTTTCTCAAAAACCGCCCTAACGATTTTTATTAAATTTTTAATATAGATAGCTCTTAACATGATAATTATACCATAGAATTCCCATTAGTGGGAAAATGACGAGAGCAGCACAATAAATTATCAAAATTTTCGACGAAATTGATTTTAGCGCAGTTTTTTCCTTATAAACTCCGCTGAAATGTTTGTAGAATGTTAAAAAAAATTAGTATTGTAGTCCAATCCAATACCTATAGGGTGAGTGTTCAAAAACACTCATGAGATACATGGGGCTCACTCCAGAAATTCCTGAATTTCAACTACCGCCGTTTCCCTTACTACCAGTTCTAAAAGTACCCAATACCCATAGTATAGTTACCCAATAACTCCGCAAAAGTAATTATTATCCTCTTCAAAAAATTAATGCTTAACGCCTCATTAATTATCTGTGTAACAACTGCTTAGTATTGTTTCTGGAATGAGTACAATCAGCACAATAAATTCCGGAACTGTAAGCGCTACCGCATCCTGCTGCTGTGAAGTGTTGTTTGACCAAATTCAAAGGAACTGAGTGATAAATGAATAAATAGAATTAGCCATATACAAAGTGAATTGACGTAGAGCTAAGGAAAGTTGTGTGTTGCAACGCACCAGATATTTTTTAAAATGAACACTATCATATAATTCAGTATATTGTACTATATAGGTTTGCGATTGGTACTTATCTGTAGCTAGAAAGTTGTAACGGCTCCTCCCCTCAGCACAAGTTTTTACTTAACGAGGGGGGAACGCATTATGCAGTATTTGTGTTTCTTTTTGTAGTCTTCTGAATGGCGTATAATCTTCGAAAATAGCAACTCCAACGTGCTGCAATTACACCATAAATGTGTCTAACCTTTAATTTTTGACATCCCACACAGTGCGAGGTTGGTTTTATCCGGCAGCTTCGATTCGCCCATGCCAATATGCCAATAACGCTAGGTGCGGATGAAGAACGCAAACGCCGGTTGATGATTCTCTTGCACACCTCTACGTAGTCTCACACCTCTAAGACCCATCCTATTCGAATCAGCATAGTACGATTCAGTTTAGTAGACTTGACTAGAAGGGAACAACGCTAATTGACATTTTCTAGACGACGCTAGGCAACGTTCGAACCGACGAAAGTTGGAAATGGACGAATTACAGTGTGGGAAGTGAGAAACTATAACTTCCACTTTTTAGTCCCACGAGTTCCTTCAAGTACCTCACTATATTTCCTGTAATGTCTTCGTTTTCAATCTAGACGCATCCCTGCTTCCCTGCACGCATCCTATTCGACTCAGCATTGAAAAATGCCAAGAAAACGACACAAAACACAACGTAATTGCAATGAAACGGCACTTTTTGTTTAACCACTTTCTGCCCATGACAACCATGGGTTTTGTCTGATTGGGTTGCCAAGTAGGCGGGCACGACTAAACAACAAATCAAATCGTGCAAGAAGCCGGCGACGCTTTTTACTTTCCTTGGCTCTACGAAGTAGAAAGGAAAGTTATGTAATCGGCTGGAAAGAAAATTTTGAGTTCTCTTCAGGTCTTTACGTTTCAGACCCCCCTGAGTCCGAAAAACACTATTTGGGAAATGGTATGTGTGTCTGTGAACGACGTTTAGAGAGAACCATCGTACCAAATCCATTCAAACTTGATATCACACCCGCAGATTACCATGGAACGCCAAAATAAGGGTTTGAACAAAATCCATCGAAATTTAACTATAGTTATCATAGTGATCAAAACACCAAATATTTTTTTTCTCAAAAACGGCTCTAACGATTTTAATTACATTTTTTATATGGATATCTCTCAATAAGGCAATTATACCATAGAATTCCCATTTGTGGGAAAATGATGAGAGCATCACAATAAATTACCAAAACTTTAGACGAAATCGGGTTTAGCACGGCTTTTAGAGAAAACAACCGTACCAAATCAGCTGAAACATGATGTCTAGCCTACAGGTTACCACGGGACGCCAAAATAAGGGTATGGACAAAATCTACCGAAAGTTAACTATAGTTATCATAGTGATCAAAATACCACATTTTTTAAATCAAAAACGGCTCTAACGATTTTGATTAAATTATTTATATTGGTAGCTCTAAATGAGACAATTATACCATAAAATTTCCATCCGTGGGAAAATGACGAGAGCAGCACAACAAATTATCAAAATTTTCGGCGAAAAGCGTTTTTAGCGCAGTTTTTTTCTTATAAACTCCGCTGGAATTTTTGTAGAATGTTAAAATATATTAGTATTGTAGTCCAATCCAATACCTAAAGATTGAATGTTTTAAAACGCTCATGAGAAACATGGGGCTCACTCCAGAAATTCCTGAATTTCAACTTTTGCCGTTTCGCTTACTACCAGTTCTAAACATTTTACCCAATAGCTCTGCAAAAGTAATTACTATCCTCCTCAAAAAATTTGTGTCAACAGCCTCATTGATTATCTGTGTACCTATTGCTCAATAATGGTGTTGCAATGAGTACGAACAGCACAATAAAATCTGGAACTGTAAGCGCTACCGCTTCCTGCTGCCGTGAAGCGTTGTTTGACCAAGTTCAAATTAACTGAGTGATAAATGAATTGATTAAATATAATTAGCCATGTACAAAATGAATTGTTGTAGAGCTAAGGAAAGTTGTGTGTTGCAACGCACCAGATATTTTATTTTATGGAACGCCGAGGAACTGCAACATTGAGGCATTGTAATTCCAATTATGAAGAATTTCTCGGTAAATCGCCTGAACGAAGCCCATTTTGTAATCCAGCAATTACGCTCAAAGTATTGCAAACATAAGTCTCACAAAACAAAATAGGAGCGAGGCGGATGAGGGAAAGAATTAAAACGGGCCGGGATCAAGTTTTCTCGCCAGGTTCGTTACAAAGTTGTAATTCAAATTAATTGACATAAGTGTTAGAGGAGGATCTCCATGTTAATGGTAGTCAGGGCTCCCCCTCCCTATTTGTCTCTTTCTTTTTTTTTCTCTCTACCAAATTTATCATCGCGAAATTACGGAGAGAGAATGCCTCCCTTTCTTCCGGAACATCGTGGGATGAACTGTAATTAGCGAGAGGCAATTTGAGTGTGAGGACGTCGGGATCCTCTCGCGATTAGCATTAATAACTGCCTCATGAACAACAGTATTGCTCTTACCAGAGTTTTTAAATCTTCCCTCTCGTAATAACCAATCAACAGGATGAAGCTCATCTCTGAAGCTCCAATTTCTCTTAACATCAATAACTGTGGTCGAGAATGTTCGAACCTTCTCGTGTACAGTGTTATGAGATAATGTGAAAAACTTTTAACTATTGCTCTATTGTCGCATGCTCTCGAATGTTGACGCTATACTTCAGAAACTGTTTGTTCACGAGAATTGAGAGTGACGAAAGAACCTTATAATAAGACGCACTAATATAAAACAAATATCAATTGTTCCGAACCGTCCAATTTGCTGTCCTCGGATGGATTTTTGTGGCAGAAGGTTCACCGGTAGAACCATCTTGCTGCCAATATTATCTTGACAGCGTACCTGAAGATTCTTTTCTGGTACTGGTATTACGTAATTAGTTCACTCACAACTTCGCTACTTTTAGTTTTGTATACCTCACGACCCTCAGAAAAATTGAGCATGAAACGAGTACACCCCAATACGATTCGTCATCCTTTCTCCGTCGTTCCGTTCATTTCTCGCCAGTGTCTTCCCCCATGTCGAGTGTTCTGTTTTTGCCCCTATTTCGAAACTGTTGTTCTACGGTATTCACTTCGTTTGTTTTCTTTCGTTTGGTTTCACATTATCTGGAACAGTTGGCAATATTTCCCCCAAGAAACGGTTCTGCTGGAGCTCTTCCAATCGTTTTTTGAAAAGGATTCGTGTAACCGAATAATTCGTTATTTAGTGCCAGGGCAACGGAGTTTGATCACCATCACCATTCCCACTATCGATGTTGTAAAGCTCCGAATACACCGCTTTACCAACTTGTTGCTATTGGCATCGTACTTCGTAGTTTTCAAACGGACACGTGGTGTCAAAGAGGACCCACCATTTACGCTACAAACGCAGAAAATAATTACGCTACGATTTGTTATTCTCTTGCACAGCATGCTCATCCAGTTTGGCGCAATATCACACCTCGAAAACTCATCGCATTAGATTCAGCATCGAAAAATACGGGTAAACGATGAGAAACATGACCTGAATACAACGAAAACAGACATTTTCTAAGTGACGCTAGGCAGTAGACAGGACCTGACGAGTGGTTGGAGTTAGACAGGAGGCAGTGCAAGAAATGAGCGCGAGCCAGGCAGAGACGATGACTTTTGCAATATTGTCCGACGTACTCCTCCAATCAGTAGAGTCGAGCCTCACTACGAGGTCTGTTCAATAAATAACCGAACTATTGGTTTTACATCTTTATTATTAAATTTACAGATTATTCGCTCTTATCCCCTTCCCTATTCACACACTTTTCCCAGCGATGTTTCCACTTCGCAAAACAGTCCCGTATAGCTTCTTTTGAGATGGCCTTCAAGGTCCGTGACGTATTTGCTTTAATCTCATCAATAGTTTCGAAACGGCGCCCTTTCATCACCGATTTCAACTTTGGAAATAAAAAGAAGTCGCAAGGAGCTAGATCTGGGGAGTAGGCAGGCTGAGGGAGGACAGTCATGTGATTTTTTGCACAAAACTGACGAATGGACAAAGCTGAGTGTGCAGGTGCATTGTCATGGTGAAGGAACCAACTCGATGCATGTTCAGTTTTTCAGTCAAAATGTCATGGCACGATCCAACTGAGATGCCAACGTCTTCTGCAAGTTCTCTGACAGTCAATCGGCGATTTGCACGCACCAGATCATTCACTATTCTGACATGAATGTCATCAGTCGAAGTCGAAGGCCTTCCTGATCGAAGCTCATCTTCAATTGACTGGCGACCGTTTTTGAATCGAGAGAACCATTCGTAACATTGCGTGCGGCTCAGAGAATTATCGCCATAAGCTTGTTTCAAAAGTTGAAATGTTTCTGTAAAAGTTTTCCCAAGTTTCACGCAAAATTTCACGTTGCATCTTTGCTCACAAATGTCGCAGATTACGAAAATATTCAATAGCACCTGAACACGTCGTACTAAAAACACAACACCACGAAAAGTAAACAAGATATCAACAATGGAAAAACATGTGTTTACAAAGGAAATGCCGCGGAACAAAGTGCTACCAACCGCACATCGCTAAATATGCCTGTTGCCGCGTTGTTTAAAAAGTTCGGTTATTTATTGAACAGACCTCGTATATTCAATATGACCTCACTGTTTTCCGTTTAATTTCACTGATGATTATCACTTATTAGTTCATCACGTGTTGCCCCTCCTTCTCCCTCAATCGTACAACAGCCCCTCACTGAACTCTCTGGTGTCACAAAAGCAGAATCATCGTTCTTTCGTTTCTCTATTTGGTTTGAAGGAGTAGGAGAAAACCAACCAGGACCTCTCCATTCTCACGAGAATCTCGCCGCGTTCCCAAACAGCTCAGCACGTTCAGTTCAGTCATTCCTCCAACTCTTCACCTTTCATCTGTGTGAGATGCTAGCCCCGGGTCAGCTCGCTCCATCCTCTTCTGGCTGACACCTGGTGGGGCTAAACGACTTCTGTGCATCCATTTTTCATTGGAATTCAGCATTGTGCGGGCGAATGCCTCCGGTGAGTGCCAGCCGACTATTTCCTGTGCCCTGCGCCGCCAGCCTGCCTACCATTGACCAGATGAGATGAGGCAGGTGTCATCCCTAGGTTGGAGTGCAGTGCAGATGGCTTGCAGCCTTACCGATCCAGCGCAGGTACTCTAACCACTCCATGTTCCGTGAGGAATTGAGTCCCACTCCTTTTACCACCTCTGAAGGGTCACTGCTCTCCTCCTTTTCTTCTCGCACTCTTGCTCCTTTGGTGGGTACAGCTCGTCTTGCCCGGTTGCCAAGAGTTTCATTGGTATAACACCCGCTACCACCACAACTACCTCTTGAGGAACCGTGTGGTACAAGTAAACAATTCGATGGGCATACCTCCTCAGCCATCCGTAGTCAATGCTTAGTGTATCGGTCCACACTGCCGCCCCATATAAGAGGTTGGAGTAGACAACGCCCATAAGCATCCGTCTTGTTCTCTTCTGTGGGCGTTTTGTGTTGCACATCAGACAGGGGTTCTCTCCTTAATCAGCAACAGACTCCCAGCGGTTCCTTACTGTCTTTTCTCTCCTCGTCTCTCCACATTCATTATATATATTGATGGTGTACGTATATACATCGAACACAACCATTTTAAAGGGGGCAATAAACTGAAAGAAGGAAAGCAATTAATAAGTAACCATAATAACCGTTATGCGTACGTGACGTATGATAGAATACGCGCCGAAGAGGCTGACAGATGGAAGAAACCTAAGCCACCTCTCCAAAGCCGTTGTAGAAGTTTGCAAAAATTATAGTTCGTTTCTTATCGTCTTCAGCTCTATTGCGTTGCCTCGTGATGTTAATGACAATAAAGATAAAGTAAGTGGGTAAATGTGCATTTTAGTAAGAAATGTGCCTCAGTAGTTCTATACCACAAGTATTTTAAGCGGTCGTCCGCGCTTAGGAATTTCGAGTCTTGAGAACTTGAAATTACGTTTTTATGGACAATGGCACCATTACGTAGTTTCCATCCAGCGAAGAAGTTGTTTTTACGAAAAATACGATCCCTTTCGGAGTTTTCCGCTCCCTTAAAATGGGAATTACTGTCGCCTCGATTACAGAGAAGGCCAAGTTGAGGGGCCGTCGCTGTCACGCCGAGATTAAAAGGGTTTTAGTGGGGGGAAGGCTTATGAACGCGGGCGAGTTCAAAAGAGTAGAACCCGTTTCAGACTCAGTCTCAGACTCATCCTCAGCCTCAGACTCAGCCCCTATCTCCTCAAGGGCTGTAACTTATTAGCTCTGACGGGGCGGAAGTTTTCTCCAAGTCGCGCCCGCATCGCCGATCCTATTCGCCGCGACTAAAACCTTGAAAACGGGGAAACGTCCTTTCCCCTTCAGAGCAGAGCAGCTCGACGCCATCGCGGAAATCTCCGCTGTAGCACCAAGTTCTTGTGTAAACAAATCAACGCTAATCGCCGGAGCTCGTCCAAACTAAGATCGTTAGGACTCCATTTCCATCACATTAGTTTAATTAATACGTCAACGGCGCCTGACGCCGTCAACTTCCCCCGCGCCGTCAACGTCACTTCGCCATCCAGCGAAAAAACATATTTTCTAGAGCAACAAAAAGTTTTCCCCAGATAATAACTTAGGGTCCATTAGGGTGGGTCTTTTCAGAAGTAGCGGATCAATCGATACCCAACAGGCGGGGTTTGGTTGAACATCTGACAAAACATTGAATGGAATTCATCACCCATCTTTCGTTGCCCCCGAACAAGTTAAGGAATTTTTCACACCACCTTCGTTGTGAATAATCACTATGTGCCCGGAAAAACATTATTTTTATACACACTATTTTTTTAAAAAGAACAATAATCACTTTTCCAGAGGTATCGGGTAACAAAAATTGAGTATGTGAAACAGCGGTAGTTGAAATTCTGGGGCGGCGTCTATTTATCGCATAAATACTTTATTGGATTACCACACTAATTTTTTTGAAAATTTTAGACACATTTCAGCGGATTTCATGAGATAAAAACTGCGCGTTGCGTAATTTTCCCAACAATGGGAATTTTAGGGTATAATTGCCTCATTAAAAGCTGTACATATTGTGGAGGCACATTTTTTTCTGCGACGCGAAAGAAGCGCGGGAAGCGGAGAGGCGTCCCCACCGAGCTCCAGCGACTGAGAAGAGTGGGAACTACCGAGCCCGCAGAGCTAGCATTGTGGAGAAGGACGTCGGATGGTGGCCACAGCCGAAGAAGCTGGAGCTAAGTTTATCAATTTTGTGAAGTTTTCGCAATTTCGAGCCTCGGAAGAAGTAGAGGACTTTCTGCTCCGAAAACAAACCAATATTTACCAGTGTGTACTGAATTACTGTCTAGCTCTAAGCCAGAGCGAGCACAAGGTAGGGTTCCGCCACATATTTTCTCTCATTTGCTTTTCTTTTGTAATCCAGCCCTATATCATCAATTTCGTTACACCAACGAGTGAGAAGTCTCCTTATTAATTTATTTTAAATTTTTTTTTTTGTAAGCCGTATTCAGTAAAAAAAAATATATATATAAAGAAATAAAATTAAAAAAAAAGGGGTTTCATACCTCCGTACCTTTCCTGTTTAAGCCGGCATACCTCCTAAATTGAGCTGTTTAGCCCCGCCTGAGTGAGAGACGATCTTTTGTGTTTTTCGAGCATTGGTTCATTAATTTTATTTAGTTCGAAATCTTGTGCCCCGAACTCGCTCTTCACAATATACATAATTTACTCAAAATCGTATTTGAGAAAAAATGTTTTTTGTGTTTTGATCACCATGATAACTGTAGTTAGTTTCCAGCAGACTTTCTAATTCTCTTATTTTGGCGTCCGACAGTGACTTGCGGGCTAGTTATCAAGTTTGAGCTGATTTGGTTCAGCCGTTTTCTCTGAATCACGTTCACAGACACGCAGACGATGTCCCCAAATAGTGCTTTTTGGACTCGGTAGGTTCCGAAACGTAAAGATTTTAAGGAAACTTACTTCACTGGGCGAGCTGAGTGAGTTTGAGAGTTGCAATATCTAAGAGGAGGTAGGTAAGAGATTGGGAAGATGGAGGAGGGACGGGGCTGAGGGAAAACTCGCAAGGGGGAGTCCGTTAACAGGGAACATATCGGCCGATCCAGTCATAAATTATGTGAGCTTGAAAGATCCCTAGCAGATGGTAATTAATGAAACGTATCTCCAGATAAATTTATAGAAATAAATTTAAAAGGGTGATTATGAAAAAATGTACTCACTCGAATTTAAAGAGTGAGTGGAGCCGACGCATTGTTCGTAAAATAAAAACGTGGTACGAGTGATGAATTGAAAAGACGACTCGGAAAACGGGACATAAACACAATAACAGTCAAACAATAAAAAACCCTTTCGGTAGGTCACATTTTCGTTTAACAGATGGGCCGAGAAAATGCGTTCTCTCTCACCGTAAAAGGGAGATAACTCAAACGGAAATCGGATTGCTGCGACGACCAGGCAGTAAATATATTTTATAACGTCAATGGCCCGCGGAAATAATTTTATTTCCGTTATCTATATAATATAATCGGCCGTTGATATGTTTCAACCAAAGCGTTTTCCCGCATTCGAGCATTTTAGTTCACGATTTGGACACAATATTCAGGACGTCCAAGTGCTACATCCGAAATCTACCACTGTGAACTGGTAATCACTTCATTTTGAACAATTATTCTGTCGTAATGGGTATGGCGCATTTTCTTCACTGATTCCTCTCGCAGAGCTAGCGGCAAACACATGAACTACGTCGTCAGCGACACCTTCCACCCAAACTGCCTATTATTATTTCGTTATTTTGTTAATATTTAATCGAGCGAGTTGATTATGGTTAGAATGGTGACGCAGCTGATTAAACCAAACAACAATGTTGCTCAGTAATTTTTAATTTCCGCTACCCGAAGGGAAGGAAAGTATAGTAACCGGCCCAAAAAAAAATTTGGGTTTTCTTCAGATCTTTACGTTTCAGACCCTACTGAGTCTGAAAAACCTAATTACGGCGCGTGGTCCGTATGTATGTGTGTGTGTGTGTGTCTGCAGGCAATACGGGTGTACCAAAGGAAGGTCCACGCAGGTCATTGTCGAGATTCGGCGTGTTTCCCTGCTGGCACCGGCTAAGTACGTCGTAGCAGTTCTGATTGACATCAGAGGAGCGTTCGACAACCTTTGGTGGCCAGCGCTCCTTAATGAGCTCAAAGTTAGGGGAATCCCCCGCAACCTGTACTCGCTCGTCAGAAGTTACCTGACAGAAAGAACTGCTACGATCGAAAGCAGGCATGTCTCTGTCCGGAGAAAGATTGAGAAGGGGTGCCCACAGGGCTCGGTCCTAGGACCAGCACTCTGGAATGCCTTCTTCGAAGGTCTTCTCAGGAAACTCATGGAGACTGACTGCGAGCCGTACGCCTATGTGGATGACTTGACTGTGCTGATCTTTGCAGGGTCAGTCCGCCAAATTGAAGAAAAAACCCACCACGTGCTCCGCACTGTCAACCAATGGTGCGAGCATGCCAAGATGCAGGTGGCTGAGGAAAAAACCCAGCTAATCCTCTTGAAGGGGAAAGTGAATAATCCACCCACAATACGCTTTGGCGGCCACAGGCTCCTTCTTGAAAAGCATGTCAAGTATTTAGGAGTGAATATAGGTGAGAGGTGGGGTTTCAACCAACACCTCCAGTCTCTTAAAGGCACTACCATTGCAAGGTTTGCCTCACTGCGTGCCATTACTAAGGCCACTTGGGGTGTGTGTTACCACGACACCATCCTCATGTATAAGGCCATCTATTTAGGTGTGATTGGCTACTGCCCTGTTGTCTGGGGTAGCAAACTAACAGTCAATCAAAAGAGAGTATTGGCCCAATCCCAGAGAGCCGCGCTCCTGTGGATCACCCAGGCCTACAAGACTGTATCAACGGAAGCACTCCAGGTGATCACTGGTCAGTTACCAGTTGATTTGGCTGTTGAGTGCATGATTGACAAGTGGAGAGTGAAACGGGAGCTTCCCCCGCTTTGGGCTGAACTCCGTGCGGATCTCACCACAGAACAGAAACTTGCCCCATCGATGAATGGGCTCTAGAGAAATGGCCAGCGAGATGGGAATCCTCGTCAAAGGGACGTGATACGTATGAGTTCTTCCCCAACATCCGTGAACGTCTTTCTAGAAAATGGGTTGAGCCAGACCACTGGACGAGCCAGTTCCTCACGGGACATGGTGACTTCAATGCGCAGCTCCACTTCTTTTCTCTGAAAGACTCTCCATTATGCACGTCTTGTGCCTCCAGTGCGGAGGAAACAAGAAACCATGTGCTGCTCCACTGTAGTTTCTACAACAGTGAGCGACGGTTGTTGGGAGGGCAAACGAACTTAGCAGCTTTGACTGCTACAAAGGAAGCCTATAACCATTTTGCAAAGTTCGCAAAGAAGGTAATGGCTAAGAAACGTGGTTATAGTTGATCAGTCCTTTTGAAACTTGCCACCCAAGTAAACAGTAAGATCAGGTAGGGAACCAGATTACGAACTACTCCCAGATGGTACGGGATTCCTCAGGTGGTCACCTCCACGCGGTAACACACGGGCAACAGCTCTCTACGGTGAGACTGGCTAACGACCAAATACCTGCCGTACCTCCACAGGTCTGAGTTCGGTGGATGCTGCAGGGGCCGGCCTCTTGCATATTAGCGAAACCGCAACTTCTATGACTGATATAACCCTCGTCGAGGGTTTAGGTACAGTCATCAAATAAAGAAACAGACCTGTGTGTGTGTCTGTAGTTCGATTTGCGGGAGAACGGCGGATCCGATGGAGCTGGTTCTTTTTTTGTTTTGTTTGTTATTTTTTGTAGACACCAAAATAAGGTTATGGACGATTTCGGCCGATGGGAAGGGGGGGGACGAAAATGTACCAAAAACTAGGGTTTTTCGCATTTTTCTCGAAAACGGCTCTAACGATTTTGATTAAACTTTCAAATTATCTTTTCCGAAACAATACCTAACTTTTCTTCTCCATACATATCTCCATGAAAATACGGTGAACGGAGATATGGACCCCTGAAGCAGAAATAGGTTTTTTACGCTTTTTGGCAAAACGGCTACAGCGATTTTCACCAAACTCACAGGATGTTTTCGAATAGCTAATACCTACATATTCTTTTCAATAAATGCTCCTGTGACGGTCCGTTGAACAGAGATAAAAATCAAAATGTTTCGAAAATAACGTTTTTTCTAACATTCCCGTAAATTCCAGGGTAACTTTTTCACCAGATGTAATAAATCGTAATGGAGTGTCTTTTGGTCACCCATACCAACGTTTCGTTCTCCATAATAATTTCTGTATATATCTGTTGAACGGAGATATAAGCCAAGTTAACTCAGAAAAGGAGATTTGTCGAATATTAATTTATCGGTATTCCAATTTTCTCAAAAACGGCTCTAACGATTTCGATCAAACTTTCGGTGTACTTTCAGCTAACTAGTCTCTATACTTTGTTCCCCATAAATGCTCCTGTAAAAATGCGTTGAACGAAGATATAGCGCCCGCCTATGTAGGTGGTGTTCGAACTTAATGGGGTTGCGGAAAGTTGTGTGTTGCTACGCACCAGATATTTATTTTTTTAATTTATATTCATACACGCAGACATTTCAGGGTAGCAGCTTAACTTATTCCGGTTCAGAAATCAGATGATAATAGTAAACTACGAAGAGATCATCGTTAAACCAAGTCACCAACATATTGTAATACTAAAACACTTCTATGATGATGACAGAGTGGGAATGTGGAAGTAGCCAATCAAAGAAAGATGTTTAATGCGAGCATCGTAAGGCTCAGAGCCTCTATTTCATCCGAGAGATCCGAAAAATGCGAATTCAATAGGTAACCAGGCAAGCAAAAGCAACTCATCCCAGTTTGTGGTCGGGTAAACCAACGAAGGAAGCCTTAAGGTTGCTGTATGTATTAACCTATTCGATAGCTCTAATTCTATGATCGAAGACCTCGGTGAGTTCAACGAAGATATGTCCGTCCTGTAAATAACATTTCGTCAAGGCGTCCCAATATCAGTAGACAGCCAATGCCAAGCTGATGGATCCTCTTGAATAAGTTCTGAACATTTTCTTGATGGGCAAAGCGAGAAGTGCTCAGGAGACCTTACAAGACAGCTAGCTCGCAGATCAAGGAAATCGAGCAGAAAACTTGGAAGAGGTTGCTTGAAGACTCGGTGAACATTGTGGACCAAAATGCACCAAATACGTGGGTTTTTGCCCGATTCTCGCGACTGATAAACGTTTCTTCTAGCAACCCCAACCTGTAAATGTTCTACATGAATGCCCCTTTTAAAACTTCTAACGAAGAGTTCGGTAGTGTCAGTAGTTTTAATCAGGCGTAGAGATAACGCGATTTAACGGATGAGAGGTCGCACTTGTTCACGAATTCGTTTTAAATTATATATTTTCTTCGCCATATTCCATCGTTCGGCTCCAGGAAATCGTTTAATTTCTTCCCAGCGAATCAGTACGTCAAATTATTGATTGCTCGGTACATGCCAATCCCGATCCTGGATTTCTTCATCTCGTATTTAGTTTCTTATTGCACCTTGAAGAACCGAAAATAAACGTTGGGGTTGCGGAGGACTGGGGTTGCCTCGCGCCCAAACAACTGTGAAATCCATTGTCATACGAACCAAAACTCCCGTTCGTTCGGCTGCAAATCTTTGTCGTCTTGTGCTTTAGTTCTATTCTAATCTCCCAACTTGAAGTTAGTCGTGTGAGAAGGGGAAATAATTAATCTAAGAGTTACCAGCGCAGTGCTCGCGGCCGCTCATTAAGCGGGGATTGATTTAGAAGTACTTTCTGCAGAGACCACGGGGCTCCAGCAAAGGGGTGTGTGAGCGAGGAATTTATCACTTTACCGCAAACTCGAGTCTCTTCCTATCGCTGTTAATTCCAACCGAATTCCCCTCCGGATTTCACCATTTACTTCTCCACGTGAACTCGCCCTTCTTTGCCTTTAGTTTCTCTAACCCTGCTCCCAAATATCGCCTGGTTCAGACTCACATTGAACTGAAAGCGAGCTTTACTTAATAAAGCTGAAAGTGATTCTCCGAGCTACGCCCATCTCCGAGTAGCGCACTCTCCCTTTTGTTCGCGGATCACGAGATGTTTTGATTTGCGAAGACCAAAGTAATGCTACTCAATGAGCGCCGAGTCGTTGTCGCTCGCTTCTGTTTGGTTTTGCTTGATGAGGAAATACGTTGGAGTTAAGATGAGCATTAGAGACAGAAACCGCAAAATTTACCTTTGGAATATCCTGCAACTCAAATGGAAGCCATAAACATTAATCATCAGCAAAGCCGGGCGACGTTTGGACTGCGAGGAAAGCTATTAACTGAGGGAGAGAACTGTGCGCATTGCTCGTAGCTACTGAAATGCACACTACATGATTAGTGTAAAGCGTAAATGGTTTAAAATCTATCTCTCGAGTTTAATTTCGGCTCAGTCGTGTAAACCAGTTGAAGAAGGGAGTTGAAGTGTTTAACGGGGTAGTTTTTCGAAATTCGAAAGTCGAGTGAAATCTATTTGGGGTAAAGTAAACTCAGTTGGAAAGTGGAATATAACTGATGGTAATAATTAAAGGAATTGCGAATATGAAATGCAGTATTAATTCCGTCTTCTCAATTAGCGAGTGATTGCAGAAAGGGGTGGTCGATATACGAACTCACGACGTAGCACTTGGAAATCGACTTCATTCTGGCGAAGGCATTCAAAAGATGCTCGAATTGACTTGGCGTTTGTTGTTGACTTGACCTTTCAATCGGGGAACGTAAAACCTCCCCTCCCTTGACTCCGCTCGAACCGTAATCATTTCATGAATACGTCGATGAGGCGGAGAACTAGCTAAATTTATTATCGCATGTACCGAATCGCAGTTCGGAGAAAGACCCGGTTTCACAAATATTTGTAACTCGAAATGGTGTATACTCGATCATGGAGAGCGAAAGTAAGGGTCCCCTTTCCCATCCCTCCAGGCCCTTAAATTCTTGTTATTTTATAGACATTGAATTGTGCCCCAGAGCATAGCGGGACGTAGATTGGGCTCGAGAGCGCTCGGCTCATATGAAATGCACCCCAACCTGTGGAGGTTGATAAAGGCTGCTAGCGAGAAAAAAAAAAACTAGTCTCCGCCTGTCTAACGCTCTGCAGCCTCCGCTCAACCCCTTTTCACCTTGAGGGAAATTGTTGAGAGCCATGAATACGTGAGCTGGCTCATCTGAAGTTTTTCCTCGGGTAGCTCAAGGAGAAAAAGTGAGGGTTATGGAGAGTGGGGAGAGGGATAAAGAAAAACTAACGGCAGGAATATCCGCGAGACAATGCTCTCGTCCGTAGCCCTGAAACTTGTCTGCGCTCGAACGTTCGTGCGCTATTCATTTAATTGCTTTCAGGCAACCGTTCAGAAGAATTAGAACAAAAACAGAGTTGAAAACTAACGAACTGGAGTTTGTATCATGATTGAATGAGTAGGAGAAAGTTATTTGCAGGCCCTCGCGGGGGAAATCCTTCATTCACTTCACAGAACAGGTCACCTCTTCCGCCTGATCTCACGTGAAATCGCTGGGATATGAACATCGTAAGGCTGACAGTTTAAGCGTTAGATTCGTACCCTCGAAAAACGTTCCTTGAGATGGACCTGTGTCATTGATCCAACGCGGCGGTTATCTTGACGTTGATCCGGAAATTACCTCTCGAGCCTAGCTGTTTTTACATTAGAAGCAGAGACATTACCTCCGCTAATTCACTCCTAAATAAAACAAGACCACACCGAACTTTAGATCAAACAATACACAAGGAAAGGTTCATCATTCGGTTAACGAGGCAAGAGAAGGATGATAAGTTCGACACGTCGTGCCAATCCTATATCTTACTACATAAAACACCTTCGCGACCATTCCATATTACCGTCATTTTGACACCTGGACACTCTGTTTTTCTTGGCGCAAACTTCCTTTATGAGGCAGGCCATTGAAAGTTTCTGACTTTTCGTTACTTTTTACGTACTTTTCGGGAATCATACTGATTTTCATGCAAAATTTAGTATAGGGCCCATTTTTTAAATGTCGCAGAGAGAGCTATTTTACAGATTTTAGGGGCACGTATAGTTATTTTTTACAGTAAGTAAACAAAAAACTATTGTTTAGTAAATATTTTCAATAGATGTTACCACTTAGTTGATAAGAGGTACCGCATGTGAAAGGGTTCGTCGGAATATTTTTGTTACAGCATGATGCTGTTTTCATTTGAACTTTTCGGTCTCAATGTGTATATTATTGCTCTGGTCCAAAAACATATGTAGTTGCTTTCGCTAGCAAGCTACAAGCCGCTACTGTTTCCAAAGCTGTGTCGCCGAGCGACGCTTTGACTTGCTACTCCAACCCGGCCGCAGCGACTCGGTCTCACCCGTCCTTCCCCCCTCTCTCCCTCCCCCTTGGCATAAAGTTCTGGCTTATGGCTGAAGTAGATACTAAATATTTGTGTAATGGTTTTCCGTATCTGAGAAAAGACGAAGAGCGTCCTTCTAATCAGTCACTACCTGAACATGTTGTCATGAAAATTGCTAGCCCCTATGTCGGAAAAGGACCCTGTCCTACAGCTCGACTTCCGTGAGAAGCTCCGTGGGTTTTCGCTGGTGGCAGACGGGCTGTGTGAGTGTGGAGGGCTTGACACAGCGGAGCACGTGGTGTTCCACTGTGTCAGCTATGAAAACGAAAGAAATAGGGCAAGGAACGAGTTAATGAGAACAGGAAGCCAGTGGGACATGACAATGGTCAGGAATCAGGGAAGTTTTATTTGGTGGAAGTGGTTTGGAGAAAAGGTGTTAAAGGTTAGGGAAGAAACTAGATTTGGGAATGTGCGCAGGGCCTTAGGAGTAGGTGTTTAGAGTGTGTGTTTGTGTCTGTGTCTGTGTTATGTGTTAGTGTGTGGTTTTGAGTGGGCGGTGCCAGGGATAGTCGAATATCAAATAGCCCATCCCTGGACCGCCGGTATGATTGTATTTAAGGGCTGAGTGTAAATATGAGCGGATGAGTGTGAATGTACGTGTTGTGTATATGTGTGTTAGGATTCGTTAGAGTAGTATAGGTATCGTAGGGATGGATCCAGGGGGGATGAATATCGAGTAGTCCGCCCCTGGACCATCGGGAAATGTGTGAATGTATTTAAGGGTTGAATGGATGTGTGAATGTGTTAGTTAGGGATAGGTGTAGAGTGAGTTGGGTGGGTCGCGGGCGAGGGCGGCCAAATATAGAGTAGTCCGCCCTCGCCACAGCGGATTGGGGATCGCAGTTCAGGCCGTGAAAGATGGCCTGACACCCTTCTCCATGGCTGGTGCAGGGGCAAGTCCAATCCCCGCACCCCCATGGAGATAAAGCGTAGGTGCCGGCAGAACGCCCCTTGGCAATTCCGGCACCAGGGCCTACCACCCATTCAGGTCCTTAGGCTGCTCAAGGTGCAGCCAAATAGAATGGGTACCACGGGGGCTACAGCCCGCGGCCGGCAGCGTGGAGCCGTTAAAAGCGTGGCGCTGTCGGCTGTGAAGCCATGGGATTGGCCTCGTGGGGACCGTGGTTTCGCGGGAAATCCCCCCTAGAGAGATGAAAGGTGCTGGCTAGAGAGGAGTAAAGGCCGTGAGGCTAGGTACCCTCTCCAACGCCACGGGTAATACCCCAAGCATAGCTTACCATGCCTACAGGCGCCTGCTGACACTTAAATAGTTAGTTTTTCGTCGTTCCGTTGTAGTCAAGCCATGTTTCGTGTCGTTTACTGGTATTTTCTGATGCTGAATCGAATGGGATGGATCACGGAGGTGTGAGGTCTGGTGTGCGGTGTGCAAGAGAATAATAAACCTTTGCGTAATAATTTGCAGCCTTTTATTGACACATATCTCTGTCCAAGGAATCCATAAGAGTGAAATTTAAAAATAATTGTCCCTAATCAGAATTGTTACTGCCAGATGGAAACGGTTTTGGTATACTCATTTTCAAACTCTTCCAGTCTCCACTCAGGAAGAACGTACATGTAACGATAAGGATCCCATTAATTCTTTACTGTGTTTCGTTTCTGCCGTCGTTTGATGGAATCAATTTTTAAACATTTTTGTGCAAAAATGGGATTCGACAATAACAACTGAACGAGCGGGAAGAGTTCGTAATATTGAAGTGTAGTCAATAACGATTATTGAATATCAATTTTGACTCATTGACCAAGGAGTCGTTTGATTTTATTTGGATTTTATTCAATATAAAAGTGGGCTAAACATTGAGGGATGAAATTTGGAAAAACGGAGACAGCGGAATGCACGCCTGCAGGCTAACCGGTAGCGTGAGGCAAATGGCACCTGAGATCATCATCCTCATCACTGTCCTGTAACTGCAATCCACAATCTTCGGATAAACTGATGTGTGGGAGACCCCGATCGACAGCCTGGCGGTAATTCTCAGTGAAATATACAGTGTATGGGGTGCTTTAGACTTCATCCCGCCGATTTACGACCAGTGTGAGCGCATGCGCGACGTTAAAACCGCCCGTCGAATTGGGTTTGAAGGAGCACTACGACAACTTACAGTTGTGGAGACACAGCCTGACATGTCATACGACAAAACGCTGCTGATCATCTTATCTAAGTGTTATGGATTAACTCGACCAGCTTCATTATCTCTTCAGACGTCGGACGACCGGACCCTGCGCATCGCTTCATCTCAACGAATCGGTTCGTAGTCGTCACAGCCGTAATGGTGTACTACGATGAATGAAGGTGACGTCCGGTCAATGGAAAAAAAAAAAAAAAAACGAAACTCGATATTCCATGTTCGTGCTCCTAAATCCCGACCCTGGGGCCAACATAGATTCTTTCTTCTTCAATCTCCAGCAGCTTGTCCGTTGGCTATTTCTCTTACTTCAGGCTGCAAGAGCTAGGAGTCCTCCAAAACGCATCCTTTCCCCGTAACCCCGTAAGTTCTGAGGATTGAGGTATCTGTGATATTCTTGGGACCATAACACGCATTTTAGTTTGAAGTGCACGGCTCCTGTTGGTCATTACCCGCTTTGTGTGGGCTTCGGAGGATAAAGGCTTCCTTGTGAAATTGAAGCGTATTGGGCGAACATTCGGAAATTGTGTTTGCGTTATCGTAAAATAGGTTCTTGTATAACTCAGTCGACAATAAGATCGAATTATCGTTGCAGTGTCGGCTGCCTGTTCCCTGAATAAATTGGATAAGTAAATTAAATACACAAGCAGCGGCTGTGCTGGTTAATCCAGTGGATTAGGAGGCGTCGCGAAGTAAGAACCCTATATTTTTTAGATGACGTATTTACCAGCTCTTCCAATGAAATTCTTCCTAACTGCCTTAACTAATTTACCTTCCAAACTTAGTTGACCGAATTTTCAGGAGACCTTCGTAGCCCTTTTTAATCCAATATCCAATTTACGAGGAGGAGAAAAAGGGCAAACGGCGGCTGAAGCGCAAAAAGGTTCAGTCTAAGTTAATCTGTAAACACATTGAAGGAATTATAAACTTTCTCAACCGGATAATCGTTTTTAAACTCGAAGGTTGCACTTTTTTTTGTTCCATCTCGCTGCTTTGAGCCGATTTGTTTAGGGCGGAGCGTGGGCGTTTTTTAGTAGTTTTTGAAGCCGGATGTAGTGACAAGAGCAGGGATAGTTATTTGTAAAGGCTTTGGAATATCAGCTCTCAACCATCGCGTTCATAGCCAGAACCATTATTCTGTCCGACGTACACCACAATCGGTAAGATTTGGAGGTTTGCCGAGTGACGTCGAAACCGGAAATCGAATTGTTTCAGTCGAACGATTCCAAGAGTAGAATGTGAAGACCTAATGTTCACGGAACAGAGTTGGAAAGTCCGCTACAACATTCTTTACGACTCTCAGCAGTGCTATCAGAGATTAAGGCGTTAGATAGAAACATTTGCAGAGAGAAACATAGGTTTCGAGGCAATAGCTGAAACTAGATTTTTAACTAATTTGAAAGCATTGTACAGCATCCTCTTCCCTAATTAGAATCTGGCTCTACGTGCTCCTGAGATCAATCACGGCGAACCCCGCGTGACAAGCAATCTTGTTGGGGACGTCGTTAATTAAAGGCAAAGGGATAGGCATCCTAAAGCAGCTAATTACAACCCACCAGGGTTGCGATACTTGAATATGGGCGGATTTCACCTCCAGGTGGTAATAACAACCGTCCTACAACAACTTCTCAATTGGGAAAACAGTTCAAGATTATTAAGACGAAGATACAGATAGTACTGACGTACACTTACAACAATTACGTTGAACGAGACGCACGACGGTTGGAAGTTGCGCTGTTCTGAATGATGTCGCCGAGTACGAACATTGAACGTCAAAAGAACGGCTACGAGTGATGAACATCCCCCCTGCTCCTTCAACTCCTAACGTGATAAGATATTCCCACTTCGCTGGTATGAAGTTCGCTCAATAGCATGTGTTTGAGTCATAAAATTTACCCCACACTTCCCTTCCTATCAACTGTCCCTCCTTTCCGTTTACCAATTATTTATTCCCTATTGAGTTGGAGTCGGACACAGAGATGGCAAGGATAGCGACCTTGGAAGAGCCTCTGCTGTCTTCTCACCTGAGATCTCTTACCGCCTTTTTACTTTAATCGCTATCACAATCCACTTATCACAATTGTTATTATCCGCGGTATTTACTATCACTAACCACCTGTGCCATTTTGTATACCAAAATCCTTACTATTTTCGGCTTTTCTGCGCGTTTTTTTCCGTGTACGCGAGCATTGTGAGCACGCGAACTTTATATTTTCTTCTGTGCGGTGCATAAACGGGTTTGAGCTGGAACCATCGCATCCCTCCTGGCCAGGAGCAACCAACGAGAACGCCAACCCAGGTACCACCACCATCTCTATTCACCGCACTCCAATTCAACACCACCTCCCTTTCTTTCCTTCCCTTCCTCCTTGCAAATCCAAAACAGCATGAATTTATCAAACGGAGAACTAATGAATCCAAAAACAGCCTTAAGTCTTGAAACCCATTACAAAAGCACCATTCTTTTTATGTTCTGGAACGTAGAAAAATGGCTCGGTTGATTCACAGCTTTAAAAGTGGCTTATCACAGATATCACTTAATCTGGTGAATATGTCTGGTAATTAGTGTTTTGGAAAGCAGGGTAAAGCCATTTTACAGCTTGTTACAAATAGTAGCTTAATTTTTTAAAAAGAGACAACCAGTTACTTGAAACCTGCTTAACCAACAATTCATAGTGTACTAAAGTTAACGTACCTGTTAGGTGAGTCCGTCTCCTCTGGCTTGTGAGTTACTGTGGGCAAGCGCTTTCGATGTAAAGACATCATCGTCTGGCCGTTTAGTCAGTACTGGAGTCAGTCAGTTGGTCGTGGTCTTTATATACAAAGAGAAAAGTGAAAGGAGTGATGGAGCGTTGGGGAAGGGGCGGGGAGAGGTCTTGTTGGTCAGTCTTGTTAGTAGTACCTTAGCCGGACTGGCTGTGTTAGGTATTAAAGAAATTGGGTTGTGTCCGCCAGTAGGCAAATACTAAAGTTAACGTACCTGTTAGGTGAGTCCGTCTCCTCTGGCTTGTGAGTTACTGTGGGCAAGCGCTTTCGATGTAAAGACATCGACACAACAAGACCTCTCCCCGCCCCTTCCCCAACGCTCCATCACTCCTTTCACTTTTCTCTTTGTATATAAAGACCACGACCAACTGACTGACTCCAGTACTGACTAAACGGCCAGACGATGATGTCTTTACATCGAAAGCGCTTGCCCACAGTAACTCACAAGCCAGAGGAGACGGACTCACCTAACAGGTACGTTAACTTTAGTATTTGCCTACTGGCGGACACAACCCAATTTCTTTAATTCATACTGTCTACCAGCGAACAAACCTGACGTTCTGTTCAGCTGCATAGCGCTCGTACCTTAACTCTTTGACGGAAATCATGTGGTCAAAACCGGGCGAGAGTACCGGACAGAGACTCTCAATTTGGAAACTTATCTCAAAGCGAAATGACGAACTGGAGAAACAAATATCTCGTGCGTTGCAACACACAATTTTCCTTAGCTCTACGTCAATTCACTGTGTACGTGGTTAATTCTATTTAATCTATTCATTTATCACTCAGTTAATTTGAAGTTGGTCAAACAACGCTTTACGGCAGCAGGAAGCGGTTGCGCTTACAGTTCCGGAATTTATTGTGCTGATTGTACTCATTGCAGGACCATTATTGAGCTATTGGTACACAGATAATTAATGAGGCTGTAAACGAAAATTTTTTTGAGAAGGATAGTAATTACTTTTGCAAAGTTATTGGGTAAAAAGTTTAGAACTGGTAGTAAGCGAAACGGCAAAAGTTGAAATTCAGGAATTTCTGAGGTGAGCCCCATGTATCTCATGAGCGTTTTTAAACACTCACCCTTTAGGTATTAGATTGGACTACAATACCAATTTATTTTAACATTCTACAAAAATTCCAGCGGAGTTTATAAGAAAAAACTGCGCTAAAAACGCTTTTCGTTGAAAATTTTGATAATTTATTGTGCTGCTCTCGTCATTTTCCCACAAATGGGAATTTTATGGTATGATTGTCTTATTAAGAGCTATCTATATAAAAAATGTAATCAAAATCGTTAGAGCCGTTTTGGAGAAAAAAAATTTGGTGTTTTGATTACTATGATAACTATAGTTAACTTTCGGTAGATTTTGTCAATACCCTTATTTTTGGCGTCCTATGGTAACCTGTAGGCTAGACATCATGTTTCAGCTGATTTGATACGGTTGTTTTCTCTAAAAACCGCGCTACAACCGATTTCGCCTAAAGTTTTGGTAATTTATTGTGCTGCTCTCGTCATTTTCCCATAGATGGTAATTGTATGGTATAGTTGCCATATTCGGAGCTACCAATATAAAAAATTTAAGCCCCTCAACATCGATAGAGCCGTTTTTGAGAAAAAAAAATTTGGTTTTTTGATCACTATGATAACTATAGTTAAATTTCGGTGGATTTTGTTCATAATACCCTTATTTTGGCGTCCCATAGTGACTTCCGGGCGAGATATCAAGTTTGAGCTGATTTGGTACGGTGGTTTTCTCTAAAAATCGTTCACAGACACACAGACCATTTTCCCAAATGTGTGTGTCCAAATAGTGTGACTCAGGGGGGTCTGAAACGTAAAGATCTGAAGAGAACTCAAAATTTGTTTTTCAGCTGATTACATAACTTTCCTTTCTACTTTGTAGAGCCAAGGAAAGTAACAAAAGTGCGCTGGCGTTGACAGGAAACTCTGTCCCGTTCCAAAGACAGAGCACGTTCCAAGCAACTTTCAGGGCCTGCTCGCCGAATGGCTATTAGGTACTTGTACAACTCTGTTCTCTTGTCAAAAAATGACTGTTCCTTAAACCTCACAAGATATTTTCATCTGCCGAAAGTCATGGAGGTTGCGGATTGCTATCCTGCACTCAGCATCCATCGAACCCAAGCATGTGGGGGTAAGGCAGGTTTCATTTGGCCAGCCTCTGCTAGAGAGCTGTTGCAATGCGTTACCAGTACCCGTTGATTTGGTCGATGAGTGCACGGGGGGCAAGTTGAGAGTGAAGAGGGGGCTTCCCCTCTTCTGGGCAAAAGATTCCCCTCTTCTGGTACAGATTTCTCCGCTGAATGGACACTCGCAGCGTTAGATGAGTGGAGGTTAGTTAAATGGCCACCGAAATGTTCCCCTTATCAAAGGGACGTGGTTCTGGGAAAGTGCGTTGAGCCATACCGCTGAACGAGACAGTTCCTTACGCGACACTCTCAAAACCTCTCCTTCCTGCATGCCCTCATGTCTTGGTTTGGTTGGCGCTGAGCCGAAAACGGCCGACCTCCATGACCTTCGACTGATACAACTCTCCAACGAGTGTGAAGGAACAGTAATTTTAATAAGGGAATATACCTGTACACGTTCCTTATAGCCGTAGCACACGACATCGAGAGCTGATAGTTGGCGAGAGCTAACACCACGAAGTTCAGAGCTCGTTCATTAACTGGAAGTGCAGATGTGGATTCCAGAATTCATTGGGGTCTGAAGAGCAAATATTAGTTCAGTGTTCAGGCAAAGAAAGTGTAAATAGGTGTGACGCTCTTTCGCTCAACGTTAGGTAAACTTCGGTGTACGAGACTCAACGAACTCTTCCCGCAAAAACTGGAATGATGCGGAAAAAAGGAGAGTTCTACTGATGTTTACTTTTTATAATGAATCGGCTCCGATTTATAAGCTGAGCGGGGAACCAGTGGAGCAGTCATTACACAACACGGAGCAAACGAGCGGTCGTGTTTAACGAAAAGTCGTCAAATACGTCGTTGGTTCGGATCGAAATGAAGCTTTATTTGCTCAGTGAATAACGACAAGGGTCCCCCAACAATGGAAACGGAAATGAGGAAGGTGAACAGCGACGTAAATCGCGCTCCTGCCACAGCTTCAGCCTACGCTAGATTTGAGCCCAGTTGATGATCAACCGGAACACGCTGTACTGATGATGTACTGGAAATGAAGCGCAATCTCTCGGTATAAATCAGTAAATTGTTCTAGAACCGTAAATACTTCTCGTGTGTCCAGAATTAGTTGCCCCCACGGCCATAGGCACTTCCCTCTCTCACTAGTCTTCGATTTCTCTAGAAACACAAGCTTCACTACAATAGTCTCAAGAGTTCGAAAGACAAGGCTAACCTGCAGCAAAGTGAAGGTCAATCGACTGGAGTGCTAAGACTGTGTTTTAATCCTGTGAGGAAGGCTGTTCAGATGGAATCAGGATCGAATGAAGCAGGTGGCACTCGATCAACCGAACGTCACGTGGGATGTAGGAAATGTGAACTTTACCTCACAAACCATTGTTATCAAGATGTGCCAACGTTGCATCGACTGAAACTGCAATGTGGGTCAGTTGAAATTTCAATTAGCGCTCTTGATTTGTAGTCTCCTTCTGACGTGAAACAACACGTGAATCTGGACATTCGTGAAAGCAATAATCTTCCTCGGCTCTGTGGTCGAAGTTAATTCACCTGAAGACAAGTTTAGCCACGGCTGTTGTTGTGCCTCGAAAAGCACAGTATTAAACAAAAACTAAAGCACTAAAAACTTGTGATGTTCGTGATCCTTTATTGATCTGTCGCTGAATTTATGTTCATTTATTTTAACATTCATTCAAGTTGAGTGGTCAGAGTTAAAGTGGAGATTCGGTAAGAGGCGTAATCAACTGTGATCACTGCTTCTCTGCCGGTAGGTAGGATTTAGGTATCGCGGATAAACAGTTACAATTAGTTAAAAGCATCAAAACCTTTGAAGTGAATGGAAACTTCCAGGGGCTTTGTTCCTTTTTTTTAATTTTGAAATTGAGTTTATCAAAATGACTCTCAATTTTCATAATTCCCTAAGTGTACTTTTCAATTTCTACGCCGGTTCCTTTGACAATCATTACAGAGCGGTGTACACAGGGCGAAAGGAGGGTGTTGGGCGCAAGCGAGGGGAGAGCTATGACGGACGAATAAAACCTTACAAATGAGTGACAGAGAGGACTGCAAGGTGCAGTGAATAGGTGTAGATCACAAAGTAGAGCACGATAAACACAGAGTTCATGAAACACGGTGGGGCTTCTGGATTTGTGAACTAGTATTGGGACGAGAGCGAAGAGTAACTGAGCCAGAACTGAGAGTCGACAGTGGGCGAGAGTGTAGTGTCGAATAAGAGTTGGATCTGGGAAAGAGCTGCGAGTCGGAATGCCTGAGGTAAGGCGGTGATATGAGTGGCGGGAAGTGGGAGAGGAAGAAGAATCCCAACCTTTAGAACCTTTTAGAACATGATTACTGAATATTTTTACTTTCCTTGGCTCTACGAAGTAGGAAGGAAAGTTATGTAATCGGCTGAAAAAAAAATTTTGAGTTCTCTTCAGATCTTTACGTTTCAGACCCTCCTGAGTCCGAAAAACAATATTTGGGAAAATGGTCTGTGGGTCTGTGTGTATGTGTGTCTGTGAACGATTTTTAGAGAAAACCATCGTACCAAATCAGCTGAAACGTGATTTATAGCCTACAGGTTACCATTGGACGCAATAATGACGGTATGGGCAAAATCCACCGAAAGTTAACTAAAGTTATCATAGTGATCAAAACACCAAATTTTTTTTTCTCAAAAACGGCTATAATGATTTTGATTAAATTGTTTATATTGATAGCTCTCAATAAGTCAATGATACTATACAATTCTGATTTGTGGGGAAATGACGAGAGCAGCACAATAAATTATCAAAATTTCCAACCAAAAGCGTTTTTCGCGCAGTTTTTTCCTAATAAACTCCGCTGGAATTCTTGTAGAATGTTAAAAAAAATTAGTATCGTAGTCCAATATGATACCTGAAGGGTGAGTGTTTAAAAACGCTCATGAGCTACATGGGGCTCACTCCAGAAATTTCTGAATTTCAACTACTGCCGTTTCGCTTACTACCAGCTCTAACAGTTATTTTCCAATAACTCAAAAAAAGTGATTACTATCCTCCTTCAAAAAATTTGTGTTTACAGCTTCATTAATTATCTGTGTACCAATTGCTCAATAATGGTCCTGCAATGAGTACTAGCAGCGCAATAAAGCGCTACTGCTTCCTGCTACCGTAAAGCGTTGTTTGACCAAGTTCAAATTAACTGAGTGATAAATGAATTGATTTAATAGAATTAGCCATGTACAAAGTGAATTGTTGTAGAGCTAAGGAAAGTTGTATGTTGCAACGCACCAGATATTTTAACGTGAGGAGGTGAGCAATCAACCGTACCCTCGCACAGGGAAATATCTAATAATACGCCTCACCAAATTTTCCTATAACCTGCGTACTTCAGCGATTTTCTCCCTCCTACTCACTAATCAAATATGTTTTCCATTCAGTTTATCTCAACGTAAAAAATGGTAGCGCTCAGGATACCAGAATTTATTGTGCAGCTCCTATTGAAGCCACGACTATCATCGAGCAATCGGTGGAAAAGCATCGTCAAGACGTTTTTTTGGAGAAAGTTGTCAATACGAACGCTTGAATCAGTTGAATCAGCAGTTGACGTCCCACAATGATCTGCAGGCTGAAGATCAAATTTGAGTCGACTTAGTTCACCTCTTTCGCCTCAATCTTGTTCTCACACACACGCAAACTATTTTCTTAAATGGTGTTGTAGACTCAGAAGCCCTTGAAACGTAGTGATCTGAAGGGAACACAAAATAGTGTTTCATCTGCTTATATAACTTACTTCACAGAGCCAAAAAGGACCCTGGAGGGAAGTTCAAAAATAACTATTCTGATTGTGAAAAGGGTGAAGAGGACAGTGTATATGATGTCGGCTGTCTGTTCCTTGTTCCTAGAGCAACGCATATTGCGCTCATCACGCGATCGATTTGAGTCTTGGGCAGTGACAGTATAGTGACATTGTAGTATTTTAGTCGACACGTTTATTTGTCAAAGCTTCGCCGAATCATTTTGTTAGGGTCGACCTTAAATTTGTAGGTTGTCTCCCCTCCCTCTCCTCCTTCACTCACTCATCAAAATTGTTCTCTGAAGAAGGAGAAAGAAAGAAACTGATAACGAAAGTAAAGTTTCGAGTCCGCAGCTCTCCGAACTCTGGATATTTCTAACAAAGGAAAGAAAAGGAAGAAGAAGCCCTGGGATGGACTGAAGGAAGCGTTGAGTTGGCGTTAAATAGGCCAATTGGAGAAATGGAAGGTTGCAGAAGGGGGGAAAAAACTCAGGAAAGAAGTTTCCTAATCGCTTTTGGTGTAGGTTTCGTAGCAATTCAGGGGCTCCAGGTAAAGAAAATCCCGCTGATAAAAACAGGCTCCGCGTCGTTTCTCCTCATCTCAAATTCTCTTGCAACAATTTAGAGATCCATTACTTTCCTTTTAGTGCTAATTCCCAGTTATCAAAATGCGATGTCGTTGAATCAATTGCGGGAAGCGGTTAAGAAATCTTGTTAAAAAGCTCGTAACAGAGTTTCAATGACAACGTTTTTTTAAAGCGTTCGAATTGAATATTTTACGTTCCTGTTTTGATCGCAGGAGCAGCTCAGAATATGGGGTTGATTGAACGCATTAATCGCACAGTGTGCTGTTTCCACTACTTTCATAGGGCGATCGCATAGGCACAGGGGCAGATGAGCAGGAAACACCCAGCTGACGCTTCTGGCTCTCCACAGTCATAAGAGTGTTATATCAGTAGATAGTCCCGGAGGTTGTGGTTTCCCTACCATGCGAGAGCCGGGAAACTCGCTCATCATCTACCGAATCTAGTAGACTTGGCTGTGAATTGACGCCGCCATGTGACATATTATTGGTTCATTTAGTGTTCCGGATGAATCTGATTTCTCCCAAGACTTTCACAGATGTTGGTAAGCGAGAATTCCCATCTCGCTTGCCATTAATCTAATGCCCATCCATCTAGTGCGGCAAGCTTCCACAGCTGGGTGTGAACAGCTTCGACCAAGAAGGGGAGAAGCTCCCTTTTTACTCTCCACATGCCCTCCATGCACTCATTGGCCCAGAGAACAAGTCGTGGTAACTCTTACCGTCGAAGGTCTGGATTCGGTGGATGCTGAGCGAGTTCCCGCGCTCTTGCATGATGCTCTAGTATGATTGGCTGTGAGCTTGCATTAACTTTCACGAGTCAAGAAACAGTCAGCTCTCTCTCACACGCGCGCAGGCGCTGATCACTCTATACTTTTTTGAAGACTGAGGAATCTCACAACATATTTCAATAATTAATCTTAATTTATGTACGTATTGGGATTAGTAAGTGTTATCATCAACACCATACAAATTTAGAGGGGACTGTCTCTCATGTGCTGCTAAACTACTGAGTATTCAAAATTAACTTGTAAAGTGCTCGAACAGTTCTTCTTGGTTTAGTTTAACTGACTTGGCCTTAATTAACTGTGTATCTAGTGGCTCTAAGGTAGACTGTGAATACCACCCAGAGCTTGGAAGATTCTCTCAATGCTCATATAAGTTTGGGTGCACATGTAACTCAACTACGGCGGCGCTGGTTGTGGTCAGTAGCTCAGGTGCCCAGGTGATTTCAAGCGTAGCTTCCACAACGATACGTTGGCGGTTAACAGAAACTGCTGGGAATTAGAAATGGGGCGTTTGAAACTCAGGTAAATGCCGCTCAACTGTATAAATCTGGTTCTCGCTGTAACCGGCATGTTTTTTCCAGGAAGCGGTAGTCGAATGAGCTTTGGTCTCCTTTAACCACGTTAATCAGTCGCGAGACACCTTGACGCAGTCATTCGGTGCCAAGTGTTTCACCACCGTCCGAAGAAACAGACGCAGGTAATTAAAGCGAATCCTGAAGAGCCTAATTACTTGAGCCCTAACTCTTCCTTGAGAACTGCAGAATTATTCGTCGTTCATTCTTTCCAAATTCGTAAAACATGAAAGCGCACTCAACGGTGCTCTACGCACTGGAGTTCTTTTTCTCAGCGGAAGAAAAAAGTTTCGCTTTGCTAATTAAGTCCTCGCGGAAACTCGCTCAACAAAACATTCGACGAGGAGCCTGGTTTTTCCGCAGCTTCTCCCTACAACTACAAAATATTCCCGAGAAGAATGAGTCAAGAGCATGAAGCTATCAGTTCTAAGCACATCGCCTGCTGGGACTTATTAGGGAATCTACGCTTTTGTCCTAGAAAATGGTTGTTTAGTGCAGAGGAAAATACTCAACATGGCATTGTTCGGAATTAATACAATGGTTTGTGCTGCATGCGAGTATGTCGTTGGTTTTCTCGGCCAGCGAAGTATGAAAACCCCACAAAAAATAGTTTTACGCGAACCGTCACTCACACCAACTCAAGTAATTCGAAATTGGTTCGCTGGTCTGTGTGTAGGGCAGTTTCCCACTCAGTCGAAATCTGGCTGTACTGTCGCTCTTCAAAAGGGAGGAGATCACAATCAGTCAAATCCGCGATTATGGAGACCACCTTGGATCCTCCTTTCCACGTTAGAAAGAAAACGTATGAGACCTTGATGCTGCAGTTCCATAACCTCACAGGTAGAGCTTTTGTGATAAATAACTAGATCAGGCGGGAAAACTGATCAAGAACTTCCCCCAGATGGTACGGATTCCTCAGCTGCTTTCCATCGGGAGACTGGCTAAGTAGACAACCAGCCGAACCTCCACGGGATAACTTTCTTAAGTGTGTTAAAGTGTTGGTATTTTGATAAAGAAACAAACCAGCTACCACCAGGTGCCTTGTGATACGAGAGATACGATGTGATCAGCAGCACTACCGAACTGTCTCAGATTCAACTGCAACAATGAGCTCTGACGCTATCACCCTCATGGATCCTGGATATGCCGAACCGAGCTGCGTGAATATGAAAAGCACGGGGTTGTAGTACATTCAAGTTAAAAGTGTAGACACTTAGGGGGACTTTTTAAAAAGGATTTATTTTCAATTTACATGTGACGGGGAAGTTTGGAGATGCTTTTGAAGAGCTGCTGACTAAGGCAAAAATTACGGAAATCGCGCCGGGGATTCGATCCACAACCCTCAACTTACGTCGAGAATTATGAATCGACCGTCTTACCGCAAGACCACGATGAACCGCTTGCCTTTGATAGGAGTCAGTCAGCACATCTCCCCCCTCGTCTGTTAACCGCTACTCCTGGAGCGGACTCTTTTAAGGAAAGAATTTACGAGAGTTGAGGAATCCCCGGAAAATACGATCTTTGATTCGAGAAAGGCTACAAGGAAAGTCTTCGTTCTTTCGCATTGTAGTAGGCGCGTCGCCCATTTTACCTTCGCGCTGGAACTTTCACAGCGTCAGCGAATCCCGGACCCGAGAACTCGTCTCATTATTTTTCTCTCTTAATTTTTTAATTTTTCTCTCGGGGCCTCTTCTTTTTCTTGGAAAGAAGAAATTCGACCACTAGTTGGGCACCATTTGTGACGGGGAAGTTCGGAGATGCTTTTGAAGAGCTACTGACTAAGGCAAAAATTACGGCAATCGCGCCGGGGATTCGATCCACAACCCTCAACTTACGTCGAGAATTATGAATCGACCGTCTTACCGCAAGACCACGATGAACCGCTTGCCTTTGATAGGAGTCAGTCAGCACATACAGAATTCAATAATAAGACTTTAACTTTTACAATACGTTGCAAAATGGAACAGAGGTGGACACGAAGTTAACAGCAAGACGTCTGAACGAGAACACACCGAGCTGTGGGGTGGTGGAAACATTTATAGCCTCTTATGAGCTGACACAGCAGCAATGACTAACGGTTCAGCGTCTTGGTACAATCAAGCATTTTATAATGATATGCGTCCTCCCCCCCAAGTTTCAAAAACAAATTAAACAATATTGTTGCCCCCATGACGTTTATAAAAGGTTGGTTTACAATGATTAAATTCCCGAGAGTTAACAAATGCAAAAGAACGGAGTACAATATCGTGAATCTATTGCTTCTTACGCTGAGTTACTCTGGCTAGTTATTCGAATTTTACTCTTATGGAGCTGAAATTGATAGACTGAGCATGAAATTAAGAGAATAAAGATGAAGTACAAAATGATAGTCCAGAAGCTTGGCACTAATAACTCGACAGGTTGCAATTGACTTTCAACGTACTGGATTTTGTTCTTTAAGGGAGACAATAACGTTAGATATTTTAATGTGATTTGTTTGTTTAGTTGAATTTTAAATGTGGGTTTTGACTTTACGTTATCAATAAAAAATGGTCTTCCCACTATTGTTTTGTGAGCTGCAATTAGAGTTTTATTTTTGTAAATTACAGTTTCTACGCCAGGTTTTACTAAATAAATTCCTTGGAGATTCTTGATTTCAGTGCCATGCTCCATAACAATCGTTAAGCTGTCCATTTCTGGAAAAACTAATAGGTATTGATTAACTTCTGGTAATAGGCTTACCAAACTACCTATATTATTTCCCACTTTAACATATTTACAATTCTGTACATTTCCTGACCTAATGAAACCCTTTTAACATTCCATTCCACTTTATGTTATAATGTGTGCTGGACACAGAAACGCCTTTCCTGAATTACAATTTTCACGGAGCCCTATTACTTCGGATGTGGATTTTAACGCGTATTTAGGCGTATTGTTGTTAAATTTTTGTCGGCAGGGGTAACAAACACTGAAGCTCAAATTTACTGGGGTTTACAATCGGGATGTCTAAGAAATATAAAATTTCTGTTTTACTCACGAAACATTGGACTTTGATGTAATTTTGTATTTCGAACAAATTTTCGTTTTCGAAATTGAGAGACCTGGGGCCATAGTGTTTCGACAACCTCTCCAACTCTAAATACAGCTGCTCTGAGTTTACTATACTCGGATGTAGCTTTCCTAGCTCACAAAACGTTAGCGAGTTCTCAATGTCTTGGAGGATAGTTGTTATAATATTCAACATGATCTGGTAATGCTCCAGCAAATCATTGATCTCTCGAAGATGGGCTGCTTCAGCGTCTTGGAACAATCAAGCATTTTATAATGATATAAGTTTTATATATGGTCGAGGAGCGGTAGCAGATGGTGGTTGAAAATTGCCAATGCCAACTATGCGGAGCTCGGTTCAAATATCAACTGGTGGGTTTTAGCCTTCTTTACATTCAATCCCTAGCCGTAACACACAATAGTCAGAGCTCCATATCTGTGATTTAGCCGTAGCTTAGGATGACTCCACCCCTCAGCACAAATCATCCAACTTAAAAAGCGCTGACTGCGGTATGCAGTTTATATTATTAAACTCTCCGGGTGAAACAAAGAATATATACCGTCCGCATGATAACGCTACGACTGCATGTATCGACATCAATCTGTTACTTATCTCATATTCATTTCATATACCCATTCTTAATTTCATTGAATCACTTCTTTTTCATAGTCTTTGTACATTTAAAATAATTATATAATGGGGTATTACATAATGAACATTAAATAATTGGCATAATCGTACAGCTGTCGTTATTTCTAATTTCAAACATGGCGAGTCAAGCCTACGATGCTGGGCATATCGATAACCTGACCTCGGTCGTAATATATCGATATATTGCCTTATCAGAGGGAGCGGTCCATATTATTTGCTTTTACCAACTCTCTTTGTTTTATTAATTCTTGAATGAATACAAAACAGCTGAAACTTAGTGCGTAGCATGCAAGTACCTGATCCTGCCTGGTACCTCCTTGACCTCGAGCGTCTGGTCACACATAAGGATGGGCACAGTGGCCCGGTATTTAGAGGGAGACCCCCGATGGCCAGCTACAGCTCGCCCTGTGGAGTGGGAGGATTGATCAAATGGTGGAACCCCGTTCTTCCGGCTACCCAGTTACTTCCGGGAAAATGTGCATTCAACGCTAAACTGCACTTTATCAGGCAGTGAATGTTACAGGACTTCCCGTGTGAATCCGACGCCGTCAAGAATGCAGACTACGTCATATTTGACTCACAAACGTGCTTCAGAGTGTTTGGGTTGGTTGAATGCTGAGCCACGCTGGAAAGGCCGCAACCTCCGTGAAATTGGACTGTTATAACTCTTTTATGAGTGTTAAGGAACGGTCATTTTGATAAGGGCACAGATATGCTCTCAAAATTCTCCTGATCACTCTTGTGTATCGTCCAATGTTTCCAAATATCCGAATTGTAACACTAAATGATGAGAAAACCCTAAGTAACCGGTGAACGGAATGTTTTATCAGCCAAAAAACCTAATAGTTTGTTGATGTAAACTACTCGAATGAATTTGTCGATAGCAACGCAGTTAAGCGGTCATGCCTGTGATCAATGCCGCAGTGCTGACATTTCTAGTGTTAGGAGATTTCAAAACATGATCAAGTTGAGCGAACTAACATTCGGCGCTAGCGGAATAGAAGCAGAACTTGAAGCTGCCAGTTAACGATTCGAGCGCATCACAGAGAGACTCAGTGTAGCAACCGGTAACTCGTTCATAAATGTTAACAAAGTGTTCTAATACATTTCCGCTATTCGATTTCATTTTCGTCAGAAGAGCGAGTTTCTGGCTGGAGGAAAATCAAATTAAACGTCACGAATTCAATTAGAGCTTCCACAAAACGAAGATCCGGAGCTCCTTATTTATTTTAGGAGACGAAGAACCGGCGTAATTTCTTCCGCTCTGCCAACGACGAGGTTGCGGTTAGGCGATTTACACAGACGTGATGGAAGAAAACCCGTGAGCGATGAGAAATCGCGAGGGAGTGCTTGAATTGTGAAAGGGACTACCCCGAGCGCAACGTACTCCTCACAAACCTAACGAAATTCAATCCACGGATATTTTAGTTTCAATCTTGAATCAATTACCGTTTTTTCATTGTTAAAACAGGAAAATCCCAATCTCGTTCGTAGAACGCACAAAATTCACGCAATAACTTGCTAGTTGTAACTTATTTGACGTGGATTTGTCTCGTGGCGTGGGGACAAGTTCAAGCAAGTAAGAGCAAAAGTACTATCGACGTGTGAGGACAAGGAAAAGGCATTCCCTGTTCGGTTAACTGTTGGAAGTGAATACAGTTGAAGGAAACAATGCGAGGAACCGCGGCATGAGGGAGATCGCCATGTAACGTAAAACACAATAGCCGCTTAGAAGTTTTGTTAGCTGCGGCTCTAGAGCTGTGAGAGTCGTGTTCCTCCTTCCGAAAATCCTTCGTCCTCGTCCCAACGCCTCGCCCCTTTCCATTTGCTGGGCTGCCAAGTCACGTGATTTCTGTCACCCTCGACTGTGGTGTTGCTGGAGGACCTAACTAATTCTCTTCCCCCCACCCGCCCCTTCGCAACCCTTTCCGGGCAAAGCGCGATGGTAGGGCTATGACTAGGAGTAGGAGCGATAGGGAGAGAGGTTTTTGTTGGTTAGACTCGCAAAGGAGGAACGAAGGGAGATGGAAGAGAGTTCACTGAAACTTGTTCGAGGTTCCTTCTGTTCAATCAAATCCCCCTATCCCCTTCATCGCCATCAAACTCTTTCCCCCATCGTCTCAACCCCCCTCCCCCCATCGACCATCTCGTGCTGGTCTTAATAGTATTTCCCTCGCTCAAAACGGCGTCCCTTAAATTTCCTTTACTTTGGATCATGAGCTGCCAATGTAGCTTAGGCTGCTAATGAATTATCTACGGCATGCCAGTGAAATACTTCATTTTGCCATTCTGAAAATAAGCTGTTCCTTATTGGGGAGAAATTGGTTTGGATCGCGATACTGCAGAACCACGACGAATCATGGTTGCACCGATGCAGAGCAGGTTAAAAGCGACGCTTACCAAATGCGGTGAAATCATTTGGTGAGTTTGTCTTCAGTTGCGTCAGGTCTTTTTCGACCCTTGAGACGCCATTGGACGTATCAGGTACTTTTGTAACCTTTTGATTATTTTATATTGCCGTCTCTCCGGTCAACAAATTCGGACTCCACAGTATCTATTACACAATACCTCCTTAGCAACATAGTAACATCAGAAGACATTTGGTAAAGTAGTTCGCTTCAGTAGCATTACCTACGCGTGGAGCTTTGGGTGTCAACAACCACTGTGAGAGGGGATGAGGTGGTGAGGAGAGGGAGATAGAACGAGAGGGAGGGAAAGAGGGAGAGTGAGAGAGAGAGAGAGAGAGAGAGAGAGAGAGAGAAAGAGAGAGAGAGAGAGCGATGGAGGGAGGAGGGAGGGATTATTGGACACAGTATAAATACACTTGTACCTGGTTCTGGGTTATCTTCCCAGGAGCATGCCCATGCTACCAGGCGTGACCACGGGTTGTGGATAGCGGAACGACCACAGCATTGTCCCCAGGGGCATGTCTGTGGCCAGCTGTGAATAAGGTCAGCATGCTGACTGAATAAGCAGCCACGAACAATGGGCGAAACCCAAGAGATCGCAGAAGAGATCCTTAACAAAGGGCTCAAGGGCAAGCGGATCTACAGTTTCTCAGACAGCCAGGCCGCCTTAAAGGCCATTGCAGCCTATAGTTTTAGGTCTAAGATGGCATGGGAATGCCTCCACGCACTCAAGCAGCTCGGGGCCCATAACAGACTCTCCCTCATTTGGGTGCCGGCTCACAGGAGGCATGAGGGCAATGAAAAGGCTGATCGCCTCGCGAAAAGGCGTACAGAATCCCTACCCATCGGGCCTGAACCACACGTGGGTGTGACGAAAAGTCACCTGAACCGTCTGGTTGCTCGATGGGAGATACAGGAAAATGGCGCCCATTGGCATCGCCAGCCACGGCTAAGACAGGCGAAACGCTTGTCACGCCTTCCTGTCAAAGGGCGAAGGCGATGCTGACACTCTCTAGACAAGATCTGAGAGTACTGATACGGTTCCTCACCGGGCATTGCCCACTCAGATATCACCTCAACAAGATGGGCATCTCAGAGGCGGTGGAATGCAGACTCTGCGGTGAGGAGGACGAGACAGCAGAGCATATCCTATGTGAATGCCCTGCCTTGGCATCAAAACGCTTTGAATACTTCGGTCAGGGCACCACTGAGCCCCAAACCGTAGTGGACCCTGCGGTGAAGGACATACTCAGCTTCCTAAGGGGGGCGGGTATGTACGACGCCTTCTACTAAGAAAGGGCCAGCGTCACAATAGGCCCATATGCGGCCGCAGTGACAAAGCCCACACGCCCTCGGTTCAAAAAAAAAATACACTAGTAATATAAATTCCTGGGACACAGTAGCAATTTAACACGTCTCACCAATCTATTTAAATATTTGAATCCTCTGGATCTCACAACTCAAAAATAAATACAATGAGTTATAACAATGCGCTAATTTGTAATCTTTCAATAAAATTGCTTTGTGATTATGTTTGAAGATACTAACATATTTTTGGTAAGACCACAAAAGGCAGGACTCTTATTATGAAGGGACGTCGCTTTGAGCGCAAAGTATCTACAGAATCTTGTCGTTGAGAGCTTCAGGATCTGTTTGAGGACAGGGGCGTGCATAGTCGGTGCGTTGTTAACCTCAGAGCGGAAATTGGATTGACCATTCACGAATACGGTCTTTCGGAGGATTTTTGAGTGTTTAAATATCTGGTGCGTAGCAACACCCAACTTTCCGCCACCCCTGAAAATTCGAACACCAGCTACATATGTGGGCGCTGTATTTTTGTTCAACGCATTCCTACAGGAACATTTATGAAGAATGAAATAAAGGGACTACTTAGTTGAGAGTCATTCGTGAGTTTGATCGAAATCGTTAGAGCCAAAATTGGAATACCGACAAATTAGTATTCGACAAATCTCCTTTTCTCAGTTAACTTGGCTTATATCTCCGTTCAACAGATATATATGGAAATAATTATGGACTTTGAAATGTGAGTATGGGTGATTAAAAGACACTCTGAAAGTTTGATTAAATCTGGTGAAGCAGTTATCCCAGAATTTACGGAAACGTTAGAAAAAACGTTATTTTCGACACATTTTGATTTTTATCTCTGTTCAATGGACTGCCAGAGAAACATCTATTGAGAACAATATGTAGGTATTAACTATTTGAAAACATCCTGTGATTTTGGTGAAAATCGCTGAAGCCGTTTTGCCAAAAAGCGTAAAAAACCTATTTTTGCTTCATAGGCCTATATCTCCGTTCATCATATTTTCATGAATGTAGGAAAAGGGTTAAGTATTGATTAGTAGGTAGAAGATAATTTGAACGGTTAATCAAAATCGTTAGAGCCGTTTTCGAGAAAAACGCGAAAAACCCTAGTATTTGGTATATTTTTGTCTTCCACACTCCTTCACCACCGACCGAAACCGATGAGAGGGAAACACATGCAAGAGAAATAGCGGATGATGAGGCTAGCGACCAACGAACTCTGCATTGTAAGGGAAAATGTCTGAACAACACACACGAGAGAAAGGATTGTTAAACTGGCGTTGAGCAGGTACGATGTGGTCAATGGCTGATCCACAAGTGAGGTGGTTCTGTACCGCCTGACTCCCATTGTAGGCCCCCCAGTGATCATAGTTCAATGGTCAATAACGGAGCTTCATATTCCAAAGAGTTCACTGGGATGCCTACAATGGGAGTTCAATAAGAAAGTTGAGAGGTGATTAGCATATGTTTAGGGGTAGGAGTGTTATAGATGAGAGCAGAAGACATGGAGAGGAAGGCAAAAGCTAGTGACAAAGAGAACTTGACCGTAGCAGCTGGCCTTGTAAGATTAAATATTAAAGCGTACCCACGAGAGTTTAGGAGAGTCTTGGAGTTGGTTGACCGTTTAGATGAGAGCAACAACCTTTGGTAAGGGCATGAGAACGAACTGCAAATTTCAAATACGTTTTTGGCTTGTGTGTTGGCAGTTTGAAAATGGCTAGAGATTGAATGTATTCAATTCCTTATTCGTTACGCTAGAACAATTTGAGGAGCGTGAAAATCGAACGGATGAGAGAAGACGGGTTCTGAAGATTCTAAGAGTAAGTTTTTCATTTCTTTATCTCAGAAGTAACCGAATTTTGCTTTCGGTGATCCTGAGGGGCAGTAAAGAGTTTTAATAGAAAAAAAGCGCGTACTTCAAAGCTCTTTTTGTTGTCGCTGTTCGAAAGATCCAAAAGACAGTTCACCGTTTGCAGCGTATTTTCTTATTTGACGTCCAAAAGCTTAGCAGGTCAATCTCCGGCAATTTCCATTCTCTTTTTCTCAAACTGGAAGCTGCAGGAGAGGAAAACCTCCCATCCTCCGACCATTCGTTTCATTTCTTTCGCGTTACGCTTGGTCTCCTTTCTCTTACCATAAATACTCGTGGTATTACTTTCTCTCATTTTCTTCTCATTTTTACCTCAAAATTACTTCTTTTTCAAGTCGCTGAAAAGAAGGAGGTCAACAGAAAATTTTGAGGTAAATGAGAGCAACTAACAAATAATGATGTCAGCGGAGCTCGTGCCGTTGGTGATGGTTGAAGAGTGGTGAGGGGTGGTGGTGTTGAGAAGGGTGAGGAGAGGTATTCTCTGCAGGGAGGTAATGATGCTTAGAAGTCGTTGCGAGGAAAACATTTAGGTAGCTAATATTATGCCTCTTACCTCCTTTTACTTAAGAGTGAAGGGAAGGAAATTGAGCGCGAGATGGGGCTTCAAATGCGTTAACCCACTTCGTTTCAGAGAAAAAAAAAACGCGCCGCACAAAGGCATAAATGGAAAGAACCTAATTCGTGATTCAAGTCGGTTCCGATGTATTTCCGAAATGTAACGGGGCAACGGTTGTTCATAGTTACGTACCATACTGTATATCCGAACGAAGCACTACCCGTATTCTTATATCAGTCACCATAAATACCTAGCGTGAGCTTTGCATGCCAATAACGATCGTGACTGACAATGGGCCATAGTTCACTGCATGTGAGTTCACACACTCTTGTAATGGGAACAACAAATTCCACATGCAAACAGCACCCCTCGATTGGCTGTGACGTACTTGGGGAATTCTTTTACCAATCACCCGTCTACAGAACACGAGCGAAAGTCGTGTCCGGGCCCAAAAGAAACGAACAAATTAAATACATTCAATTATACTCACTTGATGAAATTAAATAAAATAGTGCCTCTCAGGAAAGTACTGGGAAATGCAATTATAAACCAAATAGGACCCACTTGAATTTAATCCGGAAAAAATAGAAATGAAATGAACTCCTTTTAGAATGAAACAAATATGCTCGGATTGTAGTAAATGACAATAAAAGGGCCGAAATGGGAATAAAGGGGCACTGGGGAAAATGAAACACCAAGCTCTAATCGCTTACTTTACTTCACACAATATAAGGGGAATTTAAACTCTGGCATAAAAAAAGGGGAAGATATGTCAGCGATGTCGGTAGCCGTTATATCTCTAAAAATGCGGCTCCTTCGCTAATATAAACAGCGGCTAACTGCACGGGAGGCGGCAACAGTGTTGCCACCTTTGGCAGTCCGCCGCAAACCATTACAGGTGGGAGAGCCGTGAGAACCTTCAAGCAACGGATGTGATCCCAAATTCTTCTGAGTACGATTGGCAAATTTTTAAGCTCGTATCCTAACACACCTAACTCAACTACAGGCCGTTCTCTGGCTGAATTACTGCTAAGCGCTCAGGTGGGACTTCTGAAACCACGCTTAGTATTTAGCACGACAAGTACTGTTGACAGACAAGCTTCACACAATGAAAAGAGCACCATAAATCCGAAGAAGGGGTGGATGAGATGAGGAAAGAAAGGATATGTTACGGGCGTGATATGTGGTGACAGTGGAACGTCTGCTGATCAATGCAAAAGTTGAAGAAGAACGATGAGAGTGGGCTGCAGTTGCGAAAGATCCTTGAGGGAGGGGGAGGGCATGCAATCAATCGAATTATTGTATCTTGTAAAGGTTATTTATTTATTTATAACATATACGGGCAGTGCCCAATTTAACAGTGAGAAACAAAGATTAATAAAAGTAGGACAATATAAACTACACTAAATAGCACAAAACAATCAGCAGCAATCCCGAGCCAATTAAAGAAAATCACAATAGCCGTCGAATTATGGACCTAAAAGAGTCTTTCGACAACAACAGTAGGTCCTACGAAACACCGTGTGACAACCTATTGAAGTCATCCTGGAAGCGCACCATGGGATTATTGCGGAGATAGTTGGTCGAAGAGGTATGAACATAAAAAGGCTGATGGAGGGGCGTAGAAGTTCACCTTGGAAAGCAGATACGGACAATCCAGTCGACCCGCTGTCAACCCATGCAGGAGAAGCATGTCCGCCTCACGTCGCCGATTCTCCAAAGGAAAAGTCCTTCCACCTATCGCCTCTCTTGTAGGACACACAGCGCAGGAAGTGGCGCTGAACACGCTCTAAGGTATTCTTGGCACTCGTATACCATGGTGACTACACAGGGAAGGAAAACTCGAGAGGTGTACGGACAATGGAGGTGTATAGCAGCTTGAGGGCGTTTGGATCTTTGAAATCCCTCGTATTTCTTTCGAGAAAGCCCAGTTTTCCCATCGCGTTTGAGCATAGTTCACCAATATGGGCCGAAAACGTAAACTCTGAACCGATCAAAACTCCGAGATCCCGCACCAGGGTTTTACGCTGGAGTAGCGCCCCTCCTATCGAGTAGTCATGTTGTAGGCTGGATACACCTCGACGGAAAGTGACCACTGAGCACTTATCAATATTCAGTCCAAGCTCATTCTTCAAACACCATTCGTGCAAGGCTGTAAGAGCATTCTGAAGAACCAAACAATCACTCATTGAGACCACTCTCCAAAAAATCTTCAAACCATCACCGAATAAGAGATGTTTCACAGTCCCCTCAAACAGTTTACTCACGTCATCAATGAATATGAGAAATAGTAAAGGGCCCAAATGTGATCCCTGGGGTACACCTGATGAGGCAATAAACGAATCAGAGACCACGTCCCTCAGCCTGACAACCAGACGACGACCCAGCAAATAACTCCTCAGCCATGCAAGTAACGACCCAAAAAAACCAAAAGCCTCCAGCTTTTCAAGGAGAATCGCATGGGAGACCCTGTCGAAGGCCTTAGCAAAGTCCGTATAAATACTGTCTACCTGGACACCATCAATAAACGCTTCCAATGACAGTGTGTTGAAATGTCAACAGATTTGTTGCACAAGACCTGCCAGACTTAAACCCGTGTTGGTACAACGATAGATGGGGTCGCAGCAAAGGTGCAATCTGTTTCACCATAATGTTTTCCAACATTTTAGGTAATGTGCTCAGAGAACAAATTGGACGATAGTTTTCTATTCTAACTCTGTTGTCACTTTTCGGAACAGGAGTCACATACGAGCACTTCCAGCAGTAGGGGACCACACCCAAATCCAGTGATCTCATAAACAAAGAGGAGACTGGTTCAGCTAGCGTATCAGCGCATTCCCTTAGAAGAGAGGGAGGCACACCGTCAGGGCCCATTCCCTTGGGTGGATCCAGCGAACGAGGTTCAGCCCTAACCATATCCGTAGCGATGCCGACAGAGCTCAAAGAAAACGAAGATTGGGATGGGGGCGGCACCCCACCACAGACAGGTCGCACTATAGCAGAGGAGAACACGGAAGAAAAATGGTCATTGAATAAGTTGACAATATCCTGAGTCGTATCAGCAGTAGCGGCACCCAGATGAAGGACGGGCGGCATTGAAGAGGTGCCCTTCGCGTAATTAACATAATTCCAGAATTTCTTAATGTTGTCTTTGAGGGATAACTGAACCTCCTCAACATATTTAGAGTAAGCCAGTCTAGAGTGAGCTTTACTCTTCATCCTGAGCTCCGAGAAAATCATATAATCAGAATCCAATTATCAAACCAAGCAGACCTTTCCCAATGGAAATACACGTAATATAGTCCAGGAATGGTATTGTGAGTTGGCTATGGACCCAGAAACCGTTGTATTACGGTTGCCTCAGAGAACTGGAAGGTTTCTTTATCGTTTGAAGGGGAAGAAGAAAAATACGCGTGCTGATCGACTGCATGAAGCACGAAGAGTTTTCGAAGGAAGAGGGGGCGAAGTGTAAAGAGTCCGATCTATCGGAATAAAGTCCCCACAGTGAGGCATAGTCCGAATTTCGACAACCATCAGGGCTGCTGGTCCCATGAAAAGTCAATCCGAGCGACTAGTACTTTGGGCCTGCTGGCTCTTTTGCTTTGGAGTACGATTTTCTCGTTCGAATAATTGACTCTGGATGTTTGTTGATTGCTGTGGTGCGACATATAGTTCGTATGCACAACTTGACTCGCGTAAGGAATGTGTGACCCCCCCTTAGTAGCCAATTAACAAATATTCAGGTGGAATTAGTTTCCGATGGATTAGATTCCTATTCTCACTTCGCTTGTGTTAGAGTGATATTTCTTTATTTCTCGTTGTGGTTAATTGACTTTAAACCTCTCACTGTCGCTAAAAGAACTTCAAACTGGTGAGTGCGTTTTGAATATTTGCAGTGTTTTGGCTCGGCTTGAATCAGAATGATAGTCTCATTCTCCTCTGAAGCAGCCTCGTTAGACCGTTTAACTCGCAGGGTCTATTGTGGTTAACATCTCTGTTCAATGGATAGCTACAGAAATAATTTTAATATAAAAAGCATGTATAGTTTCTTAGAGAGACTTGTCAAGTTGATGAAATTAAATTTAAGTTTAAGTGAATTTGCATTAGGAAATTCAAAAACGTTATAAACACGATTATACCACATACTTTCCATGGCTCTAGGAAGTAAAGAGGAAAGTTATCTAGTCGGATAATAAAAAAAATTGAGTTTTCAAAACACTTAATATTTTTTTATCACAAATAGCTATAACTGTTTGATTAAATTTCTTGGATGAACAGCTCAAAATGACGTGACAGTGTTGTAAAGTTCTCATCCGTGGGAAAATGACGAAAGCAGCCCAATGAATTATCAAACATTTCGTCGAAAATCGATTTTAGCACAGTTCTTTTTTCTTGGAAGGAGTAGAATCTTCAGAAAGGTTCAAAAGGTATTCCGAGTAAGTACCTGTACAATACCACGACCCATTAAATATGAACGTGGTGTCTGTCATCTGGGAACGTTTTAATAGGGACTGATTCAGTAATTGTTAAAGATATTGTAACGGAACGAACCAAACCCTTCGGTTCAGCGGAGGCTCGTCCCGGGGCATCTGTGCTGACTGGGCACCTCAAATGCCTCGATTCGCCCGAGACTTCGCTGCCGTCAGTTGTAACTGAGCCCGTTCCCTCGTCGCTGTGTCGTCCTCGCTCGCGTTTGCTCCCACCCAGTTCCCTTTTTGGGGGTAGTAAAACCTTCCTCAAAGCAGCCGTCATCGATTGAACACAAAGTCGCGTTCAACTGTTCAACGTATGAACATACTAATGGGCGAGAGAGTAGGTCACAGCAGTAGGGCAGAAAAGTTGAAGGTGGGGGATCAAAAATTCCCATCGCATTAGAAAAACCTTCAAGTTTTTCTGCGTGGCTGGCATCTCGAACTAATGCAGGGGAAGTTCGACCACTAGTTGGGCGCCAATGTTACAGGGGAGGGGGGGATTAATATAGTAAGCGATATCGCACTAAGAGAGTTGGGGAGTTGGTGCAATATCAAGCCGAACGCAATTGGGTTAAGAGCCTCGAATCGCCCGAGACTTCGCTGCCGTCAGTTGTAACTGAGCCCGTTCCCTCGTCGCTGTGTCGTCCGCGCTCACGTTCGCTCCCACCCAGTTCCCTTTTTGGGGTGGTAAAACTTCCCCGAATGTTATTGAGAATAAAACTCTGTTCTAATTGCATTCGGTTTGATATCGCACCAACTCCCCAACTCTCTTAGTGCAATATTGCTTAATATATTAATCCCCCCCCATAACAATATAAAAGCTTTTCACATTAGTGACATGCATTCAAAGTAACGCTGAAAACAAATTTGCCAGGCAATTTTTCAAGGTTGGTATGTGTAGTTTGCAAGTAAATTTCACTGCAACTCACCTTATACAAACATGAAATTGAATGAACAAATGTGTGCTTACTTTATCATTACGATTGTTCTCATTATGATCTGATAATATACGACAACCCACACCGTTTCACACACTACGATTTCTAAAAGTTCTACCCAATCACTTTGGAGAGGTGATTATTATCCTTCTAAACAACAATCGTGTCTAGAGCATCATCAATCTTCGATGTACCAATTGCTCGACTGTTAGCGCTATCGCCTTCTGCGACCGTGAAGTGGTTTATCAAATTTAAATGAACCGAATTAGAAATTTTATTAGTAGCCAAAGCCTCGAAGACCAGTGAATTTATGTAGAGCTAAGGAAAGTTATGTGATGCGTCACAACCGATACTTTTCTTTAGTTTTAGGTGTCCTCAATGACTTGGACTTGGCAGCCTTCTCTCTACTTGTCCCCCTTTCAACATTTTTGTCCGGATTTAAATGAGAATGGTACGGCGTTGGTTGCCCGACAAACAGAAGCGTGGGAGTGACACGGACGGCGGCTACCAATCGGACAATTCATCAATTCCCGCAGCTGCGAACGTAAATATACTCGTACATCACAGAAGCCGGAAGTTGTGTCGGTCATTCACCATCTCTGGGGCCGTTGAGCCCATTTTCAATTATTGGAGTCGAGTGGGTACCGACTTCTCCCTGCCTTTTTCTCCTAACCCCCTGAAGTGTACCGGGGAATATCCTTCAATAAACCGTACACCTGCAGAAGAGAGAGAAGGCTTAGAAGTGAGGGAACTCGATGGAACAAACCCACAGTTAGCCAATGAGGACAAGCTAAGCTAAGCGTATTGACAACAAAAAACTTTCTACAATAAAATAGAAAAGTCAAAACCGGTTGAGATTCAGAAAGTAAATTGATATCTTGTTATAGTCAAACAACGAGTTAAAAACGATGGGAAAATTGAGTGGGAGAATACAAAGGACATTACAAACTATGAAACAACTTTCAATAAAAAAATAATGAAGCCCCACAACTTGTGGATCCGCTACCGTGGGGGATGGAAAAACGTAGCGCTGGGAGGGTTAAAAGAAAATGGAATAGTAAGCTTCTCAGGAGCCAATTGGAGCGAGTTTGAGCGCAGTGAATCCGAAAATGGATATCGAAAGATCTGGAAATTCGGAAGCAGTTGTTTACCAGGTAAATCTCCTAAAGGTACAGTCAGTTTTGTCGACTCACATCCAGCGTGAGGGCGAAGTGTCGTGACAAGCGAGGTACTGTGGGAGGCTGATAACGAACACTGTCGTGTTCTGCATTAACAGGTCTGTTTCCTTATTTGATGACTGTACCTAAACCCTCGACGAGGATCAGTCATGGAAGTTGCGGTTCCGCTAATATGCAAGAGGCCGGCCTCTGCAGCATCCACCGAACTCAGACTTGCGGTCGTTAGCCAGTCTCCCGGTAGAGAGCTGTTGCCCGTGTGTTACCGCGCGGCGGAGGTGACCACCTGAGGAATCCCGTACCATCTGGGAGTAGTTCTTAATCTGGTTCCCTACCTGATCTTACTGTTTACTTGGGTGGCAAGTTTCAAAAGGACAGATCAACTATAACCACGTTTCTTATCCATCACCTTCTTCGCGAACTCTGCAAAATGGTTATAGGCATGCTTTGTAGCAGTCAATGCTGCTAAGTTCGTTTGCTCTCCCAACAACCGTCGCTCACTGTTGTAGAAACTACAGTGGAGCAGCACATGGTTTCTTGTTTCCTCCGCACTGGAGGCACATGACGTGTATTATGGAGAGTCTTTCAGAGAAAAGAAGTGGAGCCGCGCATTGAAGTCACCATGTCCCATGAGGAACTGGCTCGTCCAGTGGTCTGGCTCAACCCATTTTCTTGAAAGACGTTCACGGATGTTGGGGAAGAACTCATACGTATCACGTCCCTTTGACGAGGATTCCCATCTTGCTGGCCATTTCTCTAGAGCCCATTCGTCGATGGCGGCAAGTTTCTGTTCTGTGGTGAGATCCGCACGGAGTTCAGCCCAAAGCGGGGGAAGCTCCTGTTTCACTCTCCACTTGTCAACCATGCACTCAACAGCCAAATCAACTGGTAACTGATCAGTGATCACCTGGAGTGCTTCTGTTGACACAGTCTTGTAGGCCTTGGTGATCCACAGGAGCGCAGCTCTCTGGGATTGGGCCAATACTCTCTTTTGATTGACTGTACGTTTGCTACCCCAGACAATGGGGCAGTAGCCAATCACGCCTAGATAGATGGCCTTATACATGAGGATAGTGTCGTGATAACACTCACCCCAAGTGACCTTAGTAATGGCACGCAGTGAGGCAAACCTTGCAATGGTGCCTTTAAGAGACTGGAGGTGTTGGTTGAAAATCCACCTCTCACCTATATTCACTCCTAAGTACTTGACGTGCTTTTCCAGAAGAAGCCTGTGGCCGCCAAAGCGTATAGTGGGAGGATTATTCACTTCTCCTTTCAAGAGGATTAGCTGGGTTTTTTCCTCAGCCACCTGCATCTAGACATGCTCGCACCATTGGGTGACGGTGCGAAGCACGTGGTGGGTTTTTTCTTTGATTTGGTGGACTGACTCTGCAAAGATCAGCTTAGTCAAGTCATCCACATAGGCGTACAGCTCGCAGTCAGTCTCCACGAGTCTCCTGAGAAGACCTTCGAAGAAGGCATTCCAGAGTGCTGGTCCAAGGACCGAGCCCTGTGGGCACCCCTTCTCAATCCTTCTCTGGACGGAGACATGCCTGCATTCGATCGTAGCAGTTCTGTCTGTCAGGCAACTTCTGACGAGCGAGTACAGGTTGCGGGGGAGTCCCCTACCTTTAAGCTCATTGAGGAGCGCTGCCCACCCTAGGTTGTCAAATGCTCCTGTCTTATGTTGTTTGGCAGGATCTTCATTAACACAACCTGATGGCCACACATCCTGCCAACGTTTATTTTTTGTGGTCCTTAATGGATAATTAGTGTTTTGATTTACGAACTGAAGACACGTTTCTGGTACTTTCAATGTTGTGATTTCTGGTTGCATATTTCTATCCGTTTTTTCTTTTCCTTCATTTCCCGAAATGAGGACATTGATAGGAGATCTCTTGGAAAAACGGAGAGTCTGGTGTATTGGACTGTCAAAGAGTTATCCGCTACTTGAGGTGACATGTTGACGCGTTATTCTATGAGCTCAGCTGTCAAAATAGCGTATTCTGTTGTTTAACGGATGCTACCCATGCTTGTGTTCTACTGCGTTAGCGTTCAAGAATATATTTCTTCCTACCACCCAGACTGATGTGTCGCAACATCTTCAAAAAACGTTTGAAGATAATTGTTGACCTCATCACACTATCAAATTCTGAGAATAGAATGCATGGGTTATACAATCATGTGAACACATCGCTATATTGCGCGTCATATCGTGAAATTTCCCATAGGAGCTGGACTCTATTAATAAATTTCGAGAATACTACGAAGTTGTTTGAGGCTGCTACTATTGCGTCATATTGTAGAACTATAACTGAATGATCACGTGAACGCCACACACTGTTTCAACATTTTGTGAAACTAACTCACCTCTGGTATCGTGTACCACTCAGATGATGTGATGGAAGCCCCTCATGCCGTTCGTATACCAGATGTTTACGGTAGTCATCAACGATTCATTCGTGGCCTAGTGGATAGAGAGGTTCGTGGGATAAGGCTCAAAGAAGGCGTGGGGGGTTTCCATAACACACATAATGGATGGGGTTAAAAATGTCGTACTATAATGTGACTGGTCGGGGGGTGGCAGAAGGCCTATTGTCCCAGTCCAAATGTTCCATAAATCCATGCCTAGCCTCCTAAGAAATGCCAGGTATTCTCCTGTGATGTCCACGCAAGTAGAAGCAGTACCAAAGATCAGGAATCCATCCCTCTTAAGTCACCGTCACAGAGCCAGGACGTGGTAGGGAGATTCTTCATCTATTCCACATCACCTACGGCGAAGAGTGTCGACTATGCTCATGATATGCGCGTGTTTGTTCATTTTGCGGGACCTATGACCCTCATTGCTGGCACGATGGACAGTTCCATCCCCACGCAACACGAGGAGACCATCTGTACAGCAGCCCCCATTAGACTTCAAGAAGGGAGTCCATTGCCAGGTGCCAAAGGAGTGGAGAAAGGACCCCTCCCTGAGAGCATCCTCTCACAGTCCCCACCCTCAGTGAGCAGTTTCCTAGCAAAGTTTGAATCTCTCTGCTGCTCAGCACAACAACGATCCACCTTATCGCATTCCAGTTGACATTACATCTGGCCAATGCAATGTGTCACCAAAGGCTCTCTCAATAGCTAGAGAGGCCCCTAACGCAATGACTCTTCTAGTTTCCCGTCTATTTGATGCACTGCAGAGTCACATGGCACATTGAACATCCGCCAAGATTGTCAATTCCAAGCATCCATCTCTCAAGTACCTGCCGAGGATCTATTCCAGAGTCTGGAGCGGGAAAGATGCGAGGCATCTATGTCGAAACGCCTTAGAATCTCAGCCAGAACTTCCCTCAAACCCTCAGGTATCCATACGCCACGCTACGCCTAAATATAATTACCACGCTGGGTAGGACTCGCTCTATTCCCTTCTGGTGTATGATACGGCAGATCTTACCAGTCCAGGTGAATCATCCCCCGCGTCCATCACTAGACGAAAGTTAAACAAAACGCTTCTGGCAACTTCTGATTCAGGCAAACAAGTCCCGTGAAGCCTCGTTTTTCAAAAAAACCCCTAACGTGAGTACAACATTTCTTCCGATGGAAACCGTTTCTAGAATGAACCAGCCTGACTGGGCAATAATCGGTTGGATCGCTCGCAACCTACTTATCTGAACTCATCCAACTTTTGAGGGGAAATATTAAATAAATTCGATACTCGACCCACAACGTACGAGTTACGTTCCAAAAATGCCAAAATTCAGTTTTTCGCAGCGTTGTTTCTTTAGAGCTCATTCCTCCTGTGTGGAATTCGGAAGGGGACTAAACGCCCAAGTAAAAAAAAAGATTCGGTGGAACGGAAAGAAGCAGAATCCTACAGAAAAGCAATCGGAGTCAAAGTATGAACTAAGTTCTCTACTTACACAGCAATCCGTTGCTACTTGGGAGAGATAACAACTAAGGTTAGCAGAGTACTCCCTTCCCCTTTGTGAAAGCGGAGTAGCATTTTCTTAAAATATAGACGAGGAGTTTGGAAAGAGGAGCGTAATCCTTAAACCAAACTCCGCCGGATCTAATCTACGCCATGTGCTACTCCTTTGCCAAACCCCCGTCCCACTCTGGGGCTTCCACAACTCGCTATTCCGATCTTGAAGCCACTTTTCTCCACTCGCTGGAGACCTACCTCCTTCCTCTATCTCCTCTAAACTTAGTTTAATTAATAATTATCCAGATCTAGAGGAGCCAGCCCAAAATTACTTCGATAAGCTGAGATTGTTCTTGCCGTCGAAGAAAGAATGATTTTGAGCGTAGCTAGTTCAGTTTGGGGTGCGCCACGGAACACTCCTCTCACAGAACAAATGGCATTCGCTATTCCTATCCGTAGCGTCAGCCATCAGTTCCGGATGATCGCATCATTTTTCTCTCAAGGTGCAATAATTTGGATGATGCGGGTATTGAATTAGAGCTGTCCAGTGCAACGCATCACACACATTTCCTTGGCTTTCTTCACTCTATTCTAACATTTCTTCCTACTATAAAGGGCTAAGAAATGACTCACATCACAATACATCGTTCAATTTCAAGTTCGAGAAAATAAAAAGTTTACAGAAGAAATTTATCATCGGAACAGGAACAAATAGATGTGTCGGCGAGAGCTGTGAAAGTCTAATTATCTACTTGAATTTGTAACATAACAGTAAGTGATATATAACTCGCGTTTGAACTTGACTTCGTGAGCCACGCGATACCCTGAGGCAGTACGAATTTGTTGACCTTTTTATTTAAATAATTCCTAACTTTTATTCATATCCTCGGGTAAAGTCTCTCGTTTCGTTTTGTTGGCCGCTTGAGAGAACTCGAAGTGACGACGTAAAACTACCTGTCTCTCGGAAAGTTTCCTCTTCAGAATTCACCAATATTCAACGTCGTATCCTCCACTCCCCTTCCACACCGCCACACCCTTCCAGAACCTGCATAATCCTCTGGGACTTTACGAGGAAACTCTTGTTCCCCCCCTCTTTTTCTCTTTTATGGTACAACGACCTGCTAATTTTCTTTCAGTGTTTGCCTGTGGAATATACTACTGTTTGCTGAAAATGATTACACAACGGTTTATTATTCTCTTGCACAGTTTGACGCAGTCCTAGAACTCCGAGACTCATTCGATTCGAACACTGACATTTGATCTGACATAGGGATGTCTGGAGGGGGTTCTGCCCTCCCGGTCACAACCCGCTTCCGCCACATTAGGCACTAAGAAGAACGGACTGGCACAGGGACTACCTCCAGCGAAACAAAGCAGTTGGGACCACGAGACGAGTCGAACAAGCGAGTGATTGGAGTGAGAAGGAATGAGCACAGGCTGGGGAGAATGTATAACTTTCAGCTATATTGTACCACTAGTTCCTCCAACAACTGGTAATCACCTCGCTATTTACTGTTGTCCAGAATGAATGATAAACCATAAACCACTCCTGGAAGTGAAACTCTGAGTACAGACACGCACACGGACCACACGCCGAAATTAGGTTTTTCGGATTCAGTACGGATCAAAACGTCATCTGAAGAAGCCCCCAATAGGGTCGTGGGCCTTTTTAGCATCATGTGTCTGAGGTCCTGGTTCTGGGTTATCTTCCCAGGAGCATGCCCAAGCTACCCGGCGCGACCACGGGTTGTGGATAGTGGAACGGCCATGACATTGTCCCCAGGGGCATGTCTGCGGCCAGCTGTGAATAAGGTCAGCATGCTGACTGAATAAGCAGCCGCAAACAATGGGCAAAACCCAAGAGATCGCAGAAGAGATCCTGAACAAAGGACTCAAGGGCAAGCGGATCTACATTTTCTCAGACAGCCAGGCCGCCTTAAAGGCCATCGCAGCCTATAGTTTTAGGTCTAAGCTGGCATGGGAATGCCTCAATGCGCTCAAGCAGCTCGGCGCCCGTAACAGGCTCTCCCTCATTTGGGTGCCGGCTCACAGGGGGCATGAGGGCAATGAAAAGGCTGACCGCCTCGCGAAAAGGAGTACAGAATCCCTACCCATCGGGCCTGAACCACACGTGGGTCTGACGAAAAGTCACCTGAACCGTCTGGTTGCTCGATAGGAGATACAGGAAAATGGCGCCCATTGGCATCGTCAGCCACGACTAAGACAGACGAAAAGGCTTGTCACGCCTCCCTGTCAAAGGGCGAAGGCGATGCTGACACTCTAGACAAGATCTGAGAGTACTGATAAGCTTCCTCACCGGGCACTGCCCACTCAGATATCACCTCAAGAAGATACGCATCTCAGAGGCGGTGGAATGCAGACTGCAGTGAGGAGGACGAGACAGCAGAACATATCCTGTGTGAATGCCCTGCCTTGTCAGCAAAACGCTTTGAATACTTCGGTCAGGGGACCACTGAACCCCAAACTGTAGCGGACTCTGCGGTGAAGGACATACTCGGCTTCCTAAGAGGGGCGGGTATGTACGACGCCTTCTACTAAGAAAGGGCCAGCGTCACAATAGGCCCATATGCGGCCGCAGTGACAAAGGGACTTGTCCCACACGCCCTCGGGTCAAAAAAAAAAAATTGTCTGAGATAAAAATGCATTTGTCACCCTGAATGGACATTGTTCCCACTGCCATGTTTGTAACACTGAGCTGGTAAGTCATTAAATACGCCAATGTTCCTTGGGGCCTCAGATGAAATGACAAGTGCCAAACGAGATGCCTAGACCAGAAGTGAGTAAGATTCCTATGTTTGAGTTCCTCCCATGCTTGTTTGTTGTCTTTCATTAACATTTCCCATTTACTATTAATCCCACCACCGGTGCGAAGGCGTTACCTCACAGGACGATAATAAGACCAATGCTTTCAAACCTCCGCTTCATACTTCAAGTGTAGTTCCTCCATGTCAAACGTACGTACCTCACACTTTGGCAATCGGAGTAAAAATGGTCCAAGTTCCTCTGTTTCGAGATTCAGACAAAAGGCTGGTTCATAGGATCGAGAATATAGTAAGTGGCCCCTTAGTCAGACCTTCCTTTGTCCCCTTTTTCGTGACTCGTGCGCGCGTTGGGGAGTGACCCAGATCTTAAGTCGGATTGTTTATTTGCGGGAAGTGTGGGCTTATTCAGGGGCCCATGTACCTCTCCTAGCCATAAGAAGCAATGCGGGAAGGCAGGTGCATATTTACTTCATGACGACAGTTCATGAAATGAAAGGAATGGTAGCAGTGTAGCAGAGGTACGACATAGGCCTTGCTTGCTCGTTCCACACAGTTTCTCCGGAGGCAGTGATGGTGATAGAGGGTGTTATCCGGCCAATCCACCTCCTGGCACCCAAGCGGAAAAAGCTAAACCCATCAAGGGAGTGAACAGAGTGCGACCACTGAAAGAGAAGAAAGAGGGCAGCGACCTTTGGGAGATGGGAAGATGAGTGGGACACAACCAAGAAGGGACGTTGGACTTGTCACCACATTCCCGCACTTGATCCATGGCTTGAGCAGCGCAGTTCCTCGTGTGACATGAAGCATTCAAGGCGTACCTGCATTGAATTGGTAGGACTGTAAGCCCTAACAGCACGACGATGGTGGATGATGCTTCCCATGCCATCTTCTCTTCACCAAAAGAGACAGGCTGGTGGCACACGTTGGTCAAAGGCCTGCTCTTATCAGAGACATTCGTCCACACCATGTTAACCTTCCGTCGGTCGCACCTGTTTTACAGACATGGTAGGTCGCACTGCGGTGTTTACTCCGCAGTCGTTTTTGCTTAGTTTTTTTTTCCTCAAAACCGTATAATTTGACAGTCTGGGAGACGATAATTGAGGTACTCGTTGTTATTAAAAGTTTTATTAACAAAATTATGAAAACATAAACATAATGCAAAATTAATTATAATGCACAAATTTAAAAATTATGTAGAATTCAAATTCAGTCTTCTTCGTCGCAACTCATGTTTTGGCTCTCTGCACACGATTGGCATGTAACAATTTTTTGGCTGTGGTTCCGACATACATTTCTTTTACAGGCATCACACTTTACTCCAGTTATGTTATTTTTGTGAGAACCACATAGGTAGCAAATCCCTGTGCGTGTTGTGTTGCATTGATTCCCAGCATCATTTGAATCTTCAAGGTTCTCCCATTCTTCCGCGTCCAGGTCTCTAAGAACACGAGCGATCTCTGTATCAGTGGAATACAGACGAGTAGGGCGTGACCTGAAAAAGTTCACCATTACGTAGATTTTTTCACGAACTCTAAATTTGTTGGGATGTGAACACTGCTAAAAATGAGATCAACATCTGCACACTATGAGTATTTATTGATCCATGAAACAATAACTGTAGGTACAGAAACGATCTAAACTCATCAAGAATTTGATGTAATTTACTTACATTGTTGAACTATGTCGAACTGCTGTGTTCTCACCGCTGGGTCTTGTCGCGCTGTGGTGTTCTCACTGTGAGGTACCAGTTGATCATCGATGTCGAAACGAAACTGATTTCTAATATGTAGCGATGCAAACTGGACGCGAGCAGGCGCGTGGAATCATAAACAAAGCATACTGTGGGGGGGAGGGGATTTCTCAGAAAATAGATCAAGGGGCAGTAATTTTGTCCAGTGTGCGGTGTAAACACCGCGCGCGCGACCGACGGAAGGTTAACGTATTGAAAACTGGTGGTGCATGGCTCAATTTCCCCAGGCAGCGCTGCACCAGAGATGGATGGAGCTCGCTGATTCATACTAGGAGGAGAGGCTGCTCCTGGTCCTTCCAAAAATCTGGTGGCCCGCTGCAAGGTGACAAAGACACGAAATAGTAGCTGCCATCGTTGATAGGCGTGAAAGCCAACTAGATGCGGTCTGTTCCCATATCAAATGACTGTTCCTGAACCCTCCAAGAGGCTACATCAGTCTGGCCAACCTGATGCAATATGCTAAATGGTTCTGGGTCGGTTGATTGATGAGCCGAACGGAATGAAATTAAAAACTGCGTTAAAACATACAGCTATCTACTCACAGTGCGGTAGATACCTCCCAAAAGAGTTACGGGCAGACAGAATATATTCACTCCAGTGGATTATGAACGTATAGTGACATAATATTTTGAGTTCGCCTCTCCCCTCAAATCCAGTTTCGTTGCGACGGGTTCCTTGGAAGCCCCCACCCCATCACAAACACATCCACTCGATTGAGTCTCTCATATCCAATGAAGATCTCGTGAAACTCAATTTCTACGCTCAGGCTCAACGGATGGGGGCAGATTTGAGCCTAATACTTTGAGCCTTCCGTGAATGGTAGCGAGATCCCCGCAAGAGGAAAACAAAATGAACTGCAGAGAATGGGGGTTCGAACGGCGGGCAGGGGGCGGGGGGTGTAAATGAGAGGAGAGAGGAAAAAATGTTAAGCCAAAAGCGTCGGCAAACCGCATTAATTCGTCGGCGATGGCAATTGGCCGAGACCTTTCAGCGACTCCAAAAATTGGCTGAGGTCGGCGGAAAAAGTGTCGTTCCATCCGATTTGGGTTTAGCGCCGGGAGCAGGGGTATCAATAATTAGCGATCTCTGAAGTGAACTGCAGCGTCGGTTTACAGTTACAGGTTCGGAAGTAGGAAAACGGAAGCTGGCAATAATGTCGCACGATTGGTTATTGAGTCATTGCGGTGCCCGGGAGTGGTTGGAGGTAGAGGTTGATTAGTTAGAACCTTGTCTCTCCGGTCTGCTGTGGCTTTGGGAATCAAATGCGGCAGTAGTACTCGCGTAGGCTACTATCCTCGAACACATTGTGATGATAAACGCCGGTGACGCCATTGACACGATTGTTATTTCCCTTGGAAGAGGCTAATCGATAAATATAACCTGTAAATCTCAGCTCAATTGTTGTAAATATACCACGCTCTTATTACACAGCACGCCAAACATGGGATGGTAGCCCTAGCACACTCATAAGGGCTAGAGAGTCGGAGGTTCTTTATCCTGGTAGGTATTGGGGTAAGTACTGGGAGTTCCAGATTACACTCAACTCTGTGCAGGCGGTAGCTGCGATAACAGGGAGGGTTGTGGGCCACTAGGAACTTGGTCGACGGTTACTATAGGGAATAGCTACCAACCTCAGCACAATATACGCCCGGTGGAACGATAGAGCTTACTGGTGCGGAGGAGACCATAATAAGGCAAACTTAACGCATCTTGTATCTTATACGGGAGCTCAGCATCCGTCTTCTAGTTCATTTGCAAATACTGACACTCCTGAGGTTTTTGTGCGTGCTTGCATGTGGAAGGCAGTCAATTCAGGCATACCAGCACGGCAGCGGGCATTTCGAGCATTTGAAGGTAGCGATGCTCGACCAGGTAAGGGTTTCGTGGTCAAGAAGAGGCAATGTCACAACTCCAGCACGAAGGAAACAAGAAACCACTTGCTGCTACACTTCAGTTCTTACAACAGTGAGCGACGGTTGTTGGGTAAACAGTCAAACCGTCCCATTCACGCGAAGAACTCCTCCCAGATTCCATACCTCCGTGTGGTAACAGAAGTTTCCTCATCAAAATGACTGTTAACAATAATAAGACAGTTTTACCCTGGTTCTGGGTTATCTTTCCGAGAGCATGCCCATGCTACTAGGCGTGACCACGGATAGTGGAACGGCCATGGCATTGTCCCCAGGGGCATGTCTGCGGCCAGCTGTGAATAAGGTCTGCATGCTGACTGAATAAGCAGCCGCGAACAATGGGCAAAACCCAAGAGATCCTGAACGAAGGGCTCAAGGGCAAGCAGATCCACATATTCTCAGACAGCCCCCATCGCAGCCTATAGTTTTAGGTCTAAGCTGGCATGGGAATGCCTCCATGCGCTCAAGCAGCTCGGCGCCCGTAACAGGCTCTCCCTCATTTGGGTGCCGGCTCACAGGGAGCATGAGGGCAATGAAAAGGCTGACCACCTCGCGAAAAGGGGTACAGAATCCCTACCCATCAGGCCTGAACAACACGAGGGTCTGACGAAAAGTCACCTGAACCGTCTGGTTGCTCGATGGGAGATACAGGAAAATTGCGCCCATTGGCATCGCCAGCCACGACTAAGACAAGCGGAAAGGCTTTTCACGCCTTCCTGTCAAAGGGCGAAGGCGATGCTGGCACTCTCTAGACAAAATCTGAGAGTACTGACAAGCTTCCTCACCAGGCACTGCCCACTCAGATATCACCTCAACAAGATGGGCATCTCAGAGGCGGTGGAATGCAGACTCTGCGGTGAGGAGGACGAGACAGCAGAGCATATCCTATGTGAATGCCCTGCTTTGGCAGCAAAACGCTTTGAACACTTTGGTCAGGGGACCACTGAACCCCAAACCGTAGCGGACTCTGCGGTGAAGGACATACTCGGCTTCCTAAGGGGGGCGGGTATGTACGACGCCTTCTACTAAGAAAGGGCCAGCGTCACAATAGGCCCATATGCGGCCGCAGTGACAAAGGGACTTGTCCCACACGCCCTCGGGTCAAAAAAAACACAGAAAAAGACAGTTTTACTAGCATCCAATGAACCCAGACGTGTAGGTACAGCAAGTTGTCATTTAGTCAATCTCTGGGAGGAGATCTGTTCATCATGGAGTCCTTAATCTGGTTTGCCGCTTGATGTAACTATTTAATTGGGTAGCAAGTTTCAAATGGAGTGCCCATTCGTCCGGCGTGGGAAGATTATGATTTTATAAATAAATTCTTGAAATGCAGGCACACCATTGGTTACGCCAAATGGAATTCTTTTGAATTGATAAAGAACACCATCAGCCTCAAAAGCTGCAAACAACCTGTCACTTTTCAAAATAGGAACTTGATGGTATGCTGATTTCAAGTCAATAGCGCTGAAGAAGTTATTTTGTGCGACTTGTTCAACAATCTTCTCAATTTTCGGAATGGGATAGGCACGTAACTGAGTGTACCTGTTGATGGTTTGGGAGTAGTCAATACACATCCTCTTCTTCCGAACTTCACTCTTGACAACAAGGACCTGGGCTCTCCATGGGGATGTGCTCTCTTCAATGACTTCTTCATCAATAAGTTTTTGTACTTCAGATTTAATGAATTCTGCATCTTCTTTGGAATAATGGCGAGATTTAATAGCAATGGGCCGGCAATCAGGCAATAAATGAACAAATAGTGACACAGGCGGGACGGTAGCTTCAGCTATATTACAAATTAGGAGGGGTGCCTTTGTGCCTCCTAATTTCATCTCAAGGGTGGAGTGAGTAGAAAGTATATCATGACCTATTATGACATCTGTACAAAGGTTCTTCATGATCAAGAGCTTTACTTTCCCGTATGTATGTCCTTGAAGTTCTATTCTTACTTCACAATATCCTTCTACTTTGGAAGAGAGAGTTGAGCTGCCCATGGTTATTCGCTCATTGGAGGGTTTAGAGTGGGCATTACACTTGTTCAATAGGGTTTGGTCAATGAAGCTAGATGAGCTTCCTGTGTCAACTAAGGCAGAACAGTGATAATTATTAATCTTAACAGGAACTGTAGCCTTACTTGGGGATTCGGATGAGGAAGCAGCTAATGTGGCTCCAATAGTCTTACTTGGTCCTGACTTTTTTGAATCAACTTTGCTTTTGCAAACAGACGAATAATGACCCAGCTTGTTGCATTTTTCACAAGTCTGTCCGTTGGTTTGACATTTGCCTCTAGGATGGCGCTTACCTCCACAAAAATAACACGATACATTGTGGAGAGCAGCTATTGCATTCAGTTTCTCTGTCAAACCAGTTTCTGAACTGCTAGCTGCTGCAGAAAAACTGCCACTGGGTTGAGAATAGCAAAGAGAATTAAGTTGGGCCCTCTCTAAAGCTCTAGCTTGGTCGGTTGCTTGATTGAGCGTGAGTGTCAAGTTCTCAAGAAGGCGTTGTCGGATCATACTAGATGACAGTCCTGCTATGAATGCATCACGGATGTACTCATTTCTATATTGCCCAGCAGTAACGTTCTGGAACGAGCATTCCTGCCCAAGGACGTGTAAAGCCTGCAAATACTGATCAACAGACTCAACAGAGTTTTGTTTCCGAGTCGCCACGCAGTGACGAGCATAAATCTCGTTTTTGGGCTTAATGTAAATCCCGTCTAATGCTCCGAGAGTCGTCTGAAAATCTGTCTTGTCCTTGACTAATTTATAAACGGAAGAAGTCAGGAAGTTAGTAAACACTTTCAACTTTACCTCGTCTGCTATCGGATTCTCTGTAGCGTTCATTTCATCCAGGAAGTTGACGAATGATTGCTTCCAGTGCAGATAATCTTCTTGAGCACAACTTGAGGATGGGTCGGTTGAGAGCCGCTCGGGACGAAGGTATTTGTCCATAGTAGTTTCGAGTTTAAGTGGAATAAATTGTAATAAGAAAGCCGTGGAATTATAGGCTTTGTTCCACTTAAAATCCTACGTAAAATAAGAAGAGTAAATTTGGAAACTAAGTATACAAACTTGTAGCTCGGAAACGCGATATAACATATGATTGGAAACATGTGATTATAACAGAAGGCTATAAAAAGTGGCGCTTTAGAGTGGCGGAAGGGCACTTTTCAGCATCTCCGGGATTGTAAGTCAGATAATGGGGCAGTTGCCAATCACGTCTAAGTAAATAGCTTTGAACTTGAGAATTGTGTCATGGTAACCCAACCCAATATCCCTGGCTAATTGCTCGTAGTTAGACAAACCTTGCAAGATTCGTTGTGCGTGAGAACACACAGGCAACAGGTCTCTACTGGGAGCCTAAATGACTATGCCCTACCTGCACAGGTCTGGGTTAAGTGGATACTGAGTGTGTGGCTGAACTCTCGAATGCTAACGTACCGCAAGCTCCATGGCTTTCTCTCCATGAGATTTCTCTTATTGGAACAGTCATTTGATAAGGAAATACTAATCGTCACCGTTCAAGGGGAGCTACGTTCCTGCACTTGATCAAACACTTGCTTTTGTGCACGTTGAAGCTTATAGACAATACTCACGGGGCGTCGTTGTGGTGGAAGGCACAGACAGGTGAAACGAGCTCGAGCGAGTTATAAATGGGAGAAGGATAAATCGGGGGAGAGCACGTAACCTCCAGGAAAGAGGTTGGCAGCTGATGATAAAACCATTTCTACGTTAATCCACGGAGAGGACTGTGTGTTGCTCTGTAAGTAGTGATCTGTAATTAGAGGAAGAGCCTAACAATGAGATAGCGTGTTAATGGTAGGGGATTCCAGCGTACATCACGATAGGGTGAAGTGTGTGGGGTGGGGGGGGAGAGGGTGTTTAAAGGGTGAAAGCCCACCCTCGTTGCTTCACTCTGCTCGCCATAACAAGTCCGCCAATCAGCGGAAAGATATTGCCATAATTAGCGTCTTTACCGGATGTCTGCCGGATGAATGAAGTTCCAACGTGCACTGGGAGACCTGTTTTCCGTCGAAATCGTTCCCAGAAGGGTAAGAGAAACTGGCGGGGCATTCGCGTGACGCATGAAGGGCGGTATGGCGACTTGCCAAGGTTTTCCAAGGGCGCAGCGATGTTAATCACGACCAGAGACCGCCTCTTCTCTTCTTGAGCTTTTCGTTTGTTTGGCCTTTTGAAAGAACGCCTTGTCCGACATCTGTTCTCTTTGCAGTTACAAACGTTCAATCCGGATCAATGAAACTTATCGAGCTGAACTGTCCACGTTCATTATGAATTAAACACTCGGAAAATGTTCTTCACATTCAAATTTTATGGAAATCACATCGTGTTCAGTATCTTTCCTGGGTACTTTTCGCTCCTTAGTCGAATAGGACGGGTGTCAGATGTGTGGAACTGCGTCTAGACGGCAAACAATGAAATCACTGTGAATATAGTGAGGCGAATTTTACTTGAAGAAAATCCAGAGTAGAATTAAGTCATCGTTTCTTCCAGCCAGCGCTGATTATCTCACTCCCATCTGTCTTACTACCTTCCGTCACATTGTGCCGTCACGTGTGCCGTCTAGAAAATGTCAACTTCAGTCGTTCCGTTGTAGTCAGGTCATGTTTGGTATCGTTTACTAGTATTTTTCGATGCTGAATCGAATGAGATGGGTCTGGAGGGTGTGAGACTGCCTCAAGCTGTGCCACTAACTTGCAGCGTTTATTTTCAGTGTTTGTGCCCCATCAGTCGCGATTTCACATTACGTTCTGTACCGTTAAATTTAATTTGTTTCCGCGCTCTAATAAAATAAATAAATCGAACGGAAACTCGGACTTTCGGTCATGAAGTCGCACTGAGGCGCGAGCCAGCAGCTGTTATTTTCCATTGCGGGTGTTGTCAAACAGCAGGAAATACATCGACAAGGGCAGCAGCATTCGCACATTATAATAGTGAGCATCTGCATCCAATCTCATCAGTCCAAGATGAGTCGGATTGCCTCAGTCCGGGGCACTTCTTAATTGGCAGTCATCTGACTACTAGCCCAGAACCTACACTGCTGGAGATCCAAGAGAACTGTTCAAGTCGCATTTCAGAGCACGTATGGAAACGATGGCGTCTGGAGTACGGCCGACTGCTCAGATCAAACCAGTACACCGTGGGTGAATAACTCCTTTGTTGAAATTTCCACTGAGCTGAAGTGACACACATACTTACAATCGAAACTTTGACCATTTGCTCAGAAGTCATGGATGGTCGCAGCGATTGACGCAAAACATATTAGGAATCAGGAGAGTGATATCTACTACGAGTGTTTGTTTAGTTTTTCCAAATTTGGCGTAGTTCGAAATTGGCCACCTATGACTTTGACCGTTTGCCCTGAAGTCATGGATGATCCAAAACATGAATATGAAACATATTTAGAATCAAGACAGGAATCCCTATGTGGGTGTTTTTCAGATTTTCGATATTTGGCCTAGTTCAAAATTGGCCACCTATTATAACCTTTGACCGTTTGCCCTGAAGTGATGGATGATCAAAAACATGAATATGAAACATATTTAGGACTCCTGTCTTGATTCTCATATCGCAAATGTGAAAAACACACATCTAGAGATTCCTGTCTTGATTCTAAATATGTTTCATATTCATGTTTTTGATCATCCATCACTTCAGGGCAAACGGTCAAAGGTTATAATAGATTTCGAACTAGGCCAAATATCGAAACTCTGAAAAACACCCATCTAGACATCCTTCTACTGATCCCAAATATGTTTCATATTCATGTTTTGGATCATCCATGACTTCTGAGCAAATGGTCAAAGTTTCGATTGTAAATACGTAGCTATCTTCAGCCCAGTAAATTTCCACGGACTGAAACTCCCCACGTGGATGTGGCGGGCTTCCATTATTGCACAGCTCAGCAAAGGCAAATTTATAGACCACCCCACACAAAAAAGACGTAAATTCCACAATAGACAGATCATTCAAGACGTTCCATTCACCTCTAGGGGGTTTCCCCCTGAGGTATTCGACCTCCTCTCCCCGACGCTCCATCATCCCGTTTACCTTTCTCTTCGTATATAAAGACCACGACCAACTGACTGACTCCAGTACTGGCTTAACGGCCAGACGATGATGTCTTTACATCGAAAGCGATTGCCCACAGTAACTCACCAGCCAGAGGAGACGGACTCACCTAACAGGTACGTTAACTTTAGAAAATTTAAGAATGTTTGGAAGTGGAATGTATTGCTAAAGTCTGTTCTAGTGAAGTAGCTGGCAACACACACATTAACGCACGTTTTTCACAATGGAGAGCTCAAGCGAAACAAGAGTGGGTTACCTCCTCGAGAGCAAAGGCGATAGATCGTGGCATCAACTGATTCAAACAGCGTGAGCATACACTTTGGCTCTGATGGAGTTCAGTACCTTCTCTTTTATATTACATTTTTGGTTAGCATGCTTGACATTTGCAAAGCATTTTATTTGTGAATTATTTGTTTTCTAAATTTGTATCAAAATGTTGCCACCGACCATGTTTACTATTCGGAAAGAAGGCCATCGCAGGGAGTCTCGTTCATCAGATAACGAGATTAGGGCGACTCACCACGGTGGATGAAGGCGACACCCCCACTGCTGCCACAAACGGGCCTATTGTAAGGACGTCCATGATCCTCAGATCGTGCCCCCTCCCCTGCACCACCACCAGGCCCAACGGCACTGGTCTCACTTGCTGTGACGTCACCTATGCGCCCCCACCTCCCCGCACAAAGCGGAGGATATCCGCAAGCTCTGCATTCACCACCTCTTCTGGCTCATGATAGGGCCTCCCAAACACACAACGGCGCAGTGCCGGGAGTCCATCGCACGCGCACAACACATGCTCAGCCGTTTTTAGGCCCACCTGCATACCTGTACCTCGCACTTGCCAATATTTGCAGTAGACAGTGACTTGTGAACCTGGCCACATATCATTCTCATATCCTTCCTCCCCAGTGCAAGCACCTCCATGGCCGTCCCTTTGGAAAGTCGGATGAAGAGTTTTGACTTAAGGCCGGGCAGCCCCTGCGCCTGTCCTCCCATTTGCCAACCTCTCTATGTAGGTGGCTCCTGGTAGTCCCAACAAAGGACTCAGGGCTAATAGGGATCAGCGCCATCCCTTCTTTGTCAACCCATCAGCCCGTTTGTTTCCCTCTATACTCTGATGCCCTGGCACCCAACAGAGTGTTACACTGTTGTCCTCGGCCAGGGCCTTCAGTCCAGTCAGACACTCCCACACCTGCTGTGATGTGAGACAGTATGAGGCTAAGGCCTTGAACTAACATAAACGCAATATTGGCAGTTTTATTCCAAATAAGCCACGTTCGGCATCATTTTAGATGCTGGTTCGAAACTTCTCGGAGGTTCACGACATCTAAATAGAAAATAGTGAAATCGCTGTACTTATATCGAGCCAAATTCTACTAATTGAAAAAACTCGCGGGACAATACAGCGAAAGTAGTCGGTTCTTCATTTGTACTCCCTCCCGTCTGATTAAACCCTCCCGCCAGCACGACTCGTCATGTGCAAATTGTGAATTGAATACTTAGTTCTCGTCGCTCCGTTGTAGTTAGCTATGTTTCGTAAGCTTTACAGCTGTTTTTACTTTCCTTGCTCTACGAATTAGAAAGGAAAGTTATGTAATCGGCTGGAGAAAAAAATTTTGAGTTCTCTTCAGATCTTTACGTTTCAGACCCCCCTGAGTCCGAAAAACACTATTTGGGAAAATGGTCTGTGTGTGTGTGTGTGTCTGTGTGTGTGTGTGTGTGTGTCTGTGAACGATTCGGGTTCCAGAATACCGCTGACGTATTCCCTGCGTGTCGTATGAGCCGACTAAAAGGGACGGCCGGGTGGGCCCAGCTTGAAAGACAGCCTCACCTCTACGAGGTCCCCGCAGGATTACATCCAACGAGGCTTAACTGTGGCTGGGCGTCACAGTGTACTCTGTCGCCACACTGTGCTCACCCTGCAGTTGGGGTCAGAATTCCACTGCCGTCCTCTCCTGCGTGTTCGTATAAGCCGGACTAAAGGGACACAACACACTTCATTCACATACATGACACACTGGGAACCCCCTACCTTTAGGCTGGGATCATAGAACACCCCCCCGCAGGAAGGGGACAGAATTCTCCTGCCGTATCCTCTGCGTGGTCGTTAAATCCGGCCTTAAAGGGGCTTAAAGCTCACGACACTGATACAACATATTCCAGATACTAAATACACTGCAACGGCTTGCGTGGCAGAACACATTAACATAAAAAACACTCATAATGAGCGAAAGACAGTCCTGGAAGTAGCTCACTAACATCTTTGAGCGATCCCTAGGTGCGGCCTTCGCGAATGAGAGGAAAAACCAGGCTTGAGCGTTCCTGGGGCGGCTGATAGCGTGTGTCCCGCTCACCACATCACCAGTGGCCGAGGGCTGACTCTGAGCAGCAGCCGAAAAATCCCTCATGCGTCTTAGTCCCGGTGGGTGGCCGGACTGGCAGCTGCGGCGCATGTGGGGGCCTCCCTGACCCTCAACGGACCAGCGAAAGGGGCTAGAATCAATATGCCTGAGGGAGCTTCCAGGACACTGCCTCGAGCACCTCTCGCTCATACCACTAACACACACAACAAATGAACTCACAAGGATACACTACACCAGTCTGCTTCTTTTTCTCCCTCACAAATTAGTAAAAATAACATGACAAAGTCAAAACCCAAAATTGCAGGTAATAAAAACGCCACCTGCGCCTCTTCCTCAGGCTCGCCAAGCTCGACCACTCCCTCTTCGGACGATGAGCAACCTACTCGTCGTCCAAACAAACAAGGGCGGAAAGAACCGGGCAAACCGCGTTCATCTCCCCCTTCTCCCCCTAGTAGCCCGGGCAACCCGGCTACTACAAACACACGACACAGCGTGGACCCTAAACTGTCGGACATGGAGCAAATTTGTGCATACGTCCAAATCATCCGGACCAGCTGGCACGGATGAGGGCCAACGCGACAGGACCTATGCACGGGACCTCGTCACTAGTTGCCTCTTCGAAATTTCGAAGCTGGCTATAAAAGCTAATGCCCCCAACGACATCGCCCCCTGCAACTACCCCCTGCGAGCTGTGGCGGCTGTCGTGAGGAAAGAGCTGCGAAGGGCAATTGCCCAGCAGCCAGTGCCACCAGCCCCCAAACTCAAGGAGCAACAACGAGCCAGGGTAGTACCCCCAGGCCCTCATATGCGGCAGTAGCCGCTACTGCGCCTTCCCCCTCATGGAGCTGAGGCGGAATGGCAGCCTGCCAAGGCCAGGAAGCGCAGAGGAAGAATAAAAGGCCCCAACTAAGCAGGACGTGCAGGCCGAGGGCAGCGCCCGCCTACGCCTCCGCCAGAAACAAAGGTAAAAATAAAAACCAAGAAGAAGCCTCCACCGCCTACCAAACTCCCCTAAAAACCCACGACAAAACGTGGTAGTGGTTGAACATACATGTAAGGAAGGAGAGGCTGGTCCTCAACCTGATACAATGGAAGCACTGATGCGGGGTGTCCCTGCTACGGACCTCCAAGCCTAAGCGTCCGAGTGCTAGACATCCGCACCGCTGTAGGAGGTGGCGCCGTCATTGTGACGGAAACGCCAGAAATGGCCAAGGCGCTCACGAGCCACATTTCCGCGAAAAAGGAGTTGAAGCTCCAAGCGTCAGCCCCCCTAGGTCGCTTCCCACGCATGCTATTGTGCGACGTGAGGACTGACCTTCAAAAAGAGGACTTGGCGCAACAAGTTCTTGAACACAACCCTGCGTTAGGCTTGCAGCCGCGGGATGTCAGGCCTCTCTTCACCAAAAAGCGTGGCAGACAAAAGGATTGGGTGATTGAGGTATCCTCCAGCCTGTACAAAAAACTAGAAGGGGCAAGGCACCTCCAAATAACCTGGCAGCGGTGCGCCATACGAAAGTACCAAGCCCCACTCAGTGCTACAAATGCCAGCGCTATGGCCACCTGGCAGTGGCCTGTACAAGACCGGTTGTGTGCGCCTGGTGCGCCTTGCCACATCTGAGTAAGGAATGCAAGCGTGATGCTCCCCTCAAGTGTGCCAATTGCGTCGAACGCAAAATCCAACAGGTTGCACACTCTACACGAGACGCACGCTGTACCATTCGTCAGCGAGCGATTGCCCTCCAGGAGTCACGAGTGGATTATGAATAGGTCAAAAAACAGTTCGAATCCTTCAGCACAACACCAATAAGAGTTGCCCAATTATGGCTGAGTTGCTGCAAAATGCACTCAAGAAACGCTGCAGTGTTCTCGCCATACAGGAACCATACATAGGATCCAAAACTCTTGGTCTGGGATCGCAGGCACGAGTGGTGGCTGGAGCAAGAACGGGAGCCAAGGCAGCAGTGGCCTGCATCGACCCGTCCATTGACATGCTCGCACTCACTCACCTGAACAGCCAGCACTTGGCCGCTGTGCTCATCCACAGTGGTGGCTTTGAGCTGGTTGTAATATCATTTTACAGGCAATTTGGCGCACCAGTTGCCAACAGCCTTGAACCACTCGAGGGAGCTCTAGCAGGCGTATCAGGACGCGCCTGCGTAGGCTGTGCCGATGCAAATGCCAGATCACCATTGTGGGGATCCCCAACCCTGGATGGGGCGGGCGAGGCGTATATAAGAGCTGCTCACCAGGTACAACTTGATTGTTGTCAACGACCCCATGACTGAGGCGACCTATGATGGTCCGGGAGGAAGGTCGTGTATAGATGTCACAGCCGTGTCTCACACCCTGCTACTCAAATTGCAGGGGTTGGCAGTCGTACCAGGTGCAACGCAGAGCGATCCATGGTTATTGACTTTGCCATTACGGATGACAACATCCTCTGCAAAGACACGCGTGAAAAGCGATTCCGCGCAAAAATGCTGATTGGCCACAATTCTGTAGGGTACTGGAAGGTGAACTGCGTGCGGACACCCGACCTAATAAGCGCAAGCATACACCTGAAGAGGTGGACAGCAAAGTGGACATATTTACAGCACTGCACTCTGCTGGGCTCTCTGTACTGGCCAACAGAAGCACAGGGCGATCAAAGTCCCATGGTGGACTGAGGAACTAAATCCTCAAGCAAAGTGCAAATAGAGCTAGAAGGATGTACCAAAACACTCGTGACCCTGATGCCAGAGCAACACTCCGAACTGCCTTCATCCAAGAGAAGAAGGCCTTCCACACGCGCCATCAAACAGCCAAACGGCAAGGCTGGCGAAACTTTGTGGAAGCGGAGAGCTCTGAGAACCCCTGGGGCAGACACTACAAGTCCTCCATAGGAAAAGCTAACGTAGAGCAGGTCTTGCCGCGATGCAAAATGAGTCAGGCTGGGCCTGCAGCATCAGCTCACTGGAAACCCTCCTTGAGAAGGCGTTCCCAGATGACCAAGTAGCTCGAGACACTGAAGCCCAGAGGGCAGCAAGGGAGCTGATCATGGACCCTCCGAACGAGCCCGACATCCCATTGTGGACAACAGGCGACCTCGGCAGGGCCCTTGCGACCTTAAAGCCCAACAAATCTCCTGGGCCAGATAAAATAGAAAGCAATATGCTAAGGAAGGCTGAGCGGACTATCTCCAGCGGCCTCCTCAATTTATTTAATGACTGTCTGCAGGTCGGGCAGTTCCCCACTCAGTGGAAGACTGCGCGCGTTGTCACTCTTCAAAAGGGAGGCGACCGCAATCAGTCAGACCCGCGATCATGGAGACCACTCAGCCTTCTTTCCATATTAGGCAAAACACTAGAAATCTTGATGTTGCAGTCCCTCGAAGGAGTCTTTGGCCGCAACCTCACAGGCAGGCAATACGGGTGTACCAAAGGAAGGTCCACGCAGGATGTCATTGTCGAGATTCGGCGTGTTTCCTGCACTGGCACCGGTTAAGTACGTCGTAGCAGTTCTGATTGACATCAGAGGAGCGTTTGACAACCTTTGGTGGCCAGCGCTCCTTAATGAGCTCAAAGGTAGGGGAATCCCCCGCAACCTGTACTCGCTCGTCAGAAGTTACCTGACAGACAGAACTGCTACGATCGAAAGCAGGCATGTCTCTGTCCGGAGAAAGATTGAGAAGGGGTGCCCACAGGGCTCGGTCCTTGGACCAGCACTCTGGAATGCCTTCTTCGAAGGTCTTCTCAGGAAACTCATGGAGACTGACTGTGAGCCGTACGCCTATGTGGATGACTTGACTGTGCTGATCTTTGCCGAGTCAGTCCGCCAAATTGAAGAAAAAACCCACCACGTGCTCCGCACTGTCAACCAATGGTGCGAGCACGTCAAGATGCAGGTGGCTGAGGAAAAAACCCAGCTAATCCTCTTGAAGGGGAAAGTGAATAATCCACCCACAATACGCTTTGGCGGCCACAGGCTCCTTCTTGAAAAGCACGTCAAGTATTTAGGAGTGAATATAGGTGAGAGGTGGGGTTTCAGCCAGCACCTCCAGTCCCTTAAAGGCACTAGCATTGCAAGGTTTGCCTCACTGCGTGCCATTAGTAAGGCCACTTGGGGTGTGTGTTACCACGACACCATCCTCATGTATAAGAGCCATCTATTTAGGTGTGATTGGCTACTGCCCCGTTGTCTGGGGTAGCAAACTAACAGTCAATCAAAGAGAGTATTGGCCCAATCCCAGAGAGCTGCGCTCCTGTGGATCACCAAGGCCTACAAGACTGTATCAACGGAAGCACTCCAGGTGATCACTGGTCAGTTACCAGTTGATTTGGCTGTTGAGTGCATGATTGACAAGTGGAGAGTGAAACGGGAGCTTCCCCGCTTTGGGCTGAACTCCGATGCGGATCTCACCACAGAACAGAAACTTGCCGCCATCGATGAATGGGCTCTAGAGAAATGGCAAGCGAGATGGGAATCCTCGTCAAAGGGACGTGATACGTATGAGTTCTTCCCCAACATCCGTGAACGTCTTTCTAGAAAATGGGTTGAGCCAGACCACTGGACGAGCCAGTTCCTCACGGGACATGGTGACTTCAATGCGGGGCTCCACTTCTTTTCTCTGAAAGACTCTCCATTATGCACATCTTGTGCCTCCAGTGCGGAGGAAACAAGAAACCATGTGCTGCTCCACTGTAGTTTCTACAACAGTGAGCGACGGTTGTTGGGGGGGCAAACGAACTTAGCAGCATTAACTGCTACAAAGGAAGCCTACAACCATTTTGCAAAGTTCGCAAAGAAGGTGATGGCTAAGAAACGTGGTTATAGTTGATCTGTCCTTTTGAAACTTGCCACCCAAGTAAAAAGTAAGATCAGGTAGGGAACCAGATTATGAAATACTCCCAGATGGTACGCGATTCCTCAGGTGGTCACCTCCGCGCGGTAACACACCGGCAACAGCTCTCTACGGTGAGACTGGCTAACGACCACATACCTGCCGTACCTCCACAGGTCTGAGTTCGGTGGATGCTGCAGGGGCCGGCCTCTTGCATATTAGCGAAACCGCAACTTCTATGACTGATATAACCCTCGTCGAGGGTTTAGGTACAGTCATGAAATAAAGAAACAGACCTGTCTGTGAACGATTTTTAGAGAAAACGACCGTACCAAATCAGCTCAAACTAGATATCTAGCCCGGAAGTCACTATAGACGCCAAAATAAGGGTATGAACAAAATCCACCGAAATTTAACTATAGTTATCATAGTGATCGAAACACCAAATTTTTTTTTTCTCAACAACGGCTATAACGATTTTGATTAAATTTTTTATATTGATAGCTCCCAATATGGCAACTATACCATAAAATTCTCATTTGTGGGAAAATGGCGAGAGCAGCACAATAAATTACCAAAACTTTCGACGAAATCCATTTTAACGCGGTTTTTGAGGAAACAACCGCACCAAATCAGCTGAAACTTGATGTCTAGCCCACAGGTTACCATGGGACGCAAAAATCAGGGTATGGGCAAAATCCACCGAAAGTTAACTATAGTTATCATAGTGATCAAAACACCAATTTTTTTTTTTCAAAAACGGCTCTAACGATTTTGATTACATTTTTTATTTTGATAGCTCTCAATAAGGCAATGATATCATGAAATTCCCGTCTGAGGGAAAATGACGAGAGCAGCACAATAAATTATCAAAATTTTCGACCAAAAGCATTTTAGCGCAGTTTTTTCCTTATAAAGTCCGCTGGAATGTTAGTAGAATGCTAAAAAAATTGGTATTGTAGTCCACTCTAATACCTTAAGGGTGGGTGTTTGAAAACGCTCATGAGATACATGGGGCTTACTCCAGAAATTCCTGAATTTCAACTACGCCCGTTTCGCTTACTACCAGTTCTAACAGTTATTACCCAATAACTCCACAAAAGTGATCACTATCCTTCTTCAAAAAATTCCTGTCTACAGCCTCATTAATTATCTGGGTACCGATCACTCAATATGGGTCCTGCAATGAGTACGAGCAGCACAATAAAATCTGGAACTGTAAGCGCTACCTCTTCCTGCTGCCGTAAAGCGTTATTTGACCAAGTTCAAATTAACTGAGTGATAAATGAATTGATTAAATCGAATTGGCCATGTACAAAGTGAATTGACGTAGAGCTAAGGAAAGTTGTGTGTTGCAACGCACCAGATATTTCGATGTTGAATCGAATGGGATGGGTATCAGAGGTGTGAGATTAGGTCAAGCTGTTCGAGAGAATAATAAACCAGTGCGTAATAATGTGCTGAGTTTTTTATTGCGTTTCGCATGCATTGTTTGATCAAATTCACTTCCCCTCTCAGTGCCTGGCTTGGCCTCACCAGTTAACCAACTATAGTTCTCCTATCAAAGCCTGTAAACTGACGGGGATTTTACCAAAAGAATTTTCAGGAATCAACCCTCCAAACTTTTCCGCCAAGACTGAGTGGGGCGGATAAGAGGACTACCGCTTCCTACCTGTTATCCTCATGTCTCCCATCACTTCACCACTGATCACTATAACCACGCTCTCGATCTGTTTCTCATTGTCATCTGGTGAAGTGAAGCGGTAGTCCTCCTCCTATCCCCCCCAACTCAATCTTCGAAAGATAATTGGGAATGCACGACAGGATATAGGTGATACAGCAATAGGTGATATAGTGACAAAGCAACGGTCGATAAACGCAAACGATGAAAATGGTGAAGGGGAGGAGGGAAGAACTGCCACCCCAGAAACGGCAACTTCTTAATATAATCCAAAACTGGGCACTTTTGATTATCCCAACACTCAACAATAGATGACATCAACAGTAATTTCGCCTGGTTAAAAATGGCCGAATGTCACAGCAAGTTTAATCGATGTCAAACTACTTCAATTGATGTCCTTCATTTACGTTGTATTTGTCCGTTACTTAGGTTTCATCATTAGAGTACCAAATTACCTTTCAGTACATTAGTGGCTCTCACTAAACCACGCATCAAAGTGAACAATAACAAAATGTATCTGCACTTTAGCTCCAGCAAATCATAAACTCCTTATCGGCCCACTGTCCACCATGAGTAGGACTTACCATCAGATATTATCGACTTATCACATACGTCATTAATGTTATTCCTAATATTTCAGCATCCAGAGGCCGATGTTTCCTTTAGATATGCCCGTCACGTTTAATTTCAGTTATTTGAATTTCTCATTAGAAGTTGAAATTCCTTATATATTTCAAACCGTGATATTAATAAATAATCAATGAAGCGAGAACGACAAGTGACAGGCTGCGGAGGAGGTGCAGAGCGTCGACCTTTAGAAGCGGTCGAGCGGGAAAGTGGTGGAGTGGGGGGGGGATGAGGAGCGGAGGAGGGAACGCATTTCACTTTCATCGATCTCGGGAAGAGCCGGGAGCCGCTGCACCGGCGAGTTGCATTTCTCGTCAGACGGGTGACGCGGGCTCCTTGCAATTCCATCGGCCCTGCAGGGCGCCTAAAACGAACAGGAGAGCAGCATCGGGGAAGAGCAGCCCCGTTGCATTCGGCTCGACGGAACTGCATTCGAATGCACTTGCGTGACCGAGGGGGGGGGGGGGCTCCCGGACGATCCATTAATTAGGAACCGATTCCGAGTCGAGTGGCGGTCGGACGGTTCCGCGGGTGCCGTTCTGGTTTGCATCCCCCCCCCCCCTACCACACCACCACACACACCTCAACACCATCATTTGTCACTCCCACTTCTGCCCTCCACCCCCCGCCGCCACAGCGTCCCGATGCGCCGTAACCTCACGCATCCCAAACGCCGGAATCACATGATGCGATTAACCTAACCTCCGCAATCGACTGCATCGAGTTACTCCGATCATCTCCTCAGGCTCCTCTTTGTTTAGAGAATCTCGCTGGATTAGGACCATAAAGCGGAACCCAATGTACGTAAATTAACAAATCTTGTGCAGTGTAACAAAAACACGTCTGGTGGAACGCATCGCACAACATTCCTTGGCCGATTCTCTTGGCTCTATCAACGAATCAATTTTCACTTTGTTCATCACATTACAGCACTAGGCGCTTAGGGTTCTGATATTTATTGTGCTGTTCCTAACTGTGCAACGCAATTGAGCAAATATCAGGTGCGCCACACCACGCAACTTTCCTGTGCGCTCTACATAAATTCTCTGGTTTCCATGGCTTTTGATACTAATTCATTCAATTTTTAACTCAGTTCGTTGCAACTAGGTAAAACGACTCTTCACGGAGGCAGAATACAATTCCGAAATTTATTGTGCTGCTAGTACTCATGCTTTGATCATTATTGAGCAGTGGGTACACATACAATCGATGAGACTGTAATCACGATATTTATGTAAAGGATAGTAATCATTTTTTCCGAGTACCCGGTAAAGAACTTTTAGAAATGGTGGTAAAGTAAATGAAACAGCGGCGGTTGAAATTCCGAAATTTCTAGAGTAGTCTGTATATCTTATGAGCGCTATTAATGTGAGGATCTTCACCTTTGTTCACAATAAATTGAATTAATGTGAATCGATGCTCAACAAAAAATATTCTGAACTCTCACTCGGGCGGGGGGGGGGGGGCTAACAGCAACAAAAAACGAACTACCTAATGAGGACTCGCTTGGTCACTTTCATCGAAGAAAACCAACTTATAGCAGCAGTTAGGTTAGATTTTCATCAAACCACAAGACTCACAGACAACCGATCACGGCCGTTCCCTGAAACGGCATGGGGGGACATAGAAACCCCTTCTTGTAGGGACTTATTCATGAAAGCGCCACTTCCTCTTCATCTGTTTTGTTCTAATGTGTGAGCTAGCAGCGAGCATCTGCGATGGACGAGAATAGAGTTGTTGGCGACCTTGTTGGATACACCTGCAGTTTATTATGATTATTATTATTATTATTATTATTATTGAATTCCGTATCTTATTTGGGATGAGCACCGCTGTCTAAAGTCTTATCGAGTAAGTCATAATATCCTACAGGTCCAAATGAAATGCCAGGTGTTTACTGCTTGAGTCTTCTTTGACGTTTATCTTCGAGGAAGCTGTGCCAAAGGCCAAACAACTGTTGACCAACGTAAGACCATAATCGTCGGATAGGGAAACTAATTTATGTAAACTGAAGTGCCTATTAATCAGATTCATTTTCTCTTTCAGCCGCACAACGCCATGCATTTCTGAATCAAAACTCCGCACCAGAAGTCAGGTTATACGAGTTTATTCAGTTGCTACCTTTTCAGAAATGAACAGAATCGAGATCTACTCAAACCCGACTCCGAAGCAGGAACACACATCTGGAGCATGGAATTCTCCATCTTCACGCCGTTAATTCCATAGCATGGGATCAAGAGACTGAGCCTGAGTCACTCGAAGATTGAGTTATAAGCAATCTCATCCTAGAAAGTATATCGTGTCAACATTTAAAATCACTAACACAAACGGTGGGTACAGCTTTCGTACAAGTACGCAACCACGAGGGACATTTTATGTATTTTTACTTTCCTTGGCTCTACGAAGTAGAAAGGAAAGTTATGTAATCGGCTGAAAAAAAAATTTTGAGTTCTCTTCAGATCTTTACGTTTCAGACCCCCGTGAGTCCGAAAAACGACCATTTGGGAAGATGGTCTGTGTGTCTGTGAACGATTTTTAGAGAAAACCACCGTATCAAATCAGCTCAAACTTGATATCTGGCCTGCAAGTTACCACGGGACGTCAAAATTAGGGTATGAACAAAATCCATCGAAATTTAACTATAGTTATCATAGTGATCATAACACCAAATATTTTTTTTCTCAAAAACTGCGGTAACGATTTTGATTAAATTTTTTATATTGGTAGCTCCCAATATGGCAACTATACCATAAAATTCCCATCTATGGGAAAATGACGAGAGCAGCACAATAAATTACCAAAACTTTAGACGAAATCGGTTTTGGCGCGGTTTTTAGAGAAAACCACCGTATCAAATCAGCTCAAACTTGATATCTGGCCTGCAAGTTACCACGGGACGTCAAAATTAGGGTATGAACAAAATCCATCGAAATTTAACTATAGTGATCATAGTGATCAAAACACCAAATTTTTTTTTTCTCAAAAACGGCTCAAACGATGTTGATTAAATTTTTTATATTGGTAGCTCCCAATAAGACAATTATACCATAGAATTCCCATTCGTGGGAAAATGACGAGAGCAGCACAATAAATTATCAAACTTTTCGACGAAAAGCGGTTTTAGCGCAGTTTTTTTCTTATAAACTCCGCTGGAATTCTTGTAGAATGTTGAAATAAATTGGTATTGTAGTCCAATCCAATACCTAAAGATTGAGTATTTAAAAACGCTCGCCGTAAAAGACGGCCTGAAACTCTTCTCCATGGCTGCTGCGGAGGCAAGTCCAATCCCCGTACCCCTATGGAGATAAAGCATAGGAGCTGGTAGAACGCCTCTTGGCAATTTCGGCACCGGGGCCTGCCACCCATTCAGGTCCTTAGGCTGTTCAAGGTGCAGCCATATATAATGGGTACCACGGGAGCTTCAGCCTGCGGTCAGCAGTGTGGAGCCTTTAAAGTGTGGCGCTGTCGGCCCTGAAGCCATGGGATTGGCCTCGTGGGGACCGTGGTTTCGCTGGAAATATTCCCTAGAGAGATGAGTGGTGCTGGCTGGAGAGGGGTAAAGGCTGTAAAGCTAGGCACCCTCTCCAACGCCACAGGCAATGCCTACAGCACACATACCATTGTCAGTTCTCCCCTGCTTGAGCTGATTTAGTCCAGCCTATTTCTTTCAATCGCGTTTACACGCACACACCATGACGATTTTCCTCGAATAATGTTTTTCGTGGCTGAGTAAAGTCTGAAGAGAACTCAATTATTATTTTACTCCAGATTACTCAACTTTCCTACTTTGTAGAGCCAAGGAATGTAGAAAGACCGAGACATTTAGAGAGAACATTAAAAGTTTTCTACTCACTGCACTGAAATAAATAAGTATTTGTGTTGATAGAAAATAGATGAAATGAAAACATTATAGCGAATCTAGCGATCGTGGTCTAGTGGGGATAGTCGAACACGAAGATTCATATGCCCTGTTTATCTCGTCATGGCGTGTGAGGATGTGTGCTCGTTCTTCCCAAACTATTTGGCACATACGTTTGTAATCAATTTAACGGAAGTTCATGTGTGCCGTAACATGTGAGGTGAAGACATGTTCAGTCGTGTTGAGGAATAAGTAGAGATAAATTGATGTAACGCAACGGAGAGGTGTAATTTATCGTTTGTCCTGGAGGAATAGCCCTAATTCCACCACCGGGTGGTTAACTATACGAAATCATCGTCATCTCTCTCTCCCTCTCGCTCGCGTTCACCATTGTCCATCGAGTTCTTTCTCGCGGACGAACCAGTGTTTTTAGTGGAATGTAGGCGCGTTAAACCGTCCTCAGTACAATAATCAAACTGAACCGAACATCTTACACATCTTAACTGTTACATTGTGAAGAAAGGCAGGGCCTATCATCTCAAAGCGCTCATCCATTGGCTGGAAAAGTGAAAGCGAAGGATTAGTTAAAGTATTGGAGTTAGCACAGAACGATCCCTACAGGAATGAACCCGGGAGTTGGGATCAAATGAAGTTCAACATACCGGCACAGATGACGCCATGCTTTTACTGTTAGGGGCCGAAAGATAACTCGGGCAATTCTTAGAAGGCATAAACGAATAAATTAAAATATTGGTTTTTGTGGGGGAGGTTCTGTGCTACCCCCTCAGTTTCATTCTTCGCCTTTCTCGTCCATCGTTCTGGTGAGGGTTGTCCGTCAAGTGTGATGTGCAAAAAGAAGCGCTGAGGGGAATTATCAGACGGGTAGCCTGGAAATGTCACGGGTCCATCGGAGCCGAACTACGCAACAGAGTGGAGGTTGCAAACTATCCAATAGATGCTGTTGGAGAGCTTCACACAAAACTGGATGTGCATGCGCTGGTTCAATCGAGATCCGCTAGAAAAATACTGGTCGATTGACTTTATTTGTGAATTTCGTGAACAATAGATCGTGTTGCACGGGCTGGACAGAATGCAGTACTCACCATACACCTGCAGACGTAGAGTTTCCCTGGCCAGGGAGAAGAAGCGGTGATGGACTGCCACGTCCTTGGGACAAATTAGAGAAGCAAACACAACCAGTTCCGAAATTCACACCACACAAATTACTTCTGACAGTTGACAAAATGCCTTTTCTTAAACGAACTAAATCACTAAAAAGGCAAATGATTGGAAATCAAACCAGGGAAAAAATATAAACGACTTGGCGGGAGGCGACTAGCACGAGAGGCAGGAGAACGCGGAATGAATCACAAAAGGCCGCAGCGAGAGGCCCGGCGAAACACGCTTGAGCTAGGTCGGTCTGAGCTCAACATGTCCTTCAACGGCCAATACAGATGATAAGATAACAATATACAACTTTCGGACAAAGATTAACATTGAAATAAGTAGCAGAAGATCCGACATTAGGATGAATCGAAGGACCGAAATGCTGGGTGTGGGGATTATGGAGTGCGAGTGTCAAACGGTGGCTCTCGATAGTCAATGAGCTAGTTTGAGGCGACCTTCGGTTGTGAGTTCAAGGTTTCTCGTTGTTAGACTGCCGGGAGCAATGCTTGCAATTTGTGTGCCGTCAGGATGCCGTTTCTAGGAAAACTGCAAGGTTCAGGAGCAGGTCTGGGTTAACCAGTTATCCAGGAACTCCCTAGGAGTTGAAATCAACGCGTCGAAGAGAATTTCCCTGCCCGTTTTCCCTTTAACCAAAGGTCCTGTCGTCCACGAGCGCCGTCTTTCAGCAAAATATGTATCAGGTAATATCCGCTTTCTGTTCCGCACGTCTCAGGGGTAACGCCCTCGAGTTCCCTTCTGTTTTACACTCCGCTCTCGGATTCCCCTTTATTTATTGCGAGTCGAAGGACTAAACCGGCGAATTCAAAATACGTTCGAAACAAAGAGGACGTGAACTGTTCGGGTCGGGCAGTGAGACAATATCCGGTGCGACCAAAAAAAAAAAAAACGTTTTTCAGTACTTCGGGGTGAAGTGAAGCCAAATGTCTTCCAATGTCTCGTTTATTGGCTGCCCAGACCTCAAGAATCCCCTTATCCATAATGCAGTAGCCTCCGAGGATCGCAGAGGAAACCCTTTGAATTCAATTAGTTTACGTAACATAAAAAACTATTTGGAGGGCGTCTGAAAAATTATCAACGTGAGAAAGATATCACTGAGCAATGAATAAGTTCACTGCGCAACTATCGACTCGTGTTTTGTATAGTGTACAACGTTAGTTTTTACTTTCCGCTACCCGAAGGGAAGGAAAGTATAGTAATCGGCCCAAAAAAAATTTTGAGTTTTCTTCAGATCTTTACGTTTCAGACCCTCCTGAGTCCGAAAAACACTATTTGGGAAAATGGTCTGTGTGGCGGTGTGTCTGTATACGATTTTTAGAGAAAACCACCGTACCAAATCAGCTCAAACTTCATATCTCGCCCGCAGGTCATCATGAGACGCCAAAATAAGGGTATGAACAAAATTCACCGAAATTTAACTATAGTTATCATAGTGATCAAAACACCAAATATTTTTTTTCTCAAAAATGGCTCTAACGATTTTGATTAAATTTTTTATATTGATAGCTCTCAATAAGGCAATTAACCATAAAATTCCCATTTGTGGGAAAATGACGAGAGCAGCACAATAAATTACCAAAACTTTCGACGAAATCGATTTTAGCGCAGTTTTTAGACAAAACCACCGTACCAAATCAGCTGAAACTTGATGTCTAGCCTACAGGTTACCATGGGACGCAATAATGCGGGTATGGGCAAAATCTACCGAAAGTTAACTATAGTCATCATAGTGATCAAAACACCAAATTTTTTTCTCAAAAACGGCTCTAACGATTATAATTACATTTTTTATATTGATAGCTCTCAATCAGTCAATGATACTATAAAATTCTCATTCGTGGGAAAATGACGAGAGGAGCACAATAAATTTTCGACCAAAAGCGTTTTTAGCGCAGTTTTTTCCTTATAAACTCCGCTGGAATTCTTGTAGAATGTTAAAAAAAAGATTGGTATTGTAGTCCAATCCAATACCTAAAGGTCGAGTGTTTAAAAACGCTCAAGAGATACATGGGGCTCACTCCAGAAATTCCTGAATTTCAACTACTGTCGTTGCGGTTACTACCAGTTCTAACAGTTATTTTCCAATAACTCTGCAAAAGTGATTACTATCCTTTTTTTAAAAAATCGCGTTTACAGCCTCATTAATTATCTGTGTACCAATTGCTCAATAATGGTCCTGCAATGAGTACGAGCAGCACAATAAAATCTGGAACTGTAAGCGCTACCGCTTCCTGCTGCCGTTATTTGACAAAGTTCTAATTAACTGAGTGATAAATGAATTGATTAAATAGAATTGGCCATGTGCAAAGTGAATTGACGTAGAGCTAAGGAAAGTTGTGTGTTGCAACGCACCAGATATTTTCGGAGAGAGTTCCGTGTGTATGTCTGTGTGTGTGTGTCTGTAGTTCGATTTGCGGGAGAACGGCTGATCCGTTTGAGCTGGTTGTTTTTTTGTTTTGTTTGTTATTTTTTGTAGACACCAAAATGAGGTTATGGACGATTTCGGCAGTTGGGAAGGGGGGGTGGGGGACGAAAATGTACCAAAAACTAGGGTTTTTCGCCTTTTTCTCGAAAACGGCTCTAACGATTTTGATTAAACTTTCAAATTATCTTCCCCTGATCAATACCTAACTTTTGTTCTCCGTACTTAACTCCATGAAAATACGGTGAACGGAGATATGGGCCCCTGCAGCAAAAATAGGTTTTTTACGCATTTTGGCAAAACGGCTTCAGCGATTTTCACCAAACTCACAGGATGTTTTCCAATATTTAATACCTACATATTATTTTCAATAAATGTTCCTGTGACGGTCCATTGAACAGAGATAAAAATCAAAATGTGTCGAAAATAACGTTTTTTCTAACATTTCCGTAAATTCCAGGGTAAGTTTTTCACCAGATGTGATAAATTCTAATGGAGGTCTTCTAGTCTCCCATACCAACATTTCGTTCCCCATAATTATTTCTGTATATATATGTTGAACGGAGATATAAGCCAAGTTAACTCAGAAAAGGAGATTTTTCGAATATTAATTTATCGGTATTCCAATTTTCTCAAAAACGGCTCCAACGATTTCGATCAAACTTTCGGAGTACTCTCACCTATCTAGTCCCTACATTTTGTTCTCCATATATGTTCCTGTAAAAATGCGTTGAACGAAGATATAGCGCCCGCATGTGTAGCTGGTGTTCAAAATTACGGGGGTGGCGGAAAGTTGTGTGTTGCTACGCACCAGATATTTTGATTTTGAGTGATTGGCCCAAATCAGATCGGAAGCTGATCGCGGGCGACATGAACATGTCAAAGAATGTGCTGCAGGACATGGGGCATGAAGCCTAGAACGGCCTGCTGGTTTCATGAGGCCGTTGTGAGACCAATCATCTCATGTGTCTAACAAAGAGCTACCATCCGAAAGAACTGCGGCAGCCTGGCAAAAGTAGAAGGCTGGAGTGCGGGGGTGATGAAAACCACGCTTACTAGCACCATGACCTTCTGCCCCTTGATATATTTGTCGAGACAGAGGCTGCGAAGGTGGACACTCGCACACTGTAACAGAGTTAACGTTCATTGCATTCCTGGGCATAGAGGGATTACTGAAAATGAGAGGGCAGACCGGGATTGGTCTAGAATATAGTGGGAGTGCGGGAAACACAGGAGATGATGCAGATCATCACGGGACACTGCATAATGAACAAAGACGTGCATATTATGGGCACAGTCGACACCCCCTCGGTGCACGAGGCGTGGTACAGATGATGAAACACTCAACCACGTCCTGGCGTACAACTACTCCAAGGGTGGATATCAAAGAACTCTCGCAGGAAATACCTTGAGTTTTTTGGGAAGCTAGGCATGAACCTGTGAGACACCAAGACAGGGACAATATGACAATAGGACATATGAACTAGCTGGTACCCGTGACTTCGTCTGCGTACTTTTAATTTGAATATTATCGATTATATTAAAAGAACGGTATAGATTTGGGTATAGCATTTGGTTAAAAGAGAGTAGGCATATTTACAAAAATTACAAAATATCGGTTCATAGTAGGTATAAGGTACCTATGTATTCCATTGAGTGGCAGAAACTACCAAGGAAAATGTAATGGTCCCTTATGTCCAAGAGACACTTACAGGGGTCAGAACTGTCGATAGCACTCCAAAATTAATGCATCTTGAACGGGTAACGCGATCGTTCTCTTAAATTGAGCACAAAGCGGGAGCTTCTGAGCGTTGTACGTTCCATCCTCTCATGTGGGAAGTGTGCAGAAAGCGAATGGCGGCGGTGCAAAGGGGGATTTTTTAAACAAACCACGCACAGTTCCTCACGGGACACGGACAATTTATTGTGCACCTACTCCAAGCTGGTAAGGTACTGCAGGGCAATGAAGGATGATGTTCCCATGCCACCTTCTCGTGAGAAAGGTGGGCAGGCTGGCGTCCTACTGAGGAGGACAGAGTTGGCAGGCTCACTCTGGAGGCATTCGCCTGAATCAAGTTAAATTCCGATGAAAACAGGAGGTGCAGTGGTTAGTTTGCCAAGGCATGATCAGGCAGAAGAGCGTGAAGCTTGCTGATCCAAGGCCAGTGTTCTGTAGAAACAGATTACGAAGAAATAGAGAAAATACTGTTCCTGCACATAATGAACATGCTGGGTAGTATGGGAGGATGTATAGGAATTACTGCATTCTGCAAGATTATTGTGACGGTGACGAAGACGAGGAAATGAAGCTGCCATTGCAGAAGCATGAGGGCCAACCTGATGCAATGTAGTAAGCCCTTCTAGGTTGGTTGCACAAGGTCTATGCAAGGACCCATCCAGGTCAATGCACAGGTGTAAGTTTATGAGTCCTCTATGAGCTGATCCTCTCTGTCCCCCCCCCCCCCAAGGAAATAACTACCATCCACAGTAAAAGAAGGGGAACTTTGGTTTGGTGACCAACCATTGACAGCATGTGTGGATTTTCATAAGATCTTCCGTAGCAACTAATTAGCATCCACCGTGAAATCAACTAGATCCTCGCACAAGTAAGACTTCAAGCAGCTGGGTTTGTCTCCAAAAAATCCCGTGCGAACATCAGAGTCCGTATACTCGCTGTCATGTGAATCAACTATCTGAGTTTATTTTTTGCACAATTCGTGGGTGGAGCAAAGAGCTTACGCCCCGAGATGGCAGCCATGGGCATATGGGAGAGCGTTGAATTTACCAGGCTCAATTAGTGGACACTGAATATTGTCATTTCATCACCACCAAGTGGATGTATCTGGCAACCATTGCGCTTAACGAAAGTAAAAAATAAGGGTGGGCCCAACGCAGTGTCCTGGGCTACACCCGGGTCGAGATGCGCGAAGGAGAGAATGAAGTTCCCTTCACTCCACTCAACGCGTGTCAATCTGAAGGTGTCAGAACCAGCCACCTGTTAATGCGTGGGAAATAAACAGTCGACAACAGGGATCCGATAAATCGGGTTTCACGCAACACAATCGCCCTTCCTTTCTCTAAGGACGAATCTCTTTTCAGGAACCTTCCCGCATTTTTGAATCTCTTCGACCGGATTCCCTCATTGAATTTAAATTACTTCATTCCCTTTCAAAGGAACTCCAACGTCCTCACCCTCCGCAGGTTGGTTTTCCCTCGTTTCATTAATTGCTGCCCTTTTTCGGCTCCAGGTCTCGTGTTTGTTTCCCTTCGAATTTATCTTCTGGCGACCTCCCTAGTCGTTCGGGTGGAAAAATTAGGGAAGTAAACGAGTGGGTTTTACTGAGGGGGAAGAAACACAGTTTTGTAGCCGTGGACCATTCAATAAGGAATTCTCAGCAAGCACGGTTGTTAAACTCGAGAAGTATCTGGATCTCGTTCAGCGTTGAACGCCTCCACAAACCATGAATCAACGCCTTGCCTATGACCAATACTACCGGTTTGTTGAAATGAGTTGATGTCAGAACCTAACAATAGTCTTGTTTCAGTTCAACCCCTCTGGTTGAAGGACTTGGAGATCAGCAATAAATATACGCCCTCTGAGACGTCCGTCTAGTCGTAGAACTCGTCGACAACAAGTGTTGGGCTTCTCGCGTCGGACTACAGTCATAGCTCAACTAGTTTCAGAACTTTACTTTCCTCCGTCTCATGAGGTAAAGCATAAAGTTACGTAACTGGCTGACTTTTTACCATGTATCACGCTTTCATCTAACTGCCAAAAAGCGTTACATTGGGAAGGAACGAAGTTATTAAAGTTAATGTACCTGTTAGGCGAGTCCGTCTCCTCTAGCTGGCGACTTACTGTGGGCAAGCGCTTTCGATGTAAAGACATCATCGTCTCAATCGTCGAGTCAATCAGTTGGTTGTGGTCTCTATATACGAAGAGAAAGGTAAACGGGATGGTGGAGCATCGTGGAAGGGGGGAGGTGGAAGGTAGGAGGTCAGGCACCTCTGGGGAAACCCACTAGAGGTGAAAGGAATGTCTTGAATAATCTGTCAATTGTAGATTCTAAGTCTTTTTTTGTTTAGGGGTTATATAAATCTGTAAATCCGTCAGCTGGTTGTTTTCATTTGTGTACTGTTTTGGATGTTGTGGATATGGTGTCGCATTTGTGTTGATTTGTTCGTTTATGATCTGTCCATTGACGTTTTTTTGTTTATAAACTTCCAAGATTTCCAATATGTTCAGTTTTAGTTTTGTGACGGAATGTCTTTATAAGAAACTCTGGCCTCAAGCTACTCTCTCACTCTTCATGCTGAGCCTAATGGCGCCAGAAGGTAATTAACATCACTTTCAAGACTATTTGTTTTATTTAGTTTCCTTCGCATCAACTCAAATTGGAGAAAAGGCCCCAAACTAGGACTGATCGTGAATGGCGACGGGAGGGGGGTTATAGTCAGCTGTGGTCGTTCCACGCCACGTGACTGCCTATTAACATCAGCACAATACAAAACAAGTCGCTTTCCGTATCATGGAGGCCCAAAACCTCCATAGAAATGGTTCGGATTGAGAAGGCTTTCTTCACGTCCTTCGTTGGCATAAGACATGAAAGAAATGGCATGACATGAGAGAAATCACTGGATTGTTGTTAGAGGGAGATCCTAACGTGAGTTTTTCTCGTTTATCATAGGTCCAGGTCCATCTTGGAAGTAAACTTTTCTATGGTCATTGCCAGGCGATGTATTCGACACTGAAATGTCTGGAAGGCAATGGATGAGCGCGAACAAACTCGTTGAGTCGATTGTTGTGAGCCAGCGTATGAGCCTCACCCACGTACAGTCCGTAGAGCTGCGACACTCTACACTTCATTCTCCGGACTTCTCAGATTCATACGCTCACTTTCTGCCGTTAACATGTGATGCTGTTAACTGTTTTGGAATTATCGCCCAAAATGGAAGTACCTTGAAAGGAATCCGCAGTATCCGGAACTGGTTGTTTTAACGTGGTTCCCTTACTACGTACTTGGATGGCAAGTTTCAAAGGGACATCACCAAGTGTGACCACATTCTCATTTGACCAAAACGGTTATTAGTTTGCATCGAACCTGCGCTGACCTAAAAACTACATTAGGGCGGCAGGTACTTTCTTGTTTTCTTCGCACAGGACGCGCTAGACGTGCAGGATGGTGAGCCTTGCGACGTTCCTTCGTCTATATAAAGGCGTTTTAGCTTTCGATTTGGTCTGTTGATCTTGTGTTGCCGCGGGTTGGTGCTCAACCAGAGGAGCTATGGAAGGACCCTGAAAGGGGTAGGGGTACATCGTGTAATAGGACCACGGTGACAGGGTGAGGGGTATTTAAAAGGATGGCGTTCCTCCAGGCTGAGCGTATGATGGAGTTGGGTTTGATCATGCGGGGGAGGAGAAGTTCCTGCCACTTGATTCCTGCCCTTGATGTGATAGACTCAATGCCCGCGAGGCTCAACTTCGTGTTACCATTTCGGACACTCATTCATGAGCGATCCAGATGGGAAGGGGGGATTCCCGCTTTCGAAGCTGGGGCCCTGGTATACTACACTGATGGCTCGGTGCAGGGTGGCCTTGCAGGGGCAGGCATCTTTTGGCTGAGGATCAGAGCGGCGATTCCATTGGGGTCGCTGGCCACAGTGTTCCAGGCAGAGGTGGCTGCGGTCACGGAACGGGGACTGAAGCAGCAGAGAATCTACATAATGGTGGACAGTCAGGCCACCCTCAAGGCGTTAGCCTCATACTGTCTTACATCGTGGCAGGTGTGGGGCTGAAGGCCCTGGCCGAGGATAACAGTGTAACACTGTGTTGGGTGCCAGGGCATCAGGGTATTGAGGGAAACCAACGGGCTGATAGGTTGGCTAAGAAGGGATCGGCTCAGACCCCTATTGGCCCTGAGCCCTTTGTTGGGACTACCAGAAGCCATCTAGCAAGAGAGGTTGGCTAATGGGAGGATAGGTGCAGGGCTGCCCATTGGCAGGGGCTGCCTGGCCTTAGACAGTCAAAACTCTTTATCCAGCTCTCCAGAGGGAGGTCCAAGGAGGTGCTCGCACTGGGGAGGAAGGATATGAGGATCATATGGGGCCTGTTCACAGGTCACTGTCCGCTGAGGTACCACCTTGCAAATATTGGCAAGGGCGAGGTACATGTATGCATGTTCTGCGAGGTAGGACTAGAGACGGCAGAGCATGTGGTGTGCGTATGCGATGGACTCGTGGCATCGCGCCATTGTGTGTTTGGGAGGCCCTTTCTTCAGCCAGAAGAGTTGGCGAATGCAGGACTTGCGGATATCCTCCGCTTTCTGTGGGGGTGGTGGGGGCGCCTAGGTGACCTCACACCAAGTGCGACCAGTGCCGTGGGGCCTGGGGGTGGTGCAGGGGGGCCATGATCTGAGGATCATAGACGCCCTTACAATAGGCCCGTTTGTGGCGGCAGTGAGGGTATCACCTGCATCCACCGTTTTCAAGGAAAAAAAGAGGAGTAGTTGAGGGGGTTGTTGTTCAGTTAGAGTTATTCCGTGTTCTGTTTACGAGCTGCCGCCGTGTTATGATTTTGCCATGATCCCTCGTAATGTTGTCCGCGCACCTGATAATGGGTGTTGGGTTGGCTAAAGTTATTTCCATTGTGATGCTTAAACTATTGTGGGTCCTGTGCTGTAAGAATCTTTACGCGAATCTCCACCGAAATTGCAAATAAGAAACACCATTTTGCAGTTACAAGGAGAGTGTCGTGAGAAGTTGCAGAACTGTTCTTCGCCTGGCACATGAGCCACTTCAATATGTAGTGCTGTGAACATTTAGTTGTCCTCATCTCGTCAAAGAGTGATTGAGTATAAGCTGAAAGGCGGTCGTCACTTGCCCTGAAGCGTTCAGTATAGGTGGAGTTAGAAACTCCTTTCAAAAAGCGAGTGTAGCAGCTTGATGGGCCGTGCATCCCGACGTAATGACAATGCTTGAGTTTGGTACAGGTGCAGACGGGGAACTGCGAAAGAAGCGTGAAAATTCAAACAGGAGTCTGCAAATAAATCAATCGCCGAGCGTCCGGATTACGATGCAATCTTATATTTTAGTAACTCAACGACCGCATTTCCAAAGCATCAAAATAGACAATAGCTGTGAGAAGAAAGTCGTTCATCGGGCTAGAGGAAAATGTTGCAGGGAACGGAAATTGTTGAGTTTGCCGTTGGAAGGTTTGAAGAGTTAAGGTTGCAAAAGTGGGTTGGATGGATGAATTGAATCAGCTCCTTTACCCTACCATCGGCTCCGAACCTTTTCCTCGGCTCCTGCCCTCTTTCCACTGATTTGAATAATTGTGGAACTGTGTTGAGAAATGTTGTTTCAACCGCTCACTTCCACTGCCGCTCTCGCGCACCCTTTACCAATTTAATTTTCGGAAGAAGGTTGAAGCGCCTGAACTCCTTTGCGCATTTCGAACGGGCTCCCAGTCTGAATGACGCTTTACAGGCTAACGAAGCCAGATCCTTATTTGATTTTGCACTCGCGCCATCGAAGGAAAAGAAATTCATATTGGTCAAATCGGTAACGACTTCGCAAAGTTATCGTATCTCATAGTGACAATCTGTTTCCTTATCGGTATAACTGTTCCTGAACCCTCGTGAGAGGGTTATATCAGTCGCCACATGATGACATATGTAACACTCTGATCCTTTGCAAGACTACCTTACTGGGAGGTTGGTTGGTACCCGGCATGTGTAATCACGAACAAAGCTCCCTCGACTTCGTTGGAACTGACTGTGTCTCACGCGGTGCATCTTTATTTTACGTGATGACGCCTCGGCGCTCAGTTAACGCATCAGCACACTCCCCAAGCTTAACTAAATAACTTCGTGAACTGCATGCCGCATAATTATATCGCTCTGAGGACCTTCGCTGTCAGACAACAGATTTGAATGCGACATTTCTTGTTATCTTCCCAGGACATGCCCATGCAACCAGGCGCGACCACGGGTTGTGGATAGTGGAACGGCCACGGCATTGTCCCCAGGGGCATGTCTGCGGCCAGCTGTGAATAAGGACAGCATACTGACTGAATAAGCAGCCGCGAACAATGTGCAAAACCCAAGAGATCGCAGAAGAGATCCTGAACAAAGAACTCAAGGGCAAGCCGATCTACATTTTCTCAGACAGCCAGGCCGCCTTAAAGGCCATCGCAGCCTATTGTTTTAGGTCTAAGCTGGCATGGGAATGCCTCCATGCGCTCAAGCAGCTCGGCGCCCGTAACAGGCTCTCCCTCATTTCACAGGGGCTCTCCCTCACAGGGTGCCGGCTCACAGGGGGCATGAGGACAATGAAAAGGCTGACCGCCTTGCGAAAAGGGGTACAGAATCCCTACCCATCGGGCCTGAACCACACGTAGGTATGACGAAAAGTCACCTGAACCGTCTGGTTGCTCGATACAGGAAAATGGCGCCCATTGGCATTGCCAGCCACAACTAAGACAGGCGAAAAGGCTTGTCACGCCTTCCTGTCAAAGGGCGAAGGCGATGCTGGCGCTCTCTAGACAAGATCGGAGAGTACTGATAAGCTTCCTCACCGGGCACTGCCCACCCAGATATCACCTCAACAAGATGGGCATCTCAGACGCGGTGGAATGCAGACTCTGCGGTGAGGAGGACGAGACAGCAGAGCATATCCTGTGTGAGTGCCCTGCCTTGGCAGCAAAACGCTTTGAATACTTCGGACAGGGGGCCACTGAACCCCAAATCATGGCGGAATCTGCGGTGAAGGACATACTCAGCTTCCTAAGGGGGGCGGGTATGTACGACGCCTTCTACTAAGAAAGGGCCGTCACAATAGGCCCATATGATGCCGCAGTCCCACACGCCCTCGGGTCAAAAAAAAAAAAAAAAAAAAATCGGACTTGGCAATTTTCGAACTGTTTAAGAACGATTTTTATAGTTCAATTCTCGCGAGAATTCGCTGAGTCGCTGAGGCTGAGTCAGGTTTCACTGCAAAATGTTAATAACCGCTGGGTTACTTGGGGCCGAAGTAAGTCATTCAATACGCCGCGGTTAATTCAGTTATGTAAATATATGTAAATTGAGTTCACTATATCAATTGAATAGTCATTTGAATGGCTGCTGGGTAAATTATTACTTACATTCCCGCCTACCGTCACCAGCCCCCCATGTTTTCTCACAGCCGTCAACGATTTCTTGATTGGTTCGCAAAGACCATTCACAAATACTTTCAGCCGTACGAAAAGGTTCTTTTTTTTCTTGTATTTTACGTTCAAGTTCTTCAAACAATTTCAGTTTCGTTCTTTCAGGAACCGTTTAACCAAAAGACAATGTTTGTTCCACTCTACAGGAAGGGTGATCACGGGAACTCCAAATACTATATCAGCAACGGCCAAAACAAACGAGAAATTGGTTAAAACACATTTGGTTATGTTCTTGGATGTGGTAAGAGTACTGAGCGACCGTCAACATGGGTTTAGAGGTTAGCGAATTCGTCTGGTTATTTTTTATTTCTGGCATTATTCGTTTGTAGGAGTGAAGGAGCGGGTTAGAGATCTGAACTTGTTAAGTGGGCATTGGAAATGTTGGGATCCGATGACTCAGGCTTAAATTATCTCGGAGCTCTGATTGTATACCTCGAGTTTCCTAAGGATATGAACCTTCGTTCGCGACTACTGAACTACGATCACTGGGGTCCCTACAATGGGATCCCAGATGGTACATCACACTCCAAGCACGTCATTACCTGGACGGCCGTTTCAGTATGTAATTTGGCGATTAGGGGTCTGCTGCATAAGAATGTTCTTTCGGGGCTCCCGAGGGCCAGTATACTTCCTTTATATGAATCGCTCTGAATCTGAAAGATGAATCCGCTTCCATTCGACAACTATATTCGCTTTCTTGTAGACGACGAGGATTGTAATGATGTACAATTTCAAATGGAGAGGGCCCTTTTGCAGTTGTCCGCTTGACATATCTAGAAATGAGCCTCAATTATGAGAAGATGAACTATACATCGTTTTTCCCAATGAATGTCGTGAAATGTCATCTGACACACTTGCGATGTTCACCATTACGCAAGTTGACAGCATGCATTATTCGGGGGACACAATGAATAAAAGATGGGGATGGTATACACACGTTGCACAGATAAGGAAGAAGTTTTTAGGTCGGTACAGAGGTAGGCAATTTTATGGCAATCGACATTTTGCAAAATCAAAGGCTGAAGAACTGTTATTGCAGAATTCCTTGTTACTGTAAGGGCCACTCCACTAAACTTATTAGTCGAGCTAATGTCGAGCTGACGTTGAGAGGTACTGATGAGTCTTCATAACGTCCATGAAAGCTACGGCCCCACTGAACGCGGGCAGCAGTGTTTTAATTCAACGCACTGACTCATAGACAGCCTATGTCACTGCGGGGGCTGCCGCTGGCCGACTCTGGGATGAAAAAGAATGACAAAAACCTGTTCCTAACCCGCCAAAACCCTTAGTGGAGTTAACCGCCAGTTTCAAGATCACAGTGACGTAGAAGGTGTAATATTATTTCCCATTTTGCCTCTCAGTAAGCAGGCACATTCTAAAGGACTACCCGTTATTCGAGGCCGGGGGGAGGCGGTTGCATTTAGGCCCAGGACGTGGCCCATAACAACCCATCAGCACCTCAGTGGCCTCATTCGTGTTTTCTCATCCTTTCCTCATTTAGATTTTGCAGTCACCCCATTTCTCTCTATGACTGTAGAGAAGCCCTTGCCCTTTACAGTGGCGTGCCTTCTGGCCCGCCTGGGAAACAGCAGGTCCCCCCGCCCTCCTGACTTTCGTCATACCTCTTGGTATGTCCAGGCTGGACCTCGTGGCGGCGTCAGGATTTTGGATGGCTGGGACGGAGATTCTTTGGTCTTTTCTTATTTATTTTTGTTTTGGTTTCTCCGGGCAGGGGTGGAGATATCGGCACACAGTCCCTCGGGCTAGGCACTCCTCCTACTCTTCGTGTATCTTGGGGTTTTCCCATTATTGCCTAGACCGCTTGGATCGTCGGGCTAGGTACTCTTCTCCCTCCTCTTGTGTCTTGGAGTTTTCCCATCATTGCCTGATCCTGGAGGATATTCAGGGATTAATACCCTTCTAGCCCATCCCCGCCTCTAACACCTATACATTTACAATACACTTACATATACACTCCGAATAACTTACATTCATACACTTAAATTACATGCATACCGCAGAAGGAGTACTGGACATTCCGCCCCCTGCTTACATCTTATCAGACTAAATGGTGGGAGGAGGGCGAGCACTCTTTATTCCTCCCCTCCAACCTATCAATCCTATGCTATGCCTATCCTACTATCACAGATTGATAACTAGCCTAAACACTAACATAAACACTCATAAACTGCTTATCTACCACCCATATTGGGGCCTGGGCCTCGCCGTTTGTGCCATTTCTCAGCAAATGCCTCCATCTTGCTACCGCCGTTGGGTTGCTCCACTAATACGTTCGGCGGCCCTTCATAGCGGGTGCTTCCTATGAGCAACACCCTCTTCGTTAGATAGAGACTGCATTACCTTAATATGTGGCTGGCAGTTTCAATTCTGTGTCCACAGGGGCATCTCCCCGAGCTTCTCCTCCTAAATAGCTGCAGCTTTGCATTGAAGCATCCAGTATACAGTTGGAACGATCTAAGGCTTGAACTGACTTGTGCACACTCTATCCTCCTCCTTGCCACTCCACTAAACTTATTAGTCGAGCTACTGTCGAGCTGATGTTGAGAGGTACTGATGAGTCTTCATAACGTCCATGAATGCTACGGCCCCACTGAACGCGGGCAGCAGTGTTTTAATTTCTTTTCAACGCACTGACTCATAGACAGCCTATGTCACTGCGAGGGCTGCCGCTGGCCGACTCTGTGGGATGAAAAAGAATGACAAAAAACCTGTTCCTAACCCGCCAAAACCCTTAGTGAAGTTAACCGCCAGTTTCAAAATCACAGTGACGTAGAAGGTGTAATATTATTTCCTATTTTGCCTATCAGTAAGCAGGGACATTCTCAAAGAGTACCAGAACGAGCAAGTCTCAGCTGGAGGACAGGATCATGTTATTTTCTTCTGTAAGGAAACAAACGTGTTTGTTTTTTGAACTCCTCATAGATGACCACGACACCATACATGGTTTTGCGGGTAATTTATTGAGTGCACAGCGCAGAGCTGTACAGAACGACGCTGAGTGCGAGTTGTTGGGTGCAACGTGCAAAATGTTAGCGCGTGTCGAGCTGTACTGTTATTACAGTTGAACAGAAGTAGACATTCCGGAATAACGAGTCCCGTCAGGCCGATAACTTGGAGGTTTCCCCCTCTCACAATCAAAATCTATGTGCACGAAACGAGAGGAGGTGCCATCCCACCAAATGGTTTTCCCCTCTCGCGGTAGTTTTTCCGGCAACGGAAAAGGTTTCCCCCTCCCGAACCGTTCCCTCGCTCCACCGCACACAACATAACTCATCGCTCTCAACTATTCCCGATCTTTGTTTCTCTTTCCTCCGACGTCGCAGGGCATTGTTTCCCTTTAATCATCGTTTTCATCTCACGTCCTCCCGAGAGAAACCGAAAGAATTCATTATTGTCCACGAAAACGAATAATGAGAGGGAGTGGAAGGGTGAACGGGGGGATGGATTGGGAGAGAGGGGTGGAAGGGGAAGTGAGATAAAATGAGTGAGCGAAGGAATAAATAAATAAAAACTCAGACAACGCCGCTAAACTGTGTTCTGTATTGAGTTCCGAGTTGAGGATCTCAATCAATCCCATGAACGGAATGGAATTTGAATTAACATGAACGTGATCCAAATACATTATTCGGGCGAGTGGTCCGTAAATAATTCGTTCTCTCTGATATTATTGTCACTCACGTCACAACTTTTTTACAATAAACTGTCAACGGTCAGTACGATTTTTCGTTTCTGTGAAGAACCTTCTATCCGCAAAAATCCATGATGATATTACTTTTTGTCAACCCTAAATTTAAGTTTTACTCAGTGATCGAGGGGTCTCTTGAGCGTCAACAGCGCGTGACTTGGTTTACAATACGAATGTCTAGGTGGGATGGGCGAAAAGCAGCAGCACCTACCCCAAGCCTGGAATGATTTCGTTGTTACTCCCAGCGGAACTATTCAGAAGTTGGTACTGTGGTGCTTATAGGCGTTGTACACTCCATCCTCTCACATGAGGCGGGGGTTTTAGGCTGATATACGATGGAAGACGCAAGAAGTGGATGACAGGAGTGCAGAGGAGGCGCCTCTTCTCTGATTCGATCAGTTGGCCCATGGTTCAGTCGGCGCCACAATGAGGTTGCTGAACATAGAGCATTCAAGAAGTGCCTTGGTGAGGCTGCAAGCTCGAATTGCTTCCACAGCAGGCCCTTGATGGATGATGCTTCTCATGCCAAAAGTAGACAAGTTGGCTGTGAAGGCCACAGTCAGCTGGGTCACACCAGAGGCATTTGTTCACGTCATGTTCCATTGCTCAGCCTCAAGAGGATGGAACTTGTTGATAATATAGGGATGAAGAATAAAGACACAGGAAAAGACTGCTCCTGATTATCCAAAACTGAAGCTGCATACAGGGAATGGTGGCATGTTGCGAGATTGTCCTAAAGGTGGGAAGAACTAGCAAGAAAAGCTGTCATCGCAGAGAGGAGTTCTTGGTTGGTTCTCAATGACCAGGAGTGAATTCACTAGGTCACTAGGAACAACTCTATTATGCCCCCACCCCCTCAAATAGGAAAAACTAACAGTTGGACCGTTCGAGTAAATTGACCTTGTTTTCCTTCCAACTGGGAATTTCTAATAAGAACACTCATGAACGTGAGACGTCAGGATGAGGTTGTGAGCCAATTAGTTAGTTATCACAGTGGCCAACACGCCAAATATATATATTTTCAATAGTGGCTGTAACGCTTTCGATTAAATTTAGTTTTTATTCCAAACCACATGACTTTTCCAAATTATATACCGTAAAATTTTCGTGTGTGGAAAAATGATGGCAGCAGCACGATAAATTATTTTAAATCTCGACGAAAAGCGATTTCAACACGGGGTTTTCCTCATAAATCCCGCGCACTTGAAACTAGCGTGTTCAGGAGACTCGTGCCAGTGGTTCAGTGTGAGTGTTTAATCATGATGCGGAAGATAGTTTGTAAGATTTCGGGAGCAAATTACTACTTTTGATTGCTTTTAGCTTTTCTTGGCTCTACGAAGAAGAACGGAAAGTTTTGTAATCGTCTCGAAACTTTTTTTGAGTGCTCTTCATATCTTTACGTTTCAACGCCTGCTGAGTCCCAAATACACTATTTGTGAAAATGACCTGTGGGTGTCTGTGAACGCGATTGAGCGACAATAGCTGACACAAATAACCTCTAACTTGTTGTCTTGCCAGCTGGTTACCATTGGACGCCAAAATAAGGCTTTAGACAAAATCTGCCGAAAAGTAACTATAGTTGTCATTGTTGGGTGCCTCAGAGGGGGAGCTTGAAGATCGAAATAAAAATGAAACTCAGTGAGCGTGAGGAGGACTGTATTACACGTGCGGAATTGAGTTGAGTTAGAACTGAGCTGAGATCGTCTACAAATGGGTGACTCAAGGATAGCTCTAGGAACGCGTGAACTGGTGCGGGAAAGTGTCTCGGATGGAGAGAGCCAGAAGTGACTAGGACAAGAGTTGATAGTGGAATGACTGTGTGACTACTGGGTGAAGAGTCTCTCTGGGAAGAGCGGTGTGAGTTGGAGATGGAAGTAAATCGGGGGAAAGTACAAAAGAAGTAATCCGTTGACGTTGGAAGTTAACTCGAACTTAATCCCTTCGTCAGAGGCAGTTCTCGGACTTCCCTGCGGCATCACCACTGGGTCGGGGGGTGGAGTGTTAGCCACTGGAAGTGGAAGCCTGTTTTTGTCTCTAGTGTTAAGTCATGGGGGTTCATATCAAATGACGTCGTGTGGTGGGGAATCACAGCTGCAGGTAGCAGATTGAGGACTGTACTTAGTAGTATTAGGGGGGGGGGATACTGTGAGAGGATGGTGGGAAAGAAAGAAGAGCAGAGAGAGAGAGAGAGAGAGAGAGAGATAGAGAGAGAGAGAGAGAGAGAGATAGAGAGAGAGAGAGAGAGAGAGAGAGAGAGAGAGAGAGAGAAGGAGAGAGTGACAAGGATTGATGTTCAACCCTGAGAGTGAGAGTACTGAGGTCCGTCTGAGAAGAGCTGAGGTTGACCACATTGTCCATATTGCAAAGGCAACAAGAAACCAGGGGAGCGATGATTGTTGGGAGGGCAGACGAACTTAGAAGCATTGACTGCTACAAAGGAAGTCTATAACCGTTTCGCCGAGTTCGCGAAGAAGAAGCGTGGTCACAGTTGATCTGTTCCTTTGAAACCCATGTAAATAGTTAAATCAGGTGGGAAACTAAATTAAGAACTCCTCGCAGATGGTACTGGATTCCTCAGGTGGTCACCTCCGAGTGGTAGCACACGGGCAGCAGCTCTCTACCCTCCGCACGTCTAATTTTGGTGGAAGTTGCACGGCCGGCTACTCGCATATTAGCAAAACTGCAAATACCTGTGCTGAGGCGATCAATAGATTTGGCCTGTTGGAGGAGTTACATTCCAGCAGGTGAAATTGAATGGTAAGCTGCGCGCATACAAAAAAGGATCCGAATTCTGCTACATCGTGAGCACGGTTTTAAGTTTGTAAAGTGCAGAAACTACACAGGCAACCAGGTTGTTAGTCCCCGCCCTTTGGCAGATAAAGGCGAGCAGAGGCAAGAGAGGAACGTAAGTGTTTTCTCACACCCAGAGTTTACGTTTAACGACTCTAACGTTCAGAATGCGCTTTGCAGCAATCGGATGGGCTCAATTTCCGCAATTCCAGTAAATGGCGTAGTTCTCGTTGGATTAGTGGTTAGGCTTCAGGGCCTCGGGCCTTGAACCCAAAATGTCCACCGGTGGAGCAGGAGCGTGCAGCCAGCTGAAACGATGGACACAGAACTGACAATGCGTCTGCACGGTTCACAACTCGGGGATTCGGTCAAAACGCAAAGGCCCCTGACGTCTCAAGCATCCTTTCCGCAAATCTCACGCTCTGTAGCTCTTTTGCTTCCCAGTTCCCGGAACCTTTGAAGTTCATTCGCAGTTCCGTTCGAGCGTTTTTCGAGTCAACGCCGTCCCTTTGTGTTCCCAACGTATTTATCGTTTCATATTACGCCGGTTCGCTGTGCAGCTGCTCGGGTTGTGCTTTTCAGTTGAGACGTTCGACCGACTGAAGTTCAGCTCCTCAATATTCTTTGTGGGAACGGAAGCCAGGGAGAGACGAGTCATCTCATGTAGCTTATTGGTCGTCGTTCTGTCTAGTCGGAAATAGAGAGGTTACCATCTTGAACGTCCAACGAGGCGTTCATTCAATTCGTGCTCGTTCATTTATCTTATTTTTATCAGTCAGCGTTGTACTTTTGATGAGTACACTAGCGGGATTCCGCACTCCGCACTTCTTCATCTAATTCTTTCGATGCGACCCTCCTGAGGCCCGCACGATTAGGAATATTGGGTGAAACGAACGTTTTTATGAAAGTCACGAGGTAATGATGAATCACGCACTGGTTTGGAGTTCGATTGTTGGTTGACGCTTGAAAATGTCAAACACACCACCAATATTCGGAAAGCGCAAGCCAATTTGATGAACTGAAAGAGAATAGCCGAGTTAAACCCATAAGATCAATTTCGCAATATTTCGATGACTATAAATATAATTATAATCGTGTTACTGCTGTTAGTATTATATTCACATTAAGAATTGAAGGATGAAGTACGTTTTGAACTAGTGGTATTGAAAGGTTGAATATTGACCGCTAGTAAAATATTTATCTCTTCCTCTCCATCCACTTCCTCTTGGGGCCTCCATTCTCTTCAAGCAGTTATAGAGAGCCCTTGTTCCAGCCAGAACTTTCATTCCCCCCTATATTTCTTCAGTTGTACTGGCATCTTGACCTCCCATGCTCCATATGGTCGAATTTTAGCTGCAGGCTCCCAGCCCCCGGGAGACCCAATTTTATATTCTCGTTTTATTGTCGACAGTTTTGATATTAGACTACTCATTCAATTTTACGAATTTCAAACAATAAGTAGCGGGGTAGATTTTCTACAGTGCTACAGGGAAAGTCAGTGGATTCGACCTGTCTGAAGGGAATGCACGACATGAACGAGATGATCCGTCGTGGCAAGTGAACGAGTGAACGCAATGAACGACTAAGCTTCTTTCACTCCTTTAATGAAATGATTACTCCATTTCGATTCCACCAATTCCTTATCTCTCACCGGAAAGTGAAAACGTTTTCCTTGACCAACGTAACCAACGATTAAAAACTTGTCAAAAACCTGCGATTTGATAAAACGGGAGAGGTAGAGCATCTGATCTGCTCTCTTCGTCCTTTATGTCTCTTACCACTGACTGATACGCTCAAATTCTCCTCCACCACGCATTTCGTGGATGTAGCAATAAAAATCAATAAATGGCAATACCACGAAGAATAGAATACAATAATTAGGGTCGTAAACAAAACATTTGTGCCTATAAACCAGAGTTCCCAAAACTTATTTGTGTCGTAGACCCCTTGCCATGTTTTTCCGTGTTGGGTAGACCCCCTACTTACCTGATATTGATTTCCTGTAAATTTCTAATTGTAGTGAAGTTAAGTGTTAAAAACTTGAAGTAAAAACACATGCTAATTTATACATTTATTGATTGAATTTAAATTAAAACTACTAATCTGTTATGTAAAATATACGTAACATAAAATAAACTATAAATAAAATAACATGAGCAATAAGTCAATGTTTTTAGTGAGAAGGATGAACCTGATGCTTTAGTAATAAATTATCAACATTTGGCGTCAATTTTGTAAGGGTCAATCTTAAATCTTCTCGGCTAATGATGTCCAGTCTGTTTCTTTTTTTCGTTAGGAGATTGGTAACAGGGCTGAACCCCCTTTCCACTGGGTATGACGATGGAAAGGAAATTAAAAATTTCCTCGCTATATTCCATAATACGGGATAAGTAACAGGCATGTTGTTTTGCAGCCAGAATGGCTGATATCCGATTTTAAACTGTACCTTAAGTTCTTCGTTTGTACTTAGTTCAGTCAGTTCCTCTTGTATTATGACATTCGTTTCTTCTAAGTCACCATATGGATTAATTATCCACGGTGGTATTACCATAGTCAAAATATCCTCAAACCTAGATTCAAAATCTGAATAGAGGGCATTCAAATGTTGAACGTAAGTTGAAACGTCGTCTTCCTGGCAGTATGTCTGTGACAAAGTGGGGAACTGAGAAAATTCGCCCCGTCCAATATTTTACTTCATTAGTTTAACTCTGGCAAGAAACGCTGATAAGATGGACTTTGTTTTAATCAAATTTAAACTGTCGCCTTGTAATTGAAAATTCACCACCTTAAATTTCGTAAACAAATCTGTTAAATAGGCGATGTCTGTTTTCCTCTCTTCTTTTAAAATTTTATCTTTAGTATCCAGAAATTCTAAAATAGTCTCAAAAAGTGCTAATTTTTCTTCGCTGACGTAGACCCCTTGCAGGTTGTCATAGACCACTTTGGGAATCACTGATACAGACGAACATGAGGCAGAAACAGTAAACTAGGGATGGGATATCGATGGCACGATATCGATATTGATATCGCCGCTTCTGAACTCGATACCAGTAAAATATCGAGCCACCAATATTGATATTATCGATATCGTTATCAATTGAAGGAACTGACAAAAAAATTCAAAAATTTCAATGAAAATCATGAATTTTATTTTTAAAGTGATTAAAAGTAATTAAAAAAAGAAACTTTCATCCAAGCTCTCCAGGAAGAGAAGTTTTGAAAGGGTTTCACCCTTCAATCTGTTGCGGTCAGGTGTCATAATGTTCCCCGCTTTCGAAAACAGTCTCTCGGATGGAACAGATGTAGAAACTGATGACAAATATCTGATAGCCACGGTGCTGAGTTCAGGAAAAGCATTTCTGTTGTCAATCCAATATGATAGCGGATTCTTTTTCATGTCTTGCTCTGCAGGAGAGTGGATTGTTGTTCCCAAAAAACTGCGGGTTTGCTGGGTTTCTGTCCAAATGTCTGTAGTGAGCGTAAAACTGTTCACTTCGGCGAATTTTTCCTTCATGATGTTGCATGCATAGTTGTACTTTTCCATCATCCACTTTTTAGCAGTTTTGCGCGAGGGTGCTTGGAAGTGCGGAGCCAACACCTTCACAAATTTGATGAATGCAGGGTGTTCGACCAAGGAAAACGGCAGATTGGCTTTGCATAAAAGGTAAACAATGGCATTCGTAATATCACAGTGACGTTTACCTCCTCCTTTGAATGATGAGTATTTCTTGAATGCGTCTTCTATTGATGTCTGTAGCGTCACTACATTCTGGGAAGACGTAGAAGAGGGAGGCTCTGGATTAGCAGCATCTTGAGTAGGTTGATTCTGTTTTTCATAATGACCTGACTTCTTGGCTTGTTTGGATGGTGATTGTGTCGGAGACGATAGATTTGCTCTTTTTTCCCCGTGATCTTCGCTCTTACTGGTACATTCATCACTCCTGAGTAAATGCTGGTGGCTTTTCTCAATATGATTTCGCAAATTACTGGTATTACCAGATGTTTTTTTAATTTGTCCGCACGTTTTGCACTTGGCATAATTTCCGTCAACTCGTAAAAAGTAGGCCCACCACTTGCTTTTTGGTGGCATAATTAATGATTAATGACCACCCGAGCGAAGTCAAAAACAAAAAAGAAAGAACAGTTGTTACACACGTTTGAGAAGTGAGAGACAAAATTCGACCACTAACACAAAGGCACTAACGAAACTGGCGCTGAGTAGAGAAGGTTCTGGGTTGTAGGTTATTTTAGGAGGTTTCGATTTTCGATATCGATATCGGCGGGAAGAATATCGATACATCGATAATATCGCCCACAATGATAATATTGATATTCAGATATCGAATATCGGGTGCCGAATATCGATATTTCGATAATATCGAATATCGATATCCCATCCTTACAGTAAACCGTCGCTGACCGCGCAAAATCGCTTCATCATTTTTATGGTAGATTTGTTGTTGTTAGATGCGGACCGAAGGTTTATTTTGAGGCAGTTGGAATCCCTAATTTATTTCAACCATCAGAAAACGGGATAGGAAGATACATCACCGATACACAATAGCCATCGAACGAGAGATGAAGTGACTGGGGCAACTCACCTCACAACTTTCTTCATCACAACTTGCAGTTATAGAGGATATAGTCCTTCGTAGATATAAGATTGGATTAGGTGAAAGTACGATATGAGTTTAATAAACATACTTGAAACTGTTTTTGGAAAAATATCTTTGCACATTGAAACAATTCTATTTCTGCGATGTGTTTGTCCATGAATGTTGAACAAGTGTTTTTCTGGTACAAGTTTACAAAGACAGTTAGATCGAAATTGGTTGGTGAATTTACGGACTCTAATATAAAGAAATATCCACGGCCAAGTATAGTAAGTTGAAGGCAGTCTGTGAATTTGATACGAACCGTTCATAATTTGTTAAAAAGCCGAAGAAGAATAACCGTAAAAAATACCTGTTTATCTCCTCTGGCTCCTCTGGCCTATATCGTCATCCATTGTTTTTACGGCGCTGTTTACGAGGAACAAAAGTTGGGTAAAAGTTAGGACGTTTATTTAATTTAAAGTTTCTATTAGGAAAAGTACGAACCGCCCACCCTTTTTGTGAAACACTTTTCCTCTTTCCCACGCAAACGTTCCGTTATTTCATTTCTGCTTCTCAAAACATTGAAAATTATTATTGATTGTTCTACTTCTGCTGCTTGTGATCAGAACACTTGATAGTGCGGCGTGTTTATTTATAAACATGTATGTGTTGCTCGCGGATTGTACCGAAGAAACATTTGTATCACTTTCGTGTACGTGTTAAGTGCTTTCATAGAATGCATTATAGACATCCATCGAACCACATAGAACGCTCACTCCGACAAGAAATGCTGGATGTTGGATAAATGTCTAATGCACTATTATTGTTGTTACTTCCCTCGGATTTATCTTGTTCTCAAAATCGGCTATAAAGATATTGTTCAATATTTTCGTATGAACAAGCTTCACCATACAGACCATGAAATTCTCATCTGGGGGAAAAAGACGAAAGGAATGCAATAAGCTATCGAAATTTTAGCGCAGGTTCATAAATTCCATCCATATGAGCTTGAATTCTCAGAAAAATCAGAGTGGCTGGTCCTGTAAAGTATCAATGCGATGAAGCTTCACTCCTGTTTGTGAAATAGCTTAAAACAACCCCAGAAATTCCAGAATTTCAACAACTGCCGTTTCTCACAGTCTTTACGCGACAATTTCGAAACAGTGTCTATCTTTCTCAAAAACAATCATGTTGGCGGCCTCATAATTTTTCTAGTCGACTAGTCGTCCCAGATGTGCTCGTGACGTTTCCTATTGCGCTTTGGTATAAATAAAAACAACTCTCGAGCAGATTAACAGTTAATTTCATGAACGGTTTTAGTATGTACGCTGACTGAGCTCCTAGCGGCAAGTGATTGATAATAGTGCGTTTCGGCCTCCTTAAACAGCTGCCTGGATAGCTCAGTCGGTAGAGCATCAGACTTTTAATCTGAGGGTCCAGGGTTCGAGTCCCTGTTCGGGCGACCATTTTTATTTTTGGAACTTTCCAAGGTTGTGCGAATTTTTAATATATTTACTTGAGGATAACATTACAGTAAATATTTAGTAAGCATACCAACAAGCGTCGCTTGAGGCATCGAATATGAGAAAGGAAAGACCTACTCAGTTATAGATGAAGATTTGCTCAGTTTTACATCTACGACACTAAGTACTTACTCATATCACTATTGTCGCGTCCGAAATAGTGCTCAAACGTAGTAGTTAAAAAGTGAGTTATCGTTTTCCGAATTGCTGATATAACCGTACTACATTCTTAATATTTTCCCAACCGCGCAGGGCAAGAGAATAATAAACGCAGTTCCTTTTGAACGGATTTTTGAATTTCATTTCGTGAGCTTTCGTCCCCACTCTATTAACGATATAGTTTTCTCGTTGCGTTTATATGAACCTATTATTGGAAAACACTCCAGCCAGTACGTGAGCTTTGGGCCGTCAGTCATTCTTCGGGTCAACTGGCTCTGAAGCCCACGGGAATTATTGTTCCATCCTTACGACACCACAAAAGACGTGTCATCACTCGTAGGTGTACTGTTCAGAGTTGTTCAGTTTACCACGTAGAATTGAAGAGGCGTTCGAATCTTAGTAAAATTCTTGCTACCTGAACTCTCCTTGCCTAATAAGAATTCCGAACTGCTGGAGTCCTCTTCAGGCACGACCATTCTGCCTTAATTCTCCGTCCTTAGGCCTGAAGGTTGCACTGACTTTTTGACGGTTTCCGTTTTCGTCCTGGCCAATTGACAGACCTGCGGAGGTTTCGAGCAGTTTACCGGCTCCTGAAAAGCTTTTCGGTGTTTGTTGGTCTCAACTCAACTCGATCGCCATTGAAGCGAACGAAGGAGGCGGAGCAGGTGCCGAAGAGCCTCTGTCCATTTAATCGAATCCTCTCGTTCCTTTCGGATCGCTTTCTAACTATTCACATGTTTCTACGCAACGGACTTTCAGAATATCACAAATTTCAACCCATTTCGTGAGGTATAAATTGACCGTCACCCTCATCTTGGACCTGAGACGCGCGTCGCTTAAATGTAACGCAGCATTCGATTTTACTTTACTGGAACAAACGTGATGAATTGATTGCGACGCATCACATAACGTTCCTCAATCCATCGTCCGTTCGGTGATTCAGATCGCACCTGCGAATTAAATTTGAATATATCCGGAAAGCATTGAGCTGCTCCGACGTATTCTGCTGATTCACGAGACAATTCTTTCAAGAAGGTTCGTATTTACTGCTTCGGTTTTATCCGGTAAACGCGATGTTTAATTCCGGAATTTCTGGGGTTGGACCTAATTCTCTTTTGGACGTTATGAAACATTCACCACCTTTTCCGCACCTACGAAGACCACCCGGATGTTACAACCAGCATTCACAGTAATGACAAACGAAATGCTTGTTTTTAAAATATTAATCAAACCTTCTTGGAAATATTCGCCGCCTGTGCCTGAGATGCTCTGTCAAGCAGCTTAGTCGCTGGAAATGTCACCAGAATAATTCAGATCAGCACAACATAAATCGCACCCCTCATTTTATGAGAAGTTCTAATGTTTGTCATGATTCCCGCATGAAGTAATCCTTGAAATTCGGTATGTTCTGTGAATTGAAATTCTTCAACACCACACCGGCTCGTCTCTTTCCACACGCCACACAATAACGTCACAATCTACCTAAGAAGGCGATTAAATGCGCAGACGGTAGTTTATGTTTTACTTTTCAGCACTCAATTTTCGTCACTAATTCGGATTTGATTGCTTTCTCCTAATGTCGTACCACACACTGCTGAATATTCTCTTTTCTTCTCATTTCCTGAACGTCCTCTTTTCAATGTGGAGACCGTAGACTTCCCCTCTCCCTTCCCCCGAGCATCAGAAACCAAACCAGCCTAGCTGCTCTTTGTACTCAGGTTTCAATAGCCTTCAACCACGATTGGAGAGTTTTTGAAGGCCTGCAAAATTCGCACTCCTCAACAGTTCTGTTAGTCTGTTGCATTCGTTCAACAGCGTCAGCAACTTATAATCATGTGACAGGGAGTTCAAAATATATCGTCCAAAATACCAACGCACTTTCGCCTTTAAATGCTGCCCTCTCACACAGTCCACTATTGGCTATGGCAAATGAGTACTCCACGACAGCCTATTGGCTATGAACTAAATCATTCGCGACGACATTGTGGAAACCCATATCACTAAAAACTTAATTAAAACCGCAGTCAATGACGGCTAAATTATGACACCAGGAGACTCGAAATTTTTGAAAAATGAAATTTTAATTTGCCTAGAGCTTATTGAGATCTCTGTGATGTTTAACTGCTGGGGAAGACACCATCAGAAAAATTTGGTCAGGTTTGGAGATAATCTGAGGAAATCATGAACACAAACGGTGGTACCCACCGCTGTACCAGCTGTACCAGCTTTCGTACAAGTACGGAACCACGAGGGACATTTTATGTCTTTTTCTTTAAACTAAACCTCGAGGCTGGCGGGCGCGAAAGAAACCTTTGCACAAACGGTGGGTACAGCTTTCGTACAAGTACGCAGCAACTGGGGACATTTTATCTCTTTTATTTTTCTTATTTATTTTTTTAATGCAATTATAACTACGTTTGATTGTGCTCGTTGATGGTTTCGATATTGCAATTGACATCATCACTTGGTCACTGAGGTTATTAAAACGTGGCATGTTACCAAGCGTTAGATTTTGTAACAGACGTTACCGTGCACTTAACCCAACACAAATTTCGTGACGCTAGTCCGTTCCATATCCCACGTAACATCTCCTGTGTTACATTTTCGAGTTTATGTAGCAAAGTAAAGACATAAAATGTCAAAAAAATAATCGTAATTCTGGTGGGACTCGAACCCACAATCCCCGGTTTAGAAGACTGATGCCTTCTCCATTAGGCCACAGGGGATGTGGTTGCAACTCGGAGTCCCCGGCGTTACATTTTCGAGTTTACGTAGCAAAGTAAAGACATAAAATGTCAAAAACAGAATAAACGATGAATTGTCTACATTTCCACAGAAATAGTCTATTGGCCTATCATGGACGTTCATGAACTACACAGGTTATTTCCATTTTGTAGCTAAATTGAACTGATTGAGATATAGTGAGGTCTCATGCCATTTAGTTTGCTCACAACTGAAGGATCACAAGGAAATGAGAGGTTAACTCAGATGTGGGTCGTTCCATCTCGATTTAACCATCACTTTCCGTACGGAAATAGTACTTCCGCACAAACTGAGGTGCAGGACAACTCCTCCGTTACTAGAAGAACAAGGCACAGCCCCTGCTATCTGGCGTTGGTTCCGTGCCTCTCTCTGACTGCAGAGAACAGCTTGAGAGACCCACGTCAGTAGGAACATGTGCAAACGTATGGGCTGAAAACTGAAATGTATCCCGGTTGATTTGGGGGGATACCATCTCATACTTCGCCCAGCTGCGGTCTGAGCACGGATTATTAAGCAGTTACTTCAACAAGATTGGAAAGACACTGTATTTCGACGCGATAGTGTCCTGCGTGTGACGCTCGTTCGTGGTCTACCACCATTGTACACCATTAAATAAGTCGAACGTTATTTTTGTCAACACATCCACAACTGTGGGCGCCACTAACCAATAGAACTTTCCTGCATTTCTGGAATACATTCTAGGAACAAGACAGACTCACGTAGGGCTTCAGCAGTTAACAAGTCTCTACATCTTTTTAGCGGAGTCAAAACAAAGAGAAGGAGCAAGAGATTGGCGCAATGGCACACGGTATGTTTGATTGTGGCACGCCCCCGAGCAGAGCTTTAGTGAAGCCTCAAGGCATTCGATGCCTTCGATGGTCTTGGTTGCTAAATGGCTCGCTGGTGCTGAGCGTTCTTCCTGGTTCGCGAAAAGGATACCTGGTGTTCCCATCGAGCATTTGCTGCAGTTAGTCCCTCCCACTTTACATGGCCTGGAAGACCGCTTGAGCAGCACTCAACATTCTTCCTCTTCCGCCAATGCCTCTTCATTTATCGCCCACTTCTGGCAATTCTCTATAAAAGGCGACAATTTTCCCCTCATTTTTGCGCCCCTTCCAGGAATCTCCAATACTTCATTCTCGAACGCTTCCCGCAAATATACTCAATAGCGATTGTTGGTTTTCTAGCTGCTCTGGAAGTTAATGATCAAACACAACGGCTGCCCGCTCCGATGCGAAGTGGCACTCGGCCAAATGTCGAGAACCTTTTCATAGCCCTGGACGGTGTTTACGCTACTTCGGGTACCCAATTGACCCAACCGCCAGCTCTCGCCCTTCAACCACTTGACCCATTTTGAAAGTTTACTCCTCTCCGATGCTCCAACAACTCTGTTTACGAACGAGTCCCACCTTTTCATCAACAACGCGTTTTAATAACAGAATCAGCGATGTCTAACGATTTCTTTCGCACTATCAATAAAATAAATAATTATTTGAAAACTACTGTTTTGTTGATTTGGTGTTTTTTCTGATCATTGCAATATGAGTTAGGAACATGAAGCTTCAAAATCTCAGACAGTTCACCTTCTTCCACGTATGTTAGACATTTTCTCTATGTCAGTTTATATAAAGGCTGGTTTATATATAACTCCAATTGAATTAATCCGACGAAGCGCGTGTGAAGGTAGTTGAAACTTGAAAAGATCTCAGAAAACACGCATCCCGGTAGTCAAGTGAATTACCTGTACGGTGAGAGTTTATAAAGTAATGACAGGAAGCTCAGGAACCTCGGAATCGAAACGTCTCCTATTGATTGAAGAACAAGTTTAACAGTTTCTTCTGATAATTCCAAAGGAGTAAGCACGAACCTACCCAAACCCCTCATAAACCGCGCGTACGTCGGTTACTGAACGGCGGACGTGACATGAGCAGGAGCTAATCAATAAATTCCACAACTTCAAGCGCTTTTTGTACGGACAGCTCCTAATGAGACGATAATACCACAAAATTCCGTTGTATGGAAAAAATGACGAGAGCAGCACAACAAATCACCAAACATTTCGACGAAAATCGACTTTAGCGTGGTGTTCTCCTCGTAAACTTCGCACATAAAGTAGTAATATTCGGGAACATTCAAATGGTACTTATACCATGAAGACTCATAAGATATATAGTGGCTACTCCAGATATTTCGGAATTTCAACCGCCCCCGTGCAGTGCTGTTTCACCAAGTTCAAATAAACTGAGTGAAAAATTGAATTTGTAGCAAAAACCACGAAAACCAGTCAATTTATGTAAAGATAAGGAAAGTTGTTTGATGCCGCGCACTTGATATTTTCGAGACGTGGAAGGGAAGGTCTGCGCCTAATATGGCCGCGAATTTACTTTTGCTTGTTGAGATCTAACCTGGAACCGCTTAGCGCATTGCATCGGGTTGGCCCTAACGCCTCTCTGCGATGGCAGTTCTTCTTTCTATTTCTCTTCCCTCTCAAGCGTTTAGCAGCGTGCCGCCATTCTCATAGACCCATCCACGCTGCTCGGCAATTTGGGAGGCCTACTGGCCTCGAATCGGCAACATCGATTCTCTTCTGGATGAGCACTACCTTCGCAAATTGAGCGATGTACCGCCAGCCATCTGCATTTTTTTGTTTAGTTGCACGAAAATTAGTTTATTGGATATTGGCTTTACAAGCAACTAACTTTCCGGCACACGAATTTAATAATGTTATGAATGTTCACGTATTTTAACATATCCTTTCAACGGCGGAACCTTCGTGGAATAAACTTCGAACGGTACAAAGTGCAACATGTGTAACAATCAAACAGCGGACCACACACGACGTCACTATTGCATGAGATTATGAAACAAAAACTTAGTTTTCCTCGGACAGATTTTTCTTAATTCGAGATTACCCTCTCCTGAAATGATTTGGATTGATGGGACAGAGAAACGAATATTCCAACGGAGAATGAAATATGAGAAAGCCATTTAGGCAGTTTGGGGGAAATGAGTTTGAGTGTTGCGGAGTTGTTGGGTGGATGGCGAAATGGGGTTTGGTGGTGGTTGAGGGGGGAGGGGGGTATTTTCCTAAAGACTAAAGGAAAGAAGGGTAATGAATTATACTGTCGTTGCTAAATTAAAAGTGCTATATTCACTTGAATGAGAAGAAATACTAAAGTTGCCACTTCCGTTTGGAGTTTTCCAGTTCACAATCGACGACGATTGAAACCGCCCTACTGTCCCACCGCTCACTCTTCCCTCTTCAATTTGAAACGACCGTCCGAAAAGAAACGTAAACCGACTTTTGAAAAGATAATAACCGGCTGCTCTGAGGGGCGTGTTATTCTTAGCGACTGGCGATTAATTGGAACGAAAGGTTTTAATCTTCTTAAGAATAGCCCTTTTAATCAGCGAGCAGCTGACGAGACCCTGAATCCATTAAACGTTTGCTCCGAAACGGATTATGACACGCTCGGATTACACAGTTCATTGCTTTTAGGAAGTCAAACTCGTCGTTCGGTATCTTCGTTCCACTTTCTGGCGACGGCGACCCTCCATTTTAGAAATATTTCCTCTCCATGGAGATTTGTGGTTGACGTAAATCATTCTTGCTGATGCGAAATAGGACGCTGAAGGTTGATAAAAGTTAGTGGGTATAAGGGCAAAGAACCCAACAACGTGAAAACAAACATCGACAGTAGGACGATTGGACACAAGTCGTACCAATTGGTTCCAGCCCAGGAGGAGTTATAAATTGAGTACTAAATGTATAGTGCGACGTATCACACAACGTAACTAATCCTAAGTTATTATCTCTTTACCAACTAATCCAATATGTTCCTTTCTCAATTTACATTAACCTGACAGAACCTAACACTCGTCATAATGTACCGCCCGACTACGACCGTAGACACCCCAGTGTTCGCAGTCTGATGGGCAAGATCAGAGCTCAGGAACGCTGTAATTCCTGACGAAGTTAGCGGATCCCAACATTTCCAATTCCCTCGTAACAACGTCAGTAGTTCCAACTTCCAACGCTCCTTCATTCCAACAAAAGAACAGGGCCGGATACAATAATGCCGCAAAAAGTGCGAGTAAAAAAAAAACGTAATTAGTAAAGAAAGGAGATAATGAGACCAATTTTCGGGTCCGAGTTTTCAGTTACAGCGAAGAATGACAAGCCTACTGGAGTGTTGCGAAATAAAGCACAGCAAATTATTACGCAACGGTTTATTATTCTCCTACACTGCTTGACGTAGTCTCACACCTCCGTGACCTATTCCATTCGATTCGGCATCGAAAAATACCAATTAATCATACGAAACATGACCTGGCTAGAACGGAACGACGAAAACTAAATATTCCAGGCACCGGTAGGCGCCTATTGGTCACTGGCACGGGGAAGATGATACGATTACTTTCGCTGCCGTACACTTCTAAGAATTTCATTCGAGGCAGCCCCCAAAAATACCTAGAAAATGATACCGAACACGGCGTATTTGCGATAAAACTTTTTTCTTTTTTTTCTACATGCATTTATTGACAAAAATTATACATTTACAGTCGTTTATAAATTATAGCTAAATGCTACAACCCCTCTAAGAGAACTTGTGTAGGGGTTGGAATAGAATACAAAACGGAAAAAAATCATACAAAAACCCTAAAGAAAAAACTCTGCAAATTATTACACAACGGTATTTATTATTGTCATGAACATTTTGACCTAGTATTACTGCTCCGAGACCCATCCCATTCGATTCAGCATCGACAAATACTAGTAAACCATACGAAACATGACCTGACTATAATGGAACTTTTTATGAGACGAGAGGGAGGGGGAGTAGCAACGACGAAACGTTGACTTCCGCTGTAGTTCCCACGAGTTCTTTCAGTTAGTGGACTTTGGCTCACTATAACTACTGTAATTTCACTATACGCAGTTGTACACGTCTGATACTCATTCCATTCAACTCAGGATGTAGAAATACCATGAAAACGATACCAAACACGGCGTATTTGTAATTTAACTGCGTTTTGTTAAATTTTTTAACCACTTTTTGCCCATAAAAACCACGAGCTTCGTCCGATCGGATTGCCGAGATGGGGGGCACAACTAGATACCAAATGGTTTTTTTTTGCGAAAGAACGGATTTTTAAATTTAGCTTTCTCAAGTCCTTTTCAGCTTTCTTTACGACATCCACCCAGGAGTTACCGGTAATTATCATGGCGGTATCATTAGCGTACGAAATCAACTCTCCCCCAATTTGAACGTCTAAAATGCCCTTCTCATAAATTAGGAACAACAACGGGAACACCACAGGTCAGCTGGCAGTAGTCACTTAAAATTTCTTTAACTCTAACCTGTTGTTTTCTGCCATCTAGATAACTATGAATCCATTTGACAAAAGTGGCGTGAAATTTATGCTTGTTCAATGTTTCTATTAGTATTTTTTGAGAAACCGTATCAAAACGCCTTTGAAAAACCCTTGAAAACGACTAGCACTTTCAAACCTTTATCCAAATTACTCACAACTTCTTCGTACAGATGAAGGATTGCATCCAATGTACTTCTACCCTCATGAAAACCATACTGATTCCTGTGGATAAAGCTATGTGAGCCAAGTATTAAGTCCTTTAATTTTTAATTATTTTTTCAATTATTTTGGCAATGTTTTATAGGAGAGAAATAGGATGGTAATTACTAGGTTTGTCGTGAAACTACCTAAATTGAGTTTTTGTTAATTTTTCCAAGTTATTTTTTGCCTTTTACAACTTTAGGCTCCGTTCGATCAGATTGCGGAGCAGACGGGCGCACCTAGATACCAAATGGCGTTCTTCCGGCGATAGAACGGATTTCTCGAATCCCGATGCCTTGATACGTAAAGTATTTAATTTGGGGAGGGGTGGGGTTGTATATAACGTTTCCGTAACGTAGGCGTATTATTCAGAAGTAACGATAAACCAAAAGCAGACGCCCGTATTTGTCACCCTCTTCTTTGACCCGTCTTTTAACCTCCGACATACACACATTTTTATTTCCTCCGTCCCCCTATTTTTCTAGGGAATTGCAAAAAGGTTTGTCGAAAATCAATTTTAACTTGTTGGAAAAATGATCGCAGTTCTAAAATGGCAGGGGATGTGGCGAGTAGAAATAACTTTAAATTCGTCGATATATTTACAGGCACTGTATCTTTGGTCAACGGAAACATTTATGGAGAACAATATGTAGGTACTAGTTAGCTGAGCGTACTCTGTAAGTTTGATGAAAATCACCTGAGCGGTCTATATCTACGCTCAACTGATAGATACAAAAATAATCACAAAGAAGAAAATGTGCATATAAGTTGCTTAAAGAATGCTTTGAGATTGATCGAACCCAGTGAGGCAGATATTGTGGAAATCACGAAAACGTTCCAAAAACATTATTTTCGACAGTTTTGATTCTTACCTCTGCTCAATGGACTGTCAGAGGAGGTAATTAGTATTTGTTTGACGCAAAGCGTCGAAGTGGTCAGAGTCTTTGACCTCGGACTTCCCTGCGTCATTGTCTCCGACCGCCTAATTGTTTCCAACTATTTCAATACCTGCGGGAATCCCTCTGCTGCGGGTCCTCTAGCCCCGTTTCCTAGGTTTTCCCCTTTCTTTATTTCTTTCTCCCAATGTCATTTTTCTATCGACAACAGAGCTCTTCCAAAATCATTCTGCTTCCAACAACCACCCCAGTAACTTCCTACTCTCTCACACAGTTGCCCACGCCAGTTCACGCCTTCCGAGTACTGCCCTTGTGTCGCCCAGTTGTACTCTATCTCACCTCAATTTCAATTCTACTCAATTCCGTACGCACGTATAATACAGTCCTCCTCGCGCTCACCGAGTTTCAGTTTCATTGCGATCCTCAGCTCCCCCATTCTTGCACCCAACAGTATTCAAAGACCTTTTTTTGCATCATAAGCCTATATCTCCGTTTACCGAAATTTTCATGAATTCATTTTTAGAGCAAATAGCTGGGTAGTAACCAGTAACATAATATGAAAGTTAAGTAAAATCATTGTCGTGATTTTCAAGAAAAGTGCGAAAATATCTAGTTTTTGGTACATTTTGGCCTCCCCGCCACATTTCCTACCGGTTAAAATTCATACCACAACCATTGTTGGAGGCCACAACCATTATTTCTCACGCATTTTTATTCTGTCCCTCCAATTTGTTGTGTTGAGCAATTATATAGTTTTCACGTCAAGTTGGAGGTTTTATAATTCAATTTTGAGATTTTCATTTCAAGTTGGAGGATGACGGAAATGGTTCGTTACACACCAACGCCAGTCCGCTTAGAAGGCGACAAACCCCGGTGCTTCTGGAAGTACGTAGTCCGTGCAACACGACAAAGCGTTGATTCGCCTCATTATAAAACCTCTAATTGCCTCCGTTAGTTACGACTTGCTTTTATTTTTGTGGCATGAGTTCGGACGACGAAGAAATGAGACCACGTTTTGTCTGCCGATCCAACCATACAATAACAAGTAGTGAGAGTGACGACGATGCTTAAAGCGAGGGGATTATTTCCACTACCCGACGACGTCGAGGACAATACGTGAGGTACACTATAGAACAAAGGCAAATGTTTCTTATAATGTACAAAGAAGGACTAAACACTGCGGTTTCTATAACCAATATCAAAGAGAATACGGCATACGTGTTATCGAAGAGGCACAAGGAAACCGAAAATGAGCCCCTTTGCCGATGCAGAGGAGGGAAACGGCGTGGAAAGCTGTAGTGAAAGAAAATCCTGGCAGGACTTTGAAAGAGTTAAAACGTGTTCTTTCCGAGCTGAAAAACATTGAGTATTGTTGAGAAAGGTTGGAGGCTTTTAAAAATAACCTCGAAAATAGCTAACAAAGAGCTGAATTAGATTAATTACATAGAAACCAAAGAGAGAAGAAAAATTAACACAGCGGAATTCAGGACATGTGCGCCCGAAAACCGTGCAAATATGGTATTCATTGACGAATGTAGTTCTCTGGAGATCCAGGTAGAATACACATGTTTCCACAGTACCCACGGTAGGAGAAAGAAATTGGCGAAAAAGTGGCGAGTCCCACTGCTACGCTGTGCTGCAGTGATTAACCGAGCTGGACAAGTTAGTAGCAAGATGATCGTGATTGTGGTTTAACGTGAAATATTCCCCCCCACCCACCCTTACCCCATTGACCCTACTTGAAACCTGTGGAGCACTGCTTCTAAAAAATCCAGTTGTCTGCAAGACAAATCCTCAGTGAGCCTCGAACAGACCACGACACGGCGGCGTCGGAAGCGTTCCCACGGTCATCACATCTGACTGCACAAATTATGCAATGCGAATGATGGTCGGCCTGACAGCCGTTGCTGCAGGTGGCAAGACTTACGTTAAAAAAATATCTGGTGCGTTGCAACACACAACTTTCCTTAGCTCAACGTCAATTCACTTTGTACATGTCCAATTCGATTTAATCAGGAAGCGGTAGCGCTTACAGTTCCAGATTTTATTGTGCTGCTCTCGTCATTTTTCCACAAATGGGAATTTTATGGTATCATTGCCTTATTGAGAGCTATCAATATAAAAAATTTAATCAAAATCGTTAGAGCCATTTTTCAGAAACATAATTTGGTGTTTTGATCACTATGCTAACTATAGTTAACTTTCAGTGGATTTTGCCCATACACTTAATTTGGCGTCCCATGGTAACCTGTAGGCTAGACATCAAGTTTCAGCTGATTTGGTACGGTTGTTTTATCTATAAACCGCGCTAAAATCGATTTCGTCGAAAAGTTTGGTAATTTATTGTGCTGCTCTCGTCATTTTCCCACAAATGGGAATTTTATGGTATAGTTGAATTATTGAGAGCTATCAATGTAAAAAATTTAATCAAAATCGTTAGAGCCGTTTTTGAGAAAAAAAATATTTGGTGTTTTGATCCCTATGATAACTATAGTTAACTTTCGATGGATTTTGTTCAAACCCTTATTTTGGCGTCCCATGGTGACTTGCGGGCAAGATATGAAGTCTGAGGTGATTTGGTACGGTGGTTTTCTCTAAAAATCGTTCACAGACACACAGACCATTTTCCTAATAGTGTTTTTCGGACTCAGGAGGGTCTGAAACGTGAAGATCTGAAGAAAACTCAAAATTTTTTTTTCAGCCGATTACATAACTTTCCTTTCTACTTCGTAGAGCAAGGAAAGTAAAAATTGGGTTTGTTCATTCTTTTCTGTTCATTATGCCCATTCATGTTTGTTGAATGTTTCACGAGTTAATTAGTTGTTGCTGCTTTCCCAGAATTAAATAATGTATTTCCGTCATCCTCAAACTTGATGTGTAAAACCTCCAATTTGTCTTGAAAGTGCATTGGTGGATCGACCGCAACTAACTTCTTTCAAAATCAGAGGTGGCCCTAAGAGTGACACGTCAGAGGGCGAACAAATCCATAGTTGAATGCCAATTATTACCTATTCCGGTGTGGGGAAGGAAAACACATCGCGAATGTGAGTTAAAAGGCGGCACTTGAAAAACTCGGTCGTGGAAGATTCGATAGGTTAGATGAAAAATGAGTGGTGAAACATGATTTTATCCCCTATTTGCGCCAGTGATGCGTACATAACTTCGCATGTCGTTTCTAACTTCGTCGGTGGCCATAACACGACATTTTGATAGTTCCGTTTGGTCTCAACTAGTTATTTGGCCAAATTTATCCAAAACGTAGCATTATCCGACCCTACTGGTCAGTGGCCAGGGCTAAATGGCCTTGCTTTACACCCAGAAATGACGTTATTCAACGACATGTTACGTCGTACTGGTCAATTCGAACCGACGGGAAGAAATTCGATGAACGTTTGACTGCGTAGGAAACGGTAATGAATTGCCAAAACCGCGCTTCATAATGAGTTCATCTGAAGAAAAAACACCTAACCTGTTCTTGCGTACAAGAACCATTAGCCGAAATTGGGTTTAGTCGAGAAACCGAGTAAAAATAGATTGTTTTAAAGTCCCTCAATGATCTGCTCCAGCGACCTCCAACCCGACACTGACACTTCAGCTGTTCAATTAACCAGGACTTTCCTAAGGTGATTAATTACAGCGAAAGCGTCAAATTAAAGCAGAGAGAAACAGAACGTTCAACTGTGATGTTCGGTTGTTCATTTTGAAACCAGTGGAAAAATTAATCAACGTAGAAACAGGTAATTTAACGAAAGGAGGGAGTGACTAAGCCACTATCAGCGACGTGTTAGCACCAATTTAAAACATACACAAACATGAAGCCGAATCAACCTTCTGCAAACATGAAACGCGAGTCCCAAATATGTGCACTTCGAATGCTTCAACAATTATACGCATCAGTCATTAGATGGTTCGGAACTGTTTGAGGAATTAGCAACGCACGTTATGTAAATAAATGTGACAGGTGACTTTTTCAGGAGTCAATTCCGTAAGTTCATGCGACAAAAAGTCAAAAACTGAAGTCAACATTTAGTTGGCAGATGTTTTCGGAATTTAAGTTGACGCGGAGACGGTTGAAAATTCCTAACGTCGGCCGTTCTCTTTTCTAAAGTGAAATAACTCGGGCTACTTAGAATATTTGAAGAAAAGTGCAAGTAGTTGCGCTTGAATTAAAAATAAGTAGGACAGAAGATTTCAGGGGAAGACACATTTCTTAATAACTTTAAGATGGAGTTCTTGAATTCCAAGAGCTCAACCTTCTTTCAACGGGATACAGGGCATCCTCAGTCATGTTTCAGCAATATTAGATGCTTGGAAACTCTTTTCAATAACCTGAGCACTAGCAGCAACATCCAACTTTATACTCTGTTTTTCCTTCAGTTTCGATTCTGGTTTTCAGATATTCACAGTTCATTTACCACGCGACTTGGCACGGATTAGAGGCGTCAAAAACCTAAAAAATTTGCGAAGTATCTCTTCAGGAGCCCGAGTCGAGAAGGGAGCTTCGTTCAGGAGGAACCCGCCGAACGAAGGCGTCGCTCTGCGCTTCTAGAGCCGTCTGAGAGGAAGCCACAAAAGCTCCCCAGGAGGGACTGGATGTTTTGCAGATTTCGCAGCGGTGCCAGTGACTCCTCATCTTCGTGAAACACTGCAAAGCCCATGGCGATGGTGCTTTAATACGGTCGTTAATGATCCTTAGCAGCCCAAGATTACGCCGACGGTGTTCAAGCAGGTGCCACATCCCCACAATAAGTGGGCTCCTTAAACCAGCAGCGCAGTTTCATCTCCGCCCTGAAGAGTGCTGTCTTGGGTTGGAGCGTAATACGGGATTATGAAATGAATTCTCTCGAACTCCAATTATTTGATATTCGCGAGGTTTCATAACTCCGCTAGCTGCCCATCGAAGGAAGATGGCGTGCACAGATGAGGAAAGGGTTGTTTGTTCATTTAGCTGGTTATGCAGGATTGGTTTCCCAGTGCCCCGGTGAAGGATTGTAGCAGGGGAAAGGTCTAAGGGGTTGGGCCGGAAACCTGCTGACTTACAGAGTGAAGAAGTAGTTGTGTTGTTATTGGAATGCATGTTAGGTAGCTAGGAAGACTGAAGGCGATTAAAGTCACTCAACTCCTACAGGAACATCCACATCCAGTTCTCAAACTTAAAAATCAAGAGACATATTTTCGCGGGATTTCCCGTTTATGTTACATTTCATTTGCTAAGTGAGTTTTGGAGGTGATTGGAAGAACTTAACGATGGAATAAAGTTTTGTTGTTGCGTCCGTTGGCCTTCGCTAAGACGAACGTTTCAAATAATGGGATCCAGATCCTATTATTCTTGTCGCCAGTTCCTTCCATCCACTGGCTCCCTAAACTCCCTTTTCAACTTCTCATTCTTCAGCTTCTTACCCACACCCCCACTACGCTTTCGTGGCCCTTGAAAATGGAGAAAACGACCTACCAACACCCGCGGCGAGTTTATCTGCTTTCTCCGTTTTCTAGATATTTATCATTCTGGCCAAGGTTGGGCCTGAGAGTGGCCCGCCTTATTTATGGCTCCCTCGTCTAAGTATTTTCTGCTTTCTATTCCTATCTGAGGGAAAATGCTAAATTTCGTTTCCGTGGCATCTGAGACAAGCGTTTGTTTTGTTAATGGGCTCCCGAGTTGAACGACAAGGGAAGAAGTCGGCACTACAACGTTTATCTTCTACACGACATTGGGTTACATCTCACGACGAAATGCAGCTGTTATAGGAGGCTAATGAGGCTCTGGATCATCAGACAGGGGACACATATCGGAGTAGGACTTGTAAAAGGGCTAAATGTGATGAGTCAAGGCGGAAACATTTCACAACTTGGTGAGAGTATAACAACTAGAAAGTTACCACACAGAACCCCACCTCGTGAATTGGTTGATACCCCAGCGTCCGCTTTACGTGTAGCGTTCAGCGCACTTTGCGAACCCTTCGCGGTGAACACCGTGCTCTCATGAGTCGAAATTAATCTGCACTGGTTTCATGAAATCAAACACAGAGAAATACGTTAAGAATTCTCATCAGAATGGTTCAGATTTGTGCGCCAAATTCGAACCGTGAACTCTTCATGCCTATGACATTGGAACGCTGAGCAGGTAGACGCAGGACTACGGGTGTACACCCAGGAATTGGGCAAGTGTTGCCACAGGTTGAGGATCTGCTAACTCAAGTCCCTTTTCAATAATCTTAACCTTAGCAGGTACAATGAGGTCCCGATATGTCTCGTCTGAAGCCTATCCAGGACTTCTCTGGAACCAGCATTTGTGCGGAACGGGATGATCTATCTTGATTTCGATATGGGCTCACCGACGGAACTCTTAGTGAAACGTTCAACGTTATTTGTCAACAAAAATATAAACCACATAAATATCTACACTAAAATTAGCTCAAACCGACTGGAAATACTTCGTTTTATTCGCCCACGAGACATTTTCCACCTTGTTTCCTGCGCATGACAAACTGTGATACGCAAGCATAGTAGTGTGTTTTGCTCAGAGTAATCGTAAATAGTTTGTCGACGTGACATTATGTATTTTAAAAAGTTTTATTATAACCAGGAAAAACGGGACTTCCGCATGTTTAAAGGGATGCAAGCTTTCGATGAGTTCATCGTTGGCCGCACTCCTTTAGGGTACGACATAATACATGAAGGTAATCTTTCTCTCCCTACAGCAACAAGTTGACTTTTTAGGTCAGCCCAGCAATACCACAGAACTTCCCATCTATTACCCCACTAACACCTGCTTTCTTCATGAACTCCCACGAAACCACTCAATCCAATGTTAAGAACGGTAAGAAAAACGCTTGCAGTAAAAATTATTGACGCTCACTTAACGCTTTCTTCAATGTTATGCTCTAAGAGGGTCATGGTAAGTGGTTACAGGAGCCTCCGTCGGTCCTACCGCTCCACACACAGGCTGATGCACGAGCGGAGCCCCGTTGTAAGACCAACCGGGACGTCCGACGTGACTCGTAGGATCCGACGCCTCTCGTAGAACCTACAGATCGTCTGGCTACATATCATGTGGGGAATTGATTGAGGTAAAAATCCGTCTTACTATGGCGTCACCCTTGGACAAGTCCGGGGTCCGCTGCCCCTTTTGAGAAGCGCCCCGGCAGATCACAGTGCTACGAACCAGACCAGTTCTACAATGGATCTCTCTTTCAATCTCAACAAAAGACTCTGTTATTGGGGATTGAGAGATGTATGGTGGACCATTCACCACCCACTGACAGACGATTAGTCCTGTTCGTTATCATTACGATTACTGACCACGTACGCTCCACCGGTCGGTGATGCAACGTGATTGGTCTTTGATTCCATTCAAAAGGAGTGATTGGATACAAACCAGAAAACCAGCCATGTTTTATATAATTTTTATTCAATCTGTGCAGGCAGAAATCGTCGTGACTTCTAATTTTAAGGCCAAAGTTCCAGCTTTGGATTTCATTAACCTTCCAATGGTAGACCCCGGAGCGCGGCGCTCCTTTGGCCCATTCTTCGAATACTGTGATTCACAGTGGCTCTGCTGAGGGCTGTGATTCACAGTTTCTTCCTAGAAAACTCCCTCAAGCAGGACCGTACCCTACTCGCGTTTTTTGCACAAAACCGTGAAAGTATCAGATCACTCCGCCATCTACCCTTTGTGTATTTTTTAAAAATTCTTGTATAAAATGACTGAACGCTCTTCTGACCCCAAGAAATGGTTGCAGTGGTTTGTGGCTTGGCCTTCTTCTGTCTTCAATGCACAGTGATGACGCGATTGATGGATCTGTGGCGTGGACGTTGTGGATAAAATGAAGGGTGAATATTCCGTTGCACGAAGAACTAAACATTGGCCAATGGCAGTATTCTACGGTCTATTGGATGTGACAGGAATAAATACTCAGATTGTACACTATGCAAATACAGGTGACAAATTTCAGTCGACTTTTCATCAGAGATTTAGCGATTTCACTCATGCGCCCTTTTCAAAAGACCAGAGAAAATACTGTTGGCATTCAAATCCCTTTGCGAAGAGACATAAGACGTCAGCTCGGAACATCTAGCCCAGTAAAAAGAGCACGAGCAGCACCAGAACCCAAACGACAAGAAACGTAAAACATTGAAAAGATGCCCAAAGTGTATGGCAGCTGTGTGTGGGGAACACTACGACGTTATTTGCAAACCAGCTTGCGGTAACCTCCGTTCCGAAGAAAGCGACGAGGCTGACGACGAAGATTGTGATGTTATGTTGAGTAGAAGAAAACATTGTTGAAGTCCCTGCTGAAACCTTCTAGTGATTTATATTACTCAAATTTTGATCACTCAGTTATTTGTATTTCAGAGTTTAGCAAAACCTATTTTTACCGTTACATATTTCTGAGTTGATAAAAAACTGTTTTTGCCTTTATGGTTTTCATTGAACACCTTTAGACACCAGGAGATGAATTGAATATTAAATTCAGACCGAAAACTATTTAAAAATATAGTAAATATTGATTCATTCGGAAGGAAGTAATGAAAGAGCTCTGCGCTCCTGGGTCTACCGTTTGTGGGATGAGAGGAGGTCTACCACTGCAAGGTTAAAAGATTAACTAGTTCACTGCATTGTGCAAAATTTCGTGTCGTTGGAGAGCGCAGAGCCCCGAACGTGTCTATAAAAATAACTCGAAAGCTCGGGGCTACCCGGTACAGTCAAAACCCTTGATGAGATTCCGCGCCGTGATTGTCGATTCTGTTACGAAATCCCGGGCGGCATTACTTAAGCACGTCCAAATGGAGCAGTCATCGTAAAGATTTTGCACATCTCAACCATTCAAGTCCTTTGCTTCTGGGAATCTTAACAATTTCTCGCGTTTGCCGACTCCCTTTTCTTCTTACCTCAGCGAATGAGAAAGACGGATGGAAGTCCCGATAGGATGCTGCATAGGGAGAGTCGGTCTTGTCACAGTGATTATTCCATACCTAATTCATGGTGTTCTTGTTCGTCTCCACATCCGACTAATGATCCCTCAAGGGGATTCTCCCAACCTAATGATTCCCTTTCTCCTTCCTCTTAATGGCTCCCTTGCCATGCATAAGCAACCACCCGCCCCGATCGTTTTCCTTTCCTCTAACTCTCCCTTCGCCACATTCTCCCTCAGGCGATGAGTTTTTCTCACAATATACCGCTTTCAATCGCTCTATTTTACTAAACACCGTTCGGGCCATATCTAAGAGAGAGAGAGAGTTCCACGCTGTTGACCATAACTAGGCGCAAAGCTCACTATGAAAGTACGTCTAGAAGAGAGTCGACATGGCGTAGAGAAACAAATTTCTGCCTAAGGCAAAAATCTCTTATATAAAACAGCGCTTATTCAATACAAAATGTGATAAAATGAGAAAAAAGACCTCTGGACGGAGGAGCAGATGCATCCCGTGTTTGTACTCCTTAAATCATGTCTGTTAATTGCAGGTGAGGGAGAGACGTAATGTTCAGTACTAGCGCAGAAACGTTGACGAGTGATATGAGTGAGAGGACTGCATTGTTACACTTGAAAACGATGGAGGTAGATTACAGAGCTGAGTGAATGGTGTGAGAGTGTTTGGCCAGGCGCTGAGAGTTGAGCGTCACTGAGTGAGTTGGTTGAGAAGTGAGATGGAAGAAGAGGCTGATAAAAGCTGACCTCTTGAGCAACCCGAAGAGGGATGAGGGAGGTAATAAAAAGGATTTCGAGGATGGACCAATCACCTTCCAGCGATTCCTCGACCACTACCATATCCACAAGGCGATTTTTCAGCTTTCACAGAATAGAAATAGGATTGCTCCTTTCAGCATGCCATGCCTTGGGGAGCCAGCCACCAACGTGGCCCTATCGCATTCCACAGTGCCCCGGTACAAGGCCACCCCTGTGGTATTTAGGTCCACCTGGAGGTCAGAATGGTTAGAGAGTTGATTGACAGGGGGCTCTGGGATGCAAGTTCATAGCTTGGGAAGGTGGAGGACAATAAATTGATTCAGCTTGAGCCGAATAACGTCCACCGTTCAACCAAGTTTTTGAATCATTTGACTAGGATGAAATCACAACCTTGAAGAGCATGCTTTTCCAAAAGTCGACAATTATTGCTTCCTATGGAATAATTATGGTGTTAATAACGTGTTGCACAGCTGTTTAGACGAGAGGGTTGGAATTACCGCCCAATACAGAGAATTGATTTCAAGAACAAGACCCGTTCAATTCTATCGTCTGAGAATCCACGTTCGAGTAAAACAGACTGGAAATGAAAATTAAGGATTTTGAGGTGAATTTGAACTTAAATTTAAAAATTGAGTTTAATGTAATTCAAGTTAGTACGATTCAGGAAAAACTTTATTCTTTGTCCCTACCTAAGTATTAAATACCAATGTCACCCTAAATACACAAAATGTAGAAGTATTGCGGTTTGCTGTTATTTATGAATTTATAAAAGGTACAACAATTGGAGTGAAGAACTTCCCGGCAGACCCAAAAAAGCCGACCTGACTCTTCATAATCGGCCGCACCAGAAGAGTAATCTCGAGAGAGGCAAAATCGATTATGATTGATCGAACCGGCTCACCTGATGGTAGAAGTTACACGAATAACAACTTTCAGGAGAGGAAAAATAGACGTTAAGATGAAGTTCCATGAGGGAATTCAAGTTGTTCGTCCTTTGGCAAAGAAAACAGGGAATCTCTCGAAGGAAGAAGCTCCATTCAACCTTTTTTGCCTTCACTTTAATCTCCCTAACCGTCGACATAACGCGGTTATCCATCTTCTTCGCGGCCTTTCCTCGTTGAACCATTTGAAGTTGAAGAAGGAGAAAATGTAAACCGCGAGTAAAACTCCACTTCCCCGGTCTCTGCCATTTGGCTGATGGGAAGAAACTCGCTCTGTTGCTTCTTTTGTGATTTTTTTCGGTTTTGCTTGAAAGTATTTGATTAAGCTCAGCTGGTGAATATTTGCAACGTTCCAACAAAAACATGCCAGCCAAAAAATATAGCAAAAACAACAGTAACAGATAAGAGCGGAGCGACCGAACAAATGTTTCTATAACGAACTGGGCTGTTGTTTTACACACAACACGATGGGTGCTGGAGAGGCTATCAAAATATACGAAACCGGTGTAAAAGTGCATTGACTCGAACAGAGAACCGATGAACCGCGTGATATTCGCAAGTTCTGGGTTTGAGGCTGGTAGATTTGAAAGAGCTGGGGAAGGTGTCAAAGCTTCACAGCTTCAATAATGTATTTCCTTCTAGTCTCCTTCTCTATCCCAGCAGATATTGCATCACAGGTGGGGACTGTCGGTGGCTCTGTCAGGCATCTGAAGGCATACGCTGACACAAACGTATACTGCTCGCCTCCTCCAGGGAGTCGAGCTGAAAGCAATCGCCTGGTAAACCCCCAGGTAGTCGTCCGTTTTCTCCTTTTATCTTCACACCTTCCCGAGCCCACTTCCACCACTTAGAATTTTGATCTTTCCACAGCCCTTTACCTCTAAAGCCTCTAGTTGTAGTTAATGATTCTTACGACTTCCTTCTATACCTGAACGCTATCACTTCTCGATCAGTGCGACCATTTGGAGACCCTCTGTGTTGTGTGAACTTGTTCTACTGGTTGCTTTACTCAGAGCTCCATTGTGCTAATATGGTGACCCCGTTTAAACACAGAGTATCAATGCATTCATCTATTTCGTTCGTCTCATTCATCAAGCAACAAATATTATTTGTAACAGCATAACAATAACAGAGAATTACAAGTCTACACTTCTCTCTCTCTCTCGCCCTTTCTTTTTACTTTCCTTGGCTCTACGAAGTGAAAAGGAAAGTTATGTAATCGGCTGAAATTTTTTTTTTTTGAGTTTTCTTCAGATCTTTACGTTTCAGACCCTCCTGAGTCCGAAAAACACTATTTGGGAAAATGGTCTGTGGGTCTGTGTGTATGTGTGTCTGTGAACGATTTTTAGAGAAACCCACCGTACCAAATCAGCTCAAACTTCATACCTTGCCCGCCGGTTACCATGGGACTCCAAAATAAGGGTATGAACAAAATCCACCAAAAGATAACTATAGTCATCATAGTGATCAAAACACCAAATATTTTTTTCCTCAAAAACAGCTCTAATGCTAAAGTTAACGTACCTGTTAGGTGAGTCCGTCTCCTCTGGCTTGTGAGTTACTGTGGGCAAGCGCTTTCGATGTAAAGACATCATCGTCTGGCCGTTTAGTCAGTACTGGAGTCCGTCAGTTGGTCGTGGTCTTTATATACAAAGAGAAAGGTGAAAGGAGTGATGGAGCGTTGGGGAACGTTAACTTTAGTATTTGCCTACTGGCGGACACAACCCAATTTCTTTAATACAGCTCTAATGATTTTGATTAAATTTTTTATATTGATAGCCCTTGATACAGCAATGATACCATAAAATTTTCATCTATGGGAAAATTACTAGAGCAGCACAATAAATTATCAAAACTTTCGACGAAATCGATTTTAGCGCAGCTTTTAGAGAAAACCAGCGTACCAAATCAGCTGAAACTTGATGTCTAACCTACAGGTTACCATGGGACGCAATAATGAGGGTATGGGCAAAATCCACCGAAAGTTAACTATAGTCATCATAGTGATCAAAACACCAAATTTTTTTCCTAAAAAACGGCTCTAACGATTTTGATCAAATTTTTTATATTGATAACTCTTAATAAGGCAATTATACCATCAAATTTCCGTTTGTGGGAAAATGACGAGAGTAGCACAATAAATTTTCAAAACTTTCGACGACAAGAGTTTTTCGCGCAGTTTTTTCCTTATAAACTCCGCTGAAATTTTTGTAGAATGTTAAAAAAAATTGGTATCGTAGTCCAATCCAATACCTAAAGGGTGAGTGTTTAAAAACGCTCATGAGATACATGGGGCTCACTCCAGAAAATCCTGAATTTCAACTACTGCCGTTTCGCTTACTCCAGTTCTAACAGTTATTTTCCAATAACTATGCAAAAGTAATTACTGTCCTTTTTTAAAAAAATCGTGTTTACAGCCTCATTAGTTACCTGTGTACCAATTGCTCAATAATGGTCCTGCAATGAGTACGAGCAGCACAATAAATTCCGGAACTGTAAGCGCTACCGCTTCATGCTGTGTTAGTGTTATTTGACCAAGTTCAAATGAACTGACTGATAAATGAATTGATTAAATAGAATTAGCCATGTACAAAGTGGATTGTTGTAGAGCTAAGGAAAGTTGTGTGTTGCAACGCACCAGATATTTTTGTTTGCATTATATTTACACAATTACCTCTCAAGAGTGGTGATACAAAGGCAGCAAGAATGTTACGGTTTTTCTGATAAATTCCACGTAAATTTGAACCGTTCTCGGAAGAAGGCAAAATCGTGAATTGTTTCCCAGATACATGTCTCACAAGTTTTTAAAAACCACTGTCCTTGCACTACGGGAATCTTCGCGTATTCCGTCAGTGGGCACTAAACAAGATATCAACAAGAGAACTCTCAATGCTGGTAGACTGTCGGATATTTATAAGAACAAATGATCCCTTGCTAGCCACAACAACAAAAATAGGTAATTCAGGAGGGTAATCGCGAGGGGGAATTGAAGAACGTGAACTCCACTGTGCTTAGTGGGCCCTAGACGTGGTGTAAGACATTCCCAGCTAATTCCACCGACCAGGTTGTATATAGTTGGCTAGCTGAAGCTAACCACCTCTCCAACTTAACATGGAATATCGTCGCTTGATTAATTGTGTTGTATTACCCTGGCGGGGGAAGAACTAGATACGCGAATATATCACGGATCTGTGGAGCAATCCCTCTCACGACAACCTAACCTCCTCAAAGTGCCTGCTAAGGACATGGCGGCAAGGCATCGGTCACTAACGAGAACTGTGTCCACAAGAATATGTACTGGGCGTGTAACATAGCTTACACGTAGGACACAAATCCGTGGATCGCAGTTCAGGTCACTTGGGGCTTGACTCATTTTTCCATAAGGAGAACTAGGGCCAGTCCTATCCTACGAATCCATGTGGAAATGAAGCGTTGAAGTAAGGAGAACGACCATCAGAAAGTTTGGCTTCCGCCAGCCAGTTAGGTCCTTAGACTGCCCAAGCCGTGGCTGTATAAAATGGTATCACGGGAGGCTATTCAACACGCTGTCACGCTGGTCGCGGACGCAAGGAGCCGTCGAGAAGTACAGGTGTTGGCGGATAGGAGTTAAGGCTAATTGGCTCGGTACCCTCTCACAGCTATGGGATTCGGCCCAAACTGTCTCTCAAATGCGGCATTACACATATTCCACGTTTTACGTGTGGCTGATCTGAATAACGTTTGTATGAAGAAATGTGCGGATCGGGCGCCTCCCTCCTCCTCCCATTTGAAAGAACAAACTATGGGCCAGACATAGAGGTGTGTGAGGCGAAAAGAGGAAGAAAAGAAAGGTAAGAGGAAGTTGTGCAATAGAGGAGCCACCAGTTGTGATTCCAACCGAGCAACATGCAGGTGGTTTTACCATGAGAAACATCTCAATATAATAAAACAAAACCATAAAATTATCATTCGTTGGAAAATTACAATAACAGCACAATACATACTCGAAAATGTCAAAGAAAATTTTTTTTGCGCATTTACTTCCTCAAAAAGTTGTCTCAAATAACACTCAGAAAATTAGGGTGGGAACCCAATGAACTATTCATACGATGAGAGCTGAATACTTTTGATGAGATAATTAGGAGCAGCAGCTCCAGAATTCCAGGATACAAACCACTGCAGTTTAATTTCTCACTACTTATCAGCCATTTATTACAGTGTTTACCGGATTATTCTAAAACCATCAACACAATCCTTCTCAGAAAATCAAGTTGACAGTTACGATTCTGCATTTGGGGATGTCTGGGGGCCCCCCACCTCCCTCAGACCCGTAGGTTAAAAATATTATTGGATGGGCGACCTCACGACCACCACCCCACGATGTCCGCGGGGTAAGCGCAGTTTCCAGGTTTTTCAGGCCTTGTCCTGGGTAGGAATTGGATTGCTCCGTTCTACCTACCTTGCCCTGCGGAGGCAGCCTTCTGTGGTGGGCCTAATCCATAATTCACCGGCGTAAGGCCGCGGGCTGTACATTCCCATGGTGCTATGTTTGGTTCATACAACCCTCAAGCCCAGACTGGTCGCTGGCCCGCCCCATCTTCCGGTGGCACGTATGGCTTTTCCTCGTTTCCCAGTTTGGGCTTCCTGCCTTTTCTTTGAGTTCGGAAGGACCACAGTAAGCCTCAGCAGAGTTCTCCAATCAAGTTAACAGTCTTATGAATCACGTACGCACCGATGATTCAATAATGATCGTACGAACAACTCGATAAAGTCCGAAATCTTAAACGCCACCGGTTTTTCGTGGAACGTTGTCATAAATTGAATAAAAAACAAATTCTATCAGTACCTAGAGTGATTAAAACCCATCATATCAGCACTACGAGCCATACCCATTAATACCCATTTTCATCGGTATTAACTGAGTTTGTTTAATCGAGGCGTTGTTGCATAGGAAGCAAAGGAAGGGAGATCCTGGTCCTGTACGTGTTGGAAGCACCTGACAGAACAGCCGGAACTGCCACGGCCACGCCCTCAATGCCTGCACCTGCCGCAGAAGAAGCAAGAAGGCGAGTGAGCTACCAGGCTCTTATGGCCCGAGTGGAGCTCAACAGAATTCTCAATCGCTAAGAGACAAGACTCAAGAGTTATAAACCGAGAGATTGTCGGCCTCTTCGCTAAAACCAGTTCAGCGAGTTGTTTCAAGTTCACAGGTTGTCTTCAATTAGCCAGTCCTCCATTACTTAGTTGCGTTTCCAATAAAAGTACTGATTTGATAGAGCTGAAGTCTACTCCACACTTTAATTTCGAATAACTATTTCTTTTACCTGCCGTTGTTCGGCGACAATAACCAGCATCACAAGAAATTCGTATTCTCGTAATCATTTTCGTAACATTTACTCGGCACTTCAATGTGTGGTGCGATTGTTGTTTTCCGTAAACTGTTCTGCCGAAAATCGTACGGAGTTTTGACTTAAAACAGTACACACTCAAATTACGTGAGAAAATAGGGCAATTAAAAAATTAAATTAAATTAAAAATGTAAGTTTCGAAACGGTACTCGAATTTTGAATGTTCGTTATTGATTTTATTGTAACTCGATAGTTGTTTAAATTTAACTGGATTGAAGGACTTGAAGCGGATGAACTAGGCCAGTAAAAGTCAACAAAATCGTCGGAACATTGAGTGGCGATGGGTTGTTAACATTTAGAAGTGGAATTGTTACACACGAAAGTTGTCATTTTTGGAGGTTGTATAATATCCCGGTCGATGCAGCCAACCAAACGCTTGTCACGTGATTGCAAGTTGCGAGTAGTTCAAATTGATGCTGCTAGCTCAAAGCGCACGTCTAAGAGGTGGTGTTCCAGATTTATAGGTGTAATTGCCGCACGAAGGTTCCTATTATGGTGGTTCGACAACACCCCGCTGGATGGAGCTAACCAATACTTGATAGCCTGAACAACATATAACCGCGTCCTGCACATTCTTCTTCTTCTTTATTTATCAATTCGACTAAGAATATTGGTGATCATACAACATTACTTACAAAATTAAAAATAATAGCTATAAAAAATATAAATATATAAGTATTGCACAAAATTATAAGTTTTTGACGATATTCGCGAACATTTCTCTGTCTCTAGCCACCTCTAAGAGGTTCCCAATATTACTTATTCCAGTCCAATGCCGAATGTTGCGTAGCCACGATAGTTGCTTCCGGCCGATGCCTCTTCTGCCTTCAATTTTTCCTTGTACAATTAACTGCACCAGTTCGTATTTCTTATTTCGCATAATGTGGCCCAAGTAGGCCGTTTTTCTCTTCTTTACAGTTGCTAGCAATTCTCGCTCACATTGCATTCTTCTTAAAACTTCCTCGTTGGTCGCACGATCCGTCCATGGTATTTTAAGTATTCTTCGAAAGAGCCATAATTCAAATGATTCGAGTTTGTTACGGTCCGCTATTTTCAAAGTCCAACTTTCCATAGCGTATAACAGAGTTGACCAAACATAACACTTCAAAAAGGGCATTTTTGTTCTCATATTGAGCTCATGACAGTTAAATATCTTTCTATACTTCAGAAAAGTATTACGTGCTATTTCGATACGGCACTTCACTTCCATTGAACAATCCCAGCTGCCATTAATATGACATCCGAGGTATTTAAAACTTTGTACTCTTTCAATAGGAGAGTTATTAACTAATAAATTTGTATTGACATACGTATTTTTTCTGCTTACTATCATATACTTGGTTTTTCTCTATTGATTCGCAAGCCAAACTCTTCGCTGCATTCATTAACTTTGTTTATCAATTCTTGTAAACCTTTTAAGCTGTCGGCAATAAGAGTGGTGTCGTCTATTGTTGATACATACTCCGTTTATACTTTAATACCTTGATTACTGTCATTTATCGAATCTTGAAATATTCTTTCCGAATATATATTGAATAACAAGGGTGATAAAATACACCCCTGTCTGACTCCTCGTGAGGTAGATACCTCGTCAGTTATATAACCATCGATGCTTACATGGGCAGTTTGTTGCCAGTACAAATTTTTTATGCAACGAATTTCTTTGTCGTCAATTCCCATAGACTCAAGAATTTCTATTAGCTTATCGTGTTTAACCATATCAAAAGCTTTCTCATAATCGATAAAGCATAAGAATACATCATTTTGAACGTCTTTACAGTTCTGGACTAATACTTGAATACTAACCAATGCCTCTTGGGTTCCAAGTCCTTCCCTAAAGCCGAATTGCGATTTACCCACTACCTCTTCGCATTTTCTGTATATTCTGGCATGTATAATTTTAAGAAACATCTTTAGCACGAGAGGCATCAAACTGATAAGTCCGTATTCATTCCTGCACATTCCCCGATTCAAATTTTTGCGTTTCTCGGGAGCAGACAATTCAGGAGAAGGTTTCGTTCTTTTGAATCATGAAAGCAAAGTTTGACATTTTCAAGTTGAAGGGAGAGTGGGCACAGTATTTTTATCCTTCTGAGTGGGCCAAGAAGACTGATGACAATGATTAATGAGCTAATACTAACGTTAAACCGTTCGCGCCAAGTTCATCAAAAGGGAAATATGAAAACTTCAACCATCAATAATTGAATTTAACTCGCTGAGCTGCCTGGTTACATTGAAGTTCAAAGATCGCCTTCTATATGTGCAGACATTGACGAATACCAGTCGGAACATGGAAATTGGACTCAACGAAAGAGATACGGCCGAAGGGAATTCTGTACGACCTGAGATCAGTTCTCAATCTGGCTTCCAACATGATCAAACTATTTACTTGGGTGGCAGGTTTTAAAGGAACTGATCAACTAGGACCACGTTTCGTTGCCATAACCATCTTCGCCAACTACACGGAACGGTTGTAAGCTTGCACAGTAGCAGTCAAAACTGGAACGTTTGGATGGTCTTCTAACAACCATCTCTCACTGTTGTTAGAACTACGGTGGAGCAGCATGAGGTTTCTTGTTTCCTCTCCACTACGGCCGCAAACCATGCTGGATGGAGAAGAGTCGTTTGAGATAAGAAGTAGCCACGTCCCTGGTTCGTCACGTGGTCAACCCATACGTGGCACGTCTCTCCTTTAACGAGGATTCTCATCTCCATATCCTGTTATGCAATGCCCAATAACATAGCGAGGCAAGTATTCGATCAGTGGAGAAGGTGTACAATACAAAACGCATCTGAGAATTGTTCGCAAATTTCAGTTATAAGCCTGGCACGCAAAGCTGACTTGAAGTGCCAAATTGACATTGGCTTGAACAAGCCAAATAGCGCACATTGTTGTACCTGTCGAAAGTCGTAGAGATTGCCGTTTCGCTATCGTGCAAGACCCCAGGACTCGTTCAGCACCCACCGAACCAAGACCTGTGAAGGTATGGCCAGTCTCCTGGTAGAAAGCTGTTGTCCATGCATTACCACGATCAATTGAAATCACATGAGTGGAACTCAAACACACGATGTATTCGATGACACTTGCGGGGCAATTAGACTGTAGTCCGCCCCGCCGACAAAAATTCGGATTTTTCACAGCCTCAGCTTCAATTTTTCCTCCCAATGGCCTTTCGCCCTTTTTGTAGACTTCTTGAGGGAATTACGATCGCTGCCGGTCGCTCTTTTTAATTGGCAACATCTGCGATTCCAATCACCTCAGTTGCCGTTTGAGGAGCACTCACTCACCGAGTGGTGCCAATTTGCATTGAGGGGAGCGACCTTTTCGGTATTCAATGACAACGAGAAAGACACTTTTTTCGTCGTACAGTTTCTCTCTGCACCAAGCGAACGGGTAACTGGACAGTGATGAATTGTGAGCACGCCGTTGAGAGTCCTTGAAGACCGCCATTGCTGAGCCGGGGCAATGGACACCAGCCTTCCTGGGCTATGACGGTATTACTCCACGCAGTGTGACAATGACTTACCCTTTCACGGTAATAAAACTTGTACATGAACTAAGCGTTTCAGAACGATTTTGTAACAGCCAGGGATTACTTTATGAAAAAAAAAATGAACTAGCATGAAGCTAGTTGAAGAATTCCTTGGAATTTCAGAAAACTTATCATAACTTTGTTTTGTGCCTCTGAAAAACCACCAACAAAGAACAAGCTAGGTTGGTCAACTTCAGCTTTATGCACTACTTCAATTTTCAATTCAGTGACCTCCAAACGTCAGGCGACAACAATCTCCAAGGTAGTTAGTTGCACCTTACGTACTTTTTATATAATTGCTGGTGAGTAGCCGGATGACCCTGCTGAAATTAATCTTTTCTCGGATAGTTGGGATCACACGCCACATCGTACAAACGACCACTGCCTCGGCAGATAAGCTATTCTGTTCTTCAATAGACTCAGGAATCCCTGGCCACCTTGCTTCAGATTAATCGACTCCTCTCCCTCAGGATGCCTAGATCTCAGCAGATACAAACGTATTGACTTTAGTTGTGCCTTTCTACTTTATATATATAATCTTCTGACTGTTCCAGTGGTGGGATGTGCACTGCGGGCAGATGGCCTATTGTGCCAGTTCTAAAGTCTTACAGGTCAATGCCTAACTTTCTGAAGAAAGCCAGGTAGTTCCTGAAGGAGTCCTCGTTGGTATCCATCCTGGGAGAGGTGGTGCCAAAGACCAAAAGTCGCTCCCTCTTAAGTCTCCGGCACTGGGCCAGGACATGGTAGGGAGTCTCTTCATCCGTGCCACACCACCTACATCGAGGGGCGTCGACTATACCCATAATATACAGTTTGTTCATTCTGCAGTGCCCGGTTATGATCCCAACAATCTGCATTAAGTCCTTTCTCTCCATCCTCAGAAGGGTGTGTCTTGTCTCACTTGATTGCTCTGAGACAAAGCGTTTGGAGTGTCTTACTTCTGCGTTACAGATTGTCTGATGCAGTCTTCTGGCATGTTCTCTCGCAGTCCTTTTACTAGTGACAGAGAAATCCTACAATGGGGCGTCTGGCCAGATGGTCCGCCCTCTCATTTCCAATGATCCCACTGTGTCCTGCAATCCAATACACGTTAACTCTATTCGCACTTGCTAAGGAGTTAAGCCACATCCTGCACTCTCTCACTAGTTTGGACGTAGTGCAGTAGTTCATTAGCGCCATGCACGACGCTTGACTATCGGTCAATATATTGATAGTTCTGTTGATATAGCCTTTCTCATGCATTTGGAGTGCCCGGGCAATAATATCATAAATATCTGCCTTCCTACTTTAGTACCAGCTCAGCAAACTTTCATATGAACTACAACCAGCCAGGAGATAACAAACTGCGTTGTACCTCAACACAGCTCGGCTCGTATCGGCACACGCTTCCCAGGCTTGTGTGTCTGCTGGTATTTTATTCAAAGGTTGTTCTTCTCCTGCTCAGTACGCTGGCAAAGGGTATCCGCAACCTCACGACTTATCACTCTGCTCCTTCCCTTGTGCTCTCAAATGAACTTCCTAGTGAGTCACTATGACATCCGTTAAGCCAAATAATTCCTTCTGAAACGGAACAAAGCTACCCTTCCATTCGTAGCCTGCTACGCTGGTTCGTCATGTCTCCCAACTTAAGTCTCTGTACTGCAGCAGCCAGGAGGTGCTGAAGAGGCACGCCCACGCCTCGTTGCAGCACCATCTGCTGCTTGATATAAATTGTTGTAAACTTAACTCTTTCTTTCGCAAGTAGCGCAACTGTTGTGTTTTTACGTCTTAATACATTTTACGAGAGAGGGTTTTACATCGTTTTTATTCGCAGTATTCCGTACGTTGTTCTTTTCTGGCCTTCCTCCTCTGGTAGCACTTCCTCCCATCTACCTTCACGAACTATAACTTAAATTATCGAAGGACAACTGGAAAGGAAAAAAGGCGCTGGCGTGAATGGTAACGTCGCCATTGTGGACTAAACTTTGTTACGTGAAATGCGTCCAGAAGAGGAAATTGTGATGTTCAACAAAGCGACCGTAGAATCTTCTGACATCTAATTTCTCCCTTTTTTCGCCATCCCATTGAAGGGTCGACAATGGACGTTGAGGGGCTGGTGGAAGGCATTAGTTTCAAATCCCAGGAGTTTGTTCGATGTAATTGACTGCTGCGGTGGAGAGAGGCAAGTGTTGCCGCTCGACTACCTATAAGAAAATAATGCCGGCTTTTAATTAGTTTCTCTCGCCTCTCTCCTACCGCCATGGCCGCCTAGTCAGAGCACCTTTTGATCATTTTGCATCGAATCCGAAGAAGCCGGCAAAAACAGAGTATTGAGAGGAGAGAAGAGTTGATTGATGGCCTGACTCGGCAGTAAAAGGGCGGAAGGTTTTTCCAAAGCTCCACTCGTTCTATCTTTCTTCTTCTTCATCCACTTCTTTTTTTTTTCTCTCTTCTTCCTCAGTTTTGTTAGTTTTTCCTGGAATCACGCTTCCGCTTGGGGTTCAACCGAGTAATTCGCTTGGAAAGTGGGAAAACGAGTGCTGAAGATGAAAGAAAGACGGACTAGAAACCCTTCGAGCCGTCGAAGGAGAAGAAGAAGAAGAAGACTCAAAAAAGTACGTTTGCTTTCCGAACATTGGGAGCCAGCGATACTCAATCAATCGAACCCACGCCCAAGAAAAACGATCCTCTTTCCGCCTTTTTCATTTCCACATCTTGTGAAAATAATCGGGTCCATTCTAACAAATTACTCCCGATTCAGATGCCCCTGCAATGTTTTATAAGAGAACAGAACACTTTCGTAATAACGATACCAACGTGGCTCAAGATGCCGCCAGCACAAACTTTTCAACAACTCTAGAATAGCCGCAAGTGCGACGCATCTCCCCACTATTAACTGTTTAGGCGATAAGCAATGACAAAATCATATTTTATTATTCGAACCGGTTAGTTTCTGCATTAGCGTTGGCCCCAACCATAAATTGCAACATAGTGGATTTCTGCTTTGTTGATAACGAATTGTCTGTCAAGATCTGACGGTCTCGCTAATCGCAATGGAACGAGTGGCTCCTGGCTAAACGATTTGTTAAACCACAGTTAAACAGCCACCTCTATGCGAAGATATGAACAACACGGGTTGCAGCGACGAACACTAGAAGGAAGAAATCATGTGTGACCACGTTTTATGCCATTACCTTCTTTGCAAAGTAGGCGAGACGATTATGAGATTACCTACCAACAACCGTCGCTCACAATATGCTCAGAGCACCCGGCTGCCACACCCGCATTTTGAGAAGGATTTCCATTTCCACCTGCTCCAAACGGTTCTCCGCGGCATCAACCGTATCCTGGTGCCCCTCTCCGTTCACCTTACGTTCAATTGCTCTCTCAGACGAAATGAAGACAACTAAATGTTGACAGGACAAGTTCATCTCGGGCCAACGAGGTTACTAAGGGTCTTCAGAGGGAAGTACATGTTCCATTTGGAGCTGGGCATGTTCAACTGTTCACTTGCTATTTCTCCCTAATAAGAGCTTCGCAACACATCTTCCACATTCTATATATATCCAGACTCAGAAGACGCATCTTAATCTGGCTGTCACTCAGCATACTCCTAATCAAGAAACATCGTGGTACGAGTGGTTGTCATTTAGCCAGTAACTCTGTAGAGAGGTGTTTCCCATGTGTTGCCAGGCTAAGGTACAACCCTAGGGAACCTCTCGCTGCCCCCCAATCTTTACAACCTACTGGCAAGCTTCTTCCAGGACCGAACTGCTTCCACCAGACTGCTGTCCTCAGGGAGCAGTGCTATCTACAATGCTATGGGCAACACTTCACGATCCCTTCTCCACCTACTCTAGGCCAATGACTACACCTCTGTGGCCTATGTCGACGACCTCATGTTCATGGTTGAGGCGTATCACCTGACAGTAGCCAAGCTCCACTTGGGGCGTGTTACACAGCTAGTAACCAGCTGGTGTGGACTCAAGCGTATCCAGCTGGCATCTGAGAAGACTCAGCTTGTGGTGCTGCGGATTGAGCTGGCCCCTGGAGTGCGCATAGCCCCAGGCATCAAAGCCAAATATTAGGGTATAGTTCTCTCCCCAAAAGGCAGTCGCACCGAGCCTCCTCCAAGCCAAGTGCTCCAGCCTTGCAGCCCAGGTCAGATCCCTGTGTGGCCCCACGTGTGGGGCTTCCCCACATGACCACTTCCTTTACTACCAGGGCCATTTTCCTACCAATCATGTTATATGCCGCTGCGGGCCGTCGTTTGGTGGGTTGCCCCTTCGGAACGTGATCGGCAGCGGGCTCACACCATGCAGAAGGACGTCCTCCTGACCATTTTACCGGACGACGTCCCATCTTTCACTTCAGGTGCTGGCAGCCCCCCCCCCCCCACTTTACCTCCTGCTCGACCTAGTCGTCCTGCAGTCTAGCATCCAGCGTGAAGCTCTCAACAACTACCAGGGGGCCATGCAGTCGCTGGTCCCAGTGCTACATGGTGTAAGATCGCGCTCGAGACCATCCGTGACGTCTGGCCGGCCTGGTGCTCCATGGCAAGGCATCTCCATGCCATCCTCCCCTCCGTCCGAGACCGGCTGGGAATGAAAGGGCGGGAAGAGGCGGGGGGAAGAGATCCAGGAGGATGCATCTCACGTCCTTTTGAGTGTCCCCTCTACGAGGACGTGCAAACCAGGGCGCGAACCCCTCCTGCTGGGAGTTCAGCCGCGCTCTTTCCAGTAGGCCGGCCGGGCGGAAATTCACCACTTTTGCCCAGGCATGGGCGACCAGGCGGCGCCTGCTGGAATCGTCGTCTCCACCTGTGATGGCTAGCCCTACCCCCTCCGATTAGCTCCCCTTGCTGCATAAGGTGCTACACTCCATCCAGAGCACACCCCCCCAGTGCTGGAATCTGCAGTGCTACGTCCGCTAGGCCTGGGGGATTCTAAATAACTCCTATACACCCCCCCCCGCACCCCAACAACAAGCCGATAGGTCATAACTTTCCTGGCTCGTTAACCCATTAGGGAAATAAAAAAAGAGTTTTGAAACTGGTTTCCCACCTGATCTAACAACTTACTTGGATAGTAAGTTTCAAACAGAGAAATCAACGGTGACCACGTCTTCTTGGTTATAACTTTCTTTGCAAACAGGGAGAAACGGTATGATGCTTGCTAAGTAGCAGTCAAAGCTGGAAGGCTTGCTTGCTCTTCCAACAACTGTTGCTCACTGCTGTAGAAACTACAAAGGATCATTACGTGGATTGTTATTTCCTCCACCCAGGAGGCGCACAACGTGCAGGATGGAAAGTCATTGAGAGAAAAGAACTAAAGCAAATCATTGAAGTTCTCATGCCTGGTAAGGAACTAGCTCCTCCACTTCCTCTGAATGCGTCCACAGATTCTGGGAAACAACTCATACGTGTCACGTCTGTTTGACGAGGATTTCCATCTCGTTGCCATTTATCCAATACCCGTACATCTAGCATGTCACGTTTTCGTGTGAAGGAGGTGAATAACGGAAAAGCGCATTTGAGAATTGAAGACCTGGAACATAATTGTTCATAACAGGTCATGGTGGTTGCCGTTTCGCTATCGTGCAAGAGCCCAGGGACTCTCCGAGCACCCATCAAACCAAGACCTGTGCCTCCGCAGGTTGTCATTTGGCTAGTTGTTGGTTTGGTTTGGTAGAGGGCGGTTGACCGTGGGTTATCAAGACCAACTGAAATCATATAAATGGAAGTCAAACGCTCGATGTATTCAATGTGGTTTATGTAGCAACCACATTTATGTAGACTCTGCTTCAATTTTTTCTCCCAATAACTTAGCGTCGCAGAGGAGAAGGTATAAAACACAAAATGAGAATTGAAGGCCCGGAGCACAATTGTTCACAACTCCTGGTCTATAATAATAATTACAACCACCTTCTATTCTCTCAAAGTTACAGCCCATTCAAAGCAAATAAGTATAACCAATGATCGGTTAATACGGCAGTTTTTTGAGGCACGAGTTGATTCGAAGTAGTTGTGTATTTCTATTTCCTATTTTTAGTACTACACAAACATTGTCCCACAGTTGGATTTCCAGTTTCATCGGAGACACGAAGACTCGATGAAAAAAAGTTTACGAATCGTTCACTAAATATACAACGATATTCAACGTTACTTAATTAATAAAGAAAGGCACAGTAATTAGTATCAAAACTGTTGCGGTGAAAAACTTAAATTAAGCGAGTGTTTGACTATGATTACTTCCACTCACCCAAAATCAGCAAACGGCGTCATAACTAACTTACCTGCAAGAAAAAGTCAGCCGTCAGTCGAGAGATTATTGACATTTAACGATTTTAAAAAAGAACCGCGACATAAGATAGAAAGTTGATAATAAATATCTGATAGAGCATCACGACGAACTTTCCTCAATGTCTTCCGAATCCGATAAAACGATCCACGCGCCATTTTCATTTCTCCGTTAATTCAAGCAATACAAAATGCAGATGTTAATTTTCTGATGAATTACGACTCGTTTTTCCGTCTAAAGAATGGTTAAAGGAATAGTTACCTATAAATGTGGGTATACGTTGTAACAGACTCCGTCAAGTGGATTTCTTTTACGATTCAAGGTTTTATCTTCGTTCACTGGAATGACACAGGAGCGTTAACGGATGACAGTGAATAAGTGTGGTTTATTCGAAAATACACTGTGCTCTTGACGTAAATCGTCGAAGCGGTCTTTGGAAGAAGTTTCTGTACGAGGACGTTTAAGGGAAGTGTAACCGCCTGACATCTCCAATAGAGCACCAGACAAGCAAGTCAGCCCAACGAATAACAATAGCCTCAGGTGGGTAGCACTAGAAGATGGTGCCAAGGCCAAAGCCACATCAGAAGCTTCCTCGTTTGGGAACGTAGTTGCTCTCAGCTGACATTCATAAGACTGAACGGTGGACAGTCCGATCTCCCTCTGCCATTATTCTGTTCTAGCGCTATTAGCGCCTACTTGCTCCACAGGCCCTGCCTTGTATGTCAGGCGCTCAGATGCTGGTCTTGGATCCCCACCTCGCCACTGAGGATGGCTTCGTCCATGCGTTTCACGTGGACGAATTCGTCTCCTTTCAAGACTTCGCCCTCTGTGCTCTTGGAAGGGGTAACCAAGTTGACCTAACCACCACTGACTTTACAAACGCCTTCGTGAAGCTTCCTTCGGCTCCTGCATGACTGGTTGGGCTGATATCTCACCTCCAGACTGCTCTCTTTATGGATTGAAGGCGTACATCTTCTTTTCACGCTTTAAGCTCTCAATTCTGCATATTTTCGATTGTAACAGGACAGTTAGGTATTGCTAACTAACGGATGAGTTTCAAGCTCAATCGACTTCCGAGAAATGCAGCGGTCACTCAACTTTATGCCATCGTACACTAAATTTGAGGCGGTGAGAAAGGGGGTTGGGAGGGGAAGGAGCCTGGTCATATGCCTCCGGAAAATTCGTTGGAAGAGACAGGATACGACTGTAATGGCATTTGTGTATATCTCAAATAGTCTGTTGTTTGTCGGTTCTGAGTCTTCTTTGTATAGGGTGGTATGTCGGTAGTTCCCGTTGGTGTAGTGTTTTAAGTGGTGTAAGTATGGTGTCGCAAACAAGTAAGTTAACTTTAATAATTTACCTACTAGTGGAATTAACCCTAGTCACTTTAATACCTGACAAAGAGGAAGTTATTGACCTAACGGGAGAACTGCGAAAACTCTAGTTCGATTTTCCTCTACCCTTTGTAGAAAGTAAAGTTACCTAATCTACTGAAAACCCTGCAGATTATTACACAATGGTTTATTATTCTCATGAACAGCTTGACCCAGTATTACTGCTCCCGAGACCGATCCCATTCGATTCAGCATCGAAAAATACTAGTAAACCATACGAAACATGACCTGACTACAATGGAACTACTCTGTAGTACGTCACGGCTGTGCAGAGGAAGTGGCCCTAACCTTCCTCCGCCCCGTCGGGCAAAAAGAGTCGGGAAAATTGGGACGGGGACACGACGTTACGAGTCAAGCGGGCGGCGCTGCAGGAGGGAGGTAGGGAGTACTAACGACGAAACGTTGACTTCTGCTGTAGTTCTCGCGAGTTCTTTCAATTAGTAGACTCTAATAATTACTGTAATTTCCCTATACGCAGTTGTACACGTCTGATACTCATTCCGTTCGACCCAGGATGTAATACCTTGAAAATCATACAAAACTCGGCTTATTTGCGATTATACAGCGTTTCATTAATTTTTTTAACCATTTGTTAAAAGTTGTTCGGGGAAAATCCCTCTTTTTTGCGCTCAAGTAGCTTGGTGGACTGTAACACCATGAAGCGCTAAAGTACCCCGAATTAGTAATTATCACGAGGGTAGGGAAATATACGACAATCTCCAAATTTCCCCGGTAATGGGAAATTAAATACCACTCGTGTGATTCTGATCGCTGGACGGATCACCCTCAACCGGCGAGCACCTGGAAAAAGAATACACCAGGAAAAACATAAACGGAATGAGGAAATGAAAGAGGACTCACCCAAGTTTCCCTGGCTCTTCGATTGGCGCCAACGCTTTTAAGTAAAGCCACAGTTGAACGTACAGACACGGAAGGGCTTTTTGGACAATGTTGCACTTTTCACATTAAAAAAAGGGGTGAAAAGGAAAGGGTATGAAACGGCTCTTGTTTGCATAGAAAGTCGGATCAGGAATGAGCCAAAAAATTGGAAGAAAAGAATCGGAGAGGGAGAGGAAAAAATGAAGAGGAAAGGGAGGAGGAGAGGCGATCCCTTCCAGCGCCCCCACCAGCGTCAGGTGACCGTCCAGCGACCCCTCTGTCTGCCGTCATAATAAACGGGGTTTTCTCCGAAATTGAACACCATTTTTTGTCCATAACAACCATGTGCTTCGTCCGATTGGGTTGCCAAGATGGCGGGCACAACTAGATACCGAATGGGATTTTTGTGCGAAAGAACGAATTTTTTAGACCACGTTAACGGCACAAAACAGCCCGGACAGCGGATGGTGGATGGGAGAGGGCGGACGGATATTGCAGATTTGGAATCCCCATGTCTTGAAACGTAAAGTATCAAATTTTGAGGAGGGGTTCTAAAACACTTTTCGTGACCGAAAACATAGGGTTATTATTCAGAATGAATAATAAACCAAAATTCGGCCAAAAAACGGAGGGGGACGGCGAGGAAATCGTTGGGAAAGTGAATGAAACATGTTGGGAGTTAAGCAAAACCTGCTGCAATATTACGCGAACAAACTGGGAAATCGAGTAAACCGTTCAAATATCTAGCAAAGGACCAACGAGTGACGGAAGCTGCTCACAACTTTCATCAGGCCTCGGGTACCCTCAGTGCCTTGTACAGCTTTGTCAAACGAGCATATTTCACACTCAGGTTGCGTGGAAAATTCAATGCCCCATCGACCGATTTAGAGGTTCGTTCCTCAGTGTTTTCTGGTAAACTGTACTGATCTCCAGTTGTGTGGTTAGCGTATTAAACAACCAAGTCGATTTCTGTGAGAAAAATCACAAAGTTGTGTGCTTGTGCTTTTTCTTATTTATTTCACAGCATGCTAATCCGTTATCCCCATGGTGCGGTACGCTGTGGCGATGTGATGGGTGGCTCAACACGCCACAACTGGCAGCTGGCACTGATACTCCAACGGACGTTCTCCTGGCTGACCTGCCGGGTTACCACACCACATCCCACCTTGCCCTCCAGGTATTAGATGGAGCACCGCCCCTGGACCTGATTCTCGACATGGCGGTGCATTCAGCAGGGCTGCACACCGCGGACTGTACCAGGCCCTCTTCCTCTTGATCCAGCATGAAGAGACCACTGAGCGGAAACTCACTCTCACTGGGGATGCAATCATCAATAGGTGGCAGTTGCAGTGGGACGAAGGTCCCACAGCGCGGTACCTCCACAGCATCCTCCCCTCCATTGAGCTGAACTGGTGGCAGTCGACCTTCGTGGGAGTGCATCTGCTCTCAGAACGCGGTGCCTTCAATGAGCGGCTGCACTTCTTCGGGCGCCGCCCCTTCACCGACTGCCCCTGGGAGAGGCTGCGGAGAGTGCGGCAACTACCTCTGGCAGCAAGGCCGGTTTCGCATCTTCGAACAGACATGGGCGAACCGGCGGAAGGACCTAGAATCATGCCCCCCCCCCTCCCTGGGGTCGAGGTCGAGAAATAGGGAGACAGCTCCACGCACACATCACGCTGCACCTCCGCCACGGGAATTTAATCAACACCCTGGCGAAGAAGGGCATACTCCCTGTGGACCAACGAGCCGTTAGGCCAAGCTTGGTAATTACCCCATTGGGGGATTACCCAATCCAGGTTGATGCAGTCACACACCTTTGAGCATCGAAAAGTACTAGTTAATTGTTTGATGTGACTTGACTACAACAGAACAACGAAAATCAACATTTTCCTGGCGATGCTTGGCAATGCACTCGTCGAGTCGAACTTACGGGTGGTCGGAATAAGACGTGAGGCAATGCGGGCGGGGAGAAACGATGACTTCTTTATTGTCCTGTGGTTCTCTTCAAGTACCACTATATTTACTGTGATTTCATTATTTCCACCTAGTCACAATCCTACACCACTGAGCTCCGCCTTATTCGCCTCAGCATAAAAAAATACCGTGATAGCGATACCACACACAATGTACTTGCAATAAAACGGCCAAAATTTCGTTTTCAGCGGATTTTTAAAACCATTTTTGCCCGTAACAACCACGGGTTTCATCCCAAGATCCCAAATGTAGTTTTTGGGGTGAAAGAACGGACTTTTTAGACCCTGTAAAGACCTTGTATGGCCTGGAGGCGTCCGGTGGAGATACGAGGCAAAATAAGCAAAAAGCGGCCACGGCGGTGATTTGGTGAAATCGGTTCCCACTTATAAATAACTAACTATAACGAGGATTGGAATGGTGTCCGGGTGGGCTCTTTGTCAAGTTCCACGGGTCTCCTGGCGATTGAGATTCTCGTTGAGCTCTACTCTGGCTATGAGAGCCTGGTAGCTCCCTCGTCTTGTTGCTTCATCTGCGGCAGGTGCAGGCTATTTATTACGAAGGGCGTGGCAGCGGCAGTTCTGTCGGGCGCTTTCAAACCTCTACCACGCAAATCCGCGAATACACAAGTCGACTTAATAGCGATAAAGAATAAAGTAAAGTTATTTCCAGACTTTGTTGAACCCGCCGTGTTGAGAGGGATAAACATTAGCCTTAAAAATAAATAGCTCGACACACTCAAACTCTGTCTGACGCTCCCGGACCACGCCTTTTTTTTGTCCGCTGGCTGTTCTGCTTGTCTTTCAACAGAAAGGATTTTTGCTTCAGGCTATCCAGTTGGGAATCCGCGCGTACAACTACCTAAAGGACTCTTCCTTTCTGCAGTTAGGTTCGTTAGGTCAGCGCTGCGCGCTGTTCCTCACTTTGCTGCAGTTTTGTCGATGGTGTTGTCAGTTATTAACTAAAACGTAATTGAGCTTGTCCGGTGTTTTCTCAAACTAACAAATAAACCTACATAATTTTGGTGATTCCCCTTACATACCGACGCTGTGTCATCGTTCGTGGCTTTTTGACTGAAAACTATAAGAGAACGAAATGTCGATGCTAATTACTTGATAGTACCCATAATTCAGTGCTCATAACCGTATTTGCCCCAAAAAATACCAAAGCGACTGTTCCGTTGATTACCTTCGCGTTTATTAGGCCACTGGACCCCCAGAGCCTCCGGCTAAAATTCAAAAACATGGAACATGGAAACTTCTCCTGGTGAGGTTCCAACACAACTAAAGTAATTTGCAAATGAGGGGTCGGATTGTAGAGGGGTAAACTCGCTCCAGTGTGATGACTATTATACTACCTATAACCAGCTGAAAGGCATTCTCAATGGGGGAGGTGTGAAGGTGCGGAGGAAACGAGGCCGAACGGCCGAGTTTCTAATATTTTGTAACAACTTCAACCGGAAACAGCACCTTCTCGGTCCGACGCTCGTCATCTACATCGAAACCCCGCAAACTGGCTGGAAGCATTCTCGGCCAGTTTTGTATGATCTGTACACCCCATGCTACTATCGCTACCTATACCGAGGACCAGGCCGTCCTGGTTCGTCGTTTCTCACCTGACCTCTCATGGCTGTTTACAGAATTACTTGTTTTAACTCGAAGATGAGACGCGTCGATGGAGAACCGGTACTATACCTCTACAATTGCTGTTCTAAACTTCTCATAAACAAAAGGCCGTACACATCTCTGCAATATTCATCTACAATGTAGGGGAAAACCTGGTCTTCAACGTACGGTATCTTAAGGTAGTTCTCGATAGCAGACTAAGTTAGGACATGCATATCACTGCAACGATGGCCACAGTACGAAACCGCATTCGACAACTCAAATTTCATCTCATCAGCAAATCCCCCCCTGAGAACTAAGCGGCAAATTTACTTGTCTACAATCAGACCAACAAGGCAACATGCCTGCGAAGTAAGGAGCCCTGCATCCGAACCGCCGAAACCAAACTCTTCAAAACGCTCCGACTCGTCACACTATCCTCGTGAAACGTTAGAAATACGCTCCTTCACTCAAGCTTGGACTTGCCGACAGTGAACGACAGGTCTGTTTCCTCATTAGATGACTGTTCCTAAACCGCCGACGAGGGTTATGTCAATCACGACAGTCAAAGACACACTAAGGTCATCATACACGTTACCCGTTCCAAACGATGATGATCCCCGATAGAGCTGACCGTCAACAATCACTCCTAACTTCTGACTACCATGACCACTACGCCATCACCTGAAAACTCCCCTATTATCTTACTATATTTTATCAGTTCCCATAATCCTATTACCCGTTACATGGAAAAAGTCGTGGCCACCTCTACTTGTGTCAAATAGTTCTGTATACCGCTGCTTCATCACACTTGATAGCGTTTTATAAATATCTGGTGCGTAGCAACACACAACTTTCCGCCACCCCTTTAAAATCGAACACCACCTTCACATGCGGGCGCTATATCTTCGTTCAACGCATTTTTACAGGAACATTTATGTAGAACAAAATGTAGGGACTAGTTAGCTGAAAGTACTCCGAAAGTTTGATCGAAATCGTTAGAGCCGTTTTTGAGAAAATTGGAATACCGATAAATTAATATTCGACAAATCTCATTTTCTGAGTTAACTTGGCTTATATCTCCGTTCAACATATATATACAGAAATAATTATGGGAAACGAAATGTTGGTATGGGTGACTTAAAGACACTCCATTAGGATTTATCACACCTGGTAAAGACGTTACCCTGGAATTTACGGAAATGTTCGAAAAAACGTTATTTTTGACACATTTTGATTTTTATCTCTGTTCAATGGACCGTCACAGGAACATTTATCGAGAAGAATATGTAGGTATCAACTATTTGAAAACATCCTGTGAGTTTGGTGGAAATCGCTGAAGCCCTTTTGCCAAAAAGTGTAAAAAACCTATTTTTGCTTCAGGGGCCCATATCTCCGTTCACCGTATTTTCATGGAGATATTTATGGGGAAGGAAAGTTAGGTATTAATTAGGAAAAGATAATTTGAAAGTTTAATCAAAATCGTTGGAGCCGTTTTCGAGAAAAATGCGAAAAACCCTAGTTTTTGGTACATTTTTGTCCCCCACCCCCCTTCCCATCGGCCGAAATCGCCCATAACCTTATTTTGGTGTCTACAAAAAATAACAAACAAAACAAAAAAAGAACCAGCTCAATCGGATCAGCCGTTCTCCCGCAAATCGAACTACAGACACACACACATACACACACGGACCACGCGCCGAAATTAGGTTTTTTAGACTCAGTAGAGTCTGAAACGTAAGGATCTGAAGAAAACCCAATTTTTTTTTTGACCCAATTACTATACTTTCCTTCCATTCGGGTAGCGGAAAGTAAAAATGAAGTTTATTTATTTTAAAAAAACTATTTTGTGAAATGATTTCATTCCCTCCCAGCGTCGCACTTTCTGGTAGTTCGATGGAGTCTAGAGCACGTTCTGCTCAAAAAAAGAACGAGAAAGACGAATATTTACACACGTGTACAGTCTACAGATTGCGTCCTAAACCTACGCTTTTCCGATTCATACAACCTGAAGTCACGAAGGTCTGATGGGAAGTGGTCATTTTTTATCGATTACAATTGAGGGGTTTCCTACAAGAACCGAATAAGTCCAAAATTTGAAAAAACCCGGTGAAGGCGCCATTTTGCTCAGGATGATATTGTTGAAGTGGTGGAAAGCTTGTCGAGGCAAAAATCAAAAAGATACCGTCCGCGGAAGGCTTCCAATAGTGATTGGGTTTAGCAAGAAAAAAACATGTCAATTCGATTCCCACAAGAGCAAATCAAGTCCATTGTGTGGCAAGGCGTTTATCTCAAGCAGTCCAGCTGTTATCATTATCCATATTTTTCAGTGCTGCAATTTATCGACTGTTTTTGTTTGGAAGTGCATCTGTACCTAACTATACTGAATAAATCTATACCTAATAATAATGCAATAAATATACAAACATGTAATATTGAGCTTCAATGGAAAATTCATGCAGGCACTTAAACTTCAAAAAAATCCCAGCAAGAACAAAACAAGTCACATTTTGGAGCCCGGGCACCATTTCCGTCTGAGAAGAGCATTTTACAAAATTCTTGTTTCTGGCGTTTGCCAGTTTTGGACTTATTCGGTTTTTGTGGGGAACCCCTCAATTGCTTTGCCGACTGGGTTCTGAGTTCTCCCAATACACAGTCATTTATCAGCTCTCACGCTACTCACAACTCACTCACTCACTCTCTCTTTGAAGAAGTACTGTACAACAGAACTGGTGAGGGAATGCAGTATGCGGCTTACTCTTCAGAAAACTATAATAGAGTGAGTGAAGTGAAAGAGCGGACCAGTCGTCTAGTGTACCTTTAGGGCAACTTCCCGACTGTGACATATCTCCGCCACTAGCTAAGAGGATTGTGAGAGAATATACCGAGAGAATGCATCAGATAGCCTGGAATGCAGCGGGAGTGAGGATCTCCAAACGCTTTATCTAAGGGCAATCACACGAGATAATATGTAGGTTTCTGATAAAAGGAAAGGCTTAAAGCAGATAATGGGTGTAGGGATATGATCGAAGTGCCTTCTGCCTTCGATCCACTCAGGTCATAGAGACCACCACCACCTGTGTAACCTCCCGGCTGTTCACCGGCGCTCGATTAGAAAAAGATATAGTTATTCAGATACATACGAACGCGTTTGCATTTATTAATTAAAACCCCAACACGTTACAATGGGGATCATCACAGGACACAGCAGAATTAACGAACGCGTAGGTGGTTGAGTACAGATGAGGAAACTTCCTACCACGTTCTGGCCCAGTGCGCAAAACTGAAATGGGAGCGGTTTTTGGTCCCCTTGGACTTCTTCAAAGGTGGACATCAAAGCAGACTCTTTTAGGAAATACCTGGCGTTCTTTAGGAAGCTAGGCATAGACCTGTAGGACATTAGTTCTTCCACAAGAGGACTTCAGGCCGCGGTGCGTGTTCCAAATATGGGACAGTGAGAGTCATACTAATACCAAACAACTTGGAGGATTGGCCATTGATGTGCTTCAATGATACTGAGAGTAAAATAACTGTCCTTCTTACAACTCAAAGAAAAGGAAAACAAACGTTCGAGGAAACGCTTTATTTAGTCGTTAGGTACCGAGTCGTAAACGCATAATTTTCAAAGCGTTAATCTTTCAGCGTTTATATTACGTTTTTGCGCGCTTCTCTCGCTGGCGCGTAAGCGGATGTCCCTCAAACGCTCTGAGGTCTCCATATAAATGCTAATTCTGTATTAATAATTCATATTATTACGTATTCCGTTCAAATTGAGAAGGTGAAATCGTCACGAGCCAAGAAATGTAGCTTTTCTGGATCGGCTAAAGGTTTTAGTTTACATACCGAAAGCCGCTCAAGATTAAAGCAAAATTGATTTTTCGTCGCTTAATTTCTAGTAGCGGGCCACCGTCCTTTCCCCATTTCCCGTCGCCTCTCTGCATGTCGCTTTTTAAAATACGAGGGTAAGCGGACAAAGGATGGTCAAGAGAAGTGGATCGAAATACTTTGCTTTGGTTGGAAGGTGATTTACATTTTTATTAGATTGGACCTTCCCACGTAAAATTGGATCATAACCCTCAGCCAGTGAAACTCGAGGCGAGGGGTTGGGAAGAGGTTTCAAAGACAGTTTTTTAACCGGACAGGACCCTCGTTGGTAGTAAAACAACTTAAATGTAATTCGTTGTGATGTAACCACCGTTTCACGGGAATTTCGAACGTCAATGTGTGATTTTTGGAGATAAAAGGTTTTTGAACCTCGAATTTCATGGCTGGCGTTTTCCCGTTTCACACTTCGACTTTCGAGTTCCTACGTTGATAATATTCAACGTTTCTGCCTTCAATTGAATACTTCCGAACTGTGTTCGTCCAGGAAAAGAATGCAACGGGAAGGCTGGCGATATTTCGTGGAAGCAGAGAGCCAAGTGGCAGCGAATAGAGCAGGTTATAGCTGCGATGCTATATGACTCAGGCGGTTCCCACACATTCTATTGGTTGATATACGAAATTTCACAGGGCGGAAAGGGAGCGTATCTTGGACCTTCCAAACGAGCATCCCATTGTGGACAGCAGGCGACGTAGACAGGCCCTTGTGACCTGACCTTCAAAGACCAACGAATCATCTAGGTCAGGATTTCCCAGATTCATATCTCCATGGGGGACAGCCTTCTACATGTGTGGGCTCGGTGGATGCTGAGCGAGTGTGCTGGCTCATGCACGATAGCAAACTCACAATCCTCATAACTTTCGAATGACATGCTTCTCTTATGAGTGTTGAAGTTGTAATGGTTTTCGCGGCGGACTGCGCGAGGTGGCAACACTGACCGTCACCCGTGCAGCCCGCCACAGTTTATATTAGCAAGAGGAGCCAGTCGGTTATCATAACGGATAGCGGCGCCTCAAGCGAATCTGTTCTCCTGAAAGTCAGTGTTTAATTTCCCCTTTTTGGTTTGTGAAGTAAGGTAAGCGATCAGAGCTTTGTGTTTCATTTTCCCCATTGTCCCTTCTATTGTCATTTAATACAATCCGAGCATAGGTTATTTATTTCATTTTAAAAGGAGTTCGTTTCGTTTCATTCATTTCGAGTTTTGCCGATTAAATTCAAGTGGGTCTTAATTGCTTTATAATTTCATTTCCCATTACCTTCTTGAGAGTTATTATTTTATTTATTTGATCGAGTGAGCATTATTGAGCGTATTTGATTTATTCTTTTCTTTTGGGCCCAGACACGGTCTTCACGAGTGTTCTGTACGCCGGAATCGGGACACAATTCCGCAAGTACGTCACAAATTGTTCCGTCATTTTGATGAGTCCTGGTTTCCGACTGAGCGGTTTTGGTTTATTATTCATTCTGAATAATAACCCTATGTTTTCGGTCACGAAAAATGTTTTACAACCCCACTCAAAATTTGATAATTTACGTTAAAAGACCTGGGATTGTCCCCATAAAAGACATGGGGATCCCAAACTTGCAATGTCTGTCCGCCGTCCAGGCCATTTTGTGCCTTTAACGTGGTCTAAAAAATCCGTTATTTCACACAAAAACGCCATTTGGTATCTAGTTGTGCCCACCATCTCGGCAATCCGATCGGACGAAGCCCATGGTTGTTATGGACGAAAAATGGTTTAAAAAATTAACGAAACGCAGTATAATCGCAAATAAGCCGTGTTTCGTAGCGTTTTCAAGGTATTTTTACATCCTGGGTCGAATGGAATGAGTATCAGACGTGTACAACTGCTTATGGGCAAATTACAGTAATTATTAGAGTCTACTAATTGAAGGAGGTCACGGGAACTTCAGCGGGAGTCAACGTTTCATCGTTTTTACTCCCTCCCATCTCATCAAAAACCACCCGCCCGTTCACCTCACAACGCCCCCTCAACTCGCAACCTCGTGTCAATTGCCGAGGCTGCGCTGGAAGTCCCTGTCTCAATTTCTTCGACTATTTTTGCCCGACGGGGCGGAGGTAGAGCCGATGAGGCCGGCACTTCCTCCCCACACCCCTACATTGGATCATAAATGCCTACAGACGTTCACGGGCGCCTGGCCCTGGGGGAATATCTAGTTTCCGTAGTTCCATTGTAGTCAAGTCATGTTTCGTATGGTTTACTAGTACTTTTCGATGCTGAATCGAATGGGATGGGTCTCGGAGCAGTAATACTAGGTCAAGCGGTTCATGAGAAATATATACGTTGTGTAATAATTTGCAGGGTTTTTGGGGTGACACCCAGTGGGGGTGCCTCCGTAAAGAGGTCAACAAATGGAAGAAAAAGTGCTTGATTAATCGTTGGTGATATGCACTTAAGCATGGGTCAACGATTGTCAAACTATTTCTCTCGCTCTCTAGGTGTTGACAAACCTAAGAAATTAGCCATAAACGAAATTGTGGCAGTTTTAACGCAATTATGTCGCGTTTGGAATGGGTCGAATAGGGCGGGTTTCAGAGGTGTGGGACTACGCGTAAGTGGTGCACAGTGAAATCATAATAAATATGATGAGGCAAATTATACTACGTGAAAGAACTCAAGGTACAAAACTGCAACAGTTATCGTTTCTCCCTGGCCTCTGCTCTTTTCCCCCGCTACTACCCGTCTCACTCACACCACCCATCAGTCCCAGAAAATTTCAACTTTCGTTCTTTGGTTGTGGTCAGGTCATGTTTCGTAACAGTGCACTGATAGTGAATAGGATACGCCACGGTCACGCTATGCAAGAGAATAATTGATAATGAATTCTAATAGTTGAGAGAATTATCGCGCGCTGAACCACAACAAGTTCCAGACTGATTTATTTGCATTGTTTGGGAAATATTTTCTTGTAACTCATCAAAAACCACGTTGATTTGGAAAAGCCATCGGGAAGACGCCACTGTAGTCGTCAACCTTTCAGCGATGAGCTCAGTTCAGTGTTCAAATATATTTCATGAAAATTAGTTGCATGTCCTCAGACATTTGCAAAAACGGAATTTGTTTGAGGGAATTGTGAGAAGATGAAGGCCTTCAGAGGAAAAGTGTTGGGAGATATTGTTGGGAAGGCTTGTGTACATACGCTTAAATAATACTAAGTCAAACTTTCCGTGGTCACCGCTAAATTCCAATTATGAATTGAGTTTCACCAAAATAGAAGTATAGCGGAGGCTCCTCCAGTCAGAGCTGAATGTTGGCGTTACTTCACTGATAGAATCACCTCAATTGCCACTGGCCGTCGTCAGAGCGTTCGAGCTATGAACGGGAAAGCCACTCGTATGTAGCACATCTACCTGTTGTTGGGTAGTTATAGGCTTGGAGAATCAACTTGTTCTAGTTGCTGCGCACGCGAAGTTGTCCCATTTGTTTGTTCAGCTTCCGAACAAAGTTGGGGAAACACACGTGTAAAGTCGGATGTAACGAACTCAACAAGGTGAACTCGTGAGGTGGGAGGGTTTCCCAGGACTTGTTACAAACCACTTGCTCCACCCCTGTCGTGGCTGATATTGAAGTAAAATAACGAAGAATCAACCCAAAGAAGAAAAGACAATATTTAACTTTCATATCGTCAATCGATCTTTGCTGACTCTCTTCCCAAGCTCATTGTGAAACCGACGAACGAAAAGAGTGGCCGAGGGAAAATACAATTATAATTAAAACGATCAACTCGAGAGGCCTACACTTTCATTTCAACGCAATTCCCTCGACGTATTTTCACGAGAAAAGTGGCATTAGCGCGTCAACTCGAGCGACGGCATTCGTTTTGAAGAACCCAAGCGACCATTTCCCCGGCAAATATATAAACAATCGATCTGGCAAATATTACATTAGGAGAATTCCGCTGACCTCGACGAGAAGCGTTAAACGTGAGAGGGCAGTACTTTCGGTTGAACTTCAACTCACGCCGCAGTCAACTTAGGCGTTGGCTCCAATTAGAGTTGTAGTTCGGCTAACAACTAGCATTCACCTCGACCTTTCCCACCGATGATTGGGAACTCAAGTAATTGATGAAAGAAATAACGACGGATTTGAACGAAGTTGGGAACGCTCACTTTTATAGGCTTTCACAATACAAAGCCCCACTAATTGAAAACCCCGACAACATGTTTGATAATTGTGCCGCCAAGATTCCAGCTCAACGCTTTCTTAGACTAAAATGCGGTACAGGCAGGCGGAAAGTCGTGTACTGAGAGTCCAAAGTGTGTTAAAGATTTATATGCATTATTTACCTTTCGCTCAGTACAACTCGGGGAACAGGAAACAATTTTTAATGATCTCGCTTACAGTGGCAAGAAAGAGATTGTAGTGAGGGGAGGGGGATAGCAATATGAGCAAATTCTACAAGGAAACTACGAAAAAATATTTCTTAAGCGCAGGTAAGTAACGTGTGCAACGTTTCCCACAAACCGACGGACAAATGAATTGTAGGACAGACGTACATAATTGCTTAAAGAGTTACCTCCTCGTAATAGTTGTTGGGTGCAAGAATGGGGGAGCTGAGGATCGCAATGAAACTGAAACTCGGTGAGCATGAGGAGGACTGTATTGTAAATGCGTACGGAATTGAGTAGAATTGAAATTGAGGTGAGATGCAGTACAACTGGGCGACACAAGGGCAGTACTCGGAACGCGTGAACTGGCGTAGGCAACCGTATGAGAGAGTGAGAAGTTACTGGGGTGGTTGTTGGAAGCAGAATGATCTTGGAAGAGCTCTGTCGTCGATAGGAAAATGAAATTGGGAGAAAGAAATAAAGAAAGGGGAAAACCTAGGAAACGAGGCTGGGGGACTCGCAGCTGAGGGATTCCCGTAGGCGAGGGGCAGATATTGAAATAGTTGGAGACAATGTGGCGGTCGGAGATAATGACGCGGGGAAGTCCGAGGTCAAAGACTCTAACCGTTTCAACGCTTTGCGTCGAACAATAGTTGTTAAGCACTTTTTCACTTCTACGATATATACTCGCCCCGGAATATTGCAACATTTCACTGCAATTTACGAAAATCGACCCAAGTTGTGTGGTTCGACGGATGAACACGAAAGATTCGATATCTCAACAATGATTCATCGAATTTTCCAACCAATTTTCCGTATTTCAGTCGATTCAACGGTTTCAAGTAGAACCGGTGCTACCGGGCTATGCTCCTTCCCGTGGTGCGGTACGCTGCGGTGACATGGGAGTATTATTACGAATGACTTCTTGGAGCCATAACAATCGCTGAACGCGCTTGGGGTTGTGAAAACCTTTTGAGATGCGTCGCACCCAACATTCGTTAAATGATCTTCTAAACTCATTGACTCCTGTTACTTGATTCATAAACTAGTTTACTCACTACGCCCGTTTCCACAGCTCTACGGGATACGTTCCTGAACCAGAGAGAACTGAGCACTTCAATATTGGGTGTACCAGGTAGTTTTGGAAGGATTTCAGAGGACAGTTTGACACGTTGAAAGGGTGATGTTTGTTCTAGCAGGATAATTACGAATATTTAAGCTCTCCAGGTAATTATCGATAGTCAGTATTAATTATAACTGCTGGGCTATTGACGGGGCCACCAAATAAGACGACGGCAATTGAATCTGCAGCGGTTCCTTTCAAGTTAACAGTCGAAGAAATCTCTCCATGTCGTTAAGGGGCTCAAGCGTGATAGGTCATGGCTTGATTACTTTCTCTTTTCTCAAGGGTAGCTCTGGTTTCTTGATTCTGTTTTTTTCTTAAATTTATTGAAGTACTTGTCTTGTTATCGTTCCATACCTCTTCACCTTAGCATACCAAGTACTGCTAGATGACTGAGTTTTGGATGGAGCGGACTTGGATTGATCGGTTCCACGGATCGTATTCATGTGCGAGTGAGGCCGAGTCAGTTGTAGCCACTGGGCAAATGGAAGTGTTGTCGTCCCGTTAACGTTAATTAAACGAGCCCCGACGCCACAACTGGAGTGATATATTTAATTGCTCACTCGCTACATGTTTATTGCCCGACCCTAATTACATTGGTCATTTTTGCTCGCAAGTTACCTTTATTCCGAATTCTGAATCTAATTGGCCAGAGGTTTTTAGTGGCACGCCCATAAATCCTTGGAATTGGTTGTTCAGCGCGGTAGTGGCTGATCGGCTCGAACATCTCAATCGTGCTCTAGCTGCCCTACGAGGACGCCCTGCAATGATGGGTTGACGAGCCGTAACAGGACTGACTCAGATCGATCACCTGATTATTGACTTTGTCAACACTAAGGGGCTAACGGACTTAGTCACCTCAAGCAGACAGTAAATAGATTCGGTCATAGTCGCTCTTCGAAAGTGGGAGTAGGAGATTTGGATGCCACAATCTCTCAAGAAATTTGCCGACGCAAGAGCCCACTCAAGAAGTCTTCATTGATATCCACAATGTTTCCTTGTAGGCACTGGCCAATTCCAGCACAGCATTGAGAGGAGAGTGAAAAAGGCGAACTTAGCCGCAACGACCTCCCCGCTGAACAAAAGTTATGGGCGTGGAGAGATGGCAACCAAGATGGACTTGACACGAGTTAAGGGAAGATGGGTGGAGCCAGACCATTAGACAGGTCCCTACGGGTCATGGCGACCTCTATTCTCTCAAACACTCTCCATTCCGTCGTGTTGCGTCTCCTGTCCGGAGGAAACGAGAAATCGTGCGCTGTGGCTCCTACAGCTATGGGAGAGGATTGTTGGAAGAGGGTTCACACCTTCTAGCTATGAAAGTTACTAAACAAACGGTAACCGCTTCGCTCAGTTGGCGAAAAAACGTGAACACAGTGAATCTCTACTCACCCAATTAAACTGTTAGACCATGTGGAAAACTAGATTATGCTCCGAAGTATTTTTATGGGATTCCCCAGGGCCATTTATCTGGGGTGACACGTGGGCAACTAACTGACTTCTACCGGAGGACTGGCTACGTCCACAGGTCTGGGTCAGTGGATTCTGAGGAGTGCAGATTAGATTTAGGACTCAACGGCAGTTTGTTTCACACATTTTCTCATGACGCTATGAATTATTGAATATTTTTCCCATTCGCGTTTCCGTAATATGTTGAATGTAATATGAAATGAGTTTTGGTGGGAAGAAGGGGTTTAACGATTTCGTCAATATTATAGAGTGCCTTCTAGCAGCCTATGCCCACATTTTGTTCCCCGAGATTATTTCTGTATCTATCTGCTCTGTTCGGTATATAAGTTACAGGATATTTTCAACTAACTACTACGGGCAATTGGTTTTCCGTAAATGTTTCCGTAAAAGTGTGTTGAACGATGATAACGTCCGTTTATACGGCAATTTACGTGGGTTGCGGAAAGTTGTGTGTTGTGTGACGTACTTGGGGAATTGTCTCACAATTCCCGCGTACAGAACACTCGTGAAAGTCGTGTCTGGGCCCAAAAAAAAACAACAAATCAAATACGCTCAATAATACTCACTCGATCAAATAAATAAAATAATAACTCTCGAGAAGGTAATGGGAAATTAAATTATAAAGCAATTAAGACCCACTTGAATTTAATCGGCAAAAAACGAAATGAATGAAATGAAACGAACTTTTTTTAGAATGAAATAAATAACCTATTCTCGGATTGTATTAAATGACAATAAAGGGACAGTGGGGAAAATGAAACACAAAGCTCTGATCGCTTACCTTACTTCACACAACCAAAAGGGGAAGTTAAACACTGACTTATAACAGGAATTAATTCGCTGACGAGCCGATAGCCATTCTCTCGAGAAAAGCGGCTCCGACGCTAATATAAACAGCGGTGGCCTGCACGGGTGGCGGTCAGTGTTGCCACTCCGCGCAGTCCACCGCGAAAGCCATTACAGTTGTTACACCCCATATATTTTTGAGGAGGATAGCATTCACTGGTTGGACCTATTCGGGTAACAACTGCGAGAAATGGTGGTAAGGGAAACAGTGGGGGTTGACATTCCGGAGGTCCAGGACTTGACACTAGATTGGACTCCCTCATTTTTCTAAAGATTATAATAACATTTGTGACAAGTTTATAAGGAGAAATTGCCAAAATCGATATTAGTCGAAATGTTTGGTGATGTTATGTGCCGTTCCGAAAACTTTAGTTCGTATCAAGAAGATTTGGCTCATACCCTTATCTTGGCGTTCCATCGTAACCAGCGGGCTGGACATCAAGTTTGACCTGGTTTTCTTCAACCGTTTTTGATCAATCGCGTCAACCGGCACATACTACTTCCCCTAACAGTGTGTTTCGGCCACTTCGCACGAACGAAGAAAGTATCCTGTTTTCACATCTCGGGCGCATTATCCGCACTTGTGTAGGAAATCGTCACTCCGAGGACCTCAAACTGTAAAGAACTGACGGACACTTTTTTCGCTTCAACCTGTTAGTCAAGACGAGTAATATTGAACGTGCCCTCGGAGGAAGCCCCTTTAGTTTGCATTGTTCGACGAAGTTTGGGCTCAGAAGCCCTAAAGTAAGGGCTGAAGGATGTGAAAAACCTTCAGACTTTTGTTGTACGGAACTGAAACTTGCGGTTTGGTGTCGACGGACAGTTGAAAAGGAGGTGGGAAAACGCGATAAGAGATGTAAGATATTGTCTACTCGTTTCTGCGTATGTTTTGGTAGTTATGAACCATCACGATCGTTGCTAACGGTCGTTATTTTGTATCATGCACATCCACTTACCCTAATTCCCCCGTCACGTTCGCGTTCCAAACATATGTCTCACTATCTTTGATCACGAATGAGCATTGATTATTGAATATTTTGACCTAGACTCTCGGAAGAGAGAAATACACTTACGACAGCTACTTGGTGAATCCCAAAAAGAAAATGATATCATTAAAAAATTTGTACTTCAGTGAAGATTAACATGAGTGCCGTTGATTGTTAATCAAATTCTTCTTGAGACAAAGTCCTGGATGACGCAAACGCGACTGCAACGCAACGGCTACGTTACTTGACCCGTCCCCAACATGAAGTACGTGATTCTGTTGAGTCGTCGGAATGGCCTAACAATTGAGTGGCATCACAGCAAATAGCATATTGACGTTAAATATTTGACCGAGGAATTCTTAACGTTATCTTGGCAACATGGATGATAAGGTCTGACACGAACTCAGCGACTCATCAATTGCCTTAGAGCAGCTTCTAAACGTGGCAGCACTACGATTTTTTGGGGGGGTTGTTGCTGACAATTCTGCAACTGTACACTCACTACACCGTGAAAAACACGACATTTTTTTTTGACCCGAGGGAGAGTGGGACAAGTCCCTTTGTCACTGCGGCCGCCTATGGGCCTATTGTGACGCTGGCCTTTTCTTAGTAGGAGGCGTCGTACATACCCGCCCCCCTTCGGAAGCCGAGTATGTTCTTCACCGCAGAGTCCGCTACGGTTTGGGGTTCAGTGGTCACCTGACCGAAGAATTCAAAGCGTCTTGCTGCCAAGGCAGGGCATTCACATGGGATATGCTCTGCTATCTCGTCCTCCTCACCGCAGAGTCAGCATTCCACCGCCTTGAGATGCCCATCTTGTTGTGGTGATATCTGAGTGGGCAGTGCCCGGTGAGGAAGCTTATCAGTACTCTCAGATCTTGTCTAGAGAGTGTCAGCATCGCCTTGGCCCTTTGACAGGAAGGCGTGACAAGCCTTTTCGCCTGTCTTAGTCGTGGCTGGCGATTCCAATGGACGCCATTTTCCTGTATCTCCCATCGAGCAACCAGACGGTTCAGGTGACTTTTCGTCAGACCCATGTGTGGTTCAGGTCCGATGGGTAGGGATTCTGTACCCCTTTTCGCGAGGCGGTCAGCCTTTCATTGCCCTCATGCCCCCTGTGAGCCGGCACCCAAATGAGGGAGAGCCTGTTACGGGCGCCGAGCTGCTTGAGCTCATGGAGGCATTCCCATGCCAGCTGAGACCTAAAACTATAGGCTGCGATGGCCTTTAAGGCGGCTGTCTGAGAAAATGTAGATCCGCTTGCCCTTGAGCCTTTTGTCAGGATCTCTTCTGCGATCTCTTGGGTTTTGCCCATTGTTCGCGGCTGCTTATTCAGTCAGCATGCTGACCTTATTCACAGCTGGCCGCAGACATGCCCCTGGGGACAATGCCATGGCCGTTCCACTATCCACAACCCGTGGTCGCGCCTGGTAGCATGGGCATGCTCCTTGGAAGATAACCCAGAACCAGGTAAAACACGACATTAATATGAGTTCTGGACCCTTAGGAGTTCAATAAACTAAGTTATGCGGGGAACACGTATTGAGTAGAAGCAAAGCAACTTGAATGGACAAGATTAATCTATCTAACTTGTTCACCAGGGTGTGGGATGTGTTGCAACAATTTTAATGGAGAACCCCCCCCCCCATCCCACCCTTGGTGAGAACGCCATGTAGACCTCTCTACTGAACGAAAATTTGCCATGAATGAGCACCAGATGGACGCGAGTGAAGGAACCCAGGGTGGCAGCCGAAGCTGCATTACCAGTGACAGTTGCTATGACCACAAGATGGGTTCATGTCCCAACTCCCTAACGCATGCCTGTTGGGGAGCCTGCACAGTCCCCCAGCCATCTCTGGTACCCATTGCCTCACCCCCCCCCCTTGGTTTGCAAGAGGGAGGTGCCCAGTCGATGATTGAACCAGAGTCCGCTGGTTCTATTCCCCTCGTGTGCTGACTGACTCCTATTAAAGGCAAGCGATTGATCGTGGTCTAGTGGTTAAGACAGACGATTCATAATTCTCGACGTAAGTTGAGGATTGTGGATCGAATCTCCGGCGCGATTGCCGTAATTTTTGCCTGAGTCAGCAGCTCTTCAAAAAGCATCTCCAAACGTCCCTTCGTAACAATTGGCGCCCAACGTGGGGCGCCAATGTACTGAGGAGGAAGTTTGGAGATGCTTTTGAAGAGCTGCTGACTAAGGCAAAAATTACGGCAATCGCGCCGGAGATTCGATCCACAACCCTTGACTTACGTCGAGAATTATGAACCGACTGTCTTTACCACCACGATCAACCGCTTGCCTTTAACAGGAATCAGTCAGCACACTCGGACAGCCTCACGCTTTGGTTTGGGCTGGATGGATGCTGAGGGAGAGCCGGGAAGGCGAAACAGCAACCCCCGAAAGTTTTGACTGATATAACTCTCTTATGGGTGTTAATTAAGGAACAGTTATATTGATTAGGGAAGATTAGTTGTTTTGAACAATTCAAAAAAGTGTTACCATTCAAGAAGAAGCTACTATTTTTGAATGGTACATTTAATTCACAGTTGACAAGCTGATTTGGGGGAGGTAGTTGCACAATTTTTAATTTACGTTGACTGGGAGGATCTTCAAATGCGTGCGTCATGTCTCCAACTGCATTTTTCGACGGCGCTGCCTTGATGAACTTACTAATTGGTGCTCATCAAACGGCCTCTCAAGCCAACTCTACAATGTGCGCTAACCCCTCCTACCATCCACGTGAGACTCCCCTCAGTCCAATAACTACACTTTTATCTGGAACCGCGGAGTCATCCTGGACTTCTATCCGTTTCTCTCTTCCAATGGAAATCACGTTTACGACGAAAATGAGGTTATGCGGGTGTTAGAGATGACTCTTCATCGCTCCAATGTAAGCACGTACGCGGACGGGGCGGTAACCGTAATACAATCACCACGTTGAACACAAGGACCGAGTCCTCTGACTTCGCCCAGTTTCTCGGTACAAACACAACCCAACACGATCACCATTTCATCTCATCGCAGATTTAAAACGTCGTGTCGAGCATTTCGCCAACTTGCCATTAAAACGCAACACTCTGTACCTAATCTGGCTATAACCTTTAGGAACACGATGTACACAAGATTCGAAAACAACGCTTAGCCCTTACCTACGCTGAATGTTAAGACCAATAAATGGAACGAGTCAGAAAAGAGTTTAAATAGCAACTTTAGTTCGGAATTTAATTTCACAGGAATGAACGCTGCAGATTGTTAAACAGTTTATTCTATTGCACGGCCCGAGTGCACAGCTCGACGCAATCTCACACTTCCGACAATCGAACTATTAGTAAACGATACGAAACAATACCTGACTAACACGGAACGACGAACATTGACATCTTCCAGGTGACGCTAGAGGGAACTGGAAGATCACAACGACGATCATTATCCATTTTCAATGAACGTTAGCAAAACGCTTCTCTCACTTACGACAATTCAAATACCTCGGAGTCAGCCTTCGCTAGTTGGAAAAGTTCTGATGAGGCCGCCTTTCTAATATTTTCCTTTTTCAAGTTCCTTCGAAGTTGGGTAAAATAAATCGAGGAGACGGTGACAAAGGGCACAATATAAATAGTCGGGCTCTAGGCTTTTCAAACGGTCTGGTTTGGAAAACCGGTCTCAGTTTATTTAAAATCTGCTCAGTACCACGCACTCAGCCATTTTTATACAGATCTCTCTTCTCAACTCACCTTATCCCGCTAGTTCATACATTGAAGTTCTCTTTCCATCATTCAGGGCGCACCGTCGTTCACCGTCCAGGCCATGTTAGCCATCTAAGTGGTATGAAAGATCTTTTCTTTCGCACAGACATTCATTTTACTTTCCTTGCTCTACGAAGTAGAAAGGAAAGTTATGTAATCGGCTGAAAAAAAAATTTTGAGTTCTCTTCAGATCTTTACGTTTCAGACCCCCCTGAGTCCGAAAAACACTATTTGGGAAAATGGTCTGTGTGTGTATGTGTGTCTGCGAACGATTTTTAGAGAAAATCACCGTACCAAATAAGCTCAAACATCATATGTCGCCCGCAGGTCACCATGGAACGCTAAAATAAGGGTTTGAACAAAATCCACCGAAAGTTAACTATAGTTATCATAGTGATCAAAACACCAAATATTTTTTTTCTCAAAAACGGCTGTAACGATTTTGATTAAATTTTCTACATTGGTAGCTCCTGATATGGCAACCATACCATAAAATTCCCATTCATGGGAAAATGACGAGAGCAGCACAATAAATACCAAAACTTTCGACGAAATCGATTTTAGCGCAGTTTTTAGAGAAAACAATCTTACCAAATCAGCTGAAGCTTGATGTCTAGCCTACAGGTTACCATGGGACGCAATAATGAGGGTATAGGCAAAATCCACCGAAAGTTAACTATAGTTATCATAGTGATCAAAACAACAAATTTTTTTTCTCAAAAACGGCTATAACGATTTTGATTAAATTTTTTATATTGGTAGCTCTTAATAAGGCAATTATACCATAAAATTCCCATTCGTGGGAAAATGACGGGAGCAGCACAATAAATAATCAAAATATTCGACGAAAAGCGTTTTTAGCGCGATTTTTACTTTCCGCTACCCAGAAGGAAGAAAAGTATAGTAATCGGGCCAAGAAAAAATTTGGGTTTTCTTCAGATCTTTACGTTTTGAGGCCCACTGAGTCTAAAAAACCTAATTTCGGCGCGTGGTCCGTGTGTGTATATGTGCGTGTGTCTGTAGTTAGATTTGCGGGAGAACGGGTGATTCGATTGCGCTGGTTCTTTTTTTGTATTGTTTCTTATTTTTTGTAGACACCAAAATAAGGTTATGGACGATTGCGGCCAGTAGGAAGAGGGGTGGGGGGACGAAAATGTACCAAAAAATAGTGTTTTTCGCATTTTTCTCAACAACGGCTCTAACGATTTTGATTAAACTTTCAAATTATCTTCTATTGATCAATACCTAACTTTCCTTCCCCATAAATATCTCCATGAAAATACGGTGAACGGAGATATAGGCCTATGAACCAAAAATTGGTTTTTTACGCTTTTTGGTAAAACGGCTTCAACGATTATCACCAAACGTTCAAGATGTTTTCAAACAGTTAATACCTACATATCATTCGAAATAAATGTTCTTCTGACAGTCCATTGAACAGAGATAAAAATCAAAATGTATCAAAAATAACATTTTTTCGAACATTTCCGTAAATTCCGGAGTAACTTCTTCACCAGATGTGATAAATCTCAATGGAGTGTCTTCTAGTCATCGATACCAACATTTCGTTCTTCATAATTATTTCTGTATATATATGTTTGAATTGAGATATAAGCTAAGTTAACTCAGAAAATGAGATTTGTCGAATATTAATTTATCGGTATTCCAATTTTCTCAAAAACGGCTCTAACGATTTCGATCAAACTTACGGAGTACTCTCAGCTAACTAGTTCCAACATTTTGTTCTGCATAAATGTTCCTGTAAAAATGCGTTGAACGAAGATATAGCACCCGCATATGTAGCTGGTGTTCGAACTTATGGGGGTGGCGGCAAGTTGTGTGTTGCTACGCACCAGATATTTAAGTGCATGGTGTGCCAACCTCCTTGGAAATCCGATCGGACAAATCTATAGTGGTTAAGGGCGAAAAAGAAATTAAAAATTAGCCAAGAACGAAACTGGGAGTTTTATGGTAATTACATCGGGATTGTAATTTTCGATGCTGAGTGGAATAGGATGGGCTCAGTGGTGTAAGACTGCGTTTATACGGAAAACAGTGATATCACATTAAATATAGTGAGGAAAATTCACGGGACAATACAGCGAAAAATATCGTTTCCCCCTGGCCTCTGCTCATTTTGCCCGGTGTCATCCGTCTCACTGCAACCACCTGTCAGTTCGGTTCAACACGGTTTCATCAATTGCCTAGCGTCGCCGAGGAAACGTCAACTTTCGTTGTTTCGTTGTGCTTAGGAGATGTTTCGTATCGTTAACCGGTACTTCTCAATACTGAGCCGAATGTGATGGGTCTCAGAAGTATGAGACTGCGTCAAAAGAAATTATCGGAAATAGCCATTGATACATCAAGTCATGTTCCTCATGTTACACTTATGAGCTGTCGCTACCCAGATTGTTGATATAGTCACGTTCAAGTATGGATATCACGGAGATAGTCCTTACCATGCCGAGGAAGATAATAATAAACCGTCGTGTACGTGTTGTGCCTCAACAGCTTCAACGCGACAAAACATAGACGTTCTGCTGTAGTTTCCTTAAAATCACGTGCACTAACTCACCATCTACTTCTAACTCAGTAATTCAGGATTTCCTTACACTCATGTCGATGCAACTATAACATAAAAATATGTGCTTTGTGAACAGTTTCCGTTCTAGTCCATTTCGGGTTGTGTATTCGCTAATAAAACGCGTCAAGTAAATCCGAATCTGAATTTCAACCATTGTACATCGAGCTGAGTGGCTGCGAGGGTAGGAGGGGCACAAAATGAATGGCTTAATGATTCTCGTCTCCGCGTAGTTCATGAATGCATGAAAATGCAAGTTGAAGAATATCTCGCGTTTATCTTCAAGTGCTTCTTTTTTATACTGAAGTAGGTTCTTCAGAAGTGCAACGCGAATTTACGTGAAGCAGCGTTGGAACCTCCAAGACATTTTCCATTTCTTTTTCCAATGAATATTTTCCGTCTCTACGGCACAATCTCTTGTTTTGCTGAATGTGGGATAAAGTAAGGGAAACGGGCCTTTTTTGTTCGCGTTTATTGCAAAGCGGGCAATATATCAGAGGACCTTCCCTCCCCACTGCGCCCGGTCTCTCTCCCTCTCCACAATTCTCAACAAGCACCACCCATTCCCCACGTCACGACTTTCCAACCACCACCGTCAGGTTGGCAAAACAGCACTGTGAGGGGGTACCTCACGTCACCGGATGAATGGTAGTTCACCGTCTCCCGAGCCTCCATTATCGAATAAAACATGAACGCTTTATTCCCTGCCATCCAAATAATTCAACTCGCCGCGTTTATACTCGTATTCCTCTTCTAAACCCCAATCCTCGAAATATTACTCCCCTTTTTGAGCTTTGAGAGAACTCGCGATTTGTCGAAGCCAAAAAATCGCATGAGCTGTACCATTTTCGACATTCGGTTATCACGCAACAGTTCTCCTTCAACCAAAACGAGAAGAGTTCAGGTGATTATGAGTCAGGCAGTTGGGGGTCTCTAGTTACTAAATGAGGCCGAGCGAACATGTCACAGGCTCAACAGTCAACTGTCTCCACTGTAACACAACAAGGGAAAGTCAAGGTGAAGGTTCCAGCACCCAGAAAATGGTCAGTTTGCAGTATAACCTACCCGAAATACCGAAGACCCGACTGCCGGCTTGAAGTAGGTAGTCTACAAAGCTGTTCACCAGCAAACATCAAAAGTGACTGAGTTTATATTTGAAGGGGCATTTTTGACTGTTTGTTACCCAAAGAGCAAGGGAAGTATTGCAGTCGTTTAGAAAATATCTGGTGCGTTGCAACACACAACTTTCCTTAGCTCTACTTCAATTCACTTTGTACATGGCTAATTCTATTTAATCAATTCATTTATCACTCAGTTTATATGAACTTGGTCAACAACGCTTTACGGCAGCAGGAAGTGGTAGCGCTTACAGTTCCAGATTTCATTGTGCTGCTAGTACTGATTGCAGGACCATTATTGAGCAATTGGTACACAGATAATTAATGAGGCTGTAAACACAAATTTTTTGAAAAAGAATAGTAATTACTTTTGCAGAGTTATTGGGTAAACACTTTTAGAACTGGTAGTAAGCGAAACGGCAGTAGTTGAAATTCAGGAATTTCTGGAGTGACCCCCATGTATCTCATGAGAGTTTTTAAACACTCACCCTTTAGCTAATGGATTGAACTACAATACCAATTTTTTTTTACATTCTACAAGAATTCCAGCGGAGTTCATAAGGAAAAAACTGCGCTAAAAACGCTTTTGGTGGAAAATTTTGATAATTTATTGTGGTGTTCTCGTCATTTTCCCACTAAAGGGAATTCTATTGTATAATTATCTTATTAAGAGCTACCAATATAAAAAATTTAATCAAAATCATTCGAACCGTTTTTGATAAAAAAATTTGGTGTTTTGATCACTATGATAACTATAGTTAACTTTCGGTGGATTTTGCCCATACCCTTATTTTTGCGTCCCATGGTAACCCGTAGGCTAGACATCAAGTTTCAGCTGATTTGGTACGGTTGTTTTCTCTAAAAATCGCGCTAAAATCGATTTCGTCCAAAATTTTGATAATTTATTGTGCTGCTCTCGTCATTTTCCCACAAATGGGAATTTTTTGGTATAATTGTTTCATCAAGAGCTATCGATATGAAAAATTGAATCAAAATCGTTACAGCCGTTTTTGAGAAAAAAAAAATTTGGTGTTTTGATCACTATGATAACAATAGTCAAATTTCGGTGGATTTTGTCCAAACCCTGATTTTGACGTCCCATGGTATCCTGCGGGCGAGATATGGAGTTTGAGCTGATTTGGTACGGTGGTTTTCTCTAAAAATCGTTCACAGACGCACACACACACAGACCATTTTCCCAAATAGTGTTTTTCTGACTCAGGAGGGTCTGAAACGTAAAGATCTGAAGAAAACTCAAACATTTTTTTTCAGCCGATTTACATAACTGATTACATAACTTTCCTTTCTACTTCGTAGAGCCAAGGAAAGTAAAAACGAAAGGAAGAGTGTTTCAATGAACTTGAACACACAGCCACCATCTGGGGAGGATCGGAAGATCTTCAAACGCTACCAAGAGACACTCAGAAATCTCTTATTAAAGGAACTCTATGTGAAAAAATGAGGCAAGACTGGTTTTGAATGAGAACGAGGACATTTGTGCGCTTCCAGGTTAGTAAACCGAGCAGAGATGGAAGCGCCGTGTAGCAACTTCTGAAACAACCTCAAACCCCCTCGCGCACCTTACACTGGACCCAAACCCATGTAGGTATGGCAGATTGTAATTTAGCCAGTCTCCCGGCTACCATACCGAGGTGTGACTCTACGGAATCCGTACTATCTGTGAAGGGTTCTTAGTCTGGTTTTCCACCTGATTTAACTATTCACTGGGAGTCAAGTTTCAAAGGAAGAGATCAATTGTGACCATGTTTTATGTCATAACATTCTTTGCCTGGTTAGGGCAGGGCTGGACAGAAATGAAAGGTTCCCGTCGTTTATTGTTGTAGGAGCTACACTGAAACAGTATGCGGATTATTTCTGCTTTTACACTGGAGGCGCAAGGCGTGCAGGATGGATAATAATTGAGAGAAACGAAGGGTAGCCACGTATTGTAGTCACCATGTTCCATAAGAAACTGGATCGTCGACTCACTTTTCCCTAAGATGTTCACGAATGTTCCCAGAGGACACAGGACTTCCATAATTTAAACACTTGGGAAAGAACCTCCAGTGGATTGAGTCAGGAAGTTCAAGGTGAACACGTGGCGTAGGCCATTGGACTAGTTGAAATTGGGCCCAGTCATACGTCGCTCATAGGAACCGACTAACTAAACCCTGGGCAGGACACCACGGGAACGAGGCATATTAGACACATTTCTCGTGAGTTGAGGATAAGATTTGTTAACTTTTCTTCTAGGCGAACTTTATATTTGAGATGTTGACGAAACTTATGCGGTGTGGGGGGGGGGGGGTTTCCCGGCTCAAAACCCCGAGCAAGTACAACGACCTGGTGAGAGGAGAAAGCCATTTTTTTTTAGCTGCCGTTGAGAGCGGTTCCTTCCACCGCCAAGGAAATATCTAAGTTAAAGCGTCTTGATTTCCTTTCAAGTAGAAGATTAAAGGGAGGTGGTGGAACCTGCCTACAAAATATCTCCTTTGACTACGATGACGGCCTTTGTCTTTGAGACAATACGGCGGATCCCTTCCACGGAGGTCTACAATGGGCCGAGAAACTACTTGACCAGGTTCCGATCCTGTAAACATGACTTTCCCCCTTCGACCCACTCGCCATTCGTTTTCCACCTCTGCTCTCCCGGTCCTGTAGTTTCCAACAGCGGCGTTTCCATGTCTTTTGTCTCCCCGATCCTTATTACTCCTGAGTGCCATTCAGAAGCATCTAACTTTATAACGTGCCAAATATTGACCAGCACCAGAGCGTGCAACAGGGTTTCGACCGGTGAGGGAAAATCTTGAGTGAAAAGGAGATTGAATTACTCGGTCGGGCAAGTGCCTATTGTAATCGTGTCTATAGCCTATTTTCAAGCCGTTAGTTCGGTTCACGGTTTCCCGATGGAGCGGAAAGGAATGGGGAATAATTGTTGGAGCATCGGAAGAGTAGAGGAGGGGTAGGAATCGCTACATGTTCAACAGTGGTATGTCAAACAACACCAGAGTGTCTGTAGGTCGAAAACGACTTAAGATATCAGGGATTAATACCGTTGTCCCCAAAATGTATTGTATGATGGCAATTTGTCACCCTCCCCCACGCCACTTATTCCTCACGCTGTAAACGCCTGCGCTTGTTGTTAGTCTTATTGCGCTAGGGGAAGGAGCGACTGCAATTGCGCCAGAGACCCATAAGCCTTCTTATTTCAGAGAACTAAGAAAACGAAGTATGTGAGTTAATACTTCAGGGTGGGTGAACTGGAACTCAAACCGTACTGTATTAGCGTAACATTTAGGTTTTTAGTGCCATCACTACCTATAACAATGAAGTGTATGAAAGGCTAGGATCGTAACCTCCTGGTTTGTCTCAGATTTACCTGAAGCAAGGTCAGGTGGGGTGCGTGTTACCTTGACACAATCCTCATCACAACACAAGGCTAATTAATCAGGCGTGTTGGGCTGTTGCCCCGTTTTCTGGGGTAGCAAACTCACAGTTAAAGGAAAACACTGGCCCAATCCCAGAGAACTGCGCTCCTGTGGATCACCAAGGCCTACAATATAGCATCCTCTTAAGCACTCCACGGGATCATTGGCCAATTATCCGTTGATTACCCATTGAGCGGAGATTGAAGAGGCAGTTTCCATCGCTCTGTGTTGAACTTCGTATACACCTCTCCATTGAACTAAACCGGGAGATGGGAATCCTCGTAAATGAACATGACACTGGACGAGCCAGTTTCTTACAGGATGTGTCGATTCAATACGAGACTCCATAAGTCATTCACAACTCGGCTTTGTGGCTCATCTCTCAGTTGCTTAACCGTTAACTTGAATTGAAGGTCCATGTACAACACCTCAGAAAGTTTAGCTAAACACATTTTTAGAGTTTTCTCGAAAATGGCTCAAACCATTACGATTAAATTTATGGGACAGTTTACTCCCCCCCTGTAACTGCATTTTACGTGAAGAACGAGAAAAGAGGTGAAGCATCGCACGAGATATTTGACCGTTACGGTTTGGGATATTACGAAGAAATGAAAGAGGCGACGCTTCATTGGCGTAGGTGAAAGACGTTCGCATGTAGTCAGGATAATAACGAGGCCGTTTAAATGTTTGGCGGGACCGACTGAAATTATCAGCGGGAGGCAGCAATTTCTACGATGAGAGACTTCCGCCGAAGGCACATGCCTGAAATGAAGCATCCGGCGAGGTTATCTGATTCAACCGAAGCGCCCCACCAGCTTTTGATTGATATTGCTCCTAACCTCACTTTGGCGCCTTATGTCGAGAATTTGAGTGGATGCTGTCGTTTTTCTTAGTACTGCTCACAGTCCCACACACATACCTTTTTAAAACGGTGTTTTTCGGACGCAGAAGTATTTAAAACGTAAACGTCCGAAAATAACTAATAAAAATCGTAATCGGATACTTCCAATAACTACTTAAATGGAATTAGCATTGGGCCTAGCAAGCTCCCTAGACCCCAGAATGCATGCTCTTAGAGCCTGCTGCTAAAATTTGCAAACAAGGAACTTCTCTACCTCAAGGTTTGAACAAGCGAAGAAAACATAATTGAATATTGCATGCGTATTGGAAGGTATCGTGCAATCTTGTTCCAATATAATGACTCACAACGTATAACAAGTTGTGCCTGCTGCAAGACAAAGCTAGCCTGAGGAGTAAGGTCTAAAGGGAGGGAGTGAGATGAAGTGGATCAGTGGCAGGAGGACTTGGAGGGTACAGGAGGGGAGTGAGGGCGCGAGGCCTGAGTTTATTATTTCGCGACATACAATCGTTCCCTCAGTGGGACGCTATTTGGAAACGCCGAAACAGTACCGGTTTTTTTACCTCGGAATTCCCACACCTGCCATAACAGGACTCCCTTGCTCTTAATAGAAAAGTCATTGTTTTCCCAAAGACCGCTTATTGTTACTTAAGGAAATTCCACCTCCGCGGTTATTTCCAATGCCAATGGACCTCCCCTTGACTGGTTTTTTAACTTTTTGTTCCCACACCTCACTTTCAAGTTCTTCTCCACAAGAGACAGCTCCTCCAAAACTCTTTCTCTGACGAAGTCTCACGAAAGTCGGTTGTTCTCCCAACACAGTCATCTAACACTTTACACGGTGCAGTCGTCTCTAACAGACGCTTGTTTCACCTCTCATCAACATCTAACTCGGATTTCTCCTTTCTTCCCTGTACACCCAGTTTCACGTCTTCAGAGCCCCCTTTGTTCGCGCTTATATACTCATTTCATATCCTGTTCCAGTCACTTCTTCTTTGTACATCTAAGTAAGTTTTTAGCTCACTCAATTTACTGCGATTTCACTATTGTTCCATTCGACCCGGCTAATCCGGCTGTCCAATCGGCCCGGGTTGCGGATGGACATTGCAGATTTGGAATCCCGATGTCTTAAAACGTAAAAGTATCAAATTTTGAGAGGGAGTAGTAAAAACGTTTTCCTAACCGAAAACATAGGTTTATTATAAAGAAAGAGTGACTCTTTGATGCACAAAAATCAGCATTTTGACGTAGCCGCTATTAAGAATGACCTGATCGATACAAGCGAAGACTTGGAAAAGATCCTCTCTCTCTCTCAATAAAAGACATCGTATTTTCCACGCCTTGAAGAAATCCGCCCCTTGAAATTCCTCAGCTCCCACTACCAAGGGATCTCTCACTGAAGTTATATATTTATATCAATGCGCCTATATTTTTATCCGTACATTATTGAGCAGCTTCAGGTCAAAAAGAGTTGCATGACATTCCTCCAAGTTGACCGGACGGATGACTGGTCGTTGGAACGACACGACCCAAGACTAGTGTAGAAACCTGTTTCATTCTAGTGTTTCGCACCCCAAAAGGTTTCTTACTTCCAGACAAACTTATCACAGCCACGTAAGGATTCTTTGATTTCTCCAACCCTTTTGACGCACAATAAACCACCATTTTAGTGTACCAGACCGACAGGTTCTGCGAACAGAAAGGTTTTGGAACTATCTCTGATCGTTCGCTAATTAGCCTGTCAAGTCAGGTAACTGGTTGAACGAACTTCCGGGATGTCCTAACACTTTAGTGTCCGTATCCGCGTGGACGCAATTGAGGGATAGGGTGTTTCCAAATTAGATAATTGCCCAGTAGACGTACTACTCCACAATACCTAGTCCCACAGAAAGTACTAGAACCAGTTCACGTAAGTTCATTGTTTGAACAGATGCAATAAAATGTCTCCAGATGGGAAATGGCGGAGCCACTGACTTAAGGAAAATATTTACATGTAAAAAAAGTTGAGCCACCTTTACATCTTTGGGTTTTAGACCCTACTGAATCAAAAAACTTGACGTGGGTCCGTGATTTGTGTGCTTTTAAAAAGCTGAAAATTATCCCTCAACGGGTGTTGGGGGCACGAGAGGGGGAGCTTGAGGATCGAAAAATGATACTCGGTGTGCGTGAGGAGGACTGTAATGTACGTGCGGAATTGAGTTGAGATAAAATTCTGAGATGGTGTACAAATGGGCAGTAATCGTAACGCGTGAACTGGCGAGGGAAACTGTATGGGAGAGCTAGAAATCACTAGGCCGATAGTTGGAAATGGACTGAATTTTGGAAGGGCTCAGTCGTCAAGAGGAATTTTGAAAGGGTGGAGAGAGGAAAGGAGGGAAAACCGCCGATGGAAATTACCGACAAACTGGGATGTCCATAGTTGCGACGACCTTTGGGGAAACAATGACCTTGCCACAGGTCCGTCAAGCAAAGCGGAAATTCCAAGGTCAAAAACCGTCGCTTTGCGCCGAACAATGGGTTCTCCCGCACAGCAGAATTGTAACATATTCAACTCAACGAGCAAAAACATTGAGAACATACAATGGCTATAACGATTCCGATAGCCACAACTGATTGTCGAGGGCTTTCGAGAACCATCCCATTCGATTCAGCATCGGCAAATACAAGTAACATGACCTGACTACAACAAAAATTTACGTTTTCTAGGCGACGGTAGGCAATTGGCACGACGCGACGAGTAAGCCGGGAAGTAGTACTCAGGACGCCATATTGTCCCGCGAGTCCCTTCAAAGGGTAGAGTTTGCCGAACTATATTTACAGCGATTTCACATTGGTAGATATCACAGTCCTACGCATCTCAGAGCTGTCCTATGGGAGGTATAGGACTGTGTCTAGCTGGAAGTAAATACAGTGAGGACAATACTACTGTGTGTAGGGAGTTGCTATATAATATGGTGAAAGCCCTTTCCAGTCTACGCTCATATCCTGCCCAGTCTTATTCCAACTACCCGTCAGTTCGACTCTTCACGTCATTTCGCAATAATAACGATACGCGATATTTTTACTACGAATCTCGTAATTTGCGTAATGTTTGCTAGGAGTGTGGGGCGACAATTTTTGCGCAATTATGTCTCAGTAAAAATACGTAGCGATTTATTTTATGGCTCCACGTGTGCTCGGGATTTATTTAGCGCGAACACTTGTGCTGTGGAGGAAATTGTGGTAGGAGGTACTTAGACGTTAGCGCAATAATTGGTTGGGGTATGACCTAGATCCACTCAGAAGTTGTGCCGATTGTGGTGGTCACATGTTGACTTTGTGGGGGGTGACTTCATATCAGCTGTAGTAGTGTGGGGAGGGGTGGAGGTCGACCTAGATCCTCTCAGAAGTTGCACGGTTGGAGGGGACATGACGTCACATGATGATCTGGACTAAGGGGGTCTGACATCATGTCAGCTGGTTGGGCGAGGTGGGGACGCCATGTCAGTTGGAGGGGGTGTGTGGAGGGGGGTTTGACCTAATTCCTTCCAGAAGTGCCCCTAACCTAACTACTAACATAGGCCGAGGAGTAACAATAACTTCCGCAATGTTGCCCCACGAGTGCGTTCAAGTAGTAGGATATGTCATACAATATTTCCTGGGATTTCGCTGTTTTCGATCTAGACGTAGTCGTACACGAGTCTCAACCCGTCCTATTGACTTAGGAGGGAAAACTTTCCAAGGAACGATACCAAACCCTATGTGCTCTAAAACGGTCGAACTGTGGGGATAATTAGTCTAACCTTTTCTAGTTGGTTCAAGTTCGAAGTTCAACACATCACTATAGCCCACGACAATTACCGTGCCTATTACTGAAATTTATTTGCACCACAGTCCTATTCAAATCCACAAAACGGATTTTTGAAGAGTCACAACCATGAGTTTCATCCGACCAGATTGCCTAGTAGGCTGGCACTACCCCCAAACTGAATTTTCGTGTGACAGAGCGGGTTATGTAGACTACGTTAAAAGTGAAATAACATGAAGCCAGGACGGCGGACGAACGTTGCAGAATTTGAATCCTCGAGCCCGACCGAAACATTAGGTGTATTCTTGAAAATGCCACCAGAACGGGTACAAAGATTTAGATCAAACTGTCGGGTGTCTTCAAATAGTCAATACCCGAAAATTGATATCCTTAAATGTTCCTCTGACAGTTGACTGATGATAACTACCAAAATATGACAAAGAACTTATTGCGTTAACGTTCTTGAGTTTTCGTATTTATTTATTTATCAAAATCGGATTTCACCGACAGCAGATTGGCAATTGACGTTCACATTTTGTTCACGATAACATTTTTAGTAACCACCCTGTTCGGGGTAGGCCAAACTAGCATGCTTTTTTGACCTCTGAACATCTGCACTTAGTGGTACTCAATGGCCCTATGGAAATTCATTGTCTCCCCAAACACTTTTCCGTTCTCAACCCTTTGAGTACGTATGGAAAGCCCACATCTTCGGTTATTTCCTTGTGACAACGAATTTCCCCCTTTTCTGGACTTTCTAAAATATCGTGTTCTGACCCCTCAGTTTAACATTCCTCTCTACAACTGACAGCTCTTCCCAAACTCAGTTATCTATCTGCTCTCTCGAACGACAGTCGTCTCCCAGTTCTCCGAACTCATTCGTCTCTCAGCTCTCGAGCTACTCACAACTCAACTCTCTCTCACTCCCTCTCTCTCACCCCCACCACTCAGTTTCCCATGCAACCAGTTCACGCGTATTTAGAGTCCCCTCGTTCGCGTTTAAATACTCACACTTAAACTGATATCGCTTCTATTCTGTCAAGTGTAATACAGTCTCGCTTATCGCGTTCATTTATTTCTCAATTCAAGCTTCCTCATTTATGCGCCCAACGTACCCAACAAACGGAGATAGAAGACGCCAAAATACGATGAAAGATGGAATTTGCCACACACTACATTCTTGTGTTTCGAAGCTTATAAAATAATAAACCAAAACGAATATCACAATTTTAATTAAACTCACACAGTACTTTCAGCTTCCTCGTGCCTACATAGCCTTCTCCATAGGTGTTTTCGTAAAACGCGTAGGCGGATCAGATAATCGACGTGCCGGTACGGGGATAGTTCAATAATTATTGTGAGAGATACACATGTACTTAGGTTGATACGACGAGTTTTAAGTACGAACACACTCCCGCTACCACGTATCGGCCTACAGGGGATGCATGATGAGTTCAGATTACATTGGAACATTACGTTCACAAGAGCTTATTATCAATCAGATTAGATACGTCTCACCTGATGTTTGAAACAATAAATCGTACGACGATGTTTCTCACCGGATAATGGAACGCTAATCAAGAGCATCACATGCCGTTGAATTCGCTTCATTTTCGAGGCCGCCGATTCCTGTTTGGACTGCTCTCTAACGAAGATAGTACAGTGCAGCTTCCCTAGAGCCGGTTGACATTAATCTCGGTTACTCGATAGCCTGCACCTGCGTCGCTAATCATGTGACGTGCTCGGCCTCGGAATCCGCTAATTGAGATTTCTGCGGCGAGCAACACGTACCGGAGAAATCGCTACTGATGAATATTGAAACGTTGGGTTCTCTTCGGGTTAGTATCACCGGCGGCCGTTTTGTGTTTGAGGAAGATCAGACCGATTAACGCATTCATTCGAAATCTCGCAGAATCCGAAAAATTGATCTTCCAACGAGCTAATGGGGAACAAAATATCCAGGTCTGGCACAGTGCAGTCTGGCACTCAATTGGAAGTTGTTTCTTGGACTAGTTTTGGTCTCATGTGAAATATACCGGCGGGGCAACCTGAGTCTTCGTATGTCTCAATCCAGTTATCAAAGATAGTATTATTATGTAGGTACGTGCCAATAGTAACGTCTGTGGGAGAAAGGCTGAACCAATTGAGTTCATTCCCGTGTAGTTTTGTAGGATATGTCGTTGATTTAAAAAGTAAGGTTATGCACACTTTGCATTCACGAAAAACGAGTAGTCAACGTTTCCAAAAATGGTTCTTACGGTTCTGATTAGACATACAGCATACATTTTTCTCCATGGACTTGCGTGCGAAACGAAACATAGTGAAAGAATACAAACAAAACTGAGGTTTTTCTTTTTTGCTAAAACAGATGTAACGTTATAAAGTGAGCTGCGCGGAGAGATCTCTACCAATCGGGGGACCAACCGGAGTGTGGCTACCAAAAGAAAAGAAAGGATACAGTAACTCTTGGGAGGTGGCAAGACAAGCGGGACAGAACCCAGAAGAGACGTAGGACCAATCAGCTGATTTCAGCACTTGGTTCATGGATGAGGCAGCGCCAGTGGATTTCTAGCTTGCCCTGCACCGAATTGGTATGCTTGCAACAAGCCCAAACTGCCTGCGCTTCAAGGCAATCGTGGATGATGCTTCCCATGTCATTTCTTCGGTGTGGGGGACGCACGTTGGAGTCATCCATCCGCATCATGACTACGATGCATTCTGAAGAGAACTGGTAGCGGTGTATTGCTCAATTTGCTCAGGCAGTGCTCTGTAAGAAGAGAGCAGAGCTTGCTGGTTCCGGGCCAGTTGAAGCTTCCCAACTGCTGAGTGCGGGGGAAGGGGGAGGGATGGCTGCACGCAGCAAGATTCTCCACAGCGTGAAGAGCTGCCATAGCGTGAGGGCCAACCTGTTGCAAGGTACTAAACAATTCTGGATTGGTACTGAAAACGACGGAGTAAATTAATGGGACAACTAGGAGCAGACGAACATATACTTATCGAAGTATCGTTAAAAAATATATGCCTACCTGGCTTCCCACAGCCGTTCCTAATGAAGAGGGATCGAGCCCCACTGACAAAAACACTACTTCACCGAGCAAAATAGAACATTTCTTCCGTTTTCTCTTCACTTTTCCCAACGTTAGCGTTTCAATAATAATTGTTTCTTTCTTAAATGATGCGTTGAACTTTCAAATAACTTTTTGACTTGAAGATGAAAATAAGTGTAAACTTGAAAAAGCCACTCAAGCGCGCACAGTCCTGCGCCTTTTAATCGCCGTTATTTTCTCCCAATCACATTTCTCTCCTGTAAACTTTTCTTAATATGAAACGGTTCTTGGAAGAGGAGTTCGAAAGGAACCGTTCACCAACGAGTTTAGTTTGACGAAGATAGGCGCATTAGAACTACAGAAAGGGGAGATAATCAATAACTATCGGGGAAGGAAATAACTCAGCTTTTGGGGAAATACTCGATTTAGTTTTTGCTCACGTAACTTTTTATAAATGAACACACTGTGATGTTCACAGTGCGCGCATCCACGCGATTTATCGAACGCGCAGTAACGTTTTTCTTAAGAACCATAACAATTAACCACTTGGCAACCAGACACACACTCCTTTTCTCATGACGAATCTTGCAGATATCACCCGTGCCGTTCTCGCCAAAAGCTCTCGTTTGTAAGTTTCTCACACATATTATAAAAGCTACTTGTTCTGCTATTCACTACAACAGAGAGGAGAGCGTACAGTTTTCCAGGGTTTTTTTTCTCGATAACTTATCACGATGCAAGTTTGTTCCGACACGTTTTTCGCTGTTCCCTCTCACGTTTTGTTTTAGGTTCCTTGTGTTCGTACGATGTATGATAATTGAAATACTGCGTAAGCCCGAGGTTTCGTTCCAGCGTGCCTTTCCCCGGAACCATCCTCAGATAATAACGCAAAAATTATTGTACAAATAGGAGGATGCGCATATCGCTCCATTCTGGCGTTTGAAAGTAGTGAAAAATCACCATAACGATAAAGAAATACATGCCGGAGATGGACTAATTAGGTTCTCCATTTAAAATGCTGCAATTTTTTACCCCATGATTCTCTCAACATGATTGCACGTCTTGACGCAGTCTCACACCCAAAAAACTCATTCCATCCGATTCAGCATCGAAAATAGTAGTAGACGATACGAAACATGACCTGACTAGAACGAAACCACGGAAATTGACTTTTACAAGACGACGCTAGGCAATTGGCATGACGTGACGAGTTGAAGTGACTCATGCCGTTCAAGGCATCGGGCTCAAATCTCCGTTTGTCTTTAAGGTGGCCTAAAAAAAACCGTTCTTTCGTTCAAAAATTCAGTTTGGGATCCAGTTGAGCCTGTCCACTCGGTAACCCCATCGGGCTAAACCTATGGTTTTTATGGGCAAACATCGGTTCGATAAATTAAGAAACGAGATGGTTGTATCGCGTGTAATAGATGACTCGAAGGGAGAAATGGGAGACGACTGACTTTCGCGAGGATTCGTAGATTAATGAGTTGGGGGGGGGGGCTGTTGTGAAGAGGAATGTAAATTGAGAGGAGGGGAAAATGATATTTGGGGAAGTCCAGAAGAAAGGGAAATCCATTGTCAATCGGAATAACTAGGAGGTGGACTTCCTATAGGTAATTAAAAAGGGCTTGAGGACAGAAGGTGTTTGGGGAAACGACATTGACATTAGGACCAGTGCATATATTGTGGAGGTTAAAGACCAAACTAACTCAGCGCGTGCCAAACACCAAGCTTTTGGTTCAGTTCTTTTATTATTATTTTATTTATCATGATTCGAATCGGTCTCGGAGGTTTAGTACTAGAATTAGGTAGAAATCATAGAAAATATAGAGAGCCAGATACTAGTACTTGAAGAAACTAGCTAGATAATATTGCGAAAGTTATCATTTCTCCCCTACCTGCTTTATTTTCTCTCATTGCCTCCTGTCTCATTGCAACCTCTTCATGGCACACGAGTGAAGCTAATGAAAGCCAAGACACGAGTGGCAAGTGCAGACTATCCAGCGACTCGAGCTCAAAGACGCAGTCCTTCTCCCACAACTGCTTCATTCAATGTCTTTTCTTATTGAGCAGCTTCACATTGGAAAAATTCCACCTTTTCACCGACTCTGCTACAGTTATAGCGTGGCTGAAAACCCCTCCGCATAGGTTGACGACTTATGTTGTCAATAGAATAGTGAAAATACTTGAGTTAACACGGCTGTCTTATTGGCGGCATGTAGTTTCAGCTAACAATGCCTCGCGTGGACTATCGTGTAAAGAACTATTCAACCATTCCCTCAGGTGGAATGGATCCTGGTGACTGGCCTTAGCACCTCAACCTGACTCCTTCATTCTCAGTTTTCTCCGAGATGAAACCATTGCCTGGGTTGAGTTTACATACTTCAGCTCTCCTATTCTTCACTCATGAGGCTTCAACGAGTATCTCTAAGTGCAAGAATTAGATCGCTCTTCAAATAATGCTCCAGTTGTCTCGGTCTCATTACTTCTCAATGGATTTTAAATGCTCATCGAAGGGTCGCCCTGGTTCCAAACAGCTTCGCCACTTACTGCCCTTCATTGATGAAATGGGCCTTCCTAAGGTGGGCGGTCGGCTCCACCAGTCTCTACTTTCGGAAAAACCCTGCAAATTATTACACAACGGTTTATTATTCGGATAATCAGCTTGACCTAGCATTAATGCTCCGAGACCCATCCTTTTCGATTCAGCATCGAAAAATATCATGATGAAAAAGGTCGAAAACAACTGAATCGTAATATTAAAATAAACAAAAAAAACGAAAGTATCTAGAAAAAACTGAATTTTAATATGAAAACATGCACGCTAAATACTAGTATCAAAATTTAACCTAAAATCTATGAAAAAATCCAAAATGAGAATGAAACGAAAGAATCTAAAAAAATTGAATCTTATTAAAACCCAAACGTTGGGGAAATTGGAACGGGGGCGCTCGAAGCGAAAGGCGAAAGGGGAGTCGAGTGGTGCGTCGTCGTCATTGGGAGGCGAAAGGGCCTGCCCGCCACCGGTTGTTTCTTATTTAGACGGGAGGGAGGGAGGGACGCTGTAGCTCCCGCGTTGTACTGCGTTTCGTTAATTTTTTTAACCGTTTTTTGCCCATTACATCCACGGGCTTCGTTCGATCGGATTGCCGAGATGGCGGGCACAACTAGATAGCAAATCGGATTTTTGGGCGAAAGAACGAATTTTTTAGACCACGTTAACGGCGGACGGGGGACGGGGGACGGACATTGCAAATTTGGAATCTCCATGTCTTGAAACATAAAGTATCAAATTTTGAGGGGGGGGGGGGGGTTGTAAAAAATGTTTCGTGACCGAAAACATAGGGTTATTATTCAGAATGAATATTAAACCAAAAGCAAGGATCCAATTATTTTTTTTAAGGAAGTGCCCATAAATCGCCCAATCTGTGAGCTTTTTGATATCAAGATGCAACATTTAGGTCCACAAGCAGTTTAAGCAGCGATACAACGTCAATACTGGATGCTTTGTCTGCCCTCACTCCTTCGACATCGCATTTGGCACTGTCACATTTGTGCTAAGGCCAGAGCTAAGGCTCAGCATCCAGTAATGGCGGAACTTCTTCAAGCAAGGGTGACTCCGAGTCGCCCATTCAGCACTGCCTTCGTTGATATGGCTGGACCATTGTTCATCAAAGAATCCACCAGACGCAATGCTAAGATTAATAAGGCTTACCTAACCATATTCGTTTGTCGTATGTACAAAGGCAGCACATTTGGAGCTTGTGGGCAAGTTGAGCAAAGAGTCATATAAAGCAATTCATCGCCTATGGCCTATCCAAAGTTCCACTGCGATAATGGCACAAACGTCCAAGGAGCAGCTACAGAAGCAAAAGAGGTTTCGGACTCCCTTCAATCCTCAAAACTAACCCTGCGGGATTACCACTCTGCACGCTCGATTGCTTACGTATTCAATCCCCCCGGATGAGTGGACTCTGGGGAGCCGCAGTTAAGGCTACAAAACGCCTACTTTCAAAAGTAACCTGTAACCGGTCCATTGCATTTGAGGAGATGGCCACACTTCTGTGCCGTGTAAAAGCTGTTTTAAATAGTAGACCTCTCTGTCAAACTTCTTCTCATCGTCTCGACGACCCTGAGATATTTACACCAGGTCATTTTTTAGTTGGAGCTCCCTTACTATCATCGCCCGAATGTGACTTACGACTAACTCCAATCAACCACCTTTCCCGTTGGCAGGGTGTTCAGAGGGCCTCTCAAGAATTTTGGAGGCAGTGGTCTAAAGGTGGCCACTGACGATCGTTCCAACAAGCCAAATGGCGCGGTAGCGCTCCAATGGAACGACGTGAATGGCGAAACTCGTCGGGTTTGGAGTGGAGTGACGGGAAGTGATGGAATTCCAACCGGTCCAAAAGCCATCGCGCCGCTCCAAAACAGCATCACTCCAACTGCTCGTGAATGGGGAAACGCGACGGGACAGATGGCGCGATGGAACGAACGTGAGTGGGGGAACCGGGCGCTTTCCTGTGATTCACAATCGAACAACTCACTTATCGCCTTTTTCCCTGTGTTTAATCTGTCAGTTCTTTCCCCAATATACGTTTTTTCGCCGCAAAATGAGTGTTTCCAATAAGGATTTCGTAATTTCCGTAATTTATTTATACAAGGCACGTAGCTGCTCGTGGAAAACGAGTGACCCAAATTACCACAACAAGGTGAAAAGAAACCTCGCTCTACAAAGCCTCGTTGATCTTTTCAAAACTGTAGATCTCACCACAGATATTGCAGTGACAAATTTCAGCTCTTCAAAATTCATCCCAGTTGCCAGAAATCGTAATGTAGCAGTGAGCCTCTCCTGGGGAGTAATGCACTGTCTCATGACTGTGTCTTCTTTTTTACTTTCTTTGGCTCTACGAAGTAGATAGGAAAGTTATGTAATCGGCTGAAAAAAAAAATTTTGATTTTTCTTCAGATCTTTACGTTTCAGACCCTCCTGAGTCCGAAAAACACTATTTGGGAAAATGGTCTGTGTGTGAACGATTTTTAGAGAAAACCAACGTACCAAATCAGCTCAAACTTGATATCTCGTCCGCAGGTTACCATGGGACGCCAAAATGAGGGTTTGAACAAAATCCAACGAAAGTTAACTATAGTTATCATAGTGATCAGAACACCAAATATTTTTTCTCAAAAACGGCACTAGCGATTTAGATTAAATTTTTTATATTGATAGCTCTCAACATAGCAGTTATACCATAAAATTCCCATTTGTGGGAAAATGACGAGAGCAGCACAATAAATTACCAAAACCTTCGACAAAATCGATTTTAGCTCAGTTTTTAGAGAAAACCAACGTACCAAATCAGCTGAAACTTGATGTCTAGTCTACAGGTTACCATGGGACGCAAAAATGAGGGTATGGGCAGAATCCACCGAAAGTTAACTATAGTTATCATAGTGATCAAAACACCAAATTTTTTTTCTCAAAAACAGCTCTAACGATTTTGATTAAATTTTTTATATTGATAGCTCTCAATAAGGCAATCACACCATAAAATTCCCATTTGTGGGAAAATGACTAGAGCAGCACAATAAATTAGCAAAATATTGGACGAAAAACGTTTGTAGCGCAGTTTTGTTTCCTTATAAACTCCGCTGGAAATTTTGTTGAATGTTGAAAAAAATTGGTATTGTAGTCCAATCCAATACCTAAAGGGTGAGTGTTTAAAAACGCTCATGAGATATATGGGGGTTACTCCAGAAATTCCTGAACTTCAACTAATGTCATTTCGCTTACTACCAGTTCTAACGGTGTTTACCCAATAACTCTGCAAAATTAATTACTATCTTTCTTAAAAAATGTGTGTTTACAGCCCCATTAATTATCTGTGTACCAATTGCTCAATAATGGTCCTGAAATGAGTACGAGCAGCACAATAAATTCCGGAACTGTAAGTGCTACCTCTTCCTGCTGCCGTAAAGCGTTGTTTGACGAAGTTCAAATTAACTGAGAGATAAATGAATTGATTAAATAGAATTAGCCATGTACAAGGTGAATTGTCGTAGAGCTAAGGAAAGTTGTGTGTTGCAACGCACCAGATATTTAATCATTGGTGTAACCAAATGGAGTAATTGAAAGTAGGCCTCTTCATTCATTTGCAAGTAATTTCTCCAGTCAGATGGTTCTAACCGCAGCTCTTGAAGTAAACTTCCGTGTGTGTGTGCTGTCTTCTGTTGAGAAACCATTGTTTCGCCCACTTCCGTTTGGGTCTTCTTTGTTTGGCGTACAAGCATACAACTGTTGCCAAAAGGAGAAATTCTTCTTCGTCCATCTTGCGGCAGGACGCTTTTCAAACTATCATTAATAAATCAAATGATAATACAGGTAATAGGGAATTTTGATACACCACAAAAGACAGAACGGCACTGGTGGATTGGAGTGGAGTGGAGCGATCGTCAATGGACCCCACTTTCGACTCTTCTTTCCGTCATTCCAATATCGCCTGACTTCGCGCCGCGCCACTCCACTTGGAACGATCGTCAGTGGGCGCCTCAAAGGTTACTTGCAAGCTCTGACAGTCCGCCCCAAATGGACAACACTCCGACCTCCGCTCCAATAATTGGCAATGTGTTTTTATCTCACGTGTTGAAGACAACGAATTCTCAAATGGCGTTTCTTGCACTATTTTTTTGAACCGTGAACATCTAAGAAAAGTCTGATTACTCAAGTTCCCTTTCTACTTCGCATAAAAGGTTACAATCCGAATTGGTCGCCCCCCTGAACTCGTTTTTGTAGCCGTCTCCGCCGTTTCGGGCTGCAAAAGGCCTCCAATCGGTCGACGAGGAGTAAAGAAAAACCGCTTTCCTCGACATCTCCCCTTCGCTCCGACAACACTCAGACCTATATCTTGCGAACTTCTCACATGTTAACGTGGAAAGTGAACGGTGCTCCGTATAACACGACTCCTCAGTTTGACTCCCATTCGAATTTCTCTGAAAAGACACAACGAGAGAAGAAATTCCAACCTCAAGTCGTCGAGCGGTATTTCGAGAAAAAAACGAGCCCTTTTCCAAAGGCGACGTTTACAAAGAAGTGGGAGAAGCGGAGGGCGAGAGAGAGAGAGAGAGAGAGAGAGAGAGAGAGAGGGTGTGAGGGAGGGTGAGAGCGAGGGAGAGAAAGAGAAATAGTAGTGTGAGTGTGTGTGTGTGTATGAAAGAGTGAGAGAGAAGTATTGCTCAGCGGGAAGGCTCCTCTTCGCCTGACCGTATTGGCTGTCCTACTTTATATTCGCCCAGGCCCTGAATACCACCTCATATTACATACCGCAGTTAGAGGGAGGCGGCAAAGGGAAAAGGCGAAATAAGGAGCCGGAGTCGGCCTTCGGTGGATGTGGTAGTGGTGACCGTGGCACTAGTGGTGGTGTTGCTGGCAGTGGTGGCCTTGCCAAGGAGGGGAAGGGAAGGGCCTGCACAGAGGTAGTTTAGAGCTCGTACGGCGAAGGGGCCACAAAAGCTACGACGCTCCTCTTTCTTTTGCATTGTGAGAATGGTGCTCTGTATGTAAAGCAGGGCTCCTCTCACTTTCCGACCCCAGCGGGGGGCACGTGCTTCAACTCTCCAACCTTCAAACTAATACTCCTCACTTAAGCCTGTTCTCGTAGGTTCTTGAACCCCCGTCGTCGCATGAACAGGAAAGAAAAGGCGTCAGATAACAACTTTATCTTCAACGACCTTCAGCTCAACAAGTTACCCGAGTTCTTCAGGAAACCGACGAATGACATTGACGTGGTGTCGCCCCACTGTTCAGGAACAAATTTTGTGTTTGAAGATTGTTCCGCAGTGAACGCGCAAATGCACACTTTTAACTGAATACCCTACTTCCTACCGTTCCTCCCCAATTTTATTTTATTTATTTATACGGAGTTATATACGTTTCAGCATTACAATACTATAATGTTCAGCACAAGTAAGAAGAGGAGCCGTCGACAGGAGAGCCTAAAAATGACCGTGCGACACGAAGGGCGTCAAGGCACACAATAAATATCTGGCGCGACGCATCACACACCGCCCTCCTTTAACCACAATGGGTTATGGGCCGGGCTAAGTGCAGTGCTTCTTGCTAGACATGCGTACTTGCATTCGTGCGTGAAGAGCGGGAACCACCGGACGAATTCAGCTAGGCTTGCACGACCCTCTGATCTGGCTCACCGCCACCTTTGGTCTCAACCAATGCCCGACAGAAACATCTCGAAATTACTAAAGTTAACGTACCTGTTAGGTGAGTCCGTCTCCTCTGGCTTGTGAGTTACTGTGGGCAAGCGCTTTCGATGTGAAGATATCATCGTCTGGCCGTTAAGTCAGTACTATGTCGAAATTAATTATTTTTGTAATTCATTACGTAGGAGAAAGGCGCATAACGTGAAGGTTTGGTATTAAAACTCAACTGTTTACTTCACACCCCCGAAATAGCAATGAAAGTAATTCAATTGGTGATAAAACGTTGAATGTCCTGAGGTCAGAAACGCGGTGGGAGCGGGTATCTGGGAGAAAACTATAACGATTTATTTCAACCCACAAGCGCCTTTGAATTAATCAACACATGACTTTCTGACTTCCCTAAGCCCCGCTGATATGATCACTACATTCTCCGAAGTTCAAGTTGACATTCTCATAAATTGCTCAATAATGGCAGTGGCATGACTCAGGTCCTCGGTCTGGAGAGAGAAAATACAGGAAGGTTGTTTACAAAACTGTCCAATAAGGTACCACCTGGCAAAGATTTGAGGTCAGAAACACAGAGCTACAAATTCTGCGAGGTGGGGGGATCCAGCACACCATTCAATCGTGTACTTGCAGCCGCATGGGGTTGCGGGAATGGACCTTCGACTGAGACAAACGCCCGCTGCTGCCGCAGATGAGCATATTGTGTGACGTCCATGAGCAGCCTCACGTCCTCTCGGTTCCACTCCCAGGAGCTTATGTCCTCTGATGAGACGTCTCCACCATTTTCCCTCGAAGCGCAAGTAAGACAACCTTGAGGTTCATCCCTGCTACCTCATTCGGCTGCAGTTGAGACATTCTAAGCACTCTGAGTCTTGCGTTTGGTACGAGAATAGTGAGAACATCGCATCAGGGGACACCCCCCCCCACTCCCCACCAAACACAAGACTCAGAGTGCTTAGAATGTCTCAACTGCAGCCGAATGAGGTAGCAGGGATGAACCTCAAGGTTGTCTTACTTGCGCTTCGAGGGAAAATGGTGGAGACGTCTCATCAGAGGACATAAGCTCCTGGGAGTGGAACCGAGAGGACGTGAGGCTGCTCATGGACGTCACACAACAGGCTCTTCTACCGCAGAAGTTAACTAAATAAAAAACCAATACTATTAGCTGCTATAGAAATTAAAACCGCTGGGTTTGGAAAGTTCTGTGATACACCACACCAGATATTTTCTTTTATGTTCTCGTAGTAAAAACGTTTGACGTGTTCTGTAATAACAAGTTTTCTTGAGGCACTTGAGCGTGTGCTATTTTTTTTTTCTTACCGTTGACTAGTAGGTATTGTTGAGTATTGAACTCAAGCGGTGGTGATGTAGGATTGATTTTAAGCTATTTCATGGGAACAATATCTTGTTATTGTAATGTCTACATTTCCACCGGATGTGCCGACCCATGTTTTAACAGGTTAATGCGTTTTGAACGGGATTAGTACGTGCAATACTCTCATTATTATTTTATGTTCGAATGGGTTCCAAAAATGACCCGCAAGCTCCTTGGATGCTCAAAGCCTTTTCGAGCTTAAACAAGCTCTTGGCCACCGACCTCCATTACATTCGTCATTCGCCTCGTATTGTTGTATACACTACGTTGACGATAGAGCAATGACTAAAAATGCAGAACCGAGCTCTCAACTCGTTATGAAACCAATTCTTAGTGGCCAACCTGTTAGAATGTCGAGCCGAGCTGGCTATTGTTGCTCGGGATTCGATATTGATTCACAGGGGTTAATGTCGGATAAGAGCTTCGAGATAACTTGAACGAAAAGCCTTTGTCGAGTCTTTTCAACGATGGTGCGGTTTAGGGAGAGTGGAAGGGTGTTGTGAATGGAAAGCCCTCATATCACGTTCAACAGCTACCGCAGCACCTATTCATTTCTCCGTCACTCGTCTCCTTAATATTATCGTCAATAAAATATGCTGAGCCGTCGTTCACGTTCTTTTTTTGGCGCCCGTCTGAATCCCGGCTTCACAATCGCTTGTCCTCCATAGTGGACCCGGTCCAAGATCGGTGGCAACTAATAAAACTCACATTTCTACGTCTTATCTTCCCCCAAAGACGGGAAAAGAATTCAGCGATCTCGGAAGTTACTCGTGCGTATTGAGAATCAACCCAGAACCGTTTGACACAGTGTCATCAGGTTGGCTCACACGTTTCTGTGCGATGGCAGCGCATGTTTTTGGTCCTCTTCGGCCTCACGAGATTCATGCCGCGTTCAGAAACGTTTCGGAGGCTCAGGAGCGGTCCCTCCTCCAAGTCTTCATTCTCCATCTCTGTTAGATACCACCATCATGGAATCTGATGTGGATGAGCGCCTCTGGCGTGAACTGGCTGACTAAGTCTTCTACAATGCACGGCTAGCGTACCTTTGGCACGAGATGATGGCATGAGCAGTACGGAACGCGGTAGGAGACCTGGATCCTGTAGAACTAGGTAAGCTACGAATCAATCTCACGGTGGTGCCATCCAAGCCAAGTACTATGTGCTGAATCAGCTCCCTGGCCCACCACCCCCTCTTGTGCTGTGTCCCATTCGTCTTGCCTCCTCCCAAGAGTGACAGCACCTCTCCCTCCTTTCCTGTATCTATTGATGGGTACAGTTCCTACCGCTCAGCAGCCTGAAGGTAGATTGGAATAACGCCTGCACTTGTACAATCAATATCGATGAACCTGCAGGACCGTCCAGGTTGGCCGAACTAGATGTTTATGAACCGAACACCAGACTTTCAATTTCCGCAACTTCGTTACGGGCTTGGTTGGAACCTGTGGCGACAAACGGACGAAACGAGGTTTAGCACATATTGGAGTCGTTCCTGCCATTTTCAGACCAAGAGTGAAGACGAAGTCGGCCGTGAACAGAGGGGAGGTAGTGGGAAGACCGCGTGCACGTGAAAGTGCCTGGGAGGTTGTATTCGGTCGCGTCTTTGACTTCGAAGGGATCACTATCCGACGACAGGGCTCAAGAGCGGTGAATTGTTAATTGTTCATTCACGGACCTTGTGGAATGTATCTCTACTAACGAGGAATTGGCCTGATAATTGCCGACCCGGATTACCCGACACCTGAGTAGACTGGATGAACCCATAAATGACGAGTAGGTACAATCGGAATGAAGTAATTTGGCCCTGATCAATCACTATGAAGCTCCTTGGGACTTCCAACGAGACTGGGCAGATTCAGTAGACTGCAGGCAACACAGGATGGTGCCAAGACTGCTACACGTGAGTCCTCCTACTCTCGCTTAATCTAAGGACCGTTTAACCTGCCTCTACCAAGACTTGGTGTTTTATGACGGAGGTAGACTGAAAGTCAATTAGAATGAATCTGAATCCTCCATCAAGTGTCCAAATCTATCGGCCCTATTTACAGTTCTTCCACTCTTCTTAGCCCAATGAAGTTGCGCGGCTGGAAACACTTTGAGTATAGCATCCAAGAAATAGACAGGCTGTCTAGGTGACCCTAGATGTGGTATAATCGTAACTCTAAACAAGAACTATAGTAGAATTTAAATCTGAAAGGAGTTGAAAACGGCGCATCGAAGCAAATTTTTTTGACGTTCAGTCGGATACAATTCAGTCTCTTTTCAGCGCTCTCTGGCAATGATAAAACACTTTATTTGTTTGCGTCATGACACAACTGTCTACCAGTTGCCTCGGAGTGGAGATGGTCGCCTTCTGCCTATTACTGTAGGTTCATCTTGGTACCAAATGCAGAAAACAGCGTAGCCCGCCTGTGTGGTGCAATGCTCCCAGAGAATAAAAAAACCTGAGATTCTAGCCGACAGTGGTCCTTTCAACGCTTAGTTTACGGCCACTGAATTCTTGTTTTTGTATCTGGTTTCGGTTGAACTAGTGGTTACGGCAGAATTGAGTTATTTCCAGTGGCCTTTCCAATTAAATTCGTTTTACCACGCGTTTCTCTCAGAGTTCAAAAGCGTTGTAGAGTCGGTTATTACGTCGAAGTGCACGAGGTTGGAGTCGGCGATTCTTGTCAGGTTATGACGGATTCATTGCTTTCTGAAGCACAGGCGTTGAGAGAGCAGACTCCTCAATAACAATTTGACTCGAGGAGCCGATATGAAAATATTACGGAGCTGGAAGTATTGGAGGTCTCGAGGAAAAAGCTTACTGACTAGGGATCTCAGAATAAAAGGCGACTGGTGAAGGTTCTTTCTCGCTGCCGCCACCACCACCCATCTTTTCCTACTTACTCTAAGGAAGGGAAGTACACTCCATTAAATTCCTTTCAATTCTCGCAGTTTCTTAGTTCTCATCCTCCCGCAACAAAGGGTTTCAGCCATAAAATTCTTTTTTACGATGCAAACTCAGCAGTTTACGAAGTAGAATGCGGCGATCGTTTGAAATATTTCGCCGTGGTCTTGTGAAAAGGAAAAAGCTGACTTTCCGACAACGGAAAATGAGGTCAGAGGGTTCCGGCAGAGCTCTGTACAGTCTTAACCGGCGTGAGATCGATGGATATACACGTGCGAGCGAAACGCGATTTGGTTACTGGCCAAATTGGTTGAACTAGAGGCGCTGGGGCCTCGTTCCTATTGTCTGCCGGAGGTCGAATAAGAGATAATCTGCAATGATGTTCTCGATAGCCTTAGCCTGTTAACGTAGTCAGCCGACTCTTCCTTGCTCCTGTGGTCCGAGTTACACCGGAAGTTTGTGAAACGAGAGAGATGATCTCAACCCATGAATCGCAAATATAATTATACCACTCAAGCACAACAATCAGGGATGTAATGAAAAGTGGTGTTATAAGTTGATAGTTAACGAATGACGTTTCTTTAGATGAATTCGTGGACGAGAAGATGATGGCGACAAACCACAACACACAGATACTCTGAATAGTCTGGACTCCAATGTTTTGGTGACTTCCTGACGTTTAGAACCAGCTCTCAAAGAGTGAAATAATCTTGATGAGCGCACACCACGCAATTGAAGACACGGTCACACCGTCCTATTCTCCGTACGATTTCTTTGTTTATTACGAAATTCGCTCACCGTTTAACTTGAGCTCAAGTTGTAGTTAATGATTCTGTATGCCCTCCTTCTATAGATGAACTTTATCCCTGCCTGCTTATTAGTATGCCTACCAGCGATCCATTGCAAGTACTTGCGTTGTTGTGGGGTGGGCCTTCTCGGATTAAGTCGGGCATTAATCCATCGTATTGGGCTAGTAAGCCTTTCTTGGTACAGCCAAGCCCCATTAAAGGTCCATTGGTGGAGGGCCTGTAAGTACTTGGTAGAGTGGCGGGCAGCATGTCACATTTCAATGTCCTGTGAGAGCTGAGCAGTTGGTACGTAAGAGGATCATGAACTACATAGGTAAACGACGAAGCAACAGAGTATATAGCAGTGCAACTCTCAAGAGTCACTACAGCATGAGTTTCTACCAAATATTCTTGAACGTCTTAGAAGAAAGTGGTTTGAGTTTCCTTACGGGACGTGGCTCCACATCTTTTCTCTCAAAGACTCAAAAACAAAAAATGAGGTACTTCCAGCAGTGAGCGACGGTTGTTGGAAAAGCAGCAAACCTACCAGCATTGACCGATACATATCAAGCCTATAACAGTTTTGACTAGTTTGCTAAGAAGGTAATGGCAAAGAAATCTGGTCATTGTTGATCGGTCAGATGAAACTTGCCACCCTAGTAAATAGATCAGGTGGGGAACCAGATTAAGAACTCCTCCTATATAGTACGGGATTCCTCAGGTGCTCATACCTCCGCACAGTTAACATACGGGCAACAGTTCTGGTAAAGACTGAAACCTGCTATATCTCCACAGGCCTGTGGTTGGTGGATGATGAGCGACTGGCCGGCCTCTTGCATGATAGCGAAACAACCTCCAAGACAGTCGTCTGATTAACTCTTACCGAAGGTTCAGAACAGGCGTATTGATAAGGAAACAGACCTGCAACCATCAAGAGACTGTGTCGCGTGAACTCTCTAGTGCGCATCAAGCGACCAGTGTAACAAACCAGAGTATCAATACAGCCCTATCTCTCAAACACACACACTCTTGCACCCGACAGACGTCATGTTTGATGACCCCCTCATACTCCTTAATCCAAGCAGATTTGTGTAAGTAAGAAAGAATATCTAAGAGACGCAGTTCTAAATGATGGATGTGCTAGCTTAAATGAATTACCCTACCCTAAGTATACATCCCATATTCACCAATATTCATAAGTGATTACTTCCGCCAGAGCAAGTGCTCTTACCACCCATAATAACACACCCAGTACCTCAGTAACATAATTAAAATTACCAGTAGAGTCCCAACCTCAGAAGGTTCCCAACAAGGTGTGAGTTGCCAATTAAAAAATATCTGGTGCATAGCAACACACAACTTTCCGCCACCCCTTTAAGTTCGAACGCCACCTACATAGGCGGGCGCTATATCTTCGTTCAACGCATTTTTACAGGAACATTTATAAAGAACAGAATGTAGAGACTAGTTAGCTGAGAGTACTCCGTAAGTTTGATCGAAATCGTTGGAGCCATTTTTGAGAAAATTGGAATACCGATAAATTGATATTCGACAAAGCTCCTTTTCTGAGTTAACTTGGCTTGTATCTCCGTTCAACATATATATACAGAATCAATTATGGAGAACGAAATGTTGGTATGGGTGACTTAAAGACACTCCATCGAGATTTATCACATCTGGTGGAAAAGTTACCCTGGAATTTACGGAAATGTTAGAAAAAACGTTATTTTTGACACATTTTGATTTTTATCTCTGTTCAATGAACCGTCACAGGAACATTTATTGAGAACAATATGTAGGTATTAACTATTTGAAAACATCCTGTGAGTTTGGTGAAAATCGCTGGAGCCGTTTTGCCAAAAAGCGTAAAAACCCTATTTTTGCTTCACGGGCCCATATCTCCGTTCACCGTATTTTCATGGAGATATGTATGAAGAAGAAAAGTTAGTTATTGATTAGGAGAAGATAATTTGAAAGTTTTTTCAAAATCGTTAGAGCCGTTTTGGAGAAAAATGCGAAAAATTCTAGTTGAAGGTACATTTTCGTCCCCCACCCCCCCCCCCCTTTCCATCGATCGAAATCGTCCATAACCTTATTTTGGTGTCTACAAAGAATAACGAACAAGACAAAAAAAGAACCAGCTCAATCGGATGAGCCGTTCTCCCGCAAATCGAACTACAGACACACACACATACATACACACACACGGACCACGCGCCGAAATTAGGTTTTTTAGACTCAGTAGGGTCTGAAACGTAAAGATCTGAAGAAAACCCAACTTTTTTTTTTGGGCCGATTACTATACTTTCCTTCCCTTCGGGTAGCGGAAAGTAAAAATGAGGTATTTTTCGAAGTTGGATCAATAAGGAAACTGTTACAATTTTATTCAGACAATCACGGCTTCTTACAATTTTGTAAAATTTGAAAAATATATTCATCTCGCTGCTCAGTTCTAGAAAACAGAAAGCTTTCTCAATGTCGATTTGTCGAATAATTTCCTCGTTACTCCATCCTCTTAGGGAAGGATATCCATCCAGTTTTCAAGTGCTTGCCACACCCCAAAGTAGTAACCCAAAGTACATCCCCCCCCCAGCCACGTCCGAACTACCCATATAGGCCCGTTCTATTAGAATATTTGCTCACAATGGGAATGGACGAGGAGCGGACGGATATAGAAGCGTATAGCGATGGGATGAAAAGCGATAAACTGGTGACAATAATATTTATTTAAAAGAGCGATATCTCCCACCAGCGAAGGGGAATAACATGTTATGTATTTTCCAGGGTATATCTGATACGGGAGGCCGTAAAGGGATCGCTTGAACAGGAGAAACCGTTTAGAGATCGCCTTTGAGGGCGAAGGGCGAGAGAAAAATGGTCTTCTGAGGCAAATATTTGGCAGGAGCCTAATCGACTCAGGACCTGAGGGAGGAAAAAGGTAACTGCTAACACAAGTGAAACTTGGAGCAACACCACGTTGATAAAACCAAATGGCTTCCTGGGGCCGCTGCTGGGGAAGCGACTTAACGGTATAAAGGAGACAGTAAATTGTTCGTGTGCGTGCAGGCGGTTTTCCGCGCTCTCCTGAAAACTTATTCTTGCCCCGTTCCACGCTCCTGATTGTGTAAAGGACAACCACGTGGAATGAAGAGGTGGTGTGTCACGATTCAATTATATTACAAGGAAATCAGAGCTGAGGACTTCACGTTGCAACGCTACACGAAATACAGCTATGTTACCTGGCAAAGGTGGACATAAAATAACGAAATAAGAGTATTAAAGCAATAGGACCAAAAATCAAAAATATGTCAAAATTGAATTTTCTCGAATAACTTCAACGATTTTGATTGAACTATTTATGTGGGCAACTCCAAATAACATTATAAGAAAATGATGAGAGCAAAGCGATAAACTATTTAGTTATTCAGCTCTGCAATAATGTGAATTATAGGAGTAGAGCAGTAACAAGGGGTTGCAAGAGCTCTGCAGTAGCAAGAGGTTGCAAGAGCTCTACAATAATGTGGATTACAGGTGTTCAGCAGTAACAAGGGGTTACAAGAGCTCCGCAGTAGCAGGGGGTTGCAGGAGCTTCGCAATAAGGTCAATTACAGGAGTTCAGCAGTAACAAGGGGTTGCAAGAGCTCTGCAGTAGCAAGGGGTTGCAGAAGCTCTGCAATAATGTGGATTACAGGAGTTCAGCAGTAACAAGGGGTTGCAAGAGCTCTGCAGTAGCAAGAGGTTGCAAGAGCTCTACAATAATGTGGATTGCAGGAGTTCAGCAGTAACAAGGGGTTGCAAGAGCGCTGCAGTAGCAAGAGGTTGCAGGAGCTTTGCAGTAACAAGGGGTTACAAGAGCTCTGCAATAATGTGGATTGCAGGAGTTCAGCAGTAACAAGGGGTTGCAAGAGCTCTGCAGTAGCAAGGGGTTGCAGAAGCTCTGCAATAATGTGGATTACAGGAGTTCAGCAGTAACAAGGGGTTGCAAGAGCGCTGCAGTAGCAAGAGGTTGCAGGAGCTCTACAATAATGTGGATTGCAGGAGTTCAGCAGTAACAAGGGGTTGCAAGAGCGCTGCAGTAGCAAGAGGTTGCAGGAGCTCTGCAGTAACAAGCTACAAGAGCTCTGCAATAATGTGGATTGCAGGAGTTCAGCAGTAACAAGGGTTGCAAGAGCTCTGCAGTACAGAAGCTCTGCAATAATGTGGATTACAAGTTCAGCAGTAACAAGGGGTTGCAAGAGCGCTGCAGTAGCAAGAGGTTGCAGGAGCTCTACAATAATGTGGATTGCAGGAGTTCAGCAGTAACAAGGGGTTGCAAGAGCGCTGCAGTAGCAAGAGGTTGCAGGAGCTCTGCAGTAACAAGGGGTTACAAGAGCTCTGCAATAATGTGGATTGCAGGAGTTCAGCAGTAACAAGGGGTTGCAAGAGCTCTGCAGTAGCAGGTTGCAGAAGCTCTGCAATAATGTGGATTACAGGAGTTCAGCAGTAACAAGGGGTTGCAAGAGCGCTGCAGTAGCAAGAGGTTGCAGGAGCTCTACAATAATGTGGATTGCAGGAGTTCAGCAGTAACAAGGGGTTGCAAGAGCGCTGCAGTAGCAAGAGGTTGCAGGAGCTCTGCAGTAACAAGGGGTTACAAGAGCTCTGCAATAATGTGGATTGCAGGAGTTCAGCAGTAACAAGGGGTTGCAAGAGCTCTGCAGTAGCAAGGGGTTGCAGAAGCTCTGCAATAATGTGGATTACAGGAGTTCAGCAGTAACAAGGGGTTGCAAGAGCGCTGCAGTAGCAAGAGGTTGCAGGAGCTCTACAATAATGTGGATTGCAGGAGTTCAGCAGTAACAAGGGGTTGCAAGAGCGCTGCAGTAGCAAGAGGTTGCAGGAGCTCTGCAGTAACAAGGGGTTACAAGAGCTCTGCAATAATGTGGATTGCAGGAGTTCAGCAGTAACAAGGGGTGCAAGAGCTCTACAATAATGTGGATTATAGGTGTTCAGCAGTAACAAGGGGTGCAAGAGCTCTACAATAATGTGGATTACAGGTGTTCAGCAGTAACCAGGGGTTACAAGAGCTCTGCAGTAGCAGGGGGTTGCAGGAGCTTCGCAATAAGGTGGATTACAGGAGTTCAGCAGTAACAAGGGGTTGCAAGAGCTCTGCAGTAGCAAGAGGTTGCAAGAGCTCTACAATAATGTGGATTTAGAGGAGTTCAGCAGTAACAAGGGGTTGCAAGAGCGCTGCAGTAGCAAGAGGTTGCAGGAGCTCTGCAGTAACAAGGGGTTACAAGAGCTCTGCAATAATGTGGATTGCAGGAGTTCAGCAGTAACAAGGGGTGCAAGAGCTCTGCAGTAGCAAGGGGTTGCAGAAGCTCTGCAATAATGTGGATTACAGGTTCAGCAGTAACAAGGAGTTGCAAAGGCTCTGCAGTAGCAAGAGTCGCAAGATATCTGCAATAATGTGGATTGCAGGAGTTCAGCAGTAACAAGCGGTTGCGAGAGCTCTGCAGTAGCAGGGGATTGCAGGAGATCCGCAACAAGGTGGATTGTAGGAGTTCAGCAGTAACAAGGGGTTGCAAGAGCTCTGGAGTAACAAGGGAGCATTTGCAGGAGATCGGCTGTTGCAACTGGGGTTGTGTTGGGATTTAGTGTGGCATCACTCCGTTGAGGACGAATTCTATGTTCACACAAACAATGATAAAATTGAGACTTTTGATACGCTCGGTTGTTACTCTGATCTTGCTCGGTTGTGTTCATGTTGCTGATACTTACTTAAACATCGAAATTAATCTAACATTCCAGCACAAATTGAGAGGAAATATATATTTCTCGGTTTTATCACTGAAATGGGTTCCCACAACTTCCTCAGGATTGATTTAGTTCGTTAACACAAACGTTCACTCGAACTTGGTGCCTGGAAAGTATTTACGTGTGAGAGAAAATGTAGTAAAAACGTTAGATTCAGATAAACTTACTTTAAAATAATTTTGACGTCGCGTTAGCTATTTCTCTAGAGAAAACACCGAAGGCAGAGTGAACTGCTTCCCAGCGGATATCTCACAAATGCGAAAGAAAGCCCACTTTATTTATGTACGATGCAGAAGTTATAAATCTATAACAGCCATTAAAGAACATTCCGAGAAATCACTAATGGTCTCTGAGAGGGTTGTAAATCAATTAAGGTCTTAAACCGTTCATTCGCCATTAGGAAGTATTTTTGTAGCTTCGGGGTAGGTAATCCATCAGTGGCTAATTACAGAAGTACTCAAAGCCATAATTGCTCCTGCGTTTGAGAGGTTATTTTTATTCAACTTAATAAGCTTATCATTCCGGGAACCTACTTTCAGTATTGAGGTAATTGACATATGAACAGTAACTGAGGGTGCGTAAGTGGGGTGAGAAGGCCCTTGGTGAAGCGTGTCACGCTGCACGAGTACTTAGGGTAGGTACTTTGCGTAGAACTGATAATCTGGATTGTGAGGATTGTTCATTGTTCTAGGCCTCAATCGTGCGGAATAACTGTACATACACCTTCAGAAGAGGCTTGTAGAGGATGTAGGGACGCAGCTTCTCCCCTTTGTTAGCGGACTGACCATTCTCCTCAGTTAAGAATGAATTGAATCTTGTCTCACCCTGATGCGATGCCAGGAAGCTTGTGAGCCTAAGGTGTCACTTGTGCTGCCACCACACTGAAGTCTTTACAACGTATTCACTAGAGACTCACTCGACTACGGACTGGACGCACTAGCTCCAAACGGGTAAAATGTGACCCAGAGGCCGTTCTCGCTGCACCCAAGCTCCTGCGTCCAGTCACTCAGAAGGAATTGCGTGTTATGAAAAGGATCATGGAGGTACACGGATGTTTCACTTCGTCCGACAGCTTGACCTAGGAGCTGACACTGCTTTCAGCGTTCAGTCCGACTGGAGGTGAATGATTAAAGTACACATATCTGATGGGTTAGTGCGGTTCTTTCGCTGGTGGAGGCTAACAACCTACTGTGGCAACGAGAGACGACAAAACCATCAGCCGCTAATGACTTCCTCCGGTTTATGGTCCCAACATCCTTTCACATTTATGGGACTGGTTGCGGAGACAGGGGAATTAAAGAAAAATTGAAGGAAGAAATACAATACGTTCTTTTGGAGAAGCCTGAGCTCTGCAGTTTCCATATCTAAACGTTATGGAGCCAATCAGTTTCTATGTACCAGAAGAGCAAATTCCTGTTCGTTGAAGCGTGTGTTGCGTGGATTCAAAGGTAGGTGTGTATTATGTGTATGAACATTTCCTACAGCAAGTGTTGTCAAATGCACCATTCGGCAACGTTTCTTTTCAAAATACACCACACGTAACCCTAACGAATAAAAACTGAGTGAGGAAAACTGCGCTAAGAATGACAAATACATGTTACATTTTATTAGCCCAAGTTCTACTCAGGTGATCACTCGACGGTATTTAAAAAAACGTTGTTGTTACGCAAAACGATTCTTTGAATAAGGTTTGGGGTTAATTAATAAGAACGGTAGCTTTAACAAAGGGGTCACATTGAGTACTCCACTCAACACTCGAAGTACAAAACCAAAATATCGGTTGATATTATCTTAACTTGCTATTGTTTGTAAAGGAAAATTTGAAGAGACTTGCTCGGTTCTGGTGTCACAAATGCTAAGTGTCCCGTCAGAATCGAGCTCGGTTTCTCGCATCTTACTACACCAGCTTCCTGCAATGCCCTTAACGTCTTTTCTGGCGCCCTGGCACTTCATTCGCTCACCCGTCGCCACACTTCTAAAATTTTAATGAGGGTCTCACCGCGTACTCCAGGTCGAGTAGGTCGCCCAGCTTTCTGTCTAATGAACGGGACATGATACTCTTCTGAAGCTCACCGCCGATCCTCCTCTTGTCCCGCCACTTCACTCCATCCCTCTGATCTATCGCTCCTATCTCGCGCGAGTTACACGGCGCCTTCCCTTAAACACCTTCGTTGTTTGTTGTGCTTTTGGGAAGAGCTCTGCGAGGGAATTCGAGAACGCTTTTGTACGCCAAATTCAGCGTTTCCTTTGACTCATTATGAGTGTAGATTGTCTCTGGCAACTTCGTTATTTCGTATTCAGAGTGTCAAAATCAGTATAGTGTAGGTAGTAGCGCACCTGTTGTTCCTGATCGAAGGTTTCCAATTCTCAGGATGACTTGCCCAACACAACCGACCTAGAGTGGCTTTCACAGCTTCTCTAAGTGCTGTGCACCTCGGGTACAAAGGAGGCTTTCGCTTAATAGCGAAACTGAGACCGAGACTCTACTCCTCTGGTATTTGCAACACTTCATTCATATACGGGTGGTTCACACGGAGGATTCCAGTGTTACAGTTACGATATAGTTTACTACGACGCAGAGTCAAGTTTCCACGGTACTAACGCCTAACCTGTCCTAATCACTCTTCGCTGCATCGTATCTGCCGACAAGTTCAGGGAGGCTGTTGAGGTGCACGATCGCTGCGGCTGAGTCAGCATTTTAGATTGGTTCACTAAGTCTGCGAACTTATGTGTGCCGGCTAGCAGCTCAAGGGAAACTCCAAAAACTGCAGCGACAGGCATGACTAGCTATTGAAAGGGCAATGAATACGTGCCCTACTGCTGCAATGGAAGTCCTTTTAGACATCTCACCTCTCCATATACATGTTCAGAGGACTGCTTACCTGGGAGCAGTAAGGCTTTTGCAGACAGGGAACATCTCCACGAGGGTTAACGTAAGCCTCCAAAGAACAACTAGACAGTTCAAACTGGAAGAGGCTGTGGTCCTTGCTACCGACGTTATGTCAGAGCGAAAGAACTTTCCACTGCCATTCAGGGTAAGTATCCACTCGCGGGAACGATGGGAGCAGGAGACGAGGTGGGCGCCCTGCGGTGGTACACCGATGGTTCAGTCATGGGAGGCAGAGCTGGACTGGGCATTGTTGGGCCCAACTACAGTCTGGCTAAGCCGCTGGGGGAGTACGCCACGATTTTCCAAGCTGAATTCCTAGCTATAAAGATCTGTGCGGAAGAGATCCTGTCTAAGGGACTCAAGGGCAAGCAGATCTACATATTCTCGGACAGCCAGGCCGCATTAAAGGCCATCGCGGCCTATAGTTTTAGGTCCAGGCTGGCATGGGAATGCCTTCATGCTCCCAAGCAGCTCGGCGCCCACAATAAGCTTTCCCTCATCTAGGTGCCGGCTCACAAGGGGCATGAGGGCAATGAAAAGGCTGACCACCTTGCGAAGAAGGGCGCAGAAGCCCTACCCATTGGGCCTGAACCTCACGTAGGTATGACCAAAAGTCACCTGAACCGTTTGGTGGCTCAATGGGAGACACAGAAAATAGCGCCCATTGGCATCGCCAGCCACGACTTAGACAATCAAAAAGGCTTGTAACGCCTTCTGGTCAAGGGGCAAAGGCGATGCTGACACTCTCTAGCAGGGACTTGAGGGTCTTGATTAGCTTCCTCGCCAGACACTGCCCACTCAGGTATCACCTCAACAAGATGGGCATCTCAGAGGCGGTGGAATGCAGACTCTGTGGTGAGGAGGACGAGACGGCGGAGCACATCCTATGTGAGTGCCCTGCCTTAGCAGTGAAACGCTTTGGAAACTTTGCCCAGGGGATTATTGAGCCCCATATCATAGCGGAAGCTGCCGAGAAGGACATACTCGGCTTCATAAAGGGGACGGGTATGTACGACGCCTTTTACTAAGGAAGGGCTAGAGTCACAATATGCCCACACGTGACCGCAGTGACAAAAGGACTTGTCCCGCATGCCCTCGAGGAAAAAAAAAAAAGTCTGCGAACTCGGGCGTCCTTCCATGTTGATACATTAGCGACCGATCTTCCCGATTGCTGGGGAGCCCAACGTCTGTCCACAAATAGTATTAGTCGCTCATTTCGACTTTTGTTGTGCTCACAAGCATTAACTTTGCTCTGACGCTAATGTGTTCAATTTTCCTCCACTCCGCAGTTATCAGGAATGTACGCAAAACACCCTTTCAACTTCGGTGATGTTACTTAAACAAGAACGTGAAGAAGGTTGATCGTCGATTATCAACAAATAAAATTGCAGCCAAAAGTCCGCCTATTAAATTGCCACCGGTTAAAAGGAATCCCGTATAAAAATGGAAAGCTTGTGACGTTGTACGTGCTGATATTTGTATAGTTGATTGCACTAAACGACTGGTTGTGCTTCTTGGTTCTTATTTAGAGAGTCTGCAACAGCCAGTATCTGGTCAATCGTGACAACACTTGGTCTTCCTTGGTAAGGTTGCCGAGGATGCCATACGTACTTCAAAGCAGCGCTTCCACACTAAGCGGTACCTTGTCAACTATCTTCGTAGAAGGAAAAGAAGGCGACTACATTTGAAAAACGGTACTGCAATGCCCGGAAGCTCTCATATTCTGTAACACGTTGGCCTGCATTCCCTTTCAACGTATATTCACTGATATAGTTCACACGGGTGGCACGTTACTCGATGACACTGCTCCAATGTGCTAAACGGTGCCGCATTGGTTCTCGTCCGTCCCGAAAAGATAAAAAATTTTAAAAACCCTCGTAAAATGCAGTCACTACTTACCAACACCAACTGCAAGAAGTCAAATGTATTCTTTGTTAATTGGTAAAGCTTCTGAGATTATTGCAAAATGGTTGGAATAAATTCGTTCATTCGCCTCTGGTTAAATAATTTAGGCCGTTACGTACGTGGGGTTAAACCTCTGATTTCCATGGTGTGAAGCACAACCACTTCCCACGTAGAGCATCAGATTGAGTTCTAACTGGTTTATACAAACTGTGTAAAAGATAGATTGAGTTGGACAGTGACAGTAGTGCGACACAAAAATAGAGGTCATAGAGTTAAAAAAAAGTTGTGTTATGCGTCGCAACACATATTTATTTCTAGCGTCATGAAGTGGGGGGTGCGGTGGAACTACCGGCTGAACTTTATTCGGCTCTACGTCTCGCTATCGCTACTCCATGGTGTCTTTCTCCTTTTGTTGCTCTGCCGAGGTTCAGGAGCCTCGTAATGAGCTTTGAGAGAAGCAGAAGAGGGAGCCGAGAAGTGTTTCTCTCGGAGAGTTGTTACCACTCAGTTTCACAGCAGTAGAAGGTCTTACTTTACTCAACAACCAACCTTCCAAAGGAGTGAGGAGTCCAAACAATGATCTCGACTCTCCTCCTGCGGACGCCTCCTTCTTGCCCCAGCGATCATCAACGAGGTCGTGGATGTGATGTCTGCGGAGAAGCGCATACTCATTTCCTTCACGTAGGTTGCTCCCTTCGTTTTCTTCTGCCTCCTAATCAACTTAGTCCTGCAATTCCTCGGAGTGGAGGATTTAATGCAATCGCGTCACATTTTGCATTAGTGTCAACCTGAATACTACCACGTGTGATTCCTGTGTCGAGTAGCAAGTGGTTATCCCATCCAAAACCATCAGACACTTGAAGGCACAATTCTCACCAGGTACCAGTTATGTCACTTAGGATGTGGGCTATCGAGACACGATCATCCTGTACAAGGACATCACTTAGGAAAGATAGGATGCTGCCTCACTCTGTGCTCCCAGTCAAACGAGAGCCATCATCGGCCCAGCGAGCTGCACTCCTCTCGATCATCTATGCCTAGAAGACCCCGTGCTGTACTGAAGATCACTGATCCCAGAGTGCTACGATCCTGTGGGTGACAAAGACGTATGAGACTTCATCCACTGAAGCACACCAAATGATCATTGGCCAATTGCCCGCAGTGCATGGCGACCAAGTGAATAATGAAATAGAAACTTCCTCCTCTCTGCGCCAAACTCAGTGTACTGCTCTCCACTGAAAACCTGCTGCTCTAAATGAGCGGGAACCACATGAAATGACATTTTTCCATTCACACGAGTGCTCGTTGTGGCCCGCATGATCCACTGCTTGAGTTCCAAATCATCCGGCCATATACGCAAGCTGTGAAGGATTAGTTTGCACCACGGCATAAGCTGTTGCTACGTCAAACCATAGCAGGTGGCCCTGAGTGTTCTGAAGTCCAGCCACCACACACTTCGGAGTCTTGATGAATGAGACCTGGCGCGGGAATGCACATGCGTCCAATGTTATGCGGGAGACGCACACTAATTAGCCACTCAGGAACGAGAATGTTCGGAGATGAAAAACTGCAAAAAATTAATGTGGTTATTATATTCCCGATTTACAGTCATTTTTTCTTGTATGAGGATTAAACAACTTTGCAGAGTAGTTTGGGACAACATTTCGTATCTCTCAACGCCCTTTCGGTTCTGCTCAAGAATATTTTGATATTCCGGTTTTTATTTATCTAAATAAGTGTTTTCTAGCGAAATGTTGGTGTTCTATTGCGGAGAACGCCTCCCTAGTTGATGATATTCCCGGCGACAGAGCCCCGAGGCAACTGTTCTCAATGGCTCTTTGGTCTGCAACATGTCTGTATTGTATGTTGGCAGTTCTATTACTCAGGCCACTTCAAAGGAGAGTATTGACACCCACGCAGCGTCACGGCCTTTCATCTTGACTGCCCCCACCACCGATGCCTCGAAACAAACTTCTCACAGATACCGCCTGCTTGCAGCACCGCAGTTGTGTTGCGAGTAGATCGTCGAGGAAATGAGAAATAACAAGCAGTGCGCACGAACAACTTCCATCAAAATTCGCGAAAATAGCGATCAGTTTTTTAACTCAGAGATTTCTATCTGGAATCAATTTCTATAACACAGCAGCTGAGCACTTACCGCCGAGCGGCTGGTAATCTATTCTACCCCTCCGAAAGATTCGGGTATCGTTAAGGTAAGTGGATCGTGTGGAAGACACATTCATCAGAATAGATGGATGGATTTCGCGATATCGATTTCTTTTTTATATAAGACGCCACTTCAGGGCCTGACGGGAGCCTTTCCCGAGCACAATAGGTCATCCGTCTTATTGACGCGATAACATCTCTCACGGCCTTAGTGCCCAACATTGACTGCTCAATGATCCCATTTCCTACCCGTGTCTGATGGCTGTATGTGTACGTATATACAGGATTACACCTCAACAAAGTCGAATGTATAAAACTCGACTTCCACACGGATCAAATTGAATTCTCAGGGCATGTGGGGATCACGGCGAACACAGAACCAACACAGAAGAGGTTGCCACTTGTTGGTTGTTGCTCGGAAAATAACTACTTCAACAATCACCACGTAAGTATGTTTCCTTATCAAAATTACTATTCCTTAACACTCATAAGAAAGTTGTATCAGTGGGAAATCGTGGAGGTGGCGGTTTCGCTAGCATGCGGTCACTCACTCAGCATCTACCGAACCCAAACCTGTTGACGTACTGCAGGTTGCCAGATTGTAGTCCATGCCTTACCAGTGGAAGTGTGACCATCGGGAAGTTCTTTTTCAGGTTTCTGACAGGTTCCAACTATTCACTTGCTTGGTTAGTTTCAACGGGACCCTTCTCCGCAAACTGGACAAAACGGTTATAAACTTCCTTAGTATCAGTCAAAGCTACAATGTTTAGCTGCTCTTCCAATAACCGTCGCTCACCGTTGTAAGAACTACAGTGGAACAGCACGCGGTATCTTGTTTCCTTTGCACTAGGGTCACAAACCATTCAGGAGAGTCATTAAGAGAAAAGAGACGGTTGTCCTTTGTGGAACTGGCTCGTCTTGTGGTTTGACTCAACCCACTTCCTCTGAAGTCTTTCACACATGTTGATAAACAACTCATACGTGTCGCATCTCTTTGACGAGAATTTCCATCTCGTTGCCATTTATCTAATACCCGTAAACCTAGCGTGGCAAGTTTTCGATCAGTGGAAGAGGTGTACAACTTCGAGTTATAAGCCTGTCATCCGAAGCTGACTCAACGTTGATGCCTCGAATAAGCTGAACCAAATAACCCGCATACAACAGCCCTCCAGCCGAAAGTGAAGGAGGTTGCCGTTTCCCTATCGTGCTCTTGCCAAAACCACCTAACCCAGCCTGGGCTGGCATGGCAGGTTATCATTTGGCCAGTCTCCTGGTAGGGAGCTGTTGCCCATGCATTACCACGATCAATTGAAATCACATAAATGGAAGATTGCAGTCCGCCGACAAAAAATTGGATTTTTCACAGCCTCAGCTTCAATTTTTCTTACAATGGCCTTTCGCCCTTTTTGAGACTTCTTGAGGGAATTACGATCGCTGCCGGTCGCTCGTTTTAATTGGCAACATTTGCGATTTCAATCACCTCACTTGCCGTTTATCACCAATTTGTATGTGCCAACTGGACAGTGCTCAATTGTGAACACACCGTTGAGAGTCCTTGAAGACGGCCATTGTTGATTCGGGACAATGGACACCCAGTCTTGCTGGGCTATGACGGTATTACTCCACGCAACGGGGCAATGACTGCTCCATTCACGCTCATCAAACTTGTACATGAACGAAGCGTATCGGAACGATTTTGTAACAGCCAGGGGTTACTTCATGACACAATATCTGGTGCGTTGCAACACACAACTTTCCTTAGCTCTACGTCAGCTCACTTTGTACATGGCTAATTCTATATAATCAATTCATTTATCACTCAGTTAATTTGAACTTGGTCAAACAACGATTTACGGCAGCAAAAAGCGGTAGCAGTTCCGGAATTTATTGTGCTGCACGTACTCATTGCAGGGCCATTATTGAGCAATTGGTACACAGATAATTAATGAGGCTGTAAACGCGATTTTTAAAAAAAAGGATAGTAATCACTTTTGCAGAGCTATTGGAAAATAACTGTTAGAACAGGTAGTAACCGCAACGACAGTAGTTGAAATTCAGGAATTTCTGGAGTGAGCCCCATGTATCTCATGCGCGTTTTTAGACACTCATCCTTAAGGTATTGGATTGGACTACAATACCAATTTTTTTAACATTCTAGAAGAATTCCAGTGGAGTTTATAAGGAAAAAACGGCGCGAAAAACGCTTCTGGTCGAAAATTTTGATAATTTATTGTGCTGCTCTCGTCATTTTCCCACGAATGGGAATTTCATAGTATCATGTCCTGATTGAGAGCTATCAATATAAAAAATGTTTTCAAAATCGTTGGAGCCGTTTTTGAGAAAAAAATTTGGTGTTTTGATCACTATGATGACCATTGTTAACTTTCGGTGGATTTTGCCCGTACCCGCATTATTGCGTCCCATGGTAACCTGTAGGCTAGACATCAAGTTTCAGCTGATTTGGTACGGTGGTTTTCTCTAAAAACTGCGATAAAATCGATTTCGTCGAAAGTTTTGGTAATTTATTGTGCTGCTCTCGTCATTTTCCCACAAATGGGAATTTTATGGTATAATTGTTTCATCAAGAGCTATCGATATGAGAAATTGAATCAAAATCGTTACGGCCGTTTTTGAGAAAAAAAATTTGGTGTTTTGATCACTATGATAACAATAGTCAAATTTCGTTGGATTTTGTCCAAACCCTGATTGTGGCGTCCCATGGTATCCTGCGGGCGAGATATGGAGTTTGAGCTGATTTGGTACGGTGGTTTTCTCTAAAAATCGTTCACAGACACACATACACACACACACACACAGACCATTTTCCCAAATAGCGTTTTTCGGACTCAGGGGGGTCTGAAACGTAAAGATCTGAAGAGAACTCAAAATTTTTTTTTTCAGCCGATTACATAACTTTCCTTTCTACTTCGTAGAGCCAAGGAAAATAAAAATGAACTGGCATGAAACTAATTGAAGACATCCTAGGAGTTTGAGGAAACTCGTGTCCTTCCGGTCGACGGAAACTTATCATAATTTGGTTTTAAGCCTCCTTGTCTATTAACTAAAAATCAAATCGAATGATGTTACAGCTTATTCCAAACAAATAAAAATATCGAATGATCAATGAATACAAACAGTTGTCTGAGCTACAAGTTGATTCGAAGGAGCTGTTTTTCTATTTCCTCTCTTTAGTACTACACAAACATGCTCACAAAGTGGGATTTCCACTCTTATACAAGACATGAAGACTAGATCGAAAAACGTTCACGAATCGTACACTCAATTATACACCGATATTAAATGTTACTTAATTATTAAAGACAGACACTGTAAATAAAGTGAGTGTTTGACAATGATTACTACCACTCACCCATCAGCAAACGACGTCAAAACTGACTTACCTGCAAAAAAAGTCAACTGTCAGTCATAGAATTATAGACATTCAACGATTTAAGAAAAAACCGCGGCATAATACGAAGAGCTGATTATATTAGCTGATGGATCATCATAAAACTTTCCTCAACCTCCCTAAAAATCCGATGAAGTCGTCAGTTCAAGCTGGAAGGTTTTTCTGCTCTTCCAAAAACCGTCGCTCACAGTTGTAAGAACTACAGCGGCTTTTCCTACGTTAAATTTCGTTAGCGGTCTTACTTTCTTACATCTTGTTGCTCTGTCTATGCTCAACACAATTCATTTTTCTGGTGATTCACCGTTCTCTTAACTTGGTTTGATCTGAACCGGTCGGCCTTCTGTTTGTTTCGTTGGCCGGTCCACTGTCTCTCTCTCTCTCTCTCTCTCTCTCTCTCTCTCTCTCTCTCTCTCTCTCTCTCTCTCTCTCTCTCTCTCTCTCTCTCTCTCTCTCTCTCTCTCTCTCTCTCTCTCTCTCTCTCTCTCTCTCTCTCTCTCTCTCTCTCTCTCTCTCTCTCTCTCTCTCTCTCTCTCTCTCTCTCTCTCTCTCTCTTTCTCTCTCTCTCTCTCTTTCTCTCTCACTCTCTGGATGTTTGTTTGGGCTTAGAATTGGATCGTGTCTTTTATCCTATATCATTGTCGGCAAGACGTTTCATTTAAACCAAACGCTGGACGAGGGCTCAATATAAATCTTGCATTTATCTGTTCGTCGCTCCTACCCGTACGAGCTTGATGCTATATTTGAGAACTCATCTCACTTCATCTCGTGTCATCGATTCTCGTGAGTGCCCTTATGTCCTCTACCTTTCTCTCGCGCTATCCCTTCCTGACTTTTCAGCTTTTTTCCTCCCTTCTTGGCCCACCGTATGCTGGGGTGTATCAATTCACAACAACGCGCAACAAGAGATGCTCAAGTCGGAAAGGTCCGTTTTCCAATCGACAGGTTTGACGTCTTGCCCAATGCAGAGTGGGCCGTTCAGATGTCGTAGTCGACTTCTCCAACGTATAGTTCTTTCACAGTTTCCTTATCCCCACGGTGTAACAAGGAGCGCTATGTGATCGGTAAAACCCTGCAAATTATTACACAATGGTTTATTATTCTCATGAACAGCTTGACCAAGTATTACTGCTCTCCCATCCCATTCGAGTCAGCGTCGAATGACCAGGGTAAACCATACGAAACATGACCTGGCTACAATGGAACTACAGAAACAAAACGTCTGATGATCGCCCCGTCGGGTTTGTGAGGCGAGCGGGCAGCGTTGCAAGTCGAGCGGTGACGAGAGGGTGGGAGGGAGGGAGTACTAACGACGAAACGTTGACTTCCGCTGTAGTTCCTGCGTTGTACTGCGTTTAGTTAATTTTTTAACCGTTTTTTGCCCATAACAATCATGGGCTTCGTCCGATCGGATTGCCGAGATGGCGGGCACAACTAGATACCAAATGGGATTTTTGTGCGAAAGAACGAATTTTTGAGACCACGTTAAAGGCACAAAACGGCCCGGACAGCCGACGGTTGACGGGGGATGGGGGTCGGCGGACGGACATTGCAGATTTGGAATCCTCATGTCTTGAAACGTTAAGTATCAAATTTTGAGGGGGGGTTGTAAAACATTTTTCGTGACCGAAAACATAGGGTTATTATTCAGAATGAATAATAAACCAAAAAAAACGAGAGACCTTCAAATCTTCAGATTCCTGCGATCCCTAGATAAAATAACGCTATCAGGCGGGAGGTGTGGGGGGGGGGGGATGGCACCATTGGTGTGTGTTTATGGAGGTTATCGACATTGACCTTTCCACCAACCTGTTCTCACCTCATCAGTTCTAGCTCACGTGTGTGTGGCGCATTGGAACGACGACGTGTCGTGATAACAGGATGCGAACGTGCCATTTTTTTCATTTCCAACATCAATTATTTTTAGGAGCTATGGCCCGAAACAATACCCTGTCAAAAAAAAGCAATACCCTGTCGTTACTCTGTACCCTTTTCCTAAAAGCAGTTCCCACTCGCTGAAGTGAATCGTGACTCAGAAGTCGGACCATGTGAGAATTACGAGGGGTATTGCTGAATACAAATTTAGTACCCGACCAAGCTGAATGCTATTCTTGGTGTCCGTTGTCATTCATCAGTTTGTTTTGAGATGTATGTGCAGTAACCACCTCCTTGCAGCATTTACTTTCCTTAGCCTACGAGGTTGGAAAGACTGTTACGTGATGACGTGCCTGTTTCTGGTTTTTCCAGATCTTTGTACTGTAATGGAACGAATCAAACCCTTCGTTTCTTTCAAGACTTTGCTGCTGTCAGTTGTAACTGAGCCGGTTCCCTCGTCGCAGTGTCGTCCACCCTCGGGTTTGCTCCCACCCAGTTCCCTGTTTGTGGTAGTTAAACATCTCCAAATGTAATTCATGAATAAAACTCCTAGTTCGAATTGCATTAGGTTTCTATCGTACTGCTTCCAGACTCATCTAGTGCGATACCGCTTTCAATATAATCCCCCTGTAACAGTACCTCCGATTCTAAACACGCTATTGAGAAAATTTTTAATGTGGAACTGACAAAAACAGCTCAAAGTCGCTAATAGCTCATAAAAATTAATAACTAGTTACTACACCGATAATAATAATAATAATAATAATGACATTTCTCAGAGGGGACAATTAGAGCTACGGCTGCGTGTCTGGCAGAGCCATTAGAGCAATTGGTAGGGATCCTGATATTCTCAGCTCTGATGTAAGACGTAACCGTCCAACCAGTTTTGAGTTCTGCATTAGACGTCGCGGGATCTACATGTATGTGTTGGCCAACAACAATGAGCACGAAGAAGAAGAAGCTAACTGCAGGGGAAGGATAAAACCCTATAATAGAAAGCCGAAAGGCTGATACGCGACTTAGGATATTGAACTGGAGAAAAAAGGAGGTAATGTGTTAGGGAGGTTAAGGAAAACCTATTGGAAAATTTTAGGTTGTGTGGCAATGGTGATCAAGCCATCAGAAGACAGCAAACCAGTGTATCAGTAATCTAATAAACCGCACGTAGTTACCGAGATCAACTTGGTGGGTTAGCACAGCCCTCTCAACCTGGCTTTAATAGCCAGAAACGCGTGCTACCCCTCGCAGCCACGTCAAAACAGCTAATTTTCGTGCACGCTCTCCTCAGCGCAGCTGATGATCAAAAACTAAGGGTTTCATTACTGTTTGTCTAATATGTACACTGCTGACTGCGAACCAATCCAAAATCCTACGATCAAAAGCATTTAGTATCGGAGACTAAAACAAGTCGAACGTGAGTGCAATAATCAATATTCCTATAGTTCCTGAGAACGAGGGTATCAGCACACTAATTCAAACCAAATTAATGCGTCACAGGCTCTTCCAAGGAACAAATATCCCATGGAGTTATGTGTCATCGTCTCGACATCTTCTTTAGCTGTCTACCACTAGTTAGAGGTGTAGCCTCAACTGCTCACAGCTATCTTCAGTCACTGCTAAATTTCAGATTTCGTCGCAATTATTGCCATTTAGACACTAACAAAAGACAGCAATGGGTGGCGTGCTGGATTTTGACGCACTTCCTCTTCTTGAAATTTGCGTCGATTCGTGGGCAATACACAAATAAACGAAGAAATCTGAGCATGTATGTGAAATGACTATGAGCAATTGACTAAGTGCGTCTTCAAAAGAAAATAATGGCCAGGGCTTTGAGCAGCTCTCGCCTCGTCTGATTACCCCCAAACTCGGGCTGTACAGAATTAATCGTAACCGATTCCTCGGCGTAAAACTGGCGTTTGCCGAGGGGCGACCGCAAAGGTGGTTTGAATGCCTCCAATATTGTAATATCGCTTTACAGCTGGTTTTGAATGGTGGCCAGAGGAAAACTGGTCGCGGTCGGTGGATGGGGATGCTCCGTTTTCAAAGCCATGCGAGGTCAAAACGATTCAGGGAGAACAGTTACGACCGCAGCATCCTCTTTCCAACGATAACTTTTCATGCCGCTGCATCCTCTTCGCAGGCCGAACAGAACCCCTCGCGTTTGCCGGTGACTAATTTGAAGAGCGGGACGTCAAACGATACGTCATTTTCAGCTTGGGGAAGATCCGTTTTCAATTGTCATTGAACCCGCGGATAAGAGACTAGATGGCAAGGGAGGCACTGGAGGTTCAAGAGGCAGCCTAACGTTCTCATGTATCAAACACTTACTTCAGTCAGGAAGTGTTACAGGGGACTTCTTGACAGTCACACAACCCCAAAACTTTTGAACAGCTTTTGAAAAGCCTTCACGCTCGCTTCAATGCACTCTGATCCGTTGCTTGTGCACGCATTTGTATTTGCGACAATGAAAAGATCAGTCATCAATGAAGACCTCTTCTGTCGTGGAAGTTAATCCGTTGAGCTTATGCGTGGTTTCTATCAATCAATTTGACTTTCTACTCAAATTCTAATCTCCTTGTATGCTCTTGGTATCTTGTTCGACAATTCTTTCTCTCGCTACTAACAAAGTAAACTGGCAGCGCTTAACAGGCCGGAATTTATTGAGTCTCCCCTATTTATAATGCAGTCATTATTGAACAACTCTTTTAGATGATTTATGAGTTCTGGGATTAGTGGGTGATAACTCTGAGGAATGGCAATGAATTGAACGGTCTTGGTTTGATTTTCAGCAACTCTAGGGTGCTCTACTTCGTTATTGGACCGTTATCTTATAGTTAGTTCTGAGCATGATAGTACCTTATCAGCAAAATTTATAACAAAAAAACCAGCTAATCGATTTTTTCCGAAATGTTTGATCATTTTTTGTGCTGCTCTAATAATTATCCCATGGCTGAGAATTTCGCATTAATGTCATTCTATTCGGAGCAGTCCGTACATAAAATTTAATCACAATCATTATGGACGTTTTAGAGGAAAACTTATTTCAATATTCCACTGTAATGTGCGGAAAAACATCAATTTTTAGTACATTTGGCTGAGCCATTTTCTCTCAATCCCGTTTATAGACGCACAGACCATTTCCCAAATGGTGTTTTTTGGACTCAGCAACCATCACAACGTGAACATCTGAAGAGAATTTAAGAAAATATCTGGTGCGTTGCAACACACAACTTTCCTAAACTCTACAACAATTCACTTTGTACATGGCTAATTCTATTTAATCGATTCATTTATCACTCAGTTAATTTGAATCTTGGTCAAGCAACGCTTTACGGCAGCAGGAAGCGGTAGCGCTTACAGTTCCAGATTTTATTGTGCTGCTCGTACTCATTTCAGGACCGTTGTTGAGCGATCGGTACACAGATAATCAATGAGGCTGTAAACAAAAATTTTTTGAAGAAGGATAGTAATTACTTTTGCAGAGTTATAGGGTAAAAACTTTTAGAACTGGTATTAAGCGAAACGGCGGTAGTTGAAACTCAGGAATTTCTGGAGTGAGCCCCATGTATCTCATGAGCGTTTTTAAACACTCAACCTGTAGATATTGGATTGGACTACAATACCAATTTTTTAAAAACATTCTACTAACATTCCAGCGGAGTTTGTAAGGAAAAAACCGCGGCAAAAACGCTTTTCGTCGAAAATTTTGATAATTTATTGTGCTGCTCTCGTCATTTTCCCACAAATTGGAATTTTATAGTAAAATTATCTTATTAAGAGTTACCAATATAGAAAATTTAATCAAAATCGTTAGAGCCGTTTTTGAGAAAAAAAATTTGGTGTTTTGATCACTATGATAACCATAGTTAACTTTCGGTGGATTTTGCCCATACCCTTATTTTTGCGTTCCATGGTAACCTGTAGGCTGGACATCAAGTTTCTGTTGATTTGGTACGGTTGTTTTCTCTAAAAACCGCGCTAAAATCGATTTCGTCGAAAGTTTTGGTAATTTATTGTGCTGCTCTCGTCATTTTCCCACAAATGGGATTTTTATGGTATAATTATCCTACTAAGAGCTAACAATATAAAAAATTTAATCAAAATCGTTAGAGCCGTTTTTGATAAAAAAAATTTTGGTGATAACTATAGTTAATTTTCAGTGGATTTTGTTCATACCCTTATTTGGCGTCCCATGATAACCTGCGGGCGAGATATAAAGTTTGAGCTGATTTGGTACGGTGGTTTTCTTTAAAAATCGTTCACAGACACACACACAGACCATTTTCCCAAATAGTGTTTTTCGGACTCAGGAGGGTCTGAAACGTAAAGATCAGAAGAAAACTCAAAATTTTTTTTTCAGCCGATTACATAACTTTCCTTTTTACTTCGTAGAGCCAAGGGAAGTAAAAACTATTTGCAGCCTTTCCTACTATGCCTGTGGCCGAAAAAAGTGAAAATATACTTCAAATTATTACGTAACGGTTTATTATTCTCTTGCACAGCTTGGCGCAGTCTCACACCTCGGGGATTCTCCCATTTAATGCAGCATTGAAAAATACTAGTAAACGATACGAAACATGATCTGACGAAATTGACGTTTCTTATGCGATGGGTGGTAGTGCGGGAAATGACCGTAGGTGTAACTTGAGTTTGCCTCATTATGTTTAATATATTTGCAGTGATTTCGCTGTTTTCCATCAAGATGCAGTCTTACATCATTGAGACTCATCCTATTCGACTCAGCATCGACAAATTTCTAAGGAACGACACGCAATGTCCAATAGAGCTGCCAATATTTCTCTTTTGGCTAATTATTTAACGATGTTTGCCTATATTAACAATGGCCCTCATCCAATCCAGTACTGGGGTATTACTTGATCTCAAAGAGCTGATTTCACAGATCACGTTGAAGGCGAAATATGGCCTGGCATATACAGATGGAGCAAACCAGTACGAACTGAATTTAGTCAGATGGAAAGACGTTTGTTTTTGGGCTCACTCCCCATCTGTTCAGGCAATCAAATCCCCTCTCCTTGCCAGCGTCCCTTCCATCGCCGCATAAACTCGTGAGCTCTCTATCCCGCGCGTGTTGTTGCGGTTTCGGAAGGGCGTGTTTACAAAGCGTGATTGTGTTCCCCTGTAGTTCAAGGAAATCTCGAGCTCCTATAAACAATACCACTTCAACGAATCGACGACCTACCAATCGAAACGAGATGACCAGCTATCAGTAATTAACGTCAGCTCTGGTCCTCTGGGTGCTGAGCCCAGCATTAGTTCGCTCGGCTCTTCGCCGGTTTACTTGTTTGTTTTTCATGCGCATCGTCCTCGGGCAATGTATATTGAAACGACGTTCTTTGTTGGGGAGCAACTATCTGGTTTATAGACGTGCATTGAACTGTATTTTACAGAGTAGCGTTTGTAATGTCAGTGGGACAATCGGGTTTTGAGTCGATTAACGAGCAAAGTGCAAGTAGAAACGAGTGCAACACGCATATGAAGCACTTACCTTGAGATAAACCCTACTACAAATATTTCCAGGCAAGCTGAATAATTGAAATTGAGTGAAATGCTTCCTTGAATCTAACGAATGGAAGTAAAGTATGACTCATTGTTTCTAAAATAGATATAACTGCTCTGTTGGGTGAATGGAAAATCGGACGATGGAGTAATACAATTTGGACACAACTTACAATTAAATCAGTAAACTGTTCTTCACAGAGTTCGCTTCTTCATCATAATCAACAGATTTTCTTAGAACGAGTGTCTAGGACTCATCTAATGTATGAGGTAACCGATAAAAGAGGAATCGATCAAGGTGGGCTCTTTTTTGAATACGTTTGCTCACACCCTATACTATCTGAGAAACGGCACGTCAGATATCACGGCTCTAGCTTCCAACTTCCGCGTTTACCTGCAGTGGATTGTTTCCGTCTGTGTTAAGTTCAACTCCAAACGAGTGAAGGGTGTTTAGGGAGGCCTTGCGGGAGGCTAGTTACCGTCCTCGGTACTCTGCCAGGGCAAATTCTACCAGAGTACAATGGTGGAAGATCTTCTCTAGCTGAGTCAGGGCCAAATGGTCCAGGGACTAGTATCTGGGTCGCCTGGTAAAGTAAGGTCTGACTGATTGCATGGGTTAGGCCGGGGCTACGTCGGTGAAAGGTGGTTGTACGTTCTTCAGCGTCAATCTTACTCCCTGAGACCCGAGGAAATTGGGGTGGTGGGTTCTGGCTTGCTGCAGTGGTTTCAATGCAAAGGCCCTTGAGCGGGACACAAGGCAAGTAAGGAAAGCACAGAAAACGGAAAAGCCGGTTCAACACCTCCCAAACTACAGGGAAGTAATGTTATGGCAATGAACTTATGTTTGAATGTATGGCAATGGTGGGACGCTGCAAGATTATAGTGAGGATGAAGAGGATGAGAAACAAGAGCTACCATCGCGGAGAGACGTAATGGCCAACCTGATGCAATGTGCTACTCGATTTCGTAATGGTTCTCACCCCCCCCCCTCCAACCACACCCAAAAATTTACTCTTTTCTAGTGAGCATCCTACAAGGTGCCCAAAGTTAATGTACTGCGTGCCACTCGGAGAGATGGGAGCTGACCACTTGGTTCCGGCTTAGTGATTCATTAAATTGCTATAAGTGATACACTGGGCACTCGAACTCTCGAGAGGCCGCGCGTCCACCACTTAGAATCCTCCGCTAGACTCTGATCCTCCTTCAACGCCTTCAATTAATTCAAGTCTACAGGGGAGGGACTAGGCGGTTGAATCACCAATCGATCACAAGCTGTCTGCTGATTGATTGGCTCCACTAAATTATTTACTGAACCCCTCATGGTAAATGTTAAAGTGCCTCTAATTGATGGGGTGATTTGAATTTGACTTATCCTCAAGTTTCTGCATAATTAGTTGAGCAGCGGCCGGTAGCTCTTCCGGGGAACGATTCTTAATCACTTTGGACACGGTTCGGAGAGATGAAATATCCGCTTGAAAACCGGTTAAATCCTTTGTTCCACGCCCCCCTCCCCACCCCCTCACCTACCCACAATAAGTTTCGGTAATCAGTATACTAAGCCTTTCGAACAGTGTTGTTTCTTTAGCTGAAAATTAGGTTTGCAGTTACAAGAACTACGTACTCGCAGGATAGTCAATCCAGCACTTAACGAGCACGTCACGGGAAATTCCAGGAGAAAAACGCTCCGAGAAAATGCCATTTTTCATGCCTGAAATAACGTTAAGCTTCAAATCCTATGGTTTGCACATCCACATCCATTTTTCGCATCTCACGCACGCGTTGAACGCAAAAATGCGCATTTTGGCGAACCTAAAAATAGATGTGTCTTCAACTGGAATACTCGCATGTTCGGGTGGCCATTAAAGGTTTGGGGCCGGGAAATTCAACACTCGGAGCTTCGGGTTGCGCATATCACATTTTTTAATAGCAAAACAAAAAAGTGCTTTTGCATACATTTCTAAAAACATTTTGTTAGAAAACACATTGTTACCGAAGGAAGCCGGCGTGAACGCTACAAAATGCCCGACTAGGTCAACCAACGTAGCCAAAACCAAAAACTTTTATGACGTGGCCGAGACGCCCGTGGATCTGACATTAGGGCGATGAAAAGGATAATTTTGTTCTACAGAGATAGGGGTCCTGCACAAGTTTCTACCCAATGAAATCGTGACCGAGGAGATCATACCAATGATTTTGCTCCAACGTAGAAGCAGCAAAGGGATCTCAGGAACTGAGAACGAGAAGGTACTGGCGAAGAGTTGAAAATGAAGTGTTACTATTGCTACGAAAATAGCATTAATTTTCGCTGAGTAATTCTGACTGGAAGGGACACAACAGATGATACATCTAGCCTTTGAGCTCGAGCACACAGAACCTCTGCTTTGAGGCCCGTTTGTTCCCAGGATCAATTCTTTAATTAAGAGGGGCAAGAAAGGACGTCGGAGAGAGAGTCAAACTTCAGGGCAGGGCAAGGCCCTCGAGAGAAGGAAGCCAACGTGCACCAGCCATTATATTCTTACAACCTGCAATCGTGAGAGAAAGGCACCAAATCCCAAGACGAGGCGTGATTGCTGCGAAACAGCTTTCGTGACTCTTCCAAACCAGTCTGAGACGCAACTTTTGACGTAAATTATGAATTGTGGCGAGAAGTTCACATTTTTCCGAGGCCTTCACGAGGAGATTTCCCACAAATTTCCTTGCGTAGCCTCTCGCTTGAACTCGGTGCTTTATGTATCTTATTCCGCCATGCAGCTGTTGGGTAAAGAACGATGTTCTACCCAGTAATGGTTACATTTTGGTCCCCCTTGCCCCTTTTATATTGATGGAAGTCGCTCATAACTTTAAACCACGGAGAAAAAAAAAAGAAAAAAAGAACGAGCTTCTGACACACACACGGATTCGTGACGAGACTAGTTTTTTTGGATACTGTAGGGGTCAAAACGTAAAGATCTGAAGGAAACCCAACTTTTTTTTGCGATTGAAATACTTTCTTTACAGTTTGGGTAAGGGAAATTAAAAATAAATAAATAAATAAACTCGGCCGCGCCCCCTGGACGCCTCTTTTTGTTTTTATTTAGAGCCTGCTGCTACAAGTATAGAAACGTAGAATACGCTTTAGCCTCGATTGCACGCTGAACTGCTGAACGTTCAACGGTGATTATCAAACGTGTATTAGCGTTTAAGTAACGTACACTAACGACGTTATTGATATTACTCACTTCAAACGGGTTTGTCGCAACTACTACACACGGATGTAATATTCTTATAAACCGGGCGGTCGAGGTCAATTGATGATTCACCAATGCAAGTTGTTGCTTGGTGATCGCCTCTAGCTACCCAATGTGTTTATAAACATCAATTTTGAAGCCTAACAAACAAATTTTATAAACATCTGGTGATATGTTTATTGGTTGTCATGTTAATGTCACACATTTCGTTCCCATCCCGCGTTCCATTTTCGGCTAGTTAGTCCATGGCTAAAGCGTATTCTACGCTAAAAATCAGCATTAGACCATGTTATTTTGAAGGATACCAGATGACGTTGGGAAATTATAGGTATCGTTATAGTAACGACTCATTGTTCAACATTTTAGCCTGAGGAAATGTTATTAGAATGTATATTATTCTTTATCCTCATTGCGACAATTCCCTCTCCGAGAATATCACTGTCAAATGAAAAAATTCATGTTATAGCATCTCTAAACCGAGACACAACGCCGAATCTCAGCACCACCGTTAAAATGACATAACACATTAACGGTAGAAACGGTTGACCGGTAGGAATTGGAACCAGCCGAACATAAAAGGTTTCAGTAGTTCGGGCCTTACAGGCTAATTTCTGAACTCGGACGACAATTTGCCATTATGATTAATGATTTATTGGGCTCTCAATACTCCTGGCCCTAGTCCAGTACTTTTACGAGGATCATTGATACCTCGGCAAGCTGGAGTACAGGTGTGGCCGAACTGAAATTGCGCGCAAACGTTACTTTGGATTGATATATCACGTTACTTGAAGATATTACATCGGATACATGTTTCAATGAGCGTAAAGAAGCCTGACGTTGGACGGGAAATATGATTTCACGAGAAACTGGTTTGCTTCTCTATCAAAACGACTGTTCGCTCACACATAAACAAGTTATCAGTCGAAAGTTACGGTGGTGGCCGTTTTGCTAGGATTAGAGAGCTCAAGCACCCGCTCAGCACACGCCTAAGCACGCCTGTGCAGGTACGTCTCCCAGCTCAATGGCATCCCAGGCAGCCGTCGCCCACGTATTACGTCGCCAAGGACCCGGAGAACCCGTACTATCCAAGTGGAGGCATGTTTCGAAGGTATAGATCCGGGACCATGTTTTTATGTCATTCATGCCTTCGCAAACTAGGCAGTTGGGTTATAAGCTTAGTTATATAGGGTTATATAGCACTCAAAGATGGAAGGTTGCCTGCTTTTCCAACAACCGCTGCTCACCGCTGCAGGTAAACTGCCATAATTCACATCCAGAAATCTGGTTCAACTCTATTCGAAACTCACTTTTTTCACAACCCACTGACGAGGATTCGCATTTCGCTCGCCATTTATATAATGCCCAGCGTGGCAAGTTTTCGTTCAGTAAACAAGTCTACGAGGCGTTCAGCACAGAGATGCATTACGTTAGCTGTCAGCTGCTCATGTGGCACCGTTTAACTTGGACACAGATGGATAACTTGAAAATGTCCGGAATAATTAAAGGCAGTTTGTATTTTTTTCGGGCCCGTGCCGAATCATTAATATTTATGATGACTCGTAGCTCCACGTTTCGCATAAATCAAGGGTTTCCGCAATGTTCAAGAGGAGCGTGACATCACGAACGGAACCGTATCAAACAACGAGGTGCATCAACTGACAACTCCACATCGCCCCGCACGAGAAGGGGGAGACAAGACCCTTAATCGCCACATATATCCCTATTTGTTCCACATTGACTGAGGGACAGACACACTATGCGAGGGCGATGTTTATTGACAGGGCACCAAGGAGCGAAGTAAAGCTGTAAAGGAATAATATCGACGGTACGCAAGTGCAAGGTGCACCCGCAACGCCTCACCTCAACATGAGACTGCTCAGGTAAGTGGATCCGTCGGTCTTAACTCGGATACATTTGTGCCTGGTGGTCCCACAAATTTAACGCACAACTTACGCATTTAAGCCAGTGAGCGCCGTATCAACTTCTGGCGACGTGAAGAACGACCTCCCACTCATCGAAAAACACATTCTACAAGTAGCACAACGATATTCACTCCAAGATATCTAATAATACATCTGTGAGGGAATGCAACACCACTAGCGCCCCTCTAGGCCAAATACATCAAAATAACGTACAACTCACACTGATCCATGGGAGTCCAAGAAGGAAATCCGTCACCGAGAACTACCCAGTGTGAGGCCTGGAACTACTCTTTGACTGTGGAACTTGCGCCTGCATGATCCTGTCCTCGTCAGCTGGCAGGGGTCCATGCATTGTTTTACTACTGCGGTGGAGGTACAGCTAGGGGTCTGTTTCCTTCAAATTAAACCAATGCGCCAAGCCCCACGAACCCCATAAGTCCTAAACATCACCCGCGTACGTGAACCACACCATTCATAGTTTTCCAGGTGCCCATGAGTTCACACAACCCTCCCTCACCATAATTGTACAAGATGAATATGACTTTTAGAGGTATAGTCACTAGTTCCATCGCCAACGTCTTTGAAAGGAGTCCTGCTCCTGTAGCATGTATCAATTTCCCAAATCAGGTACAATTTTCAGCCCATAGGCAGCCTCTTTGCTTACGTATGTATTTATACTTCATAAATTGGTTATGGAGAGACGTGAATGCAACAAACGCTAACGTGTAAATGGTTAAATAAGCGGAAGCAAAACCGTTATGTAGTAAGTCTTTCATTTATTTTTACTTACCTTGGCTCTACTAAGTAGAAAGGAGAGTTATGTAATCGGATGAAAGAAAAATTTTGAGTTCTCTTCAGATCTTTGCGTTTCAGACCCTCCTGAGTCCGAAAAACCCTATTTGGGAAAATGTTCTGTGTGTCTCTGTGTATGTGTGTCTGTGGACGATTATTAGAGAGAACCACCGGGCCAAATCAGCTCAAACTTGATATCTCGCCCGCAGGCCTGCATGGGACGCCAAAATAAGGGTATGAACAAAATCCATCGAAATTTAACTATAGTTATCATAGTGATAAAAACACCAAATATGTTTTTTCTCGAAAATGGCTCCAACGATTTTGATTAAATTTTTTATATTGATAGCTCTTGATAAGATAATTATACCGTAGAATTCCCATCCGTGAGAAGACGACGAGAGCAGCAAAATAAATTACCAAAACTTTCGACGAAATCGATTTTAGCGCGGTTTTTAGACAAAACAACCGTACCAAATCAGTTGAAACTTGATTTCTAGCCTACAGGTTACCATTAGACGCCAAAATAAGGGTATGGGCAAAATCCATCGAAAGTTAACTATAGTTATCATAGTGATCAAAACACCAAATTTTTTTTCTCAAAAACGGCTCTAACGATTTTGATTAAATTTTTTATATAGATAGCTCTCAATAAGACAATTATACCATGAAATTTCCATTCGTGGGAAAATGACGAGAACAGCACAATAAATTATCAAAATTTTCGACGAAAAGCGTGTTTAGTGCAGTTTTTCCCTTATAAACTCCGCTGGAATTTTTGTAGAATGTTAAAAAAAATCAGTATTGTGGTCCAATCTAATACCTAAAGGGCGAGTGTTTAAAAACGCTCATGAGATACATGGGAGTCACTCCAGAAATTCAAGAATTTCAACTACTGCCGTTTCGCTTACCACCAGTTCTAAAAGTTTTTACCCATTAACTCTGCAAAAGTAATTACTATCTTTCTTTAAAAAATTCTTGTTTACAGCCCCATTAATTCTCTGTGTACCAATTGCTCAATAATGGTCGGAAAATGAGTACGAGCAGCACAATAAAATCTGGAACTGTAAGCGCTACCGCTTGCTGCTGCCGTAAAGCGTTGTTTGACCAAGATTCAAATTAACTGAGTGATAAATGAATTGATTAAATAGAATTAGCCATATGAAGTTGTTAGTGAATTGCTGTTGAGCTAAGGAAAGTTGTGTGTTGCAACGCACCAGATATTTTTTCAAATGTTTACGTCTGTGCCTTTTTAACAATTTAAAAGGTGCTTATTTTAATACGAACCATTGAAAGAAAAGAAATACGTATATGAACGCAAAGCCGGGCTCCAAGAACAATTGTTATGGTGAGGGAAGTAATTCCACACCAGAGGTCTCCAGCTCTGAAATGTTTAAAAACTAGTGCACATCGGGTTTTCAGCTTGTGAAGTCTGTTGAACGAATCGAGACAGTAGGCCCCACTCCTGGCGTCATCCCATTTCATTCTGCAAAGCCGAAGTTGGGAGATGATGGTAGCAGACCCACGAATTCTGTCGTGGAGCCAGTCGAATGGAGCATATCTGAACTGATTGGAATTACGACTATTACCAGGATAGAGCCTTTCATATTCTGACCTTAAGGAACTTACGTAAAACATACGAGTCCAGATTGAAGAGAAAAATGGGATAAGGGGCGCCTTCGAAGCCCATTAAATAATCGAAAGTGGTTCTGGAACAAGGCACAACTGCTCTGTAGACGAAACGGAGGTCCGAAAAACGCGACTGAACCGGAAACATCTAAATATCGACCTGGTTTTATTTTTATTTTCATCCAGCGGCAGACTAAAACAAATTAAGGGTGAAAAGAAATGTAGAGCGCTCGGTTTTGGCTTCTGGAGCGGAAACACAGAGCGGATATCGGTGAAACGAGCGTCACAAACAGTCAGCCAAAGAAAAACCTATATCAAAAGAAACGGTCATAACCCATGGGACTCTTCACGTAACGCACAACTCTTTTTATTTCCCACTTCTCACAGCAAGAAATAGAATGAAACAGCTAACGCGCGTAATTGGGAATTCCCCGATTACCGAATAACCATCTCCTCTCGTCGATCAGCCACACAAAAGCCATTTCAGGGAAAAAGAGTCTTTTGTTACTTGATTACAAGCGGATTGGTGCGAAGATACTGAATAGCGAATAAACTGGAAGCAACCTCGTTCCCCACCAGAACTGGATAGTCATGTATTCACCAGCCACTCGAAATTAAAAAACAAATATTCTCTCCAAGTGGCAAAAATGAACGAATGATCGATCGAAAATGGGCTGCGATGCCGCCGAGATACGAGAAACGGCCTTTTAATCAAATTAAACCTCAAGATTCATTAAAAAATGACTGGTGCACTGCATCACATAACTCTCCTCTGTACCCCGTGCATTCAGCGAATTTCTTCGCACTAGCAACTAGTCAAATCTATTTTCATTCAGTTTATAACAACGTTTTACATAAACGCAAATGAGGTACTGTAATTTATTGAGCTGATTCTAGTTGTGCTACGACCATTACTGAGCAATCAATACATGAGAGATTTATGAAACAGTCAACGCGAATGCTGCAGTCCTTCTATCCCGCTAGTGCCGCTCTTCTTCCACTTCTCAGCTCTCGAATGACAATACACCATGCAATCTGCTTGAACCGTTGTAGCATCGGAACCGTCCCATAAGTAAACGGATAGACCTGTGCTACTTGATTCGACGACTCAAACTGGTCAGCGAGCATTCACAAAGTTATGAGTGAAAGTGGCTGTAGTCTCTTCCATGGATACCTTGGACACTTAGGGTTGCGAACCAAGTAGGAGGTTACACCGCAAGGATGGAATAGTGGTACAGGGATATATATATAATCTTCTGACTGTAGTCCCAGTAATGGGATGTGCACCGCGGCCAGATGACCTATTGTGCCAGTCCTAGTGTCTTACAGGTCTATGCCTAGCTTTCTGTGGAAAACCAGGTAGTTCCTGAAAGAGTCGTCGTTGGTATCCATCCTGGGAGAAGTGGTGCCAAAAACCAAAAATCGCTCCCTCTCAAGTCTCCAGCACTGGGCCAGGACATGGTAGGAAGTTTCTTCATCCGTGCCACACCACCTGCATAGAGGGGTTTCGGCTATACCCATAACATACATGTGTTTGTTCATTCTGCAGTGCCCTGTTATGATCCCAACAACCTGCCTTAAGTACTTCCTCTCCATCCTCAGAAAGGTGTCTCTTGTCTCACTTGTTTGCTCTGAGACAAATCGTTTGGAGTGTCTTACTCCTGCAGCGTTCCAGATTGTCTGATGCAGTCTTCTGGCATGTTCTCTCACAGTCCTTTTAACTAGTGACAGAGAAATACCGCAATGGGGCGGTGGCCCAATAGGTACTGTGGACGAACCACATGGTTCCGCCCTCTCATTTCCAATGATCCCACTATGTCCTGGAATCCAATACACATTAACTCTATTCGCACTTGCTAGGGAGTTAAGCCACATCCTGCACTCTCGCACTAGTTTTGACGTCGTGCAGTAGTTCAGTAGCGCTTTAGACGACGCTTTACTATCGGTCAATATATTGATAGTTCTATTTCTATAGCCTTTCTCATGCATTTGGATTGCCCCAGCAATAATAGCATAAATCTCTGCTTGAAAAACTGATGGAGTGGAGTCTAGGGCAATATATGTCCCACTCCATCCAGAGCCGCTTATCCATACCCCGGATCCTGTCCCCTCTGGGGTCTTCGATCCATCTGTGTAGATATTGACGCCACTGGGAGGCCGAAACTGGCGGCTCTCGCTGTTCCATGGACCTCCCAGTAGCTGAACATTATATTTCCTCTCGAGCTCATACATGGGCACAATTGCGTCTGTGATCATGCTGAGCTCCTTGAAGGTCTCCAAGTCCCTAAATATAGCCAGGTGTCAATTAGTCGCCTGAGGCACCTTAGCTATTCCGAGCTTAGTGAGTCTGTAAGCCACCTTCATCGCCTATGCCTTGACATAAATGTCCAGGGGAAGAAGATCAAACAGTTTCTGCCTTCCATGGTGACGGTGGGTGTAGTCTTCATCACTCCCGCTATGAGTAGGCACCCCAGCCTTTGTACTTTGGCTAGACTGCTGCCATTCACTCCAATGGCAGCTGTATGCCACCACACGATTGACCCCATATGAGATTATTGGTCTCACCATGGCTTCGTAGAACCAGCTGACCATTCTCGGCTTTACACCCCATGTCCTTCCGCACATTCTCTGACACGTCCAAAGGGCGGTTGTCGCCTTCTTGGTCACGTATCTGATGTGCTCGTTCCAGACTAATTTCCGATCTAGAATCACACCCAGATATTTGACTTGCTCGCTGAGCTGAATTTCTTTGCCCATCACTAAATGCGGCCTCAGTCCTGACAGTTGCCTAAGCCTTGTGAACGGCACAATGACCGTCTTGGCTGGGTTGATGGATAACCCCATCTCCCCACACCACAGGCACACCATCCGCAAGGCCGCCCCCATCAGGTCCGACAGCACGCGTTGCACCCTGCCCCGAATGAGCACAACCACATCATCAGGCGTAAAACCCCGCCGCATTAAGTCTCCCCAGTAGGGAGTCTATCACTAGGCTCCAGAGGAGCGCAGATAGGACCCCTCCCTGAGGCCATCCCTTCACAGTCCTCGCCCTGATTGTACAGGGTACAGGGATAAGAAACCTGAACTGAGTCCACATCGATCAGGCGCGAGGATGTGAGCACATGGGAAGTGACGTGAGAGGCTTAACCAAGCTTGCACAGCAAAGAGGGCCATTCTATCAAGATTTAAGTACCTGGGGATGGCCAAACCCCACAACCGTTCTCAACCTACCCCCAAGTAAAATTCCCTACCCCACATGACGTGCACGAGTTTTTCCCAACATCTGTAAATTCCCAAAAAAAAAAAAGATGAGCCAAGCCACTGCACCCCTACTTCTGCTTCTTTTCCCTCCAAAAACTTTCCATTATGCAAGTCTTGTGCCAGTGGACGAATCAAGGACACTGGTGACCCACTGTAGTCCTACAGCCGTTAGTTACTATTGTTGGAAGACAACCTTCCAATTTGGACTGCAACTTAGCAAGCTTATAACCATTCTGCCCAGTTTGCAAAGATTATCGTGGCAAAAAAATGTGGTTCCTTTGATACTTGCAACCCAACTAAATAGTTAGACCAAATGGGATCTCATATTAAGACACGACCCAGATGGTACCGGATTCTCCTGGAACATATCTCACAGTGGTAACACATGGTCAACCAGGAGACTGGCTAAATGAAAACCTGCAATACCTTCACAGGTCTGGGATCGCATGCTAGCAAAGCTGGAGCCACCATGTCTTTCGACTGATTTAACTAAATCTCTTATTAGCGTTATTGAATCGGTCATTTAAGAAAGGAAACGGATCTGTGATCAACCTCTCAAAACCTAGCCCACAGGCTTGCTTTCTGAGTAGGTACATCCGAAGGCTGTAGCTTCAGCTGCATGTCTTCCAACCGAGGAGGTTGCAATGAGAAACTCGACTCCCAGGTAGTTATCTGGGATTCACTAATGACGAAACCCCTTATGCACGACCATCATGCTGCTGTTACGGGGGAGATTAATATTGTTAGCGATATCACACTAAGAGAGTTGGGGAGTTAGTACGATATCAAGCCGAATGCTGTTGAAACAGAGTTTTATTCTCATCTACATTCGGGGAAGTTGTACCAACACAGACAGGGAACTGAGTGGGAGCAACGCGAGCGCGGACGACATGGTGACGAGGGAACCGGCTCAGTTGCAACTGACGGCAACGAAGTCTCGAGCGCATCGGGGCATTCGAGGTGCCCAGTCAGCATAAATGCCACGGACGAGCCTCCGCTGAATCGAAGGGTTTGGTACGTCCCGTTACACTGCCTTCTGGATAATAGTTATAAAATCATTTCGGGAATCGAACTGTTACGTAACATAATCCTGACTTTCCATCAGCCAACTATGCCGTGGTCATTCGATGTAAGGGCAACCCAATAAATTCTTGAGCGTAGGGGGGTTTTATGTAGACCGTTTAGTGAGTGATAAATAAGACTGAATGCTGAGGAAAGTTGTGTGTTGAGTTGCACCAGATCATTTTAGTGTATTTATAAGGAACCTTGACGTTTGCTGTGGGTTTTCCAAGTAATGATTGACTTCAAGCAGAAGTTGTACCCACAAAACTAGATAAAACCCAAAAGTTGCAATCCGGTGAAATTAAAAACTTACTTTGAAGTCATTTATAGAACCTATAGTAATACTACTCAGGTGCGCAGTATTAACCTGGTGATGAAAAGATGTTAATCGATGACGTGAGATCAACGCTTGTTTACAAGTACCGAACGCAGAGAAACGTTGAACAAAATGCGAAGAAAATGAAATTCGGATGAAGTGTGAGTCTCATGAGTTCCATTTGAAATAGAATCACATATCGTAAGGTGATGTGTGACTGTTTCGTAATCATTTTGGGACATACTCTAAGCCGTAACTTAGCCTTGGAGCTTGCAACGTGATAGACTACAGAAACATTACGATCACAATTATTTCTATCTTGAGTAATCGTCCAAATTTAGTTGTAACTCCTCGCCTGCTTAACAACGTTGGAAGATCATGCTAATCAACTTCCACACATCCTCGTAAATTTGAGTGACGCGTGCGTATATACCGTCATGTGAGCGTTGGGTGAAAGTCAAACGTCGAGAGAGTGGTAATAATTTTGTCTGATAGGGTTTCCGCTCTGGAGCCAGCGATGTCCTCTCCTCGTTATTATCTGGCAGAAATACAATAACTTCCTCCGCGACATCTGTGACAAAGCACACGGGTGGGGGGGAATGGAATGCAAATTTGACGAGATTGAACCGCTATAACAGGTGGCCTTTGCTGCTGCCATTCAAACGGCTACCAGATCACGGGGCTCAATAAGAAAAATCATCTTTGACGCGGATGTCTGATGATTAAAATTCCCCCTCCCGCAGCTTCTTGAATGTCACAGTTGGACGAAAGGAGATATTGATGAATAGCACGTCGCTTACATTTCATACAAACGAATCGCTGGAAACGCGGAAGATAGAGGTTTAATGCTTAATGCCAGTTGGCCAGCAGCAAGTTTTTTCAGTAAAACACCAATTATTCAATTGGCTAGCGATAGCTTCCAAGTTGGCGCTGTGGAACGTGGCTTCCGAAAGAACAAGGAAGGCATTCGACGCTTTGACTTTACCGCAAAATATCTAACTAATCCTCAACAGTTCCCAACCACTTCCTAGGTAATCCCGCCTAAAGGAATTTTTTTTCAACATTCTTACCGTGTCGAGGACAAACTTTTACAAGAACCGTAATATCACTCTGAATAACGGAATTGGGATAATGTTGACAGGGATAGCCATCTCAAGGTGTTCATGTACATCTTTTGGCAGGCTCGTTCTCAAAAACAGATCTTCCTCAGCCGAGAAAGGTTCTAACTAGAAACAGTTTGATACTGAATAAAATATTCGACACTACTGGTGAAAAAGCGAACTAACGTCACACTGTCACCCACCACACATAGTTCCAGGTGATGTCACACTACCATCTGGGCAACTTGTTTCCGCAACATCTTCAGCCATTAAATGAACTTTAAGAACTCTCAGTCAAATATGTGGGAGAATCGTCCGCCATTGGGAATACCCGAAGCTTTGGATGCGCATCCAAAGAACGCTATTATGAGCATAACCAAAGCTGCTCTAACCTCCAGAAGAGTTCTGATCCGTTTGACGTTCTTGAGATTTATGAATATACAAATAAATTATAGTTATAATCGCATTCACTGACTTCATTACGCCAACTGAGATAAGATATCCTCCAAACCTCCAAAAATATATCCTCTAGGAATAATCATTTAGAAATGCTCTACGAAAACCAAACTGCTATAGATTCAAAAATAGTTTGTACATATTTATTTCTGAAACCCTACTTAGTGCCACCTTTGCCGAGAATATCGCGTATCCTTCTCACAAAAACAAACGGAAAATGATTTTTTCTAGAAAATATGTTCCGCACTATGGGGGGGTCAATCTTATTTGGTGGCTTTAACTTGGTTCTGGTAACACATATACCACAATAATTCTCACTGCTACGCGTTGTGTTGACAGTGATTGACTGAACATTAGAATTTCACTGTCACTAAGTTCCGCCAGGCGTAGAAGTGACGTAGGGCAATGACGTTAATATTCTGATAATTATTTATTACACAACGGTTTATTATTCTCTTGCACACTCTTGATTGTGACCTATCAAATTCTCAACAAATCGTATGCAGAGGACTATGTTTTTCTAGCACTTTCGAGACCCATTCCATTCAGTTTGGTATCGAGAAATATTAGTAAACGATACGAAACATGACTTGACTACAACGAAAATTGACATTTCTAGGCGACGCTAGACAGTTTGCACGCCGTGAAGAATTAAATTGATTCGCGGTTAGAGTGAGCGGGAGGCAGTGAGAGAAATCAACGAAGCTGGAGAGAAAAGCTACATTGCCCTACGAGTTTCTTAAACCACTAAAATTCAGTAAAACAATTGCCCAACTGAACTTATTAACGAAAGTGAAGTATATTGACGGACGCCACATCAGCCCCCCCCCCCCCCCGATACCTGAAGTCCGGGAGACTGAAACGAACATGACGGCGTGCCTAGAAGTGGGAATGCAATGGTTGGGTCACGCTGGCGGTGATGGTAGTGCGCTGGTCGAGGAAAGCAGGCTTAATACTGCCCAGGCTCACTCGTTTTTCTACGCTGTTGAGTAGACTTGTGACGGTTTTCTCATCCCGGTGAAGGATAGGATGGGGCCCAGTGTAGGGTGGCTCCAGGGAACGCCAGATTTTATCTTCGCGTAGAACGCTACACGAAACTGGGTCTAGAAGCTGATACAGGACGAAGGCGAGTGACTTCCCTCGACTTGTCGGAGGAAATTTTCGACCATCCCATTGGAGCTCGGATGTTAGCCACATGTGCGACATCTGGTAATATCGACGGTGTTGCCGAGGGCTTGGAAGAGGTGAGCTTCGAACTGCTTTCCTAGATTCATGGTGATGCGCTGTGGGGAACCAAAGCGAGAGGACTACCAGTGTACTAGTGTATTGGCGACCTCCTCAGCGATTTTGGAGTATAACGGATGAACTGCGGGCCATCGAGTAAATCAGTTGAACACTGTGAGGTGGTAGTGCATGGTCGAAGGCCCAATTATATCCACGTGAATATTCTGGAAACGTGTAGACGTTGTTGGTATCTTTCCGATTGGTGTGTGCATGGGACGCGTCAAAATGTTATTGCCTGTAACAACCGTGGGGTTCGTCTGATCAGATCATCGAGCAGGCAGTCTCAACTACATACCAATAGGAATTTTTTAACTAAAGACCACGTTAAGGACAAAATATGGCCCAGATATGGTGAACGGACATTGCAGATTTCGAATCTCCATAGTAGTTAGGTCTATGCCACTTCTGGGTTGATGACGTAACCCCCCCTCCCCACCAACTGACAAGACGTCACCCCCCCATCATCGCCAGCTGACATGACGTCACCCCTCCTCCACCACCAGCCAACATGACGTCACCCCTCCTTCCCCTCCAGCCAGGGTGGTTGGGGGTATGACGTAGATCCTCTCAGATGTTGTGCCAATTGATGACATCACATGATGATGCAGTGATGACGATGACCTCATGTCAGCTGGAGGGGGGAGGGCGTGACGCCACGTCAGTTGGAGGGGGGGGTGACATCATGACAGCTGGATGGTGGAGAGGGGGGGGTTATGTCTTCAACCCAGAAGTGGCATAGACCTAACTACTCTCCATGCCTTGAATTGATAAATGTATAATTTTGAGGGAGGGGGGGTGTAAAAAATTTGACGAGAAGAATGAATAATAAACCAAAACGAAAAAGTCTTCTTCAAGGTTACTCCATACCACGTGCAGTGTCTTACGACTTGTATGGCTGAACCTGGCAGAATTATGTGGGGCAGCCACTGACTCCCAAAACGAAGAATTCCATTCTACCAAAACGAGAGTTCTCGGAATGATCACTGGAGCCTCTTGATTTGTGCGAAATTAGACCCAACAAATACCTACGTGTTGATCTCGAATAACATTCCTATAGAAGCGCGATGGACGCGTGTGTAACGTTTCTGTTGCATAACATTGAATTAAGATGGGAGGAAGGCCAGTTGCATGATTCTTTGTAGTGGTGAATGGAGATGTAGACTACTCAGAGAAACGGAAATCCTCAGCATATGACACGAAGGGGCACACAACAATCCAAACACTTTGTAATGGCGTTCTATCTGGGAAACCGCTGACGCTCCACTGTGTTCCGCCTGACTCGTATTAAAGGCACTGGGCGATCGTGGTCTAGTGTTTAAGACAATTGTTCATAATTCTCGACGTAAAGTGGAGGATTGTGGATCGGAGCTCCGGCGCGATTGCCGTAATTTTTGTCTGTGTCAGCGGATCCCCAAACGTCTCCAAACCCCCTCGTAACAACTGTATAACGTCACAAGAGATTTTCGTTATTTTGATAGTTCCTACAAAAGTAACAATTGGTCTGCGCTGTGAGCATGTGAGCAGATACGATAACAAGAGAGGTCGAAGAAACCTTTATAATATATTTTCTGAAGGTGCAAGGAGCTTTCGCTTGGTGAGTTGCAACAAATCTCTAAGGAAGGAGTGGTGTCTCAAGGGTTTGAAAGTCTACAGGAATTCCTTTGCGCGTAGCAAGGCGAAGAGTTGAGGACTCAGCATACACTATTCCACCAATCTTCTGCAATGAGTCAAGTCACGGCTAAAATGGAAAATCGGTCAACCGGAAAACGTTCCGTAGCTTTGCTAGGAGTTACACTTAAAAAACGTTGACTTCTTTGGAATGAATGTGGTGTCGACATTCACGATGCGTTCTGAGTGACCACATTGCTGTGAAGGACATCAAAGGCAGTTGAAGACGCTCGGAGATTTGTCATGAGGTCGATGCGGAGGTTGCCGTGTTATCAGGAAAATATACCGTTGAAAGTTACAGTGGACGAGAATCAGTTCTTCGGAGGAAGAAGTTAGATTGGAGGTGAATTTACCATGCGGTTAGTTTTAGGCTAATTAATGAAATCTATTACTCTGCCGTCTGCAGCGAACCAAGTTGTCAAATTGATATGAATAACTGAAGCCGAAGCGACCTGACGAGGTAAATCTCGTTGATGAAATATTTCTCTCTAATCCGCGCCATCAAACTTGAGATTAATTGCCATCTCCTCTGCCCCATCGTACCACCCCAACTTCTGGGTTCGCTCTCTCATACCGAATTCTTCTCGAGGGGACAGTTCCAAAGCTTCTCGAGGGAACAGTTCCGAAGCACATTGACACGGTATCTTGCCGAACTCAGGTCCGTCGGAGAAGTTTCCAAGTCGATAATGAATTTAGAAGTGAAATTTAATGATTCATGACGGGAAATGGTGTTCCCAAAGGAGTCAACATACACCCGTTTCTCTCTAATTCTAGTCAAATGTCTACGTTCAGTGATGAGTGAATTAGTTTGAAATTTCTCATTTGAAGCTGCCTTATGAATATTGATGATGATGATCCCGTTTCTGAAACGTCACAACAACGGGATATTCCTCATAATCGGAGACGTCGAGGTAGAGACTTGAACGTCGTGTTTCATTGCCCCTTTCAACTAATTAATGAATGAGGTTCGTGTACCATAATCCACGCGTTTATTCATTTATTAACACCTCGGGTTCGAGAATACAATTTGATTAGCTCTAAATATACGCCATCGTGACGCAGAGAGAAAATAAAACGTCGATGAAGTGTCACACATCATGCCATTTTTCCAACGCGAAATACTCTCGAGAATGCTGGAGGAACCGATTTCAAATAGCGAAACAGAATTATTAGCGAGTTTGTTGATTCCATTAGAGTTTCGCACAGTTAATATGGATTTCACATATGCTCAGTCGACACGTAACAGTTACTGCTTGTTAATGATGATGACTTAACTGTATAAAACGGTCTCACGCTATTGGCAAGTGTTGTAACATTGAAATTAATGCAATGAGTTCATTATCACATATTTATGATCTTCAGGCCTCGCTAGTGGATCCCCCTCTCAACCCAGCCAGGAGGCAAGCCCTCTCGACCCCGACATGCCGCTGTGAGCCCGTGGGTAAAATTCGATACCACCGAACAAAAAGAGTGTGTATAAGGGAAGGTATTGTGCAATGTCGCTCCAACACAATGACTTTATATCCAAATTCACCTATTCTGCTTGAACAGAAAGAAGAAGAGGCTTCTTGAGGAGGAAGGCTGGAAGAGAAGGGCGGAGAAAGTGATGCGGCGAATTCTTGTGACATGATTTCGTTCTCTACAAATTTGACGCTTTTTGGCAGTTAGGTGAAGGCTAAACCACGTTTTATACTGCGATGTGGTCTAAGCATTTCGTACTTGGATATTTTCATCTTAATCACCTTATCAATAAGTGACAGATATTCTGTTAGTTCAATTAAAAAAGTCCACACGAACTGACTGTCCAAATAATCAGTTTGTCTGATGCTTTGACTCAAATCATGAGCAAAATGTCAGTAGAATACAACTATCCCTTCCCAATCATCAACTAAATCGAGTCAATGATCCAACGTATTCATCAGTATCACGTATAATCAATGCGATATCGTACTGCATTAGCACAATTAAATTATAGATGCAAGGCGTCTCTTAATCAACTAAGCCCGGGTGGAAAAGAAAACACTTTTTTTCTCAGTTAAACGTATTCACCAAAGTGAACCACACTGAGATAAATAACGAATGTAATATAGAAGCAAAATACCTATCACCAAATGGAGAAGCAGCCCTGAATAAATATAATACTATAGCAACCTACAACAACAAAATTCAAACGCTCAGACAAATGTATAAGATGAGGTGCATGAAGGCTGTGAGGGAAGTTAATGACTCAACGTGAGCACATAACTATTCTAAATCATAACAGGGACGGTGTATAGTTGTAGTCGTATAACACATAGTTTGTTATTACTTGTTCTTTTTACTTAATAAAGTTGTCTTTGTCATGTGAGTTTGATGGAAATACGTTGATCAAAAACTGCACCTTTCATCGAAACTTGTTATGATTGCGCTACCCAAAGAGAAAGATACTACTCAAGTTGGGATTTCTTCAGATCTTTACGTTTGAGGCTCACTGAATCCAACAAACCTATTTCGACGCGAGGTGTAGTTCAATTCGAGGAAGAGCGGCTTGACCGATTGAGAAGGTTCTTTTTTGTTTAGTTAGCGATTTTTTTACCTCACGAAAATAAGGTTAAGTGATTTCTAGATAGCGTTTGAGTGATTGGCTCGTCATAACAATCAACGGCTTAACCTAACGCGGGAGTAGAGGTGAACAGCAGTTGTAATGACATCCTGGAGGGTAACTTCCACCTACCTCAGCCCTAATCAGCACTAAGGCGCGGTGATAGGTGGGAAGCGGAAGTGGCTATCCGGATGGGAAAATACAAAACTATTTGTGAATGGAATAAGAACAGCTGTAAAATGGTAAAAATGCAAGGAGTAAAATAAAAAACCTTTTCGTACAAGTACGCAAGCAGTAGGAACATTTTATCTCTTTTATTTATTTATTTTTTTATAATGCAATGATAACTACATTTGATAGTGCTCGTTGATGGTTTCGATATAATGGCCGCGTCGATTGCCATTGACATCATCACTTAGTCACTGAGGTTATTAAAACGTGTGATGTTACCAAGCGTTAGATTTTGTAATAGACGTTAACATGCACCTAACCCAACACAAATTTAGTGACGCTTTGCCAATTCATATCCCGCGTTACATTTTCGAGTTTATGTAGCAAAGTAAAGAAACAATGTCAAAAAAATAATCGTAACCCTGGTGGGACTCGAACCCACAACCTCCGGTTTAGTAGAATGATGCCTTATGCATTACGCCACAGGGGCTGTGGTTGCAACTCAGGTTAAAACGTTGCCATGTCCACTCGGCCTCAAGGTTAAATTTCGTGACGCTCGGCCGTTACACTTTTCGAGTTTATGTAGCAAAGTAAAGACATAAAATGTCAAAAATAAAATAATTACATTACTCTACGGTAGTGAATCAACCAAATGTTTTCAAAAGATGATCGTCTGACGTTGCATTAAAATACGTTAGGTCTGATCTGGAGGTAACACCATACTCGACCATTAGAAGGGTACAAAACCGGAGAGAATAGAATTATGCGCTTTAAAATTGAAAACGTCGCCAGGTCAGAAGAAGCGCTACCATTTTACTTTACTAATTGCTATAGACGCATTTGTACGGAAATATTCACCGAGAACAATAAGTTAGCACTGTTGAGAATACTCAGTACTTTTGAGGAAATTCGAAAAAAAATAAATTCGATGTTCGGCACATCTCGTGTCCCGTTCAACAGATCGATACAGGAATAATTACCGACAAGAAATGTTGGTATAGGTTGCTATAAGACAGTCTGTAAGAATGATTAACTCCAGTGAAGCTGTTACTTTTAAAATAACGAAAGTGTTCAAAAAACATCGTTTCCGTAACATTTATCTCTGTTCAATGTACTGTCAGAGGATCGTTTATCGGGAAAAATATATGGGTGATAACTATTGAAAGCATTCTGTGATTTGAGTGAAAATCATCTGAGCCATTTCACAAAAACAGGAAAAATACCTATTTTTGCTTCATAGGCCTACATCTCCCAATGAGAATAAACATTGGGTACTAGTGGAAAATAATTCAGGTTTGATCAAAATCGTTTGAGCCGTTTTCGAAAAAACTGCTAAAAAAACCTATACACTGGTACATTTTAACTACAGCCTCAAACACACGGACCAAGCGATCCGAAATCAGGGTTTTGGGATTCGGTACGCCTCAAAACGTGGAGATCTGAAGAAAGGCCAATAATCGGAGTTGACCGTCTTGAATTATGAGTTGAAGCGACACTGTGCCGATCGCAGATGGGCTCCAAATGGCTTTATTTTCAATTGAATTACCAGAAAAGAGCGAAAATAGCAGTTCTGAAGGGAAAGTGGGGAAACGAGAACGAGGCAAAGAAATGCAGGTGAGATGGAAATTCGCGAGTGTTGAGTAGAAGAGTAAATACGCGGGACCGAGCGACCAAGTGTCGGCAGACGGTGGCATGGAGTCGAAAGTGGTGAGGAGATGAGTGGAGCGGAGTGGAAAAAAGACGGGAAGGAGAAGACGATCTATATTACCGACGATGGAGTCGGTGCCTGACAACAGGCCCCGGTCAGGAGCAGCTCGAGAATTCCCAACGCTATATTAAATTCCAGCCCAACCGCACTTTGTCTCAGAAGAATTTTGATGAATTTAAGGTTCGCCAACTGCTTGCTTCTCCAATGCTCAACTTTCGAGCCCCCCCCCCCTCCCATCCGACCGTTCGCGCCCTTGTCATAATTTGAAGATCCTCGGGAACAGACTTTCGAAATTCTAGCGGTCGCCAAACATGGGAGGTTTGGGCAGTTCACACGCGGAAGGGGCTCGAAGTTGTGGGGGATGGAAACCACGTAGGAAGGTTTGACGTTGAAATTATAGAGGCCTAATTCTTGGATCGTCAAGAGCAGCACCAGATATGGCGTGAAATACTCGTGAGTTTTTATCAAGAATTCTCAAGATCTCGAGCTTATCTCCTATTATAGGGATAAACACTGTCAATATATAAGTTTGCCATGTCACCTAAGGAACTGACCACACCTAGGAGAACAGCAATAATTGAAAATGCACGCTAGTTCAACCATGCACTCAATGAACGTGCTGGTCAACACGCAGCCTAAGAAAGTGGCTTCTTTGTGGGGAATGGTGTACTAATAGCGCGGATCCCAAGTAGCCTTGATAATCGCTCTCTGTGAGACAAAGCAGGCGAAGGTTGGAACTGCAAGGCAAAGCCACTCAAGTACTAGACTTACCCTTCTAAAACGAACCATTGATCAACAAAGTCGAGGGACGCGTAATTAATTCGCCTGTTAAGATGATCAGTTATACCTGAGGAATCATCACAAACCGACTGCGATCAGCTAATGCAGAATATCGTTTGGTTCCTGCGTCATTGATCACACGCGATGACCTTTGTTTGCTGTGCTACTGATCACTGAACAGTAGATTGTTTCCAATTTGAAGGTTAATTCCCCACCATTCACAACACGGATTAGTTTCTGAATGAATATTTTCTCCTCGCCATTGCCTTGTTACTCTCAATTACATTAAGATTAGAAAACCTGCTACTTGACTGAGGCCTGAAAAATATTGGGAAAACGCTTCCGTTAAAATGTGTAGATAAGGAACCAGATAAAACGACTTTCGGTGGGAACCCTGGGCTTCCTGCCAAGCGGCACACTTCACTATAGTGCGGCGCTGCAACCTCACTAAATCTTATTCCGTCCTTTCATCCGTGTACCTATTTTTCGCCACGTCGAGAACAGTTTGCTATCCCTTATTTTGCGTGGAGTGTATTGTTGGTCTTATTTATTTATTTTGGTCTTCTCTTCACAGCTTTTCATGTTCATCCGCTATCAGATTCTAACTCTAACATCTAGCCAACAAGCCATTTTCTCCTTTTTGAGGGGTGATACACACTTATTCTCAACCCACGGCTCATACTATTTTGGTTTATTATTCATTCTGAATAATAACCCTAGGTTTCCGGTCACGAGAAATTTTTTACAACCCCCCTCAAAATATACATTTGATACTTTACGTTTCAAGACATGGGGATTCCAAATTTGCAATGTCTGTCCGCCGTCCGCCGTCCTCCATCCCCCGGCCCCCGTCCAGGCCGTTTTGTGCCTTTAACGTGGTCCAACAAATTCGTTCTTTCCCACAAAAATCCAATTTGGTATCTAGTTGTGCCCGCCATCTCGGCAATCCGATTGGACGAAGCACATGATTGTTATGGGCAAAAAACGGTTAAAAAAATTAACGAAACGCAGTACAACGCGGGAACTACAGCGGAAGTCATCAAAACGGCTCGCCTGCTGGACTGGCAACGCTGCCCCCGCTCACTTCCCCTTTCAACTCAACTCCTAACGGGCAGGCGCCGGTTTTTTTTTTTTTTTGCTTCCTCTAGGAAGCACTCATGTTTCGTATATAACCTTTGGCACTACGATTGTCTCTTTATCGTCTGATTGCCTTGTTCTCATCTTCACCTCCACAAATGACTGTGTCGCTCCGTCTCAACTATTTCGGTTAGCAAAATATCTGTTATCTTCGATTGAACTTTTCATTATTCGCTTATTTTTGGTTTATTTATTCAATAGTTCGTGCGTTTCATTTTTTGGTTTTAATACGATTTTTGGTTACATTTTGATATTAGTATTTAGCGTGCATGTTTTCATATTAAAATTCAGTTCTTTCTAGATACTTTCGTTTTTTTTGTTTATTTTAATATTACGATTCAGTTCTTTTCGACCTTTTTTGGGTTTCATTTTGATATTTTTCAATGCTGAATCGAACGGAATGGGTCTCGGAGCATTAATGCTAGGTCAAGCTATTTATCCGAATAATAAACCGTTGTGTAATAATTTGCACGGTTTTTTACAATGGTCTGGAGAAGGCTGGTAGCAGTGTAAGTTGAATCACAAAATACATCGTAACAATTTCAGGGTAATTATCGCGTTTCGTTTGTAGATGTTCTCGTTCTCGCACGCTGGCAAGCAAGTGAGTTTCCTTACCAAATTACTGTTCCCCAACACTCATAAGAGAGTAATATCAGTCAAAAGTCATGGAGAGCACTGGGACAAGCTCAGCATCCAACGGATCCAGAGAGTTACGGCACGATGTCATTTAGAGTCTCCCGGTGAGAGTTGTTGCCCCTGTGTTACCTCGATGAGCGATGACTCTGAGGAATCCATACCATCTGGGAGGAGTTCTTAATATGGTTTCCTAATCTAATTATTTTCTTGGGTGGGAAGTTTCAGGAACAAATGAACAGATCAACCGCGGCCACGCTTTTTTGTCAATACTGTCTTCACGAGCTGGGCGAAACGTTTATAAGCTAGCTTAGTAGCAGTCAAAGGTGGAAGGTTTGGTTGACGATCGCTCACAGGTGTAGAAACTACAATGGAGCAACCGTGATTTCTTGTTTCCTTCATGCTGGGTGCTCAAGACGAAGATAATGAAGAGTCTGATAGAAAAGAAGTAAAGCCGCCCACGTACCGTTAGAAACTGACTCGTCCAGTGGTTCGGCTCTAGCCAATTTCAAGGAGGTTGGGGGAAAACTCGTACGTGCGAGTTGCTACCGGCACCTGCGAGTTAACCATGCTAGGCCAATAGAACGCCAGTGAATCACTTCTACGAACTAAATCACTCGCGACGAAGTTGTGGAAACCCATTTCAATAATAAAACGGAGAAAGAACGATTGTCAATTTCCGCTAAATTTAAGTTACATTGTTAGATCGATTTCAACGGTTAAGCAACAAGAACGCAACTGAATAAGGCACACAGAGAGTACACCTTATACACCAACGAGTCAAAGGTTTCCCCAGTGACAGGAGGACGTGAAGGGAGAGTGGTATAGGTTAGCCGTGAATGAGAGGGGGGGGGGTGTTACAATTAGGTAAAACAAGTTATTACAGAAATAAAGCCATCAGTGGAGAAACGCTAGAGGAATTACCTCATTTGAACATATCTGAACCGTTACTTTCGACAATTTTGAATTTAAGCGCATCCAACCTACGTCTCTTGGGGCAAAAAAAGAGAAATGCGTTGCCTGGCTGTTAGATCAAAGTGAAGGAATGACGGGATTCGTCAATCCTGACTCACCCTCGCCATCCCTGTAAACCTTCTCGTTCTCCCCAATTCATTCTTGAATTCCCGCCCTATTTGCCCACAATCCCACAAGAACATTTTAATTTATACAACCTAGAAGCGGGAAATCCTTAATTCTTATTTTATCTTCAACTGTTCCGAATGAAGATTTCAGACTGCTTTGATTTCTGAATGGGTTCCCAAACACACCATATTACGCTTTATATCTGGAAACCGACAGGCACCCTCTTGTAATATATACATTTAAGTTGCATCTCGGCGATGTAATTAAAACAATGGATATGCCTCCTAATCGACTCCCGAATTTCTTCACCAACTTAATTTTGAAACGCAAAGTGTTTTGGGAGAATGATTGGGTTAGATTGTGTGACAAATACGGGAGTGAAATTGAGAAGATCACTAAAGAAAATATTGAGTGTCAGGGTGCACACGTTTTGGCTAAATTGGAGCAAGTGCTACACAATAAATATCTTCGGGGAGATCGGGCCTAGAGTCCAAGCAGTTCACACGCGTCTTTGTTGCTCCCTCTTAATTCATTCCGATACGTGGGTTCTTATTGTCAGTTCACGTCAAAATTGTGCAAGAGTACGGTGTATATCACGGGTGTCTGTATTCCTGAGGGTTCCCTCAATATAAACATTGTGTCGACCATAATCCAACTAAATTGTCGGGGATTGTGTTCCTAAACTTCTCGGAAAGTGGCGTATATTTTGAAGCTCCGAGCGAGCGAAGAGATAAGCGGACGTGTTCCCCTCCTCACGCGTTGTCCGGCGCCCCCACTGCTTCTCACACTACTGGCCGGGTGAGTCCCCCGATTGCTGATATTTTTGTTGGTGCATCGCCTAATCATCTACGCTTAGTTGGCTGTTGGCCTGGCGTCATAGCATTCTGCGTTCTCGGCGTGATTGAGGCTCGTAAATTACGTACCGAGTTGATTGCTTCACCTCGCGCACATTTAATGCAGCAAAACATAAATAGGTATCTGCATAGGAGTAATAGTGTACAGAGTACCCCGTCTTAAAGCACTGCTACTCCTAAGCGACCACATAGTTCACCGGAATCAACAATTTCTATTCGGGAGAAGAGAACTAATATAATGGGTGATTCTAGCAACAAAGAGTTGTTAATGTCAATCAGTAAAATGATGGACGAGAAGCTAAAAGTACTGCCCACCAAGAAAGATTTTGAAGAGCTTCGTGCTGAGGTGCAGGGGCTACGGGAGGAGAACAAGCAGCTGCGGGTTGAGATTGCTGAACTGAAGGCGGCGGCAACCCAAAGAGACCGTCGTATTGAATTTTTGGAGCTTAATTCTCGAAAAAATAACCTAATTTTGAGGGGTCTTATTGTTCAGCTGGGGGACGATCTCAACCATGTGGTTCAACGTTTTTTCGCCGATACTTTGCAGATTTTGGATCGTATTGAGTTGGACTCTGTTCGACGTCTTGGTGGTTCGCTGGGCGCAACCGGATGATTGTTATTGGTGATCTTACGCATTATACCGATAAATGGGTGATCATTAATAAGGCACAGGTTTTGAATGGGACTGGATTTAGCATCTCCCAGGACTTCCCCGTAGCAGTGCGTGTTAGAAGGTCCAAATTACTTCGTATTCGCTCCGAGTTGAAAAAGAAAAATTAGGCATTGATCTGTCAACTGAGATCTGATAGGCTCCTGGTACAAAACAAGCCATTTATTTGGGATGAAAAAATAGGTCTATGCTCGCAAGAGGACGGTCGGGAGGTGTGCAGCATCGCAGGAGTCGATCTGAAACTGGTTATCATGGGATTACTCTCGGAACGCCAGTCTCGGGGACGTGAGGGGCTAGTGTTGGATACAGCCTCGACTACTGCTGGCAGCTGAAATGAGGAGGTCTGTCGGAGAGAGGATGCAACTGCGGCTGAAACTGGACTGTCAATGGATAATGAATTTTGTTATAATTTTTTAATTTAAAATGTGGCAGGTCTTTCTAGTAAAAAGAATGACTTTTCTTTAATTAATTTTGTCAAATCTTTTCAGGTATTTATTCTCATAGAAACGCGTGTGACTGACTGTGCTGAGTCAATTTACGCTAATTATTTCCCTGAGTTCGAAGTTAGCTGGATGCATGCTGAAAAGAGGAGAGCCAGCGGTGGTATTTTAGTGGCTGTTAAAAAAGGGCGAGGCAATACGAATATAGTGAGTCTAGATGAAGCCATTGTTGTTAAGTTTACTTGTGCTGGGGCCACTGTATATCTTGTGCCTGTTTATTTAAATTGCAACGACTGGAAAGTCGATTTTCGGAACGAGAGGATTTCTCCACTTTTTATTTTTATGCCCAATAAATGCTGAGTTTCGAGTCGTGGTGTTTGGAAGGCCGGCACTTTCGCGCGATGAGGCACTGGTGCTCCTTGGTAGTCCTGATTGGTCGGGTCTTGCCCGTTACTGTAGATTGGCGTGGCGTTATAGGCATAGTCTTATCAGGGAATTTAATTACGGTTAATTTTGTAAAATATCTATTGTAAAATTTTCTTTCCCCCTTTAACAAACATTAGTCTTAAGATAAATGCAATCGGGCCCGATCCTCCGGCGGACGGTTTTAAAACCATGTCGTAAGGTTTATTTATTGCCATGAAAGGTAAAATTAATTTTTTTTCTGTAATAAACTATTTTCTTCTTCTTCTTCTTCTTCTAAATGTCTTCGGGAAGGAGAAAGCTCTTCTTTCAGGAATGTGTATCTTTTTTATAGAAGTTCCTGTTTGGTTGCCTATTCACTCGTAGTGTTGTTTCCTTCAACATAATATTAAGGATTAGTGGAAAGTTTATCCCCGGCAAAACGGGCATGTCCCATTGCCTAAATGTGTGTGTTATCACAGAACTATTATTTCTGTTATTTTCAGGAAAATATACACTCTATTGATTGAATTATTTCTAAACAGTAGTTTTTTCCGAAACAGTGGTTAAATATATGTTTTTCAATATGCTCCATATAAATCCCTGCGAGCAAAGTCTATGTGTAATAATAAAATAAAATTGGCCGTGTGTAATATTTCTCTTCAAACAAAAATTAATTTTGATCAATATAGACAGACATTAACTTACTTAATTCATCTTTTTCTAAAACTAATATTAGAGTTTTGAATTAGCCTGTTTACCACACACAGTTTTGCAGCGAGCTACGTCGATATTTGTGAAGAGGCTAACCACGTCAAATGAAGCAAGTTTGGCATTTTGAAGTACTTGAACATCCCTAATTTTAGTGACCAGATCGTAATACCGTATGCTAAACTAAATAAGATAAATTTTTAAATGAGGTGATTCCTCATAATGTTTCTCCACTGATGGCTTCATTTCTGTCCCGTCCTCCTGTCAGTGGGAAAACCTTTCATGCGTTGGTATATAAAATGCTCTCTCTGTATTCAGTTGCGTCCTGGTTACTAATGATGGCTGAACCGTCGAAATAGATCTAACTTTGTAACTCAAATGTTGCGGAATTCTTCATTCACTCTGCGAGAGAAGAGATGGCCTAAATGCGTTTTTTTTGTTTTTTTTTGACCTGAGGGCGTGTGGGACAAGTCCCTTTGTCACTGCGGCCGCATATGGCCTATTGTGACGGCCCTTTCTGAATAGAAGGCGTCGTACATACCCGCCCCCCTTAGGAAGCTGAGTATGTCCTTCACCGCAGATTCCGCCATGATTTGGGATTCAGTGGTCCCCTGACCGAAGTATTCAAAGCGTTTTACTGCCAAGGCAGGGAACTCACACAGGATATGCTCTGCTGCATCGTCCTCCTCACCGCTGAGTCTGCATTCCACCGCCTCTGAGATGCCCATCTTGTTGAGGTGATATCTGAGTGGGCAGTGCCCGGTGAGGAAGCTTATCAGTACTCTCAGATCTTGTCTAGAGAGTGTCAGCATCGACTTTGCCCTTTGACAGGAAGGCGTGACAAGCCTTTTCGCCTGTCTTAGTTGTGGCTGGCGATGCCAATGGGCGCCATTTTCCTGTATCTCCCATCGAGCAACCAGACAGCTCGGGTGACTTTTCGTCATACCTACGTGTGGTTCAGGCCCGATTGGTAGGGATTCTGTACCCCTTTTCGCAAGGCGGTCAGCCTTTTCATTGTCCTCATGCCCCCTGTGAGCCGGCACCCAAATGAGGGAGAGCCTGTTACGGGCGCCGAGCTGCTTGAGCGCATGGAGGCATTCCCATGCCAGCTTAGACCTAAAACTATAGGCTGCGATGGCCTTTAAGGCTGTCTGAGAAAATGTAGATCCGCTTGCCCTTGAGTCCTTAGTTCAGGATCTCTTGGGTTTTGCCCATTGTTCGCGGCTGCTTATTCAGTCAGCATGCGGTCCTTATTCACAGCTGGCCGCAGACATGCCCCTGGGGACAATGCCGTGGCCGTTCCACTATCCACAACCCGTGGTTCGATACTATTGCGTAAGTGCATAGCGGGACCAGGTGGAATTGATTTATGAAGCGAATTCCATGTGCGTCGCTCTGGAGCGCTTGATCCTCCGCGTTCGTCACACTTGAAAACAACTTTCTCGCCTTTTCAAGGGATCAGTCCATGGGAAACGTGACTAGCTTACTTCCAGATCTTGAAATTGTTAGCAAAAACCTTATCACTCACGAAGGTAGACTAATGACCGCCCGACAAGAGACAGAACTTTGAGAAGCGAGTGTTAGAGAGTGGTGAGATTAGTGTTAGCGCGGAGACAAACAGCAATCACCCGAATAAATAAACCTTCGAGAAACGTGTTCCTCTTTGAGATGGAAGACCAGAGTATCATGAATATTCCACGACGTATAGTCGATCGGAAGTGGTTTTCTGTGTACAACGAAGAAGGTTCTCGTATTCTTTGGCGAGAAGTTGCTTCTTCTTCCCTCCCCGAGAACAGAATAACAACATTCACGACCTCTTCATGCTTTAGAACCAATCTTTGAAAGCAAATATTTCCTTAGGTTTCAGGACCGAATAATATTCGAAAGGCGAAAATTAAGAGGAACGAGATGATTATCGTAAAATCTGAACGTGACCCTAATAAACATGGTGCTTAAAGACTAGAGGTCTACAAATGTATTGGGTACAGAATGTGGTACATCAGCATCAATAAAAACTCGGCAGCACAGCGCGAATATGTATCAACATCATAACTGATATAATCAATGCAGCTATTTCGTTAATTTGAACATCCGGCAAGCAGCAGATAAACCTGTCGAAGCAACAACGGCTCTTACTTTCGATGGCCAACACCAAAGGGCCACGGGCAAGGGTGCTTATGAGCGTTGTACATTCCACAATATCATAAGGGAAAGAGGTGTGGGCTGATACACTATATTGTGAATTGAATATATATGGTGGATCTATATTCAAGGACCAAATGGACCAGCGAGTTGAAATAACCAGGGCGCCAACATCAGTGAACGGACAGTATACTATTCAAGGTACATCATGTAGGGTTAGATAACCTATGGCACTGCGTTTTTTACTTTTTGGCACTTTTTGGTATTTGATGATTTTATCCTACATATTGAAGAAATTGAAGGTACACCCCTACCTAATTTGTCAAAACGTCAAAAATTGGGTTTGAATGTTGTCTAACTCAGGAGTTCTGAATGGAATAGTGGAAACTAGTACATTGTCGAACTAGTACCAAACCCTACCTGTATTGATCCACATAGGACCAGGAAATCATCTCTTCAAAACTACTTAGCCACTGTCACTGAACCCTGTTTTGTAAGGACCTCAGCAACCGCAGGAAACGTTGAAGACAGCAAAGGTACATTACCTCCTCTTTTTTGATCTTGACACACCATTCTGCATTGCATTCATTTTTGATATCTCCTAAAACCTGAGTTAGCCAGGAGTTGACATGATAGTGTCTTTTTCAGAAGCCCCACGAGTTAGTTCCTTAAAGCGACTCATACAGAGCTGTAGGCTCATTGGGAACAAGCCCCCCCCCCCTGGGTTGCTCACCACCACCAGACGACTGAATGTAAGCAGTCCAGATTCATTACCTCTTACCTACTTCCGAGAGCTCTTCGGTTCTTACGTTAGATCAGGCGCACCTTCCACATCTTCGATGACTAGACCCTTACTATTTGGGGAATCGAAAAATCTAATAGGCCCCTGGTCCACCCACATGAACGTTTCTTTCAGTCAAATTTGCATAACAACGATTGCACCAATTGAACTTTTTGTTTCATCGTAAGGCCATACAACACTTGTACTGATTGGATTGGAAGGGTAGAAAGAAGAGCGAAACATGTCAACTGAAATTTTTCGCGCTTTTCTCAAAATGGCTTTTCCTTTATCCTGCGTATGTTAAAATCTGCCATCTTATGTGTTATCTTCGGGTTTATAACCTCTGCGGGAGTTTCGTTTAGTCCTGGGCTAAAATAGGAAACTAGCATTTTCCACGGCAATTAAAAATAGTGTGGAATCCACGCCAAAAAGAGGAAATCGTGATATTACCAGATTTTTTTTTTGTCTTGATCGTACCACACGGTTTCTCATAAACTCGTGGTAAACCCCGGGGCATTAGAGCACCTTCACAACGAAAAGCTTCTTTTGAAGTGGAGAATTCGCCAAATTAAAGCGTGGATCGGTGTAATTCAGTCCCTTTAGTTCAAGTAACGGAGGGAGAATGAGTCGACTCTGGAAATAACTTGTTTAGGTGAGCGTAACTAAGAAATTTTATTTGACACCTTCCGACCCCAAGGAGGACACTTAAGAGTTTGACTATCCGTTCGTAAACCACTGATGTGGGTAATGGGATAGGAATGTCCAGATTGAGGTTAATATGACACGCCGAAACACCTCAGTGTGAGTACTAAAAACTGCAAAAAGATGGATTAAAGGAATCGTGTGTCACCTCCACATCTATTCAAACCATTTTAAGGACGTTGTAGCAGCTATCAGTACCAAATTGGGAAAGGAAGGTTTGAAAGTAAAAGGTATGGACTGTGATAAACAGCAACTAGCGTCGACGGAGGTCAAGGTTGGGTCTTGCCAAAATCGGAAATTATCGGTTTAATGTCAGGGGAAACTGGTGTCTTGGGAAGCCAAACTACACTTTATGCCAGCTCGGTTTAAAGGTCTAATGAGGGCAATGTGATGCGATGACGTGTTTTATTTCGTTGCCCAGTAGTTTTTCTTGAAGTCACAGTAAATATAGTAAGGCAAATCCTACGACTTGAGGAACTTGCGGGACAATGCAGCGAAAGTTATTGATTCCCACTGGCCTGCGCTCATTTTTTCTTCCATCTCGCTCCATCTACCAGTCGTTTCGAATGGTCACATGGTGCCAATTACCCAGCGTCGACTAGAAAATGTAAATTTCGCTCGTTGTATCGCCATTGCCAGGTCATGTTTCATATCGTTTACTGGTGTTTTTCGATGCTGAGTTGAATGGTATGGGTTTCAAAGGCGCTCTGTGAACATTGTAATTGAAACAGATTGTGAAAAAAAGCAACCACGCGGCGATTGGTTGAAGAAAAGACGTTGTAGGGGACGATGGACCAGGTCCTGATATGTTAAACACTTCTCACATAATCGCTTTATATCTTTGTAAAACCCAGATATCTAACGTCATTTTCTGAGTTCATGAGCAACTAAGAAACTGGTGGTTTAACCTTCAGGACCAGTGGAAGAGTTTGCTCTGCTTTGAGCGCAGGAAGATAACTAGCGGAGAAAGCAGAGGCCTAGCTCCGCGCTTGACTTCTTATTTCCCGTCAGCGACCGAGAAAATTACAAGTCTTATCATCCTAATTAACCCTATCTAATGGAGGTCCTCAGAGGGAAATGGCCGCATTCAAAGTCACCAGAATCGGCGATTTTCAAACCAGCCTGAAATGACTGGGAGAAGTTTTACAGGCTGCTACGAGAGAGCTAGATAGGAAAGAACGGGTTTTGGCTCACTGCGGGTGTGGCAAATGACATTGGTGCCGGTGAAAATCGTGTTGGAGACGGTGCTGTCATGGCAACTCCTTTCGAGAGCTCGAGCCGCTTCCGTCACTAATTGAGGAACTTGGTGGGTTCAAACTCAATGGGAGGGGTGGGGGTGGGGGTGGGGTGTCGTAAAAGTAAATATTCTTTCCAACATTCTGGGCTTGTTTGCTTAATGCCGTCCCTGGTAATGTGCCAAAGCAGTTTAATTCCTCTACCAGGTAAACGTTGGAGGGAGTTGATAGTGGAGCAGTTTGTCTAGGATGCAGCTGGACGTCATTGTCATGACAGTAAGATCCGCTCCCTCTGAATAGGAAACTGATGTCGATTTCATTCGCCTGTTAATCTCAACGGTTGTTAGAAAAAAACGCGTTAACTCAGATACCTAATTACCAATCCTTTCTTCTTGCCACTAACAATGAAATAAAACGTCGGCAGGCCTCAGTGAGTGTGTTGCTAATGACAGGAAAGGGAAAAGGACGTTCTTTGCATATTCAAATTTGTTTACAAACTCAAAAAGCAGGAGACATCTTTGAGGAGGGCTGGTCAGGTCGCTCTTGGTTTTTATTTAGATTCTGTTGAATTTGAGTTGTGTTTTGGCATATATGGACTCGGAAACCCGTGATGTCGGTGCTCTATCTATTCAAATGTTTTCTTTATTCCAAAGTAAAAACATGTTGGCAGCTAATCCATTACAGGTACACCCTTATCGAATTGATACAAAGGTGCATTCCAATTACTTGGTGCATTGGACCTCACTCTGTTCAAGAGCCCGTTTTAGACCACACTAATCCAGAGTCCGAGCAATATGCACAGATTATGAGCGACGCGAGAGGAGAGATGCCCATTATACCAAGATTGATCATTCTGTTTTTTATAGGAGTCGTTTTTCGATTTAGTTCTACATTAAACCGAGAGAATTCCGAAATGCGTTGCTGGAGAGAAGGATTTTATGGGTGAATACAATAAACTCGTGATATTCACCCAACTCTCATGACTACTGATGCGTTCTATTCAATTTGACATTGGTCAAATAAAGCAGCCACTAACCTCGAGAATGTACCTGAAGGGATGAACAGAGAGAGATAGTGCGAGAGAGTTTAGGCCAATATAGTTCAGAATAAACATGTGAGAAGACAGGTGTGGGACACACATGTTGGTTGTTACACTCACACTTACTTGTTCCTAAACTTCGAGCAATGGGACCGCCGGAAGATTTTTATATCATTAACTGGAACGTCTTTGCAATGCATAAATTGTCCATCTGCCTTCCTTGGCCGGAGCAAAACAGAGTCATCAGCTGAGAAATAACTGCGAGTTTTTTCCAAACCTTCACTTTATAAGTTTCGACCTCCGTGAGTAAAGAACATTATTGCACAGCGGTTAATTATTCTCTTGCACAGCGTGATTCTCGTTAGTCCTATTCAATCCAACGTTTAAAAAATATTGAAAACAACACGGCTAAATCAACTGACTGGCAACTTCAACTGATATTCAAACAAAAATGTTTGTAGAGACCACATCTAATTCGATTCAGCATCACAAAACACTGGATAACCGTACGAAACATGACTTGACAACAACGGAAGGAAAAAAATTGACACGTTGTGAGAAACGCAAGAAGAAATGAGCGCTGGTGGGGCACGATAGCTTTCGCTGCGTTGTTCCGTGAGTTCCTTAAGTAATAGAATTTGCCTTACTATATTTACTGTGACTCCAAGAAAAACTACTGAGAAACCAAATAAAACACGACGTCATCACATCCCACAATCCCCTTGGCCCTCATTAGACCTTTAAACCCACCTGGCATAAAGAATAGTTGGGCTCCCCTAGAACCCCGTTTTTCCTGACGACGTATAATTTACGATTTTGGTAAGGCCCAACTTTGTAGAATCCCCTCTCTAGCACTTCGGGCGCACTAATTTCGATCAAACTGCCAAAATTGCGCCTTCATTAATTTTTTAAATCACTTTTTTGGCGATTTTTGGCGATAAAAACCATTGTTGCCCAGTAGGCATGCGAAAAGAGACACTGCACGGAATCTTTGTGCTTTTGATTGAAATAGACACTTAATGGAATATTTTTGAGTTTTTGGACATTACATTAAAGGTAAAATATGGTCCAGACGGCAGGCCTACGTTGCAGACATGGAGTCCCCGTGCCTTGTACCTGAATATGTGAGCGTTGTACAAAAATATTCCTGACCTAAAACATAGGCTTAGGTATTATTCAGAATGAGGCTTCGGGAAAATGGTCTGCACGACTTCAAACACGATTGAGAATAAGCGGTCAATACAAAGCTCCGTAAATTTTGTGTATGGCTTGGATATCACAAAGAGGCTAATTTGTTGCGAAACTACCATTTTCACATGAACAGCAATTTTTCCTGATCAGTTTTGATTATATTTTTCCTGAATTGTTATTTCAAAACAACTCCACCTAAGTGTTCATTCCTGATGTAACGACACGAGCTGCACGATGACTCATTAAAATTCACGGCAACCCCAATGTTTTCTAAGGTATCTGAGTTTAAAACCAACACCAATGACCAAGCACTCTCCCAAAAATGGCATTGGTCGTATAATGAAAACAATTATCAAGGAATTAAGAGTAGCATAAACAAATTCGTTGCTAAAACGCTAGTTATTCGGTAAAGAGCTCGGCTCCAACGGGTCGGCCATTCGGCGCCTGACCACCTTTGCCTGAGCCTGGGCAAACGGGTGCAATTAATAATAAACAATAAGGCGAGCGCAGATCACCCGCCGCGTGCGAGTTGTGACCGCCCATCACCAATGAGCCGGTAGGCCAATAATTCAGTCTGGGCCATTAGGACCATTTGGGCATGCAGTAAAGGGTTATAAGATAAACAGGGCAAGCCCAATGAACTCTAAAATGTTAACTGTGAACCGGTGTTTCCAGCCCACGATTCCCCAGTAGGGAATGATATGACACATTACGGTTCATTACTCTTGCTGGAAGCATTTGGGGGAGTTTGACAAATGAGTGGATTGACGTGATGAGCGTGGAAGAGAACTGTATTTATACACTTCAATATTAAGTGGCAAAAAAGACTGTGAGCGTGAGAATTTAAGCGACAGGCGATTGAGTGAGTAGAGCGAGAAGTGAGTGGCGAATATGCGTTTGGGGTCTGGTCTGTGAAGAGCTGAGAGTCGGTTTCAAAGGAGAGGTGGTGAAGGTAGTGGTGGAAAAAGAATATTTTGAAAAATCCCAAAAGTTGTTCGGCGTCTGACATAAACCTTAAACCCTTTGTCAGCAGGAGACTGAATGTGTAGTTCGGTTTTTCCCCCACGTTCGGTTTTTCCCTCACGCCATTTCAAAGGCAGTAGGTCATAAAGGGTTGAACTTGAATGCTCGGGGTTTCTTGTTAGGGTCAAGAGCAACAAACTAATTATGGCTAAGCTGAGCCGAACAACTCGAAGTAGGAAAACCAATTGGAATTAGTATGGTTATCGAAGTAATCAAGGTCAAACATTTATCATCCCTTTGAAACTACTTGTGTGGTTTTGTTATCAGTCGCCCTGCACAGAATTTTTTTACAACCCCCCCCCCTCAAAATTTGATACTTTACGTTTCAAGACATGGAGATTCCAAATTTGCAATGTCCATCCGCCGTCCAGGCCGTTTTGTGCCTTTTACGTGGTCCAAAAAATTCGTTCTTTCGCACAAAAATCCAATTTGGTATCTAGTTGTGCCCGCCATCTCGGCAATCCGATCGGATGAAGCCCATGATTGTTATGGGCAAAAAACGGTTAAAAAAATTAACGAAACGCAGTACAAGGCGGGAACTACAGCGGAAGTCAACGTTTCGTCGTTTGTACTCCCTCCCTCCCCGCCCGTCTCATTAAAAAAGAACCCACACACGCTCGCCTCCCGAGGCCGTTGCTCAACTCCCCTTTCGACTCACAACGGGTTCGCTCGAAGCACCCCTGTTCCAATTTCCTCGACCTGACGATCAGACGTTTTGTTTCCGTAGTTCCATTATAGTCAGGTCATGTTTCGTATGGTTTACTAGTATTCGATGCTGAATCGAATGGGATGGGGGAGCAGTAATACTTGGTCAAGCTGTTCATGAGAATAATAAACCATTGTGTAATAATTTGCAGGGTTTTCTTCTGCTCTTCCGTTTTCCTCTTCCCCACCTTTAGTCTGTCTGCCGCCGCTCCTCGGTAAACCTGCGCGAGTGAAAAACCAGAAAACCTTTTACTTTTTCCAATCTCACCATTTCGAGAGATATTGACTACAATAGAAGCCCGGCGACTTAGTTATTGCGATCAGGACAAAAACGTTCGTGTTATCAGCTCGATAACTCTCGGTAGCAGTGAGCAGGTATGTTGCGCACAAATAGTATTCCAGCTTCCCAGCGCTAAATTCGTTAACTAGCAAAATCGTAATCAGACGATTTGATTTCGAACATTCAAAGTCATGTAACTGACAAATACCTTACACATCACATTTTTTAACAGTCAACCACCTGAAGGTAATAACATGATCAGATGCAAATCGACGACTTCTGAAAAGCTCACTATGGTTTTTTGTTTTTTCTGAGTAGTCTAGTAGCATTCACTGCAATTTCAGAAGCTTGTGATGACCGCAAGTTGAACCAATCGATTTGATGCTCGTTGATTATAAAGTTAAAATTGCTCGGTGTACGGTTTTCATGTAGATGTCTGTCTTGTTGATATAACGGAGATAATTGCCCAACATTTTAATCATTAGGGACACATTCGGTTCGTTAAGCTGGTGATGAGACATCTCTCAAAAACGTGTTTTTTCGCTCCCTTCTCGCAGAAATAATTTAGTGACAGGCCCTAATTAACAATCGGAGCCTCGTTTTCATCTGCTGATTCCTCCACCCAGTTCCGTCAGAGCTGAATGATGACTAATGCGGGCACATAAATTGAGCATCCAATTCCTTTTCCTTTGTTTAGCTCCCGTCCCCTGGAGAGAGGGAGTAATCACTTTCAGGGAATAATAAGAATATATAAGACAGATCTATTCAGTCAGTGCCACGGCTTATTGTCCTCAGTTTCAATGGTAGTTTATCTTAGATGGTGGACGAAGGAAAGAGGCACTGAGTCCTCGGAAGGGACCACCCAAGTTATATATCTTCGTTCCGGTTGCCCGGATACCCTACTCACCCTTTTTCCACACCCACCACACTCTTCCCTTGCTTTTCATCTCCCGCGCTTCTTGCATATTCTGCCCTCATCTTAGAAACCCCTATCCACCGTTACTTTTCCATAGAGCCCTTTCCACTCTGCCCCATGTCACTGCCTTCCTCTTCAATTCCCAACACTTCGAATAAACTCCGAATATTACCGAGAGCGTCTCCGCAGTCACCGCAGACTTCATAAAATACTGACAAATCTTCCCTTCCACTTCTCGGAACCTTTAACTTCTGAGGAAAAATGAGGTTGGTGCCAGTAGAACCGTTTTGTAAACAACCCAAGCTCGAAAGGGCGTCCCTGAGCTTTTAAGAGCCGGTGGAAGATTTGTTATTGAAGTCAGTTGTGCAAATCAAAGCTCACAGCCTAATGTACTATTTGAAAAAACACAACGGGCGTTATTCAGGACCAACTTGCCACTATCAGCTTCAGTAGGGTGACTCCCTGAGCCTCTGGGGTGAATAACGTCCTAACGGTCGTGTGACCGGAGTTCACACTCTTACAACTTAGCATCTAGTTGTATCTATTCTGACTCCGAGTGGTTATGACAGTGGCTACAATAAACTGGCACTGATGGCACATTATTTTGAAATCACAGGCGAATTTATGAAGAAAGGAACTAAGAGTCCGAATTTTAAAAACCTTTACACACCTGCACTGAACCCTCACCGCAGGCCCTCACGAATGTTAGATTTTAGCGTTTTGGATGCATATTTATGAGCTTTAGTCTCTCTCCATCCGTCGTTACGCTCGAAAACTCTAGATTCCGAACTAGTTTTTCCGCTTCCCTATGCCACGTGACGAGCAAACTCGGATAGCGGGGAATGATAAATTTCGAAATGTGCAAATTATTACACATCGGTTTACGAGTATTATTCCCTTACGTAGCTTGAATTAACTTCATCATATTAAATGACCGGACTACGACGGGACGACGAAAATCGGAATTTTAATGCAAGTACAACTAGATTCCTGACTCAAGTTTTGTGCGAAGGATTTTTTGGATTAAGTTAAAAGCAAAATTTGGTCGGATGATTTGCTATCTGCGGAGACAAGCCCCTGGCTAAAGCTTCGAACTCCTTTTCTCACGTGGGGGGATCTTTGGACTCTGTGTGTGAAAGAAGCGTAGGTGTAGGCCGAACGACTTTTGGCAGTTCCTGAATCGGGACTTGCGACCCATTCAGTTCCTCAGGCTGCTCCAGACTCAGCAAACTTAAATGGCCCCACGGGAGTCTCAGTCGACGTCCACCGAGACAACTCCGCCCGGCAGATTGTCACCGGTCGTAAAGCTCAGGCGTTGGATTCGTGGGGTTTTTCAAACGAACCACACGCCTCAACCATGTCGGATGCAATGGCCATTGTTTCTTCTGCGTCAGATCTGTCATATTGGAAAGCATAATGATCTGAAAGCAAACTTGTCAAAATCGGAGCCTTACAGCTACAAGTCCTATTAAATGGCCTATTACACGTCCCCCTATAAATATTCCTCCGAAACCGAATCTGAAAGTATCACTCCCCTTTCATCTCTATTCCACTCGAGAGATCATCGCGCATTAGCACCGAAAACCCGCAAACGGGATTTTTTCGCCAATTGGCTAAAGGCCAGTGAAGCCGACTATAAGTGATGTCACTTTAATTCGAGGAAAAGCATTTCGGAGGATAAATAGCTTCAGAAGCCCAAGAACGAGCAATTCTTCTGATATTGACCACTAGGAGATTATAAGTGCGCGCGGCTTTGAATTATGAGGACGTATCTTGAGCTTTACCACCGCTCGCGCCCTTCGATCACCGACGCCGTTTTGTTGAATCCGAAAGAAATTGTCACTTCAGCGGAACGCCCTATTGGAATATATCCAAATCTCACTGTACTTTTGGAAAATACACTTTTATCCCTCTTCCCGAGATGATTGATTTTTTTCACCATGTCTGGGATAATAATTTACAACTGAAGATTCATTTTTCACGGATTACGGAGTCACTATCGCAAAGTAATTTATGAAGGCCCGGTGTTTGGCTCTTCGCCCAAGCCCTTTTTTATTCCCCACCTTGAGAAAACAGGACGGATTAACCCTGTACATCCTAATTAGCCAGATATTACGATCAGGTTGGAAGGGCTGTCTGAGGACTTCCTCTTTCCTGCCGCTCCCTGAAATCGGCCAACAATGGGCGAAGGTTGGAAATAAATTGTTGTTAACTAGTGACTCAGACAGAAATGACTAACCACTCGAAAATTGTTACTGTTACACCATATTTGTGCTGTAGTATCCAAACTCAAGTGACAAATGTTTTTCGCGCTTAAGGTCACGTTTTTCTCTTAACATAGCGACGCTGTACGATACATCGTAAGTATAGTGTGGGCGACGGGAAGGTTGTCCATTACTTTTGATTCTGTCGATTATCGTGGAAGGTTCATCACTCAAAAGGAACAAACTTCGCCTTATCTGCTGGCAAGTTGTTCAGCTCAACAGAGGGCTACAAGTCCACGTCTCACGTACCGAGAAAATCCGCTCCCTCGAGTTTCGACTGCAATAGTTTGAACTGGCCCGTTGAATAATACAAAGCTTGGAACAAGTTTTCCGTCGTTTGAAAGGCCATCTGAGGGCTCCACCGTGCCGCGTTCAATCGCTCTATTGTGTCTTTGGAGGTAATCAACAGCCATCGGGGTAGACAAATCATCGCTCACCCAGTTGCAACGCCATTTCGCGTCGAACGATGAAAGTTGAACGCGGTTGTAAATGAAGTTCGAGAGTTGAGCACATTACACCGCCGTTCCTCTGACTGTGTTGTAGCAGTTCCGTTATGCCATCAGATATAAACTGAGCAGACCGCTACTCTTGAATTTGTTGTTCATGTCGTGCATGTACGTATTCACAATGTCAGTGTTGACCGATAAACATTCGCCATGCGTGGGACAACATAGTGAAAGTTAGCATTTCTCCGTTGTATGTAGTTTTACACGCACTGCCTCCCGGCTCACTCTAACCACCCGTCAGTTCGACTCGTCCCGTCGTACCGTTTGCCTGCCATCACTTATAAAATGTCAATTTTCATTGTTTCGCCATAGGTTCGTGTTTCGTATCGTTTACTAGTATTTTTAAATGCTGAATCGAATGGGGTGAGAATCAGATGTGCTCGACAAACTTTGTCGTTTGCATGTGAGAGGTCGTTTGATTGTTTATATAAGAACGTTGCATTCTGAATATTTTTCGACGTTGGGTTGATTGGGATAGGTCCCACTGAAATAGTAAACCGTTGTACAATAATGTGTAACCATTTTTCTCGTGAAATTCATGAGAACCCCCTCTCTGCACAAAAACGTAATATCTAAGAAGCGGTTCCGTACGAAATTTTGGCGTGTGCACGTACGTAACTCACGTTCGAAAGTCGAAGTTTTGAAACTTCAGTTAATAATTACGTGAAACCCGTTTGTTTTCTCATCCTCCTCATGTTTTGACGTGAGGAGGATGAGAAAATCAAGGCACCATATTTCAAGAATTTGATGTTCACCAGTCAGTAGAACGTCGCTCTAACATTTACACCGCGTTTTTTGTCAAGCTCGATCTTGCCAAGGGAAGTAAAGACTTTAGTCGATTGGTGAATTAGAACTTTAGAATCGGGAAATACTTCAGGGCCAATTTGAATATTCTGGTTTGAACGCGTTGGTGATTCGCCAAAAAAGCTGGAACGAAATTGACCCATTTGAACCGGAAGGTTCGCAGGAACAACGTCGACTTTAATCGCATTCTCCGAAGGTTGGAAAAAAATGGTAAAATATCCGGCCGTCCGCAAAACGAGTTATTGACCGGTGCTTGAGAACCGATCCGGCAGAGGGTTATGAGGGAAAGGGGCGAATAACTCACGTTCCGATGGCTGCTCCAATTTCCCGATGTCATATGTACGTATTTGCATTTATTACATTGTTTCACTCGCTCCGTTGAAAGGCATTCGACGGCAGGCTTCTCCAATACAGTTTGATTTGGCCCCTATCATCGGGGGCTGTGGCAATTCGTCATGGAAGAGCGACAAACTGAATTACTCCCCGCATTCAGATGTAGATGATGCCCCGCTAAATAGCAAATGGCGAAATCCTCTCATTTGGCCGACTAGGAGAAACTGCAGATGCGATAGGGGGCCCTGATCGGTTCCTTCGAGGCATTTTTGGTCAACCACGAAACGTGGAGCAGCGCTCCTCGATTATTACGGTAATAACCCGGATGAAATGCGGGTGTTGGAACACAATGACTGGAAACCTGAGGCTTTCGAAGGACACAACGCAAAATTTGAAAAAAAAAAAAAACGCGTCTCAGTGCTCCAATGCCCTCTTTATATTAGAGCACAGAAGGTGTTCGTAAGGTTAAATGAGGGTTCGCACATCTTAATCAAACTTAACAACACACCCCAAACTGGTAGACTTACATAATCAGATCAAAATTTCTTTTTACTTTCCTTGCTCTACGAAGTAGAAAGGAAAGTTATGTAATCGGCTGAAAAAACAATTTTCAGTTCTCTTCAGATCTTTACGTTTCAGACCCCCCTGAGTCCGAAAAACACTATTTGGGAAAATGGTCTGTGTGTCTGTGTGTGTGTATGTGTGTCTGTGAACGATTTTTAGAGAAAACCACCGTACCAAATCAGCTCAAACTTGATATCTCGCTCGAAAGTCACCATGGGACGCCAAAATAAGGGTTTGAACAAAATCCACCGAAAGTTAACTATAGTTATCATAGTGATCAAAACACCAAATATTTTTTTTCTCAAAAACGGCTCTAACGATTTTGATTAAATTTTTATATTGATAGCTCTTAATGAGGCAATTATACCATAAAATTTCCATTTGTGGGAAAATGACTAGAGCAGCTCAATAAATTACCAAACCTTTCGACGAAATCGATTTTTGCGCAGTTTTTAGAGAAAACAACCGTACCAAATCAGCGGAAACTTGATGTCTAGCCTAAAGGTTACCATGGGACGCAAAAGTAAGGGTGTGGGCAAAATCAACACGTGCGAATTTCTAAATCACATCGAACACAAGAGGGGAGTGTAACGTCTTGTAAAAGGCCCGCGTTCGCCACCAAAAACAATTCGATAGCATTTTGTAAACTCCACGTTCCCCCACCCGATGACCTTAACGGTAATTCCTAATCACCCGATACGCCCCGACTAAATAGCGTTTCTCCATTTTCTTACCCCACGTGGCACAAAACTCATGATAATCGGATCAAACTGATGCAGAGCATTCAACAAAGCCGCCGGTGACGAGTTTATGAGTCTAAACGTGACTAATAGCCGTCAGCTATGCATGGGACCGCTGGATTGACGGCTCAAGTTGGAAATTGAGGAAAAGTCCAGAGCTATGAATCCTCCATTAGGGCCTCATGAACAAACTGATTTGGCTAGAGCTGAGCCAATGTAGAGTAAATACTCGTAGAAAAGGTACAAATACTTTTAGTTAATAACGCGCGTGAGAAAGTGAGTAAAAATCGTTGCAAAGTTGAATAAAACGTTATGGCAAATGTAAACAAGTATATCTGGGTCAGGGAATAGAAACTTGAAGAAACCCAAAATAATTTGTTAGAAATGAAAGTAAATAGTGCCCAAAAATGTGAAATAGAGATATAATTGTGGTCGACAAGACTAGCTTTTTTGGAAACCTGATCTAGACATGAAGACAGAATTACTGGGAATTAAAGCAAGTGTCGGGATACCAATTTGAAATCGTCGGGGAAATCTGGTAAAAGTTGGGAGACAACGGATTAAAAGCTAATGAAAATTATTAACCATAAGTATGAGCTAATTATTGCTAGTTAATGTTTTCATAAAAACTTGTGTTGGAACTTCATACTGAATATGTCCCCCCCCCTCCCCCATATGTTTTTGGTATAGTTTGCGAGCCCAAAATTGTCAAGAAATAATCGCTTCAGCCGTTAATGGAGAGAAGTCCCAGACGGACATTCTTTTTGAAGGCGTTCCTTTGGAAACTCACACAACTCATTTTTTCTTCGTTTTCCGTTGGGTTGTCAATGTACAAGAGCTAGCTCTATGACGGATGTTACTCTGGTGGAACGTAAAGGCAATGGTCTGGCTCTGAGAGATAAGGCTTGTTCCGAAAAAAAAGAATGGAGACTCCTATTTATTGGTAGCGGTGCGTAAGATGGTTCTGAGGTGGAAGCGAATAGAGCGGACAGGGGAGAGGAGATAGATTTCTGCCATGATCCGGCGGCCCATTCCTGGCGGCTCTACCTCCATGAGCCTCGAACTGTATTTCCCACCAGGTCGTCCTTCTGACTAATGGTCGGCCTTCGGTCTGCAATGGCTCTAACATCCATCGATCAATACGTTCTCCTTTCCGATCCCTAGGTTTTCCTCTGTCATTCCCCCAACGGAAGAAAGGTTCTTTTTTTTTTTTTATTGTGTCAGGAGTTCTTCGCCGCCGACCCCAACTGAATGTGAAGGATTCCGAGAGATTTCTGCGGACATGACAAATGTTGCTTTCCGACCCCGTTCCTCGCTCCTCGTCGAAGAGAAATAATCGTTGGAAAACAAAACAGGATTCCGGAACAAATATATCTGATCTTGACCAGGAGGCACATGGAACAGCAGCTTATTTAATCCGATGTTTGGCTTCGACAAACGTTAGATTGGTTCGTATTGACGACAAACAATCGGAAATCCAGGTCGCCGGTAGAGATTAGTTTGGAGGATTTAGGTTGATCACTCGTGACCTGAACCCCTCTTGTTGGAGGATCAGACGCCGGATATCCTTCTTCCACCCAGTACCAGTTATGGTAAGCCGAGATTTGGGAGTTGACTTTTCATACGCGTCAAGCCAACCCGTTGGAGATACGAAAATCATTTCTATGTTGGTGAGGAAAATGGATGCACCGTCAGCCTTACGCTGCCGCGAGGCATCCGAAGTTGGGCCAATCTTGCTTTTACGGCTTTGCATACTTGGTGTCCAACTGTACGAAAAAACGACGATTCACGAACCGCAGCCTTTTGTAAATTAGAAGATATTAACGTATTGTGAGACTGGGCTATATGAAATAGTTAAATGTTATTTAAAACTCTAACGGATTTATTCCCGGTTTGCATCATGGTGAGGCAAAGAGGGGAATGCCGCGTGGATTAGGATGAACCAGGTTGTATGGCAGTTTATGGTTTAATATTGTTACGCCCTAACTATCTGGCAGGACTCATAGCTCAACTTTTCACGACCCTGCCAATTGTAATGATGTATTGTGTATACCGATGTTCTCTCTTCGTTCAACGCATTTCACTGAAACCTCATCAGTACCGTAAGTTCCAATCAGCTAATCAGCTGAGAGTGCTTTTAATTTGATCAAAATCATTGGACCCGTTAAGAAGCAAATTCTCAATAACTATGATGTTCAGTTCGACGAATCTCATAACTCCATTAAACAGAAACACTTTGTCAGGGTGGACACACATTTATAGACAGCGTTTTTACTTTCCTTGGCTTTACAAAGTAAATACGAAAGTTATGTAATAAGCTGAACAAAAAATTTGAGTTTTCTTCAGACCTTTACGTTTCAGACCCTATTGAGTACGAAAAACCCTGCAAATTATTACACAATGGTTTATTATTCTCATGAACAGCTTGACCTAGTATTACTGCTCTGAGACCCATCCCATTCGATTCAGCATCGAATAATAGTAAACCATACGAAACATGACCTGACTACAATGGAACTACGGAAACTAAATACTCCCCCGGCGCCAGGCGCCCATAAACGTCTGTAGGCATTTATGATCCGATGTAGGGGTGTGCGGAGGAAGTGGCCCTAACCTTTTTTTTTTTTTTTTCTTTGAAACGGTGGATGCAGGCAATACCCTCACTGCAGCCACAAACGGGCCTATTGTAAGGGCGTCCATGATACTCGGATCATGGCCCACCTGCACCACCCCCAGGCCCCACGGCACTGGTCTCACTTGGTGTGACGTCACCTATGCGCCCCCACCACCCCCGCACATAGCGGAGGATATCCGCAAGTTCTCAATTTGCCACCTCTTCGGGCAGAAGAAAGGGCCTCCCAAACACAGAACGGCGCGATGCCGCGAGTCCATCGCATACGCACAGCACGTGCTCTGCCGTCTCTAGCCCTACCTCGCAGAACCTGCATACCTGTACCTCGCACTTGCCAATATTTGCAAGGTGGTACCTCAGCAGACAGTGACCTGTGAACAGGCCACATATGATCCTCATATCCTTCCTCCCCAGAGCAAGCACCTCCTTGGACCTCTCTCTGGAGAGCCGGATAAAGAGTTTTGACTGTCTAAGGCCGGGCAGCCCCTAACCTTCCTCCGCCCCGTCGAGCAAAATGATTCGGGGAAATTGGGACGGGGACTTCCAGCGAACCCTCGGCAATTGACACGACGTTGCGAGTAGATCGGGCGTTGCAAGGCGAGCAGGGCTGGTGGTTTTAATGAGACGGGAGGGAGTACTAACGACGAAACGTTGACTTCCGCTGTAGTTCCCGTGAGTTCTTGCAATTAGTTGACTCTAATAATTACTGTTATTTCCCTATACGCAGTTGTACACGTCTGATACTCATTCCATTCGACCCAGGATGTAAAAATACCTTGAAAATGATACTGCGATTATACTGTGCTTCGTTAATTTTTTCAACCATTTTTTGTCCATAACAATTATGTGCTTCGTCCGATCGGATTGCCTAGATACAATTAGATACCAAATGGGATTTTTGTGCGAATGAACGAATTTTTTAGACCACGTTAAAAGCACAAAACGGTCTGGAGGCGGACGGTGGACGGGGGTCGACGGACGGACATTGCAGATTCTTGAAACGTAAAGGGGGGTTGTAAAAATTTTTTCGTGGCCGAAGACATAGGGTTATTATTCAGAATGAATAATAAACCAAAACCCTATTTGGGAAAATGGTCTGTGTGTGTGTCTATGACCGATTTTTAGAGAAAACGACCGTATCAAATCAGCTGAAACTTAATTTCTAGCCCGGAGGTTACCATGGGACGCTAAAATGAAGGTATGAGCCTAGTCCACCGAAAGTTAATTTTAGTTATCATAGTGATCAAAACACCAGTCTTTTCTCAAACACGGCTCTAACGATTTAGATTACATTTTATATGTTGCGGCCGAGTCGGGGAGATCCCACTTCTGATGTTGCAGCCGAGTCAGGATGGGGTGATCTCCTTTACTTATCTCGCCGTCCTCGAATTCCCGATGCATGACAAAGACACAATTGAAGAAACTAGTTTTAATGACAACTGAAGAATTAGATTTAGTAAACGGAAAAGTAGCACGTCAAGATGGCGAAGCTCCCCGTCCGGACTCTTGCCGTAAAACTGCCCTGGCGTTGGAGAGGGTGTACCCTTCCCCCTCCGTCCGACAGGGTGCGACGCTAGAAGATCACACTGATAATCTTGACGTAGGTAGGGAAGCGAACTGCTACATATATATTACAATTACATATAATACAATTATACCATACGATTCCCAACCCTGGGAAATGACGAGAACAGCGCAATGAATTGGCAAAAGTTTCGACGAAGCTCAATTTTAGCGCGATTTGTTCTTATAAACTCCACTGATATGTCACTGGAATGTTTAAAAAAATTGGTGCTGTAGTCCAATCCAATACCTATAGAGTGTGCGTTTACAATCGCTCATAAGGGGGTCACTTCAGACATCCCCGAATTTTAACTACCACCGTTTCGTTCCGTTTTTACCCAATAACTCTGGACCAGAAACGTCCAGGGCAACCATATGCAGTTGCTCCTTTTTCTTCAGGGCCAGGGACGTGAGATTCGTGAGATTCTCGGCTGTACCATTCACTGGCCGGAATGCCCTCTGGACATTGCCAATGACTCCAGCCCCCGGGAGACGAGATGCCAGCACTTTTTGGAAGCGCCGAAAGACCACAGACGATACTGAAATCGGTGTGTAGCCACCCGGCCAATCACCACTTTTCTTGGGGACAGAGACAGCTCGAGTGCGCGGCAATCCAGCAGAAGGTTTTCCCATGAAGAGAAGTAAGTTGACCACCAGCAGCTTAACAGCCTTTGGGGCCTTATTCCATTGGCGGGGTGAAATACCATCAGGCCCAGCTGAAGTGGAGTTACTGACACGGTACTTATGTGAGAGAAATAATCGTCGGCCTCGTGAGAGGCTTCCAAAACGCCACGAACTTCTGAAGAATACACACAGACTATTTTCCCAAATAGGGTTCTTCGGACTCGGTAGGGTCTGAAACGTAAAGTATCTGAAGAGAAATCAAAATGTTTTTTTCCGCCGATTACATAACTTTCCGTTTTACGTTGTAGAGCCAAGGGAAGTAAAAATAATAACAACGAGCCCAACTTTTACGCGGTGAAAGCGTTTTCGGACAAAGCTACGAGACAGTCACGCACTGACCGAGCACCGACGAGAGGTTTATTGTATTCAGTAGGTATCAACACGTACAAAATGTGCACGAAACACAATTTTCTTTCTGTAAGATCGCACTACTTTCTCCCACTTACTTTTACTTTCATTCCCATGATCGCAATTCATTGAAAGTAATCACACAATCTCATCCAGGCAACGACAGCTCAAAACCCAACCGGCAAGTTTCTTCGAGTTGTGGGATTTGCCTCTTTATTTTTACTGGAATTTCGATGTTTTCCATCTAGCCGCAGTCCCACACCTCAGATACCCATCCTTTTTGGCTCACATCGAAAACCATACCAAACGGATCAGTAGCAAGCATGACGCAATAAAACTACGATAATTTTGTTTTTGTCCAATTCTTAAATGTTACCTGGGCTATATCAACAGTTCGATCCGATTGTCAAATAGGCATGCATATCTAGATCCCAATTGGAATTTTCGTGCGACGTAACGGATGTTATAGAACGCGTAAAAGGCATAAGGATGGCCTGGACAGCAGACTGATATAGCAGATTTGGAATTATCATGACTTGAAACGTAATATGTCCACTTTTTCGAGGGGGAAGGGGAGGTTAAACAATTTCCAGACCGAAAACATGGATGCATCATTCTGAATGAATAATAAACCAAGAGCATTTGTATGTGCAATCCATAATGTTTGCAGGTGTGAATAAAGCGTCAACTAAACGTGTTCAACATGCCGACAGCTATGAATTCCAACTATTTCAACAATCCCCCCCCCCCCAACCGCTAATTCTTTCGCGCGGTGGCCCTGCTAATTGATGTTAACGGTTTGCTTACAAGAAAACTGCACGAACTAACATATCGGAGGGGAAATGGTGAACTATTCACACAAACAAAACTCAACAGCTTATTATCCACGGCTACTGTATTTCTGTCTTGAAAGACATTTTAGTTAATAACATTAAAAGCATGTAGACGCTTGTGTTGTAAAGAAACATACAAAGAAGTTGGTTAATTAAATCATTTTATTTATAATAACTTTTGTTGGCCGTAAGGACATTTCCATCGCAAATGACAAAGATCCTGTTTATTGAATACGCGAGGGTCTCTCGGAGTGGCCCACAACAGATTAAATTGAAGCAGCAAGGGTCGGGGTGCATTTATTACAGGAGTAGGAGTCGTATTCGACTGTATGAAGGATGATCGGATACTGGCAGAGTCTTTGGGCTGCCCCTGAACCTCAGGGTCTGGCGATACTATCTTCAATTAACTCTAATAATATCCCGCATTGATTTCTATGAAGAGAGAGCCGAGTGGAGCAGTGCAGAGCTGAGCCGAGCTGAGCTGGGCAGGGAAAGGCATGGACGGGGAAGACTGGCGTTGGAAGGGTAAGGCGGGAGAGAATGGCTCCGGGAGGTTGCGAGGCTGGTTTCAGAGAGCCCTGGAGGAAAAGCAAAATGGGTGGTCGTTTGGGAGCGAAAGGCTTAAATTGAAACAAGCTTTTCTCTCCTCTCCATTTTCACTTTCTATCCCGCGGCTGGCCACTCGATTCAACCAAAGCTGAGGATAAATACTTGATAACCCTCCGCTCGAATCATAATCATAGATGTACCACCCTTTATATGAATTTCAATTGAACCTTTATTGTACCTCTTGGGCTGAACGGGAGTGCGTTCGATCTCAATGGACTAGCAGCTCCATTGTCTTCTCAATTCGCTTTCACTTATTAACTATGAACTAACATAATTCAAGTCACCCCTTTCCCATTTTCACCAAATAATATATTCAGAAATGTTTGTGCGGAATTTCACAGAACTAACGAAATAATTTTGAAACTGTACATTTGAGGAAATGAGGGGAAATCGAGGATTTGAAATTCATATTACAACACTCCATAAACGGGCGAATCAGGTCGATAGAAACTATCAAAGTAGAAACCATAAAATGTTTCTGTATTGATGGGCTGCAGCATCCGTCAATGCGACCGAGTTAGCAGGTACTCAAGAGTTAACGTTGTTCCCCTTCCTCTTAGAGGGTCGTGAGATACCTGTTGAGAATACTGAAGTCTTGACCTCGTCTTCCTAACGACATAAATTTCCCCTGGGTATCAGTGGAGTCAGCAATCTCATTGAGGAATCTACACCCGATTCCGAGGATCGTTTTCACGTCTAGGTGGAGCACAGTTGTGGGGCCGTCTACTCCACGTCGATGTACTTGTGAGTGGAATGATTCCTTGCTGATTTGCCTTTCTCTCTTTGTGTCCTCAACGCTTACAAGAACTACGTCTGTCAACAGTCTCGACGCGGCAGTGAGATGAAAGAGTCATTCAAGTAAAGTTAACGTACCTGTTAGGTGAGTCCGTCTCCTCTGGCTTGTGAGTTACTGTAGGCAAGCGCTTTCGATGTAAAGACATCATCGTCTGGCCGTTAAGTCAGTACTGGAGTCAGTCCTACTTGGCCTACTGGCGGATATAACCCAATTTCTTTAATAGTCATTCAAGTGTCTAGCTGTTTACTTTCTACTCTCACAGCTCCGAGGCCCGTCCCATTCGATTTAATGTCTAAAAATGCCAGTTAATCACACGAAACATGACGAAAACTAAATATTCCTGGTGCCTGAAGGCCATTGGCATGGCGTGGCGAGTTCAGCTTTCGGTTCGTTTTAATGAAACCTCTGGGAATTGTTCCACTCGACCCAGCACGATACCGAAAACGGCGAATTGCGCATTTGTTAAAACCGATTTTTGCCGTAACAGATATCCGACTACTATCGCCACCAATGTTGCTATTCCGATTGCTACATTTCGAGATCACGCCCACCCTCACCTGAAATATTTCTGCCACTAGACAAACAAAAGGCGTTTTAGTTCTAGACCTCGCCGCCTGAACCCATGTTTTCATGTGTTATGAAGCCGCAGCGGAGGCCAGTCCTCCTTTGGACGTTCTTGCTCCGAAACATAACCTACGTGTTAGTTTTTGGGAGATTACCCGTCAGGATACGAATAAGTCTTGATAAAACGGTCTCCTCTGCTGCGTGTCTAAGTGGGGCTTCCGCAACCGGTGTGAGTTCGAGTGGAAGCAGGTTGCTGATGTATTGATATCTGTCAGCTGGAAAGTGGCACTACCAGGCTGTTTCAGGAGAAGGACTGAGGCCGTTTGTCCCGACAACTCTGCCGTGTATAGAATGTCCAAGTGGTAGCCGCAAGCTGACCTGCCAAGAACCACAAATACGGCAGGGGTGTCGAAAATTCGTGGGGTGGATGATGGTTACAGTATTGACGTTACACCTAGTAAGGTCCAAGAAAAGTGCTAAGGCGTTGCGTCGGCAGATGTCTTCTTCGAGGAATCATGACACTCAGGTCATATCTAAATTGGTGGTCGTTTTAGAATCGAACACGGTCTTATTCTTCTCTCCTTCCTCCTCCCGATCCTCTCGATAATCCATTTCATTAATCTCAACTTACTTAGTTATTTTGGATGCCACGATACTTTTCAGAAAAGTCATATGACAAAGTCGGACATGACATACGTAGGAGCAACTAAATAAATTACAGAACTTAAGGCGCTCTCATATTCTACGTAAACTGTGAAGTGAAAAATAGATGGAATTAGTAGCAAAAACCATGTAATGTACTGGGGACTGAGGAAAAGTGTGATGCGTCGAACCTGATTTGGTCTTGCGGTTTACCCCCAACTCTTACTCCATGGTGTCCAGAAAGAAGCCTTCCATACACACGAGGAACGTCTTCCTGGCTCAATTTAACGCTCCTGTGTCAAAAGCAGCCTCAGTTCAGTTAAATTCCTCAATTTCATTTACATGAGCGAACATCAGGATCGATGTCACCCTCTCATGTCTCATTTGCCGAGTACGCCTCCTATTTTACGGCTCCCACTTCATTTTCCAGAACCCTGGTTTCTTTCCGAGTTCAATTGGTGGAATGTCGTTGAATTCCAATCGCACCGGTTTCCTAAATTCTGTACGCATTCTCAAGGATACACTGTCACGTTTTCCCAGTCCCTTTTTGTTTCCAACTAATGTTAGCAGTGTAATCTAAAACATAACTAGCTTATGAATATAACGTCCGGGGAGTGCGAGTGAGAGAGAGAGAGAGAGAGAGAGAGAGAGAGAGAGAGAGAGAGAGAGAGAGAGAGAGAGAGGATTGCATTTTAACAATTAATTTAATTGAATCGATGAGAATAAAAACAGTACAAGTCCATTTTTGACGATTTTTGAAAAATGACTTTTTGTAGGTTGTAACCAGTAGATTTACGCATTAAGCACGAGAACAGTATGCTAACAACACTCGGTAAGCTTGAACAGAGCCTAAATGAAAATGATTGAAGGAAAAAACAGTCCATGGACTTATACTGTTCTTGCTCTCAACACGTAGGTACTCGCGGTAGTTGGGAGGCACCGTCTGTGTTTACTCTCTTTAAAGTCCACAGTTCAGCACGAGTAGTATTCTTCGATCTGTTGTTAACTGCTCCTCAGTCACGAATAAGAGTTTGTTAAAGCAACATATTGTGAACTGTGAGTAAGTCCGTCTCCTCTGGCTGGTGAGTTACTGTGGGCAAGCGCTTTCGATGTAAAGGCATCATCGTCTGGCCGTTAAGTCAGTACTGACTTAACGGCCAGACGATGATGTCTTTACATCGAAAGCGCTTGCCCACAGTAACTCACCAGCCAGAGGAGACGGACTCACCTAACAGGTACGTTAACTTTAATAATTTGCCTACTGGCGGACACAACCCAATTTCTTTAATAACTGTGAGTAATGTTAGTATAGTGTTCTCTTTCGCAAAAATGAGTGATAGTTACAAATCCACCGACGATTCTTCTGATGGACAAATAGGCAAGAAACGGAAAGCTAATCCATCGTCTTGGAAAGCCAATAAAATGAAAATTGCTCGACGGGAAGGTAAGCCTTATGTTAATAGTAAAGGCAATTTAGTGGGAGGTAAAGCTACCGGACCTGATTGTAAATGTAGGCGCCTTTGTATGACTCCATTTTCTTCTGACGAGAAGAAAATTATATTGTCTACATTGCATGATGGGAAGCCGAAAAATGAACTGGACACTTATTTACTTGGTCTCATTGAGATGAAGCCTATTATTCGACGTCGTTCAAGAAATGAATCAGATGCAAAACCGAAGAGTGCTAACTTCTCCTATTTCGCAATGCGTGGGAATTCAAGGGTGAGCATGCTGTATCTCACATTCAGGTCCAGCGATTAAAAATCCTACTCCTTCTTGGCAAATCTCCGAAAGATAGTAGGGGTTTACACAACAATAGGGCTAGTGCAATAAAACCTGAAGTTATTGCATTGATGAAGCAGCATATAGAATCTTTCCCTACAAAGAAGTCACATTACTCTTCTAAAAGGGTTGAATATTTACCAAGTACTCTCAATGTAAAAGCCATGCATGAACTTTTTATCAAAGAACATCCCAATTTAAACGAAGTCATTAAATACGAGTTTTACTTGAATTATTTCAATAACAACTTCCGACTGAGATTTAGTAGACCCCAAGTGGACGTTTGCTCTCAGTATGAGGAATTGACCACGAAATTGAGAGACCAGAACCTCAACGCTGTAGCTAAAAGAGCTCATGCTGCTGAGTTGCTAATGCATAAACGTCGAGCTAACAAGTTTTATAAAAAAACCCAAGGAAGTGCACTTGTTTTCAGATTCTTGCCCAGGACAAAACTCTTGTGCTACATACTCTGTAAGATTTTGAATGGAACTAGTGGCAACTTCCGGACGCTTCGACAAGGTGTACCACTATTTTCCTATGCGTGGTCACTCGTTATTACCATGTGACCGGGATTTTGGAGTTGTAAAACGGCACATTAAAAAGCAGGACCTCAATACCTCATTTCTCTGTTAAACCTGTTTCTTACGGCTATTTTATCGATTTCAAAGCGTGGTGGCCATCCGTTTACAAGAAAACATCAAAATCGATAAGTGGATCCAACAAACCTTTTGCAATTTCCGAGTACAGGGAATTTGAATATGACGCCTCCATGCCTGGGTATGTCAAAACATACGACTTTATCAATGGACTCTCCTCTTCAACCTTCAAACTCGTGAAAAACAGGGCTTCACAAGATCTTCCTTCTCAAAAAGCTTACGATGGACCCATTGCAATAAATTCCAAAAAGATCGCAGATGTTGTTAAACTTATGAAATACATTACTCATCCTTACCTAGAGTTCTACCAGAGTATGCAAGAATGGAAAACTACCGAACGACAAGAAAATGAAGAAAACGAGTACCTTTTTGTGTCTTACATTAACCTTAGTTGGTAACCAGAGTAATTACGTTATATTTGAGTTTATTTGCCGTTACATTACACTGAAATAAAGCAATTTTTTCCACTTTAATTTTGTTGAGAAAAAAAACAGTACAAGTCCAGTCATTTATTTGTTAACCTTCTATCCACATAAGTTATTTTTTCCTTAGAAAATGTATGTGGTAATGTTGGTAGGACCTGAAAGTATAATATCTGATAAATTGATCAATCCTTAAACACACTGGGAGTGATTCATACAAGAACCAAACCTTTAACAGCTGATATCTCGATAAGCTGATTGGGGACATGTACTGTTGTCATTCTCACTGATTCAATTGATGGTTGAGACGAACGAAATACATCACGTAAGGTTGGGTAGGATTTGGAGTGTTGCACTAACATACAGTCATAAACTACAAGTTGAGGGCGCGTTAAACTGTAATAAAATAGGAGCCCAGAAGGGAACATTGGGTGACCAGGTGATTGCCCCCAGCTTCGCTGCAGTGTTGTGGTTGGTTTCTACATTGTCTCAGGTATTTTTCAACATGAATCGTTCTTAACTGATCGTCGTGTGTTCATTCTGCTGACTGTTAGAAGTGTGGGTTAATTATTCACTACCAAAACGGTTGTTTTACAAACGTTTCCGATACAAACGCGGCCAAGTTATGTACGAAGAAGAGCGGGAGGTGCCACAATCCGAACGCAGAAGGCTTCCACTCGATAAAAAAGTGTTTTAGCTACTTCTATTCCGTATATCAGAAACTTGTTTCAGTAACCGATCATCTCCCACAACCCAAATCCCCCTGAACACCTAATCAACGCGAATTTCGGGCAGCCCGCCAACTTCTCGCTGAAGCCATTCACTTAGAGGTTGTCTTCTACCGTGGTCACGACAATGAAGAGTGATGGATGGTAGCTTGCATCTTCTCCACAGCTCACAACGCTAATTTCATTGGGACTTAAATTACTGAAGAGAGGCGTAGACAAAGGGAAAGCGGTGAGTGACGCACGCGAGCTGGAGGATAAGTCTGGGAAATTAACGATCCCTATAAGATGGCTTATGAAGCTACTTCTAAGCAACATGTAACTTCGTGGGAAACGACACACCAAATGACTTCGAAATTCGCCGGTGTTGAAGCGTGAATTTTGGAAGTTCATCGATTCATTACTGTGAAACTCCGCATTTCGCCATTTATGGAACCAATCCTTTGGACGCAAATCCCGTGAAAGTTTAGGTGGAGCACCAAATCTTTAGAATTCGTGCTTTAATAAAACAGTACACTTACAGCTGACAGTGCACACGGGTATATTTTCTTGTCTTAATGACAATCCCTAAACACGCATAAGATCAATCGAGAATCAAAGACGGTGCGATTCCCCAGGCAGTACCCCAGCATCCACTGAACTCTGTCATTGGAAGAAATGAAGCTACGCGTTGAACTCGCGTGTTAGGAACTGGCTCGTCAAGTGGCTCCACTTTTTCCTCAGCTGCGACGGAACAACGAAAATTACATATTCCAGAAGCCTGCAGGCAATTGGCACGACTGGAGCGTGGAGTTGATGGGTGGTTGAAGTGAGACGCTGAAACGATTATTTTCACAGTAGTGTCCCGTGAGTTCTTACAATTATTGATTACAGTGTTGTACATTCCATTCGACCCAGCATCTAAAAATACCTAGTAAACAATACCAAACGCGGTGAGAAGGACGAGACGGCAGAGCACATCCTATGTGCATGCCCTGCCTTGGCATTCAAACTCTTTGAATACTTTACTCAGGGGTCTATTGAACCCCAAATCGTAGCGGAATTGTCGGTGAAGGACATACTTGGCCTTCTAAGGGAAGCGGGTATGTACAACGTACTGTCTACTAAGAATGGGCCCGTGTCAGAATAGGCCCGTATGTGGCCGCACTTTGTCCCGTGCGCCCTCGGAAAAGAAAAACCCAGCAAATTATTACACAATGGTTTATTATTCTCATGAACAGCTTGACCTAGTATTACTGCTCCGAGACCCATCCCATTCATTTCAGCATCGAATACTAGTATACCCTGCTAAACATGACCTGACTACAATGGAACTACGGAAACTAAATATTCCCCCTGCGCCAGGCGCCCGTAAACGTCTGTAGGCATTTATGATCTGATGTATTGGTGAGAGGAGGAAGTGGCCCTAATCTTCCTCTGCCCCGTCGGTAAAAAGAGTCGGGGAAACTGGGACGGGGACTTCCTGCGAACCCTCGGCAATTGACACGATGTTGCGAGTCGAGGGGGCGTTGCAAGGCGAGCGGACGGGTGGTTTCGATGTGACAGGAGGGAGGGAGGGAGTTAATAATTACTGTAATTTCCCTATACGCAGTTGTACACGTCGGATACTCATTCCATTCGACGTAGGATGTAAAAATACCTTGAAAATGGTGGACAGCGGACGGGGGACGGCGGATGGACATTGCAGATTTGGAATCCCCATGTCTTGAAACGTATAGTATCAAATTTTGAGGGAGGGTTGTAAAAAAACTTTCCTGGCGAGTTGCCGCGTTCTTTTGAGCTGTATGAACAAGAAATTGAATCAAAATCGTTAGAACCGTTTTTGAGAAAAAAATATTTGGTGTTCCGATCACTAAGATAACTGTAGACATTTTTTGGCCGATTCGGTTCATACCTTCTCGCGTCTCATGGTGACTTGAAGGCTAAATATTGAATATGATATGGACTACATAGACTTTGAAACGTGAAAGTCTGAATTGAACTTGAACATTTTTTTCCAGCCTATGCGGAGCTAAGGAAGCCAAAAGGATCCTATCTGAATCTAAACGCTGCTGAATTTTTGAGGACTGCTGGGAAGTAATCGCTAAAAACTCTCTTACAACATTTAATCTACTGGGATATTTAGCAGGGTGTTCTGCACATCCGGCAAAGGAGCTGAGATCACGGAAAATGCGTTTGAGTTGCTTCGTGCCTTCTAATTAGGCTGCTAACGGAGGCCACATAGTCCGGAAAAACCTACATGTCGTTTTAGTTTAACTTCAACCGTCTTCACTTCATCTCTTCTTTTACTTGCCTCGTTCCAGGAGGTTTCGTCGCAATTAACTCAACGAAGACAAATCACTAACCCGAAGTTACTACCTAATTTCAGTAATGTGTTTCTTCGTTGATGGATCTTAATTCTGAGGGGTGGCTGGGGACAATGCGTGGCGCCAAACGGAGACGGCTTATAACTCTAGTCCTAATCTCCGAGGGAAATTGTCAGCTCGGCAGATGTAATCAAAGCGGCGGCAAGAGACGAGAAAATGAAAACTCAATTGCGTACAACTAATAGTTGAAAGAGCGTGGGGAATGAAGTTTGCTCGCTGAGCGTCGATTACAGGACTCGGCGCTGATAAGTATAATTCGCGACGATTTCTCAATTCCCTCGACAAAAACGTTCGATTTGTACCTCGTAATACAAAGGTCACCACGAGGGCCGAAGGTTCAGATTGAATTTTCCACTCCGATTGTGTAGTCCAATTGGTTTATCTTCCCATAACATCAAACAAAGTTGTTTGGCGTACTTGGGCGTTAGAGAGGCAGAAAAGGAAATAAAAGTCTTTGCACCCTGTGCTAAATTCATAAAAAAGATCATTCAAATACCAGTTCTTATAGATGGTGTGACGGGATTAAAGATTCGTATACATTTTCACGTGGGGATGAAGCCCACAACGGAGAGATATTTCTTTACAGAAATAAAAACCAAACAGAAGGAAAATAACTAAAAATAATTGAAATATAGATGTATTAAAATAAAATAACAGACTTCTCCTTCCTATCCAAAATCTGAACCCAAAAGATATTTAAGAAAATAAGAATTAAATTAAAACGTCTTTCTACCCTACTTCTGGCATGACAAAAAAAAAACAAAGAAGAAACAAAAAATGAACGCGACTTGCTGCCAGGGATCTTCTTTCTTCGTTCGAACCTGAAGCTCTCCAGAAGAACCCAATCAGGAATTGGAACCGAAAACGGGAAAACGACTTGAAAACGGGAGTCGGAACGAGTCAAAACGTCCTTTTTCGGGGAACGGGAACACGCGGAAGACAAAACCAAAACAACAACCCTCCGAGAGAAAGAAACAACACCCTCCTCCGACTCTCATAAACCTCCCATCCGGTTATCACCTGGGAAGGCGCTGTTCCTAGCCTCCACCCTGGTCTGTTCCAGGCGCCCAACCGCATTTGTAAAGTAACCCGTTACAATGGCTTTGGAGCGCATTTAAACGTGAATCATCGCAACAACTGCAACAGAATGTGGATTCCCTCCAGAATTATGGCAAGCAAAAATCATTGCAGGCTATCCTTGTGGAATATAGGACGTTGCTTTTTCACTGAGGCATCGTCTGTCCGTAGGGAAACAGTGAAGATTGCCGGTTCGTACACTCACTACAGTGCTCGTCAATTCGTGACACTTCATAAGCAAACAGCGCTTGCTGCAAAGTGGGATATTGCTAGTTTATGCCAAAAGAGAGCTTCCTCCACTCTGAGCTGAAATCCACATAGACCTCTCTGCTGAACGTAAATTTGAGGGGGTTGTATGAGTGGACATTGAATGGCAAGTGAGATGGGTATTCTTGTCAAGAGGACGAGACACGCGCGAGTATTTTCTCCAAATCCATGAACGTCATAGGAGAAGGTGGGTTGAGCCAGACCACTGGACGAGACAGGGAGGGGTGATTTTTTCTATTGAGGACTCTCCATTCCGCAAGTCTTGCTCCTACAGTGCAGAGGAAACAACAACCACTCCACCTTAGTTCCACGACGACGAACAGACGGGACGATGAGTGTTGGAAGCATGGTTATAACCATTCATCCAATTTTTGAAGAAGACGAAAAAACACGGTCACAGTTCATCTTCCCCTTTATTACTTGCCACCAAAGTAGATGGGTCGATCAGGTGGGAAACCAGATTAGGAACTACTCCCAGATGGTATGTACTCCTAAAGGTCATACCCCCGAGTAGTAACACATGCCAATAAATCTCCACTTCATGCCATACTTCCACAGGTCTGGATTCGGTGCAAGCTTAGCGAGTGCCGAAGCCCATGCGAGTCCAGCAAGACCACAACCTCCATAAACATGTGAGTGTTAAGGAACAGTTATTTTGAAAAGGAAACAGATCTGCAAGTTTTTGCCAGACCCTCCTCTTTTTCTGACAGGTGCCAGTTGTTACAATGCATCAACTGTTACAGTCATTGTTTCCCATTCTTACATTCGTCATTAGGCTGGATAACTTTCGATATCAGTTAGCTAGAGTGTTGGACATTGGCAGTTTGATCGCAACTGATGATTGTTTGTTGGCGTTTTCTAGGTATGTTTCGATGCGGGTACGAATGTAACGAGCCTCAGAGGTGTGCGACTGCGTGTATATCAAAAACAGTGAAATCACAGTAATTATAGTGATCGTTTCATCATTTACACTCCCTCCCTTCTCATCAAAACCACCCACCAGCTTGACTCGCCTCGTTGTGCCGATTGCCTACGGGTGCCTGGAATACGTAGTTTTAGTCGTTTCATTGTAGTCAGGTCATGTTTTGTATGTTCTGTGACGACATAAACAAATTGAAATCTTGTGGGGATGAACCCAAGGTAAATCAAGGGTTAATATAATATAGGTAAGTGGAAAACAACAAAATAAACTTGATTAGGATAGGTGTCGCTTTATTTAAGCAAATAAAAAAAAATTAACTTTATCTTTAAGTAAACAACTCAGGGTAGATCTCTGTCACAGATATACATGGTAGGTACGATAGACTTCTGAAATTAAGCGGGTACTCACTACTTCCAACGGCCGTGGAGTATATTATAAGTTTACTAACTAGAACTTCCCAAGGATAGGGACTTATCCAATGAAATGGAACGGGAAAGGAACGTAGTACTGGATGTATTCTTCGGGTTTGGAGCAGTCGGTGATCTAGCTTTTGAGCTCCGACTTGAAACGGTACGTGATGAGTGGGTATCTTGGCGGAAGCCACGCAGTTGGTGAATAAATATTCTTTCGATCTCAACAAGGGTGAAATTTTGGAAGAGACGGGAAATGCTGATGAGCTGTAGATACGTCAATGCTGGACGGCGGAAAAAGAACAATAGAACTCTGAAACGTGGTGCCGGGCATGTTCTCCCAAATCGCCTGCAGGTAGCAGCACACGATGGATTCAACAATTTGTCTCCAAATCAACGAATTCTGGACCTATCAGTGTTTTTTTTTTTTCCTTCTGAAGAATATATTTTACATAAAATAACTGTCCCACTTCTTAATTGGAAACAATGGCTGGAAAAGAAATAAACATAATTTTCCCGTACGCATTTACTGCCATCTGGCGGAAGACTGGAACGGGTGGCGCCGAGAACCGCGAAATATGAAAGTGGCGGGACTACGAATTATTCACGCTACAGTTCGAATGGGATGGGTCTTGGAGGAGTGAGATTACGCCAAGCTCGCCAGAGAATATAAACCGTTGTATAATAATTGTCAGAGTTTGAATGAAGCTGGAAACTTGGAAACAACGAGCGCAAAACGTGGATAATAACATGACCTGCCGGGTGATGTAACAGGACCTGTTATTGAAAACAAAAAACGTCCCCGTACCTTCCAGTATGCTTGTAAGACCACATTCGTGCACAAGCGAGACACTTGAATGAAGATAGTACCCCAGACCCTGTACTCATTGAATGCGGATATTGAGACACACAAATCTATTTTGCTGAACCTAGTTCTCATTGATCTTGTTCTCTTCATTGAGTTTCAGGAAAAGAATTCAGCCACGTAGGAAACGTTGTTAGCTCATGTAGAAAAATAGGATTTGAAGTGAAACGACGACAGCAGCGTCGATAATCATGCGAAAGCGGGCGTTTGGCCTCGAAAACCCGTTTCCACAGAGGAGTTAGCTATTTGCAAGTCAGATTTTTGCATCTTGATAAGTCACAATTGGGAATCACATTAGCGAGACTGAACATGCATTTGCCTAATGTGCCGTTGAAAATGGTTGATTCCGTAGGAGTTATGGCGCTCATAAACGGCTTTCATTTTTCCCTTAAGTGATGAAAGCATTTCAATTACCCTAAATCACCCTGGGTAATCAAGGTGGACTGAATTTAAAAATACTCCAATAACGAAATATATTGTGAAAGAAGTCATGAAGACATCCAACGTGGGTAGAAGATCGAGAGAACCGCCTTCTGCACTGGATCCCTCATAGCACACTAGTACGTGGCTCCTGAGCCTTTAGCTAACACAGGCTTCCCCAAATGAATGTGACTCGTTGACTGGACACAAGCACTATCGCTCTCTCGCTCTGTCTCCCTCTCTTTCTCTCTGCATTTGTACGATTGCGGCCCGTGTGGATGAATTTTAACTCAAGTTCAGTTTAATTCAACGTCATGGGGTGTACCTTCCTGTAACGAAACCTTCTAACGTCAGAATCAACATTAAGGCTCGCGGAGCCGTTGCCTTGCTTGGTCAATTGCACACTACAGTTCATCTAACTAGCTCGCTCAGCGGGCAATAAGATCAGAGTTGGTTTTCATACAGGGTAAAAGCAGTACTCAGACATAACGTTAACGGCGTGACATATTTATATTCAAAACCATGAAAAAATGTTGTTAGTAATACATTGAGCGACGAAAAACGTCCAACAACCCAATTTTATACAGAATGATCAACCACTAAACTAAAATGATGAGGAATAGAAACCGGAAGAAAAAAACAAACATCGAAAAATTAGGAAAACGCCAAGGTCACCCTCGAGAAGCTTGTTGGGTCCTTGATTGATCTGTTGAATCGTATTTGTTGTCGCATTCGATCTCGTCGCATTCATTAGCCTCTCGTACGTTCGTAGGTTTTTGTCCCTATGCCAACTCTGAAGAAAATATTGATCTTCAGTTAATTAGAAGCAACTTCAGGATTCCAATCTACTGAAGATGAACCTTCCAAAAACTTCAAACGCTTCAAACACAAACGGTGGGTACAGCTTTCGTACAAGTACGCAACCACTAAGGACATTTTATGTCTTTTATGTTTGTTTTTATGCAATGGTAACTACGTTTGTAGTAAAGACATAAAATGTCAACAGCGGCGAAGACAAAAGTACTGACCTCGTGCATCCTTCTTCATTTGGTAAAATTAAGGTCTGATTGGTTACTGTTGTATTTTGACATTTTATATCTTTACTTTGCAACATAAACTCAGAAATGTAACGAGGGAGATGTAACGTGGGATATGTAACGTAGAAGCGTCACGAAATATCGAATGGTTGATGTGTAACGCTTGGTAACGTCTGTTAGAAAATCTAACGCTTGGTAACATCACACGTTTAAATAACCTCAGTGACTAAGTGATGATGTCAATTGCAATTGACGCGGCCATTATATCGAAACCATCAACGAGCACAATCAAACGTAGTCATCATTGCATAAAAACAAAAATAAAATACATAAAATGTCCTTAGTGGTTGTGTACTTGTACGAAAGCTGTACCCACCGTAGTAAAGGTTTGTGTAAAGGTTTCTTTCGGGCCCGCCAGCCTCAACGTTTCCAATCACTCATAAGGAATCACATCGGAGGAAATCGTTTTCCATGAGTTTACACTTTGTGTTGCTCTTCTCGTGTTCATTGTACTACAACCTATGGTCGAATGACGACGTCTTCTAGACATGTTTATAATCTCTGTAAAAAATTAACAGTTAGAAAAAAGCTATACGTACGATTATAAATAAATTGCACAAATCAGTAAGTTCGCAGTCATTTTGAAGGTTTCTCTATGTGCCAGCCGACTACTTCCTATTTTTCAATAATCTCAGCATCAAACGTTATTTTCATATATTTTTCAGTTCATTCCACCTATTGTACAGTAACGTCACAAGCTTCACAACAAAAAACCCCCAAAAAATACTTTTATGATAAACGGTAAAAACGTCGGAGATGTATCTTATCTAACTTTAGTCCGGATTTTAAAGCTTGTTGTAAATTGATAAAATGTGTAATGTAACGAGTTTTTTTATTAAGCGTTAAAATGAGATTTTTCGGAGCAGATGGTATATCTTTTGAAATTGGTGGAACTTTTGATTCTGGGAAAAAAGAAAAATCAGAGTGCGTGCTGTGTAACGACTCAGAATATGAAATATCTACTTCTAGATAATAACCAGTTTCTGAGTTTGGAACTAAGTCTTTCACGGAAAACGTATCTAAATGTTGAACCCATTCAAACCATAAGGAAGGTTTTCCATCATGGCATAGCCGTGAAGTTTATTCACATCCGCATACAATAAGTAACTATTAGGATGCAAAGGATCATAGGTTTCAGGGATGTAAGGGTTATTAGCCCTAGCATAACGCTTAATGCATTGTATTATGCCTCCTCGTATTCCTGATTGAACGAATTGAAGAAGCATATCAATATCCGTTAAAATCTGTAATTCTATTCCGGTCATTTTTAACATTGCTGACCAGAAGAAACCGGGTGAGGTATAGCTCCATGCAGGGTCTAAACCGTATTGTTGTATACTGATCCGTCTGCACTGCTCGAAAACTTTAGGGTCAATTTTACCTTAAAAAATGTGCATGGTATTGCTGTTGATTTCAATAAATAACAAATGATATGAATACAACTCGTAAAAATTAATAAATAACTTCACTACATGGCACGTTCTCTGATTAAGATTTATTAGGCGGAGAAAAAGCCGTAATCATCAATCACCCTGTTAGTTTCAAACAATTTTGCAATACATCAACCATGAAGAACTAAAACGGACGTTGTTCATTCGTAGGGTTACTGAACTATTTTGGCAAGTGGATAAGAATTTACTGGGAAACTGCTACACTCTGCGAGCTTTATCCTACGTCATTTTTTCTCCTGAAATTCATTCGTCATTTCAATTGTTATTAGCGGAGAGAGCGGGCATTAATCAAAATGACAAACAGCAAACTCAAGTTGGTCCCACGATATGAATGAGAGAACAAATTGCTTCTGTGGGAGTTTCTCGAAACGCTCAAAGCGTATAAGACAAGAAAAGAGGCTTGTTTCTTACGATGTATCCTCGTCTGATCCTCTCGTTTCTCAGTCGACAATGAGGAGAAAAGAGCTCAAGAGACGAAGCCGGTGATATTCCACCTCTTGCGCGCTGCCGACGTCTCGAAGTATGAAACATCAGCTCTTCGTTATGATCGGCAACCTGTTTTTCGTATTTCTTTTCACCGTTAGCTCCATTACTTCACTTGCGCTCTCGCTGTCCCTAACTACCTACGGGGAATTGATTGTCCCTGGAACAGTTGACAGCAAGTCGTTCTGAGGACAGGGAGTTCCCTTCAGGCTGGTCACGTCTTACAACGTCACTGCTCTCATGACCGGCCCGAGAATAAAAAAAGAACTAATGCAGTCGGCTGTGCGCGTCTAAGAACCAAAATGAGAGGAAAGGGCAAAACGAAATTCTCTTAAATGATGGTCACAAATCAATTATTGGGATGGAGCTTGACCATCGAATGAAAAAGATTTTGTCTCAATTGATTTTGTGTTAAAATAATGCTGCCTTTGAAGAAGCGAGAAAATAGCTATTGAAGATTGTCCGAGAATGTGATGCCAAACTTCGAGCGACCTATTGTCGGGTGAACGGATGAGTTCCGCTCATTGGACCCAAAATTTGCTCAGTCGTGCTGGTAATAACTGATAATACAATGGATGTTCAATCAACCCTATAATTTAGGGCCCACTACAGTCAGCTTTTCGTCTAATAACAGCAACTTGTTGAAACCTCGTGACTGCTGATTTATGTGTATCATCACGGTGTTTAAATGTTGCTATGAATGGGGAAAATAGTGCAATGGGGATATTCTGTTAACGGTTATACCATGGGACGTTCATAATCACCGAGTTAACTTGGAGGTACACAAAATAATTACGTGCAGCGTCGCACAATGTTTAGTCTTGAAAATACATAGAATTATGTAATGACGGAGGCGTAAAATAACCCGCTCTTTCGTTACTGTCCTCGGGGAAAAGCTTTTGAAGATCGAAGAAAAGAACTGAAGCTAAGGACGGTCAGGTTTCACGTCGATGAACGGTATTTTCAGGAGGAGAATTAGAGCCAGTAGCCGATTAGCTGAAGAATACACAAGAAAATGAGACCCTGTAGAAGTCGAGGAAGGTTCACCCTCTCAAGGACATTCTCCTTCTTATCTTTTATTACAACCTTCTGGGTCAGGTCGTTGAGAGTATAGATCTGCTGAAAGTGGCAGTGACCGAACAACGTTTCAACAAACCTCCCGTTTCCTACGAACTGGAAACCATTCTCTCACAGCCCCAACGTCGCCAGAATCTCTCTTAGTAGCCTATTTTGTAGCCCTATCAGAAGTCGCTCCAATCGAAGGGTGTGGGTATGAATATGAAACGACGGTTAGGGGGCTTCTTGAGTTGCAGAAGATGGCGACTCAATCCACGCCCTTGGTATGGCAATGCAAGATCCAATTGATGGAGTCACTGAACCACCACAACCTCAATTTGACGACGATGCTAAAGACCTCATTTTAGTTTATTATTTATTCTGAATATAATCAAGCTGTGTGAGAGAATAATAAACTGTCTTTACTATTTGTAGCGTTTTCATATAATCCGCATAATAAAAATCTCAGTATTGCCACGTAGACGTTGGTGGTGCAACAAAAAAACGACATCAGGGCTCGTTCAGACCATGGGAAGACAACTGAGCAACTCAGATCTATAAACTATGAAGGAGTAGATGAGAATATCTGAGGAAATTGTAGGAGGGGGGGAGCATTCCACGAGTGGATATGCAAAATATTATGCTTCTTAATGACGTGGAAAAAATGTTCCATTTCGGGCTCACTTCACGACGTCAGAACAATCCATAATAACTCGCTCACAGCGTGAGGTAATCCCCGTTGAGTCAGGTACTTGACGACGTTTGACGCGGTTGTGATTTCCTGCTGTCGTCAAATATTCCGAGTTTTGCGACGTACCGTGAAAAATCGTTCAAGAGGCTCTCTCTCGAATGGGATCAGCAAATCGCCCTCGTTAACGGGCCAGACCCTTTAAAGAGGAAAAAGGACGTTCGGTCGATTTCATCGTCGAAAAGTGGCTTGAAATGACGACTCCACGTCTGAATAAGGTGAAGAAACTGCCAAGTTGAACTCAGCTCAGTTCTAATTCGGATGAAGAAATTTAAATCGCCTTCAATGTTTTATTCAGGAGTTTGACGGCGCTTGATAAACAAATGTAAATAGTCTATGAGTTGCGAAAATTAACTGGAAATCAAAGTTGTAAATATTCAAAGTTACAGTCGACTAACGAACGCGCGTTAGAGACCATTTTCAGGTTTTTGGGGTTGGAAAAACAAAAGGGTCGGCTGAAAGCAATTAACTGCGTTGGAGTCGGCGGCTTGGAGCGTTGATCGGCGTAGAAAGGAGTCAGATTCGATTGGGCCTCTTTTCCAGAGCGAAGAAAGCCTTTGGTTTGAAGGGAGTGAGAAAGTGAAGGTAAGGAAAGACTCCTGGATTTAATTTAGTTAACCCTCGGCTCGGATCTTCCATTTAAAAGCGGCTTAGAGTTAAAGAGAGCCTAATTTTGAGGGTTTTCTGCACCCAGCCCCAACCGCTATATAAAAAAACCCTCCTTCCCTCATCCGCCGCCAAACGCATATCTTCATCCACCTCCCCCCTCCTCACCTCTACCCCTTAATTCCCTTCAAAAAGCCTCAACATAACGCGAATCGAATGTGAGTTCCCCCAAATTTTATTCGCGAATGCTCACGTTTATTGTTCGAGGCTGAGAAGTTTATGGCGAGGAAAATAAGAGCAAATAAGTAGATTGAGGTTGAGAGTGAAATCTCTGGGCGGTTTCACTTTCATCTCAGTTTTGGGCTCGTTCCAGTGAATCGCTGTAATTCGCAGGCTCGCGGGAATCGTTTATGGCTTCCGCTTAACCCACTAGCGCAAACCTGAGGCACAAATGGAGCGGCTATAAAACGTAACGCCTTCCTCCCCCTGTCAATCACGTAGTTCTATTTCGTTTCAAAGTGTACCGATGCCAAAACTACTGCCCTGATTCTTGATTTCGCTTTGAAAGTAAGCGAAATCCTTCAGCTCCCTATTTACAATTTTTACTTTGACTTTAAGAAAACTTTCGTACAAAACTCAGTGATTGCATCTATGAAATAGGGGAGAGGGGTTGAGCTTCTTGCTTCGCCAATACGATCACACAATGGTGTCATTATTGTGACTTGTTTGGATAAGAGAAAGCTGTTTAAGAAACTACCACGACATTACATAGTGACTGTTAGGTGCAAGAATGGGGGTGCTGAGGATCGCGATGAAACTGAAACTCGGTGAGCGTGAGGAGGACTGTATTATACTGCGTACGGAAATGTGTTGAGTAGAATTGAGGTGAGGTACAAATGGGCGACACAAGGGCAGTACTCAGAACGCGGAACTGGCGTGGGTAACCGACAGAAAGAGTGAGAAGTTACTGTGGAGGAAGTTGGAAGCAGAATGATTTTGGAAGAGCTCTGTTATCGATAGGAAAATGAAATTGGGAGAAAGAAATGAAGAAAGGGGAAAACCTAGAAAAGGGGGCTGGGGGCTCGCAGCTTAGGAATTCTCGGAGGTTAGGGTCCGTTATTGAAACGGTTGGAGACAATTAGGCGGACGGAGACAATAACGCGGGGAAGCCCAAGGTCGAAGACCCTGACAAACTTTGACGCTTTGCGTCGAACAGTGACTGAACATTTTATGAAGGAAACGTACAAAATGAAATGGATAAGACGATGCAAAAAGATATCAGCGACCATGCAACAACTTCAGTAGGGACTAGGGTTCCTAAGAAAATGGAAATCTAACAAATCTGACTCAAATCGTAATCGCGCAGAATACGAGGACGATGGCGTTGTTTTGCGGACTGACAAACTTCATGCTGTGCGAACTCGTTGGGATTTTAACTTCCAATTCCCAGTGACATTTGATTATATTTTTCGGCGACGGTGAAATGGAACAGGAAATGTCTGTGGAGTTGACTGTTGAGGCGCAGAATTAACTCGTTTCTTCGAAACCAGCGTGTTGATCCTCTCGACTGCCATGCATCCTGGTTAATGAAGTGAACTTCCATCTGGACTCTTTCCCACTTAAATGGACCGCCGTTTATGGAAGTTGCGCTCGTGGGAACACAAGCTTTGCTATTAGGCAGGAGGGCATTGAGGCAAGTCCTGGTTTTCTGTTAAAATAAAACACCACTGACAGTGGCAATAATAGCCATGTTGCTAAAAACTGCTGCTGAGTCTGGCAGTAAAAATGGCTCATCTCCAGTGGCTTTGGTTCCCTTTTTAGAGTCTGAATGCCGCGTTCTGATAGGATAATTGGGCATCGGGATTGATGAAAAATTCCACGATCCTTACAGTAGCCCAGAAATTCCTCGCTTTTAAAAATAGCAGCATATTGAATTGAAATGTTTTATTGTATAAATCCGAAGATATTACAAGAGTGAATGTAGTTTCAGTGGATAGGTAAATGCATACAAACATAATTCGAATGGTAGGATATATAAATACAACTGTACCCTATGTAAGTATTCTCAACAAGAAAAAAAGTAAATTGTAACATCCAGATTAAAAAGAAAATTGCCATTTTCGAGTCGTCGGAAAAAAACTCTTCATTTACAATAATTGCTCCTTGCCTGATGGCTGTATATAGAAAAGAATACAGCTTCTTCCAGTCGTGTTCCAGTTTCACGTCGAGTATAGGGCCTGACTATCGTTTAGGGATTTTCCGTTGAGCCACCGTTCTCTTTCTGCTTCAAAAACTGCGCATTGCTGAATGAAATGGCGAAAGCTGTCTGTTGCTCCTGGTATGTTGCAAACCTCGCATGGACACTCGCTGTCAAAAGTAACACGCACCTTTTCGAAAGATAATGATGCTTTTTTAAACCATAAAACTCTGATCCTTTTCGTGGCTGGAGATGCCTTCGAGTGCAGGAAAGAAAACTCATCAAAGGTAAGGTGCTAGAAATAGGTGTTAAAATTCGATATTGTGATGCGTTCTTCAACGCTGGTGAGCAACTGAAAACGTATATCTTCCAATTTGTTGGGTAGCATTTGTTTTAAGTGTGACACGTCTTCCAATAAGTCCTCAAAGTCCAATTTTCGCAGCTGGCTGAGGCAGTTACTTTTAAGATAGCTAAAACGGGTGCTTCCGAACTCTTCCAAACGAGCAATGCACCGTTTTGGGAATCGGGTGTCCTCCATAGGATGAACTAAATCATTCGCGAGGATATTGTGGAAACCTATTTCATTAAAAAACAGAATGAACAATAAATTGTCTATATTTCCACAGAAATAATGAGCACAATTGTTAAATCGATTTCGACGGTTAGGTCCTCATCAGTAACAAACCTTGCTTGTTTACCAATATCGATGTAGCTACCTGCAAAGATGTGGTTAATGGGCTTATCCATAGTTCGAACCTCGATATTTTTGAAAATAATGAATTGTATAGTTTAATGTCTGTTTCTATGGATCAGAATTATTTCATGTTTGAGGGTAAATATTATACTCAGCCGGGGGTTGCGATGGGTTCCCCACTGTCTCCTTTACTGGCGGACATTTATATGGATTATATTGAAAAACAAATTTTTGGAAAATGTAAATCAAACAGCCTCTTGTATTGGTATAGATATGTGGATGATATCATAATCTTATGGACAGAGACCGAAAGACAATTAAATTCCTATCATGAAAAAATTAATAAACTAGATCCGTTCATTCAATTCACCCTTGAATTGGGCAGAGATAAGTTGAATTTTCTAGATTTGTCTATTCCACTGATCAACAAAAAACATAATTTCTCAATTTATAGAAAAGATACGTATAGTGACATCACTATTCATAGTACCTCAAATCATCCTCTGGTTCATAAACATGCGGCCTTCCATAGTATGATCAATAGGGCACTGGCTATACCAATGAGTAGTCAAAATTTATTAAAAGAAAAATCAGTCATTGCATTGAGTAATGGATATGGAGGAAAGCTCATCGACTTTATTCGGAATAGGGTTCTTAGGAAAAATAGTAGGGAAGGGGTCTCAAATTTAGTGAGGGAAAATGTGGTAGAAGAGAAAAATTAGATAGGAATACCTTACTATGGGAAAATTTTGGATAAACTTGGCAAAATTCTATCATCTAGAGGTTTCAAAGTAGGTTTTAGAAATAAAAATAGTCTTAAAGCTTCATTGGGTTCTGTTAAGGATAAAATTAACGTCCAGGATAAAAGTGGGGTCTATAAACTAAAATGTTCATGTGGACTTGAGTATTGTGGTCAAATTGGTAGGAAATTTAGGGAACGAATAAAAGAGCATGAAAAGGATTTTAGGGATAACAAAGGTGATTCTGCGTTTGCAAGTCATCTGAGTGAATCCAATCATGACTTTAGTTTTGATTTAACAAATAAGCAGTATGTAGAATTTCTTCACTTTTGCCCAAAAGGAGGTATGTTAGATGTTCTGGAAAAGTTCGAAATTATTAAAAGCGATAGGTGTGGGAAGTAATAAATGTGGGTAATCCCTTAAAACACCCCCCTTCCACTTCTCTGAGCCAATAGGATTCAATATCTCCGTTCACCTAACTATATAAGATGTTCTTTCTATGAGGTACCTTCAGTTCATGTTTGTTACTGATGATGACCTAACCGTCGAAATCGATTTAACAATTGTGCTCTATATTTATGTGGAAATATAGACAATTTATTGTTTATTCTGTTTTTTAATGTCCTCCATGGTTACCAGCTTGTAATACCATGTAAGTGCCGTCTTCAGTATGCTCAATTTCATGTCCGTCACGCCAACTTCCCGTGCTATAAAGCATCCGGAGTATTCCTTGGGAGGTGGAGGATGTTTTTATAGAAGCGTGATTGAAGTTTCCCTAAGCAGTCGATGTAAAAAATTGCCCATACTTCAACGCTATAGAGCGCCGAGGATGCACTGAATGCTTCAAGTAAACGGTTTCAAACCTTTGGAGAGTTTAAACGGGAGTGGCTGATAATTTGAAGTGCACAACCAGCTAATAGCAGCATTATCACTGACTAAAACTGCTGGATTTCCATGAACCGCAAATATTCTTCCAAGCAGGGTGATGGTAGAGGTTCTGAGTCAAACGCACTTCTGCCCACTTAGATTTGGCATCTGTGCTACAGGGTCAATATGGAATGTTTCACAGTTTTCCTCATGCTATCCCATGGATGAACCACTGCCTTCAGTGGACTCTAACTGTACAAGATTGACAGCTTTTGACTGGACATTCTATTTTCTTGTCCAAGCCTTCCCAGTTTACATGCTCTCAAGCAAGCTGTTTCATTTTTGCAACCACCTCGATGTATTGAATGAAGCTCACTCAGAATTGATTGTTGAAGAGACTTGGGAGTGACACCTCTATCCAGTCTAAATAACATGTTGCTATGGTGAATGGGCCATCTCTTGGATGGCGATTAAGATCATAGATAACTGCTTTGAGTTCCGAGTTTTTCACAGTGTGTTACACAACAGTTTCAGCTGTTAATATAGAATTTGTGGAAGAGGACGATCTGAATGGAAAATACGAGACAATCGCTCGTTATCTGTGACTAACACTAAGACACGGGCATAGATGCAGTGAAAACAGTGGAGGGATGCAAAACGAGTAGATGATCATCGGAAAAAGAGGGTCTAAATCAACTTTGAATAATTGTGGTTTGTCATTGAGCATGACAGTTGCCAACTATTTATCGCAATCTGGTCCTAACTCATACAAACCCTCCTGCTCCTGAAGCCGAACAAACTTCTTAGCATCGAGATGGTCACAGCCTTCATAGGTTTTCCCACAGCTCCCATGGTATAAAATTTGTCGTTGACTCTCATCAGGTTGCTGTGACTATCCAAGGCATCATAGCGTGATTGAACCCCTTCCACAGTTATGTCCCCACATTGCGTCAGGGAGTTGTTGTTTGGTCCCAGGGCATTGTGATAAATCTATTTATTCAGAAAGGATCAAGCTGACCAGGCGTCAAGGCGAAGACCCAAATATTGGCGCACATTGTTACTGTGCTTTCTCCTTAACGCCGCAACTCGGTGATTTTGGGGCTGTGGGCAAACTTAATGCTAGGGCTTCTTACCCACTCCATGCTATGAGAGCAGACTAACTAGATTTTATGATAGAACAAACTGTCTCTCTCTAACCAATTTTGGAAGAAGTTTATCTGCTCTATACGCACATAAACATTAATGGTGCGTTTGCTCATAAATTACCGGATGATTAGTAATTCGTTCGGGTGATTAAGTACGAGTAGTTGAATGAATGGATGAAGGATAATAATCTGTTTAATAATCCGTTTCAGATCGTAACAACATCTACAGGTTCAGAGTACAAGTAATTTTTTCTAAGCTGGCAATCTCTCCTACGACCGAATTCCATTCTCACCTCGTTATACTTCCTTCTTATCATAAATACGTCAAGCGTGCTTGAATTCTCAAACGTCCTTTCCATAGAACTATGTCCGATTTCGTATCGGAGCTTGAAAGTTGGAAAAATATCAGTTACCAGGGTGACGAAGCAGGTTGGTCCATTATATCTGTTTGTAAACAGTTCTATTGACCTGTTGACCTAGTTCTGGTTGTTTGCAAGGGCCTGACTCCCCTCAGGGCAGATTGGGATTGGCTCTATAAATCTTTCACCTCTTCTTCCGAGGATTGCCTCCGTTAGTAAGTTCTGTATCAATAAATTTCAGTCGTACTCCTAACTAAAACAATTAATCATTGCAACGATACGAACTGCAAGAGGTTGAATTGCGTTTGATGATTTATCATTCTTATTGTACAACGCGGATAATAGTATTTTACGCCCCACAAATGTTAATTTTCGTTGGTGCCAGGCCCCCTCACTACAGGTTTATATTGTTATAAATGTTTACAAACTGTATAAAACGGCTACCGCTCGGGGTTTCCCCTCATATAGATGTTTGCGGCCGATGTGGAGATCTTTACGGGTGTCGTAAAAAACGGTCGTGCGTTACGACGTAGGAAAGCAGTTTGTTCTATTCTAAAGCAGACCTGGATCTGTCGACGACGGAGGGTCGTAAAGATAGTGTTCTATCGAAATGATGTACTCAAAGTGTCGTGTTATAGCTGCATCTTCACGAAAGAATCATGAAAATCGATTATTTTGGGACTGAAAAACTAGTTTAGGATCGCAGCCATAAGAAGCGAGATGAAATATGTATAGCAAGGAGCAAAACACCACTCTTCCCTTCTCTTCCACAGTTACACACCAAGAATAAATAAACATTAAATAATGTTGTGATGGGTGTTGTAATGGTTTGCGGCGGACTGACGATGATGGCAACACTGTTGCCGCCACCTGTGCAGTTCGCCACTGTTTATATTAGCGGAGGAGCCGCATTTAGTCATATAACGGCTACCGACATTGCTGACGAATCTTCCCCTTTTTACTTTCCGCTACCCGAAGGGAAAGTATAGTTAAGTAAAAAGAAAGTATAGTAATCGGCCCAAAAAAAAATTTGGGTTTTCTTCAGATCTTTAAGTTTCAGACCCTACTGAGTCTAAAAAAACTAATTTCGGCGCGTGGTCCGTGTGTATGTGTGTGTCTGTAGTTCGATTTGCGGGAGAACGGCTGCTTGATTGAGCTGGTTCTTTTTTTGTTTTGTTCGTTATTTTTTGTAGACACCAAAATAAGGTGATGGACGATTTCGGCCGATGGGAAGGGGGGGGGACGAAAATGTACCAAAAACGAAAACGCATTTTTCTCGAAAACAGCCCTAACGATTTTGATTAAACTTTCAAATTATCTTCTCCTAATTAATACCTAACTTTTCTTCTCCATACATATCTCCATGAAAATACGGTGAACGGAGATATGGGCCCCTGAAGCAAAAAATAGGTTTTTTACGCTTTTTGGCAAAACGGCTTTAGCGATTTTCACCAAACTCACAGGATGTTTTCAAATAGTTGATACCTACATATTGTTCTCAATAAATGTTCCTGTGACGGTCCATTGAACAGAGATAACAATCAAAATGTGTCGAAAATAACGGTTTTTCGAACATTCCCGTAAATTCCAGGGTAACTTCTTCACAAAATGTGATAAATCTTAATGGAGTGTCTTATATTCACCCATACCAACATTTCGTTCTCTATAATTATTTCTGTATATATATGTTGAACGGAGATATAAGCCAAGTTAACTCAGAAAAGGAGATTTGTCGAATATTAATTTATCGGTATTCCAATTTTCTCAAAAACGGCTCCAACGATTTCGACCAAACTTTCGGAGTACTCTTAGCTAACTAGTCCCTACATTTTTTTCTCGATAAATGTTCCTGTAAAAATGCGTTAACGAAGATATACCCCTATGTAGGTGGTGTTCGAACTTAAAGGGGTGGCGGAAAGTTGTGTGTTGCTACGCACCAGATATTTTAAGCCAGTGATCAAATATTTAAATTCCCTTTATATTGTATGTCAAGGCGATCAAAGCTTGGTGTTTCATTTTCCCCATTGTCCCTTTTTGTCATTTAATACAGTGTGAATAAGCTGTGACCGGAGGCTGAGCTGTCATATTCAAGTCATTTGGCCTATCATTTGTTGACATTCGGAAACTAGGACACTGTTGTAACTACGTCCTCCAACGGTTCCTCACACCTTAATTCAATAATCAGTGATTGCCAGAAAGTTCATATCACCGACGCTCACAACCCGTACAAACATCTACCCGATTGTAGCTAGGTATCTATAGGTTTCCTAATCAGCACATTCTGCGATGGGACAGGAGTGATGCATTCCTCCAGGAGATACGTGATTCGCGTGTGGTATCGCAACTCACGAGGTTTAGGACTTCGTGAGGAGAGGCGGCAGAAGATTCGTGCCCGGGAACAAGCGTATCAATAGTTCACCAGTGTACAAGCAGGAAACGTTCCCGCACATAATTACTAGCGACGAGAATAGACACGTTTTGAAGTTGTACAGTGCAGTGCAGGGAGGAACCAACAAACGCGCTCAAAGCGACTCGTTGTCAATAGCCGAAAGTAATGTAGTGATTTAAACTTCTGATGCTCGTGCATTAGCGAGCTGGATGGTTGCCTTCACGGCGGCCATCCTTCGCTCAGCGAATTTTTTCAAGCCTGAGCCAACAGGCGCCGCCTTCCTGACAGGTGCACCCTTAACTACGAATACAGATGAACTAAATCATTCGCGAGGATATTGTGGAAACCTATTTCATTAAAAAACAGAATAAACAATAAATTGTCTATATTTCCACATAAATAATGAGCACAATTGTTTAATCGATTTCGACGGTTAGGTCCTCATCAGTAACAAACATGAACTGAAGGTACCTCATAGAAAGAACATCTTATATAGTTAGGTGAACGGAGATATTGAATCCTATTGGCTCAGAGAAGTGAAAGGGGAACCAGAGCAGTTACATCGGAAAAACCCGATGTCAATCAACTCAAGACAATGGTGGAGGGAAAACCCAAGCTATCGCAAAAATGAACCTATTAGTGGTGAAATGTTTTGAGGGATTACCTCATTTAGAGACTTCCCACACCTATCGCTTTTAATAATTTCGAACTTTTCCAGAACATCTAACATACCTCCTTTTGGGCAAAAGTGAAGAAATTCTATATACTGCTTATGTGTTAAATCAAAACTAAAGTCATGATTGGATTCACTCAGATGACTTGCAAACGCAGAATCACCTTTGTTATCCCTAAAATCCTTTTCATGCTCTTTTATTCGTTCCCTAAATTTCCTACCAATTTGACCACAATACTCAAGTCCACATGAACATTTTAGTTTATAGACCCTACTTTTATCCTGGACGTTAATTTTATCCTTAACAGAACCCAATAAAGATTTAAGACTATTTTTATTTCTAAAACCTACTTAGAAACCTCTAGATGATAGAATTTTGCCAAGTTTATCCGAAATTTTCCCATAGTAAGGTATTCCTATCCATTTTTTCTCATCTACCACATTTTCCCCCACTAAATTTGAGACCCCTTCCCTACTATTTTTCCTAAGAACCCTATTCCAAATAAAGTCGAAGAGCTCTCCTCCATATCCATTACTCACTGCTATGCTTTTAATGACTGATTTTTCTGTTAATAAATTTTGACTATTCATTGGTATAGACAGTGCCCTATTGATCATACTATGGAAGGCCGCATGTTTATGAACCAGAGGATGATTTGAGGTACTATGAATAGTGATGTCACTATACGTATCTTTTCTATAAATTGAGAAATTATGTTTTTTGTTGAACAGTGGAATAGACAAATCTAGAAAATTCAACTTATCTCCGCCCAATTCAAGGGTGAATTGAATGAATGGATCTAGTTTATTGATTTTTTCATGAAAGGAATTTAATTGTCTTTCGGTCCCTGTCCATAAGATTATGATATCATCCACATATCTATACCAATACAAGAGGCTGTTTGATTTACATTTTCCAAAAATTTGTTTTTCAATATAATCCATATAAATGTCCGCCAGTAAAGGAGACAGTGGAGAACCCATCGCAACCCCCGGCTGAGTATAATATTTACCCTCAAACATGAAATAATTCTGATCCATACAAACAGACATTAAACTAGACAATTCATTCTTTTCAAAAATATCGAGGTTCGAACTATGGATAAGCCCATTAACCACATCTTTGCAGGTAGCTACATCGATATTGGTAAACAAGCTCCCCACATCAAATGAAGCAAGTTTGGCATTTGGAGGTGCTTGTATATCTTTAATTTTTGATACCAAATCTTGTGAATTTAGGACGGTGTTTTGTGGCCGAAAGTTGATTTTACTCCTAAACAAAATATTTAATTTTTTAGCCAATTTGTAAGCTGGGGCACCAATAAATGACACAATACACATAAAGTAGGAGTACCAATGAGACCAGTTGTGGTGCTTTGAAGCTAACCACGTCACAATTTTCTCCCTCAGGTGCACACAAACATTTTCTACGTCATTTGACTGTGTGTACTTAAAATGATTTATTTCACATTCACACAAGGGATTACCACGCACGAGGGTAGTGATTTTTGAAGGTACTATCGCCTTGTCTATCGGTTAAACGACTGTAGATGAACGAAACTGTGACGAGCCTTGAGACTCGCTCTCCCTTCGTACAGAACGAAAAGGTGCCTCAGAGTATCTCTCTGATCTTATTATATTTATTGCTGGCTCTTTCATTTGCGCTTGTGCCGCGTGGTAAATAATGTCAACCCCCCTGATTTCCTTTCGGTCCTTTCACCATTTTATGTTCAAGACAGCTCACGCCTGACACATCCTAGTGTTAGTCGATCCAGACCGCAAGCCATCCAGTATATTTGTAGCCGATCTTCTACTATCTGGTACAGACGAACTTCAATCGAATCCATAGCAGAACCAGTCGTAGCGTTATCAACTGATATTATTGGGCATTTTGACCAAAAACGTGACTGTAGAACTTTTTTATCGTGACAGCCCATAGCGATTTGCGAGAATTCATTGATCTGTACTCCCTCTACCGTGCTCGTTGACACATACTACACATCCCACTCTCGCTTCTACTTCGTGGAGCAAGAGAAGTAAAAAATTAATAGCACGATGGTCAAGCTTTGAAACGATGAGGGCGACCCTCCTAATGACTCATGACTTAGTTATGAGATTGACCTGGCGGTGTCGGGGCTGTACCTCCGCAGAAATTTAACGGCGCAAGAAGTGGAAACGAACGAGATGTACTTCAGCGCATTCAGTTCTGACGGATGTGAATAATTCAAAAATGAATTTATTTATGTCTCATCCTCCCGTTTCCACTTTTCCATTCGACAATGTTGTTCATTTCATTTATCAACGCGTTTGCGGAATAATTTCTACCTTGAAGTCAGTGTAACATTCTCTTCATGTCTTCTCTTATATTTCATTCCGCTCCGCCAACTCAAGCGAAAATCTCCGCGGAGCGGGAGCAACTGGTTTAGTATGCAAGACGAGGATTCGGCTGCCTGAAACAGATTTATTTAGTCGAACGATTTCTCCCGTGAGCTCAGAACTGTATTTTTCAGAAGGAGAACCCGAAGAAAAATAAGAAACACAAATGACAAGTCGACATGTCTGAAATAGGATTGCGATGTAATATTCTCGTCACTGTCATCGCCCTGAATAATGACCTGTTACGTCAGAGATACGGAACCAGAGCTACATCGTGATTCTCTCTCCACGACCCAATTTACATTAGAGATGAGAAGATGATATGTAATCAATTCATTTGACGCCGAATAAACCTGGTACACTGAAATTGGTAAAGCTCCCTGTACGCCGCACATGCCTTGAGAGAATTTAGTGAACACCACAAATCAGTAACCGGTTTGCTCTTCAAAACCTCAAGTAGTTCAACATAACTGAATCGCTGGAGTGAATTTAAAGTCTTCTCATAACCGTCAATCCAACCTAGGAACAAGACGGTTGGACACTCAAAACACTGCAAACACTCGGCAAAGTGTAACTAGGCAGAAAATAAACTGCTCCACTTGATTTGGGGATCGTGTCAGTTACTAAAGCTGTCCAGAAGATCCGAATTTTGGTATTCGATTTAACTACTGTATAAGAAAGAGGGCAGTAGAGCAAATGGACATATTGAAGAAAATTGATAGGTAGTGCAAATTAGGTTCCAAAAGTTCGATATTTCGGTCCCCAATTTTTAGGTGTTTTCGAAATCAATTCACACCTTAGGTTGACGCTGTGGTGTCCACTAATCCATTAATCATCACGTAAGTTTGCGATCGTGTGTTATCATTGTGACGCTTCAGCGTCTTTTCCTTCAGCAGTTTTTAAAATTCGTCAAACGTTTTGCACTAGCGCGTTAATTATTACGTACTATTGATAGTAAACTTATTCGGTAGTCCTGCATTGCTTTATTTATCATGCTGGAAAGGAAACCGGAAAGAAAACCGTCCGAAGAAAGGCTGCAAACACAGAGCTTTCACGAAGTAAGACGAACGATTCGATAGGGAGAGTAAGTAAAAACGAGGACAGTAACCATTTACTTCCAATGACAGTGCTAGTAGTGATAAGGACGCAGTCGCAACTACCAGGTGTCAGAAGAATTCGACTTCACGAATCCATCTAAGTGGCTGCAGTTAGTAAAGAGGTTTGAGCGGTACAGAATCGCACCTCAAACCGGATCGTCTTGGGACAGGAAAGTGAGGAACGCTTCGATGCACTTGGTCTTGGCGAAGAAATGAGTTTGGCGTTTGAGGACGTCGTAAAAGTTTTCGAGAAGAGTTGTAGTAGAATAGTTTGGGAGAGCTAAATTTTTAAAACGTTGTCAGGACGCGGGAGGAGCCGGTTGAATAATTTACGAACGATTTACACAAACTGACAGTTGTGTGCTAGGTCAGCTAAAAGACATGCGCGATATGATTGTCACAGGAGTTAGTAATAGCAAAACATCGGAGTCCCTTCAAATAGACCAGCCCAACTCTTCACAAGGCGATTGCTCGTGCCCGACAGTTGGAAACAGCGTCCAAACAGCAGCTGATTGTTAGTCACCCAAAATCGTTAATCTATATACATTCCAGAAAATGGGAAAAAGTTTGGCTTTCACCGTACACATTCGCCCCATGAATGTCCTGCTTTCAAGCGACATTGTTCACGACGTTTAGTTTTTGAGTCATTTTTCCATCGTTTGCCTTAACAAAATCAATGGAGTGCAGGTAATCGAAGCAGAAGATGCAGAAATACCTAGGAAAAATAGAGATAACGTAACCCAGTAGGAATATGGGTTATCACCTGACGGATTGCTTTACACCTGGGAATTGAGATAAACTCTTCCGTCGCTAAACAGCTGAAAAATGGTGTTTGGTAAACATGAGTAGGACCAGGTATCCCATGAAACATTATCGGTAGATAATTGCAAGAACCTGTTATAACGGGTTTCTACAAAAGAAACTATTTTAAAACGTCCCCATTGTCGTGAGTAACACATTCTCCACTTATTATTCCATGACGTTAGAAATATGGGACAGACAAAGTTATGTTGCTAGTAGTTCAGTTCAGCAAATAATGATTCACGTAGATCAACGTTGTGAAGGGCGCGTAGGTACATTCGAATCGCGTGTTGTGCGAGACTTTTTCATTGTAATAACGGTCAGTGAACACTAATACGGATTACGGAGATCCTGCACGTTTGTCTGTATATGGGCTTGTTCAAGGTCAAGCCAGGTTTCTGTCCAACGCACCGCAGAGAGATCTGTCCTTCACTCATATCAGACGCGAACCATACTGTATCTTGCCTATCCCATTGTTAATATCATCTTAAGGAATGTTTCCCATACATTTCCTCGTTCATTTCACTCTCATCCAACTTTCTCGACTTGTTTCTTCATGCGCCAAAAATTGCATTTATCTTCTGCGTCGAACGTACATGTTATTGGATATGGCCAATTGATCACGGCGGCCATTCTAGTAATAGTGTTACACATTGAACGAATATTCTGCGAGTGAGAACCTATGTGGCATAGGTTTCTCCCGTTGAAACTGTTTTATGATCCGAATGTTGAACTTTTATGGGAATTATTGATACACAAACGTAACATGAAATCATTATGGTCAGATTGATAGTTTGTTTGATGCAACCTGTTATTAAAATGTTTTCATCGTTATTTCATGTCCATGAATAAGCTTGCTCCAGTGTTTGCATCCCCCAAAATCAATGGAAATATTCAGCGAGTACCGCGAACATGTCGCCCATTTGTATTGAGAACAAGTTGACAAAGTGGACTGATAAGAAGACACGCTGTATACAGTTGAAATATCCAGCTGGTTAATTCAGGCCGGCGTATGAAGGGAAATGCGTGAGTGTCGTCTAGCAAACCTAGAATCTAGAAAATTACTTAATTAATTAATTCTGCAAGCATGAAAACACCATAGAACCTTAGAATAAGGATTATTCTATGCGAATTCAATTCAAAATTTTGGCCGCCGAATATTTGATGTGACCTATGTGCGTGTGTGCTTGCTTACTAACGCTCACTTGTTGCGGCTGAATTTGGTGGACACGGAGAAATGATTGAAACAAAAACGGTTGCTTGACGTTGACTTCATTAAATTCATGATAAAGCTGGATAGTGTGTTATTGAGAACTCCTAAGGGCAATTTTTAGAGTAATACTTTGTACGGCCTCAACAGACCAAAGCAGTGAACAGGAACCGTCTCTGAATCCATTTACTTTCTCCGTTTGTTGCATTACTGTTAAGAAAATAAGCTGAGAGGAATAACTTGATCATCTCAGTCGGCATTATTATCGGAAACTGATGAGGACTGAACGAACAACGAGAAGTTCGAGCTGGATGGAATTTTTAACGAAGTCTTTCAAAAGAAACTGTTTCGTTAATACTCAATACGTTGAGTACGTATTAGAATACACAAATAAAGGGTGTCCCAAAATTAACGCAAGATTTGAATTAAATAGAAAACACAGTTTTTAGTCTTTTGATTGTAATTTTTTTATTGATTCATAAAGTACATAGGATAGGGTTATTTATGGAATAACACATCGGGCAAATGGCCTCCGCGGCTTTGCATACACACATACGCACTCGTTTGTCGAAATTATCCATGACCGTTCTGCATAAATGTGGCTGAATTTCGTTGATGCAACGTTGAATCTCCTCCTTTAATGCACGCGTAGTTGTGGGCTTGTTGACGTAGACCTGTGATTTTAGATAACCCCATATAAAGAAATCTAATGGTGTTAAATCACACGATCTAGGGGGCCAATTCTGATCACCGAAACGAGAGAGTACACGACCTGGAAATGTCTCATGCAATAATTGAAGTGTTTCACGGACTGTATGGCATGTGGCACCGTCTTGTTGAAACCACATATTGGCCACATCAATATCATCCAATTTCGGCAAAAAGAACCGTGTTATCATGTTGCGATATCGAGCCGAAGTAACAGTCACTGTTTGACCAGGCTCATTTTCAAAAAAGTATGGTCCAATTATGCCTCCAGCTCAAAATACACTCCAAACTGTGACACGTTGTGGATGCATTTGTTTTTCGACAATCACAGGTGGGTTTTCAGAACCCCAAAAGCGGCAATTTTGGCGATTAACAAAGCCATCAAGGTGAAAATGTGTTTCGTCGTCGACCATATTTTGTATTAAATTTTCGAACTACGGCCGCCAAGCATTCATTATTTTTGACATATTGCTCAACAATGAAGACACGTTGTTCTATTGCGTAACGCTCCATTTTTACTAACCCTAAACTGTCAACTGTCGATTTATTTTGTTTTTAGGGTTGGCAACACTGTACTGCATAAATGGCGGCAAATTCAAATCTTGCGTTAATTTTGGGACACCCTTTACACTGTCATTAACTATAATAGTTTTATAACAAAGTATCCAAATGAATTGATACGTAATATTGTATATTTGAACTAATGCAATGAACCCCGTTGCTCTTTTCAGCGGCCAGCAAACGCGAAATTCGTGAAATGGAAACCAGCTTTAACATTGCCAACTTATTATGTTGCGTCGTGTCTGCCAAATCGTCTTTATTTGGCGCGTGGTAACCCCGACGCATTGAACCCTCGTTGTACGTTGTTGAAATCCGTTGTTTTGAATTGTAAATCTTGGATCAGACGAAACGATGATTGTTTTAAACAACAACCTCGCGATTTCCTTTGAAAGCGGACTGAGCGGCAACAAAAGAAGGAGGTGGGAGCTCTTCTGAGGAGAGTAGCTCGCAGCTAACCACAGAAATTGACACGAATCCTCCCCACCAGACTTGAACGTAGGGCAGCCTCTACACTGGAACGGACTGGGAACCGTCGAGTGGGTAACCGTTCATAGTGGAGCGGTATTTGAAGGGACCAGGAGCAGTTCGGGAGAGGTGGGCTATTCCCACCGAGTTCCTGCTTCTGAATTATAAAACTACAACATGATTGCGACCTATTCTATTCAATTCAACGCCGGAAACATTAACAATAGAACATGGGTACAACAACAAGCCGGAAAACGACAACTCATTTCTGTAACTACGTTTAATAAACGATAAACAACTTTCTTTAACCCTGATAAGTAGTCAAGGGGTTACACACAGGCACAATGGCACAAGTTACTTAAAATTGATTTTTAATATTTTCTAGAACTAATTTAATATTGAATGGTGATGAGATGGAATAATCAATCTACAATCAAGTAAGTTCGTATCAGCTTCGAACAATTCTGGTAAACGACGCAAAACATGACCGCACTGTAACGAAATTGTTTGCCCATAACAACCACGATTTTCTTCCGGTTGTTTTGCTAATTAGGCGTGATCAACTAAATTTAAAACGTAATGTTGTGGAAAGATTGGATTTTTTCAGCCACGTTAAAGGCAAAATATAGCCTGGACGGAGGACGAAAACTGCAGGTTTAGGATTCTTATGCTTTGAAACGTAAAGTGTCCAATTTCGAAGGAGGAGGTTGTAAATCTGCTCTTTAACGAAGAACCGAGAGAGTTATATCATTTGACAATCATGGAGGTTGTGGTTTCACGAGCACTCGCAAAGAACCGGCAGGTTGTCTTTTAGCCAGTCTTCCGGTTTAGAGCTGTTGCTCATATGTTAGTACGCGGAAGTATGGCCCTGGGGAATCCATACCGTGTGAGGAAGTTTTTAATCTGGTCTCATACCTGATCAAAGTATTTACTTGTGTTGCAAGTACCAAAGGAAACGATCAACTGTGACCACAATTCATCGTCATATGAGCTCTGTTTGTCACGACACCACTGAGCTAATGTCGAATGTTTGATAATTTATTGTTTCTGTTATCGTAATTTTACCACGAATGAGAATTTTGTGGTACTGTTGGCTCATTTGAAACTGTTCACACAAGAATATTAATCGGAATCGGTATAGCAGTTTTTGAGGCGAAAACGAATTTTGGTGTTATGATAACTATGGTCATTTTATTGCTTCAAAGCCACGCCCTTGATTACCCTAGTCGAAGGTTGGTGACAGTGGATTTACCTAAGTGGAAACCAGGTGGCAGTCATGGAGCATCTAATGCAGGACTCAAGAACTTTTGGTATTTGAAATAGTGAACATTAAGGACGGAACTCCTCGACATCTGACTTATTGTCTTTCTTAAGTTCCTGGTCTGCAAATTACTCCAGCGGTACGGTAATTTGCCCGCTTATCGGTGTTGTAAGTCACACGTACTCTCTCATCGGCATCAGTACGTTGAACAGTGGGGCAGGTAATGCTGTGGGCTCAGCACTTATTCAGCTACTTCGGAAAATACCGTTTTCCCGACTCTTCCAGATGTGAAAAGCGTGTTCGATAGTTGGGTGGAACTCAACATCGTTCAAAGATCCCAAAGCCAATGCCGAGGAAATCCCATTGTTCAAGCATCAGAGTTCGACTGCTTAAGGGGAATGAACTTCCATCGTAAAACGAGAAAACGGGACCAACCGGGATAAAGTTGATCCTATTGTGGTCTTTGACTTTCAGTTCTTCCGACCGACAATTATGGACCACCGTTTGAGGGATAACCGAAATTTATTGCCAGTTCAGCCCTCGAAAATCGGTGTGTAGAGGCATTGACCAAGAGATTCCTTCCGAGGGCGATTACCTGACCGTCGACGATCGGTGACCCGTAGAGGTAAATTGAATTAGGTTCGGTTAGTTTGAAACTTCAATCGATTCGAAAGTTACGAGTAGAACTGAAGTTCCGCAATATCGGCGAGCCTTCATGGAATCGATTCCAAGCTGTTGTTTACAAGGATGATCCGGATTACGCAGGAGTTCGACAAAAGTCAACGTCAAACCGATGTCTTCAGCTGCTTTGCACTACTTCCCTTTCGTGGCTGCAAAACGAAGTACAAGTTCGTTTTATGAAGAGGAAAATGCTGATAGCTGACGGCAAAACGTGTCAAACGTCTCGTGAAGTGAAAAAAAAAGTCTGAAAGGGAAATTGTAGAAGATCGACGGGATATAGCGTCTACATATTCTTTTGAATTAAAGCCGACTAGTCGAAACATACAAACCACTTTGCAGCATACCGCAAACGATCAATTCGCTGGTCAGCATCAAGTCCTGTTGGCAATGACCAAGATCTACCTGACTGATCGCAAAGGAAGACGCTCCGTGAAACTCGTCCTCAGCTCGGCCAATGGTACTCGGGAACCCCGTTGAGGTCGGGGCCGAAGACTAAACCAATGATGAAACCAAGACCTGTTAAGCGGGGAACTTGACTAGTGACCCTCATTTCGAACCCCATGAAATATCGCCTGCTTTAAGACCATGTGCGATCCACAAACATTAGTACAGTAAAGGCAGCGTAAAGGACAACATCCACTAACGCTAAGGGACCATCTCACCCCTGCTTGGAAAGTTCAAATCTGAATTCCTATAACACCTTAGTGTAGCACAATAGTTGAATATATAGGAAAATGTAACTTTCCCTCACATCTCAGCTTCGTCCTATTTGACCATTTCAACCCTCTCTGGGAACCTGACGAGAGAGTACACGTGTCAATCACCTTCTGATACCCAACAAAATGGGAGTAAATGGCCTTGCCATTACTGGACTACCGGCTCATTCATCTGTGGAGGGGGAGGCTCGGCACCTGCGGTCACAATTGGTAGAGTGCCAATAATGGTTGGGAGGAGTTAGAAGGGGGGAGGGGGAAGGAGTTGTACGGAAACCAGACGAGTTGGGGGTGGTCAGGGGGGAGACAACAAAAAAAAGGTTGCTAGTTTGCGTCTAGCACGTATAGGCAGTTGGTCAAGATGGGGGATAGAAGGAATCAACCAGTATGCTGTGCGGGGTAAACGTCTCAATGGGTCGTGGGTCTTCTAGTTTTTAGGGGGGAGGAGAACAGGAAAAAATTCAGAATGGCGGGAGTTTAGACGCGGGGGACGTGCAGGCCGACCAAAGCTAGAAGACAGGGAGCATGAAGCCGCCCCAAAGAAGACCACGGAGAAAGGCCATGTATGTTATGATACGACGGTCGAAAGGCCTGACAGTGACTGGTAATCAATGTCGGTAAGTGTGATTTTCATGTTGAAAGTCATAAAGCAAAGAAAGACTCGGGGCATGCGTTTGATGCGTTCGACATACGGGCTCCAGATGACAGAACGATATTTAAAAATGGGAAGAACGAATGGACGATTAAAAGAGCCCAGGGAAGGAAGATAAGTGAACTTTTTGGTATTTCGTTTCAGAAAGCAAAGGAAACGCACAGCACGAATGGAAATGTGATCAATGTGGTCGGTGAAGGTGAGCTGGGTGCCCAGAAGCATTCCTAGGTACTTTACTACAATTGAAAGATGAGGGGTGAAGTATAATATACGCTCAACTGTTCGAAAGTGAAGACTCGGACAAGCACATTTTGTGTGCTTATAACCCTTATTCAACCATCACGTGGAAGTTCCACGGAAATGATAACCTGTCAGTTCTTCCCGGAAAAGGTTCGTTTTTAGAGCTCGATGACCTCCATCAATATTGATTGCAATAATCGTTTCCAAGTGCCCGTGCGTTACGGCAACTGAACGAAGAATGGAAAAATGCCCACATACAATAACAGAAAATACTCCACGCTTGTCGTACGTTGCAAGGTTAAAATCTACGAGCATGACTTCAAAAACCCTGCAAATTATTACACAACGGTTTATTATTCGGATAATCAGCTTGACCTAGCATTAATGCTCCGAGATCCATCCTGTTCGATTCAGCATCGAAAAATATCATAATGAAACCCAAAAAAGGTCGAAAAGAACTGAATCGTAATATTAAAATAAACAAAAAAAAACGAAAGTATCTAGAAAAAACTGAATTTTAATATGAAAACATGCACGCTAAATACTAATATCAAAATTTAACCAAAATTGATGAAAAAAACCAAAATGAGAATGAAACGAAAGAATCTAAAAAAATTGAATCGTATTAAAACCAAAACGTCGGGGAAATTGGAACGGGGGGCGCTCGAAGCGAAGCGCGTCGTCGTTGGGAGGCCAAAGGGGTCGTTGGGAGGGAGGCGAGAGCCGCCTCGAGAGCGGTTGGTTTTTACTTTCCGCTACCCGAAGGGAAGGAAAGTATAGGTATCGGCCCAAAAAAAAATTTGGGTTTTCTTCAGATCTTTACGTTTCAGACCCTACTGAGTCTAAAAAACCTAATTTCGGCGCGTGGTCCGTGTGTATGTGTGTGTGTGTGTGTATGTGTGTGTGTCTGTAGTTTCACCCTGCAGTCGGGGGTCCAGAATACCGCTGACGTATTCCCTGCGTGTCGTATGAGCCTACTAAAAGGGAAAGCCGGGTGGGCCCAGCTTGAAAGACAACCTCACCTCTACGAGGTCCCCGCAGGATTACATCCAACGAGGCTTAACTGTGGCTGGGCGTCACAGTGTACTCTGTCGCCACACTGTGCTCACCCTGCAGTTGGGGGTCCAGAATTCCACTGCCGTACTCCCTGCGTGTTCGTATAAGCCGAACTAAAAGGGACACAACTTACACTTCATTCACATACATGACACACTGGGAACCCCCTACCTTTAGCTGGGATCGCAGTACACCCCCGCAGGAAGGGGACAGAATTCTCCTGCCGTATCCTCTGCGTGGTCGTTAAATCCGGCCTTAAAGGGGCTTAAAGCTCACGACACTGACACACACAACATATTCCAGATACAAAATACACTGCAACGGCTTGCGTGGCAGAACATATTGACTTAAAACACTCATAATGAGCGAAAGACAGTCCTGGAGGTAGCTCACTAACACCTTTGAGCGATCCCTATATAGGTGCGGCCTTCGGAATGAGGAGGGGAAAAACCAGGTTTGAGCGTTCCTGGGGCGGCTGATAGCGTGTGTCCCGCTCACCACATCACCAGTGGCCGAGGGCTGACTCTGAGCAGCAGCCGAAAAATCCCTCATGCGTCTTAGTCCCGGTGGGTGGCCGGACTGGCAGCTGCGGCGCATGTGGGGCCTCCCTTTGACCCTCAACGGACCAGCGAAAGGGGCTAGAATCAATATGCCTGAGGGGAGCTTCCAGGACACTGCCTCTCGAGCACCTCTCGCTCATACCACTAACACACACAACAAATGAACTCACAAGGATACACTACACCAGTCTGCTTCTTTAATCTCCCCCTCAAAATTAGTAAAAAACATGACTAAGTCAAATAACACAATTGCAGGTAATAAAACGCCATACCTGCGCCTCTTCCTCAGGCTCGCCAAGCTCGACCCCTCCCTCTTCGGACGATGAGCAATCTACTCGTCGTCCAAACAAACAAGGGCGGAAAGAACCGGGCAAACCGCGTTCATCTCCCCTTCTCCCCTAGTAGCCCGGGCAACCCGGCTACTACAAGCACACGACACGCCGTTGACCCTAATCTGTCGGACATGGAGCAAATTTGCGCATATGTCCAAATCATCCACAGCCAGATGGCACGGATGAGGGTCAACGCGACAGGACCTATGCGGGACCTCATCACTAGTTGCCTCTTCGAAATTTCGAAGCTGGCTATAAAGCTAATGCCCCCAACGACATCGCCCCCTGCCACTCCCCTGCGGGAAACTGTGGCGGCTGTCGTGAGGAAGAGCTGCGTAGGGCAATTGCCCAGCAGCCAGTGCCACCAGCCCCCCAAACTCAAGGACCTTCAATGAGCCAGGGTAGTACCCCAGGCCCCTCATATGCGGCAGTAGCCGCTACTGCGCCCTCCTCCCCCCCTCATGGAGCTGAGGCGGAATGGCAGTCTGCCAGGGCCAGGAAGCGCAGGGGGAAGCGGAAACAGGCCCCAACTAAGCAGGCTGAGGGCAGCGCCCCGCCTACGCCTCTGCCCAAAAACAAGGGCAAAAGTAAAAATAAAAACCCAAAATAAAAAGCCTCCACCGCTTGCCAAACTCCCCCCTAAAAACCCACGACAAAACGTGGTAGTGGTTAGGCATACATGTAAGGAAGGAGAGGCTGGTCCCTCCAACCCTGATACAATGGAAGCACTGATGCGGGGTGTCCCTGCTACGGACCTCCAAGCTCTAAGCGTCCGAGTGCTAGAACATCCGCACCGCAGTAGGAGGTGGCGCCGTCATTGTGACGGAAACGCCAGAAATGGCCAAGGCGCTCACGAGCCACATTTCAACAAAAAGGAGTTGAAGCTCCAAGCGTCAGCCCCTGGGTCGTTTCCCACGCCTGCTATTGTGCGACGTGCGGACTGATCTTCAAAGAGGACTTGGCCCAACAAGTTGTTGAGCACAACCCTGCGTTAGGCTTGCAGCCGCAGGATGTCAGGCCCTCTTCACCAAACAGCGTGGAAGGCAGAAGGATTGGGTGATTGAGGTATCACCCAGCCTATACAAAAAACTAGAGGGGGCAAGGCACCTCCAAATAGCCTGGCAGCGGTGCGCCATACGAAAGTACCAAGCGCCCACTCAGTGCTACAAATGCCAGCGCTATGGCCACCTGGCAGTGGCCTGTACAAGACCTGTTGTGTGCGCCTGGTGCGCCTTGCCACATCTGAGTAGGGAATGCAAGCGTGATGCCCCTCTCAAGTGTGCCAATTGCGTCGAACGCAAAATCCAACAGGTCTCACACTCTACACGAGACGCACGCTGTACCATTCGTCAGCGAGCGATTGCCCTCCAGGAGTCACGAGTAGATTATGAATAGGTCAAAAACAGTTCGAATCCTTCAGCACAACACAAATAAGAGTTGCCCAGTTATGGCTGAGTTGCTGCAAAATGCACTCAAGAAACGCTGCAGTGTCCTCGCCATACAGGAACCATACATAGGATCCAAAACCCTTGGTCTGGGATCGCAGGCACGAGTGGTGACTGGAGCAAGAACAGGAGCCCAGGCAGCAGTAGCCTGCATCGGCCCGTCCATTGACATGCTCGCACTCACCCACCTGAACAGCCAGCACTTGGCCGCTGTGCTCATCCGAGCCGGTGGCTTTGAGCTGGTTGTAATATCATTTACAGGCAATTTGGCGCACCAGTTGCCACCAGCCTTGAACCACTCGAGCGGGCTCTAGCAGGCCTATCAGGACGACCCTGCGTAGTCTGTGCTGATGCAAACGCCAGATCACCATTGTGGGGATCCCCAACCCTGGACAGGGCGGGCGAGGCGTATATAGAGCTGCTCACCAGGTACAACTTGGTTGTTGCCAACGACCCCATGACTGAGGCGACCTATGATGGTCCAGGAGGAAGGTCGTGTATAGACGTCACAGCCGTGTCTCACACCCTGCTACTCAAATTGCAAGGTTGGCGAGTCGTACCAGGTGCAACGCAGAGCGATCACATGGTTATTGACTTTGCCATCACGGATGACAACATCCTCTGCAAAGACATGCGTGAAAAGCGATTCCGCACAAAAAATGCTGACTGGCCACAATTCTGTAGGGTACTGGAAGGTGAACTGCGTGCCGCAGACACCGACCTAATAGCGCAAGCATCCACACCTGAAGAGGTGGACAGCAAAGTGGACACATTTACCACAGCACTGCACTCTGCTGGGCTCTCTGTAATGGCCAACAGAAGCACAGGGCGATCAAAGTCCCATGGTGGACTGAGGAACTTAATCCCCTCAAGCAAAGTGCAAATAGAGCCAGAAGGATGTACCAAAACACTCGTGACCCTGATGCCAGAGCAACACTCCGAACTGCCTTCATCCAAGAGAAGAAGGCCTTCCACCGCGCCATCAAACGAGCCAAACGGCAAGGCTGGCGAAATTTTGTGGAAGCGGAGAGCTCTGAGAACCCCTGGGGCAGACACTACAAGTCCTCCATAGGAAAAGCAAACGTAGAGCAAGTCTTAGCTGCGATGCAAAATGAGTCAGGCTGGGCCTGCAGCATCGAAAGCTCACTGGAAACCCTCCTTGAGAAGGCGTTCCCAGATGACCAAGTAGCTCGAGACACTGAAGCCCAGAGGACAGCAAGGGAGCTGATCATGGACCCTCCGAACGAGCCCGACATCCCATTGTGGACAACAGGCGACCTCGGCAGGGCCCTTGCGACCTTAAAGCCCAACAAATCCCGGGCCAGACAAAATAGAAAGCAATATGCTAAGGAAGGCTGAGCGGACAATCTCCAGCGGTCTCCTTAATTTATTTAATGACTGTCTGCAGGTCGGACAGTTCCCCACTCAGTGGAAGTCTGCGCGTGTTGTCACTCTTCAAAAGGGAGGCGACCGCAATCAGTCAGAACCCGCGATCATGGAGACCACTCAGCCTTCTTTCCATATTAGGCAAAACACTAGAAATCTTGATGTTGCAGTCCCTCGAAGGAGTCTTTGGCCGCAACCTCACAGGCAGGCAATACGGGTGTACCAAAGGAAGGTCCACGCAGGATGTCATTGTAGAGATTCGGCGTGTTTCCCTGCTGGCACCGGCTAAGTACGTCGTAGCAGTTCTGATTGACATCAGAGGAGCGTTTGACAACCTTTGGTGGCCAGCGCTCCTTAATGAGCTTAAAGGTAGGGGAATCCCCCGCAACCTGTACTCGCTCGTCAGAAGTTACCTGACAGACAGAACTGCTACGATCGAAAGTAGGCATGTCTCCGTCCGGAGAAAGATTGAGAAGGGGTGCCCACAGGGCTCGGTCCTAGGACCAGCACTCTGGAATGCCTTCTTCGAAGGTCTTCTCAGGAAACTCATGGAGACTGACTGCGAGCCGTACGCCTATGTGGATGACTTGACTGTGCTGATCTTTGCAGAGTCAGTCCGCCAAATTGAAGAAAAACTCACCATGTGCTCCGCACTGTCAACCAATGGTGCGAGCATGTCAAGATGCAGGTGGCTGAGGAAAAACCCAGCTAATCCTCTTGAAGGAAAGTGAATAATCCACCCACAATACGCTTTGGCGGCCACAGGCTCCTTCTTGAAAAGCACGTCAAGTATTTAGGAGTGAATATAGGTGAGAGGTGGGGTTTCAACCAACACCTCCAGTCCCTTAAAGGCACTACCATTGCAAGGTTTGCCTCACTGCGTGCCATTAGCAAGGCCACTTGGGGTGTGTGTTACCACGACACCATCCTCATGTATAAGGCCATCTATTTAGGTGTGATTGGCTACTGCCCCGTTGTCTGGGGTAGCAAACTAACAGTCAATCAAAAGAGAGTATTGGCCCAATCCCAGAGAGCTGCGCTCCTGTGGATCACCAAGGCCTACAAGACTGTATCAACGGAAGCACTCCAGGTGATCACTGGTCAGTTACCAGTTGATTTGGCTGTCGAGTGCATGATTGACAATTGGAGAGTGAAACGGGAGCTTCCCCCGCTTTGGGCTGAACTCCGTGCGGATCTCACCACAGAACAGAAACTTGCCGCCATCGATGAATGGGCTCTAGAGAAATGGCAAGCGAGATGGGAATCCTCGTCAAAAGGACGTGATACGTATGAGTTCTTCCCCAACATCCGTGAACGTCTTTCTAGAAAATGGGTTGAGCCAGACCACTGGACGAGTCAGTTCCTCACGGGACATGGTGACTTCAATGCGCGGCTCCACTTCTTTTCCCTGAAAGACTCTCCATTATGCACGTCTTGTGCCTCCAGTGCGGAGGAAACAAGAAACCACGTGCTGCTCCACTGTAGTTTCTACAACAGTGAGCGACGGTTGTTGGTAGGGCAAACGAACTTAGCAGCATTGACTGCTACAAAGGAAGCCTATAACCATTTTGCAAAGTTCGCAAAGAAGGTGATGGCTAAGAAACGTGGTTATAGTTGATCTGTCCTTTTGAAACTTGCCACCCAAGTAAAAAGTAAGATCAAGTAGGAAACCAGATTATGAAATACTCCCAGATGGTACGGGATTCCTCAGGTGGTCAACCTCCGCGCGGTAACACACGGGCAACAGCTCTCTACGGTGAGACTGGCTAAGACCAAATACCTGCCGTACCTCCACAGGTCTGAGTTCGGTGGATGCTGCAGGGGCCGGCCTCTTGCATATTAGCGAAACCGCAACTTCTATGACTGATATAATCCTCGTCGAGGGTTTAGGTACAGTCACCAAATAAAGAAACAGACCTGTGTGTCTGTAGTTCGATTTGCAGGAGAACGGCTGATCCGATTGAGCTGGTTCTTTTTTTGTTTTGTTCGTTATTTTTTGTAGACACCAAAATAAGGTTATGGACGATTTCGGCCGATGGGAAGGGGGTGGGGGGGGGGACGAAAATGTACCAAAAACTAGGGTTTTTCGCATTTTTCTCAAAAACGGCTCTAACGATTTTGATTAAACTTTCATATTATCTTCTCCTAATCAATACCTAACTTTCCTTCTCTATACATATCTCCATGAAAATACGGTGAACGGAGATAAGGGCCCCTGAAGCAAGAATAGGTTTTTTACGCTTTTTGGCATAACGGCTTCAGCGATTTCCACCAAACTCACAGGATGTTTTCAAATAGTTAATACCTACATATTGTTCTCAATAAATGTTCCTGTGACGGTCCGTTGAACAGAGATAAAAATTAAAATTTGTCAAAAATAACGTTTTTTCGAACATTTTCGTAAATTCCAGGGTAACTTTTTCACCAGATGTGATAAATCTTAATGGAGTGTCTTTTGGTCACTCATACCAACATTTCGTTCTCTATAATTATTTCTGTATATATATGTTGAACGGAGATATAAGCCAAGTTAACTCAGAAAAGGAGATTTGTCGAATATTAATTTATCGGTATTCCAATTTTCTCAAAAACGGCTCTTACGATTTCGATCAAACTTACGGAGTACTCTCAGCTAACTAGTCCCTACATTTTCTTCCGAATAAATGTTCCTGTAAAAATGCGTTGAACGAAGATATAGCACCCGCATATGTAGCTGGTGTTCGAACTTAAAGGGGTGGCGGAAAGTCGTGTGTTGCTACGCACCAGATATTTTAAAGAGACGGGCGGGGCGGAGGGAATTCAAACGACGAAACGCTTGTAGCTCCGCGTTGTACTGCGTTTCGTTAATTTTTTTAACCGTTTTTTGCCCATTACAACCACGGGCTTCGTCCGATCGGATTGCCGAGATGGCGGGCACAACTAGATACCAAGTCGGATTTTTGGGCGAAAGAACGAATTTTTTAGACCACGTTAAAGGCACAAAACGGCCCGGACGGCGGACGGGGGACGGACATTGCAAATTTGGAATCTCCATGTCTTGAAACGTAAAGTATCAAATTTTGAGGGGGGGTTGTAAAAAATTTTTCGTGACCGAAAACATAGGGTTATTATTCAGAATGAATAATAAACCAAAAAGAAAGATTCGAAAGAGGACGATATTTTACGTAGGAATCTCTTAGAAAAACACCAAAAAAAAATACGTTTCTAATTAAGAACTAGGCATTTCATACAATTGACATACATTCACGTGGAGATACAATACATTTTACTCACCTCGCATTTTGGGAATTCCTCCTCCGGACGATCCACCTTCCATCCCAGAAGTGGAGGGATGCAGATGACACCGCTGAGAATCCACACGAGCGTGATCATGATGGCCGCCCTCGACGGCGTTCTTTTCTTCAAATAATCCACCGCCTGTGTTATCGACCAATACCGGTCCAATGATATCAAACACAGATTCATAATAGACGCAGTGCTCAACAACACGTCCATCGCCGAATGGATATCGCACCACCAATTACCGAAAATCCAATACCCCATCAGTTCGTTCGCAAGGGAAAAGGGCATAATAACGAGTCCCAAAAAGAAATCAGCTACCGCCAAAGACGCAATGAACCAATTTTGAATGTTTTTCAACGCTTTTTCAGTGACTATCGCGATAATAACTAACATGTTCCCAACAACCACCACTATCATCAACAATGTCACTATAATACTTGCAAGAATGATTTGCCATAGTGAGTAACCGCTCGGATAGAGAGAATCCCCACTTAATATTATATATGTATTATTTAAATCGAAAGTACTATTTGTTATGTTGTCAAAACTATAATTTCCCGAATCGCTCTGCACAAAAATCAGATATTCGTCGTCCCACTTGAAGAGGAAGTCCGACGTACCATTATCCTGATCCTTGAACGGTTCCAACAGCTCCATAACACGTCTAAATACAAAAATACTAGCTACGTCGAATTTTTGAATTAATTATTGTATAAAAGGCAATTCAATTTTGTTGTATTATTTATCTCGAACCCTACGCTGTAAAAGCTTTTTGGATATAACTTTTTTTGTTCTAATGTCTTTACCCGTTTTGACCGAGGCCCTCTATTCTTTCGAAGGACTTAAACGTAAAACTAAACGTGAACGATACGGAAACGAAAGATTTTTTTTTTCTTATTTCACTAACACAGACTCATCTAAGCTAACATTGATATTATGTACAGGAATTTTCAAGGTTTGTTAAGTATGATCCGGCGTCGATGCCGGGGTCATGGACCGAATCACATCCCAGAGGCTGGTGAGGGTCCAGCCTCCCTAGTGCTGTCCTCCTCCTTTTGTGTACATCCCAGCTTTGAATGAACCGTCACCCTGAAACAAAAACCGAAAAATGATCATTTCCGTGAAAATGTAAACAATTTAAACTGAATTATATCTATACAGTGGCATGTGATGTAGTCAGTACTGTAGTAACTTCAATATTAGTTGCTAGCAAATAATGTAACATTACTATGATGCGGTTGATTTAAAAAAGAGACTTGTTGTTGTTATGTTTTGTATGCTCGTGCATGAGCATTATATGAATTGATTTTGTTGAGTTTGAAGTTGATTCGTACATTTGGGGGCCCGTCCGGGATTAGAAGTGCGATGCCTCGACTCAACGGAGCCCCGCAGCAAAACGAACCATGTCAACGCTCCATACACCCATTGATGATATTTTGGAGCCTACCACATTAGGAGACAAAGAACCAACGGTTAACCTCGTTAGAACATTCCATGACCGATCTCAAACAACAAATGTCGGCTGCAGTAAATCGTATGGTGACTCTTGCGGAGAATTTCGTCACTAATCCGGATACACAGCCCACTCTGAGCATGTCTTCCTCACCAGGTCAGAGGAACCGTGAGTGTGTGATAATCGAAGAACAGTTGATGCCATATGACGGCGGAATTCCCTGGGAAGAATACCAAGGTCATTTAGAGGCTATTACGAGGTCAAATAGATGGGGTGACTCTCGAAAAGCACAAAAACGTGCATGTGCATTAGAGGGGACGCTCTAGTGGTCACGAATAATGTCCAGGAACAAGGAAGTTTGGAAGTCAATCTCCTAATTACAGCTCTACAAAATAGATTCGGCCTGAAACATACAGCTTCTTATTGACAATCAGTTCTCGATACGAGAATTCAAAAGCAAGGAGAGTCCCTTGCATATCTTGCAACTGATATTGAGCGGCTTGTACGTTGTGCATACCCAGATTGGCCTCAGAAATGTAAGGAACTTATTGGCGTTAAAGCATTTGGGCGGGCTATCAGAGATGAAACCATGAACAGATTTTTGAAAGCTGGTGGACCGCTGGAATCTGTTCAAAATATGTTTAGTAGAGCTTTAACGTTAGAGGAAACGGAGAACGATAATACCCCTAATACTATGCTTCGATGTTGGGAATGCGGACAAACTGGTCATTTCAAAGGAAGGTGTACGCAACGAACGAACATTCGGAAAACTAGCTCATGTCAGAAGTGAGGGCCAACATCTGGGGGATACAGTGAAGGCCGTGATGCATTTGCCAATGGAATTAGGACTGGAGTGGATGCTTCTTCAGAAAACATTAACTGAAAGAGGTTATTTTCTTCTTGTAGATTCAGGAGCAACTCGTCCATTACTTAGGCCAGATGTTGAAGATGAGACACTCCCGACACAAAAATGTACAGACTGCTAATGGAAATACTGTCCCCATACCAGGAGAGTGTACAGCTACAATAACACTTGATGACGTTGAGTTAGAACAACTATTTCTTGTCACAAATATACGTGACAAAGGAAGAACACACATTGTCCAACATAAAATCAACCCTGGCAACGCAGCTTCTATTAAACAACCACCACGGAGTATACCGTATTCCCACAGAGATGTTGTCGACGAATTACTACAGTACGTTACATTTAGCTAAGTTAGCATATGTTTCTTGGTAACTTGAACTAAATCGATTAGTCGTGATTGAAATGTGCAAGCACTGGGGACAGAAGAAAGACAAAAGAACAGGAATAGAGACCCAAACATCTAATAAAACTACAAGTGACAACCACTGCCGTCGAGGTTATCGACGACTGGGGCGGAATAAGGTTGCGTGGGTTGTGCCCTTTTCTGTTTTCCACCATTTTTATACTTCCTCTTTCCCCCTTCCCAAGATTTATAAGTAAATACCCACATATTTTCGAATTTATCTTCAACTAATATCATTTGCGAGTAATCTAGAAATAAATCCAGTCGTGGAGGTCGGTGGGGGGCTCTTTTGGTAGGAGTCTTAATGAAATCTTTGCTAGTTGAAAACCGTACTTGGACACAGCCGCAGAAAAACACTTCTTAAACCTGTTATTTTCTTGGACGTGGTCTATCGCCAACAAATTTGCGCGTTGTCATAACATTCTAAATAAATATAAATTCGACGATGTTGGTCCAGCAATGGTCTAGAGAAGACATCAATTCCTTTCAAATTCTCAATTTGAAGACACAGGGGAAATGAGGTGCGCCTACCAAGTATTGTCTCGCAAGTGGGCACCGGTGGGGGTTCTCAATGGGCCATCCATACTGAGCGAGCCGTATCCAGAAAAATCCGAGTTTGGGAATTCAACGAGTTGACTCTGATTGAGGCTGTTATTTTAAAAGTGGCCTTCACTTGGTGGGGTTTAAAGGGTTACACGACTCTTGGGGATGAACTCGTTTTTTTCATTTCACTCAAAATAAACTAAAGCGGAGGAGTGTGGCTGACAGTTGTTTTGTTCGACCTGCACGGCGAGGCGAAGGTCGAATTCACGTTGGGGAGAACAAAAAACAACATTTTTGGCGATTGGATTTTTATAGGGCAGCTCTGACGAGAAAATCCCCGCCGTAATTTATTCAGGTTAATACTCACAACAGATTCATCTATCGGAAGGGTTTTACCTATTCACTGGTGGATTGCGGCTGGCGATTTTTATACGGTCAGGCCCGAGGCTTTGATAAATAAATCAATGGAATGAGAGCGGAGAACGGAGAGCCTTACAACAAAATGAATTATTGACAGGGAGAATAGGGCGGAGGGGAAGGGCGATTTGTTGCTAGAGGTATTATATGGATCAAAATCCCTCCACATATTTCTTTCCCTCTGCCTTCCCTCGCCCAAGTTCACGTCCACGTCCTCGTCCTCTGGAGAGCCAGAGAGGTCTCTTCGCTAAACTACTCCCTTTACTGTCAACTTAGCAAGCTCCGAGGCTGTTATGGGGAAGAGCGATAGTGACCCCAAGGAAGAGGCCTACGGTAAAGTGATTAAGTGAAGCTATAAAGATCGCCGGTCGATGATGGACGTACCTGACCCATTTAACGGAAACTTCGAGTTCAGAGGGTGGCGGATAGAGTTTTTAGAGCCGAAGCGGACGGCGATGGAAATGGCAGGGGAGGAGGACGAAGCAGCGGAAATGCCGGAAAAGGCAGCAGAAGGAGAATCGGCGCAAACTTGTTTGTTGTTCAAGCCACAGTCCCTCCAGGCTAGAAAATGACTGAGGAACGCAACTCCAACTGAGAGATGTGGAAGTTAAAGTTTAGAACTTGGAGATACAGTGATGCCAACTAATAAATTAAGACGGCAGTTCAAGATTTCGAGTAGTCGACGAATCTCAAGTTTGTTACTCGACAGTTGAACTATAGTTCCATAGGCAGAAACAGGCTCCATTCAGATTCGCAACGAACCTGGAAGAACCTCGATAAATCCTTACACTGAGTTCCCAACTAGGGGGCGGATATTCCGCATATATTAGCTGTCGAATCAACTAACTGGCTGGATCTTCGTCAAATTAAACGTGTAGATTGCATTGAGTTCTGTGAGCCCATAAGCATGCACAACTGAAATGGGAGACACCACATGTCGGAGCATGAAGCCGCACAGAGAGCTTGTTATTAATAATTGTTGGAGGGAGATTTCATTTGATCCTGAATCACAGGATAGCAAAACACAGAGATCGGGCTTTAGAGTATGTTGTCTTACGTCTAAAAACAGAAGGAGTTGGGAAATCTCATACCCTCGCACCTTGAGCACCTAAGTACCGAAGAATCAGTTGTTTCAGGTTTTTTTCTTTCCTTGCTCTACGAAGTAGAAAGGAAAGTTATGTAATCGGCTGAAAAAAAACTTTCTCTTCAGATCTTCACGTTTCAGACCCTCCTGAGTTCGGTGTGTCTGTGTGTGTATATGTGTGTGTGAACGATTTTTAGAGAAAACCACCGTACCAAATCAGCTCAAACTTGATATCTCGCCCGCAGGTCACCCTGGGACGCCAAAATAAGGATTTGGACAGAATCCTTCGAAAGTTAACTATATATATCATAGGGATCAAAACACCAAATATTTTTTTCTCAAAAATGGCACAAAAGATGTTGATTAAATTTTTATATTGATAGCTCTCAATACGGCAATGATAGCATAAAATTTCTATTTGTGGGAACACGACGAAGGTAGCACAATAAATTACCAAAACTTTCGACAAAATCGATTTTAGCGCAGTTTTTAGAGAAAACCACCGTACCAAATCAGCTGAAACTTGATGTCTAGCCTACAGGTTACCATGGGACGCAATAATAGGGTATGGGCAAAATCCACCGAAAGTTAACTATAGTCATCATAGTGATCAAAACACCCAATTTTTTTTCTCAAAAACGGCTCCAACGATTTTGATTACATTTTTTACATTGATAGCTCTTACCAAGTCAATGATACTATAAAATTCTCATTTGTGGGAAAATGACGAGAGCAGCACAATAAATTATCAATCTTTTCGACCAAACGCGTTTTTCGCGCAGTTTTTTCCTTATAAACTCCGCTGGAATTCTTGTAGAATGTTAAAAAAAATTGGTATTGTATTCCAATCTAATACCTGAAGGGTGAGTGTTTAAAAACGCTCATGAGATACATGGGGGTTACCCCAGAAATTCCTGAATTTCAACTACTGCCGTTTCGCTTACTACCAGTTCTAACAGTTACTTTCCAATAACTCTGCAAAAGTGATTATTATCCTTTTTTTAAAAACTCGTGTTTACAGCCTCATTAATTTTATGTGTACCAATTGCTCAATAATGGTCCTGCAATGAGTACGAGCAGCACAATAAATTCCGGAACTGTAAGCGCTACCGCTTTCTGCTGCCGTAAAGCGTTGTTTGACCAAGTTCAAATTAACTGAGTGATAAATGAATTGATTAAATAGAATTAGCCATGTACAAAGTGAATTGACGTAGAGCTAAGGAAAGTTGTGTGTTGCAACGCACCAGATATTTGTTACTCAAATACCTCTGATTGATACACACGAATTTACGGACCCCATAAATTTGATGAACACGCGCTACGTCATGTATCTTCGTTCATAGCATTTCTACGTAAACATTCATGGAGAACAATATGTAGCTACTGGTACGTGCCGTGTAAGTTTAATCGAAATCGTTTGAGCCATATTCGATAAAAATCCGAAAACCCTTAGTTTTTAGTATCGCAGCACTCACCTTATTTTTTCGTAGTCAAAAATGACGAACAAACCTAACAAAAGAAACAGATGAATCGATTATGCTGTTCTCTCGCACAAAACACACGGACCACGAAAGTTTTTGTATTCGGGTGGTCTCAAAACGTGAAGATCTGAAGAAAATCCAACTTTTTTTTACGTGATCGTAACACCTTCTTGAGCCTTCTAGTAGCGGAAAGTAAAATTGGAGAATAGTTAATTTCCGAGTTTCCCATCGTGATGTACTCGATTTCTTACTCGGATTTTCAATATAGTCACGAAAAGCTGGATAAGTTGTTTGAATTTTCACTTTACTTGTTTCGTTAATCAAATTTTCCTGCCAAAAACCTAAGTCCTAATGCAAAATATAGTATGTCAAAACACACGAGGCCCAAGGAGGTCACATCCCAACAAGGCCAGCGAGTCCAAACTGCCTCGACCTGGGAAGAGGAAAAGCTGTAAGTGCCATCGAAAGATAGCGTCGGGCCAGCGACCATTCGGGCCTTAAGGGTTGTTTGAACACAACCCCAAACATGGTACCACCCGTGCATTATGGGTTAGGGCAACGACAGGTGGCTGCCTCCGCACGGCAATGTAGGTAGAATGGAGCAACTCCTACCGAGGGCAAGGCCTGACAATGCTTGAAAATGCGCTTGCTCTTCGGACATGCGGTCGTGGAGTCGCTGGAGGGTAGTCATCCCATCCCTTACTTCGTTTTTAAACTGCGGAGTCTGAGGGAGGTGGAGGCCGGAACTCCCACAGACGTCCCCAAATGCGGAATTGTAACTGTCAAAACACACTAATTATCAGAAAATCTTGTATTTGTTTCAACACGGTGATCGCTAAATGCCTGACAATGCGTGAAAATAGTTTTCGTGTTTTTCTTATTCGCATTACTAGTATCATTCGTTACTAGTATCAAGAGGAACTCATAGGAGAGTTATATCAGTCTGAATTCACGAGGGTTGCTATTTCGCAAGCATGTGAGAGCCCAGGCACTCGCACCCACCAGACATCAACCAAAGCTGTGGGGTTACGGCTGGTTCCCATTCAGCCAGCATCCCATTGGAGAGCTGCCCATGTGTTATGTTACGGAGGCATGACTGTGGGAAATTCGTACCACTGTAATCTGGTTACCCACCCGATAGTAGGACTTGGGTGACTAGTTCCAAAGACATCATCTATGGTCACGCTTTTGTCATAACCTTCTTTGCAAACTGGGTGAAACGGCTATGAGCTTGCTTAGTAGCAGTCAAAGCTGGAAAGGTTTTCTGCTCTTTCCAACACTGCCACTCACTGTAGGAACTACAGTGGAGCTGAACGTAGTTGCTAGTTTTCTTGCCCTGGAAGCGGAAGATGTGCAGGATGGAACGTCTTTGAGAGAGAAAAAATAGAGCCACGCATGGAAGTCTCGTATGTCCCATAAGGAACTAGCTCGTCCAGTGGTCTGAGCCAACCAACTTTCTACTAATATGTTCACTTGTTCACAGAAGCCTGGTTGAGCACTACTAGTTGCTCCTCATCGACGATCCCTTAGCCCCTGAAGAGACTTGTGGTTGAGCGGCTTACGTTTATTCTTTATCTCCCTGTAACGACAAAGATTCATGCTTGGCCAGTCTGCGACCACGACTTTGATGGAGTTGCAGAGGTTTGTGATGGATGAGTTTAGTAGAGTAATCCTGACTGATGTTATTACGGCTTACTAGCCAAGGTCTTTGACAAATTGTCTTGTCCCTCCTGGGCTCCTTGAGTATTTGTACCTTGTCTTGAGTGAATGTAAAGTTACACCTCTGACAGACGGTTGATTGTCCGAGTAAAGAGCTTCATTTTCTCCCACATCTGTTATACCACAGGGTACCCACTTAGGACTGCTACGTTTTCTCATCCTCATAAATGGTGTAGAGGAGGCCTTGCTCCTGGCATACAGTTGACGAAGACCTAAAGATTCTTAACCTCGTTGAAAACCCCCTTTACTGTGAGGCCTTGCAGAATGAGATTGGACGGCTTGAGCCGATGATGTTTGCTGAACCACCGACTCCTCTGTCGTTCTAGATGCGCAGTGATTACATACAATCGGAGCACCCAACCATTCTTCTACAACTACACACTTGAATTATTATACGTTTACAGAGGTGCCGGGTAGTGGTTTGTGTAGGGCGTGCTACGTGCCGGGCAGTTGATTTTCTCTCGACACATTAACAGCGTGGCAAAGCGAGTTATGCTTTCTCTGGGTTTTGTGATGAGGTTGCCTCTACAAGGCCCAGGTATTGCCCATCATCGAACAGGCCTCAACAGCGCCTAAATGCAGTGTGTCCAACACGAATCCTTGCACCATGCGCCTTTCTAAGTCGGGATCCCCGCAACCAACGTCGTCTACGAGACTCTAATGGAGAAATCACCCCTAGCGATGCTTGACAGAAGTCGATGCTTGACTGATTCACCGTGACTCCTATCGTCAATAATCCTCAAGTTGCTCGCTCATATGCTTCGGCGCAGTTTTAATCTTTTCTTGACTTTCAACCCCGATTTCGAATTCATCCAATCATCCTCGAGCACACTAAAGATGTTAGTTTACTCCTTCCCAATTGGTTACACTTTCAGTGCATCATCCCGTGTTCCTGAACTAGCCCTCTCTGCAGCAATTTGAAACTGAATGTGTTATCGGGCTGAAGACGAATTCAGGACAGCTTTGAAGACGTGCAGCGGTGCTTGCTCCAAGAGTCAGAACGCTTCCGCTTCCTGTCGCAATACTGTGCTGTTATGCTCTTTGGTACGGATGAAGTGGTCGTCAAAGAACGAAACATATTATTCGCACATTTCGGCTTTTCGAGATACGGCAATGACGTAAGCAGGCGACTTGGACGTGGATGAAATATGTGGTTGGGGAGAAACAAGGTCCATTACTACACCCCCTCTATGAGTCCCACACTGTCAAGTGAGTGAAGCGAACTGCAAATCACATTGTTTTCGCACAAACTCATTGGGTTTCGAGCTGAATGTAGCTGTTTCGTTAATAATTTGGCGTTTCTCAAGACTTGACTTGAAAGTTATTACATTTTTGACCTGAGAGAAGAAAGCTCAAAGTGGGACGTTCCTTTCAACTCCGTTTCAAGTTCTTTGTAGAAAAGTGGGAGACTGTAAGTCCAGGAAATGAAAAACAAGCCTATTAGTGAGGGCTTTGAAGCTTGACAGCGTAATTAGAAGGGCGCGTAAAAGCCAGTGTTGACAAAATGGGCCGACGTGGTCACCCCTGCTCCGTGGTAAGTCAACAAGTTACCAGCACCTCAGGTTTTCCCCAGAGAACGTTTGAATTATGGATGATCAATCAGAAGCGCTACGTATTTCCTCGTTAGAAGCAACAAAATTAGTTATTTAGCGATCCCTCGGACGTCCCGACTGCTGAAAATTATACCCCAATCGAGCGTTAGGCCGTCGAGTTTCAAAAAAATATCTACCCGAAGTATCCACAACGTTATTAGTAATTCCTCTTCCCACTCACATGGGCGATTCTCCTCGCTCCTCCTTGAAGATACATATCACTTCGCATATAAACTAACGTCGAGTTGTTCAGTTATTCCTGGCGCACGCCATATATATTCGAATATATAGCCGAATCCTTTCAGAAAATATTAACCGATCATTCATTCTTTTAACGGTTTGCCAAAACCCACCAGATTTCTTCCTTGCTCCTCTGTAAATCTAACCGGAAGAAAAGAAGTAGAGTTGCGAACAAAACCTCTCAAAACAGCTTCGAAAAGAAGTGAAATTCAATGTGGCGGCTCGCAGAGGCCATTGCAAAGACGATCTTTTGGCGTAGTAGCCCTGCGTAGATTGTGTGTCCCACAGTTAGCACATGTCTATGCCATGAAAGAAAAACAAAAAAAAAACGAAACGGAGTTGGTGGCACGTCCCTGTTTTCTATCCATCGTCCTTTCCCGTATCCCTGGCCAGAATTGCCATCTGCTATGGCCTTAGGGTTTGGTTGACATTGTAATTTGCTGATGCTTTTCAGTCTTTTCAGGACCAGTCGCGAGCATCTGTCCTTCAGGATGACCATTTAGGCGAGAAGCTCGCCCCACACAGAAACTCTACTTACAGGGAAGGGTCACGATGGTGATGTCGACTTCTTGTCAAAACAGTAAGAAGTCTTGTTGTGCATGCGACACGCAACTCCTGCACCTCCATAACACGTTTATTGATTTGTGGAAGTTTGTGCTATTTCTAGATGAGTAACGACCGGGGGGGAGGGGGAGAAGAGTACGAAACCAGAATTTTTAAATGGAAACGTGTGATGTAAGGAGGGGATACTTACGCTTACTTAAGCCAACGTGGATTTATAGTTAAATCCTCTCCAAAGATTTTTCGACGACGGACAGCTGAGTGTTTCGAACAACAAAAAAAACTTGTAACGAATTTGTGTTTCAACATTCTCCTTCGACAAGGATGTCCCGGCATGCGGCGCCGTAAAAGCGCCACGTTAATTCACAGAGGGAAAACATCAAAGTCGAAAAGAGTTGGCAAGAAAACTCGGCTATAAAGAAACTCTATGAGGAGGGGAAAGGAAGGAACAAGTGAGTTTTTACTTCTCCACGCCCTCACGGCTCGTTTGTCACCTGGTCTGAGTTCCAGGGAACCTCTTCTACTTCGGAGCAAAACTGAGAGTGAACGGAGAGCGGGAGAGCGAAAGGGAGAGAGTGAGAGAGAAAGAAAAAAGAGAGAGAGAGCACTCTCAAGTACAAGAGCCTGCTACTGCATAATGAAGGGCATGTGTTCCGAGGGATGTCATTTCAGTGAATCATACTGAATTTATTTCTAATATAGTAAACTCTGAGATCATGCAAAATGTCTATTTAGGTCTCTTCAAACACAGAAGAAACTGAAGAGTATGACTTTTCACACGACAATCTTCTAAACTAATGGTAAAGCGACTTGTGGTTGTGGGTGCCAGGATGCAGATCCGATCAGCGCGGATGTCATTCAAATCCATCAAACGATTTTAGCAAACTCCAGTGAAAGCCGTGGAAACTATGCTGATTTCATTTCACCTCACACATGTATGATGTCTAGTCCTCACAAAACATTGCCCAACACTTTTCTTCCTTCTTGCTTGAAAATTTGGCGTTAAAATAGCGAACGTTACTTGCGATGGTGCATACGGTTTTACGCCCATTTAATGTTATTGATGAAATTTGTCGTTTATTTAATGTTGAACTTAAAACCGTTTAGGATTTAAAATATCTGGTGCGTAGCAACACACTACTTTCCGCCACCCCTTTAAGCTCGAACACCACCTACATAGGCGGGCGCTATATCTTCGTTCAACGCATTTTTACAGGAACATTTATGGAAAACAAAATGTAGGGACTAGTTAGCTGAGAGTACTCCGAAAGTTTGATCGAAATCGTTAGAGCCGTTTTTGAGAAAATTGGAATACCGATAAATTAATATTCGACAAATCTCCTTTTCTGAGTTAACTTGGCTTATATCTCTGTTCAACATATATATACAGAAATAATTATAGAGAACGAAATGTTGGTATGGGTGACTAGAAGATACTTCATTAGGATATATCACATCTGGTGAAAAAGTTACCCTGGAATTTACGGAAATGTTAGAAAAAACGTTATTTTCGACACATTTTGCTTTTTATCTCTGTTCAATGGACCGTCACAGGAACATTTATTGAGAAGAATATGTAGGTATCAACTATTTGAAAACATCCTGTGAGTTTGGTGAAAATCGCTGAAGCCGTTTTGCCAAAAAGCGTAAAAAACATATTTTTGCTTCAAGGGCCCATATCTCCGTTCACCGTATTTTCATGGAGATATGTATAGAGAAGAAAAGTTAGGTATTGATTAGGAGAAGATAATTTGAAAGTTTGATCAAAATCGTTAGAGCCGTTTTCGAGAAAATGCGAAAAACCCTAGTTTTTGGTACATTTTCGTCCCCCTCCCCCCCTTACCATCGGTCGAAATCGTCCATAACCTTATTTTGGTGTCTACAAAAAATAACGAACAAAACAAAAAAAGAACCAGCTCAATCGGATCAGCCGTTCTCCCGCAAATCGAACTACAGACACACACACACACAGACATACACACAGACATACACACGGACCTCTCTCCGAAATTAGGTTTTTTAGACTCAGAAGGGTCTGAAACGTAAAGATCTGAAGAAAACCCAACTTTTTTTTTTGGGCCGATTACTATACTTTCCTTCCCTTCGGGTAGCGGAAAGTAAAAAACGTTGATTCCTCGATAAAACGAACCCACGAAAAATACAGAAGGAGCGAAAGAGATACTGAACGCGGCTATTAAATTAACAACTCACATACCCCATTTATTCATACATAACTTACGTATGTACTAGATGGTATATAATGATCCTTCTCTCGTAGGGGGGGGGGGGGGGGGTGCTATTAGTTTTTTGGATCGTTTGTGCGCAGTTCAACTTCCAATTCAGCGTTATTGATGGTTCTCAAATTTGATTTCTGAGTCTTTTCCTGAAACCAGCATTTTTCTTCAGAGTGGTAGTGTTTTCCTTTCCTCTCGGCAAGGCAGATTCCGCAGGGTTTTTTTTGTCTTCAATGTGCCTTGGTTTTGTGTCCGTTTGTTTGAAACTTTTCTTCTCAAATTTATTCCTCCCAACTAGATGTTCTAATTTTCCCAGTTCATTGTAAAAACCCTCTGTTCCACGTAAGGTTTCTCCTGTTGATTTGATCTGTCACGTAGTTCGGTAGACCAAATGCAATAAGATCGATAAGAGTACCGGCGTCAGTTGATGTCCTTATTTCCAGTAAAAGTTTTTCTTTTTTTAAGGCGTACTCTAGCAAGGAACCCGTTTGGTATTTGAAGGCCAAAGCATATCTGATGGGTGACCATCCTTTGTTTCCAAAAGTGTTTCGAAAATTTTGCTCCCATGTTTTCCATTCCGAATCGACTGTTTCTTTCAGCAGCATGCAAGTGTACCACTCACTGCCTGCATTTTCCAAAAAATGTTTTAAAACCTTAATTAATTAACTTTCGGTGATTTGGAACCGTTCGCATTCCTTATTAAATTCGTCCATCCATTGGCTAGCATTGGAGTTTCTGCCAGTAAATCTGTCCAGCATAAAATCCTTTGCTATTGTTCCCATGTTTTGAGCGTCAGATTTTGCGCGCTTCTCTTCGATTAGTGCTTCTAGCAGCTTTTCCCATGGTTGACTCGATCCACCAGGCACATTTTGAGCTATGGTGGGTGTTTCTTCTAACTCCTCCAGACAAATGTCGTTAAATTGAAGGTTGTCTTCATCGTCTAAGTAGATTTTTGACATACTCTCTGTCAAAGTGATCCAAATTTTCCGAGTTTGATGTCTTTTAGTTAGAGATTTTCTTACCTTAGCAAAGTGTGTTGTTTTAGCAATCTCTTGATGTAGGTTTGCAGGTTGATACTACGACGGCACGTCATAAACCTGTCCAGCTGGTGTTCCAATGGACGTAATACAAATCACGTTTGTTTTTCCATCTGCCACTGGTTTTACCGTAAAGTCGAACCTAAACCTTTCCATAGTTTGTGACGTTTGTAAGAATTTTCGTTTTATAATGATCCTTCTCTCGCAGGGGGGGGGGGGGTTTGTTTGAAACAAGAACGATAGTTCGTTGCTCTGTAATAAACAAAAATCTTTATTGAATCTCTCCTTCGAAATCATATTATATACTAAGTAATGATTCAAAATAACTCACCTGTAATAAACAAAAAAACAAAAATAAAGTCCTCATTCCAGGGTTACGTCACTTGAAAATAAATCGTAAATAGGGTTTAATAACGCGACTCGCGGATGGCTTTTCTTCCTCGCTCCGTGTAATCACTCCAGCTGTTCACCTGATAACCGGGATTGAGTACGCGGCATCTATCAATCGATTTGTCCAGTTTCGCGGCACATTTAAAGTGGTTGATAAAAGGGGATGTTTTCTTTACAGGTATTTTTAAAGACATCAACAAAAATGAAAACAAAAATCTTTCGAGCACAACAGTTTGAAAAATCGTCATAGGCGAAGGGCAGTGATATGGTGAAGGGGTGGTACACGAGAATATCTAACAAAATAATGTCAGGAGGACTTCAAATATCCAATAAACGCCAAGTAGGGGCAATCCGTTTTATTTACAATAAAATATGAACTGTCCAGACCGCACATACCATTTTCCTGAATGCTTTTTTCGTACGAAACGTGAAGAGACTTGAGAAAAAATCTAATTACTTGCCTTCTCACATCATTTGGCTGAGGAAAGAAATGAGATTCTCCGGACACTCATAGTTGGGTTTTCACTCGGATCTACGATTTTGACCTAATTCGCAGGATCCCCCCAACGAGTAACTACGTATTCTTATCCGTAGGCGTTTCCATGAAAATGAATTGGTAGAAGATGCGAAGAAGAGATGAAAAGAGACTTACTTCACCCTTTCGAATTCACGATGGTTTTTTCTGCATGGAGCATGCGTTAGTTTTCTCCTAACTGATATAAACCTTCACGTTGGGAGGGAATGAAATCATGTCCCGAAATTCCCCTCTCCACCCCCTCACCATCAGTTCCCGTCTCTCCATCACTAATCCACTCCTCCTTACCCAGGCCTTGCACCATAGGCCGCTTTTCCCTCTTTCGCCCTCTCTCTCTCACTTCAGACTCACAAACCCCTCATTCGCATATTCCTTCAACAGTGTTGGACCCAGAAAAGTTCCCACGTTCCATGTTTTCATTTTCAAGTGCAGACTAAGTGGAGTCCATCTGGGGCTCGGGGTGCTGTTTTTCTCGACTTTAATGTGTATTGACTATACGTTTGCGATGAATTTACTTTTATCGTAGGAATTAGTAATTCGCGTCTTAATAGAAGCAGGAAAAGCTCATCAGTGATTATATTTTTCTATTTAAGGGCAGCAGCAGCTCGGGAATGTTGTGCGATGCACCGCGCCAGGTATTTCCATTCCTCATCGAATAAGAACCAGCTCACCATTGAGTTGAGTGACACGCGTTAATCAGAAATCATCAAGGGATGTGTGGCTGAGGCTATTTGGGTGTCATTTTGAAGTATGAGCAACCCAATAAATTTTGGACAATTAAGTAGTAGTCGAGTTGAGTTTTACTACGATCATATGAACTGAGTGAAAAACAGACCCTTCCGACGAAATTACGTTGCCCTCAGGAAAGTTGTGTGGTGGATCTCAACCAATGACACTATTATGGAGACATGGTTTTTACAGGAGATGGAAAAGATGTCTTCATGATGACCTGCAACACAGGCCGATTTTCAGATCGATCCATCTTTTAGGGAAATGGGGAAGGAAACTACCTAGTAAATTTGAACCTCCCCCCACCTCCTATAAACGACGACGATTAGCCAAAATGAAAGCACTGTATTTAAAGGATCGAAATTATCTTCTTCCTGAACACCCCGAAGCACATGCAGCAATCACAACGCATTTTACGGTCTTCTACAATTCGTAGCTGAGACAGTCACGAGGAATCGGCTAAAATTATGAACCGCAAGGATAAAACACAAAAATAACGGAGCCCATTCTCATTTTCTTTTATTTAGAAGTCGGATTTGGACGGTCTCCAAGTTTCAACCCAGTCTTCGCATTAGCGCACGACCACGTTTCCCAGTTGTGGAGTCTCTCGTGAAGAACGCCTAATGCAGTTCATCTGGGGGGCTTTTTGCGTGACTTTCGCGTCATAAATGAAATGGAACTTCCTTCCCCCGTAACGAGCGCGGAGGAGAAAATAGCACAGATGCTTCCAAAGGCTTGGCGAATCGAATCGACCACTGACAATTCATTCACAAACTGGTGAAGTTGTATACACCGAGTTTGAGGAATTAAATTTCCAACGGACTTTTCGTATTCATTCGATACTTCCACCCTCCTCAAGTTTCCAAGAGCGCAATTGAATATGAACCTTAGTCAACATCCACGACAAGACAATGGAGCTCGCTCAGGTAAACCCTGCTAGAACCAACGTGGTCGTTCTCACTGAGCAACCCCCCGAGAAACAGATCAGTTTGGACTTTCAGATATCATATTATGGCACTGGTGCTTGTGCCCAACCGTTAGGTTAAACAACAACTTATCGCTAAGACCTTACGTCAAAGATTGTCCACCTCAAGCCTCCACTGTTTTCGCGGAAGGATCTGTTTCTTCGGCTCGCCAATACGCTTCTCTGGTTTATCGTCCAAGGGTCATTAATGTACCGCCTGACTCCCATCGTAAGAGCCTTAATGATCATTGTCTAGTGGTCAAAGACGACGATTCACATGCCGAATATTCCAAGTAACTCTGGGTATGATATTGGGGCTCGAGATCGCAGTAGTTTTTGCCTCAGTCAGCGTGTTCTATGTCTCACAATATTTGTATAGTTAAAGGGTGATCACCATCTCTACTATACTATCTCTACCGTTTACGACAAACGAAATATTAACTTCACGCCGTTTTCTTCAAATACAAACACATCGGGCGGACATTTTACGGAAAAAGATAATATTTCACGGTTTACCCCGAAACCCCTCCGCATTGGTTTATTCTTCATGCTGAATGATATACCTACGTTTTCGGCCGGGAAAAACTTTTGTACAACCCCCTCCCAACTTTGACACACTATGTATCAATCTATGGGGATTTCCAACCCGCAATGTCCGCTATCCGGGCCATATTTTGCCTTTAACGTCGTTTAAAAACTTCGTTCTTACCTCAAAAATTTCGTTTGGGATCTGGTTGTGCACATCCGCTCAGTAGTCCGATCGGGCGAAACACATGGTTGTTATAGGTTAAACGTGGTTTAAAAAAATTAACAAATTATGGCAGTTTTATCCCATTGTTATAGTTGTTTAGGTATTTTTTGATGCTTGGTTGGATGGAACGAGTCTCAGACGTGTAGGACTGCGTCTTTAGATAGAAAACAATGAAATCACAGTAAATATTGTGAGGCGAATTCTGGAAGTTGATGGAACTTGTAGAAAAAACTAGATCTTTTTCGTAGTCCGCACTGTTTCCTCTCTTTGTCTCCCAGCCAAGCCCAATCACTCACAAGCTCAACTCACCACATTGTGCCAATAGCCAAATGGCGCCTAGAATAGTTAAATTTTCGTCGTTCCGTTTTAGTCAGGTCATGTTTCGTACCGTTTACTGTTATTTTCCGATGAGTAATCGAATGAAATGGGTCTCGGAGGCGAGAGGTTACGTCGGGCTGTGGAGGAGACTAATAAACCGTCGTGTAATAATATGTAGGGGTGTTTCCTATGGGTTTGGCGTATTTTCCAGCGCCGCTCTTCACACTTTTTTCTACTACGCTTTACAAAACAGTAAATGCGCGTGCTCGACTCCACATTCACCGTCACGGCCAGAAAGCTTATTTCAACCTGTTTCTTCATCCACAGTAGTTCGCGTTCAATTTTAATATCTGTATTCGATCACGCTTGTGAAGGAGCTCCTATTTATTCACTTTGAATCGTAGGAGGTGTTTGGAAGCAGAGATGTGAGGGACAGAACTTCGCACAATTAGTTACAACTAACTAACGTCCTATACTTCAAGGCATCTCAATGACTCTAGATGATGTAACGTCCCACGCGATGATTGAAAATGTTAACCTGAACTGGTGAAGTTTACCTCCGGAACTCCTCATAAATAAACCAACAGACGGGAACTTACTTATTTCACTGGTGTTGGGTTAGCAGTTGATGGGGCACATCCATCTGACTTTGAATTAACGATTCCATCTCAAGGAACTTGCACTTCCAGCGCTCCGTAGGCAGTAGGCTGTTAGCCTAGACGGGTCAATTTTAAGGTCGGACACAGACGAATGAGGTGCGGATGGTGGACGCTGCTGGTTTTCCCAACGTCATCCATCAACTACTCATTTCAAAACCTCTCCACGCTTCTTAGGAACGCGATTTTCGAACATTCACGCAGAACGGTTCCGTTTATACTAACTCATCAGAAATACATTCGTTTGGAGCGATGTGAGTCATCAAACTTCCAGGTGACATTTAAATTCGGTATCCAATATCCCATCCTTCGGGCATTAACTCAGAGAGTTCCAGAGCTCAAGCAAAGCTATATGGAACGTCCATAAACGCAGTAAACATGTTGATGCGTACGAATGGCCTATCATCTTGCACCAGTCACACCGTCGACCTTACAGGCCTGCTATATACGTCAGTCGTTTACGTCAATTGTTCAGAGGTGCCTGTGGTACCTGTTAGGAATCAGAGGCCTCAACGACAGGTAGACCTCGGCCTGGAATACCAGAAACAACCCTCGCTGACAGACTCTACACTTGAAAATTCCCAAAACTTTTCACTCATCCACCCGATGAAGACGTCAGAGGTTACCAGATCCGAACACTCTGCCACAAAGCAACACTGGTGTGAAGGTTGGCGGCGTTTGGTCGTTGATTGTGGCAACATAAACCTCCCTCAAGCTTCCCGCAGTTTACTTCCAACGCATCGTTGACTCCTGCGGTGTTCAAACTTATTGCCAGTCTTTGTGCATGTTCATATCATACAGTAAGACAGACTAGGAAATGAAATACATTTAACTGTAAATATTTTCCGAGAAGAGTAACTTTTTGGATCTGCATTATATTTCGTAATCATAGAAGTGGAATTGCTCTCTGGCGAAGGAAAAATGCTTTAAAGTAATTTTATGTAAGAACACTTCGGAGCTTAATCATGATTCGTTTGTTCCACATTGAAAATACTTTTCATAGTAGGAGATCGACTATTTAATTGCTGTGGAGTTTTATATAAAATGGTACTTGCCGAAGGTTGGTTAACTGCTATGATCTGATCACGATTACATGTGTGGTGATCTGATCATGATATCTGACCTTCTTATTACGTGGCACACCAGTACCAGTTGAGACTGCCCAAACGATTCAACCCAGAAGAGCGGGGGACAACCGAAGATTAAACGGAGAACGAACGTTCCTCCGTTCAGAAGTTTCTCCGTTTAATCTCGTAAATGCGTGTCTCGTAATTCCTACTTCACAGCTGTTACAAATTGGTTCGTACACACGAAAATACGCCAACAGTTAAGGGAAATCGAGAACGTGAGAGTTGGAACAAAAATAAATATCCAAACCGCCTCGTAGGTATCTCATTTAAGTTATCCCCTTCGAGTCAGAAGTTTGGAGTAGACTTGTGTTTCCTCGATGGTCTCAACAAACTACACGAAAGTGAATTTCCTCGAGTAAAGCAATAACACTTAACACTCCCGTTAACACATTCGCGTGCCGATCTAAGCGGAAGGGCTCAGTTGAAAGTAGGAGCCTTCAAAACGCCATCATTTTCCAACGGCTTATAACAAAACTTCCGCCACTTAAACTCTTCACCAAAGCCATCCATCCGGCAGTCATTTTGCCTGCTTTACTTGAGCGCGCTATATCAAGACCGTCTTTCTCTGGTCTGTTCGTGCGGTTCTGAAAAGGAATGAACTCTGAGGAAACGTCACAAGTCAAAGCTCGAGCTCAGAAAGCAATTGAAAAGAAACCGCTTATAATTTGACGTTCAAGCTCGAATTTTCCCAGGTTCAAGCGGATGGTCGTGCCGAATGTAATTACTAGAGGTACAAGGAGACCTAATCGTCGCATGGCGATCAAAATAAAATTGTCGATTAGACTTATTGAATTATCTAGACTGTGAACCATGAGCGCTCAAATCACAGTCACTGTTTAGAAACCACTTATCGCTGCCATTCATACTGTATCAATACGTCACTCTATACACAAAGTATACAGGTGTCAGTTAATGTGCATACATGATGGGATACAACAAGAATCGCGATACAAGTACAACCGTGTGCGATAGCTGAATCCTATGAGAGGGTGATATAACGTGAATGTTCCAGTGAAAAGGCTAAGAACTCGCCACATTCGTGAACTATTAATGACGCAGCCACACAAAACTATGAGTCCGACCTACTGGACACCACCGAACCTGCTTTTTTGGGAGAGCGGAATGCGATGCCCTTGTCGGCTGGTGATCAAGAAAATTGTTTCCATTAGGATATCATGAAGATATAACGAAGATATCAGCGTCGTAAAAAAACCTATCAATATTGCCCTTCATCCATGCAGATCGTTATTCGTTTCCCGCACTTTACCAACCCAGGAACCGGAAATGTTCAGGAAAACCGGGAAACCCTAACGTGCACAGAGGAAACCGACAGTGGTATTGTACTCGTACTCAGCACCCCAAAGCATAGGAATAGTGCCCTTCATCCAAGTGTCTACGTTTCTCTCGCTACCCTCGACGGAACTAGAAAAGCAGGAAATCTTGACATGCACATCGAAAACTGACAGTGGCATCCCCCCTCTCCACCACAGATAGGGTGGATTCCGGCAGACACTTTTTTTCGTGCGGCTGTGTAATTTGTGGATTCTTGAACGATCTTAACGATATTTCCTGAGGAGGGGCTTACTCTCTTTTTTTTACTTTCCTTGCTCTACAAAGTAGCAAGGAAAGTTATGTAATCGGCTGAAAAAAAAAAAATTTGAGTTCTCTTCAGATCTTTACGTTTCAGACCCCCCTGAGTCCAAAAAACACTATTTGGGGAAATGGTCTGTGTGCCTGTGAACGATTTTTAGACAGAACCATCGTACCAAATCCATTCAAACTTGATATCTCGCTTGCTGGTTACTATGGAACGCCAAAATATGGGTTTGAACGAAATCCATCGAAATTTGACTATAGTTATCATAGTGATCAAAACACCAAATATTTTTTTTCTCAAAAATGGCTCTAACGATTTCGATTAAATTTTTTATATTGACAGCTCCCAACATGGCAACTATACCACGAAATTCTCATTCGTGGGAAAATGACGAGAGCAGCACAATAAATTACCAAAACTTTCGACGAAATCCATTTTAACGCAGTTTTTAGAGGAAACAACCGCACCAAATCAGCTGAAGCTTGATGTCTAGCCTGCAGGTTACCATGGGACGCAAAAATAAGGGTAAGGGCCAAATCCATCGAAAGTTAACTATAGTCATCATAGTGATAATAACACCAAATTTTTTTTCTCGAAAACGGCTCTAACGATTTTGATTACATTTTTTATATAGATAACTCTTGATAAGACAATTATACCATAAAATTCCCATCTGTGGGAAAATGACGAGAGCAGCACAATAAATTATCAAAATTTTCGACGAAAAGCGTTTTTACCTTGGTTTTTTCGTTTTAAACTCCGGTGGAATGTTAGTAGAATGTTTAAAAAAATTGGTATTGTAATCCAATTAAATACCTATAGGGTGATTGTTTAAAAACGCTCATAAGATACATGGGGCTCACTCCAGAAATTCCTGAGTTTCACCGCCGTTTCGCTTACTACAGTTCCAAACGTTTGTACCCAATTACTCTGCCAAAGTGATTACTATCCTTCTCCAAAAAATTTGTGTTTACAGCCTCATCAATTATCTATGTACCAATTGCTCAATAATGGTCCTGAAATGAGTACGAGCAGCACAATAAATTCCGGAACTGTAAGGGCTACCGCTTTCTGCTGCCGTGAAATGTTGTTTGACCAAGTTCAAATGAACTGAGTGATAAATGAATTGTTTGAGTAGGAAAAAGCACGTATAAAGTGAATTGAAGTAGAGCTAAGGAATGTTGTGTGTTGCAACGCACCAGATATTTTAAATTATCCTGGAAAATAACTTCGATTCACGTCATAAAAATTCAAATAGAACGTGATTTATTCTTCATCCCGACAACCATTTAGATCAGGTGATCGAAATCTCGGCCGTGAAACGAGAGGAAGATAAAAATTTCGCCTAATCATCGAATATGGTTTGATATGAACTTGGTTGGCGACTAGATAAAGTAATCAACGTGGTTGTTGCGATCCAGTACTTTGTTTCGACATTCCAACTTATGGATCTGGAGAGCCTTCGAGGTGTTTTGATAATTTTATTGAATCTTCTGAACTGAGTTGCTAATAAGAAAACAAGTCCCACGTACTTTGAATTGTCATCAAGTTGCCTCTCCAATTGCTTTGATGTTTTACCTCACAACTAGTTAGTACTCCGAACAAAGGCCGCAACTAGGTCGGGGATTTCATTGATTAAAAGGGCACTCAACTAAGGTGAAATTACAGAGTGCAGTCTCCTCGAGGGCTCCTATTCCCCCCTCTCCTCTGCTACAATTGCATTAACAGTGGCGAACTAATCCTAAGAAAAAGAGGAAGACACCGAAAGAGAGTGGGAGAGAGAACAAAAAAGTTCGATAAACTTCAGTTCTGGGAGGGATTCGGTTACGAAGGTAATTAAGGAGATCGAGTTGGCAGATACAACTCGGGAAATGAAGGAGAGAAAATTAATGGGACTTTGCAGACAACAAGGCCCAGCAAATGAGGAACGAGAGTACGAATGGATAGCACACTGTTCAGAGGCTCCCTCCTACAAATTGAGATTGGCATGTAGTGACGTATTAACGAACTCAAAATGCGCACTTGAAACCATCCCGTGAGATGAATCTGCGTTCATTTTAAAATGGCCAAAGACTACTTGACGTTCGTGCATATTTTTCTGCTACGTGCATTCTCCGATATTTCTCATTCAATACATCTGCTATCGTTCGTGTAGCTACTACCTTCCTTGCATTATATGGTACTTGTGTTTCACAGGAAAGTCATTCTTCATTTGAATTTTGTATGCCCTCTCCATGGAACTACATGATTAGCGGTACTACGGTAGGTAGAAGAGACACGGTAGGGGTCATTAGCTCGGCGCTCGGGAAAAACCCAGCTCCAGTGACGTAACTGGTGGAGACCCTTTCCAATTCACACGTTGGAGAGTTCGCTGAAGTGGTGAATAACGGATTTGATATCCTCGATTCTCGAATACCGGAATGCCAGACGAATCAGCTCAAATCTGCTTTCGGTAAATGTGAATTTCAACAAATTGAAGCGTTGGAAAAATTATTCAAGCTAATACAGACAATGAAGGTACTTGAGAAGAAGAAAAATCAGAACCCTCCAGAAAATAATGAAAACACTGTTCTCCAAACTGTGCCAACAGAAAAAACAACTGAAATAAATAGTAAAAAAGTTAGACCCAAATCTGCTTTACTTCCATTTCAAAAAGGATTTCTTTTGTCAATAAAAAGTCTTCAAGGTCTGTTCAATGATTTGAAGAGTGAGGGCTACTCGTATCTAATGGCTTCTAGATGTAATCAGGATGTTCTGGAGAGTTATTTTTCAAAAATAAGGGGTTTAGGAAGATTTTATGATCATCCGCTTCCAACGACCGTGTCCCAAAGAATAAAGGCACTAATGCTCTGTCACCAAGCAGAAGAAATTATTAACAGCAGTAATTGCACAGTCGAGACCAGCGGAAGTTTGAGTGCTGATATTCTTTCGCCCATCTATGAAGAATCAGTAGCCCCTTTGGAAAACAACGAACATTTTCCACCTGCTGACGCCATAATTGGGGACGAAAGCAACAGCAAGGAAAACAAAGATGAGTACATCACTACAATCGACGAAATTTTAAACCAGCTTGATCTAAATGAAGAAGAAACCACTGATTTGACGGAAACGAATGAGAAGTTGGAGCTTCTGGAAACCATGGCGGGATATATTGCCTACAGAGTTCGAAAAAAGTTCCCAGGAAAAGCATCGTTGTACGGCCGGTATACTAGAGAGTCAGCATCAAGTGATAATAAATGGCTCCACACTTTGTCTCGGGGTTCTCTGATGGAGCCTACCGAAGGGTGTACGGACATGATAACAAAAATGGAAAATGAGGTCATCAGGTTTCATGGAAAATATATTAATCGCGAACCTTATGTTTTCAAAACACTCACACAACAAATAAAAAACAAATATCCACAGTTTGAAGATTTTGTCATTTCATGTTATGTTAGAACTCGGACCTTCATCAGAATGAAGAGACTTAATAAGAGTGCGTCAGAACTGAAGCAGCAGAAGCCAGGAAAACGTAGAAACTCAAATGATCGAAAAATCGCGAAAAAATTTCGTAAAAACGTTCAGTTGAATGCAAGAGAAACGCCTGGTCTGGACTATTCACCAGTGACGTCACACGGCGTCGACCGCTTCCTAACGACCCCTACCGCTCTCTTCTACCTACCGTGAGCGGTAGTGTGGAGGTTGTAGAATGCATTTAATTATTTCGCATGATGCATAAACTCATGAAGATGGCACGGAAGAGGGAACTTTTATGGAAATCTCTGATCAATCAAATACAACTTTAGATCGACCGTCAAGCTATGACTCATAGAGTACTGCTCTGTTCTTCCATTCGGGGAGTTGCCTGCATTTTTGCATGAAGCTCTTCGATATTTCTTCCAATTAATGAGCATTCTAAATTAAGTATTTAATTCCACCGATTGAGCATAAGTTTACGTTCTTTGTCCATCTTAGTCGCAATCCCACAAAAATTACCTCTCAATAATAAACTACTTTTGGCGAAAGGGAGAATGAAAGAGAGTGAGGGAATTAAAAATACAAAAGCTCATTTCTTCTCGACAGATGGCCTCCTTAGATAGCAAATGATTTAATACTAATTTAAATTACGTGTTCGTGATTGTCTTCTAACTCGTTAATTTATAATAAGTTTTGCGGTCTGAAAGCAATTACTTCACCCTACCCCCCTCGGCACCCATCGCGCTCTTGATTATTATCTTGGACCAATATGTCATTACTCTAATGGGATTTCGAGGGAATTTATAACCAGATAAAGCATTCATCAACCTGCTTAAATTGCTTCGATTTTGTTCGGGTCATATCCAAACAATTTCATTCTAACGGGCGCGAGGCCGCAGAGGTACCCCCCATCACAAAACACCTAATTGATTTTCCTGGCTTGCTATCACCTTCTACCCCAGTCTTCGGCGATTTTCAATCTGCTAACAGATTAAGCTCGCCATATAGTTTCGAGTCGATCCCTCATGAAACGAACTCTTCTCTGGGTTGAATGTGTTGGCGATTAGCGTTGTAATCTCACGTCAACTGTCCGTTGGTTTGTTCAGCTGAGGAGTTTTGATATTCAGTTAGTTAACTGGACAAGGGAGTGATTTGATTGACTGCAGCAATATTTTGGACATTGAGACGCGTGTCTTCTCTTATCAGCGACCTCCCAGACGTTTAACGCAATTGAGTTTCTAGACGATTTCTCGTCCATTTGACTAAACGCGCAACAAGTGAGCAGGAAACGGGTCAGTGAAAATGGGGAAATGAACGTCAACGTGACGAAAAGCGAACTACAATAATAATAACCCAGTAAATGTTAAAAATAATAACAATAAATAATCACGAAGATATTAGTCATTCGACATTTTGAATCGATTCTCTAGGACTTTCAAGTTTACTAATTTATGTTACAGTTTCATCGTGGAGCTCATCGCTATTCTGAAGGCTAGAAGATACTGTTAATTCTCAATTTGCTCTTTTTTGAACGGTGTGGAAGGGAAATGGAACTCGACGAGCGTGAATAGCTGCTGTTGTTAGGTGCAAGAATCTGAGCTGAGGATAGCAATGAAACTGAAACTCGGTGAGCGTGAGGAGGACTGTATTTTACGTGCGTGTGGAATTGAGTAGAATTGAAATTGAGGTACAAATGGGCGACACAAGGGCAGTACTCGGAACGCGGAACTGGCGTGGGCAACCGATAGAGAGAGAGAGAGAGAGAGAGAGTGAGAAGTTACTGTGGTGGAAGTTGGAAGCAGAATGAATTTGGAAGAGCTCTGTCATCGATAGGAAAATGAAATTGGGAGAAAGAAATGAAGAAAGGGGAAAACCTAGAAAAGGGGGCTGGGGGCCCGCAGCTTAGGAATTCCCGCTGGTTAGGGTCCGTTATTGAAACGGTTGGAGACAATTAGGCGGACGGAGACAATGACGCGGGGAAGCCCAAGGTCGAAGACCCAGACAACTTCGACGCTTTGCGTCGAACAGCTGTTCTTGAAAAGCTTTTGAATCTTTCAAATTTGGGGATAGCTATTCACTTTATACGGGTTAAAGAACATAGTGGCATTAGGACAACTTAGCCAGAAAGGAAGCAGCTGATAAGATGCTCGCCGAGGCTGGTACATTTAAAGACAATTTTCATCCTCTTACCCGCAAGCGATATATTCTCCTGTGGGTTAAAGAGTACGAGTTATCTGGAAGGGGTAGCTCTTACAAGCACGTGGTTCGCCACAAAGTTTTTCACTTTGATTTGGTGAGATTACGTCACACAGAAGGGCAACAACGATTATGTACGGTTTGTTCGAGCCGTACGATGTATGCTCTGTACGCGAACAGGTTTCTCACCCCTGACATGTAAGTTATGTCTAACGTGAAACAAGAATACTGATGCATGCGTTGTACCCCGCATATGCCAACATGATAAATTCGTTTTTCATGCATGAACGCTTACAGGTAACATTGTGACTATGGCTAAAAAACGCCATACAATTCTCACGTCTGTGAAAATGATGGGATTAGCAAAATAAATTATCAAATATTTTAACAAGAACCGAACTGCCCTGCATTTAGGTATATTATTCTTTCTGAATAATACGCCTATGTTTTTGGTCAGGAATATATTTTAAATTCCCCCTCCCCTCCTCCCTCGGACGAAACAACTAAATCTCAGTAAAGCAATACTGCAACCAATTCTATTTACAACTTCAAAGAACTCGCGGGACAACAACTTGGACGTTATCGCCTCTTCCGGGCCTGAGCTCATTTTCCGCGCTGTCTCCCGTCTCACTCGAACAACCTGTCAACTCGACTCGACATGTTTAGTGTCGTTTACTGGTATTTTTCGATGCTGAATCAAATGTGATGGGTCTCGGGTGTGTGAGGGCGCGTCAAGTTGCGCAAGTGAATAATAAACCATTGTATAATTATTTGACGCGTTTTACCTTTTGGTTTATTATTCTTTTTGATTTCTTACGTTTTTGGCCAGAGAATTTTTTTAATCAAATCCCCTCAAAGTTTGATCCTTTACATTTGAAGACATGGGAGTTTTGAAATCTACAATGTCCGTCCGCCTCAGTATGATGTAAAAAAGAAGAAAGTAAACGTGAGCTATTGATTGGTGGTTTAAAGAGGGTAAAGTTCTTCACCAGACGTTATTCATGTTGCCTTTCTATTTGCTTCGCCTCCGTTCATTTCTGGCTCTCGAAAGAGTTGGGGTCTTCCCTCACGCCACCAAGCAATTAGAACAGAGTGGGGTTGGAGTTGTGAAATTCCTCACTATGCAGTGTTCAACCTGAGTGTGGAGATGGGTTGAAGACTATATGTAACTCTTACTTCATCTTATGGATAGTCGATCGCAAGTCAACGCTTCTTCTTTACATCACTCGCCAATTGCCCTACAAGTTTCAATATAAAAAATCTATACTTCTAAGTGATTTCTATTGCCGTCAACTCTCGTTCACTCTGGTACTTTCCCTTTCGTTTAAAGTATTTCACACTTCTATTCTACGTTTCGTAATTTTTGATGCCACAGAAATGAACATCTTGAAATGCGAGTACCCTTCATCACCCTCATCGCAATTGACTCCTAGTCGACGCCCCCCTATCCCCCCCCAGTACCCGTCCACCTTTTTACTTTCCGCTACCCGAAGGGAAGGAAAGTATAGTAATCGGCCCAAAAAAAAAATTTGGGTTTTCTTCAGATCTTTAAGTTTCAGACCCTACTGAGTCTAAAAAACCTAATTTCGGCGCGTGGCCCGTGTGTGTGTGTGTGTGTGTGTGTGTGTGTGTATGTGTGTGTGTATGTGTGTATGTATGTGTGTGTGTCTGTAGTTCGATTTGCGGGAGAACGGCTGATCCGATTGAGCTGGTTCTTTTTTTGTTTTGTTCGTTATTTTTTGTAGACACCAAAATAAGGTTATGGACGATTTCGGTCGATGGGAAGGGGGGGGGACGAAAATGTACCAAAAACTAGGGTTTTTCGCATTTTTCTCAAAAACGGCTCTAACGATTTTGATTAAACTTTCAAATTATCTTCTCCTAATCAATACCTAACTTTTCTTCTCTATACATATCTCCATGAAAATACGGTGAACGGAGATATGGGCCCCTGAAGCAAAAATAGGTTTTTTTACGCTTTTTGGCAAAACGGCTCCAGCGATTTTCACCAAACTCACAGGATGTTTTCAAATAGTTAACACCTACATATTCTTTTCAATAAATGTTCCTGTGACGGCCTATTGAACAGAGATAAAGATCAAAATGTGTCGAAAATAACGTTTTTTCTAACATTTCCGTAAATTCCAGAGTAACTTTTTCACCAGATGTGATAAATCTTAATGGAGTTTCTTCTAGTCACCCATACCAACATTTCGTTCTGTATAATTATTTCTCTATATATATGTTGAACGGAGATATAAGCCAAGTTAACTCAGAAAAGGAGATTTGTCGAATATTAATTTATCGGTATTCCAATTTTCTCAAAAACGGCTCTAACGATTTCGATCAAACTTACGGAGTACTCTCAGCTAACTAGTCCCTACATTTTGTTTCCTATAAATGTTTCTGTAGAAATGCGTTGAACGAAGATATAGCACCCGCCTGTGTAGCTGGTGTTCTAACTTAAAGGGGTGGCGGAAAGTTGTGTGTTGCTACGCACCAGATATTTTTATTTTTTTTCTGCATCAATCCGCGAGCCTCTACAGCCTTACGGAATGGGCCACGAAGAGGATTCGCAATTAAAGTATATTATATAGTCGAAAAAGGCTCTCTCGCGTTATAAAGCGAAAGAAAGCGACCTTGAACCGAAAGCGGGCGAGCGTTGCCGACGCGCGACGAAGTTACGTCAAATATGACCGACCATTGATTCGTGTTGCTCATTTTCTTTTTGGTTTGACATCGTCAATCCCTCCTCTCTCCAATGTATCGACCACAGCTCAGATTGAAATACGTTTTAAGTTTCTCCACGTGAGCTTTGTTAGAATATTTCATAAATGTTTACACGTACGCGTACATAAGCTTTGTGACTAACGTTCACACGGTTTAAACAATTATGCTGAGGGAGAGGGTGGTTCCACATCTAGCACCAGGGTATGCCGCAGGGAGAGGAGAGTCAATGAAGCACTTTAATTTACTGAGCGTACGGAATAACCACAAGGGCACCCGAATTTCACTGTAATGAGTACAAAGGACAATTAAACTCTGGTACTTCCGAAAGAAAAAAGGGTAATGCGCACCTGAACGCACGGACAACGAGCGTTCACTCGCCAGCTTTGAAATTCGCCAAGTAGCTCACTATATTTTCTGGTTTCAGTTCCCTTTAATGTTTAACTGCTTAATACACACGCGCTCAAGTACATTACGATTTTTTTTTTTTCACGTAAGTTAATTAAATTTCAATTAGTTTGTTAATTAAATTTCAAAACAATTAGGTTCCTGTGTTTTACTCGGTCGAACTGCCTACAGCAAGCAGTTATTTATTTCCCCATTTCTCCTGTAATTTATAATTCAATTAGTCGATTAATTTATCACGGGGAGTTCCTAGTCTCTACTGCACACACCACAATCGCCTAGGAACGACGATCGATGTCGTGAACAGGTTACAGTCTGGTGGAAGAGCTTTTAGTAATCAAATTCACTCCACATCGTATTTTATTACGTTCATTATTAAAAGTTCGGATTCCATTTAACGCAACTTATCCCGAGAATTACGAGCCAGCCACCGTAACTCTCCATTTTGCACAACAGCCCAGCCCCCGATCATTTTAAAAAGCGTGGAGCAAAAGCTTCTAAACGTGAGACAAACGCTGCTACGGTGAATTTCCAAGATCAAGAGAAGCTATGAAGCGCGCAATAAACGGAAATGCCGTTCGGTTCTTAATGCAGTCTGGTTTCACCTCGATTCCACTAGCCTACAGAATAAGAAACCTCTCTGTGTGTTTCGGCCTAAGCGCTCATTCTCAAGGCTCGAAGCTTCGGTCAGCAGTCACTAATCCTTCCCTGGACCGATCGAGAGGGACAATCTCATGACAAAACGGATGAATAATGTCTTTGTTAGACGGGGGCTCTGTGAGACTGCATACTGAGAAATGCTGCCTGCGCAACGCTCAAAAGGCAGTACTTAGGGTACTTCGGTTTGTCCCATCGATTCGGGCTTAGAAAGGTTTTTGGTTACTTTTATCTTCTTAGGGGTGTCCTAAAACTGAACTTGGAATCGACCACTGGGTGTTGGACTATTGTTGCCTCTTATTCAGTTAGCCGAATAGCTAATTGATTACAGAAGTGTTGATGTTTGACGCTAGACTAAACATGCTGCAACTTTATTAGCGTGACAAAGTCTTACACCTCCGAGGCCCATCCCACTCGACTCAGCATCGCAAAATACCAATAAACCATACAAAGCATGGCCTGACTAAACGGACCGATCAAAACAAAATATTCCAGGTGCCCATAGGCCCCTGTACGAAATTGGCACAGCGTGACGAGTCGAGCTAGTGGGTGGTTTTAATGAGATGGGAGGGCGTTAACATTACGAAGCGAGTACCAATTGTCCCAAAAGTAACATATTGTCCCACGAGTTCTTTTAATTAGTAGGCTTTGACTCTCTATAATTACTGTGATTCCACTGCTTTCAGACTAGACGCAATTGTTTACCTCTAAGACTCGTTTCATTCGACTCAACATCGAAAAAATCTAGAAAACGATACAGAAATCGATAAAACTGTAAAAAATGCGTTTTCAAAAAATATTTTGTTCCCATAACAACCGCGGGCTTCGTTCGATAGGATTGCCGATCAGGCCCGTAATACTGAACGTCAAACGGAATTTTCATACTAAAGATCGGAATTTTAGACTACGTTCAAGGCACAAAACGATCGCGGATGGTGGACAGCGGATTGTCATCGCAGATTTGGAATCCCGATGTCTTGAAACCGTGAGGAGGGGGGTTGTAAAAAAGAGTAAATAATAAACCAAATGGAACGGCTTACTAGGTTAAGCTCCTCCAAATTGAACTGCACGCACAAACACACATACACGAATCGTCCCCGTGGCGAGTCGACAATGCAACGACTAACAGGTTGCAACCCAGGCTGTCAGATGACAGGAAGATGAGGATCCTTAGTTTGTTGGGGCAGCATACTGCAAGGTGTATTTGGATGGGAGCAAAACGGATCGTCGCTCCTTTGTAAGGCTCGTGTCCATTGGGTGGAAATTCTGCCCCAACTTCCAGCTTCTTTTTTCACGAGGGAGTCTGCCCCCAACTATGGAAACGAAAAAACTCTGATGATGGAATCGGGAAAAGACATAAGTCTAAACCCTGCTAAATACGGGCAGGTGGTCTCCTACTTGTTGGAGACGTGTCAAGAAAACTGTTGTAGCACAAGGTACACAAAGCGTCCAAAGTCGGATCTATCAGGAAGACGGTACGGATTTTCGGGTGAAGGGGAAGAAGTGCGTTTGAGTTTTTGTGAATAGAAAGTGACGTGGAGGGCGCTGAGTGGAGGGAGGTGGATCGTCCCTTTGAGTAACACAAAGAATTTAGCGAACTTACTTTTCTGAAAAGAAAACACCTTCTCAAGAAATGAAAGAAGCCAGTCATTGTAGTCGTCTCAGGGGGTATCTTGTACGGCAGTTTCGACTACACTCAGCTTTCCTTATTTGTCCAAAGGTGTTTTGAAGGTTTCAACCTTACAGCTCTACTTCCTCTGAGCATTTGCTAAGCGGAAAATTGTTCGTTCACTTTTTGAGGTTCCTGTCGGTGAACCTAATCCTGTCCCAGAATATTACTCGTCAATTATACTGCATCTCCAAGAACCAGGCAAAATAAGGGGAAAGGGGTGGTGGGGGAGAGGACGTTTCAGGAAAGGAATTCGTCCGCCGCAAACGAATCGCAAAAAGTTATTCTTTTTGTTATTCTCTTACACCGTTGTAAGGCCCCACAATTGGATCACCGCCTCGTCGGGTCTGGGGAAATAACAGAATTTTTTTAGGGCAACTCCTGGGAAAGTTTCACAGCTGGTGTTTATATTCCTCAATGTATTCACACGCCATTTGCATACTTTGTTTTTTATACAGTAGATAGTTCATAATAATTTACAATTCAGTTCTCTCGATTCTTGCGCTGCGGCGTTACCGAAAATCGAACGGCCGACGCTATTGAAAATTGAATGCGGAATATGTTTCTTTTGGAATGTTTCGTGTATGAGGGTGGAAATGGGGAATGGGTGATATATTGATACTTCGGCTGAACTAATGATGTTAAGTTCTCAACGTTTATTTCATTTCTCCCCAACTCGCCGTGCGCAACTATTGATCAGAGAGTTTACGAAACGAGAGAGATGAAGAGGGTAAAAGAACAGAAGGAGGAACTGAAAGTTAGTTATAAGTTAATCCAACGGAAACTTCCTCAAAGTTCGGTTCGCAAAAGCCACTTGGAATTTGTCACCATGAAACATAAGACTTGGTCGCTTCCTGTCCGCCACAAGTATGAGAGAAGCTGTGAGAGGATAACTGTGGAGGGTGGAGATTGGTGTTACAGTGATGATGGCAGTGGCCAGTGTTGGTGCTGTAGTGGGGGTGGGTGGGGGCGGGGATGGTTGCGTTCGGGTAGAAGGTTAATGGAAAGAAAGTTACTCGGAAAAGAACGAAGAGGTTACAAGTTGGATTCTGTTCCGCGGATTAAAGTAGCGGACCGATTGAATTAGAGAAAGACAAGTTAGGGTTATTTAATATCCCTTTGGACCCTCTTTCAGAAGACCACTCGTATCGAACGTTATCCGGAGGCAGATCCCCGGGGAAAACCTCATTCTCGCGGGAAAAGAGCGACCTCTCGATAACTGGGCTCAACTTTTTTCATATCCTGCGAGGAAGTGCCGTTAGATGTGTAAGAAATGTGTTTTAGAAAGGAACCGTCGTATCAGTGATGTTATTTTCATGTTTGCAGTGCGCGCCTACTTCTCATAAAATGTTAGTAAAATCTTTCTTGAAACGTTTATGTCATATAACCTGCAACAGTACACATAGTAAAGTTAACGTACCTGTTAGGTGAGTCCGTCTCCTCTGGCTTGTGAGTTACTGTGGGCAAGCGCTTTCGATGTAAAGACATCATCGTCTGGCCGTTTAGTCAGTACTGGAGTCAGTCAGTTGGTCGTGGTCTTTATATACAAAGAGAAAGGTGAAAGGAGTGATGGAGCGTTGGGGAAGGGGCGGGGAGAGGTCTTGTTGGTCAGTCTTGTTAGTAGTACCTTAGCCGGACTGGCTGTGTTAGGTATTAAAGAAATTGGGTTGTGTCCGCCAGTAGGCAAATACAGTTAACGTACCTGTTAGGTGAGTCCGTCTCCTCTGGCTTGTGAGTTACTGTGGGCAAGCGCTTTCGATGTAAAGACATCATCGTCTGGCCGTTTAGTCAGTACTGGAGTCAGTCAGTTGGTCGTGGTCTTTATATACAAAGAGAAAGGTGTCCTCCCCAACCCTCCATCACTCCTTTCACCTTTCTCTTTGTATATAAAGACCACGACCAACTGACTGACTCCAGTACTGACTAAACGGCCAGACGATGATGTCTTTACATCGAAAGCGCTTGCCCACAGTAACTCACAAGCCAGAGGAGACGGACTCACCTAACAGGTACGTTAACTTTAGTATTTGCCTACTGGCGGACACAACCCAATTTCTTTAATACCTAACACAGCCAGTCCGGCTAAGGTACTACTAACAAGACTGACCAACAAGACCTCTCCCCGCCCCCTTCCCCAACGCTCCATCACTCCTTTCACCTTTCTCTTTGTATATAAAGACCACGACCAACTGACTGACTCCAGTACTGACTAAACGGCCAGACGATGATGTCTTTACATCGAAAGCGCTTGCCCACAGTAACTCACAAGCCAGAGGAGACGGACTCACCTAACAGGTACGTTAACTTTAGTATTTGCCTACTGGCGGACACAACCCAATTTCTTTAATACCTAACACAGCCAGTCCGGCTAAGGTACTACTAACAAGACTGACCAACAAGACCTCTCCCCGCCCCTTCCCCAACGCTCCATCACTCCTTTCACCTTTCTCTTTGTATATAAAGACCACGACCAACTGACTGACTCCAGTACTGACTAAACGGCCAGACGATGATGTCTTTACATCGAAAGCGCTTGCCCACAGTAACTCACAAGCCAGAGGAGACGGACTCACCTAACAGGTACGTTAACTTTAGTATTTGCCTACTGGCGGACACAACCCAATTTCTTTAGTACACATAGTGTTTCGAATTAGCGGGTTGCCACACACAATTAACCAAAGTACAGTCAGGGGCGTGCGAGGTGCCACTTGGTATCAAACATGTTATTGAATAGTGACATTGAATCTCAATGGAGTTTTCCAGAGCTCCTATCAGCTACCATCAAAGGTAAATAAGACACCTTGGTGGTGCTCCCCGTCATAGCAAGACACATCCCACGCACAGCGTTTGCATAACTTTTCTTTAAACTCTAACAAATAATCGTTCGGCCTCCGATTTTTAAAATGTAACGCACCAATGACTGAATCAACAAAAATTATGATAAATCTTCGCAAGAATGTCATATCAATGAATTACGTTACTGCTACGAAATCAAAATTGCGGTGAATGATCATTCTTCGGGTCTTTTCCCATTCATCAGTCCGTAGAAAATGGAATTTTTCGCTGAAATGGCGGCGGCCAGAATCATCCAATCATGAAGTTGACCGGCCAATAAGTGGAAGTAGTCTTAGGAATACGTCGTTACTGACCAATGAACAGAAAGGCAAGAGGGATCTTGAAGTATTAGGAATGACCACACGTCTCCAAACAAGGCGCTACTGAATTACGTTGTTACTTCTTGTTTTTGTTTCATCCTTTGGGTGAACAGGGAGAAGGGGGAAAAGCGGGAGTGCGCAGAATGACGGCAGGACGAATCTCATTGACATTCCGAGCGGAACGAACAATCCAACCTTTCGTTAGTAGGCGGAGAAGAAAATCTTTCTTCGGCCTTTTCACATCAAATTAGAGAGGATGAAAAACTTCAGTAAAAGCTATGAGAGGCCAAGGCGACGGGCTTCACGTACTTTATTCGAAAATTATCTCAGTGGAAGCAATTCGAAGATTAAAGAATGAATTTCCAGAAGCTTCTTCAACACCCAGCTATTTAAATGGAGTTGAATCCCTTTGTTTTCCGTCTGGTTCACATTTCCGAACGGCCTGTCACCTTGAAATTATTCCCAAGCGAGAGGTGGCGCCCAGTCTGAAGAAGAACAGACACGTCGAGTAAATACCGCTCTTTTCTTCATCTCAGCCGCAAAAAATAACCACTGGCACTAAATCCACTTTGGCTCCAAGGGAAATTCTACAGTTTCTCTTCGAACGCCAGAACCGAAGCTCGAAAATGTTTTCGATGCTCGAAACAGTGGAAAAGACGATGTCAAGACCCATTGGAAGATGTCCACAAAAGACAACAACGTCATCGCCAACGCTCGTAACCGAAGTCATTGAATTTATAGCTGTTTTGAGTTGACCCGAAACAGAATACATCACCGAGCGTTGCACTAGACTTTTGAAAATTCCTCTTCCCATCAGAAAGCGTTGTACTGAATCCTCGCACACAAGGCGACGTAACGTCTAGTTACCTGATGCTGAACTTATAAAAAACAGATGAAGATTCAATGGTTTGAAACAAATGGTTCAACGGTTCTCTTCACTGCTTAGAGTTATATATTATCAACAATAGTCGACATTTTCTCAACGTTTTCTCACTGAATAATTTGAAGAAAATGAAGCTTTCGGAAACGTTATATCGAACTCCGAATAATTAGGTCGTGACGGTACCACATAAATGTGGTTCGTTAACCAGGAAAATCTTGGGAAGTACTTCTACTTTGGTTTAGTCAACTGGTATAGCTCATAAATTGTATGGGATTGCCGAAAACGTTGAACTCATTGAGAGTTCAAGTGAACTATAGTTGTTACTGTCTCAACTCCATGTTGACGCCTTCATTCTTTCTCAGTCTCGCTTTTCCCCCACGTTTCTTCGCGCATGAACATTCATTTCTTGTTGTTCCTGTTCAAATAAAAGGTTCCACTTCTCAGTTATATTAAGGGGTTCGCACTTGATGCTTGGCGGGTTCGCGCTACTGGATTATGGTTCGGAGCACTTGATGTATTCCACTTCGATTTGGTGAATTCATTGTGCACAGATAAGCACCGTCAGGTAGTCGCACACACCCCCATCGCAACACGCTGTGGAAATGGGTGCGTACGACAAAACGAAAAAATTATTAAATGCAATCGAATTCAAGTGCGAGTCAGATCTCAAATCGAAGTAATTTAAATGTCCAATAATTTTCGCTCAGGTTTCAACAGTGTTATTGTACGAGCCAACTCAAATCGTCGCTAAGTGAAGTTGATCGTCGACGGCGTTGGCGTCAAATTAAACGCGCACTAGTGAATCGTTGAAATAAGGGCGCTTCCCCGAATGGAATTAGATGGAGTTTCATATTCAGGTAATAAGCCGAGGGTGGAAAACCAACGAGTTTATCGTACCCAAAGGGACAGTTATCGTAACATTCGGGAGAGAACGTTATCCCAACTCTCTCAACGGTCGGAGGGTGGGAAAAACATGAAAATTGGGAGTTTCAGAGGAGAACGGGGCTTTAGAGCATATGGCGAAATTGGTTCCACAAGACCATATCGTCAAAAGAGAAGCACCTTCTGGCAGAGGCCCGCTTTGGCCACAAGTAACCAAAAAAGTAGAAGCGAACGATGTAAATACTTCTCGTTCCGTACAAAATAAATTCCGTGGGCTGTACTCGGCCCCTTTCTATCGCCATAATACGCGATACTTTCGTTACGAAGCTGTGGCAATTGTCCGAAAAATTTAGAGTGGGAGTTTGGGATTTTGTCGCTACACGGTACTCCCTGAAGCATTCTTCTGGTTTTTCGATCTGTCTAGCGTTCCACAGTGAGTTAATTATAATGTCAATGTGCCCTTTGTACGCTGAACATAACGATGAGCCGCACTTGCGGGTTTTCAACGACGAGGTGCAGTAATAAATGTTTTCGGTTTTCAATCTACCAACGGAAATAGCTTGAGACCTAACGATTTTTGAGCAGGTAGTCCAGGCAGTTGGCGTTCGAATTAAATCGCTTCAATTTATTTCCTCGTAGTTTCAGGAGACGCTTTTCCCAAATCACGCTACAAATAATTCGGTTTTGGGGGGAGGCAAATCGTTTACCGGAGGTTAATTAACTCGAGGGTGACAGTCTGGGTCTGAGTAATAAAGGAAGAATAGCAATCGATACCGAATAGGACATTTATTCAACGCTATTACCTTAGGTTCTGATTAAAGGCTGAGAATTCGAGAGAAGGCACGTAATGAACTGCTCTGCATTGGAAATGGAATGAGTTCCATCGAAAACGTTACTTAATATCCACGCAGCAAATAAGACTTCCTCTCAATCACAATTGAGATCCTTCGAGCCGAAATTGTGTGGGTGGAGCGGTAAAGTGTGTGCGATGCGGTTTAAAGCGATCACAGCGTCGTGTTTTTTTCTCTCTAAATTTCTTTCCCAGCCTGTTGAGGGTTTTCAGCTTTCATATATTCATAAAATGTGCACATTTGATAGCGAAAAATGAAAGGATATGCAGAGCGTTCAGTTTTTATGGGCTGCAGCTGCAGGGAATCATTTCAACTTATGGCATTGCAGCGTTTAATGACAGTCAAACTTTTGTGCGACTTCATGCTAACAACCACGCGGCTAAATACCCCGCTCAGTGAACCCTGTACCCGCAATCAGAAGAACCATACAGGGCACCATCTTACCAGACTTCTGTACATTCTCTCTAGAGAACGTTGTTTAAAAATCTGGTGCGTTGCAACACACAACTTTCCTTAGCTCTACGTCAGTTCACTTTGTCCATGGCTAATTCTATTTAATCAATTCATTCATCACTCAGTTAATTTGAACTTGGTCAAACAACGCTTTACGGCAGCAGGAAGCGGTAGCGCTTACAGTTCCGGAATTTATTGTGCTGCTCGTACTCATTCCAGGACCATTAATGAGCAATTGGTACACAGATAATTAATGAGACTGTGAACGCGAATTTTTGCAGAGTTATTGGGTAAAAACTTTTAGAACTGGTAGTAAGCGAAATGGCAGTGGTTGAAATTCGGGAATTTCTGGGGGGGAGCCCCATGTATGTTATGATCGTTTTGAAACACTCACCCTTCAGGTATTGGATTGAACTACAATACCAATTTTTTTTTACATTCTACAAGAATTCCAGCGGAGTTTATATGAAAAAAACTGCGCTTAAAACGCTTTTCGTCGAAAATTTTGATAACTAATTGTGTTGCTCTCTTCATTTTCCCACGAATGGGAATTTTATGGTATCATTGCCTTATTGAGAGCTATCAACATAAAAAATTTATTCAAAATCGTTAGAGGCGTTTTTGAGAAAAAAAATTTGGTGTTTTGATCACTGTGATAACAATAGTTAACTTTCGGTGGATTTTGCCCATACCCTTATGTTTGCGTGCCATGGTAACCTGTAGGCTAGACATCATGTTTCAGCTGATTTGGTACGGTTGTTTCTCTAAAACCCGTGCTAAATTCGATTTCGTCGAAAGTTTTGGTAATTTACTGTGTTGCTCTCGTCATTTTCCCACGAATGGGAATTTTATGGTATCATTGCCTTATCAAGAGCTACCAATATAAAAAATTTAATCAAAATCGTTGGAGCCGTTTTTGAGAAAAAAAACTATTTGGTGTTTTGATCACTATGATAACTATAGTTAACTTTCGGTGGATATTGTTAATACCCTGATTTTGGCGTTCTATGGTAACCTGCGGGCGAGATATGATGTTTGAGCTGATTTGGTACGGTGGTTTTCTCTAAAAATCGTTCACAGACACACATACACAGACTGACACACAGACCATTTTCCCAAATGGTGTTTTTCGGACGCAGGAGGGTCTGAAACGTAAAGATCTGAAGAAAACTCAAAAAAAATGTTTCAGCCGGTTACATAACTTTCTTTTCTACTTCGTAGAGCCAAGGAAAGTAAAAAGGATTGTAGCTTATGCTGAAGGGTCTGCGAATAACACGGAATTTTTGCTATGTTAATGCCATCTGCTCAGAACAACGTCCAAGTTCCTTACAGGGAACGCGTGGTTCTTTTTCATTTCTCTCTAAGACCCTTCGCCACTCATTCTCAAGGCCACTAGCTAAACGACAACCTGCCCGACCTCCACAGGTCTGGGTTCGGTTGATGCTGAACGAGTGTCTGGCTCAAGGACGATAACAAAACTGCAACCCTCCAGGAATGCGCTGCTTCAATAACTGGGTTGAAGCGTCACTTAGTTCACTTAACCGTTCAGTGTGAAGAGGTTCAAATAACACCACGAAACACTCACGTACTGATTATTCAACAACAGTAGGGGGATGATCGGGGGAAGCACCGCAATCGATTCGAGAAGGACTGTTAAATGAGTAGCCCCCCCCCCCCCCCAGCCATGAAAACCGGTGAATGTACGTGACCCAGAGAAAAGTTGTGTGATCCACCGCACCAGATATTGTCACGATGTTTACTCTAAACAATAGCAAACGAACTGTCCTCAAACAACGCGTTGACAATCCCTTAAATTGCTTATAATTCGAGATATGAGGAGGAGCAATAATAAATTCCACTACACTAAAGCATTACGACGTTCAGAATACTGAAAGGGGGCATAATGAACTGTGAACCCGACGACTCCATTGAAATCACGTTGACAACCCCATCAATACCCACGCGTCGGTTTTTCAATAAAGGTCTAGCTATATATAGCTGCAGCCCAATACATTCTGAAACCTTCGGCCGTTCCAGTGTCTATTAAGAACGTAGAGCTAATTTGGTTGACCAAGTACCAAGTCCATGTAAACTGAGTGAAAAAAAGATTTGATTATTTGTTAACGTTCGAAATCACTGAAGTGTGGCACAAGATATTTTTCAAAGTCTTCCAGTTTTAATTTGCTGATTGTGTAATATAATTTAGGCCTTCCTTTTTGATGTTGATTTCTCATTAACTGACTTTCCATTCAATCAACTGCAGTTATGATTTTTGCTTCTATTCTTTAAATATATCATCCACATCTTTGAAACCAAACGCAATAGATTTGGTTCATTTGCGGAGTTAACGTTGGACCACCTTACATCGCATTTTGGATCTTGTCCGTATGGTGCGGATCTTTGACAACAGACGAAGCGGGCCCTTGTGCAGCTCAGCGCAGAAGAGGTCCAAACTGCGGACGTTTCGAATAAATTTGAAACAGTCGTCCCTCCATCCTACTCAGCCCACGCATGTCAACTTGATGTAAATCAGGCGGTCTCACGTGCGTTAGTTTATGACTCCCTTATCAAATCATGCAAATCCCTACCTCCGCCGGGCGCTACACTGATTAACATCCCCTCAGACACTGAAATTATCGGCCATTGCTCGAAGAGCTCTCCCAGGCTGACCTCTGTCTTCTAAGGCGTGGCAGATTACTCGCCCGGTAACATCTGCGGTTTTCTGCACTTTTGAAACCATTTTGGATACAAAATATAATAAATTTGCATCAATTCCACAAATTGGCAGGTTTTCAAAATCCAAATCGTCTTGAACTTTACTTTCACTGCTAATCTTCTCTCATTCATTTCCATTCGTTGACTAGATTTCACTCCAGATTGATTCATCACAAGGGATTTTGATGCCTAGGCGTCAAATTACGAACAACTATTGGAAAAAATATTGATAAACCTTTACTTCAGAGCTGTATGTACAGTCGGACAACTTTAATGTTCGTGAACGCCAAACCCTCGCAACTTCTGCTGGGAAAGTTTATCAGTTTGAAGGCTCCAGAAGTGAGTCCTTACGGAACGAGCCAGAATAAATATTGCTTCCCGTTCATGTTGAAAATAGCTGAATTCGTACCCGGTTTGATAGGAACCACTGCCCGAAATGTCTAATTTATTTACTACGCCACCGGTACACCATGCTTACGGCAGAGGTTGTGGACTTGTACAGGATCCAATTTAGCGATGTGACAGGGCAATGCCATCTGCTGCAAGCCGCTGAGGAGCTAATTCCTCCAATTCATCAGCGTGGGTTAGGTGGGCGTAGGAAGTGACCGAGTTTGTTACGTTGAGTTTGAGTAACTGAAAAATGTGACGCTGGCGAGCTCTCCTGTTTGTTGGAGTCACATGAAAAGACACCATGCGAGCTGACAATCGTAAATATGATTAAGTTTAATTTTCGTTTTCGTGAAATAAAGAGATGTTTACTTTTCGCTCACAGAATGGGCATGCAAAGTATTGTAGCCGTACGAATGAAAAAGATCAAGTTTTTCACATCTTTGAGTCTTGAGGCCTACCGAATCAAAAATATCTGGTGCCAATCAACGCACAGATTTCTTAGCCCCACGAAAATTCTACCCAGTACCTAGAAATTCATAGGTGGTATATTTGTTACCAAGTTCATATGAACATGTAAAACAGCTTAACGCCCTACTTGGTAACTGGTAGCTCTTCCAGTCCCAGAATTTATCGAGCTACAGCTACTAGTGCCAAGCTCTTAATTCAACAACGTGGAAAGTGGTTGTCCCTGAAGTCCCGGAATTGGAACATTGAAGAAAACCTGTTGTTCGACGCAAGCGCCGAATCCCTCCAGACTTTTGACCTCGGAATTTCCGCTCCTTGCCCAACGGGCACCTGTGGCAAGGTCATTGTTCCTCCAAAGGTCTTTGCGCCCATGGAAATCCCAAATCGGCGGATATTTCCAACGATGGTTTTCCCATCCTTCCCCTCTCCTCTCTTCTCAGATTCCTTTCCACAACAGATACCTTCTCCTAAAAAATCATTCTGCTATGAAGTGTCGCCAAAGTCTCCAGTTCTCCCAACACTTGTTTCACCTCTCATCGACTTCCAGTTCGGCTTTCTCCCTCCTTCCCAGTACAACCAGTTTTCACGTCTTCAGAGCCCTATTTGTTCGCGATTTCATACTCAACTCATCTCTCGTGTAAGTTACCTCTTCTTTGTACATTGAAGTCCTCAAATCCTGCGATATACCAGCTCACCAATTACAAGTTTGTGCTCAGTAAATACCCGTCTCCGAGTTCATTCACGTCTATCCTGGTCCAAACAACATAATTATGTAGACTTACCTTACTTACATAATTTTCGTCGTTCCGTCGTAATCAGGCCATGTTTCGTATCTTTTACTGGTATCTTTCGATTCTGAATTCGCGAAGGGGGGGGGGGGTCTCGGAGGTGTGAGACTACCTCAAGCTGTGCAAGAGAATAATAAAGCTTTGCGTAATAGTTTGTAGCGTTTATTTCAACAGCATAACATAGCTCTCCATTTTCTTGTGTCCTCTTGTCAATTGTGTTTCCCCCATTGCCCTCCTTCTTTTCAATAACTTTTGCCCTTGTGCCCTGGCTGAACTTTTCCTGCATTCATTCCATTTCAGTCGTTCCAAGTCTCTGACTACCCGATCACTCGAATACTACAACTTTCTCACTAACTCTGTTATGTGCTCATAACAACGCCATTTGATCTCAGTTGCTTAATGTCTTTGTTCAGAACGACTTCTTCTAACGTGCCTCTCGGTAAACTTTAATTACCCAGTGTAAATACAAGCACCTATCCCTCACACTGTCTTTCTAACTTATTCCTTTCTCCGCCTATTGATCCCAACACTGGCAGTCAAAGTTGTCACTTGTTCTTGACTTGCGGCTAATGGATTAGAATCCGTCCGTCAATTAAAGACAGAATGTGGCGAGATGATCTGTAAATAGTAAACTGTCTGTCTTCAGGCCTTCCCACATCGGTGACAACTGGGGCTCTGAGAGGTACGGGAGTTTGGGTGTATTAATTTTTCGAAACTTAGGAAGAACCGGTCGAAGATTGGAAAAAGGTTTAGCGATGTTCTCATGTGGCTGGTTGCCAACCGTTGTGAATTTGTGTCAGTCGTACCAAGAGTGTTCTCGGAGGATTGATGAGAAGAGGTATTTTCCTCCTGCACACTAAAGATCATATCATTTGCTTGCTCTTGTGCGAGTGATTCTGCTAACGCGTCATACCGAGAACCACACATCGGTGATCAGCTCATAAATAAGTGATATAATCACCCAAATGGTTCGCACCAAGTCTGTCAGGGTGTTAGGGTAGTCATCGGGAGATGTATTATACTCATACTTGAATTTGGTGTAAAATTCACCGGAATGAGTAAAGCAAATTCCAGTTTCCTTTTCGAGGCGTATTTCCAGACAAGCTCAGCTAAATTCGGTTTAAAGGTTTGGAGGAAAAGTTGGTGAGTTATTTGAGAACCAATCTATGCAAAGTCTTCGATAGAATTGGTCATAATTGATTTAGAAGTGCCGAGAGGTTCGCAGTCCAGTACTCCAGCCTGTGGATCTGATGTTATTGGCAACGGTCTCTTCGGAGTTGCATTGGAATCCGAATCATTCGTGTAATTAACTATGCGAGGAACGTGAATCGTGAGCTCGGATCACGAATGATATTTCATCCTCCAATAGAGTCGAGGGTTTAATTTCTCAGCTCCGTTATACACCCGGTGTTTGGAGAGAAGCCAATGGCGGACGGGAAGATCACCATAGGTTGTTAAGAGCCCAGGAATAAGAGCGGGGGAAAAATGTGCGCGAGAAAGAGAACGGACAAACGCAAGGACGTGAAATTGAGGACGGAGCGAGTGCTCCGATTTAACGGGCGAGAAGGATCCTGTATATTGTGGTATACGACCTAGCGGGCTCTGTATATCCAATATCAGAGAAACGACGGAAGAAAAAAGGGGTTAGAGAAGAGGAAGGACAGGATGAGAGGATCACCCATCTTCTCCTTTCTATCTTTCTGAGTCTTCTGGTCTAATATAAAGAAAAAACAAGCCGTAACAAGGAGGAGTTGCCTTACGTCTTTTGCCGCTCCAAGGGTTCGAAATAGGGATCCAATAGTCACCGTGTTCTGCTCACTCGGTTCATGTGCCCTCTTCCTGTCTTTCAATTCAGTCGTCTTCTTCTGTCCCTTCGTTTCGCGCCTTTGGGCGTTTGATCGCACAACGGTTAGTCACAAACACTGGGACTTGTGAAATACATTAGCAAGGAACTTCAATTTAATGCGGCGAGAACACTGCCCAGGGCAGTCATCTGATTAATGTCCTGCCTCCTGTCCGAACTCCACAGATTAGAAACCTATTCTCAACACCACACTTCGAGAATATCACGTACTCATGATCATGGAACAGATAAGGAGCGTTTTGTATTTCGGTATGGTCCACCAATCAGTGTTTCCGTGAAAGGTTGATATCGCAGTTCTCGACATGCGGGATCGTGCAGTTACATGCCCTCATCACTCAGTCGTGTTATCTGGCACTGGTGAACATTGATTCCATCGTAACGCAACAATCTGTGTTCAGGTCTTCAGACCCTTCTCTCGTTGGCAAGTTGCATCACGACTCTGATGGTGGGGTTTGGTTATTCATATTGATATTTGTTACAATCACAGTCCGTTGAAGCGTTCAAATTTACTTCTCTGCACGCGCAGAAAGAACTTTATCAGCTCACAAATGTCTACCACGTAGCATGGGGTCTTTCGTTCCACTTCATCAGTGGATCCTAGATTCGGCAGCACTATCTTGAAATAGCGACACTCAAACCCTCAGTCGTTCCTTCAAATTTTACTACACGGAACATAAAAAAAAAATATATATATATGTATAAATTTTGTTTGTTACTTTAAATACGACATTTTTAAAAATCCAATAGAGGTTATCATACAAAATTACACTGAGTGACTGGACTGAGCTAAAACTGAGTTGAACACCCTTGGGTCTGGACTGAACAACTTGTCAAGCCAACACGAGTCTTTCGTGATTTCCAGAACAACTAAGTCTTTGTAGGTTCGATACGAATCACCTGTGAACGTCAAACATGAGCAGAATTGTGGTCGAGAGACAGCGCCAATTTAGACGAGGCTGGAGATTTCGTGATGATCACTTTTAAATATCAGGGAAACGCATGTGTGAAATGTCGTCGATGCACCCTAGGAAACAGCACTGAACTGAGGGACTCGAGAGTACCTTCGTACTAGCGTACTTTGATTGTTGTGGCGTGGCTTCTCTTTTTTCCAAAGCAGAAGTCCTCGAAAACTATTTACTCCCCTTCAATAAGTTTCAAGCTGTATAGCCACCCTTTTTTCTGATTACAATCGTTAATTTCACTCTTCATTCCAAACAAGTGGTTTCGTTTATTAAATTCGTGTTTAACAGTTCAGTTAGTTAGGTTTTCAAACACCATGGCGTCCGAGTGTGAAGAAGAGGGATAATCATCGCGTGAATCTCGTTATGACCGACGGTCAGTTTGAGGGCTATACTGACGTAGCTTTTAGATGTGTAGGTAACCGCCAAATTAGTTTAGAATGAAGTAAAAGAAGAATTCCAAGAGGAAAAGTGGGACCCAGAAGACAAAATCTGTGACCTAGAGTCACTTGAATGCTTTTGAGTTTAGCAGACTTAACTCAACTTTGCGACGCGATTTCCTCACCACCGAGTCACACAGCGAGAGTATCAAGGACAGAACATGCGGCGCCTTCTCGAGTAATCAAATACCCACCGCCATTTTTCACGGAGATTCCGCGATATCAATTCCGTAGAACGACAGAACGAGAAAGATCCATTTTGCCCTGGAATGGGTTTTCTTTCTCAGATATACACAAACCGTAATTCCGAGAGGCACCTCGGTGACTTTTCGTTTATAACCCCTTCTCCTCTCTACCTCACCCTCGCCACAACTGATCTCCCTTCGGATAGCACCAGAAGGAGAGTTAATCCTCTCATGCCGCGAAGCCAAGAAGGAAGTAAGATAAGAGAAGTCCCTGAAGAAATTGTGTACTTAAACGGCGAGCTCTTAAACCTTCGGTAACGATCGCCCATCTTTTCTGCTTAAGCGAATACGTGAGTTTTAGAGAAAGTGAATTAAATAGACCTCCTGCTCGAGAGAACAGCACAAAATATAAACCTAAACGCCACCTTGCGTTAAGAAAGAAGTCGTGAACACGTGGCGTTCTATCTCCTGGAGTTAAGGATGGCATAACTCGGAGATGATGCCACTATTCAACAAAACACCAGCTTAAAATCCAAAATAAATTGACCCACAATAGTTTATGAGGAGATGCTTACAAGTACTCGATTGAAGTTCAAGAGCTGTCAACCGTCCTTTCCCGATCTACTGTTGCAATGTGCTTCGCGGCACGAGCGAAGGAAGCACATAAGGATGGAGACCAACCATATGTATTTTTCAATACCGAGGTGTAGACAGACCACCTGCAGATACGTCTCTCGCCTAGGTACTTTCATTCCTGAGTATAACTTGTTGGAAGATTAGTCGTCGCAACGCTTGTCTAATCGTTACCTTTATGTACACCAACATATTCGTACTCAGCGCACGGAGGTAGTCAGCACCTTTTTTACTATGACACAGGCAATGGTGCAGAACATGTGAAATTATTGCAGGTTCATAATGCTCATGTGCCGTTTCATTTACACTTCAAGAAATATCAGAATTTGCCTTTGGTGATGTATTGTGGTTGGGCGAGTGTCACTAATGTTTGAACAATGTCACCTATGTTAACAGTTAATTTTCTACAAATTACGATTGCGTGGCCGTCTCTCTATTATCGTGTTGATGGCCGTCTTCTTAAATGCATTGGACCGAGTCCGTGATAATTAGAATGGAGGGCTTTATTATCCCAAGAACGGGAGTTCAGTTTTGTTGGTGTGAGACCTAAACTTGAGCACACAAGGGAGACATCGACGCTAAATGAGCAGGAACGCGAGAAGCGCTGGAGAGCGGATGAACTATACAATATTAAATTGCTGCTACGAGAGGAAAGCTAACATTCTCTTGTATTTCAGATTCTAACAATAGGAACACTCGCTGTACTCCACCTCTTAGAAGACAGTCCCATTAAAACTAACCGTTCAGAAAATCGGCAGCTTTGAGCTCCAAAACGAGAGCTGAGTAATAACACGGTTATCAAATTTCTCGTATGATTCTGTTAACTCGATCTTTACAAAATACCCAATTTTACACAATTAACTGCTCTTTTGCTCCTACTTATTCCTGAATAAGTCGATTATTGTGAAATGTCAGGATCCCTTTGAAGTTGCGAATTAATTAACCCCTCCCCCCCTCCTTCCGCGAGAACTTCCAGAAGAAATTTACCTCTGTTTTATTTATTTATCAACAAACTGATTTTGAGTCACATTTCCTCAGGGATTTGGAAATGTTTGGATTCGCTGACTCTGGCAAAAATTACAGAGACCTCAATCTCTGGTCATATACCCCGAGTTTCCTCGGAATATGAATCTTCGTCTTAGACTACTAGTCTACCGTCGAATACGAGTACGAACACGGAAGATTGAATTGGTTGAACAAAGAATGGGTAGAGTATCAATACTAGCAGAGGGCTGCCTCAATTGACCTCACCTATAAGTTAAGTGTATCACAATAAGGAGGGGGGAGGGGTTACTATATGTAGGTAGGTTGCAATTAGAAAAAAACAAACAAAACCTGAGAAGGGAGGGTTGCAAAGCATTAAAATAACACCAGTTACCTGTACATGCACAGGGAGAATCCACCGTCCGATAGGTCTACACTTCCAGTTGGGTTTCTAAGAGGCATTAAGTTGGTGGACGAGCAGGTGGGGATGAGTCCTAAGTTGGGTAGTAAACTAGTAAGCTAGCCGACTAATGAATTGCATAGCATGTCCAGCGCGTACGTCCTATGCAGGGTCTGTGCGTAAGGTGTTGGCGGTTGCAATGTGCAGGCGTTTGTTTTGGGTCATTGGTAGTTTCTGTAAGTAGGAGTAGACTGCGGTATAGTATTAGGGAGCGGCGTAGGTTTTGGTTGGTTTAATGACCGCAGTATAGATGCCCAAATTGAGCCTACTGCTTAGAGTCTGTAATTTTAATAGGTTACAGTATCTACCGAGCTTGTGTAGGGCCATTTTGTTCACCATTTTTATGTGCGTACCAAACGTGAGTAATTTATCAGAATACACATCACGGTATTTGATTTATCGTGATTTAGTGAATAATAAGGTGAGACACAGGTGGCAATTCGCTGAACCCGTCTGCTATACACAGGTTGAACAGTACTTGTTCCCTGTACGAGTCTATCCTCGAGAGTTATCTTACATATACCCAATGATTTGTTGGAGCCTCGCAAGCGAGTGATCAATCCACCCGTCAGACTGAGTCAAATGCTTTCTCAGAGTCAAACGGGAGGAGTGTAGTGGATTTGTGACATCTGGAGCTTGATGTATTCTTTAACTCTTGCAAGCTGGTGCGGCGTTTCAGGGTGTGTCATGGACCACATTTGAGACGGGGGAAGATATTTAGCTTCGAGGCGTCGAGGGTTAGTGTCCCCTCAGCAATCTGCTAAATATAACTTTCTCGAACAGCTTTGACAAGGAAGGGAGTAGACTGATGGGACGTGACTAGCCTATGGGTTATTCATCGAATGACAAGAGATTTTTTTGTGAAAAGGTCGGTTAATGAAATGACGGTAGTTCGAATTACGGACTTTATTGAGTTACTTCTAATCATCTTACGACAATCGTTAAACTTCCTTAGTGAGGTTATAGGAAAAAACCACTAAACTCGATTTTCATCAAAATTGTATCTGAATCATTGCGCAGCTCTCTTCATTTTTCTAAGAACGAAAGTGTTGTTTCAACATCCGTTTCTCAGACGAGATCCGTAAACGCAGAATTCATATTTAGCAATGACTAATCGAATGGGTAATCAAAACCGTGTGGGCCATTTTTGAGAAAAACTAGGTGTTTCCATCGCCATCATAAGCATAATTAGTTTTGTACAAACGTGTACGAGTGTGTAGGCATGCATAGTTCGAAAAAGGGTGAAAGGGGTTGGGTGGGGGGTGACAGAAGGAAGTACTTTTAAAAAAGACGCAAAATATCACTTAAGCGCGAGGCCAGCTACTGTACTGTACGATGGTACGCAACAATAAATGCGAAAAACTTGATCCACATTTGTTTGAACGCATCAAGAAACCCCAGGAAGAGGAGAATCAGGCACGGAAAGGTACTTATTTGGGGAATACGCCGATTCCAGATTGTGCCCTTCTTCTGCGAAGTTCGCAATTCAAAAGTGATTGATACTGAGTTTTGGAAATTTCAAAAAGCCCCAGTTTAAAGACACCCTTTCAGTCCCAATATGCGTGTGGAATGCAAAGACGTATTCGCGTCGTTCCATACGATATAGCTCTTTCTCAAATTTCCTAATGCGCAAGAGTTCGGCGGCAATTAATCGTAGCTTCGAAAATTTCGCACAATTTACAGAAAGTATGAACCATCATAAATTATTCAGCCTTCATGAAGGACTCTCCTTTCCAAACTCCGTCAAGACTGACAGGTTTACCAGGGAATTAGATTTCTTACGAAATTTGCATGAATAATGGTTCCGCGTAATTGATAGAAATTGCCCTTGGATCGTGATATACGGTCTCGAGGTATTCGAAAGGAAGGAGTGGGAAGCTACACCGGCAGATACGTATCTTCCGCTTTATTGATGATTCAGAGATAGACGGATAAATAGATAGACAGATTGAGAGAGGGGAAAGGAGAAAGAGAGAGAAGGAAGGAGAAAACCTGCAACGGAAACCCCGTGTCTTCTGTAACTCTCTGAATATTTCAAGCAGGAAGAGAAGTATTGGGTTAGCCTGCACCTCAATCTGATTTGGGAAGCGGAAAATGCCCCTCCGATAAAGTGTAATGGTGAATGGATGTGAGTCGGAAGGGATAAGCAGGAAGAATTTTGTGGAAGAACGGGCGACAGTCAGTGTTGTAGAAAGACAGCTTCTTTTTGATCGTTCGGCAACAGCTGAAGATATTGTAAGCAAATTCTCGCCAATTTTTATACGAGCGGATTTTTAGCGAGTTTAAAGTGTACAACATTTTTTCAAGAACTGCCAAAATAGCCCAAACAATGGAGACTAGTTTTTAAGTCACATGATGTTCGATTGGTGATTATTATTGATGGATGGGCAAGTAAAAGGTTGCCGAAGGGAAACCAGGGCAGATTTACGTTTGAAGATGGCCTCAGAACGTATTTTTGCTCGTACGAGCATTAGCGACCCACAGGGGACGAATAATACGTTCCCGTGACCGACAAGATGGTTGTGTAGTTCTTTCAGGGTAGTGTCCCGAAACCACACGTCCCAACTAGTCTAACTGATTTACACGTCTCGAACCTCCAAGACGCATACCATTCAATCAAGCATCGAAAAATACCAGTGAACGATACGAAACATGACGGTTACATCAAAACAACAAAAATTGACATTTTCTGGCGATAGAGGCGATAGTTGGGCAATGCAGGAAATGAAAAAAACCCGAGTCACCACAGCCAGGGAAGAAACGATGACTTTCGCTACATTCTCCCTCGAGTCCCTTCAAGTAGCAGAGCTTGCCTCACTACATTTACTGCGGTTTCACTCTTTAAGCATATAGACTCTGCGACCCGCTCTATTTGACTCAGCACCGAAAAATACCTCCTCATTTCCTTCTATCCCAACACGGTGTTGATGCGATCTTCGTTGTCAATGTCTTCAGACCAGTCAGGCGTTTCCAATCCAGCACCGACAAAACAGCATAAGAAGTTAGGGGTAAGTGCAGCCCGACTGTCTGACATAATACATATATTTTGTCACAAAGACTTACGTTGACTTCGCTAATCAGTCCATCAAAGAGATGATGTCCTCGTATTACGAGCAGTGATTTCGAACTTATTGAGTTTATTTTTTGATCCAATCAGAAACCCTTAACGAGGGGATTGTCAGTCGATTGAGCTTGAAAAGATGGATCTCAGTACCTCCGCTTAAGACGAGTAAGAAAAGCTAATGAACAAGAGCTTCGTCAGTCAATCGGGAATTGAAGAGAACGTTGATAAATGGTTATTTATGAAAGACTCGAAATCTCAAAAACGCTTCGCAAGACGACGGAACAAGGAAGTGAGGTGCGTCGAGTTATTAAATGAACAGTTGCCGTTTGAGCTTCAGCCTTTTCAGCTTCCGACATCCACTTCCGCATTTTGGTCCCCAAATTATCAATTAATTGCTCATGATTCTCCGTCAACGGGCTCAGACTGGCGAACGGGCGGTATGTTGTTTGTGGAAAAGGTGGACGGGTCACAGTCTGCCGAATTCCGGGTAATTTAACTGGCTACCACATTTAACGCCTGGTCGCTGTAATGAGTTCCCCTAAATGATAGCTTCGTAATGGGGGATTCATCTCTTCACTGTTTAATAATTTATTGGCAATCAACGTCACACCGTCTGTACTGTACCGCACCAAATAACATGTTCCCCTCTGACGAACTCCACCGTTTCATTCAATTTCATTAAATGGAACTGCTCACACGAAAATTGAACTTTTAGTATTAGCGTGATATTTAACGAGTTTTTACAGTAAACGCTAAAATGAGCTCTCCTTTATGCAGCACAGCATGAAATTTGTGACGTCAAGGAAAGTATATATTTGCGATGTCTTTTGGCTTTCGTGAGTGGATGAAAACTGTCATTTACAATTTCGAAGTATTTGACGTGGTATCTCTTTAAGTATTGGTTAGTTTTAGCTGATTACTCAAAACGTAAGCCTCTTCTCATCCTCGGACACCGGCAAGCAATAGTAGTAGTTCGAATCGTGCCCGTTCATTTTTTTATTGGGACCTAGGAGGGAGGGTCTGGTCTTAATAGGAACACGAATGTACTCCTGCGTATTGGGAGTCAATTCACAACCGCTATCACATTGGATCAGGTTGGCCCTCTGTTAGCTATGCTTTCTTGTCCTCTTCACTCCCACTAGAAACTTGCAGCGGGCGTCCATTCCCATAAATCCTCCCATTCTGCATAAAACTTCGGCAGGCTCAGGAGCGGTCCTCGGTTTGGCGAGTTCTATCCTCTTCTGGCTGAACACTGTCCCGGAAAATCGAGCAACGCACCTCCAGTTTTGAATGGAATTCAATAAGGTGCGGACAAATGCCTGTGGGCGTGAGCTGACGGACTGTGTCCTCTCCTGTACACCACCAGCCTGTCCACCTGCTGAATCGTCCACCATTTTCATGCACTGTAAGGTATTTTGTGCTTGGAACCGTACCAATTCGGTTTCGATGCTTCACGTCTCATTAGGAACTGCGTAAGGGCAGAAATTCACCTCACCTCGAGCCGTGGACAAGTGTGGAATCAGCGACCTACTCCACCGTGGCTGACATGGTGCGAAGGGTCACGCCCATCCTTCTCTTCTTCTGGTAGCCGCCCCTTCCCGCCTAAAAGGTGGATTGGGATAACTTCCTGAGAAACTGTGCGCTTGCCCAATGTAGAGGGCGCACCTCGATTGCACCACTGCCACCTGCTTTCTGGATCCTCTGGATAGAAAGATAAATTCGGGGTGACTAACACTGGCCTTGTTAGGCCTTGAAATTTGGCCTACATTTGCCCAAATCTCGTTGGTAAGTGGCCCGACAACCCGGCTTTCCATCCGCTCGTGTTTGCCAAGACAGTGCGGCTCAGCATGTTTTGCCGGCTCCCGCCACGGCTTGTTTCTGTATGGCATATTGAACCAATCAACTTGTCGCCGAATCAGTATAATTAAGTTTATTTTTGAAGCTCAGTGTCTGAAGATGTTAAATGTGGGTGTAGACCTTTAGATAGCGTGTCAGGTGCAAACAAATGTTTTTCTGGAATGTACTGTAACTCAAAATCATATCACATTAGTCTCAACCATGGTCTGACTAATCGAGGTGCGAGATCATCGACGTTGTAGCATTGGAATTAGGGGATTGTGGTCAGTTTGGGATAACGTGCTTCTCAATAATAAAATCTTTAAATTTAACATACCCTCAAGTCACTGCAAGAGTTCAATATTTGAATAATTACTTCCTGCTGGTAAAAGCATTCTTGATGTATGAACACACTTCCACTTCTTCGAAAGCAGTAACTTAGTGGGGATCAGCTGAAATTCCGTTTTTCGAAATGACATGTCTTAACTGGATAGTTTGAACACTGAGAAAAAATATCTGGTGCGTAGCAACACACGACTTTCCGCCACCCCTTTAAGTTCGAACACCACCTACATAGGCGGGCGCTATATCTTCGTTCAACGCATTTTTACAGGAACATTTATGGAGAACAAAATGTACGTACTAGTTAGCTGAGAGTACTCCGAAAGTTTGATCGAAATCGTAAGAGCCGTTTTTGAGAAAATTGGAATACCGATAAATTAATAATCGACAAATCTCCTTTTCTGAGTTAACTTGGCTTATATCTCCGTTCAACATATATATACAGAAATAATTATAGAGAACGAAATGTTGGTATGGGTGACTAGAAGATACTTCATTAGGATATATCACATCTGATGAAAAAGTTACCCTGGAATTTACGGAAATGTTAGAAAAAACGTTATTTTTTACACATTTTGATTTTTATCTCTGTTCAATGGACTGTCAGAGAAACATTTATTGGGAACAATATGTAGGTATTAACTATTCGGAAACATTTCTTAAGTTTGGTGATAATCGTTGAAGCCGTTTTGCCAAAAAGCGTAAAAAACCTATTTTTGCTTCATGGGCCTATATCTCCGTTCACCGTATTTTCATGGAGATATGTATGAAGAAGAAAAGTTAGGTATTGATTAGGAGAAGATAATTTGAAAGTTTGATCAAAATCGTTACAGCCGTTTTCGAGAAAAATGCGAAAAACCCTAAATTTTGGTACATTTTCGTCCCCCACCCCCCCTTCCCATCGGCCGAAATCGTCCATAACCTTATTTTGGTGTCTACAAAAAATAACGAACAAAACAAAAAAAGAACCATCTCAATCGGATCAGCCGTTCTCCCGCAAATCGAACTACAGACACACACACACACACACAGACATACACACAGACATACACACGGACCTCTCTCCGAAATTAGGTTTTTTAGACTCAGTAGGGTCTGAAACGTAAAGATCTGAAGAAAACCCAAATTTTTTTTTTGGGCCGATTACTATACTTTCCTTCCCTTTGGGTAGCGGAAAGTAAAAATCCTGTCTTTGCTCATATTTATTTGCGTGTTAAAACTATCCGTGGTCGAAGTAGGAATATATGAGTACGTAATACATATTACACGAAATGACGTGCGGTGACTACAAACCACAATACTACCAAAACCGCTATCATATTTATTTGCTCCAGTTTTAACTCACTCAATTGAACACGCAGATCGCTAGTTTTCCCAGAATGTACCATTGAACACTGGGATTAACTAGTCAAAACTAGAACTAACTGATTTCGAGTATTAACGGTAACATATACGCTACGTGAGTTTTTGTGAGCCGACAAATTGCACCAATTGCATTTTAACACATGCCATTTTATCAACGGCACACCTAACAAGGGACCATTTTCATTTTTCAAGCCGAAAGCCGACTGTAACAGTTATGCACACCTAAAAAGCCTACCACGTTGTTTGAGTCGACAAGCGTGTCCTTAAATGTACATTCCGTCACAATATTTCGACCCCGATTGTCAGAACGATAATAAGCACTTATCTGATCAAGTTCCTTCCTGAATGAGGATTGTCTCGGTATAATCGGCCATCTAATGCTAAGTGGTCGTGTCCTCTGGCGTCTTCGGCAAAGTTGCTATCCCTTCCAGCTTCCATCATCCTTCAAAGTTTGACCCGAGCGGCACAGTTAACGCAGATACAGAAATCCGACAAGATGTTCTCCAACTTTTGCAACCCCGCAGAATACAATAAACCGATGGGTAATGTCAGCGATCAGCTTTTAGGGCTCACGAAACGTTCAGAGTTACTAAACATTGAGTGACCCGTCCCGAAGCAACATATGACACGTTGTATCGTCGAGCTCGTTGTGCTAGAGCGAATAATAACGTGATTGTTAGTCAATCCGTATTAATTAAACGTAATACGAGTAAATGTTAGACGAGCAGTACGCGTTTCCGGTCTAGAGCCAAGTACGAAAAACGCTCCGGTCCTCGTCACAAACGCGGTAATCACATGTGGTCACAACTGAGCACTAGATCATCCTGATGATTTCGCTCTCCCCGTATATTTTATTGAAATTTTACTTCGTTCTTACAGTTGGTTAGATCTAACATATTTTAACGCTGTACCCGGCTGTACACGTTTCTTACGTACTTAGTTCCTCTTTTTGTTTCCCTCAACACAAAAAAGGAAAGTATCGTGAAGAAAAACCGGCTGTGCTCGTCATTTTCTTCACGAAACAGAGCACATCTCGGGGCACTGTGAAAATGAAATACCTCGTAGAGAGCCAGAAAAACTGTGGGTGTTGTTCAATTTAACGCGGAAAAATATACAACTATCATCGCGGTATTTTAAACTTGTGCGGTACAAAAAATGAAACTAACGAAATATTTTCAAAACGCGATCAGTTTTGCGTGTGACAACTGAAAACCGTAACGAAAAGATCCTAGGTAAATAAGATTTTATTTTATTTAGGATCGTATTTCAATCTCTAATCTCTTCAAATTTCTAATCAGATCTGAGTTGTGGCAGACTTGGAGGTTTCTCGGACTTCCTCCGGCTTTTGTACACCGAACAATAAGACCTCCTACACATCGCCCTGTATCCAGAATTCAGGGACTGCCTCAGGCGGAACTGCATGATTTCCTTTTGTAGATCTTAAGACACTGGAGGTTAGTACGTGACTCGCTCTATTACACTGTGTTCAACGCAAAGCATCGAAGTGGTCCAAGTCTTTGACCTCGGACTTCCCCGCGTCATTGTCTCCAACCATTTCAATACCTGAGCCTCACCTGCGGGAATCTCTTAGCTGCGGGCCCCCAGCCCCCTTTTCTAGGTTTTCCCCTTTCTTTATTTCTTTCTCCTAATTTCATTTTCCTATCGATGACAGAGCTCTTCCTAAATCATTCTGCTTCCAACTATCACCCCAGTAACTTCTCACTCTTTCACGTGGTTGCCTGCGCCAGTTCACGCGTTCCGAGTACTGCCCTTGTGTCGCCCAGTTGTACTCCACCTCACCTCAATTTCAATTCTACTCAATTCCGTACGCACGTATAATAGTCCTCCTAGCTCCTAGTCATATACAGCTCACCGAGTTTCAGATTCATTGCGATCCTCAGCTCCCCCATTCTTGCACCTAACACACTGCTTGACGCAGTATCACGCCTAGGGAACCCATCCCATCACATTCAGCCTTGAAAAATACCGCTACAACAGAACAATGAAAATTGACGATTGCTAAGTGATGGTAGACAATTATCACGACGAGGCGAGTCGAACTGACTGTTGGTTGGAGTTGAAGAGAGGCTGCGCGAGGTATAATATGGCCTGAACGGCGGGCGGGCATTGCAGATTTGGAATAATACGTCTATGCTTTCGGTCAGGAAAGTTGTTTCACTCCCCCCCTTCCCTTTGACACTGTCGGCCGCACGGCTGAGTCCATTAGGAAAAATGTGAAATCACAGTGAACATAGTGAGGTAAATTTTACTTGAGATGCAGCGTGTTGAGGGACAATGCAGCGGAAATTAGCGTTTATTTTCTAATTCTTTGTCTCCCTCAAATCACCCGTCAGTTCCACTCGTTGTGTCCTGGTGCTGCGTGGGAAACGTCGATTTTCGTAGTGGTCATGTTTCCTATCGCTAACTAGAATTGTTCCATGCTGAGTCGAACGGGAGCGGTCACTGAGGTGGAAAATATCATCATGCTGAGCAAATGTGTAAACTGTTGTGTAAAACTTTAGTCATTTTAATTTAGTTCTCAGTAGAAAATGATCGTTGAAGAGATAACGAAGCGAGTAAAATCATAAAGTGCAAGACACTTCGGAACGAATTTTGGCTCCAAACGGAAGGTACGGAAAAAAACTTTTCCTCATTCTGCAGATTGTGTTACTTTTTCAACGGTCGAATTTCACAATGACCCTGACTATAACCTTCAAGGAAAAAAACTAACTGAAACTTAATTTTAAATTTTTTGAAAGAATTATAAAACACTGTTCCCCGGTTGTTAAGTGAAATGCCGAGAGCACAATTAAAAGTTCTCGGAAGAGCTGGAAACAATGAACGATTAAGACATTTATAAAATAAAACCCGGAACGAGAGAAACTCCGCTACAAAATAATAGCGAAAATACAAGTTTTAATTCAATTTGTGCGTGAAAATAGGCGATAGATAAAAACAACTCTTGGAGCGAAACTCGGCTCTTGGAAATGGAGGCGTACAACCCCTCTCTTTCCGTTGGTAGGAATCTGGGTCGTCATAACATTGGCTCAAATTAACTGTAGAATTAACTCGGGGGAACGAAACTAACGAATCCTTTTCTGTTGCTGAAACAGTCGAACATTTCCAGTCAGAGGGTTGACAAAAGAACTGCTACGGGAGAAAAAGCGAATAGCGGCCTCGATCTCCGGAAATACTTCCATTTGTCGCCAAACGCTTTCGGTTTGGAGGCCGAAGTCGGTGAACGAGACTTGGCCTGGTTTTGAAACAACCGAGGGGACTAAATTTTGCTGGAGCAGTGAATGGGAGGGGAGAGTGGAGTGTCACATTGCTTTCACGTTCAGGCAGAAATTGCCTATCCTGTGGTGTAGGCCGTTTGGGGCATGGAATTGTTGGAAAAATTGAGCAGTAGAGCACGTAAGTTTAGTTATTGCAGCAATCCAGACGCGCAAGGGAAAATCGACTTGTTCACATACGATTGGCTGGACTGCTGGGAGGTTCTGTTTTTGACTGCACTAACTTAAGCACCATAATTCTGTCAACTCGAGGAATAACAACGGGGAAGGCAAACAGGCCACCTTCCAGAGAGTACTGAAAGAGCACGTAATTATCTACGCTGGCTTGACTAGTGGAAAAATGGTACTGATGGGGTAATGCTAAAGTCCTGCGACATAAAATATAAATCACGCATATCAGAACTTTCCTCAATCTCACGTACGTTTGTGAATCCTCGGTACCGTTCTATCGAGGTTCAGGGGTCTGAAATCGACTCAAATTTCATAGTTAGCAGGAGAATTACCCCAATCTTAAGCAAAGAAACCCCAATCTTAGTGATCAAAACACCAACTATATTTTCTCAAGAAAAGCTATAATTATTTTTATTGAATATTTTATACCATAGCTCCCAATAAAACGATAATACCATGATATTCTTACAAGAGCAGCACTGTTCTGCTCGACTGGACCCTGCAGTGACAAAGCACCGAAACCAGGTTCATCTCTTTCAAATCATCCGTGGGAACTTCCTATGGCTAGCGTAGAAGTTGGCCAATGAAGCAGGAGGAGAGGGAACGCGATAATGTGCCTCGCAAGTCAGTTCTCTTCCAATTCTACTGCCAAACTCGAGATTGGTGTGTACGGACTAAACCGAACCTCCTGTGAATGTACATCACCAATAAGAGTTCAGCAACACTCAAAGTATTCAGTAGCAACTCCAGAAATTTCGGAACGCCAACCACTTCCTTCCAATTTCACAAGCACCCGATAATTCCTAAACAGAAAGTACGTCGCTCAAAAAGTCAAGTGGACAGTTTCCCAAACTACTCGTATACTGATTGCTCAATAATGGTAGTAGCACGAGTAGGAGCAACTCGAAAAGTTCTGGTACATATCACGTCAAGTGTTTTCTACCAACTTCAAATGAACTGAGGGTAAAATAGATCGAGTTAGTAGCTAAGGCCATTACAATTGCAGAATGCACCTGGGGTTGAAGAAATTTGTGTGATGCGCCGCACTAGATATTTACTCGTTTATTATTCGCATAATTCTTCAACAACCGTAGCGCGTTTTTCCAAGCTGTTCTTACTAATTTTTGCTGCAACTTTAATTTCACTTGATAACGATTTTAACTAATTGCTGCTTGAATAGGCTACTCCAGACTCTAGGGGGGCGCAGTGGTCGTGAGTGTTGTGGCGTGAGGTTGTCTGAGCCAGGCGCGATGGAACCAGGGGATTCTGGTTGTATGCCCGATCAGGCGACCCCCCTCCACCTCCTAGTGCTGAGGCAATTGGTACCAGCGATACAGCTGAGCAGGCTCCCCAATGGGCCTGTGTAGGGGAGATGGGAAATGAGCCCACAGCAACGGTCACTGTTTACGTACCTTCGGCTGCCTCTCTGCAGATCATCATCATGCAGATATTTCCCCATCACTTGTAACTCAAACTCTCATATTTTGAGGGAGAGCTGTATAAACCTATCCTAACCGAAAACAGTGGCGTGTTATGCCGAATAATAAACCAAAACGATGCAAATTATTATACAACCGTTTATTATTCTCATGAACAGCGTGACGGAGTCTGACAGCTCCGAGACCCATCCCGTTCAATTCAACATCGAAAAATACCAGTAAACCACACGAAACATGACCTAACTACACCGACGTGGGGAGTCGAGCGGGCAGGTGGTTTTGATGAGACGGGAAACCGACCGCGATGAAACGATTAGTTTCGCTGTAGTTATTGTCCCGCGAGTTCTTTCAATTAGTCGACTTTGGCTTACAGCAATTACTGTAATTTCACTATACGCAGTTGTATACCGCTGATGCTCATTCCATTCGAGCCAACATCTAAAAATACCTTAAAAATATACCAAACACGACGTATTTGGGATAAAACTGCCAAAATTGCGTTTTTGTTAATTTTTTAAACCCTTTTTTGCTCATAACAACCTTGAGTTTCGTCCAATCGGGTTTCCGAGATGGCGGGCACAACTAGATACCAAATGGAATGTATGTACGGAAGAACGGATTTTTTAGACAACATTAAAGGTACAAAACGCCCCAGATGGCGGACGGGTTCTGATGTCTTGAAACGTTAAGTATCAAATTTTTGGGGGGAGGGTTGTGAAGTGTGAAGACCACCCCTAAAGGAAGAATTCAGTTCTTCCATCATTCAGTCAATTATTGTTTGTCAATAAAAACTATTCGACCGAACGATAAAATCAGGAACATCAATTTGCATGTTGAGTTCTCACGAAGTGTTTCTGGCCGATGAAAATAATGCTCAGTGAGACAGATTTTATCGACGGTGGGAGAGAGATCTCTGGATTCTGTGAGTTTTAATGGCTCATTTCGCGTCCTTAGGAACCTCCTACTTTACGCAGACACGGATATCGGAAGTGATGTTCATAAAAGCGGATCTCAGGAGATGAAAGCAGCGAGAAACCTTCAGAGCCCTCAGTCTCAAGCCAATCCGATCGGTTTTAGTCTCGACGAAACTTTATACGAAGTTTATATGGTTACATCGGTGAAGCATCTGAAGGCTGGGCGTTGTGAGGACTCGAGGTTTCCATCGCAGTATCTTGAGGCGTAAAACCAGCGTTCCATCAAGTTTTCGTCCCCCGGTAACAACCGTTTCGACGTTTTACTGCTTTGCCAGCTCAGCTACTCCCTTCACGCTCCTCCTGCATACAGTAACCTGATCATGGCGTAGCGTACGTGATTCAAAGGCCTCCGATACAACGCACAACTTGCGTTTGTGTCAGGTATTATTATTATCCTGTTGCTAAGAACGACGCTCCCGCTAGCAACCTGTGACGTGTCTTTCCCCTTCGATACCTCGTTCGCATTATCATTATAGCCATGATTTCAACAACGATCTTGCACCAAGTTTGGTGAATGAAAAGTCTCATATTTACCAAGGTTTACGTTGATACACCTATTTAATTCACTAAATGACATGGAGAAAAGGTTTTTGTCAGAATCGCTTCACCTCAGAACCAGACAACCTAGCATCTCAACGCTAATGGATCCATCGGCAATGGACATTCGAAAATTGTCTCCGAGGTAGAAGAATAACATGTCAAAGTTCTGATGAATTTTTTATCCCCAACCACAGTATACAGTACAAAACAGTGTAGTATCCCGAAGCCCCACACTTGAATGGCAAAAACGAGATTTGCGAGGTGCAAGAACCTGGGTTCTGAAAACGTTGAGTCCACGTTAGTCACGTTAGTCAAACGAAACAAGAACCGATTACGTTAGGGACTCGTTCATTGCTAGACCTGCAAATATTACGCAACGGTTTATTCATTCTCTTGAACAGCTTGTACTAGTCTCACACCTCCGAGACCCATCCCATTCGAATCAGCATCGAAAAGTACATGTAAACCACGTGAAACATGACCTGACTACAATCCAACGACGAAAACTAAATATTCCGGGTAGCCGTAAGCGCCTGTAGCCAATTGACACGGCGTTGAGAGTTAAGCGGACGGGGTTTTGATGAGGCAGGAGGGACGGAGTAAAAACGATGAAACGATTACTTTCGCTGTAGTTATGGTGAGTGCTTTCAATCAGCAGACTTTGATTGTGATTTCACTGTTGACGAATTGTAGACCTCTGTTCCATTCGATCCAGCATCCAGTCATACCTAGAAAACAATCCCGAACACGGCATATTTACGATAAAACTGCTGAAATTTCGTTTTTATTAATTTTCTTAACCATTTTTTAACCATAACAACCATGGACTTCGTCCAATTGGATTGTCGAGCAGCCGAGCACAACAACATACCAAATGGGGTTTAAGGGCGAAAGAACGGGTGGGTTTTTTAGACAACGTTAAAGGCACAAAACTGCCTGGACGGCGGACGGAAATTACAGATTTGGAATCTGATTTCTTGAAACGTTAAGTATCAAATTTTGAGGGCACGAGTCGTTAAACATTTTTTGTGACCGAAAACATACGCATTATTCAGTGCTCCGGGTTTTACACCGAAAACTTCGGTCAATGATCTGGGGACTTGCCCATTACACGGACTCCAAGTATATTGACTCTCTTGCCGCCTTTATACATTCTTGTTCCAAGAGGCCTCTCGTTTGCCGTGAGCAACGTCAATCCAACTAACGCGAATCTCCTCTGAATTCACCCTCGTGTATCCGCACAGTGAAACGTGGCGCGTCTCCATTCCCCGGTGACTTCATTGTGAACTTTCTTTACTGTGATCCCATGTGTTTTTACGTGTTCATCTATCAGTCGGTGTAACTCCGACCATTACAGTCTTCTACAGTTTCCCCACTAATTCTTGCGTTCTCTCAAGTTCATTTCTTCCCATTTGCAATAAACATTCAGAATAAATAATAAACCAATAGAGCTCTAGAGTAAGATGAGGCCATTGCGCAATCGTGTGCCATTGAGACGGCTGTCGAGAATTTCAAAAAATATCCCCGTTATCCGATGCTCACAGACAGACCCTGCTAGCAACACTCAAAGTTCCGACTCATTAAAAAAAATGTTTCTTCCGTGGAGTCACATGGCGTAAAAAGCTGACCCTTTGCCATTCCTGAAAGCCCAACCAAACGATCCACGCGCCACGCTTGATCGTTCCATCAGCCCAGATACGTCTGAGTCATTCAGGGCCTAGTTGATACTGGGAGCTACAAGCTACATTTTGTGAAGCACATGCGTCCAATTCTGGTTACACCGTCATTCCTAAACATAGGTTAGTTTTGATGGCTTGAACACGGCGTTCATCTGCCCTGAAATGATATGAGGAGGTCCCGGTACTCACATGTCTACTGTTAATGGAATGATCCAATACAATAAATCGGTTCAATAAACGCAATGCCTATCAAGTACCTAATTTCTAAGAAATTGACGCTGGTATTGCACAGTTCAGCTATTTCAGCACAGTTGAATTGGAAAGTGCACACCGCTGAGTGATCACTTCCGCCGAGGTACTAACATTTATCCTTTATTGCCTGCCATCACGAAAGGAGGACAATAAAGTCACAGAAGTCGGGCTGCTCTCATGAAGTGACATCACGTACTAGGATCAGAACTCAGCCCGAAGCGTGAAAATATGAAGTAATGTGGCCAGTACAAAACACTTTCAGGCAGGAATATGGCCGAAGTGATTCCACAGAAATAACGCTGCATGCGATCCACGGATTCCTCTATTTTTAGCTCATTCTTTTTTTCAATTGACGCGCTGAAGAAACATGAAAAATGGCGCCCCGCGCTGTCGCGGATGGGAGTCATTGCAGAGGAACTATTCAGCTCACCCCTTAAAATACGTACAGCTCTCAACACGGTATTTTCGAACTGTGTAGAACGGGAAAAAAGGAAAACTCTGAAACCCACGATTTTTCTGGAACGGTTCCAGCTATCGACGCGTCGTTGGTTCCGTTCTATTCGGAACGAGAAACCTCACTATATTTTCATTCGTTTCGTCTTCGCTCAATGCCGAGTTTTGAGGAATTTGTAGAGGAATAAAAACCAAATGTGTTTGGCCCGGCAAATCAGGTTTTGTTCCGGTCGCACGTTAAATACAAGATATTTCTTCGGACTCGGATTTTATGTTTTTAAAAAAGTTATTTAATTTTCACAATTACAACACACTCAATAAATTTGAATTTAACACTTGGAGAAGAGAGTAATTCGTCAGAGAGACAACAAAACAGCCGCAACACACGAAGGCAAACCGACAACTGGGGAGCCGAGCGTTCAGGGCGAGCTTTTATAATGTTAAGATACTGTGTCAGCAGACTTACGAGGTGCAGAGTATATAACTCCTCCCTCCTCAGTGTAGAAAACTTTCTGAAAGTATTTCTGAAAGTTTTCTTTTGAAAATTTAAATTTTTATATAACAGAATTAGGCATTGAACGCTGGCTTTACAAGGATTCAAAGCATAAAAATATAAAATTAACAACATGTTGGTGAATTAAGCAGATACATCTTGTCTTAAATTATGATTGATATTTACTTTTCTACAATTTGAATAGTATTTGTAACTAGTGAATGCAAAACATGAAATTAAAATGACGTACAATGCTGTTGTCCAAAAACTAGGAATAAAGGTTAATTATAGTGTCTTTAACTGAAAGCACTGGTCGAGAGGAGCCATGAGATATTTGAGGCTTTGCAACTTGATTTCGGAGGTGGGATATTTGTTGAAATCCACTTAGTACTTTGATGTGCTTGATGAAGGAAGGGCTGAAAGAGGTCCTTATCGAAGGGGCAGCTAACGTTTGATTTTGATATTCTATTGTACTATTTTCCGGGAAATTAAGAATATTCCCTTAAGTTTTCGAAATTTACCTTACCGAATTTAGAGATTTTTATTTGTTCTTCGAAAGGAAAAATGAAAATGCATCGTTTTGTTTCGTCAAGGAATTCTATTCGGTTAGATTGGATGTCTATCTTTTATTAGATCGCATCGACCATTCAATCCTTTTCTCAAAATATCCTGTTCACAGACATTGTCTCCAGTTAGTTGAATGATACTTGGACAGAAATAATTATTCAGTCCTGCTTCGCATTTTCGTTCAGAAATTTAATGTCTGAAGACGAAACGGACTTCAGGGCAAATTGAACCGAAGGTATTATGGTAACGTAAGCTCCATCGTGGAGAGTTGGAACTGACTGTAGGAAATATAGTTCAAGATTTTCTTCGCTTAGTACTGGTACGTCGATGAAGTAGACTATTTCGGTTTCTCCAATAAAACAATTAACTTTCGTATGGGTCTGAAGGTCCCATAGCGATTCTCCTTGAAATTCGGGTAGCTTGTAACCGTAATGGTTCTTCAAGATTTGGAGGATTTTGGATAGGGCTTGGGGTTGGATAATGCTAGGGTGCAGTTTTTTTAATTTACAGAAAGTAATTGAATTTTCTATGTCTTGGGTCAAGTCCAAAAGGAGTTGCAACAATAGTTGAACATGCTCTAGGGTATCTTCTATTTGTTTCAGGTGGGTAGTGAATGATGAAATTTCTTTGAGACGTGTGATCTCTGAGACTAACAAGTTGTGGTTGGAGTTGATGTGATCGATGGTGAGGTTCAACTCTTGGACCAGTTTATCATTAACCGAATAGTGGTGGTTAATTTGTTGTGATAATGTTTCCTGATTAGTTTTCAAGTGTTGGAGGATGTGGTTGTATTTTTCCTCATCGCTCGCGTCTAAATTACCGGTTATAAATTTTATTATGGAACCTAATCCATTTAGAAGACCGCGATTTTTGCGATGTGGGAGGATCGAACCAAATATCCGATTTTCCCCTACTGTCAGCATGTGTTCTATCATTAGGCTACGGGTCGAACCACCTTTTCGATTTCTTTATCAGATTGTACATAATTATCGATTTCGTCGAAGTGGGAACGGATATTACTTAGTTGTGAGAGGATTTCTTCTAGCTGGTAGAAATGGGTGATCGTATGGTAAAGTCAATTTTTTCGGGCAGGGCCCAATCGTACGGGTAATAGTCCAAGGTTGGCTGTTATGTCCTCGATTTCTAGTCCGTCGGTTAGTAGTATCACGCAGCTGGTCAAAAGTAACCTGGAATTGGATTACGTGCTGGATAAGTCAGAGTAGTCGTAAAGGCAAGGTGGACGAGACGGTCCAGGTTGAGGTGAGTCAGGTGGGAAAGGAAGGGCTTTCCGAGGTCTCATCGGAGTGTCGGGTGGACAAGGAAGGGCTTTCCTAGGTTTCTTTTTCACTTGGGTTTCGATTGAATCCGAGGAAGTCTCAGAAGGAGGTCCTCTGGGGGTAGTGTGTCGTAGCTCTTGGCTACTCATCGGAGGAGAGTATGAAGAACTTTCGTACGGAGGAGTCGAAGGAGGCATTTTCCGTGGTCGTTTGACATTGGAGGCATGGATCTTGGTTTGGGTGTTATGGTGTCTAGGAATAATGTGGAGGGTACCTCTAGACAGGTCTACGTCTTCTACGGTTTCTTTGTTGTAGGTGTCTACTATCATACAAAAAGTATCTCCAAAATTCTTGTCGATTCGATTTGTTACTCGCTTTTGGAATTTTGAAAGATGTTAAAACAGGGGTAATAAGGAATACCTACGGGAGGCTGAAAACACAAGTGAATAAAACAATATTAAACAATATACGTCTAAATGGGGGTTTGCCTTTTGTGTTGCTCTAAATATAAATTTTAAGCGGAATAAAAATTATGAGAATAGAAAAGTGTTTTAATGATGAAGATGAAGGTGTCGAGGGCTGAACTTGTGCGCGGTTAAGATACTGCGACGGCGATGGTTTGATTTAAATTATCTCGATGAGACTTTTAAATGGGGTCAGCAGAGGATGTGAGAGTTTGAAGTCAGCAACTTGGAATCTCTCGTCTTTTATCTAGGTAGCGTGTGGGGTCTTCTCGAAGGTCGTCAGGAAGTTACTCGTGCGAATCTCTTGACCTTGTTTGTGAAGTAATGAATTGAAAAATAAATCTTTTAGAAAAGTTTCGTTTCTTCTTAAGTTTCTTTCTAAAATTGGGTTTTCTTCTTTAAATTGGTTTTTTCTTTAAATTGTTTCTTAATTCTAAATGACCAAGGGGTAGGTCGATTTGAGTCGGGGGATGACTCCTGATTTTCGGGGGGTGAAAATCAGCAGCGAACAGGGGAGTCGCTGTTTATTTTAACGAGGAAACGGATATAGCTCACTTACTGACGGATGTCAACTGGAACCATCACTATTCCTCGGAGTTGCGGATGTCAATTTCGGTACTGCTGGGCTACACGTCCCGTACTGTTTGTTGTCCTGAGTGTTGGAGTTCACGTCCTTGTTGGAGTTGGCTTGAGTGCTGTTGTGAAGATAGGATCTTCGTTCCGCCAAAAACACAACTGCGTTTTTCTTGGTTTCGCGATTGTCCTAAGTCGACTGCGCCAGATATTTCTTCGGACTCGGATTTTATGTTTTTAAAAAAGTTATTTAATTTTCACAATTACAACACACTCAATAAATTTGAATTTAACACTTGGAGAAGAGAGTAATTCGTCAGAGAGACAACAAAACAGCCGCAACACACGAAGGCAAACCGACAACTGGGGAGCCGAGCGTTCAGGGCGAGCTTTTATAATGTTAAGATACTGTGTCAGCAGACTTACGAGGTGCAGAGTATATAACTTACATATATACCGAGCTCAGTTACGTACATGTATTTCCACAGTCATTCAATCGGTGTGTTTCTTTTCGACTGCCATAGATATTTTGTATATTGCTACATACCTCCCAACCCGTCCCGAACTCATCCTAGCGACCTTCAATACATGCCTCCTGGCTGGTGGTACTTTACCAAGTTGACGGAAGAGGAGAGCAAGGAGGGCCTCGTTCAAAGAGGCAAAGGGGGCTGGATCAGATACTGTCAAGCCTCCTGAATGCCTTGAGGTCAGCGCATCAACATGGTTTCAGAACAGGATATTTAACTATTAGAGCAGCCCGAGAAGTGGCTGGACCCTGGATGTGAAGGCTCTCGCCCTGCACTGACTGGAGGTGCCCTGGTCAATCTGCCGAGGTAGTGCTCAGCCAGGCTAGGGTGGAGTTTATGATCAAGTGCCATTATTTCGTTGGGACAAAAAATTATACCCGATGCTCTGAGGTAAACGGTTTCGAGTTGATTCTCAATACGCAGGAGTTAATTCATGGGGCCACAAGAAGCACGTCCCAAAAAACTCAGGAAGTAGACAAAATCCTGTACTCCGCACTCCATTCCTCTCCTGATGGGCTTGATAAGCCAACCTCCATGTCAATGATAACCTCGCTATTGTTTCTAAATATTTCTGTTGGAATCAACTTTGAAGAATGTGTTTATTCACAACTCAAAATGCCAAGTGAGTCTTCCATTGTTGGGAAAAATGTCTACCACGTGCCGGGGTCGTTAAATGAGATGCCATCACAACCCACTTTAACAACCTTAGTTTTTGATGGAGCTCTATCGCATATATCAGGGGAGTTTGTTGAAAGTCTTCCTAAAAAAATGACGGAGAAACTAGATATTGGCGACGAGCGACGAAGGAAGAAACGAGATGGGATAACGTGAGTCTGTGGGAAGGGAAGCCACTGATGGGTTTGATTGGCTGTTGGGGTCGTGTGGTGGATGGAACCACTTCTGATTAAGCAAACAGGAAATAGAAGGTCGGAACCAAAGCGGGTTCAATAAATTACGACTTCTTTTTCCCTCTCAAAAAGCCCTCGCCCATCATTTTTTACCACTTAATCTCGGTTTTCTCCCATGTAGTGACAAGTCAGCCAACGAGTTAACATAGTTCAAAGTACGCATTAGAGATGATTGACATTATGTCGGCAGGGTATTCGTAAATACGATTCATATCAGAGTATTTCTTGTACAGTGAAATACGGTTTTCTTATGAACCTTCATTATCCTCAACGGCTGATTTGTGGAAGGGATACTTTCGGTTAGGATGATTGACTTTCACGATCTTCACGCAGATAGTTGATAACAACGCTATAATTAGTCAGGCTAGCGTCTAATTATGATGCTGAATTGAGAGCTATTCATGAGGCGGTGGGGTGCCTGGCAACCCTCAAAACAGCAGAAAGAAGAGCAGTGTTTTTCGTGGACTCCCAGGCCGCAATAATAGCTCTCTGCTCAAGCGACCCAGCACCGGACGCTTTCATGCGCACCACAAGGAGAGCTATTGGAGCGCTTATCGCTGCTGGTTGGGAGTTAACCCTTCAATGGATCCCTTCATATTGTGGGGTCCCTGGCAACGAGAGAGCAGACAGATTGGCAAAGCAGGGCAGCAACCAACCTGCTACCTTTTCGGAACCCGTTACCCTAAGCCAAGCCATGAATGATGCGCGTCATAAAGTTAAGGATAAGTGGCTACAGAGGACACGGGACCAAGCAGCTGGGAAAAAGTGGGCTCAACTCGTGAAAGAGCCAATACCACCAGGATTACCACGAAAGGATTGCGTGGCGAATTTTCGCATGGCTACAGGCCACGACTTTCTCCAGAGCCACTTACACCGTATTGGAGTTGCCGACTCGCCTGTGTGTCCCCTCTGTGATATGCAGGTGGAAATGGACGCTGGGCACTTAGAAGCGTGCCCAAAGCTCACACAATTACGACCAATAGATGACGATTCCCCAAGATGGAAGAAAGAAAGTTATATGTATTGGGCTGCACGGAGGGAGATGGCACTTTTGCCACCAACCGGCGAACGATTACAAAAAAAAAAAAATAATAACAATAATAATAATTAGTCCCATGTGTGGCATGAGGGGGGGGGGGGGAATCTGAGTACTAAAGCCACTAATAATATCTTAATCAAAACTATTGAGACGTAAAAGTTGGCGTTTTTGGCCACTTTCCCTAACCGAACAGAATGGGAAGGAAAGTAATTTAAGCTATTGAAGTAACAATATTGAGTTTTCTTCCTATCTTGACATTTCCAGGGCTATTCAGTCCAAAACACTCCATTCGAGAAAACAGTATTATTGTGAGTGTATGTGCGTGTGCTTGTGTCTGATCTCGAATTCGTTCAGAACCAGCAGCGGTTGTATGACGTGAAGACCCCTAAGCGTAGTAGGCCATCGTAATTTGCGGCTGCTCCTGGCGTTCTTTATGCTCAGTTATACTGAATCCAGGTATCTTTGGTTAACCTTGACTGAGTTACCGGCCAAAGTGTGGATGCAACTCAAACAGAAGGCAAGATGAATGATTATCCACCAATGTTACTCACCTTCAGAAACATCTTGGTTTTATCTGAATGGTGCAACGCTTAATAGATAACTCTAAGGTCTCAATGTTATTCACTTGTTTAACTCACGAATGCTCCCACGTGAGTTCATTTGGTGGGGGTTTCAGTTGACCAGCGATTGTGCAAAAAACAACAAATCATGACGTAATAAGTCTGCCTTTAATTTTCTCAATGAATCCATGAATGATTTGACTTTTGGGTAAAAACCTTACCGTGATAAGTTCGATTGGAGCTTGACGCCTGCATTGCAGTGACGGTACAATTTACGTTATTCATGAACAATAAGCACACAACCTACCAGTTATGTCAAAGGCTAGTGAGATCGACGAGAGGGCAGAAGTCTCGTTATATTGTTAGGTAAGAACTGTCACGCAGAAACTAACTCCAAAATCGGGCACATCTTGTGCAAAAAGGATGGTGGGAATGTTGTGAAAACATCAGATACAAATATTCTGATAATAACACCGGGGGACTTGTACGAAATAAGTGATCGCGTACACATATGGTTAGAAGCCGGTGTTGTATCAATAATATGCATCAATAATTGGGCCCACTTTGGAGCAGAGCCTTCCTTGGATTTTATTCGTTGACTGGATGTGATTTTCTAACCGCTTAGTTTCAACTCCATAAGTCAGTTTTTGATCAAATTTCACCAAACTTAGTTTTTTCGGTTTTTACGACCCGATGACTTGATGTGAATCCACCATGATTTTTGATGTCAACTATAAGTCAAAATTTGGTTCAAAACCTGACGAATTTGATTTTGGTCTGCTGAGGTGGGTCTAGAAGTTAGAAGTAGCAGACTCGCGTTTTTCATCACTTTTAAACAGTCCAATTGTATGTCATAAGATTTAGCCATCAACTCAATAGGTCAAAATTTGATCCGAATTTGAACCAATTTTGACAACCATCAGAAAATGTAGCAACTTTCAACAAATGGGTCAACGATTTTATCTCTCGGCTCCAGGACTATGGAACAACAACAGTACAGTGGGAATCACCATAATTTGGCTGTGGTTGGTTCGGCGTCACTTCTTCTATTCAAATTTCCGTTTGACGAGACTGTCGTCACAGCCTTGACCATTCAATAGGAGGGCATGCAACCCGATCACTTCTGAAGTCAACTCTCAACAGGTACACGCCTTTCAACGGGAAGTTCGCCGGGTGAAGTTCGTCCGTTCGTTTGGTGGACTTTGATTCTTCCCTCACTCGTTGTTTTACAAAGTTCGACAATTGATTTGATGAACGACAATCCCTTTTATGCCTCGTTGCCGTAGTCGACTGTGATCTTATCAACTGTCGAATCGTGACAGAGATCATTTGGAAACCCTGATCACGATAAGCGATACTACTGATTGGTTATTATACTCACGTTTAAGATAGTTGCGTGAGTTCATCACTTCAAATATCGCATTAAAAGTTTTAACCACTTACTATTTACATATTTTGAAGAAATGCTATTGAAACTGCACCGAAAAGAACAATTAAGCTTTCGACGAGTGGCCATCACCACAAGTCACAGTGATTTCTGATGACGGGGTCAAACCGTAAGCTCAATGGTAGAAGTGTTCGTACGTTAAGGGCCGGTTTATCAATGTCATTCGCTAGCTTGACTAAAGGTTGACTAAGTCAAATCGTTCGTTAACTCCTGAAGACGCGTTCATCAATTCACTTTGACACCGCATTAGCGCTAGCTGTTAGTTATGTTTTAACTCGTCTCTTCGCTCGTTAGTTATCGGATAGCCAACCGTCATCGTTTAGTTTGTTGGCAGCCATTTTCGTTTGCGCTTTCGCGATTTTATTACTATTCTATTCTATTGGGTTTTTCGGCACCTAAATTTTAAATCATTGCATTAACAATGGACTTCGACTACGATCTGTCTGACTCTGATTTCTCCGAGGAAGAGGTATACGCGTTTCTTGAGTGGGAGAGAAGGCCGTACCAGGTCCGTCCAAGAATTGAATATTTTGACACACTCGACGACGTAGATTTCCATTCTAGGTTCCGATTGTCGAAAGAAACAACGGAGTTTGTACTTTCGCTAATTCGAACGCGAATAGAATCGCCAAGCAATCGCAATCACGAAATTACACCTATGACGAAACTCCTCTTAACGCTCAGGTTCTACGGTCTCGGTAAGTACAGACCTAATATTTTATCGACCTACCACGTTACTTATGTGCATGATATAACTTACGTCAAGTTCGAAAAGTAATTAAGAGCTTTCATCGAATGTTTACGTTTCAATTCTTTTAGTCCAAATGTCTGGGTTCGACTAATCACGAGTTCTCTAGTCCCCTCGTACGTTCAGCGCAATGCACTAATAATGCAGCATAGTGCAATGGTATTCACAATGTGTACGTCGAGGAATCTATAGTTATCCCTAATTACATTATGTCATTGTTTGAGTAACCAATAATGAGTAACGTTTGACGAGACTATGCCAAGACGATTATGTTGTGGGAAGTTGTTTTGGTTCTTTTGGAATTAGCTGTTTGAATGCCGTAATTTGGTTGTTGCTGATTATGATTGAAATTCTATTTCGTACCTTATTGGATTCCCAACACGAATTTGACGTGAACGATGGGGGTGATAATTATGCGTTATGACCACAATGAAAACTATAATTTTGTGTCACCGTCTAATGTGGGTGTGGGATCGTGGATATCAAGCGTGAGTTGACTGGGTTCAGTCATTCTCTCTCAATCGTGTCCACAATCGCACACACCATGTTCTGAAATGGGGGCTTTGGAAAAGTTTGAAACGTAAATATCTGAAGAAAACTCAATCAAATTGTCTTTGTTGCCAATCACGTAGCACTCATCCTACTTTAATGAGGCTGTATAAAGAAAATGGGCACTACAATTCAATGCGATTATTCGTATACATTTTAGAATTATATGGTAGTAGAGCACGTAAATAACCATTTTTGTTTTCTCTTTGCAGGTTCGATGCTAATAGCTGTAGGCGACTTTTGTGGCGTTAGTTAAACTCCTGGCTCCCTCATTGTGAAACTAGTTTCCCAGACCACTGTTCATTTGCTCCTACTTTCTTAAGGACGATATTCGGAGAAGAAAAAATCTCAAAAGCCCAAAGAGAGTTTTACCACTGGGCTAGAATGCCACAGGCCACTGGTGTTATCGACTGTACACACATGAAAATGTCAATTTGAGTGAAACACACCGCACATTTGGTGTTGAGAAGCATCATGTATCGTTTTTCAAATTTTTTAAAGTTGCTTGGTGTATGATTAATTTTGAATAATACGCGTGACGTTTTCTGTAAGGAACATTTTTTTACTTATGCTTGCCCCACTCACGACGGAAAAAATCACGACAAACACTTAACAAAAATAATCACAATTCGAAAAATGAGCTACACAATAAAAAGAGGAGTAAGAAAAGAATGAGAAGTAAGGAAAGTTAAGAAAAGAATTGGAAAAAAAGAGAAAAGTATCATGTAAGATCACAAATATATTATTTAACAATTCTGCAACTGATATTTTGGGTATTCGAATGAAAATGTCAAATAATGAAATCGACAGGCGGCAAATGGTACCAACTCTCCAACACATTGTTTTGGAGGAAAACTCGCCAAGTCGCCTCTTCGTTCGGGGGATTCTCGTTTGAGCATAGTGGCAGCCCTTTTTCCCCGCGTTAAAACTCTCGCTAGCTAACTATTAGTCAATTGCCGATTGATAAACACAATCCGAGCTCAAGAATGTGTTCCCTCCATGATTATCGTTAACAGATCACTACCTAATCAACGTTTTAACTAAAGAATTGATAAACCGGCCCTAAGTGTTTTCCTTTCCTCACTTCTTCGTTAACTATCTTGGCTATGTCGCGATATAATGCTGGTATAAAGGCCTTCCACGACAATTGCTGTGAACTCTTAAGTACTGGTGATGGAGCCGTTTCTTTGGTTCTATTCGTGCCATGACCCCATCACATTTCTTATGTCTATTCAAAATATCTTCAGTCTTTTTGGGTTTATTATTCGTTCTGAATAATTCACCTATGTTTTCAGTAAGGACATTTTTTCCAACCCCCCACCACCCCCACCAACAAAAAATGTTTCATGGCAAGGCGACTCCGAACTAGCTATGGCCGTCCACCGTCCAGGCCATATTCTTTTGCAGAAAAATTGATTTTGGAATCTACTTCTGCTAGGCTGCTGAAGGAACTTGAGAGACAATATAGCGAGAGTTGTTTTTTCTTGCAGGCCTGACTCTCGGCTCACTCCAACCACCAGTCACTTCCGCTTGTCATGTCCAGCCAATAGCCTAGTGTCGCCTATAACATGTCTATTTTCTTTGTTCTCCAGTCAGGTGATGTTTCGTTTCATGCACGAAGTCACGCGGAATTTTGTATACGACTATGGTTTTGTTCTCCTTCAACGAGCTCGATACCATATTTGTGCCGCCAATAACATGTTATGCCTCCTCGAAAGGTTTTCCTCGCTAAGTTTGTGAATGAAGGCCAAGGCTTTTGATGTGAGAGTCGGTGGCCTCGTCATTACCTCTCCCTGAGCAAAGGCCGCGGTTCCCGTCGACTTCTTGCCGGTCAACTGCACCACCGCAGCACCCAACGCGTCTCCCAGTGGCTCTTCCTTCAGCTTTGAAGCCGAGATGAGTTAACCATTCCCGTTCAATGGGATGTCTTTGGGAGCCGGTAGCTGTTACAGCTCCCCCCTGCCGTCCTGCTAGAAAGAAAACGACTTGTCAATAAATCCTAACGTCCTTTTTCTCACCTCTGCCAAAGGCTTTTTTCTTTTCTGAGCGTTCGCAACAAATCGTGCGTGTTATTATACGCTGCCTCCCACCACCTGAACTCATTCATTTGTTACCATTTCCTTCATTTTATTGCCATTCTATACACCTCGTTTTATTATTGTCGTCTCGTCCCGAATTTATGGCTCGATTTCTTTTACTGTTGCCGTTCCTTTTATTGAGCAACTTGTCTCTTCCCACTTGGATGAGATAAAATCCGCGACATACCCGCTCCACCTCAACGTCCGCCCAGTTCTCACAAACACTTATTCCCCTTGTTCTTCCGTCAGTCCACTGTTCAATTCGTCAATTTGTACGAATCACAGAGAAAACCTTTACCAGAACGAACTCAAACGTTGTAGTTGTGAATCATGATTATTCAGCTAATGATTAACAAAATATCCAAACATCTCTGCTGCACATCCGAGTTCAAACCTGGAGTGAGCCCCCCCCCCCTTCAATAGATTCGTACTACGCCCAAAAGTGTGGATACTTAACAAACAGAATAAACGATAAATTGTCTATATTTCCACAGAAATAATGAGCACAATTGTTAAATCGATTTCGACGGTTAGGTCATCATCAGTAACAAACATGAACTATCGATTTAACAATTATACTCATTATTTCTATGGAAATATAGACAATTTATCGTTTATTCTGTTGGTTTATTATTCATTCTGAATAATAACCCTATGTTTTCGGTCACGAAAAATTTTTTACAACCCCCCCTCAAAATTTGATACTTGACGTTTCAAGACATGGAGATTCCAAATTTGCAATGTCCGTCCGCCATCCGCCGTCCGCCGTCCAGGCCGTTTTGTGCCTTTAACGTGGTCTAAAAAATTCGTTCTTTCGCCCAAAAATCCGATTTGGTATCTAGTTGTGCCCGCCATCTCGGCAATCCGATCAGACGAAGCCCGTGGTTGTAATGGGCAAAAAACGGTTAAAAAAATTAACGAAACGCAGTACAACGCGGGAGCTACAGCGTTTCGTTGTTTGAATTCCCTCCCGTCTCATTAAAAAAGCAACCACCACTCAACTCCCCTTTCGCCTTTTGCTTCGGGCGCCCCCTTTCCAATTTTCCCGACGTTTTGGGTTTAATACGATTCAATTTTTTTAGATTCTTTCGTTTCATTCTCATTTTGGTTTTTTTCATAGATTTTTGGTTAAATTTTGATATTAGTATTTAGCGTGCATGTTTTCATATTAAAATTCAGTTTTTTCTAGATACTTTCGTTTTTTGTTTATTTTAATATTACGATTCAGTTCTTTTTGACCTTTTTTTGGGTTTCATTATGATATTTTTCGATGCTGAATCGAACAGGATGGGTCTCGGAGCATGAATGCTAGGTCAAGCCGATTATCCGAATAATAAACCGTTGTGTAATCATTTGCAGGGTTTTTTTTAAATGAAATAGGTTTCCACAATGTCGTTGCGAATGATTTAGTTCATATAGTGTTGATACCATTTACAGTAGCGCATAATGATGACCCTGCTTCGTCTGGGTACCACAGGGTTCACTCGTACCACAAGCAAATCGGCAGATCGTTCAGAGTTCTTTTCTGCGTTATATCGCAGTTAAGTTGGGCATTCCATCCGACGACATGCGCACCAGCCGCGTATACTTTTGATGTCCTTCTTGCGTCTCAAGCTCTTCAGTGGTCCTATCGTCTGTCCCTCTCTGCTTCAAAGAATATCCCTCGAAGTCCCTCAATTTCCACCAGCTCGCTCAGTTTTTTCCGCGTCCCTTTCACACCGAACCCCAGGGAACGCCCGCTCCTAAAGCTACGCACGAAGTCACGCGGAATTTTGTAAACGACTATGGTTTTGTTCTCCTTCAACGTGCTCGATACCGTATTTTTGTCGCCAATAACATGTTATGCATCCTCGCATAACATGTTATGCGCCTCGCTTCGAGTGTGGCGAATGCCGTTCTTCAGGAAACCAAAGGCGACTTACAGCGGAATGAGTGAATGGGGTTTGTATTATTGATTTGATGTGAGCTAATAAATATTGGTTGTGTTTTTGACGCCCTCAATGCTTTTCCTATACAACTTTGACTTCTGATTTTGGCTGTTCATACTTCTGCTTTTCCACCACCGCATTACTATTCATTTCTATGTTACCAGCTGAATACTGCGCACATAAAATGTAGTTTTCTAATGTGTTTACGGATTGTTAAATAGCGAGCTAGGGAAGCTGATGCTTTGAGCTTCAACTCTTGGGTATTGGAGATACGCCCTTCGGTCATCTGTGGTGTTTTCGTCAATCATCCGAGCTCAATTGGCCCAGAAATTTGGCTGCATAGTTGATTGCACAGGCAGACCCTACATCGAAATTTGGTTTTCCCGTCCATGCAATGGAAAAAGAGAGTAGGGATTGAAATTTTGAAACAGAATGACTGAAAACCAAAGTTGGTCCATAACCAGTCCTCTGTTCATTGTACAGGATCCTAAAGGAGGAATGTGAGCTGAGGATGTTCAAGAATTATGAGAGAAAAATCAGATGGAAGAGGTTGAGCGCTTTGGTACAATGTTTTCTCAGTAGTGGTATTTTCCAACTTAACACAAATAGAAATGTATTTTTTTCAACTGGCGATCAGGTGGGCTCGAGTGGTAGCTCCTCCCCCCCCCCCACCTTACCACTTGATATTCATACTTACGGGAACTTAATGTCATCCTTGACATCTAAAGGACCTCGATATTGGATGGAAACGATTCTAACAAAAAATCCGACCCACTTCGGGAGCTCTTTCGATTTCTCCACTTTTATTTCAGTTGAACGCATTAGTTTGACGGGAGGAGCAATAAAAGTCAACAGCCCGTCAGCCGCTTTTAGTTTCCTCATTAAAACTGAATGAAAGGGGAGCCGGGGACACGCGGGTTTAGTACTCATTAGCAGAGCAGTACACTCCCCCTGCTTTCATTTGTGATGAGGTTTCAAACTTTTTGATGTCATTACAATGAATGGCTCATCACATTACCGGGTTCTTCAGCGCTTTTGTCGAGTTACGCCGTAACTTGCTCTTCTACTTCGTTTCTCGCAGCCGATGCCAACGGTGACACTGGCGCCGGCGCAATGCACGGTGACGACTCAAACATGAACTCAAATCTTTCCATTTCAATTAACCAGGAAGTCCAAGTTTATCTCCCAGTAGAATGAACCAGTAGACATTCATCTCAAGGTTTCGTGAAGTGAATTACATTATGAATCTCGGCTGACCCAAGAAATGCGGTTTATTTTAGACAGAATGTTCTATTCCACGCACGAGAGAATCTTTCCTCGCAAATAACACCATAATTGGTGCTGGTATCTACGTAAACATCAATTCCTATTCTCCACGCGCATTACTTTGTAATTTAAAATAGAAATATTTCAAATAATTTAGTTCAAGTTTATTTTGATACTTTCCGTGCATGAAGCAATTTTCTTCACTCTAGCGACCAACGAACCTGTTTTTTATTCAGTCCCTAACAACTTTCAGCATTAGAATCGCGGAACTTAAGATGTAGGAATGTATTGCGCTACTCCTACTCATGCTACTATCATCGTTGAACAATCAGTGCACAGAAGGATCGTGAAACTTTCAAAATGGTTTTTGAAATGTACCGTTGTGTTACTGGAATAATTGGGTAAGAACTGTGAGAAATGGTACTAAATGAAACGTGGTTGGAACATTGAAACTTCAAGGGTTGGTCTTAACTACTTTATGAGCGTGACTAACTCTTGTCTGATATATGACAACTACATTTTTCTGACGATGCTGGTAACATTTGAGCGAACTTTACAACAGAAAAAACTGCCATAACATTTCTTCGAAATTTGTGGTACTGGGAAAATTATAGTGCTACTCTCATCATTTTCCCACAAATTAGAATTTTATGGTAGTTGGAGCTGTTCATACCAACAGTTTAACCAAAGCCTTCATTGAGAAATAAAATATTCGGGCAGATTGATTGACTTTCCATGGAATATTAAATATCCTATTTGAGTCGATTTGGTTCAACCGCTTCCTCTCAATCGTGTTCACAGACCACTTCCTTGAACACTTTTTCTTGTCCGTGTTCAGAAGGCCTGGAAACATCAACACTTGAAGATAACTTAAAACGTTCATTTCAAGAGTAAAAGACTGCACAAAAATAGATTTTCGTTGAAGCTTTGGTTGATTGATTGTGCTACTCTCGACCGCTACTTTCGCCCTCCCACCCCTCCCCCATTTGTCATATAACTGTTAGGAAACAGTTTGTGGAGTTTGGAACAACTATCAGTTCTCATTATGATTGCTCATGTGCTCTTCCTGTTTAAATATGTTATATTATATGCTCCAATAAACTCCGGTACATAAAGCAAAATCCGGTTGTAATAGTTGCTTGAGAGATATAAATTGCTGACTGCATGTGATGCGTCGCACTAGTTTTTTTGTCGGTGTGGGCTGTGAGAGAACGTTCCAACTTCAAGTTCTGAAACAACAAGAATGTGTTCAGTTGAAACCGGCCGTTCCACGAGTGGCACGGGAGGTGTGAGGGTCGTTACTTACTGATTTCAAGGAGCCCCGCGTCGCATTTTTCTATACATCTCCTATTAGCCATCCTCCGTTAACGCAGTGTAGTCAAGTTCCTAGAGACAAGCGTTGATAACAGAAATAACAAAAAACGTTCATAATTGGCCGTGCGAGTTCCCGCTAGGTCACGTATGACGGTTCTAGGAATGATTAGGCAAATATAGTGAAAGCGGAACATGTTATCATTATTGCGGTCATTTGTGCTTCAAACACCAATTAAACGTCGGCCTTGAGCCGATATCGAGGTGATAACGCGAACGATGGTTGGAATAATCAAACTAGTGAGGGTTTCTCTACCGCTTTTTCTCCTTCCGATATTTTTTCAACGTTACGACGAGTTCTCTATGATGCTCCCACAATTGCGAAAGAGTAATGGCTAATAAGACGTGGGAAACTACAGAGACCCATTCAAACACTAACTGAGCACGATTCTCAACGGGAACCATATTCACAATTCTACCATAAACCGTTTCATAACTCTGTTCCTGTTGCTATCCTTTCAGAAATAGCCTGAGGAAATAAATACGAATCTGATGAGCTTCAAACAGGTTTTGTCGACAGCGCAAGAGCTAATTTTGTCACTGCAGCAACTAATCAAATCTGCTTTTCATTCAGTTTACACAAATTTGGTAGAACACAGCTTCAGGTTGTGTACTGAAGATGGTAGGGGTTAGTATCCCAAAACTTATTGCGCATTGTAATTCATTACACTTGTAACGGGTTACTTTACAAATGCGGTTGGGCGCCTGGAACAGACCAGGGTGGAGGCTAGGAACAGCGCCTTCCCAGGTGATAACCGGATGGGAGGTTTATGAGAGGCGGAGGAGGGTGTTGTTTCTCTCTCTCGCAGGGGTGTTTTTGTTTTGGGTTTTTCTTCCGCGTGTTCCTGTTCCCCGAAAATAGGACGTATTTACTCGTTCCGACTCCCGTTTTCAAGTCGTTTTCCCATTTTCGGTTCCAATTCCTGATTGGGTTCTTCTGGAGAGCTTCAGGTTCGAACGAGGAAAGAAGATCCCTGTCCGCAAGTCGCGTTTATTTTTTTTGTTTCTTCTTTGTTTGTTTTTTTTTTTTGTCATGCCAGAAGTAGGGTAGAAAGACGTTTTAATTTAATTCTTATTTTCTTAAATATCTTTTGGTTCAGATTTTGGATAGGAAGGAGAAGTCTGTTATTTTATTTTAATACATCTATATTTCAATTATTTTTAGTTATTTTCCTTCTGTTTGGTTTTATTTCTGTAAAGAAATATCGCTTCGTTGTGGGCTTCATCCCCACGTGGAATTGTACACGAATCTTTAATTCCGTCACACACTTTGGTACATGTTTCTCACATAATCCCCGATTATTACTTTCCTTAGCTATTAGGAAGGAAAGTTATGCGAGTGGTTGAGAAAAAATATTGATAGTTTTCCAGAGCTTCACGTTTTAAAGGATTCTGAATCCGAAAAAACACCATTTAAGAAATTGTCCTGTGTGTGTCTACGAACGTGATTGACAGGAAACAGTTAGAACATATCGACTCAAATTTGATGCTCAGATCATAATTGAACCCGGAAATCATGGTATGAGCGAAACTTGTCCATAACTAACCATACTTATCATAGTGATTAAAATACCAATTTGTTTAAATCAAAAGTGGCTCTAAAGGTTTTTTTGGAAGTTTTTCCTGTATAAATTCCACTCGTATAATACACACTCGAAAACGTCTTATGATACAGTAGAATACAACCAGGAGAAACCCCAAAAATTCCGGAATTCCATCTGCCACCGTTTGAGTTACTACCATTTACCACAGTTGTTGCTCAATAATTCCTAACCCCCCTTCTAAAAAAAATAGTGTCGGCTGTCTCAAATTTCCTGTGCACCGATTGGTCGATAACGGTCGTGGCATGTGGAAGATCAACTCCATAAATTCAAGAACTTCTACCACGTTCGAAAAATAGATATGCCGTGACAATACTTGAATGTACGCAGGGCTTTTGTGTGGCGATAAGATATTTTCAGCTAATGTTGGATTTCAAGACGTAATTACAAAAATGGCGGTCCATTCTGGCTAGCAAGCAGATACTGAAAGTTGCAGTGAACTACAAGAGGCGTTAGTTTCGACCTGGAGATAGAGTGTGGCGCAAAGAGTGGTCCATATAGATCAGCACTCAACATAACATTTTTCGATGTGGATAAGTACCAAGCCACTTGACGGAAGGAGGAGGTAAACGTAACGATGAATAATTGACAACCCACAAAGTTGTTTCGTAGTTAAAGTGAGTTTAAACGTGCAGTTTTCATATCAGGCAATATTCGGAAGTCCCTTCGGAATTGAGCTGACTATGAATTTTTGACAAAGGCTTCTCATGTCTGGGTAGAGCGATCGCCTCCATGTACGCATTCAAGGGCTGGCTCAAGCTGGGAGTGCGTTGTTGAATAACAAGCAGACGCCAATGTGGAAATCACAGGAGCCAGCAGAGGTTTTTGCTTTAGTGTTGATAGATCCCCTCATGTGAGTGAGTCAAGATAAACAGACGAGAATTAATTATTTGGAGCTGATGACCCTCACGTTTAACGTGTTTGGGACAAGTTAAAGTCTTACACACTCATCAAGGGCCGGATCAAATCTGATATCTCCCTGCATCCTCCTGCACATCAGTTGATGCTTTCATGAGGTAAGTCCGTCACAACTTCTGTACATGGTGGTACTCGGCCCTTAATATTTTGCAGTTGCTCAACCCTGTCATGAGAAAATAAAATGTGAATCCCATAACCCACTCTTCTCAGCCCCACGTTCATTCAGCATCATTATCATCATCCTAGCACAAATACATTTTGTTTTTCATGAATGTCAACGTCCTACATAAATGCTCGTGGCACGTTAGGTTTCGGAATTTATAAAGTTGGTTCTACTTATGCAATTACGATTATTTAGTAAACACTGCTAATTATTCATGATACCATCAATTCGATTTTTATAAGAAGTTTGTCTGAGAAATGTTTGGGAATTATCGAGATAAACCGATTATAGTATAGGTATCATCAATTAATTTTTCTGAAATATGTATCGGAAGCACTGCCCTAAAATCTATTGCGAACTGTATTTTTTAAGAAGTTCACCGCAAATGGGACTAAGAAAATAAACAAATTGAGATTATTGATGAGTGGAAGTTCCCCGATTACCATTACCCGAAGATATGAGGCCACAGGTTCATATCCTGACACAACCCAGTAGTGCCGCTCTCTCTATCCACTTCTCAGTCCTCGGATGACAATGTTGCTTAGATCCTTCAACTCAGTTGCCCATAAAACGAAGTTAAATAAAGCAACAGGGTGATCGTAACAGGATTATCGGCCAAACTCCATCTCAATCTGGAGATCATTCTAGCCCAGTTCTATTTTGTTCTGTTTCACTCTCAAGTCGTACTTGCTCGTGCTCAAGTCTAGCGTGGGAAACTAGAAATGACGTTACGAAGGTGTTTTTTTCTCCATTTGAGAAAATAAAACCTAAGATTTGCTTAAGAGAGTAAATACGATGACTAAGAGAAGAGGTAATTGCAGTAGCTAGGGTTATAGCTCTCTTGAGGATTATCTAGTCTGCTATGTCGACCTGGGATTGCTAGTTTTTCCCACATCGATGACTGCGTTGAGCTCAATCCACTAATCGTTTAGCGAGCTTACCTTATCTGTCTCTAGCAGATTCCTCCTCTAAGTGAATCCGAAAATGTAGGTCACGTTTGGTAAATAGCTGTTTCCTCGGTCTCAGCGGTAAATTGCATGTAAGGATTTCCTTATACGCGAAAGAGGGGTTGAGTTGGAGCCGTCAGTTTGAGTTCATGGTTTTGGGTCGGTGCTTGTTGGTTCGAGGAATTGGGGTGAACGAAGAGGATGATAATCATGGAGGATGAAAACACAACGCTTTCCTTCCATTGGCATTCCCTGGCTACTGAATCGAATACTAAGCTCTTACATTTTTCGGGAGCGCGCACCACTCGCCTCTCACCATTCGACCGAGGGAAATATTAAAACGGGTCAGGGTCAATAGGGTTTTCCGCTTTTCCTCCTCTGCTCCGGTCGTAAGACGAACTAACAATAAATAGCCCAATAGCTGAACTCCTCGGAAGTTCTAATATCCCACTGGGTCCGCTCAAAGGACGGAATTTTAATTTCCATTTCCCGAAAACAATAGCGAAGTTAATCGACTGTGTAACAGGATTTTTCAACTTCCGTCCAAGTCAAGGGCTGAATATTATTAGACATACAGCGGACGTGGAATTTGGTAATGGTGCACGAAATTGCCCGCTGGTTACTCGAATACTTCTCTGACTGACGTTATATAATCCTTACACTTGCTTTGCGAATATTCTCAACTGCTCGTAGCATAAAAGCGAAACGAGTAAGTAGCTATAATGAAAGAGTCCTTCAAACAGAACTTCTCAAATTGCCTCAAATCTAATTCGCTTTAATCTCTTCCAGAAGTTATATTTGGATTTGGCCATTGATGAATTCAACAGTATTGTTGCCCAGCCTTTGTACTATCGTTTGGTTATTGTGTTGAAGGTTTTTAACCTATTCGTAGTCCATTGCTAGATGGCATTTGCACCCTGAGAGATGGCACAGCGTGCATGTCGTGTAGTTTGCGAGACCTGTTCACCTGTTCTGTGTTCAACGCAGCGGACGCATTTCAGGGAGTTTGCAGTGCTTACTCAGGTGTAGCAAGTCGTAGCAGTTCTAGTGCAGGGTATCTTCTTGTCTGTTTACTACGTTTTTTGATGAAAAGGGGTCTTAAGTCTTATTTTAGCGAGCCGTGCGCAGAGTTGGCTCAACAAACTGTTGGGCCAAGTCCTATTTTCTGAGGTTAGTCCGTGGACAGAAGAGCAGATGCGGGAAGTGGCTTAGAGGGCCTGACGCTTCGAGCTTCATCTCCTGTTAAGTGTAGATTTGGCTCGTGAGAGCTTTGGCCATCTCTGATGTTCCCGTCACAAAGACAGTTCCACTCTGGGGAGGATATAGCATCTATTTCCGTCGGCTCTCCTTCCTAGACGCTCGCTGCCATGCGTAAAAAAGCGTGGGAAGAGCGAGTTATTATATTTGGGAGGCTTTGAGCTCCTTACCTCATTCTGATTCTTCACGCGCCCTGCGACGTACCAATCGAGCCTCTCCTTTATCAGCCGGTCGGTTGAATATTGTTGGATAAGAGTGAACAACCCGTTTATTAACGCCCTGGCCCCGATATTGTCTTTCATAACGATCCGAGAAAATTAGGTTACTTTGATTATATTCGATTCATTTATTTATTTCAATTCCATTTATTCAAGTAAATTTAAAGTGGGTCCAATTGCGATCTTAGTTTCTTTTCCTTGTGTTCTCCTCAAGAAGAGTTATTTATTTGATATTTAAGGTGAGTTTAGTGAGTTCTTGTCTGGTTAAGTGTATTGGGCCCAGACACGAACTATTGTAGTACAGAACCACTAGAGACATCACAACACTCTCTAGCACCCGGAAACTGAGGGCTTGGAGGTCCTTTGCAGGGGCGCATGAAGGCCTTCATCGCAGATGTTTGGGAGGGACCAGCCTCTCCATCCTCGCACGTGGGCTACACGACTCCCACAACATTTTCACGGGCGTTGTACGGGTTGCATGGATAGCAGTGAACCGAACACTTACGGCGGGTTGCAATATACGATTCATATCTAGGCAAAGATGCTCACGGTTTTCGCAGGCACTCCCACGTCCATAGTTGTCACTGCGACCGCAGGAAACAGTGGTCGTGAGTAGTTTCCTCTCATGAAGAGATGCAAAAACGTCTTTGCCCATTTGTTCGGGGCATCTCTGGCGCTTGATGCTTCGCTTCGAGCTAATCACCTATCGACGGCCGGAACCTCGTGAATTGCATAAAAAATTTAATAACCTGATGAAATGGTGTTTTTTCCTCAAAAGATGGACGAGAGCTGTGCCCAAAAAGACGCTTTGAAGGCAAGTTTCGTTAAATGAGAGTAGCTCACTGTGGAACCCTCTGGTGATGAATGGATTCGCATGATTTGGGAAATGGCAGAATCGTGAAGGTTCTGGAGTGGGGGAAAAAAGAGATCTGCCAGCCGCTCGAGATGTGATAATCCCAACGCAGACTCTTTTCACTTGTTGGTCGTTGAGTTGAGCCCAATAATTTATGTAAGGGCCGAGGCGCTACTTGGCCCTTTTCTTTTCTGGAAAAGCGGGCGCAGGGCTGAGCTGTGGAGCAGTTTCCTCTTCCTTTCCTTTTCCGCCTTTTCAGCTATCCTCGCTCTCTTCTGCCTCTCCCCAACAACTTTGCATAGAAAATAGTGCGCTTTGTATACAGCAGAGAAACTTGCAATTCACGTCAGCCCACCCTCTTCACTCCGTATCTTTGATGAACGTAACTTTGGAGGCCCTAATTCTTAGGGGAGGGAAAAAACGGGAACGAAGACGGTATAACTTTCTGAGCCCATCCGTCGAAGTAGAAGGTAGACCTGGTAAAATGAGAAAGAATCACACCCTTCCTTCACCCGACCAACCACTTTGAAGACAGCACCTAGTTTAACTAGTCTCTATCGGGCTAGTTCCGTACAAATTAAAATATCCCAACGAACATTACGTATTTGTGAATTTTTTATTCTTTCTCAACTAGTTCCATCTTTTCCACTAATATCATATTTGTTCACGCTGGTCGAAGTAACTTTCTATGTATCAATTATTTAATGCGTACATTTCGACGTTCGTTTAACCCGCCCTTTATTGAGTACCCCGTAATAGTTATCGGACGCGTGAATAATTATAAAGCCGTCAACCGGTAACCTTGTTCCCTGCAGCAGTAGCACAACAGGGCGTGGTCAGTGTCCCTGCAGTAAGCTGATCGATGCCCATAGTCTAAGGATCAAAAGTATCTCAGTACAGCCAACCTAGGACGGACCCAACAGCTGAGCCTCCTTATTCTTACTGTTCTCTTCCGAATGAGCAGAGCAGTAGCTGGGCTTTCATTTGAACAATGGCTCTTCGTTGATCCCTCATATTAGCCTTAGTAAGCTGCTAGGATATCCTGCATGGCCGTTGTGGGGTCAAGACCCCTAATCTCAATTGACGCCTGAGGGATGGCCGTCCTGACCATACCATAATCACCAAGGGCTTTCTGGGTCTTATCAGCAAACCTTTTAGGGGTCTGGCTCAACTCAAACCAATACATCGCTGTTAGCAGTTCCCGCAATATCCCTAATCCGTGCACAAGCGTCTTCTGGGTGGACCTTAGCCCGCCTCCCTATCTTGGGTCATCTTAGATGGGGTTTGCCATTCTCACCCACCTGAATCTACCTCTTCTGGGTGATTGCCCCTCACAATCCTTCTTTTTCTCCTCTATCTGAAGTGTTGGCCCTCGAAGCGAGGTGCTCTGATCAGATATCCCAGTGTCGGCCTCCTTGCCTTCTTCTTTTTGTTCTTTGAAAGTTCGTATCTTACAATATATGAATGTAATCCTCATGTTTGCGCAAGAAGACACTTTGCATAAGTATATTTTTAGTCAAGAACGTGTTCTTCCATTCGGAAGAGCGATTTTTAATACTTGAATGAGCAGGAAAGTAGCACCCCTTCAAATCTACAGCACTATAAATCATACTTTGTAGTTATAAATTTGAAGAGTTGACGCTTATATGATTGCCACACCATAGCGTAACACAGGAGCCCAACCAACTCAATGCTCACATTCGTGTGTGAATAACTATGTTGCGATATAAGTCGCCAGTCACAATATGAAGTTTGAAATTGGTTCCCAACTTTGTAACTCAGAGAACGTATTTCATGCTCTGACAGGAGCAAAGAAAAATTTCGTGGGGTATCGGATCCGAAAAGTTTTCTCGTTCGTTCATAAAACATTCTCAGAGCAGCACCGCGAGACGGGTCCTTTTTTTCGTTTTCCATCCTTTCTTCTCAATCTTCGATCGGTCCTGGAGAGTTGTTTTCTGATTGGTCGGCATTTTCTAACGAAAGAGTGAATTTAGTTAGTTTTATGCAGTAGCGATAATATCTCCGTATGCAACGGCCCTACAGTCTTCCCAGTGGCAACTCACAGAACCGCTAAAGCGTCGTCGGGGGAGCGGAGTGCAGTAATTATGGCAGATTTACGTAATGTGACTAGATGGGTAGTTGAGATGGATGGGGAACACGTCCCACACACGCACCTATCTCACTAAATATATCTCACGCCTTCCTAGCTATATCTGGGCTCCTTCATCTACATTAAACTACCGAGTAAATTAAAACCTGAGCGAAATGGCAAACACAAGTAACTCATTCATCCATCAAACTCATCAACTTCGTTCCGGGCGTTTCCGTTTAGTAACATTGACTAGATACCTGAAACCATAGTTTTCAACGGTGGAAAGTATATCATGCATGGAAAAACCATCACCAAAAACCTCGAAAGGGTTTTGGCCACATTTCTAGTCCTACATAAGCAGAGCGGGCGGCGGACGGATAGTACTAGCCTAATTTGAGTCGGAGTTGGATTTTGCGCACTCGCCTCAACTACACTCGGTCTCTATACGCTGTGTGAAATGTTAAACACTCATCAAAATCGAGAAGATTATTGAACGATCAATGCAATGAGTGGTTTGCTAACATCAAAACTATTTAACATTTTTACTGGTGCTGGGTAATTAAATTGAAGGTCCTGAAGCTGACGCATACAGAACATGACACGAGTTTGAAGTATATTTGGCAGTGAATCATTTGAAGAGTCAGATAAAATGGGTGTCTAAACCATTTTCAGCTTAGGAGTTCACAAAAACGGCATCGGCAGTTGATCAACAGGAACAACCTAAGCAACAAGATATCTCCTGCGACGCATTACGATTTTTTCACGCTCGCTACAAATCTAATCTAGTTTTCCCCTAATTTCTGAGAACTTTGCAGAAGGTAATGTACCTAGTGCGCAATTTTATGGAGTTATAGTGGGAACCCCGTGCAAAACGTCAGACAATGAGACGACAGTAGTTTGAAACCCCGAGCCGTCAGGGGATATCCTTAATTATTTTATTAACGACATAAAACTACTATAGTGCAGGCAACTCATTGAACTACCAACACGATGTTGTTTTATTATTCATTCCGAATAATACACCGTTTTTGGTCGGAATGGTTTTTTACAACGCCCAAGATGACAAAGTTGACACTCGTCGTTTTGAGTCATGGGGTTTCGTCCGTCCGTCTATGATCCAGGCCATATTATGTTCCTTCTGCGGTCTAAAAAATTTTGGCACTTTTATTTATTGGTCACGTCGTGTTTGGTTTTGTTTAGTAGGTATTATTGCGCGGAGCCAAACAAGATGGACCTCAGAGGTGTAGGACAGACTTTAAATGGAAAACAGTGAAATCGCAGTAAATATAGTGCGGCAATTTTTAGTACCTTAAGGGACTCGCGCGAAAGTTATTGATTCTTCTCGAGCCTACGCTTCCACGTCGCGCCAATTGCTTAGCTCCACGTGCAAAATGCCAATAGTACAATCATACCCGTGAACGTTAAGAAACTTGACAATTGATCATTTCTAACGAAATAATCCAGAATGATAAATATATTCCAAAGCAATTTGCACGGTGGTCATCTGAAGTTCCAGCTGGACGTGAGAAAATCCTACAAAATTGGCAACACACGAAGTCTTGATAGCAAATTCGAGTCTTAGATAACGTGAATGTTCTTCATTGGAGCTGTGAGAGCGGTCTCGGAATACTTTGAGCAGCGATTCCTCCTCGCGCAGTGCAATGGTTGCTTGCACGCCAGGATAGAATTAACTGTTTCTTCGTCGAATGATTTCAATTTAACCGCTCATAACGGAGACACTTATTTTTTCTGCTACACCACGAGATCGAAGGAGGCTAAACGCGATCCAATAGCGACACAGAAATACCAAATGAGTACCGAAGCAAGAAATAACGCGTTAGTGATATAACGGCGTTAGGAACATATGAATCGAAGCCAGATGTAGCCGCTGCAACAAAAAATTCGCTGACATTCTTGCGTTTCTTGTAGTGTCGAATTAAATTTCAACGGGACTGCTGCAACCGAAAGAGAGCGAGCGAGAGAGAGAGAGAGAGAGAGAGAGAGAGAGAGAGAGAGAGAGAGAGAGAGAAAGAGAGAGAGAGAGAGAGAGAGAGAGAGAGAGAGAGAGAGAGAGAGAGAGAGAGAGAGAGAGAGAGAGAGAGAGAGAGAGAGAGAGCGAGAGAGAGAGAGAGAGAGAGAGAGAGAGAGAGAGAGAGAGAGAGAGAGAGAAAGAGCGAGATTAATAAATCAGGGAAATTTGGAATAGATGAACACGAACACTCGCCAGTAGGCCAATGGGCGTAGGCCAGGCCTGTAGCGGCAAGCAAGTGGGAGTTGCCAAACATCTTAATACCTAATAATTAAAATGATAGAGAATCATTTCTACAAATAGTACCAACTAAGATTAAACACAAATACTGTCAAAAATTTGCTCGGTATTTTCCGATCAGATTATATGAGGCCAGCCATTAAAAAATAGATCTCTTGTTGGACGGGCTGGTTACGATTTTGTAGGTTTTTAATAACCACAGGCATTAGATACTGTGGGATTCTAGTTCACAGGGTGAGATTGACTCTTGGATTTACAATGGGTTGAAACAATGTACGATTCGCCAGGTACACCTAGTACGGTACGGTAGTGAGCCCCCGCCTACTATCAACTACTCTGAGATATTAAAGGCAAGTAAACTGGCGAACAGCCACCCGCACAAGCAGAAGAAGATGATCTGTGCACAACAGTTAACTCTTTTTTGCAGTCATTGTGTCTCCTTTCACACGTCACTATCACATTATCGCTACGTATGAAAGCATTAATCAATCTCTGCACGTGGAACTAAAGATACACTAGTTGTACCTGCAGCTTTCTTTGTTTCAAAGTTTTTCTTGAATCAAATGGAACTGAGGAAGTGAATGGGATGCAGCGTATTATAAATCTAAGGAGTTCTGAAAAGAATTGCGCTCACACACAAAAAGTGGGACTCTGAGCCCGTAATCACTGGATTCCGTGTGGAATAAAGTTGGAAAACTATGATCAAGAAGTGTTTCTGGATAATGGTATGTCAGACCCCCCACCATCACCACGGTCGTCATTCTCTCAAATCTACCTTCACGAGGTTTAGTGTCGTTCGTAAATCTGAACATGGACATCAAATGTGATTCCGGAAAACTGTGGCTGGTGTTCGGGGCGAAACAAGGGCTTTAGATGAGACGTAAACAGTTGATAATCAATGGGAACCCGAAGGGTGCCCGCATCTGTCAAAACCAAAAGGCCTCTGGCAGCAGTTGAGGTTCACTGCGCGTTTCCTTTCATTCGGTTCCACGTCCAAACCCTGAACCACCAACAAGTCGCCGAGAATAAATACCAGGCTTTCTGGGTCCGGACGGCTCTCAATTCCACGGCTTCTTGATGGGTTTATAAATCCCATTCCCGCTGGGGACTTAGTTTCCATCAAGTGCGTGAATTATGTTCACCTTCTTTGACCTTTTTGGACTTGGCGCCCTGAAATCCTACCAATTTGCAGCAGACGTGGTTTTCCTTCTAGACCCGTTAAATGGTAAGACGGACTGCCCCGACCTACTGAACCAGATCTATATCTCGGCCTTCTCAATCCGCAACCCACCGAAGAGCCTTACCACCACAACTCCCCTTTCCATCTGGCGTCTCTTATAACAATTACCTCTGAAATGGATGGCTCTCAAACCTCCGCGTAATGAAAACTCCGTCCTTGAATTTCCTCTCCTCCAATTCCTTTCATCAGAATCATCCTACTCCCCTTCAGAAGCTTTAAAATTGAAGTCACGAACTTAATTGAGTTTTCCGTTGCACGCCATTTATGTCCAGCTTCCTCTTCCCACGTAAGCGTCGGTGGTAATAAACTCGGGAACGTAAAAAAATGTTATTCGTTTATTGCAGTGGTTCCGATCAGTTTCACCTCGTCGCTCCTCCATTTCTCTGTAACGACGCCCGTAAACTGATACGGCCAATTTGTTTTAGTGACAAATCGCGTACAACTTGGCGATGGTCCTAATAGCCGTGATACACAGAATTAAATATCTGGTGCGTAGCAACACACAACTTTCCGCCACCCCTTTAAGTTCGAACACCACCTACATAGGCGGGCGCTATATCTTCGTTCAACGCATTTTTACAGGAACATTTATAAAGAACAGAATGTAGAGACTAGTTAGCTGAGAGTACTCCAAAAGTTTGATCGAAATCGTTAGAGCCGTTTTTGAGAAAATTGGAATACCGATAAATTAATATTCGACAAGTCTCCTTTTCTGAGTTAACTTGGCTTATATCTCCGTTCAACATATATATACAGAAATAACTATACAGAACGAAATGTTGGTATGGGTGACTCAAAGACACTTCATCAGGATTTATCACATCTGGTGAAAAAGTTACCCTGGAATTTACGGAAATGTCCGAAAAAACGTTATTTTCGACACATTTTGATTTTTATCTCTGTTCAATGGACCGTCACAGGAACATTTATTGAGAAGAATATGTAGGTATTAACTATTCAAAAACACCCTGTGAGTTTGGTGAAAATCGCTGGAGCCGTTTTGCCAAAAGCGTAAAAACCTATTTTGCTTCAGGGGCCCATATCTCCGTTCACCGTATTTTCATGGAGATATGTATGGAAAAAAAGTTAGGTATTGATTAGGAGAAGATAATTTGAAAGTTTAATCAAAATCGTTAGAGCCGTTTTCGAGAAAAATGCGAAAAACCCTAGTTTTTGGTACTTTTTCGTCCCCACCCCCTTCCCATCGGCCGAAATCGTCCATAACCTTATTTTGGTGTCTACGAAAAATAAAGAACAGAACAAAAAAGACCCAGCTCACTCGGATCAGCCGTTCTCCAGCAAATCGAACTACAGACACACACACACACACACACACATACACACACACATACACACACACACACACACATACACACGGACCACGCGCCGAAATTAGGTTTTTTAGACTCAGTAGGGTCTGAAACGTTAAGATCTGAAGAAAACCCAAATTTTTTTTTTGGGCCGATTACTATACTTTCCTTCCCTTCGGGTAGCGGAAAGTAAAAAGCGCATTCAGTAAACCATACACAGATCTACTTGGCTCCTGTTATGAGCTTTAAGAGCATGGAGCATCGTTCCCCGGGCCCCACAACCTTAATCATTGTCCTTGCATAATTGGGAACTACAATGCGCATGCGCTCATTTTTTTGTGGCTCTTGAATGTGCGCCAGGTTTTGCTAACTGGCAAGAACTCGCACACAGTCTTCGTACTGATTTTCACAGATCGATGGAAGGCTCGAAACGTGAATCAGGAGCTGTTTTCAACTGTTCAGGGAACGATAAAAAAACGACGTAATTACTATAAAACTACCAAATTGTTTTACACCATTTATTCTCATGACAATCATGGCTTTCGTCCGATTAGATTGTCGAGTAGGCGGGCGCAACTAGATTCCAAACATTTGTGCGAAAGAACGCATTTTTTGACCTCATTAAAGGCAAAATGTGGGCTGATGATGGATCTTGAAACATGAAGTTTGAAGGGATGGATGGGGGGGGGGGAGGGTTGTAAAAACAGTTACTGGCTGAATATATAGGTGTATTATACAAAATGGTTCACAAACCAATACTTCTTACTTTCCGGAAATTCTACAAAAAACGTAGATCTTTGAGAAAACTATCCAAGTTCAGAGAATGATAGTGGAGGGCTGCACACAGGCTCGATCCTCGGACAAGCATTTAGTAACGCCTTCTTCAAATGTCTTCTCAGAGATCCTACGGAGACTGACTGCGAGCCACATTCCTATGTGAACGACCTGACTGTTCATCTGTGCACAGTCGATCGACCAAATCGAGGCATTTGCTCTGAATCTTTCACACCCAACGGAGCGAGCACGTCAAGCTGCAGGTAGCTGAGGAGAAACCCCGGTTAATGCTCTTAAAGGGAAAACTAAATGGCCAACTGACAACAATACAATTTTGCGGCCAGGCCCCTTCTTGAGATGCAAGTCGGCACTAGCCTCCCCCCCCCCCCACGATAAGCCTCATTAGCAAGTCCACTTGGAAAGACACAATTTTCATGTGGAACCATTTACTTAGTTCTGATTGGCTTCAGCCCTGTAGTGTGGGGCTGCAAACATGCAATCAATCAAAGGCGACACCCATACGAAACCTATAATATATAAAAGCTGAGGGAACTCATTTCGTCCAAAAAGAATACATTGAAGACAAATAGTTTCAGCAACTGCCATCATCCGCTCAACCGTCAAACTAGTTGGATTTCTTGTGATATATTTTATTTCTCATAATAAACAGCTTTCCACGATTTCTCTGCGAGTTGTTTAAATCATTAATTTTTCTTGCCATGGTTTTAGAGAATTTGCTTCCAATATCCTAAACTGGAATTCTTCTCCTCCGTTTCGTCCGAGGACTTATTTGTTACGTCATGCGCACTTACACAATAAAGCACATGTTTTTTGCGCACATGAAAACATCCCGCTCGCGGTAACTTGATAAATAAGTGTGTGTACATGCAGAAAAGTTCTCCTTTTTTGTGTTGATTTTGAATGAAGACGTCGCCGAGGTCCTTAAACTTAATATTGTCAGGTTCGTAAGTTATGATTCAGGACGTGAGTTTTGCCGGCTCATATCTCACTTAAATAACAACGTACAGAGTAATGGCGCTGACTGCGTAGGCGTTCAACTACGTCATAACTAGACCCTCCTTATCTCCGCCGTTGGGGCCAGGACTTTCGAGCCCTTTGTTCCAACCCCTGGCTAGTTATTGCTGTTATAGATACGCCCTTCACACTTCACAGAAAGTTCCTTTTCACCGTTTTTCATGTAAAAACTACTACAACCTATGCAATGAACGATGCGCAAACGTATTGCGTGGTAGGTTTATCTTAGCAAGAGCAATTTTGGCTTTCGATCGATTGTCCCAGTTACACTAGATTCACTTATAATTCAATTTAGGTGAAAATATGCAACATCCGGAACCAGCCGAAAACTGTAAACTTTTGGTCAATGGAAATCACACAGTTACTTCACTTACATTGTATGTTTCACAGTTCACCAACTCCCAACTCCGAATTTCATAAGATGTACTGTGCGCGAATGAAGAAATCTGACTATATCCGCGCTGAAAGACAGACATGTGAATTGTAAAACTACTGTCAAAGGATTGAGGCGGCCAACTCAGGTCATTAGTGAAGATTGGTGTGTGTGAGTCCAGAGAGCATTCTGGTCAGGGGATGGTACTGCCGAGAATCACGATTCTGCCAACAGTGCGGTCCCTGGCCCGGAAGAAAAAGAAGCAATCGCACATGGTTGCCCTGGAGGTTGCTAAGCGTTTTGACTTGGTAAGCCACCAATCATTGGCCGATTGTGGTGAGGGGGCTCCTGATTGATCATGCGAGCTCCCTGTATTGTGGGGCTGTGACAGCCTTGAAGATTGGAGCAGCGATGTCTGGGGACGTGGCAATAGGGCGTGGAGTTCGGCAGGGGGACCCTCTGTCTCCTACAATCTTCAGTGTTATGATTGATACTGCACTGGGTAAGCTGCCTCAAGAAGTGGGGTTTGATATTGCCCCAGATGTGCAAGTGGGCGCAGTAGCCTTTGCGGATGATGTCGTCCTTCTTGCAGGTACCAAGCGCCCTTGACAAGTTTGTGAGGAAGCTAGGCATGTGTAGATTGGGGGTGAACGCGGAGAGGTGCGGCTACGTTTCATTGATGCCGTCCTATCGAGGATACAGCGTGAAGGTCGTGGATGTGGGTTTTGTCATTGGTGAATCCCGTGTCCCGGGTAGAGGGGTCGTGAGATGTGGTGGTATCTTGTGGGAAGTAGAGGAATTTAAATATCCACGCAGCGACCTCGTTATGATGGCAACGTAACTCATCATCCACCACAGCACACATGAAGGAGAACATCCATCGTCTTTGTTAGCATAATTGCACATAATTAACCCATCGGAAGCGAGCAGCATCTTATATAAGGCGGTAACAGTATCCAGATTGAACAGGGTAGTGAATGAGGATATCTTCAGTTCACGGAGCCTACATATTGGACGAGTCAATCAGGGCCCCTTACCACACTCACAATCTATCAAGGGTTAATTGGCCCACAGTGCCTTACGAACGTCTGAAGTGACCATTAATAACTCCCTCTGTCCATAGCACTGTTTGCCGAATCATAAGCATACTATCCGCTGCATTACCAATTAAAACGTTAAAACGTCCTAATGAGAACAACAGAACGGGAGAATGCGCTAATAAGGATGAATAAACATAACATCGAGAATGTTTGGTTCAAGGTGAGTGTCAACTAAGACCTTTCATAAGAAAAGGAGATACGAGTTCGACGAACCCTTAACATTCTCGATTGGAATTCAGATGTTACATACCAAATAAGCCAATAATGACCTACCTACTCATGGGTAGTGAGAAACTATCGCCCTGGTAGCCTCATCTTCGACAAAATTTTGCACTCCACGAGCTCCTATGCGTGTTACTTCTATTACGAGATAGTCCGAAGGCCTTATTATGCAAACTAGGAATTCCATGACTCCAACATTTCGTGACTGTTTACCCAGGCTGGGGTAAAAACGGCCCAGCGCTGAATGGCTTACTTATTGGACAGGATATTCATCTGCGTCCCTCCCTGAAAGCCGAACGCGGTGCCAACGTTGTGAAGTCAGCAGCTAAAGAGAACGCGGTAGGTTCATCCTTCACAACCTCTTCCCCGCACGGCCAGTAGTCGAATGCTCCGAATTTGAAGAACTTTAGTCCCGCATTGAACGCTCCATAACGTGAGAACAGCTAGATAAGTGGGAAGTGGGAATGCAACAGAGCGCAGTATGGCGGTGTCACTGCACTGTCCTGCCAGATATAAATAAAAGACGGGTAAATTTCAACGTGAATTCGAGCAGACCCGAAAGGACCAAGCTCGACAAGCTTAACCATATTGGAGACCATCAAAGAGCCGCGAGTCGATTGAGTCGATTTAACTTGAACTAAAACGGCGAAGTAGTTTTAATACCGCATAAACCTTTAAACGCGCTTATAACGAGGGGAAATTCATTCACAACCGTTAGTTGAATATTCCTATTAATATCCCGACATTAGGCGAACCAAGTCCTCACTGAAAGGAATGAGTGGTGTCTTTCGTACACCGCCAGCTTTGTTGCTTGTAAATATCCGCGACTTGGAGTTAAGTATGACAGCGTTATTGTCTGTCGCTCTTTAGTGTGGAGAAAGTAGAATGTTGAGGGTGGGGACGAGTGTTCCTCTAACAACTTTCCTTACATTCACTGGTTTTGGTATTTTTCTTCCCAGTATCACAAGTAAAATGTTCACATGATCTCACGCAAAACTTCTCCCCTCTCCCGTAACTGCTGCCCCTCCCATCAGGGCACGGAGTAAAAGGAAATAAAAGGCCTCTGGCATTATAGTCTACAGCTAAATAGAAGGACTGAAACTTTTTTTTCCAATGTTTAAGCTGAATGGTTTTGGTTTAATGTCTCTTTACGGCTCTAAGGCTCGTTTCTAAGATCTCCAGTGCATGTTTCCTACATTTTATGGAAGAAAACGTGTACGAAATGAGGCTGTATTACAAATATCCCCCCGGGCTAGTGCGATATTTCTCTTTATCATGGTGAAGGTACTGTGAAGTAGTGCACGTGAAGGTGGTTGGTAGATCAGTCAATGACAACGTTCGCTACTTTTAACAAGAGGCACAACAAACAACATCGAAATAAATAAAAACTGGTGGAGTCATTATCTCCTTATTCTTTCATTTGCCGACGTTCGCAGCTGCTATATGGAGTGGGCGAGCTTCACATGCAACATCACATCGTTGATGCGTTTTTCCATGATCCACGGGCATTTTTTGCTTGAATTCCAATCTGCGCATGAAGTCTGGTAGGACCCAATTCACCTTCAATCAATGGAGGTTGGAATGTATGTTGGCTTGAAGGTATGTTAATCAACGGCTGTCCGGAGGACATTAGATAGCGTTCTCAGGTTGATACTCGCTAACAAGAAGGCATTCCTTGTTATTTCACTCTGTGATGTCCTTTTTATTTTGTATACCGGACGGGCTCCCAAATGTTTAGTTCTTATACTAGTTGATCGTTTAATCAATCACAATGTTCGCTACTTTCAACAAAAGTCACAATAAACAACACTTGTGATAGCCGGGCAACCAAACGAATAAAAACTGAGGGAATCATTATCCCACAGTACATTCAAAGTCATTTCTTTCAAATCTGATCCCTTAGTTTATCCTGCAAGCCCTGACAAAAGTTAATCATCAGTAATGCATGATATAAAGGTGTGTATCAGAACGTGCATGCATTAACACCAAAGGACAAACTAAACTTGAGCTTTTGGTCACTGGTTCCCACCAATACGAAGTTGACATGCGTTTAAAATTCAGTGCCTTGTTCTTGGGAGGAAATAAAATCTTCCACACGCAAGCCGCCATACTCCACTTCTAATCAAACGAGCACCATGTGAGTCATTATTAAACTGATTCCAGGCGAAGTTCGTGTTGGTGTAAGTTTATAAATTATGAGTGTACTCAAATATCAACTCCTGTTTCGCCAACCACGCCACTATTCCTTCTCATCGTTGTAAAATGGACTCTGAACTCAGAAGAGGAGCCCTCTCGATGGGTCCTATAGGTACTCCGTCTATAAGGTCGTATGTCAAAGAAATAAAACTGCACGTGAGCCGAAAGCTGAACAACAATAAGGTACATCTCCTAAGCGTATTCCGTCTGTACCGTGGTGATTGATGCTCTAAACGAAACGCAATTAATAATGTACTGATGATACTAAAATCATGTCCGATTCCTTACTAAAATTACTGTTCCTTGACACGTATGGAATTATATCAGGAGAAAGTCATGCGAATCCGTACCATCCGGGAGGAGTTCTTCATCTGATCTTACTGTTATCGTGGGTGACGAGTTGTAAAGGAGGGAATCAACTGTAGCCACGTTAGGTCATAAGCTTGCTAAGTAGCAGGCAAAGCTGGAAGGCTCTGTCTGGAAGGAACCATCGCTTACTGTTGTATATTCTCGTTTCCTCCGCGCTGAAGGGGAAGTCGTGCTTGATGGAGTCTTGGTGGGAAAAGAAGTGGAGCCGCGCATTGCAATTCCTTAGTTCTTTAGGGCATAGCTCAACGCAGCATTTCTCTAAGACGTTCGCGGATGTTGGAATAAAGCTCGTCAGTGTCACGCCCCTTCGGCGCGGATTCCTATCACACTAGCCATTTACCTAAAGCTCATTTATCCAGCGCAGCAAGTTTTTTTGTTTTTTTTCAGTGGAGAGGTCTATTCAGAGTCCAGCCCAGAGCAGAGTAAGTTCCCTTTTCACTCTCCCCTTGTTCGCCATGCACTCAATGGCTTAGTCAAAGAGTAACTGTGCAGTTGCCATATGGAGTGCTTCTATGGGTGCCGTTCCGTGCTTTGGGAATCCACAAGAATGTAGCTCTCTGAAATCGGGCCAGTGCATTAGTCAATCAGCCAAAAACTGCATGAACGATTTTTTTTGTATCTCGTGACATTGGTTGTCATGTTGTTGTTGCAGCTAATCCAGGTTCGTTTATTTTGCCATTAGCTCCTATTGAAAAATTCACGTTAACGTTTTTCTTTTCATCTCGTCTCTACCTGGTGTGATGTTTACTCTACCAGGTAAACAAGTCTTAGTCCAGTTAGTAATACCTCATCAAGCAGTATCGTATGTATACTGTGGAAATCAGGTACATACATTTTACAGTGTTCTTAATTTGAGGAGTAACCGAAACTGCAGGTGTGATTAGAAAAAGCGGAAATTCTGCGATTGAATCATCAAGTGTCCACTTTCCTGTCGAACCTCATTAGTTTATGGTTGATTGAATTAATCAACAATACTAAACAGATGCCCAAGTTTACCGACCTGTTGTGCTTAAATTGGGGCTTAATGATTTCTAACTGTTAGCGTAATTGTGTCAATCGTGACCCAAGCGCCAGGCACTCGATAATATTTGCATTACCAAATGAAGGACGAATCTATTGGGGGAGCAAACATTATGGTGAATCGGACTGGGAAATGTCACGTCATGTCTGATTGCATTGAGCGGAATGGATTCCAAACAGACTGCAATTGAACTGGCAGACATTGTTTTTATGTACATAGACGCGGGGTAGTGATGGGCTCTCACCACGCGAACTACAAAGCGTTCGTTCATCGTAAACCCGCTACCCGCTACACATTCGAGGGAATAAAAAAGCACTTACTACTCAATTTAGGTTCCGAGTCCGACTGGTGAGTGCAAATTAGAGGAGCTCGATAACAACCTATTTATTTCAACTCGCGAAAAGCGCGGTTTGTTGGCGGCTACTTCCATTTCATTCGTCCCAAAGGTTCATACAATAACCTACTCATAAACTTTTGCTCACACAGTGAACTTCAAAATGCGTTACTTCACTATTATCCCTTTCCCATCCCACATTGTCAGTGCCACAAACGCAAAGTGACGTCTGCTTTCAAGTGAAATGTGAACAATGACTGATCCTTCGCCTTTAGCCGCGTTGAACTGAAACTTCGTAGCAAAAAGGCACTTCCACCGAAATCCCAAATGATTAAAACCGTATGAGCAGTAGATAACGTGTGTTTCCTCATCACGTCCCAACACTTGCTTATGGATAATACATCTTCAAAGAACAAATTGCCGCAACGTATATAGACACAGCAAATCACTGATAGAAAACATCACCAAGGACGTTCCATTACATAGTTAGTTTTGGTTGGTTTGTGAATTTTGCAGTATTAAGCCAGGCACAGCAGTTGGATAATTTCGTTTGCTAAATAGTCAATAGATTTGAATGAATGCAGAAGACCAACGATTTGGTTCTTAATCACACAAATTTGAAATCATCCACATGCAAGTATTTATTCGTAGCCACCAAAATGCGCGTTCACTCGTGTTGTTAGCAATGATTTTTGTTAACACATTGCTGGCAAGCCCTTCTTTCGATTATACATATCGCCTAATATTCCGAGGAAATGAAATCAATCCGATCGCTTTGTCGACAGGAGCTGGGCCATTACCGATAGTCAACAATGTTTTACAGAAGGCCTCAGCATATGGGTTCAACCCTGCAGCTCTCATGTTTCCTGCCAGTAGACGTTTCTGCATATAGCATCACAGATTTGATTACTTGAGGACAGCGTTTATTTCATCAGCAGCTGCCGGTCTTGGAATGACTGGGAGTGTAATCAATAAATATCTCAATTCACGCTATACTATACCTTCATTTAAATACGAGCTTTAATTAAAGTGCTTTACGATATCAACGGGATGAGCATTGCATGTTCGGCAAGTACGAAACCTACACACAAGTTATTTTTATGCGTTTTATTTTTTCGCCGATTTCCAATATTTTTAACAGTTCTTCTGCTATTTGGGACTAAATCAAATCTAACAAATCAAAATAACTGCCGAGTCACTCTCGAGTTGTGAGTGTCACCCGACTAAAGTAATATTTAAACATTACAGATTGGTGACGATTGATCAACAAGCTCGTACTTAGCGTGTAGCGCAGTCAGTCGTACGGCGCCAATGGAAGACTACCTTCTTCCTACGTCATCTCCCATTCGCGACTTACCTAATTTTACTTTTGACCGAATTTTTTGCTTTAAGGAACTATATAATTAGATTGTACGGATTGAGAGCTCGAGCTCGAAACGGTAATTCATGAAATGTTAATATAGCGCAATAATAATATTGCAGAGAGCTTCCTAATTAATTAATGGTGGGGAGTTTCGTTGGTTGCATTTTGGTTTCATCGAACTGCCGACGCTATTTGTGGTATATTATTAGGTAAACTGAGAAGGGACTACTGAGAAAAGTAATTGAATTAGTGCAGACATGAAGACAATTGTTATAAATTTGGCATTTGTCGCATTGCTTCTAATCACTCTATTATTCATCACGCAGAAAACTCCATTGTGCACTCAAACTGTGCTGAAGCAGGACGCATCCCATAACTTTCTTCAACCCCGTGTGCATTTGCTGTTTTTCATTGAGTTTGTTATGTAAAAGCTAGTGTTTTAATAGGAATTTATCGAGGCACTCCTATTTGTGCCACGACCGTATTGAGCAATCAGCGCACAGAAGGTGCATTGGAGTGCCAACAAGATTTTTACTTTCCTTGGCTCTACGAAGTAGAAAGGAAAGTTATGTAATCGGCTGAAAAAAAAAATTTTGAGTTCTCTTCAGATCTTTACGTTTCAGACCCCCCTGAGTCCGGAAAACACTATTTGGGAAAATGGTCTGTGTATGTGTGTCTGTGAACGATTTTTAGAGAGAACCATCGTACCAAATCCACTCAAACTTGATATCTCGCCCGCAAATTACCATGAGACGCCAAAATGAGGGTATGAACAAAATCCACCGAAATTTAATTATAGTTATCATAGTGATCAAAACACCAAATATTTTTTTTCTCAAAAATGGCTCAAACGATTTTGATTAAATTTTTTATATTGGTAGCTCTTAATAAGATAATTATACCATGGAATTCCCATTCCTGGGAAAATGACGACAGCAGCACAATAAATTATCAAAATTGTCGACGAAATTGATTTTAGCGCGGTTTCTAGAGAAAACAACCGTACCAAATCAGCTGAAACTTGATGTCTAGCCTACAGCTTATCATGGAACTCAAAAAAGACGGTATGGGCAGAACCCACCGAAAGTTAACTATAGTTATCATAACATGATGATCATAAAAATGATCAGAACACCAAATTTTTTCTCAAAAACAGCTCTAACGATTTTGATTAAATTTCCTATATTGATAGCTCTCAATAAGGCAACTATACCATCAAATTCCCATTCATGGAACAATGGCGAGAGCAGCGCAATAAATTATCAAAATTTTCGACGAAAAGCGTTTTTAGCGCGGTTTTTTCCTTATAAACTCCGCTGGAATGTTTGTTGAATGTTGAAAAAAATTGGTATTGTAGTCCAATTCAATACCTAAAAGGTGAGTGTTTAAAAACGCTCATGAGATACATGGGGGTTACTCCAGAAATTCCTGAATTTTAACTACTGTCATTTCGCTTACTACCAGTTCTAAAGGTGTTTACCCAATAACTCTGCAAAAGTAATTACTATCCTTCTTCAAAAAATTTGTGTTTACAGCCTCATCAATTATCTGTGTACCAATTGCTCAATAATGGTCCTGCAATGAGTACGAGCAGCACAATAAATTCCGGAACTGTAAGCGCTACCACTTCCTGCTGCCGTAAAGCGTTATTTGACAAAGTTCAAATTAGCTGAGTGATAAATGAATTGATTAAATAGAATTAGCCATGTACAAAGTGAATTGTTGTAGAGCTAAGGAAAGTTGTGTGTTGCAACGCACCAGATATTTTTGTATCGTTTTGTTTGTATAAGTATCGTTTTTACCGTTCTGGAACTATTGGGTAAAAAGTATGAGCACTAATAGTGAGTGATACGGGTGGCAGTGGTTGGTGGTGGGGGGGGGAGAGTTGCTCCTAATTACTATCTCTACTAAAACTGTGAAGCCATGTTTTAGAAAAAAATAATTAGTCTTTTGATTCCTATCACAACTATAAGTAGTTATTTTGATAACAAATGTTTATGAACAGGAAAAAAAGAGTTGTTCACGAACTAAAAGTCAAAATTAAAGTTCAAACTAGTGAAGCATTGGCTGATGATCAACTTTTTGGCTCTGAATGCCGATAAAACATTGCTCAACAAGTTTTATTTATTTAATGGTGGCAGTTATGTACTTTCAGAAGCGCCTTTCTATTATTTCTTACGTTTTAGTGGTGGTGAAGCTTGCCATTGTGCTTTCTTACCTTTGGCTAGAGAATGCCAGGGTCATGTTTGATGATAAGTTGAAATCCTATTTCCCTATTAATTTGTCGGTTAGTAAATGAGTAAATTAACGTTTTTAGGGAAGCTTGACATGTTCTGTCCACTGGGCGGATTTACTTTGGTTTAGTTTTTCAAATTCTTAAAACACGGTATGACTGTATAGGGTAGTGCTGGTACATTTGCTTCGATCTGTTCATGTAGCAGAAAATATTATTCTAAAAACTGCCCTTGGGAATTATCGATATTCCACTACCCTGTTTCACCATAAATTTAATATACTCAACATTGGGCAATTATTTTTGTTTCAATCATGTCTTCACGTCTGCGAAATGAAAATCCAGGCGAAGCATGAGGAATGATAAGTTAGCATGCACGCACAGCAGCCACAGCAAATATTAATTTTCCCGAGTTTAGAATTTATTATACTTACATCATTAACCAGTTTAGTAGCATGGAACATATTGGCAAAAAAAGCCAACTATTTGATTTATAGAGGGCTCTTTATAGGGGGAGATATATGTGGGATTCTCAGTTGTTCAGTATATTATTGCTATCAGTCAACGATTAGGTATATTTCTCTTATATATTTATAACGTTGTGGTTGTGTGGATCAGATCTATCAGCCACCACAAGTTCATATGAAGTTAGAGGGTTGATGGACCGAAGGAAATTACTTATTCATTTTTGGTTTCCAAAGAGATTTAATATTCTTTTCACCTTGTCAATAAACAATTATTATCATCGGATTTTGCTCATGACGTATTTCGTTCCCCATGGTAATCTGTGGTATCTCAATCGCGTTCACATACGCACATATAAACACACGGCTATTTTCCCTAATATGTTTTCCGGACTTCGGAGCCCTTGAAGATTTACGGAGGACGGAAAATTGTATTACCACTTCGTAAAAAGGATTTTGGAATTAAATTTCAAAGTTGTAACTGTTTGGTAACTGGTTATACGTTGTAATTACTTATTTTTGATAGGTTTTTCTCAAAACTTGATCGTGGTGTGTCATGTTAATTTGGAGGTCATTTAGGAAATTTGAGCTAATTTGTTTCACCCTGGGCTCCACTGTGCGCGGTAAAAACGAGGATAAAAAAGGTTTGATATGATACGGTTGAGGGAAGTACGCAGTACGAAAGTTATTCTGTCACGCACGACGCAGGCTACTCTCCAAGATATAGTAGAGTGCGTGATATTTTGGCTGAGAAGCCCAGTAGACTCGATGAAAACAAAAGGTTCAACGACAATGATCGCGTTCACCAGTACGTTTCTGTATTTACATCTGCGCTCGAGTTGTACGATCACATTCCGACGCGTGAATTAAACAGTAATGCGAGTATTTTTCAGCACTTGAGTCGATGGGGTTCGCGAGTACCCCACGTGACAGGCACGAAAATATTGTGGCGAACACCCGAAAGGCCGTGAAAAGTGTCAACTTTCGTAATATCGACTTAAGATAGAATTTTGAAAATAATCGAGACGTACCTTCGCCTGGGGATGAGATCTCAAAATGCGGCGCACAATTGTATTTTGAATTCACTTTTTGCAAATTTTCGACGACGACAGACTTAAGTTCGCGGGGAGACAGTCGGCAGAAGACTGGATCGCCCCGACAGGGGGTGTCTCTGGTTAGCCCCCCCTCAGCCATCCCGACCCCGCAGCATTGCCGCCCCACATCCCCTAGTTGCAAGTTCCCGCCCCTACCAGCCTCCATCGCCCCAAAGGGGAGCTCCACACCCCTCTCGTCATCATCCAGAGCATCGTGGGTCGGGAAACCTCCCCCACCAGAGTTCCACGACCCATTTCGCGCTCTCAAGGGCAAGTTCAAAACTACATCCGATGATCCGATCTTCGAAGGCGGAGATTTACCCCATTTTTTAAATCACAACTTGAGTGAAACAATGAGATTGATTGAAGCATATATCCCCAACATGTGTAGACACATGGCAATATAGTACCTGACTCGTACGATGTTTTTCAACGAACTTCCTCGTAATTCCTACTTTGCTTATAACTTTATCTGGGTCAGTTTATCAAAGTTCTCCATTTCGTGGATTTCTGGTGTGCTAAGTTTGCACCCTTTGTAGTGTTTATGTGAAGACGCAGTCCTTCGGATGTTCTCCGAAATTCGAGTCACCTATTTCTTTGACAAAGGTTCAGCGTGTCAACGAAATAGGTTGACACACGTTGCTACACGTTTTTTGGCAACTTTCAAATATGTACATTTCGGCTGGTTACATTTATTAATTGAGAGTGCAAGGTGAATTCAACTGAGGTGCATGAATGTCGATTTGCTCCCTGACAGTATGTATGTCCTTAATTCCCCTACGAGCGCCGGGGGTAGGATCCATTCGACGGATACCTGTTAGAGCACATTTGGCGGCGGCACATATTATGGCTTTCTTTTCGGAAGCCGTCAAAACGGCCTACCTCCCTCAAATGCCGAACACTTTCAAACTGAGGTGAGTGGTTAATTTGACATATCTGTTTACATTTTCGACGACAACATGTTTTCTTTGCATTTCAATTTCCTTTGTTTATTCGAGTTCACGCGTCACCAGCCTTTGTTTACGTTTGGTCAGCCGTCTAAACCGTTATCGTGAACTCTTCTGACGTGAACGGATCTCGCGAACACTGTGGTCCGGACAATGCGTTTTCGCTCCATTTCGTAATCGCTCTCAACAACGCAGCAGCAGCCATCGATCCAAAAATGTGTAGCAAAAAAACTTTATAGCATAACGATATGCTAAGATACGTTTCATGATGTACGACAAAATCCAGTGTGTTTGAATGAAATTTTCAGTCGTCTCGCCCCAGCGAACTCCACACGGATTTCATCAGAAAAATCACCTCATTATTGTTCCTGGCTCGGTGACAGGTACTTCGCATCGCAACAGAAACAAACAGACTGCATGACGAGCACACCACAGAGCCCATGGACCCAGTTAACCATCATGTCAGAATTAGTACGAAATTACAATCAAATTGGGTTGAACCTTGTACAATTTCGCAAAGGCTGACTGATGTCTTCAATCGAATCAAGCCTCCAAGGCGCAAAAGAAGTATAAGGGACATGAGAATTTTTATTCGCCAGATGTTGACTACTTGGTGGCTAAGCTTTGAGATGTACCTCTGAAAAAGAGATATTAACTTAGTTTTGTTCTCATGAAACCGCTCTTGAGAACCAGCTCTTGAACGCCAAGAGTTCAAAAGCAAGTCGTAGACGACAATGAAGCAGGAGGAAAAGGTTACGCGATCACGATTCGCGAGTCTGTTTCAATTCAGTCGTTTGATGGACTTGTGACGGGCGAACCAATCTACGAGGGTCATAACGCACTCGATGAAACACGAATTGTTCTGCAAAACCTCAAAGCTTTTAGATAATTGAGAAACAACTTTTCTGCAAACAAACAATTACGTAGCGCACAAAATGAACCGACTCAGAAACATTTAAAGTTATCTAGTTGGCACTGAAAAAGTAGAGCAGATAAAATGAGGGTTCTGGACTCATATTGCCGGCTTCGGGACAAGAATCGCTCAAATGTAAAACGCGGCGGGTGTCCTATTCACAGTGAGCCAAGGTCTGCCAACCCTTGCCACCAATATTACTTTCAACGACGCCAGCACTGTTTTTAGCAGAGGCGCGTTCCTACAAAAGCTTTCGCCACCATCTCATTGTTTATCTTGTTCTGTTTCATCGTCGCAATACGTTTTTTCTCATAATTTAAGTTTCCCGAAATGACCCCGCCCGTTCGTTTACATGGGAAGCACAATAATGGGCCCGCACTGTCATGACAGAGCGGTGAAACAGAAGGCTGTTACACAAAGGGATGCGGAATCTCGGCCAGGAACTCCACAACCTGTTGGTGATTCAAGAGGTAATATTATCTCACTGCAGAGGCCTCGAAATCCTGAGATGAGCGAACAGAATCGTCGATTGGTTCATTACGTGTACAACAGGTTTCAGGTTCTCCCATACCGCATGTTGAGTAACCTCATTTTGACTTGAGTCGCTGAACATTGCTCGCCTGGGTAGTGTCCATGGTGAAATCTTTACCACAGCACGACCTACTCAGTCGAGAGGTTGACACTTACAGCGAGTCCCGGCATATTGATTTATTATTCATTCCGATTAACTCAACACTTACGTTTTCGGTATGTGGCCCAAAAAATCAGTTCTTTCACACACAAACTCCATTTATTTGTCCCCGCCTACTCGGCAACCCAATACAATGAAACCAATGGTTGTCGTGGGCAACAAGAGGTTGGAAAAATCAGCCAAATGAAATTTTGGGAGTTTTGTCAAAAGTACGTCGTGTTTGGTATGGTTTTCTAGGCACGTTCCTGTGTTGAAATGATTACGATCGTGTTACACTGACCTCCCGTCAGTTCGACTAGTAGCGTCGTGCCGATTCCTTAGGGTCGACCAGACGGTCTCTGCTCCGTTGTAGTCAGGTCATGTTTCGTATCGTTAACTGGAGCTTTTCGATCCTGAATTTTTTTTTTTTTTAGTTTTTACTATATCAACTAGAGGGCAACTCTGAGACTCAAAACCTCACCACTAACTCAGCCAAATGTACGAGGAAATGACAATACATGATCACCCGTTGGAATTGCATCAGAGTGACATTGAAACTACAAATGTGATTTGAATTGTTCTTCACTTCGGAGGAACATGAGCGACTTCAGCTGAGTGGACATCAAAGTACGGAAATTATCCTTGAAAAGGAGGTTTATAAGGTGTGTAAGTAGAACGGTTCTCTAGTCTGTTTGATCCACAAAAATTGCTGAAAATGAGAGAAAATTATGTGTCGTTCACGTTATGCGGTTCATATACACACTTTGTACACGGATCCCGTTATTGTTACTGGCGTCTTTAGAAAAATTATTCAACAAAATCAAACAAGATTAATATCACAGTAAAAGCAACGTAAAATGGTAAACCGTCTGATGAAGTTAAACGGAAAATAGAAGAAAGGAGAATAAACTGAAGGGCCATTAATGTTAAACATGTGTGCGATTTTGAGTGTTCGATCTTATGAACGTCACTCGAGTTTGTAATACAATCGATTAAAGCTACGATGATGAAGAGACGACGGAATAATTTAGTGAAATGAATAATCGATTGACAGGAGGTAATTGCTCTGTGGGTCGAGAAGTTCAGAATTAAAAATGCTCCGAACTCGATTTGGGTCGTCCCCGAGTTGACACATCAAGAATTATCGAATTTGCAAGCAATTCGGGAGTTCTGCTAAAATAGTAATTGAATAAAATGATGGACCCCTAAACAGGCTACGTATCATGAGTTTACGTGTTCTCTATAGATAGAGGAATTCTCTTGATAGGCTCTCAGAGAGCGTAATAAATAACATTGACTGCCTTTGGCCACGCACATCCCCCCCAATAGACCGCTCTGCACTTAAGTATCTTCCCACTTGCTAACCTCATTATTCAAGTGGCACTTGGTGGTCCCTACGAAGGGCACGGGTCTCGGTGGGATCAGTGCAGATCTGTCTCTCGCGAGTTTGTCAGCCTCCTCATACAATTCTATTCCTTCATGACCTGGTGCCCAATGCAGTGTTGGATAGTTCATTCTTACTAGGCTTCTCATACCATAGACCGGTTCTGACAACAAGTGAGTAATGGTATGGGTGCTCGGCTCCCCGGCCCATAAACTATTGAACCTGCTAGGCTACCTCTCACTGATACGTCTGTTTAGTATACCATGACTGCAGACTCAAGCGGAGGGCCACCCCATTCCCATAGGATCTTTCATGAATGAGTATTCTGAAGGGTGGAGATGCAGGTGATTGAAGTACATGATGCGCAAGACCGTTTCTCCAAATATGTTCCAGCTCCAGATGTTAGTCTTTTCGTTGAATCATTTCCGGAAGGAGAATCGTGGCTTGGAAAATCGGCCTTCTCCATGGCACTTCAGTCACTCGAGAGGCTTATGGAAAGGCGAAAGGGGGGGGGGAGTGACGTTCTTTAACAAGATCATGTGGAGCAGGAAGTTGTGGATAGCGTGCCGGGTGGCTTGAATGATAACGAACGCCAATGCATGCAGGAAATAGGAGGGATTCTCTGGCTGACATGACGTGCCGTTTACGAGGCAGGAGGTACGACTTATGTCGTAGCGCTTCATAGGGAATATGGTTCTCCAAGCTGATGAGCTGACTGATTTCGTTGGAGGTTTAGTGTTTTAGTTTGTGCTCCTGTTTGAGAAGGTGATACTCGGCGGAGTATTGGCGAAGATTGATTTTGGAAATACAGTTTGGATTTCGGAACCTGACGAGTAGAATGTATGCGTGGCTGGTATATACGTTTTTGTCCATCTCGCTAGGGTCTGAGGAAATAAGAGTAGTGTAAAGAAAGGAATAGACAAGATTTCATCAGGCCACCACGTTTTGAGATCTCTCACATCACCGTGTGGGTCAGTTGGTTTATGTTGTCAACATTGAGGGCTGAACCAATATCTTTCTTTATTTGTTTCGGTCCATACAACATAGTTGGAAACTCTAGCCGCTTGACTACCACTAAAATAGGAAAGTGCTCGACCGCTGATCGATGACCCATTTTTGTGCGAAAGGAATAATTTCGGTTGCCATCCGCTCTGAAGGACTGGCATCGATTTGATATTAACAACGTCTCTCCATGTTCAATATATTCTCGTTTACAATTTTCGGGGCATGGGAAAAGATAGCTTCCTTTTTTCGTCCGGAGCCCGAGATAAAAACTCACAAAATACGACGGTTGACAGAAACTCGTTCAGCGTGGAATACTCTTTGCGTAGATCTGAGGAAACTAAGTCCGAAGTAGCTGACTGGAAAATGGGGATGGGGAGAGTCGAAAGCTTCTTTTGGCAAAGGTCTCTCAGGTGTACGCCCGGACTGTACATCGAAAACGGTGAAATTACAGTATTTATAGTGAGCCAAGTATAATGAAAAAGCGGATGTTGATGACGGGACGATCAGCCCTTTCGTTTGTTTGAGCGTTTGCAGTTAGCTCCGCGAGCTGCTCTCCTCAGCGGGTCGACTCCCCCCGGCCGGGGCTGCGGCTCGTTAACTGCCTCAGTCCGCTCTCAACGGAAGTCAAGTTACCCGGAGGTTTCATTAAACGCTCACATTTGTCGATTAAAGCAATCATCAATGATCACTGATTTGAGATTTACTATGCAATATAACGGATTTTACCATCCTGGTTTACGATTAAAACATTTTAACAACCCGCGAGTTCCTGGTTCTGGGTTATCCTTCCAGGAGCATGCCCATGCTACCAGGCGCGACCACAGGTTGTGGATAGTGGAACGGCCACGGCATTGTCCCCAGGGGCATGTCTGCGGACAGCTGTGAATAAGGTCAGCATGCTGACTGAATAAGCAACCGCGAACAATGGGCAAAACCCAAGAGATCGCAGAAGAGATCCTGAACAAAGGGCTCAAGGGCAAGCGGATCTACATTTTCTCAGATATAGATGTCTTAAAGGCCATCGCAGCCTATATTTTTAGGTCTAAGCTGGCATGGGAATGCCTCCATGCGCTCAAGCAGCTCGGCGCTCGTAACAGGCTCTCCCTCATTTGGGTGCCAGCTCACAGGGGGCATGAGGGCTATGAAAAAGCTGACCGCCTTGCGAAAAGGGGTACAGAATCCCTACCCATCGGGCCTGAGCCACACATGGGTCTGACGAAAAGTCACCTGAACCGTCTGGTTGCTCAATGGGAGATACAGGAAAATGGCGCCCATTGGCATCCCCAGCCACAAGTGAGACAGGCGAAAAGGCTTGTCACGCCTTCCTGTCAAAGGGCAAAGTCGATGCTGACACTCTCTAGACAAGATCTGAGAGTACTGATAAGCTTCCTCACCGGGCACTGCCCACTCAGATATCACCTCAACAAGATGGGCATCTCAGAGGCGGTGGAATGCAGACTCTGCGGTGAGGAAGACGAGACAGCAGAGCATATCTATGTGAATGCCCTGCCTTGGCAGCAAAACGCTTTGAACACTTCGGTCAGGGGACCACTGAACCCCAAACCGTAGCGGACTCTGCAGTGAAGAACATACTCGGCTTCCTAAGGGGGGCGGGTATGTACGACGCCTTCTACCAAGAAAGGGCCAGCGTCACAATAGGCCCATATGCGGCCGCACTGACAAAGGGACTTGTCCCACACACCCTCGGGTCAAAAAAAACCCCCGAGAGTTCTTAAAAACGGAGTCGTAGCGGTTAGAAGTTGACTCGGTGCGTCGCGGTTATCGCTCACCAAACGAAGACCGTTTTGCAGACTCGGAACTGCCTTTAACTTAATAATACGAGTTTTATGACTGCCCATCGTTTTGTCTTGAATCATTCCGCTAATTTTGCTAACTTGAAACGCAATAAAGAAGGACAAGAATAGGGGCTAATTTCGGTTGTTCAAAGAAACGAGAAGGTTATGGTTTCGTTTGGATAGTACGCAATAAAGTGATTCTGGTGCAATACGTTCGAACACACTTTGAATTCTTTGGGTCTGCTTTGGTTCTCGACAATACTCAGCTTATTTTCGTAGACGTAGGAACAGAAATGAAAGAAACCGTTGAAACGTACAAATCTGGACTCAAACAAGTAAAAAAACATGTCTTAAAAATCAAGTCGACTAGGTCTATAAAACAACTGGTTCTAGCTAAATAGGCTAGTACGCTCGTGAACCCCAAAATTCGCGGGTTTAAACAAACATATGCGAATAAAAGTGATTCGGGTAAATCGTTGATGCCGATGCTCCATTTCAAACGACGTTGGAGAAACCCGATTTAATTACAGATAATTCCGATTAATAAATTAAATGTAGTTTTGAAAAGTTAGGTGACATCATGCGCGGTCGTGTTTCGTGTTCCGCGACGAAAATCCCTATTCTCGTTAAACCGTCGTGAATCCGCAATTCTCCAAAATTAAGTGCTATTGGTCGGTGAATTTTCGTTCCGTGTTCAACCAGCGGCAAGATATTCCGGCGTTTTAGTCAAACCCACGTACTTCCGCTGGGAATGTTTCGTCACTTCGAGGCTTCAGAGGTGAGTCTTTACCACAACATGCTATTCTAGTACGTCAACCTTACTTATCATTGCTCCCATTCATCTTGAAAATAGCTCAATTCGAACCCGATTTGATAGGAACCACTGCCCGAGATGTATATTCTAACAGTTTTCTAACGTGGGCAACCCGATCGGACGAAGCCCATGGTTGTTATGAGCAAAAAAAGGTATCGTTGGCCAGGCATTTTTAGATGCCAGGGCGAATGGAACAATTCTAAAAGGTGTACAATGTCCCTAGAGCGAAAATAGTGAAATTGCAGTAATTATAGGGCGACAAAATCTACTAATTGAAATAACTCACGGGGCAATAACTGCAGCGAAAGTAATGGTTTCATCATTTGTAATCCGTCCCTCGCGTGTCGTTAAAAACACACGCCAGCTCGACGCGTCACGTCGTGCCAACTGCCTACAGTGGAGGCGCCGCTGGAACGCCTTCCGTAGGTCCGTAGGCTGCTAATGGGTACCAATCGGGCTTCTGCCAGTGGCCAGTAGCGTGGAGCCCCTTAGGGCGTGACGCTGGCAGCCGTGAAGCCAAGGGTTTGGCTTTGTGGGGGCAGTGGTTACTCTGGAAATTCCCCTTGTTGCTGGCAGCAGAGGGATTAAGGCCACCAAGCTAGCAACCCTCTCCAAAGCCACGGGTATGTGCCGAGCACTCTTACAAAAGCCTACGGGTGCCTACTGGCACTTGGAATATTTAGTTTTCGTCGTTCCATTGTCGTCAGGCCAAGTTTCGTGTATTTTACTGGTATTTTTCGATGCTGAATCGAATGGAATGGGAGTGAGGTCTGCTTTGCAAGAGAATAATAAACCGCTGTGTCATAATTTGCCGTGTTTTTAATCTTTGAGCTAACCTCAATTCTGTATAATATGAACTGCTTCGATCAGCGCTACAGTCAGAGTCGCTAATATAAACAGCGATGGACTTTATGAGACTCTGATCAAGTTCAAAAGTTAATTTGATGTCTTTGTTTTCCACTCCCTAATTCAACTGATCTTGTCTTGTTCAATTAAGTTAGTGTGGATTATCATTTTTACCTATCTCAATTAAAAGTACACACAAAGTATTGCATTTATCCACGATAACCTGAGTTTCCATCTACGTTTCGATGTTTCCCGAAGGAGAACACCAAATGCATGCCATCCTTGTGAGTGTGCAGATGTACGTCAGTTTGTTGATAAATGGCTTGCGCAATTCAAGTCATTATTGGTTTTTTGTTATGTCAGTTGAAGAAAAATGGTTTCCATCAGTAGTACGGACTGGTAGGGCTGAATCCATCCTTTATAGGGAAGATTTGCGAACTTCTCGAAGACTTTTCCTGGCTATTTCGGTAAAGCTCACATTGTCTTCAAACATTCTGTAGTTCCGTAGAGATTTAGCGGTGTGTTAATGAAGACAAAAAGAACTCTCGTCGGGGTTGGCTGACTGACCAAATTAGTGTGTTTTCTACCAAAAAACTTACATTTCGTTCTCAACAACTGTTTGAGTAGTTATCAAATGGAAAGATCTGATGAAACGATGAAAATGTTTATTAAACGGTTCATTATCCTGTCCTAATCAATCCAACGTCAAAAAATATTAATACTACTCCGTAAACAACCCGGGCAGCTGCAACGCATGCGTGAACCCCTAGTGAAACCAGATGTTTCAAACAATATTTTCGATAATTTCCTGATTGTCGAGTTTGACGCCTTGTGACTCCTCCGATACCCATCCTATTCCTGTCAGCATCGAACAATATAGGTAAACGATACGAAACAAGACCACTATACCGTTACAACAAAAATTGACATTTTCCATCTAAGGTAAAACGGTTCAATAAATTTACATCCTTCTCGCGATGAAATGGCCAGCTTTTAGTTTTTCAGTTATTTCTTTTCTCTTAAGCAGACCGCTATGTCGGTCAAATCCACAAAAAAGCGCCGAGAATTGTTACACAACGATTTATAATAATCTTCCACGACTTCATAGTGTCGTATCCTATTCAGTACGACGTCGAAAAAGATTAAGTATCAACAAGCACGGATGTATCAACAACCTACGTTTGTCTCTTTCCAGGTTAACCAGTTTGGGACATTCTCACTCCTCAGATAACCTCAAAACTCAATACTTTCATTACACTTTTAATTGAGATAGGTGGAAATGATAATCCACACTAACTTAATTGAACAAGGCAAGGATCAGTTGAAGTAGGGAGTGGAAAACAAAGACATCAAATTAACTCTTGAACTTGATCAGAGTCTCATAAAGTCCATCGCTGTTTATATTGGCGACACTGTCTGTAGGGCTGATCGAAGCAGTTCATATTATACAGAATTGAGGTTAGCTCAAAGATTAAAAACACGGCAAATTATTACACAACGGTTTATTATTCTCTTTCACAGCAGACCTCACGCCTATCCCATTCGATTCAGTCACTTGGAGTGACGAATGGCAGTGCGGGAAATTAACGCTGGCCGGGGAGTTCTTCTAAGTAGTACCATTCGCTCACTATATTCACTGACATTTCTGTTTTCCACCTAAACCTAGTTTCACTACTTTGTTACCCGTTCCATTCGATTCAGCATCACAAAATACCTGAAGAACTATACCAAACACGACCTTATTGTTGTAAGTGTGGCGAGTAAGTGTTCGTTTCGATGAGGGCTGAGTCTGAGTGGTGGTTATGTACTCAGTACATACTTACTCATCAGTTTCGTCTGTATCGCATGCTGCTCATCTCCATGGGGACGAAGCCTTTAGTTTTGACTATTCAGTATTCAAAAGTGCAGAATCATCGAAGTACTTAATATTCACAACGTTCTAAGGATTCCTTCTCATTAAATACTGCTGTAATGTTTCGTTGTATATCAGTAAAACTCAGCGACGTTCGCGTAAAGGATTTCCGAAATAGATATCTCAGGAGCAGTGATAAATGATTTTCATTCGAGTTGTTGGCTTTTAAAGTAGTTTCAAATCCTGAAACTTCTCATTTTCTAATCTAAGACCTCGAAAGGGAACGAGATTCCGATTTCATGTTCTCCGATCAACTGTCGTTTCAAACTAAAGAGCCGACTGATGCGCCGTCTCTGCAAGTTGAGGAAAGCTGTCGGAAACAGAAGACCCCAAACAAGCTCTGGATTGAAGAGCTGTTCTCGTTTTCTTACGGCTCCAACGTGGCTGGTAAATGTTGGTCGATGGTTGTGGATAGGAGAGGGAAACACCACGAGACGAGAGAGTTGGGCAGGGGTTTCGGGGTTTTGGTGAGTGGAGGAAGAACGCTCGAGGGAAAGCTTACAACCATTAGCTCCCCTAATAAGCGATAAGTACTCCAGACTGCACATTAGCGGTTCCCTTTTAGGGATAAGATGAAATTTCAGGCCCAACTCTAGAGCGTAGCGCTCTGCGAAAGGCGTATGGTGTTGAGAGTTCATTACCCAATGAAATTGGCGGTGTTTGAGGCAGTTGGTTCCCTCGATATGAAGGCTCATTTTTATTGGCAAACTTCTACTCAAAATAAACTAGCCACATTAACCCACAAGTGCCTAATATTTCCCCTCGGGAAAACGCCGTCCTCCCGAGGCATTTGCTACAATCGATTTGGAAACGAACAATTTTTTCTAATTCCAATTATAAGTTTTAACTTTGGACTGTTCCTTGGAATCGTACCTAAAAGTGGAACAATTCTTTACAGACATTGTGTGATGTAATTCTTCTTACTTTTCGACACTATAGATGACTGTTCATTTAATGTACCTGCTATGATCAATGAAACTAACCATAAAATGTTAAAATCAAACTGAACGTTTATTTCATAATAAACAAGTTTCCTCCATTCCCATTTCATTTCCTCCCACCAGTTGTCCCCTCACAGGTCCTTCTGAGGAAATGTCTTTTTTTAACGCACACTTTTCCACTAGGAACTCTTATAATGCATTTGCGGTACGGGCCCATTTTACGGTACAACGTTTTGCAGTCTTACCCACGAGCATATTTAGAAGAGAACAAATTCTTTGTCATTCAAAGTGGACAACATCCAGGGAACAATTTGTCGTGTGCCGATTCCAATTAACGTGATGATTCCCGAACATAATTTGAGGGGGGGGGGGGGATATCCAGCAGCCGTAGGAGTTTCACGCTATTCCAATAACCCCGCCTCATTAAGGTTCCAGTTGTTGATGCATTTGAAGATCATCGTTTTCATGGCCACAACTCCAGCCTCAGCGTACACATTAGTTTGAGTCGATTGTGGAAGATTCCTTGAGAGAAGGTTTTCGTAGGTTACTACATCGATGGCATTTCATCTTTGGTTGGGATACCCTACCGATGCTTACTTTAAAATCTCTTCTCTTCCATGTTTTCCTATTCACACTACCCAAGTATAGCAGACAAGCTAGCTGGAGGAACTCCCAGTTCAATCTTCTCATTTGGTCATCCCTCAGACTTAAGGTGATTTTGTCCGACAAGCACCGTTGCTAACAGTGGCATGATGGGGCAGAGATTTCGAACAACTTCAGTTTTCCTGGTAGATTGGCATGAAGTTTTCTCTCTCTTCTAGTTTCCGACTTGTGGTTTCTCTTTTAACGTCCCTCTAAACAGTCTAGGATACCAACACACTCACTGCCAACAGTGATGCACCGGGCTAAACTCAGAATGTCTCATATCTCCTGAACCACAAAGATTGGGATGGCAGCATTAGACCTGCTGAGTTGGTGCTCTCTGAGCCTTTTGAGCGTTAAACTAGTTTATACATATTCGTCACCAGCCCTAGAACTGCGAGAATTAATTTCTCTTCGAGGCTTTCATGTTTCGGCGTACCAGATGGCGTTATAATAGTAGAAATTGTGTATTTCTTCCCCTCTATACCATCTGAAAACGAAGACTCCACAGAGGGTTTCACTATCAGTGTCAATACCTCTAATTGACATCTTACAGCGTCCACTGCAGATTCCAGCAGACCCACCTGCTCATCAATAAGACCTACTGCTGTAGATTTCTTCTTGTTCGTCGTTTTACTTACGACTGCGTCATCCTCTGCCCAATGAACCCAAATCTAAAATTAAACTGAACTTCTATTACGTAAATATTAAGATGTTTCCTTGAAGCAATGGTAGCAGGTCTGTTTCCACATTAAATGAGTTTTCCTAAACTCTGGACGAGAACATGTTGAACGGCGTCGTTTTTCGACAGAAGACATAACCATAAATTCGTTAACACTCGTTATGGGGGCAACATCCTTGATATTTAATCGTCGCAAAAATACATTTATCAGCTTTTTAAAACTACTTGATGGGTCTAATAAAAAATTCTTGAGTCGTACATAGAGAAATTGCGAGAAAAAAAAAACAGTTTAACAGTTTTGCCGAGCCTACATTTCCATCAAATTTGGGTTACAATGTTACATAATTTCTAGGGTTATCATTTGTAACAAGATGTCACGGTGGGAGAGAACATCTTATAAAAAACGCTGCAAATTATTACACAACGGTTTATTATTCGGATAATCAGCTTGACCTAGCATTAATGCTCCGAGACCCATCCTGTTCGATTCAGCATCGAAAAATATCATAATGAAACCCAAAAAAAGGCCGAAAAGAACTGAATCGTAATATTAAAATAAACAAAAAACACGAAAGTATCTAGAAAAACTGAATTTTAATATGAAAACATGCACGCTAAATACTAATATCAAAATTTAACCAAAAATCTATGAAAAAAACATAATGAGAATGAAACGAAAGAATCTAAAAAAATTGAATCGTATTAAAACGAAAACGTCGGGGAAATTGGAAGAGTAAGGCGAATGGGGAGAGACCGGTCGTTGGGAGGGAAGCGGGCGGGAGGCCGCACTCGCTCGCCTCGAGAGCGGTTGGTTTTTTAATGAGACGGGCGGGGCGGAGGGAATTCAAACGACGAAACGCTTGTAGCTCCCGCGTTGTACTGCGTTTCGTTAATTTTTTTAACCGTTTTTTGCCCATTACAACCACGGGCTTCGTCCGATCGGATTGCGGAGATGGCGGGCACAACTAGATACCAAATCGGATTTTTGGGCGAAAGAACGAATTTTTTAGACCACGTTAAAGGCACAAAACGGCCCGGACGGCGGACGGGGGACGGGGGACGGGGACGGCGGACGGACATTGCAAATTTGGAATCTCCATGTCTTGAAACGTAAAGTATCAAATTTTGAGGGGGGGTTGTAAAAAATTTTTCGTGACCGAAAACATAGGGTTATTATTCAGAATGAATAATAAACCAAAAATGAAACGAACGAACTATTAATAAATAAACCAAAAATAAGCGAATAATGAAAAGTTCAATCGAAGATAACAGATATTTTGCTACCGTTGAGACGGAGAGAAAGAGTCATTCGTGGAGGTGAAGACGAGAACAAGGCAATCGGACGATAAAGAGACAAATCGTAGTGCCAAAGGTTATATACGAAACACGAGCGCTTCCTAGGGAAGACAAAAAAAAAAAAAAAAAAACCCCGGCGCTAATTGGGCGAACGCTGTGAGTCGAGTGGAAAGGGGTGGCGGGCGGCGGTGTTGCCGGACCAGTGACGATCGCTTTTGATGGGCGGGAGCGAGGGACTTCAAAGACGTAACGCGTTATACTGCGTTTCGTTAATTTTTTTAACCGTTTTTTGCCCATTACAACCACGGGCTTCGTCCGATCGGATTGCGGAGATGGCGGGCACAACTAGATACCAAATCGGATTTTTGGGCGAAAGAACGAATTTTTTAGACCACGTGAAAGCCACAAAACGGCCCGGACGGCGGACGGCGGACGGGGACGGGGACGGGGACGGGGACGGGGACGGGGACGGCGGACGGCCATTGCAAATTTGGAATCTCCATGTCATGAAACGTAAAGTATCAAATTTTGAGGGGGGGTTGTAAAAAATTTTTCGTGACCGAAAACATAGGGTTATTATTCAGAATGAATAATAAACCAAAACAACAATTCACTTTGTACATGGCTAATTCTATTAAATCAATTCATTTATCACTCAGTTAATTTGAACTTGGTCAAATAACGCTTTACGGCAGCAGGAAGCAGTAGCGCTTTACTGTGCTGCTCGTACTCATTGCAGGACCATTATTGAGTAATTGGTACACGGATAATTAATGAGGCTATAAACACAAATTTTTTGAAGAAGGATAGTAATTACTTTTGCAGAGTTATTGGGTAAAAACGTTTAGAACTGGTAGTACGCGAAACGGCAGTAGTTGAAATTCAGGAATTTCTGGAGTGACCCCCATGTATCTCATGAGTGTTTTTAAACACTCACCCTTCAGGTATTGGATTGGACTACGATACCAATTTTTTTTAACATTCTACAAAAATTTTAGCGGAGTTTATAAGGAAAAAACTGCGCTATAAACGCTTTTCGTCGAAAATTTTGATAATTTATTGTGCTTCTCTCGTCATTTTCCCATGAATGGGAAAATGATGGTATAGTTGACATTATTGAGAGCTATCAATATAGGAAATTTAATCAAAATCGTTAGAGCTGTTTTTGAGAAAAAAATATTTGGTGTTTTGATCACTATGATAACTATGGTTAGCTTTCGGTGGATATTGTTCATACCCTCATTTTGGCGTCCCATGATAACCTGCGAGCGAGATATGAAGTTTGATCTGATTTGGTACGGTGGTTTTCTCTAAAAATCGTAAAACCGTTCACAGACACACACACAGACACACAGAACATTTTCCCAAATAGTGTTTTTTGGACTCAGGAGGGTCTGAAACGTAAAGATCTGAAGAAAACTTTGTAGAGCAAAGGAAAGTAAAAAAAAAAAAACATGAAAAGTCGATCTGGCTGTCACCAGCGACATAGAGTGGGATGTGATGATGGTGATGTTGGGGGGGGGGAAATCTGAACTATTACTTTTAATTATCTCAACTTGTTCTAGCACATCCTACATACGCTCCTTGGGGCAAAAATTGAGTAATTCAATGCACTGCCTACCTGTCACATCAAAATTGAAGGGTTGAAGAAATTTCAACCTAAGTTTAGTGAAAATGTGCAATTGCCTTAACACCATTTTATTATTGAAACTTCGTTGAGAGTAATTCAGTTTTCCATATTTTTTGTATTTGTTCAAATTACAGTAAGGGTCGTAGGTGGCTCATTTTTTGGGATTCAGTTGGAAACTCTACCATCACGCACCTTTGAAAGGTTTTCACTGAACTTTAAAGAGGAAATTAACATTACCTTCTTTCCCCGCACCTGCTTTGATTACATGCGCATGAAACCACATTTAACGTGTTTCACAAAACTCGCGAACGAACTACAATTTGAAATCAACGATTCACCAGTGAACTTAATAACAACACAAAGCGCAAACTCGTGCTGATATTCTGACACAAGAGAAAAAGTAAAAATCCAACGAAAATTTGGCATTTTTCAGACGGCTATAATACTTTTCTTGCTCTATTGGGAGAGGGAAGTGAAAATCAACGTGAAATGCCACACGCCTTCCCCTAGTGACCACAGCTGAAATGCTCTTGGCTATTCCCCCCTCGAACCCCTCCGCCAGAAGATTAGATGCTGATCGTAACTCAGAGAGTTTGTGAGGGTTGAAACTTGTTAACGCCCACTCCATTAACGTGGGACTTCGTGGCTTCGGGTGACTCAAAGCTGTAAAAATTCTTATTAGAAACTTTCCCATTTGATTTTCATGGTTATTTTAGTACTATAAAGTATTTTAATTCTCTTAATCTTACAACACCGGCAGAGAAGTTTGTCGCGGATCTATGCTTCGTTTCATTTTTCAGACTTAAGCGGTTTAGTGGAACATTCTGACCATAATCACTTCAACTTAGGCAAGTTTCTATTGGCTGGAACAGTAAAACCTCTTTCACTCTTACTGATGTGGGGAAGCCAATTCAGAAAAGTGTGCAATGTCGTTTTCAGAAGATCGTGATTATTACGAAAGGTTGAGGGGGGATTTCCCTAAGCGGGGAAGCATCTGTTCGAGTCCGTCATTTTCTCGTTGTTTGATTATGCTACCGTAGCATTCTGCGGCCTAAAAGGCATGGTGAGGCTGCATAAATCTCAGAATGCGGCTGTGCGCTTTGTTGGCAGGTTGCAGCTCAATGGGTATGTCACTGCAGCGTACAGATCTCTGGGATGGCTTAAGATGACAAAGAGGAAAAAGGATAACCCTGGATGATGTTGTTTGAAAGCGCTTAAAGACAGAAGCCCCGAGGATCTGTATAATACATTCACATTTTGTAGCACGATAGGAACCCCAGTAAGTCCAGAACTTTGATGCAGCGTCCATCTCGCATAACGCATCTACGCAAGGTCGTTTTTGGTGCAAAGGACGGAACTAAACCATCAAGATATGGAATTGAGGTAGACACTACTACTGTCTAGAAAAGTTGCTGTAAAAGTATGAGGACTCGGGATCACGTTCATAATTATTTGTATAACGGATCCTATATTTGTAATTTTCAGTCTTTTTGTAGATTTTTAATGATTTATCGATAGTGCTTTCCTATGAATGTGTTAGTCTAGTGTTTGCTGATATGAGAGGAGTATGGTGGGTATGAATTGAACTTATTTCGGTATAAACGTTTTTTGTGTCTAACATTTGTGTGGTATGTGTAAGAGAATGGGTTCTGGGTCCTCCCCTGAATAATTGGCGTATTACCACATATAGGCCCGCTTTATTCGATGGCCTCTGTAAGATTCAATGAAATCAGGCCCAGGCCTGTTTCTGTCCCCCCCCCCCGCATGTTTCATCATCTGACTTCAACTTTTGCACGTCGACGTTCTAGGAGAGATCGATGAGCTTCACCGCCGGTTCCAATCGTGTCCGTAACATATGTGCGATGAAACAAACATTTCGATATAGTGAAACCGTTTTTTAAATACAGTCATATCTATTGGTTAATTCAAGCCGAAGATGTGGAAGATTATTTTAGATCAAGCTTTGCGACATGCGATGAGTAGAACTAAGTCTTTACGGTTACTGTGGACTTCTCCATGACGTTGGATTTACTTTGAACAGCAGAAATGTTGAGTCATTTGAGTGGTAATTATGAGGAAGGGCTTTTAGCAGTCGGAAGGAGGAAACGACGGACGAAGTGTCGCTTCTGAGGGTATGCAGAATGTTGAAACAACTCAAGGGTCAGTTCTATCGTTAATTCTTCTTTCACAAAATCAACTTTCTGCTTTGCAAAAACGATGGGGCTATGGGGTGAAAGACGTGAGAACATCAGAATCCATGTAGAGCAGTGGTAAGGTGGTGGGAAGAACATCGGAAAGAAACTCCTGAAAAGCTGAATCAACGATCGTCCGGTATCTTGTGATGCTGTGGGAAATCACCCTGATATCTGCGCCCACGGATGTGTACACCCTGACGAAGTCTTGGTATCTAGCTTCAAAACACCACTTCGGGATTGGCAAAGAAATCGGTGATAGACTGAGGAGTGTACTGGAACGAATGCGTGCGGAATAGAATATGCACAGTTTCAGTAGTTAAGGAAGTCCTTCATTAAAAAAATGGGAAAATCCACGCGAAATCCCGAAAATGCTGACGGGATCTAGGAAAGTGTTAAGGGCGACTTGATTTCAAGTTACAGGATGTGGGTTCAGAGCCTGGGATCGAAACATGAAGCGCTGAGTGCGTGAAATAGGCGCTCGTTGAGCACCGGAAACAGATTTCAGTTTGGGAGAAGAGCTCTTGATACTCCAGGTGTTCAGCTCATTTAACGCGAATTTTATTCTTTTACCGCTCCCCTTCTACTCGCTCTCGCACCACTCTAACGGGCACGCAAGGCCCTTTTCCTTAAGGGAGCTCACGTACTTGGCGAGACATGCACCCGCATTTATATTACGTGTTTGCCTATATTCTGAAATGTGGGGAGTCGAACGGAAAGGGGAAGATGAAAACTTTTGCCATCCTCAGAGATAATCCAACGCTCTCCGATATCAAGCAAAATCTGCGACTCAGCTCGTCTACTATTCGCTTTCTCTTCAACTCTTCTCACGCACTCACACCCTCAGTCGTGTTGTTCTTTGGAATACCGTAGCGAGCTTCGGAAACAAAAGGCTGAAACACTTATTCCCGGTTCAGTTCCTGTCCAATATGTATTGAGCTTATCACATATCGCTGTGTGTTGTGTTTTATCGAGTTGTGTTATGAAATTAAAAACACGCACCTGCTTGAACCACTACTCATCAATAAGCATCGAAATTTGTGTATAATCTTAATGCAATTTGATTTGATTTTTTTAAGAATAAGCACCGCGACCTAAGCTCCTGCTCTGCGAGATCTACTAACTAACTATACAGTATCCAGCTATACCTTGAAATACATATAATCGGTACGCTGAAGTGCGTTATTTGTGTTAGTCGCAATAACAAAAATAGGCCTATTTCCACAATTGCATTTTTGCCTTATACCTCGTGAGAAACACCTGAAGACAAACTGTAGCTTATATAACAACGATGTACTGTTTTACATGCGTCCATCTCATCTTTGCTGTGGCCGCAAAAATCATAGCTGAAATTATTCAGAACTAGTGCTAGTATGAGTAAAATATCCGACATAGAGCTGCAATTCTTTTAATGGAACACCTCACAAGCTATTGTCCGCCCGCCACATTGCTTCTCACTAGCTAATGTTTGTGAGAGACTCATAACTTACCACGTGCCACTGAAACATCACGATGTGTCTTCCTTCCTTCAGAAATTTCTTCAGAGTGTTTTTATGGTTGCCTTCAATCGACATCCTGCTTTCGTTTTTATTTGTGAACACAAAGATTATATGCATGCGCCGTCTCAGTCACGAACGAACTGCGAGTTTCGAGAGCTGCAGAGTTAACGGTGGAATGTACAGAAGACGAAGCCCCATCCAAGGCCTAAACAGATATCGCCCCTCAATCATTGATGCTTCTGATACAGAGAGCTCGGCCCTCTCTGTGACCGTGCATTGGCTATGTGAAGCGGAAATCAACAATGATTACTCTTTTACCTGCCGAACATCTTCCAGCGACCATTGCGACCATAAAATTTCCATTATGAACTCCTATGAGGATCGAGAAGTAATTCTTTTGGAAGCTTTAAAGATGTTTCATGTCACATACCCGTAGACAGCACATCAACTCACGACTGAACGTTCATTCTGCATAGACTGCCCACAAAAACCTGGGAAGTCGGGTTTACAGCTTCTGTCATCTCCTTCTTTGGATGAAACGTCATTTATTCTGTTAGCTGTTCGTGGTCGCGCATTCGTGGCCGCTGTCGGGTGGTACAGCATTCTGTCCTTCACACCTTCCTCTTCTGCGCTTCATTCCAAGTAGCAGAACTTCCTGTCTTCTTGTCGTTCAGGCTACTTGCAAAACGAGCAGAACCATCTTAATAATTCCTTCAAATCAGAAAGTTTGGTTGGCGGGGAAAAGCGTGATACCGCTGCATCCTGACAGAGCGGTCGTGAAGGTTGGGTCTCCCGTCCAACCTCAGGGTGTGCTCTTGTGAACAGATATTTCAAACGGAGAAAAACGACCATGAACCACAAGCTAGCTACAAACTAGTCAGTTGGTTCCTTATAAAAGGTATCATGAAAGATCTGCGGCGGAAAGGGGGGGGGGTGTCGTCAATGAGTTCCTTGTCTTCAAGCACTTCTCCAAGAAATGAGGTTGATAGTGTTGATTGATGAACGCAGGATTGTTCCTTTTTCCCTCTCCTACTGACTGTTGGCTCACGGCAGTCAGATCTCAGTTCTGTATTCGGAAGCGAAATACACGCCACTGTGGTCTTGTCCGTATGCGTCTCTTTGTCCTCGTACACCTCAGACAGTACAACGTCTCAGCGGCCCATTCATTTGCACCCAGGGTTTTCGAATAGGAGCGCTGGTCTCCTCGTTGATGATGGAATGCCATGAAATTATGTTTGCCCGAAGGGAAACTGAGTTTTTAAAAAAAAACTTTGAAAATTTATTACGGAAGAACTGGGTTTACAAAGGGTACAATCGTTGGAGACGGCTAACACAAAAGTGAAGTTTCTCAAGTTCTGTAAGTCTAAGGACACCACGTAGGGAGGTGGATACTGCTGAGCTAGTTTTTTAATCCCGAGAATCTTCGGGTTAACAGTTACACACTACGCAAATATCTTCTCGTAATGCCATGAAGACAACAAAGCCTTCAAAGTGCACCCGCCGCAGCCGCCAAAAAGCCAGGCAGGCTGTTCGCAATGGATTCACTTCTCACAAGATTCAGCCAGTCTTAACCAACTATCCCATTGCCAATGTGAGGTAGCTAGCTTGTTGTTCAGACTATTCCACGTGAACAGTCTTCATAATCGTAACGCGCAAGTTTGAATCAGACAACCGAGGGTTTCGGAATGCCTTGCGTTGAATTTAATCCTCCCAAAGTCGACCTCTAAAGCCACTCTCAGCAGGATTGCTTTTGGAATCGATGGAATTCCACCATGGCATTTTTGAAAGGCCGCAAAGGCATCCTGTAACCTACTCAAAACAATTGTAATGAAATGATTCCGGGTCAACAGTAATAGCTCTTAGTTGAATAACAGCGATGTATTATAAACAAAAAGATCCGATCCCTTTGATCGCCTGTACGAGACTCCTAACCGATCAACCATAGGCCATTTTCGAGCTACTTTCTACCCCTGCTTCATCTTCTGACTTCTGCTTTACGTGAATGGAGCCCTCCATTTCGTTCCATTTCATTATCACCGCAGGTCCCAAACGTATCCATAACACAATCATGAAAACACTTTGGTGTGCTAGATCAGGAAAGAAGCAATTCGAGACGGGACATAGAAGAATACAGCCTACCTAGAACGTGAGCTCCACTTACGAGTACCAAGCGAGGGATAGTAGTGACATTTTGAGGGGCAAGTTTGTTTTTAGTTAGGTGACCAACAGTCGGATGATCGTTAAAAGATCTGTGGGAGGTTCCCCCAAGACATACAAAATTACGCGAAGTTTCAATAGGGCCCTAAAAACGTTAGAAACACAATGTATTACACTAGATTATTTAGATTTACCGTTACTCCCCGATTTGGATGCCGTGATTCAGAAATCTCTGAGGGGTCCTTAATTTTCCTGAACTTGGAGAGCTAGAAAGGAATCAGGTCAGGTGTTAGATAATAAAAAGCCAGTCTTGAGTCGGACGAAGTTACCTAATCTCGTCTATGAAGAAGATACTTTTTAATTTACTCGTCGGAAACTTTTTTCTCTAACTTTCTTTTGAAATCTTTCTAATTTATCCGTGTTTGTTAAACATAATTTCGTTTTACTGGGAGGAAGCATTTAATATTTAGCTCCTTTGCACCTGAACAAGCTGTGTAGCCGTAATGTGTTCATTTGAAGCTGTGGAAAAGTCGAGACTGATAAAATGGAACGTACAACCATGTGGGTTCCCCTCACTGTTTGCACTGTGGCAGTTCAGTTGGAGAATCACTGCTCACGAGATCAGAAGGTTCGGGCTTTATTTTCACTTCGCCCATTCGGTTAGACCAACAACTCTCACGAGGTCACTTCTTTACTATTCACTAGAAGAATCAATCCAAGAATGTCACCCCTACTTCCAATCTCTTTCAGGATGGTAGGTGGTGGACACACTCCTGCTGTTACCGGAGGTCCTCCTGCAGTGGTGTGAGGAGGTCGGATTGAGTTACCATCGGGTCTGCTCATTCATTGGAGCAACCCTCTCCCTTGCTCCAACCTTCGATTGCACCGTGCATATTACTCAGTTCGCAATACATCTGCGGGGCTTAGTGGAGAGGATATGACTCACACAACTGTTCACATGTTTGTTTTGCGGTTTATAGTTCATTATCCGAGCAGTAACGACAAGGGCAGTCTTTTAGTTGATTTCAAAGCTGTTTTTTCGTACATTTGAACACGATGGCTTAACAGGCGCGATTAGTGGAAATCGCTCAAAAGCTCGTAAAATCTCCGAGAAACAGCGTTAGTTGGGTGCGAATAACTCGTTGCCTGCGGCATCATTTAAGCAGAAACGTTGATTACTTGCGGCGAGAGTGTTGACGGTGTTGGCAAGAGTCGGAGCAACTCGGCTCAAACACTCAAACAGCTGAAACTGGAGGGAGAAATCGGGGCGACAGACTGGTAGATGTCAACAGAACCTGCAAGTGGAGTTGTAACCCACTTCAAATGGATCCAAGTTAAAACTTTCGAGGTCGTTAAGAGTTCAAACGGTCGAGCTCTCGTCCTCGACATTTGGATCGGAACCGCTACTTCGGATACTCCGGTACGTTGTCTGCCGCCAAAACTTTGCGTTTAGACCTGAGTGAATGGGATGTTGACAGCACAACTCACCCCGTACGACGCCCATTACTTTATTATCCAACTGTTTAAAAAGTTGGACTGTGAAAAGAACTACGTGTCTTCAGCAACGAGTTCAGATTTGCGCATTTGTCACAAACACACACACTCCCTCTCTCTCTCTCTCTCTCTCTCTCTCTCTCTCTCTCTCTCTCTCTCTCTCTCTCTCTCTCTCTCTCTCTCTCTCTTTCTCTCTCTCTCTCTCTCTCTCTCTCTCTCTCTCTCTCTCTCTCTCTCTCTCTCTCTCTCTCTATCTATCTGATAGAACGGACCACAGCTCAGATATGAACCAAGTGATAAGCGATTGATGATGCCATGAAGCACGACTTCCTACATACTCACTTGTCGAATCTTCTGGGCACATTTCTGCATCTGCTAGGTACATACAGTGCACAAACCATCACGAGTGAATGGTCATGATCAAAACGTTTTGGTGGCCGTCGGTGTTCAGCTGCTTTTGTCAACGCGAAGGTTTGGGTTTAAGTTTCGTAGGATCTTTACTTGCTTACGTGAAGTACCACAACGACAGGGCGGGGGGGATCTCCGTATAACAGGGTCAAATTTTCATGGTAAGTGCACAGATGAAATCAGGGTTGCAGCATTCACCGTGTTGTTTCGTTTTCGTTCGCAGGTTGTTGTTGACTGCTTAAAAACAACTCCAACTACATTTACTTTTGAATGAAGATTGAAAGGTACATAGATTATCCTATAAGCGTTATTGAGTTTTCATTGCGTATATTGTTCATTGGACTGCCCCTCTAACATTCATGGGGGAAAACAGCACTAAAATAATTTTTCTGATAATCTCACAGGTGAGAGTTTCATGGCACTGTTGTGTTATTATGTGATCTTCTACTCTTATGTCAAGGAATTCTCCTATATTTCCCTGTTGTGATCATAGGCACTGATCATGTCCTGTTCATTCACATCTTCTTCAAACTTCATTGAAGACACGATGAAGCTTGTTGATTTGATACGTAAAACTAATGAGCGAACACTGCCCCATAAGCCGATCAGCCGTGATTAGCTATGTGAGGTTATAAAGGTGTCCGCCTGTCACCACAACGTTCGGTTTTTCAAGTCGTCGTAGCGTACAGTCAAATTTTGGTTCCTGACGCCGTCGTGTGACCAGTGACGGCTGGTTTTAATGTCAGGCATTAAATATTAACCCGTCTTGACGCGGTCGGTGCTGTCTCAAACTGACTGCAAAAAGTTTCTACTATTTCGTCAAAAAATATACCTGAATTCAGAAACTATAGCAACCTTTGTGTGTAGCCTTTCCATCTTTGCATCACGAGCACCCACGCATCAAATGTTGTTTGGACGGTTGCTTTCACTCAGCAGCGACAATTTGAACAATGATGTGACAAAGTCTTACTTGGCTCCATCTGGTGGTATATCGTCACCCTTCCGAAAACTGGAACTTGCTTGTGCGGCAATTCCACCTTTAAATGGTTGGAGGTTGATTCGCTCAATCTGGCGGGATATCGCCCAACCTCCAATCATAGCAATGCTCGAGAGTAGCAATACCACCTTTCCATGTTAAATATTTAAACCTTCAAAGTCCTCGGCCTATGAGCAACCACTTTGACTAATTGGGGACGCATTTTAAAGCTTAAAAATAAACCATCCTAAAAAAAGTGGCAGTTTAAAGCTGTGATTGGGGATCCAGTCAGCGAAGGGTGAACTGCCACGTTGGTAGAGCGGTGGAGGAATAAGTACCTCAAAATTCAAGGTTCTAGCTGCAGAATTTTAGTTTGACTACCTCCATGTCTATGCACTGAATGAACCACACATCCATTGGTTACTGAAACTACCACTAGTGCAGTCTCGAGTCCATCGAACTGGGCACCTGGCTCACTAGTCGAACACAATAGCAACGGCACTGGTCGAGCTACCGTTTGAACAATTGCTGGAGGAAAAAAACAACTTGTTTTCGAAGGCTGGTCCCTATTTTCAGCGCCTTCCTACTCACCTTTCACTGACTTCCTGTCCACGTCAATTGGAGAGGACGTGTCTCACCGGTTACTCCTCACTTTCCGCGTTTTCCGTTTAACTGTGATGTCGATTTTTGACGAAAAGTTGTTGGCGAACATTCGGCGATAACTGCCGCCGTTCAAACGCTTCTCTCTCCCAGTTAACTGACTCGTAGGGAACCAAATGTTTCTGCTGTGGGTTGATGGAAATTGGGAGCCAGAGGGAGAAAAATCTCAATTGCGTATTGTGAGTTGAAAAGAAGTGGAGGGAACATTATTCGGGAAGCCACTTCTCTTTTTCTGCGAGAAGAAACATCGTTCTAATGAGAAAAAAACGCTAATGACCAAGTTATTACATTCAAAATGGAAGTGCTGGATCTGAAAACGGAAATAATAAATGTACCAAACTTAAGAATTTCCTCCCCACCCCCATCCATCCCAAGGGAGTTAGTTATTCAAGTAACGAGTGCTGTTATCGTTGATAAGATCAGGGAAGTGACACTCAACATTCTTACGTTGTGACATTGTGAATTGGGTCACCGTAAGATCTGTTTGGCGTTTTTTGGGGAATATAGTAGAAAGGATCTGCTTCCAGCGGCCCCATGGTGGAATTTACTCCTGCGTATTGAGAACATTTTCGGAACATATTGCACATTGCATCAAGTTGGCTCTCACTCCTCTCTGCAATGGCAGCTTCTTTCTTGTCCTCTTCACCCACACGATAATCTTGCAACGCGCCGCCATCCCCAAACATCCTCTCATATTGCCAAGCAGTTGGCGAGGTTTCTTCATTTTGCAACCCTCCTTTGAGTTTTGCCAGGGTCAATTGAGCAATGCATCATCAGTTTTCATCTGAATTTAAGATGGTGTAGACCAATGCCTCTGATGTGAGCCAGCCAAATGTGTCCTCCCCTGTGTCCGCCAGCCTACTCACTTTTGGCACGAGAAGCGAGAAGATGATTTGAGAAGCATCATCCACCATTGCCCTGCAGAGTTTGGGTTTGAGCCTAACTGATTCTGTGCAGGTACCCCCTGAGTGATCCATGTCTCGTGAGGAACTGGGTAAGGTAAAAATCCACCTCACCAACTGCTGGAATCAGCTGCCTGGTCCATTTTTCCTTTTAGGCTGCGTCGCACAATTGTACAAAATTTCTGCCTGAATGAAGCGGAAGCAAGATGTATATGGATCACATGCAAAGGGTTTCACTTCCTGTGGTTAACACTGCAAAGTGTATTAGCTACGACTTGTGTTTCGTATGTGACGTATTTGGGGAATTGTCTCACAATTCCCGCGTACAGAACACTCGTGAAAGTCGTGTCAGGGCCCAAAAGAAAACAACAAATCAAATACGCTCAATAATACTCACTCGATCAAACAAATAAAATAATAACTCTCGAGAAGGTAATGGGAAATGAAATTATAAAGCAATTAAGACCCACTTGAATTTAATCGGCAAAACTCGAAATGAATGAAATGAAACGAACTCCTTTTAAAATGAAATAAATAACCTATGCTCGGATTATATTAAAGGGACAATGGGGAAAATGAAACACAAAGCTCTGATCGCTTACCTTACTTCACACTATCAAAAGGGGAGAATAAACACTGACTTATAACAGGGATATTATTCGCTGACGAGCCGATAGCCGTTCTGATCACGAAATGCGGCTCCGACACTAATATAAACAGCGGCGGCCTGCACGGGTGGCGGTCAGTGTTGCCACTCCGCGCAGTCCCCGTGAAAACCATTACACGTATAAGACGGTGTGGTGTACAACACTCATAGGCGCCAGCCTCGTGTTTGCCTGCGACTCTCTCTCGTTAGTTTTTAGAGAGAAAAGGGCCATTGTTACTGTGGTTGCTTTATCTGCTGCTAGCCATATATAGACACCAAACGACAACATGGTATCTTCCATCACCCCCCCCCCTCCCCAGTATCAAACTACATTCCTTGTTTGTGGCTCCGTGGTCTTCGCATGAATGGAGTGGAAAATCTCCATTTTTCGTGTCAACACTAGTTCTAGCTCTTGCGCACTCCCTCGCCCGTCTGGACTCCCACTTTATCTGGACCGATTCCAACGTGCAGTCGATAATTACTGCCATCACGTCACCTGGGTAACCCACCAGGATCGGATCGTCAGGTATTTGTGGAACGGAGCAGACCATTATACTCTACATTCCACAGGGTCGGCCCAAGAGTCAAGCCTTAGAGCCCTGCAGAGACATCCCTCCAGCAACAAGCCTGGACTGTCTCGTACATGATTGTTGGTAGCTTCTCATTTACTGGAGTATGTATTCAGGTATCCTAAAGGGGCCCTTCAGGGCCTTCAGTGTATCTTTCCAATGTAGGGCGTTGAACGCGTTTTTCAAATACTAGATGACCAACTTCCTGTACAGGATTCAAAAACAGGCCGGTGGTATGTGGTTGAATTAATTGTTAGATATTGTTCTATCAGTGAGAAAACATCATGAAAAATGTCTTTGTATCGACCATGCAAGTACTAGTGTGACTATAGGTACCAATATGTCACTCGGACTCACAAATCAGTTGTCTGAGTGGCTTTAACGACACACTAGAGTGGTGCAACAGTCCGATGCCTAGGGAAATCTGTTCAGACATCAGACTTGCTAAAGTGTACCCAAACTAATATAAATAACTGTTTACTTCATCTTAGACGAAGCAACTGTTTTCTCTGGGAAATCATCTTCCCATGTGCCTTTTCTATCCCTTCTCAAGTGGAAGTTCTATTATCTTTACTGGCTCCCTATGTCAAATCTCGACCACTTTTAACTTGTCTGGCAGGTGCTCCAGGGTTATTTGTATCCATGAAGGGTCTGGCTGTGTCGTACCAGCAGTGCTACAACAGCTGACAATCCAAGTTCTGACAGAGAGGTTGATTGATGACTGACTGCTGAAGCTTAGAAGTTTGTACGTGTTAAACATGTTTCGCTTGACGAGGAATTCTCATCTTCTGAACTACACTGACCTTTCATCCACACGTCTTGTCCAAAAACCTTCCTTGAAGCCTTTCCTCTTCGTCTCTACTGCCTTTCTATTTCTAAGGTCATCCTAGGCCTACTTTGTAACTTTCGCTACTAAAGCACAAAATAATGCCACAACTTCTCGGTCCGAACCGAACTTCAAATTGCTCTCAGCCTCCAAAAAGCATCCCTAGTCAGAATTGCTGCAGAGTACATCACGGTTATATTTTACCCAGCTTTCCTTGTTTTCAACAAGTTTACATTAAAGTTTTGAGATTAGTAGCTTGTGCGTTAGATTTACTTTTGTTTTCATGTTGTTACATAAACGACGCTTTATTAGTTTGCTAACAGCTCAGCCCGTTGTTCTTAGTTTCAAGACTCGTGATTTACTTTCACAGAACTAAGCCGACGTTGCGATGCACAAGTCGCTTTATTCTCTCTCCAGTTCCAGACTCCATTCCAGTACGAGGTGCTGGACTAGTTGAGGAGCCTGAAGGCGTATTTCTAGTGGCGGGAGGTTGAAGGAGAGCCTATGGCGTAATTTGGGGTGAAGCAGCGTATGCATTGCTTCGTACAACCAAATGTGCGAGTGTACTGATCAGCCTATTGTAATTACAAACAAGCAACACTCGTAATCTAAACATTTTTTGTGTTTGCATTACCTTTCAGAGAATACAAGCAAGATAAACTGTTAGAGGTAGTAGAACGGAGCAGACCAGGAGACTTAAAACCGCGAGACATCTGCATTACATCACTCCACTTGGAAAACACCTCATTTTGTTTTCTCCTATCCCGATAATAAAACTGCACCATATGAATGCAGTTTGGCTCCGAATTGAAGAGCGTCATGAATACGCCTCACTGCAGCATCGAATCAAATAAAATTCAACTGAATTCAAAAATAGTCACTCATCTCCAGAACGGTTATACGTGTATATTCTGTATGTAGCCCAAGGACTTGTGTCCTGCTGGTGGTCTAGCAATTCTTAGGCCCAAATAACCTTAATACTCGAATAGCCAGCCTGTCAAGACTACAAAAAAAGCTTCTGTTTCGCCAAACGACGCCAAGTTATCTCTTGCCGCTCCATCCATTAACGATCATACCCACTTACAAACTCATTTCCCTTCAGACTTCCGTTTCTTCGATGATTTTACCAGCCAACTTACGTTCCTCATTCAGATGTGCACGTGGTATCTTCTGCCTCCCGTCCACTACAAATTCGCATTTACGGAAAGTCTACGGCACTGCGCACATTTGGATATCCGCAATGTTTCCTACTCTGTGTTCGTTGCTTGAGTGGGCTGTATATTCGAAGACTCTTAATATATTCGCCAACGAAAACGGCGGTGTTCGCCTCCACATTAGCAGTTATATAATCGACATGATTGAATACGACTTCATTAATACCACTTTCTTGCTAGTAGCTTTGTGGGAAGTCCGCACATTCCTTCGCAAGATCTTCACACGCGTTTAACTCAGAACGCTCTGACAACTTAATGAGTATATAGTTCAGCCCCCGTTGAAAATCTTGTGGCCGTAAGAAACGCCATGACTGAGAAATTCGAGAACATCCTCTAGCAGTTGTGCTAAGGCGTATTTAATTATATGAAGTGCCCTGCACTCGGCTCTCAGTCGAGTTTTCCCAGTCCAGCGGCTCGGAATTTCCATCTTTCGAGACCTTGTAACCGTTGCGCCGCTCAAAAAGCCCCGCCTGAAACTTCGTGCAGTTCTATTCGTTCCAGTTCTTGCTGCTCAGGTTACGTTACATATTCCTTTGAACCATGATCTACGCTCATTCATTCATTCATTCAAGACGCCGCTTCCTCCCCATTCCAGGCAGTCTGAAAGAGAATATTCACGGTGAAGTGAAGTTAGGCGAGCTGTATTAATCTAAGGGGACTATAACTTAATCCCTCACCCCGCCACTTTTGTCTTTCCCGAAACTCGCGACCTTTCTCCTGCTTTATGAAGATATTGCCCAGGAAAAGTGAAAAATTAATTAAGTAGGCTCTGCGGGGTATCGATAAATTAAGGAAATGAGTTGAAAATAATCCGTGGAAACTTCTACTAGGTTCCAAGGTTCAGTCTCCAAAATGTACAACCCTCGAGTGTGGCAATTCTACATTGACGATCCACCGACAGTTGCTTTCACTCGACAGCGTCAATTCAGACTATCAGCAACTTACAAACGTGTGACAGGGGTTTGATTGGCTTCATTTAGCGGGATATCGTTCAACCTCCAACGATTACAACCGAGGTGTATACAAAGGATAAAACCTTGCTCTCTGCTAGCCGTCCTTCCTTTAGGCGCTCGGTTTGATCAGAAATGGCGGCCTGTGCCCCCCCCCCCCATCATGGAAGGGGTTTCGTGGATTTGCGAGACGCAGGAGACTATGGCCATTAAAATTCTGATTCCTCCAACTCCTGGCGTCGCATCTCAATCGAGCTTTCCCCGTCTATGCCAGTGCTAGTTTTTAGTGATTTTTCCCATTTGGATATTGTTGGATAAAGGTGACCAAACCACTACTGTAATCCAACCTTTAATTACGATCCAAGCTATTTCGTTAACTTGATTTAATATTGAGAAAGGAGTTCAATTCTTATAATTTCATTTCTCTCTTTCGCTATTAAAATTAAACTGGGTCTTATTACGTTCCTAATTTCATTTCCCTGTTGTCTCCCCAAGGGGTGTTGTTCTGTTTATTCATAATTTAAGGAGATTATTTGATTTTAGTCCGATTTATTTAAACTGGGTCGACACCAAGTTCCACGCGTGTGTAGTGAATGGGCGATTTCGAGTCGACATGTGACAGGGGTTGGTTAACTTCTTCTAGTATGATGTCCCGTAGTCTCCAGAAAGAGCCACCTTCGAGTGTGGTCACTCTACCTCTGAATCCTGACTGCCCACTCACCTCCCCAATATTCAGACAACACGTCAATTTGCACTAGCGGCTACTTGAAAACGTGTGACAGGGTTTTGATTGGCTACATTTAGTGGGATATCATTCAACCTCCAAAAATTACAACCCCAGTGTTAAAAGTCAAACGTTTAATGTTTTACCGATTTTTCTGAAGAGCTTCAGTTGGAGTACCATGTGATCTGCAGGCTGAAAATAAAATTTTAGCTGATTTGGTTTAGCCGTACGTACTTATGTTTAGAGATATCGATTTGGAAAACTTCCTAAATACAATTTTTGCACCGTGGTAACGGGCAGAAAACGGATTGAAAAACTAGCCTTAAACGAAATTTTGGTAGTTTGATTGCAATAACGCCGTGTTTAGTGTTTTTCCCAGGTTTTTCTGGTGTTGAGCTGAATACGACGGGTCTCGGAGGTGTAGAACTGCGTCTGGATGGGAAAAAGTGTAATCGCGGTAAATGTAGTGTCGATAATTCTATTCTCTTCTCCTCGTCCTGCGCTTTCTCCTCTTATAGCCTCCCAGCCCAGTTCAACCACCAGTCAGCTCGACTCGTCACGTCGTGCGAACGTCCTTTCGTCAGGGCAACTAGAAAAGAGGGCTAAGGGCTGATGTACCAAAACTGGGATTCCGGAATTTCCTCAAAAATGGCTTCAACGACTTTTATCGTCCTCACAGAATATTATCAACTGATCAACTTCTCCGTTACATTCTACATTTCGTAAAAAAAAACAAAGCGACCGAGGCTACGACGGGGTCATATCAACGCATTCCACGTAACGACTTAGGTCAAACTCACAGGGTGTCTTTAAGTACTGAACACCCGTACATTATTAAATATAAAACAAATATGAATATCTCGCCTAGTATTTGTGGTGGGGGTGTACGAAGAAAAAATCGGAAAAAAGTGCTTCGAAATGTTCTTGAGAAATGCACAGGCGCTATTAATGAAAACTTCGTGACTTGAAGCATCCTATTCCTGCATACAGGTTTTCATAGCTACACAGAAAACTGCTTCCAAAAAATACCACTTTTTTGTTTGAATTTTCCCAATAACGTCTATGAAGATTTGTATTAAATTCGAGCTTTTTATGACGTGGTTATGTACCAATATTATAGGACTCCCTTGCATGACTCTCTGAGAATAACATCGTTGAACAAATATGGAGCCTCACTATGTCATAAAAGGGAATTTAGAAGTAACGAAAATTGGGTCACTTTCACAAGAATTACTTAATTACATAAACCCTTAGGTTTGTTCTCGATTTGTTATATTTCTAGTATAATTCAATCGGTCATGTTTTGGGGGAAGAGCCCTCAACAGTTGTGAGGATCGTTGGCAACTGTGACCAAAGTCATTCGACATTCCTCCTCACTCTTAGTTAAATGGCCTGGGAAGTAATGTAATGGTGTTGGGGCAATGAAATACAAGAGTTATCATGGTAACACAAAATGTTTATAGGAAAATTTTAATAGATACAGTCCTGAGTTATTTTGTCTTGGCATGGCGTTTTTGTGTTACTAATAAGAGCACGTCTGTTCCGTAATAAAGATGACTGTTCCTTAACACCTGTACCTGTCGAAAGTCATGAATGGGCTTGCTAGTTGCTTGTAGCTAGGCAAACTTGCAAGGATAGTGCCTTTGAAGGACAGGAGGTGTTGGCGTACATGAGCCCCACCAATATCTAGAAAGCAGCACAAAGCTGAGTCACCACTTTCTTCAGAGCAGTCTCGGTGATTTTGCCCTCCGATAGGCGTGCTGGGAACGGTGAATGCAAGATAGCTCTCCCCTTGTCCAGTGTCCTTTTGTGCGCCCCTTTTATATCGTTCTCCAGACTGAGGCATGTTGTTCAAACTCAGCGCCCTTATTAATTGAAACGTTTTTAAAACGGTTTATTTTAACACGTTTGAAAAGGAGAGTAGAACATAATTGTTTCGCCAGAAATCGCACAGTAAAAGTTTTCGAGGCAAACTTCCGATTGGTCAGACTGTAGTAGAAGGGTTTACATTCGTTTGAAAGAGTAACTGTCACTGAATGATTTTGGTGACAGTCGCTTGACATTTGAAGGAAAGCCTGACTCCCGAATCGCAACGCCTACTTAATTTTGCGATAAGTGTACAACTGGTCCTGGAAAATGTGTGAATAATCGTTGATCCAGCTGAATCTCAAGACCCCTCTTTTGGCTTGTGATCCGACAACGTGGGCTGGCAGTCGAGGAGAAACTCCTGAAAAGTTCCGGAATTTAGAAAACCAATTGGTTGGGGCTAAGAAGAAAGCCGATTGATGAGTTTTTAATCCTGAGTCGGTCTTCCGGTTCATTTCGCCACATTTCTGCACCTTTTTCCATTTTCTTCGGCGGAAATTAATCAGAACGGGTTTTAATAACGTCTAACTGAAAACGAGGGAGGTTTGTCAGCAGTTCTCACTGAGTGTGGTATTCGGCCCTGGGTGTAAACGCTAAGCAAATGAAAAGGAGGCATATTCGATTTTTCATGCTTAAAAACTGCCGTCGCACATGAACGAATACTCATAGACAATAGATGAAGTAAGCTAATAATCACGGTTCGTTGAAGAGATGAAAAATTTACTTGTAAAAATAAACTCGATGGAAAAATGTATGTAAAACCCCCATTTTGGAAACCAGTGGCCAAATCAAACATGGTGAACAAATTAGGAGTGGGAAAGTCAAGGACCTATAGCGCTGGAAACTGCAATGCTAGTAAATTTCGTAAATCGTTAACTTGCAAGTGTTTTTGTTGTTGAAAAAATTAGCCCCGAATCCTTCCGAAGCAAATTGTGATATCAAATACCGTGCACATTCATCGCACGTTGAAACAGCGTTGTCCTTAGTGATGAAGTGACGCCCTTCCGCCGCATTCAGTTGACGTAGTATTTTCGAAACTCAGTCACTCAGACATCTGAGAGACGCAATTTCTGACGTCTTACTGCTCGGAGCGTTGCACTATTCCCCAGCACGTTTTGACGTTTGTATATGTTTATTCTAGCCTTTTTTGAAAACGGAAGACGTTACATTTGGTTTGGAAGAGGTATAATAAGTTTCAAGGGCTATTCATCGCGTTTTAGTGCTCACCCTTTAAATATAAATGGAGCTCATGAACGACGGGAACTCCCCCCAAATCCGTCATTTTATTCTGTAGCTCAACGAAAATTAATGGAATTATGATGAATGATTTCCATAGTGAAGTGACAGAGAACAGGAAAATCCGAGGGGTGTCAGATAATTTTGTATCACGTCAAATCATAATTTAGCGGATTGTAGACGCCCGAGGATCAACCACCTTTTCTACCTCTTGGAAGCATCACGAACCACAATTACCAAGATCGTGTTCGAAGAACGTTCGTTGGTTTGCACGAATTGAGCTGCATCCGTCCGCAAGAAGCCCTGAAAAATAATAACACTACGAGGATCCACCTGTTTCATTTCTCGTTGCCCCTCTTCTTCCTGAACGCTTGGTTGATTACTTTGAGACCCGCCCAAGGGAAAAACGGCTTCGATCCACAGTTTTCTCTTCACATTTCCACGAGGATGGAGTTAAAACGTAACATTTGTTTGCGTTGTGCGTCCACCTTTTTTTTTTCTTTCTCGACAAACTTCGTATTTCTTTGTCGGGGAAATCAAAGAGACGCATCGTCGTTTGATGGAAGGTGCACTTGAGCTTGGGCGTCGCGTTTTCCTTTGAAGATGAGTTCAGTTCTGGCCATAAAATAAAAGTTTCGCGAATACATGAAAAGCGGACTGCGACAATTTCCCACACTCGAGTTGCAGTCACAATCGTAAGATCAATTTGCTACCTAACCACGATGTACTTATATGTGCTTTAAAGAGCTGTCGACTCTTAGAAGCCCAAGTGTAGTGTTATTTTGCCCTGTCATACTTATTTATTTATGTATCAGATATTGCAATGGGCTAACAGTCCGACGATAGTTATAGAGTTATGACAAAGGACATGGTTAACTATTAGTCAGAATAGAAAGCAATATGTTACGGAAGGCTGAAAAGACAATCTCTAGTGACCTCCTTAATTTATTGAATAGGTCTACGGGTCAGCGGTACTCTGCGCGTCGCCACTCTTCAAAAGGGAGTCGACTGCATTCAGTCCGATCCACGATCATGGAAAACGATCAGCCTCACATCCATATTAGGCCAAACTTGGAAATCTTGATGTTGCAGTTCCTTGAAGGAGTCTTTGGCAGACAGGCAGGCAATACGGGAGTATCAAAGGAAAGTCCACACAGAATGTCATCGTCGACTTTTGATTGACATAAGGGGAGCGTTCGTTTCACAACCTTTGGTTGTCAGCGCTTCTCAATGAGCTTTAAGGTGGAGGAATTCCCCGCAATCTGTATTAGCTCGTCAGAAGCTACCCGACAGAAAGACCTACTACTATCGAATGCAGGTATCTTTCTGTCCTGAGAATGATTGAGAAAGGGTTCCCAAAGGAAAAGCACACTAGAACGCTTTCTTCGAAGGTCTTCTCAGGAGACTCATGAAGACTTACTGCAAGCAGTGCGCCTATGCAGATGACTTGACCGTCCTAATCTTTGCAGAGTCGGTTCGCCAAACCGATACAAAACCCCACCACGGGCTCCACACCGTCACTCAACGGAGGGCGAGCATGTTAAGATGCAGGTGGCTGAGAAAAAACCCAACTAATCCTCTTTAAATCCGCAAAGAATCGCAGAAATCTACGCTGAAATCGCTCTTGCATAATCTTACCGTAGCCGTAAACTGGCGTCCAGAAAGGGATGAACAAGAACAACATAAGACAGCCTGGTTCTGGGTTATCTTCCCAGGAGCATGCCCATGCTACCAGGCGCGACCACGGGTTGTGGATAGTGGAACGGCCACGGCATTGTCCCCAGGGGCATGTCTGCGGCCAGCTGTGAATAAGGACAGCATGCTGACTGAATAAGCAGCCGCGAACAATGGGCAAAACCCAAGAGATCGTAGAAGAGATCCTGAACAAAGGACTCAAGGGCAAGCGGATCTACATTTTCTCAGACAGCCAGGCCGCCTTAAAGGCCATCGCAGCCTTTAGTTTTAGGTCTAAGCTGGCATGGGAATGCCTCCATGCGCTTAAGCAGCTCGGCGTTCGTAACAGGCTCTCCCTCATTTGGGTGCCGGCTCACAGGGGGCATGAGGACAATGAAAAGGCTGACCGCCTTGCGAAAAGGGGTACAGAATCCCTACCCATTGGGCCGGAACCACACGTAGGTATGACGAAAAGTCACCTGAACCGTCTGGTTGCTCGATGGGTGATACAGGAAAATGGCGCCCATTGGCATCGCCAGCCACAACTAAGACAGGCGAAAAGGCTTGTCACACCTTCCTGTCAAAGGGCGAAGGCAATGCTGACACTCTCTAGACAAGATCTGAGAGTACTGATAAGCTTCCTCACCGGGCACTGCCCACTCAGATATCACCTCAACAAGATGGGCATCTCAGAGGCGGCGGAATGCAGACTCTGCAGTGAGGAGGACGAGACAGCGGAGCATATCCTGTGTGAGTGCCCTGCCTTGGCAGCAAAACGCTTTGAATACTTCGGTCAGGGGACCACTGAACCCCAAATCATGGCGGAATCTGCGGTGAAGAATATACTCGGCTTCCTAAGGGGGGCGGGTATGTACGACGCCTTCTACTAAGAAAGAGCCGTCACAATAGGCCCATATGCGGCCGCAGTGACAAAGAGACTTGTCCGACACGCCCTCGGGTCAAAAAAAAACATAAGACATAGAAGATCCTCAAAATGAAGCCTTGATGCCCCTGGGATGAACGTAGAGCAAAAACCTAATGATTTGCACCACAAAAATGATTTCGCATTCACCCTACAGTGAGCTGTAGTTTTAGAAAAGAGTGTATAACAGAACGTGAGAACATTGGAATTAGGATTGTTGGCTAGGAAAAGCTTTAGAAGCTCATGGATTGAGTGGGGCCTACGGAGCGTGTGAATGCTCAGACTCTTGGACGAGACGCTTCGTACTCCGTGGTGCCGATCATCTTATGACTCTCATTTGGTGACCTCCATGAGACTGATGCAGTATAGACATTATAACCAAGGGAACACATTTTTCTCGGAAACTTGATGCTCTTGTTGCTCTTGCGCAGGAGTTCCAAGCTACTAATCGAGAATAATTATAAACTGGAATGGTGAAAACGAGGGGCCTGGTTATTTGACGCAACTAGGGAGTCTCTCGCATACCTCGCCAATACCAGCCGCTAATCTATTACTTAGAGAGGGAGAGTGAGGGTTGGAGAGAGGTGTGGTTGGTGTGATGGCATGAGCGGGTGAGGGTTGGAGGCGATGGTGGGAAAATTATCGCGAGCTCCAGGCAGCAAATAATTTCGCGAGCCCAGGTATCCCCTTTCCCCCTGACTCACGGCGTTAATTTGCTCCCCTGCGAGAATTAATTGCTGAGCCCTCTCTTCAGCCGCATGTGCCAATAATGATTTGTTTCTTTCCGCTGAACGGTGGGGTATTAGTTTCAAAAGCGAAACCGCAAAGAAGTTGACAGCTGAAAAGTTTCACCGGCAATGATTTCGAGTGATCCCGATGAGCCGTCGGGGTTTTTTAATTTCTCGACTGATCTGAACATGCTTTTCTTGCGTGGGGTCCCCTCAGTGTGTTTTAATGCTTCTTCCTCTCTTTGTGGTTCCACGCATTCGCTGTACTGAATATTTACCCCCCCCCCACTAATAATCTGCATGAGCGCACATTATGTCGGTTTCCCCTAACTACGAATACCTTGACTACGCCTCACCTGCGCTTTTAATGATATTTGAAGAAGATTGACCGGCTTCAATGGGCTCAATACACTGCCCTTCCCTTTGTCAGCTTCCACTTTACATGAGCTCCCTGGAGGAGAGAGAGGGAGAATCTGTAGGGGGCTACCATCTCACCACGGAGATCTTAGTCTCCCTCAAGGCCCCACTTCATTATCCTTTACCAAGCGCTGACGAAGAGACTTGACGACCTCTAAATTTGACAAATTTGTACGACCCTGTAAATGTGACAGCGTGTTCGGTTGGCTCCATCTAGCGAGATATCGTCCAACCTCCACAAATAGCAAGGCTCGACTGTAGCAATAACACCTTTAAATATTGACCACCCACCAACTGGCCTCTATTTAGACTGTTGCTCGCACTCAGCAGCGTCCAGCGTTCAGCCTCGAAAAATACCAACCCAATCACAATTCAAATATCTAATGTTTGTTCAATTTTGCTAATGAACTTATGTCTGAGCCTCGTGTTGATCTGCAGGCTGAAAACCCAAATACCAAAAGATCTGAAGTAAATTGGACAGCGAAATTTCCGGGGAACTTCTTGCTACCTCTTGGGGCTGACGAGAGCAAAAAACGGCATTTCAGTAGAAAGGAGGATATTGAGGCAGAGCAGTGTAATCAACTTGATATCTAGAGCTGATGAGGTTGAAGCGTTGTAACTCTGACTTTGTTATGCGTGTTGCACTCGAGCGTCTGTCTCGGGCTCGTTCCTCCTTCTCTCAAATCATGTCACGGAGCCTTGGAATGCGACAAACTCGAGAATTTGCGAGAACTCGACGAAATTGCATTTCCGGGCTACTGCATTTAACACCGCCCTCAGAAATAAACCAATTCCCCGCCGTGAGTGAGGGTGCGACTGAGAGAGAGTGAGGGTGCGCGTTGACGGACGAAAGCGCCATTTGAACCGCCGACGACGTCTGCGACTTGCGGGGAAATAAAGTTAAGAGGAGAAAACACGTTTCAGCTTCGAAGGAGAAAATTGCTCGGCGAAGCTCAGTGACGGTGATTAGGTTCGTCGTGGGGCGCCGTCGTCAAGCAACAGCGGTTCAGCGTCGGCACAACGTCGGCACGGAACTTTCGTATTTTATGGGAAGTGGAAGGATGAAAGGACGAATTGGTGAGCGGTGCGGGGAGGATGACTCAGGTCAAATGGTTTCATTCTCACGTATTTCATATGCGCGATGATGCGAATAATACCATTTTCCCCGGAACAATATACGAGTTCCGTCGAGCGCGATAAAGTTAAACGGAACGAACGGTTTCTCCCTTTGGAATTCACTCGTCAGAGAAAATGGTACCGACCAAATGTGATAGGTTTCGTAACTTAAACAGAATGGGTAAATCTGAATGAAAAGCGAACGATATGCACCACAAAGTAGCCTAACGAAGAAAAATAGTTCGGGTCATCGTTGGTTCAGCATAGGGTACAGCAAGAGAAGATATAAGCAGCGGAGGAGGTTAGCAGCTCTAGAAATTTTATTCCATCCACAGAGCGAACCCCTTCAGGTCAGCTGATGTGCAGTAGGTAACCCATCATTGAGCTTTTGCACCTCATGCTCAAAGACACTTCCATTCGTTATTATCTGCTCCCTGTTTGGCAAATTAGTAGTAGTTCTGCGACTGGAGAAGCTACGAGACACGGTGCCGTAGTCGTCGTTTTACTTTGCTAGGGGCGCCAATTGTAATCAAACGCAATCAAACGGACGAAATACTGAATAAAAAAGCATGATACACACTAGAAGGAAGGCCAAAAGTACGTATCAACGTCAGTTTGGCAGAGGGTTTTCCCACGCACTGGATAAATAGCCCTAGTGGTTTTATTCCACCGACAGAGAGAAACACCATCAGGGCTCTCACCCTGCCCAGCTTCTTTTCACCGTTACCATCAACGACGTCCTCACAGCCTAGAACTGGATCAATATCCAGGACAGGGTCTGCTGGAGCTGACCTTTCTCTCAGCAGAGTAAAATGTGTGTGAAGGACTTTCGAATACTTTGGCTCCCCTCTCCTCCTCTTCCACTCGTGCAAATCGTCGTTGTGAAACGAAGTGCCTGGGAGTTCACTCACCTACTTGCCGTGAGTGTGCTTTATCGAGTACTCACGAATATGAGTCGTTATCGTCTAATATAATTTTTATGGGTGTCACGTTGAGGGCGTTGGGCCTTCAAGATGTTGATCGCGATTTCTAACATTAATTACTAGTCGCTCTCCAGGGCGCTATGGATGGAGGGATGGCCCAGGCCTGATGATCGCCACTCCATAACAGACATAGCATTTTTCCATGGTCTCCTCTAAATTCTGCTGATTTCGGCCCCCTTCCGGTGGCACTCCACGCTCTTTTAGTGAAGCATCTCATATTAGTTATGAGTGTGTTGTGGCGTACTACAACTTATTATTGGACACTGCTATTATGTGTGATACTCAAGAACTCTACACTGGTGCATTTTGTTGCTTTACATCAACCTTCGGCTTCAACTCATATTAAACTGCGGTCCTGATGGGTTTTCATCTTATTCGTCAGAACTCCATCAGTGATCCATGCCAGACTCCACGAGAGAGCATTATCACTTACTCACCATCTTACTCCAACGAGAGACTTGTACTTGAGGTTGCTAGATGGTTCAAGCTCCGACATTTCTAAGGCTTTTTGGTTGCTACTTGTAAAGGTACCAGATAGCGCTGACTTTACTCAAGCTTCCGACTTACATGAGTGGAAGGGCGCTACAAGATGTTGGTTAATGTTCTGTACCCCTTCCCCCTTCACAAACCAGCTGGTGCGTTGACGTTAGAGAATTAGGAGTTTTAGAACGAAGACTCGTGAAGACGATAAGATGAGGGTGAAGGTTTCCATTCCTTACTCCGCTTGAATTCCATCTACGCGTTCGAGTTGCCTAAAATTAGGTTTGTTTCTTGGATTTTGATGGGAACGAATAAATCGCGCTTACGTCTCCTCAGCTCTCATTTTCTCAACGGAGGCGCTGAAACGAAGGAGCGGAGCGAAATGACGGGTGGCCCGTCAGCGGTACTTTTCTTCACCCCCGACCAAACCCATCAATATGATTTATAGTTACTCATGCATGAACCCTGCGGTAGACCCCTCAAATATAAATCCCCTTCAGACTCAACGAATCCACCTCCGCACCCCACAGCCCCCTCCGCACTCCACAGCGAGGAAAAAATAAGGTTGAAATTGAGGTTTTGACAGCGTTCAATACGTTTCAGTTTAACCGCCTTCGATGCATTTTTTCATTACTCCTAGCTGTCGACTTCAACAGTAAGTTACGTGAAAACGAGCTGGGGGTTTCAAACAACCAGTGCAAAGCGCCACATCCCTTTCCTCACTACGCAGTTTCGAAGAAACGCCCTATTGTGACTGGTTTCCTTCCACAGAACGGTGTATTGAGAACGCCATTTGGTGAGCACTGTTAACAAAACGAGAAGAGAAGTAAACAGTAGGAGAATGAGGCAGCTGGCTTGTTGTGGGAATGACGACAGACATCAAGAAGGAGCGTATCGGTTACAGTTGACGTTTATTTTAAGAGCCTCACCACAGAACTGTCACAGTTGACCGTGGAATTGAACGTTGAATGGATTGAATGGTTACATGATGCAAGTCAGCAATGTAAAGAAAGTCGTGGTAGAATATTACAACAACCGAGTTTAACGTATGTTGGTGCCCCCTACCCCCACCCCACTACCTAGCACATCCGTTCACACACATTCCTGTACCATTACTGCCTTATTATAATGACTTTACCAGGCCAATGACTGTTGGGCTCATGAGAGAGTTATGTCAGGCAAAAGTAATGGAGGTGGCGGTTGCCCACTCGCTCAGCATCAACCGAACAGAAAGAACCTCCTCCTTTAGAAAGTATATCGTCGAAGAGCTGTAGGCCATGTGACCAAGGGGAATCCATCTGGAAGACGTTCTTAATCAGGTTTTCCTCCCGATGTATTTCCATGGTGGAAAGACAAAGCGACAGATGCACTGTGACAAAGTTCTTCTTCTCATAAACATTAAATAATTCTTCAGAAACTGGGTGAAACGTTGTAAACTTGCAAGGTAGCACTTAACGCCGGAAGGCTGCTCTTCCAACAGCTGTAACTCACTGTTGTAGGAACAGCACTTGGTTTCTTGTTTCCTCTGCAACACATGCAAGATGTGCATTGAAATCATCGTGTCTCCCATGTGACTGGCCTGTTGAGTGGACTGGGTCAACCAACTTTCTCCTACACAGTTCGTAGATGTAGGAAGAAACTCGTATGTGCCACGTCCTTAGACAAAGATTCCCAACTCGCTTGACAATTATCCGACGCCCATTCATCTAGCGCGGCAAGTTTTCTTTCAGTGGAGAAGTCTATAAAGAGTCCCACCCACAGCAGGGGAATCTCTTTTCGCTATCCATTCGTACATTCAATGGTTCAAGTCATCGGGCAACTGACTGACTGATGCTGTCTTGTAGGCCAAGAGTGCAGCTCTCTGGGATTGGGCCAGTACTCTCCCCTGATTGACTGTGAGTTTGTTACCCCTGACAACGGCACGGCAGCCAATCACACCTAAGAAAATGGCCTTGTAGACGGGTATTGCGTTATTAGCAACTAGACCCTGGAGGGACTAGATTTCCGTCCCTCGAGGAAGCAGGTGGCCTCCCTATAATCTGCAGTAAGCGAAGTGTTCCTAGTAGTCTGATTTCTAGTCTCCTTGAACCTTCCCTCTATTTGCTAACACCTATTGTCCTCTTCATCTCTCCAAGTTTCATCTCTTTCGTTAGACCACGTTCAGAGTATAGCATTGGTGAAGTGGTGACGCACCTGCTACGATTTGAGAGAGCCCATTCCTCGCCGCCTTGCTCTTTGACTCGGCATTACGCTTCGATATAGTTGTTCGGATTTTTTTTTTTTTTTTAAAGCATTTATTTATGATAAGTACAAAATAGTATTACAATTTCTCTTGGCCTAAAATGCAACTTCTCCCGATGAGCCTTTGCTCGCGCTGGGAGTAGGAACCGCCTATCTATTAAATTTAACAATTTTTTCCGACACATTTTGGTCTTTTTACACGCTTATGTTATTTACAGTTTACCTAAGACTTTTCCATCTCGCTATACTCGACTTCCATCTCTAAAGTGAGCCTTTAGGCTCCTCTTAAAGTTACTAAAAATAGGAGCTGCTTTTATTACATCCGGTAGTCTATTATAGTTGAGCACTCCCGAGAATACGTAGAATCTTTGCGCCGCTGACGTGGACATTCGGGGCATTTCCCTGGCATTCGCTTGAACTCTCAAAACGTCTGATTCAGGAGAAGCGGCTTATGTTCGAGGGGGTAGATGTGCCGCCGGACATCCTAGTGACATTAGCCTAGTCGTCGAAGACGAGGATACTTGGCATATAGAATCAAATCTTGGGACCACTTTAATTTTAGCACCAACTTTTATACTTTTGTATGGTGTTATCAGAATCCTATAAGTTATTGAGGAAGCTGGAAACAATCGACTTAGCGAGGGCTTATGGAAGAGGCACACTCATACGAACAAATCATTGTGTGTGTGAATCACCCGGCCAAAAATATTATTCCTAAGCAACCTTTTGCTATGTGGACACAATATCCTTGCGCTAGATGGCTAGTCGCCCGTTTCCCTCAGCTGTTCTCTGTCCATTACGTCCACTTAGTTAAGCTCAATTATCGTCCCGTTCAATTGTTGCTAAAAGCGGCATCTGGCGCGGGATATTTCATTATAGTCATCGGTTTTTGCGAGCGGCGATGGAGAGAAGATAGGGGGAGGGGGATTCGAAACACAATCATGACTCGCTCCAGACTCAACTTGAAACTTAATTTAATTTTGTAATCAGTCAAACGGGAACGTTGAGGAACCTTATCACCGTCAACCTCCAAATGAGTTGTTCAATATTTGCCCGGCGCTAACGAAAATTTACCGTTGGCACGTTTATTTCTTCAACAAATATTCTGTACACTCTGGTTTTTCAAACAACCGCTTATTAGCGTAATTAAGTTGCGAACGCAGTTTCATTTATGGTTCATTTTTCGATACTGGCACGATCGGTCGGAGCCGAGGGAGAGATCCAAGTTCCGGTTGTATTCAACTAAAGAAGATTCTGAGCCCACTAGGAAAGACGAACACGATCAAACTGGGTTCACCAAGCATTCCGAGGAACGATACGTAGGGGGTGCTGAGTAGCATGTTGTGTTCCTGAAAGAGTGGATGCTTCACCATATCGACGGTAACGTACTAACACAAAGTATATACAGTGGAAGGAGACCGCATGCTGGTAACTACTGAAAAATGCAGCATTGCCTTCAGTACGCTAATGTTTTTGTACTTTCTACTTTATTCTTGTTATTCTTATTTTGAGCTCCATTATTATGTGTACCATTCTCCTGTTATCGGTGCCTCTATCTTGTTATCAATACTACTCTCTTGTCTTATCCTCTGCTCCCACTTGCTGTTCCTACAAGAGAAATTCCCCTTCGGAGCGCCAGTGCTTGTAAATATAGTTGAAATATTATATCCTTAGACTCAGTTGAGAAATCAGTAGATGCAAAGGTGCTTGAGGATGTCTGCTGATTTAACAAAGCCGAATTGATAAAGTTAGATCAGGATGTGCTGGAAAGTACGACTAGAGTCGGGTCTTGTTGGAATGAACCCACCATTCCTCAAAACAGAACCTTCATCGAAGAGTATTGTAACTCCTACGCGTAACCCCATGAGTACACAGCAGGAATATCGATTCAAACTTGAGTTGTATCGCTATAAAAACGGGGTAGAAGCTGAAACTCGTATGTTAATCTGCGCCCTCACCAAGTAGAATAACAGCATCGACATTTTAATCCTCGCCCGTTACGTCGTCCGCAACCATCATGAACCTCAAATCCTGTAATCCCATCGTTCGCCGGTGGGGGATTATCGTTGGTTTCCGTTGTTACGGAGGATTTTGTAGCTGTCCCTTTGGAAGACAAACCTTTAAGCCATCACGCGTCCTACCGCAGTGGAATCTCCACTCTCAACCATTTCGAAGGAAATGTGGATCGAGGTGTTACATAATTTAAGCAACGTTTTCGGTGGTTTAATACTCTTTGCTCCGCCGAGACTCGATTATTCCTCTGGTCATCGATAAGTAAATTTCACTTACATTTTAATTGCATTTGACGCAACTAGTTATGCTCAGCGATGGGCGTGATCTGGGAGGAGGTGCCCGCTTATTGTCCACTTCCCAGAGATATTTACGAGAATGATCTCCATCGTCCAGCTCGGATTGAAGAAGGAAATTAAGGGACTGCACAGTGGGAGGGATATTAAACACGATCTCATTTGTATCCTAAGTAATTCAAGGCAGCAGGAAACCATTACCGTAAATTTTGCACATGCCCTCATTTCCGAATAAGAGAATCACATTCTTTGGTTGAACCTGGGGTTTCTAACCGAGTGTAACACCTAAACTACCCTAAACTGTCATTCAGAGGAACATGCCCAACTAATCCTCTTTGAAAGCAAATTTACCTGGTGGCCATAAACTAGCATGGCGTCGACAATCTTCTCTTGGAAATGTTTATCATGTATCAAGACAAAACTTTAAGTAAGACACGCCTGGTCTGGATTGCAGCAATAAAATGAATGCGGTAGCAAGCAAGATGAGAATCCTCGTTTATCTGAAAAGATCTAACAGTTATGAGTTTATCTCCAGATCCGAGAATGTTTTAACAGAAAACGGCCTTCAATGGACGTTTTCATTCCTTTTCCATTCAGCTCCGAATGCTTCCAAGTTTAGAAACTTTTAACCGTTTTACCCGGTTCACGAACCAAGGATGTTTGATAAATAGAAGGGAGGGTTAGATGCAAGTGCCTAGTGGCCCCATAAATTTACTTCTGCGTATTGAGCACCAACCCTAAACCGTTTAGCACATTGCACCAGGTTTGCTCCCGCGGCATCCTCAACGAGCTTCAGGAGCGGTCTTCCCTCCATGTCTTCATTTTTCATTCCTGTAGGGTACTGGCAATCAGCAAGCTCAATGTGGCTCACGAATACCCAATACAAGACATGAATGTATATAACTTACTTCGCGTATACGAATCCAACCATGCACAATCAAGAGCTTCTTGAGACTCATTCACGAGAACGGGTTAACAGAGAAAAATAGAATCATGAAGTAAGCGAATAAAAAGCAAATGAGTGCAAAGTAAAAACAATAACTGGCCACTAGAATTGTGTGGTGCAGGCCTTGAAGAAGGTAGATAAAGAGTGGTTCAAGCTCTTACGTTAGAATTGTGCAAACGAAAGTGCCTTCTTCTTCGCAAACTATCACAACCAAACAGCGATATGGCTATCGAAGAATTGAAACCCCCAGGGAATATGTTGTAACAACTAAGAGCTGTTGAATTTATGATTCACTGACGGCATTACCTCAAGGGGATTCTCCGTACTTCATGAAACTGCTGTGCTTTGAAACCTACTTTGATTTACTTCTCAACGCACGTTGTCGTATTTTTCGTTGTTCACACGAAAGATTTCTTCCTTCCAGGGCTTATTACGAAATTTTGTAGCCCATTTGAACTTGAAGAAAAATATTCGCGAGAGTTTCCTGCCTATTGACTTGAGTGAAAAAGCAGCAGATCAACAAATTAATACGGGATGGGGTATGCGGTCGCTTTATGACGAATTCTTTCCGTAGGGGGTTCCTTGGAACGATAAAAGCCATCAATCAACCAGACGGCTTCCTGCAAAAACCGAGTGGCCTAATTGTCACGGTTTTTCCCGTTTCCGCCATAAAAACGCAACTGGAAGCGGATACCATTTCACCCCATTAGGATTTATTGTATTCAAAATGGGTCCCCTCAATTGACGTGAAAACGTCACGATTAAAGGAGGAGGGGCGCAATGAATTCAAACCGGTGAAAAAAACCTATGAATTCAAATCTCCGAGCGTATAAATCTGTCAAACAAATCACTTCAATGGGTAAGTGGATAACTGGTAAATGAGTAGCGGTTTTATTTTTATAACACTCTGGTGCGTGGTAATTGTGTTAAACCCCGTGTAGTATCGAAACGCAGGGGCCTACAATAGCAAAAATACTATGAGGAAATATTATAAGTGTACTAATGTAAAGGAAATATAGTCACTGAGGCCAAACGTTGGTCATAGTGTGGCAGCAAACCAAGATACGTACAATGTGGAGGATAAGCACTGTAACTACGCGTTTAATGCACAAGGAAGTCGGGAGAATATGTCGAGACAAGCGTGACTTTTGATGACAACAAGGAGGTTCGCATGCCATGGTATTCGACTAAGAGGACTACGGCGAGGGCATAAAACCCTCGAGAAAACTGAGTGAAGAAATGGTTATGTGGGCTAGTAGCCACAGGGATCCGCAGTTCCAAGGCCACATACCTGTGGAATTTGTGATGAACTCGTTCATTCTGGGAAATCGTCGAGGAGTGACCACTCGAGTGAACCATATTCGAAGTGTAGTCGTATGAGAGTAGTGTACCGGAAGCTGAGTGCACCCTCATCCGAAAACTCTCTAATGTGGCGCTTCAGGAAGCCCTGAGTTCTCATTGCACGGCTGCAAGCATAGTTCTCAGGAGATGATCAAAGTGTAAAAATCGGTTGAGAAATACGTGTTACTTGGAAAATGTTGTTTCATATACAGATCTCCCTGGTTTAGCGAATGGTCGTTCGGCACTTGAGTGCCTCAAACTCCCCGATTTTCCTTCCGTTCGGTGTCATCAGTCTGAACGCAACCCGCCTCGCGGTGTTGTCCGTAGCCAGGCTCACCATCGCTTCCACCAGTTTCTTGTGTTGTGGTGGTAAATATTATATTCCAATTATATTCGATAGTTATAGTTATCGTCTATACTTTCCAGCACTTTGTACGACAACGTAAGACAAAGATAGAGCTAGGGTTTCATTCGTGGATTCGGTATGTTCTGGAACGGATTTGCGTTTGGTTTTGTTTAATCTGTACCATAAGTTGTTCCCTACTCACTGGATTAATTATGCCAATATGGGACGTCGTCTCCGTGAAACTCGCCGCCTAGGGCATAAAATGAGACCAGAAGAGGTCAGAAAAACATAGACACTCACATTCAATTCTACAAGTTCTACAACGATTTTGATTAATGGTTGAAAGATATTTGCGACTAACGATCACTCTCTTGCGTTATTCATAAACACGTTTCTACAAAACTATAGGCCTGTGCGGGAAAAACAAATTGTCATTCACATTTAGCAGATCTCGCCATTCTAATCACAGCCATGATGTGTTTAAACTAGCCACATCCTGTATATTGTTCTCTGTGTGCATATGTTCGATTCGCCTTTGAACGGCTACTGCACAACTAAGGTGAACTCACAACATTTTTATGGGTTTGTTTACGCGGTGTGTTGTATGCGTAAAATTGCACAAGCATATACATCGTTCGCCATTACTATATATTAAACGTTTAGTTCAACATTGAAGATCACAAGAATTATTATTCTTCGAACAAAAAACTCGAAAACAGTTATGGAGTTTTGACAAAACTTACTTTTCATGCGGCTGGTCATTAAAGTAGGGGCTCATACTTCGAGATTTTAGGGGAACAATTACTTTACTGCAGATTAAATTTAACTGTTTGGAGGGGATCAACTGGCAAGCAACAGATGAAGCAGCCACAGCAACAACGACTCTTTCCAGTGCCATGGCCAACAGAAAAGGGGCAGAGACGTGGCCTGATATAGAGGGCATCGCCCACAATAGAAAGCAGATGACAGCTGTGTAAAGGGTGCCTACTCTCCCCATTGCTTGCACGGTTCGTCAGTAGGCAGTGTTGAAGTAGCTGGTGTTTTAGCAGCCAGGTGGAAAATAGCACTAGAAAATATCTGGTGCGTTACAACACACAACTTTCCTTAGCTCTACGTCAATTCACTATGTACATGGCTCATTCTACTTACTCAATTCATTTACCACTCAGTTCATTTGAACTTGGTGAAACAACACGTCACAGCAGCAGCGCCTACAGTTCTGGAATTTATTGTGCTGCTCGTACTCATTCCAGGACCTTTATTGAGCAATTGGTACACATAAAATTAATGAGGCTGTAAACACGAATTTTTTGAAGAAGGATAGTAATTACTTTCGCAGAGCTATTGGGTAATAACTGTTAGAAGTGGTAGTAAGCGAAACGGCGGTAGTTGAAATTCAGGAATTTCTGGAGTGAGCCCCATGTATCTCATGAGCGTTTTTAAAGACTCACCCTTCAGGTATTGGATTGGACTACAATAGCAATTTTTTTTAACATTCTACTAACATTCCAGCGGAGGTTATAAGAAAAAAATCGCGCTAAAAACACTTTTCGTCGAAAGATTTGATAATTTATTGTGCTGCTCTCGTCATTTAACCATGGATGGGAATTTTATGGTATAGTTGGCATATTGGGAGCTACCAATATAAAAAATTTAATCAAAATCGTTAGAGCCGTTTTTGAGAAAAAAAATATTTGGTGTTTTTATCAATATGATAACTATAGTTAACTTTCAGTGGATTTTGTTCAAACCCCTATTTTGGCGTTCCATGGTAATCTGCGGGCTAGATATCAAGTTTGAGTGGATTTGATACGATCGTTTTCTCTAAAAATCGTTCACAGACACACACACACAGACCATTTTCCCAAATAGTGTTTTTCGGACTCAGGGGGGTCTGAAACGTAAAGATCTGAAGAGAACTCAAAAAAAAATTTTCAGCCGATTACATAACTTTCCTTTCTACTTCGTAGAGCCAAGGAAAGTAAAAAAAAAACGGACGAGTGGGACACAGCCTCCATTTTTCTGATTCTAACTCTTGGTCCGGCGCCCTTGCTTTCCTAGTTTGCTGTATGGAGCATTTAGGGCGTACCAGCAAGTGGGCAGAGTGGCAGGGCACACAGGACACAGTCGGCTGACTCAAGCCAAAGGCTTCCGTCGTCCCGAAATTGCATACCGGTGAAAACTGAAGATGCATTGCTCAATTTGCCTAGGTACTGCTCAATCAGAAGAGAGACTACATTCAACCTCCCAAACTTCTGAGAAGTATAGGAGGCTGTATGGGAATGGCGGAATGTCCCAAAAATTCGCATGAGGGAGAAGAGGACAAAAAAAGAAGAGCTGCCATCGCAGAGAGGCATGAGTAAAACATAAAACACGACATTAAAGTTCTCAATATGCGTAAATTCGTGCGGCCACTAGGAGTAGACCCTCATTCCAACGTCCAAGAGATCAATAACCGTAGCCCCCACTGGTATTCCCAGCATATAGGCGCTGAGGGCTGCTTGAGACAGCGTCATGTTGTGCCAAACATCGGAAATACATGTTTTCGAGAAGTATTTTGTAGCATGACTTTGAGAGTCGAACGAAAAGTCTGCGCCTACATTAATGTTCCGTCGCGTGTTCATATTCACCACAACGATAGACCACCATGTTTATGACGATGGACATTTTAAAACTGGTTTTATGTTCCAATTCAAGATATCAAGAACGTATCAACGTCATACAACAAAGCGTAATAACGAACGGAGCTTTTATGTCGTTCAACACGTCTCGCAGTGTTACCAACATTCCTCTACAAGCGCGAATAACATTCTGCCGGAGCACTAGCCTGGTCCAACAGCTCAGATATGAAGACAAATAAAGTGAAGCACCAGAAACGTGAAGCGCATTCGTATTGTCGCCTCCGGCGGGTTTCCGCTTTTTATTTCGTCAACATTTGTGCCGAACGTCCAAACTCCGTTGAAAAGAGCAGCGCGATCGATTTGATATTAAACCCTCGGAGGGGGTTCAGGAGGATATACGAAAGTCCTGTCGGCTGGTGTATTGCCGTTCCATCCAAACACCAGAAATCTGCCCTAAACAAAAGGAACACGGGTTTCTCTTCCGGGAAACCGGCTCTTCCTCAAGTGATAAAACGATGAATCCTCTCATGAGTAATATTTTTATTTGCCCTGCACCTTCGAATGGGAAGCAATCGCCGGCTTGATACCCCCCCCCCCCACACACCCCCTTCCACTACCAACCTCCCACCAACATCATGACGAAAATCCCCAAACGGAGAGATTCGTTCGACCGTCCGTTCAAGTGACTTCTGAAGAAAATGTTCCGGAACCGTGAGTGGAAAATGTTTCATTTCGCGGGAAAAGGTTCTTTTTTTTACATCCTCACAGAAAAATCAGATTACATCGCCCGAACGTTAGCAGCGTGGAACGTTTTTTTAGCGGGGATTAATGTTCGCATTCATTTTATCCTCCCCAACCGTAAGCACATTTTTTCTGGATCCCCCGACAAATGAACGGCCAACGAATGGTGGCCCACAGAAAACCAAAAGACTAAAAGTCGATTCTTTTAAAGATTGACATTTGGAGCCACAAAATAAGAACGAGTGAAGAGGTCGAGTATATCAAAACAAGAGAGAGAGAGAGGGAGAGAGAGAGAGAGAGAGAGAGAGAGAGAGAGAGAGAGAGAGAGAGAGAGAGAGGGAGAGAGAGAGAGGGAGAGAGAGCCTCCTGTGGTGCCATTCAAATTGGCGGCAGCCTGTATTGCTATAGGACCTGAATGGAATCGGCCACTTTGCAGCTGATTCCAGCACTTGGTCCATGGTTTGGGCGGCGCCACGTTGAGGCGGATTTCTATCTTACCCAGTTCTTCACGGGACGCGGAGATTTTAAGACGTACCTGCATCGATTTGTTCCGGAGACAGTCGGCTGGCTCACACCACAGGCATTAGTCCGCACCATGTTGAATTCTGAGGAAAAATAGCGATGCATTGCTGAATTTGCCCCGGCAGTACTGAAACAGAAGAAGATTGAGCTTGCTGGTCCACGGCCAGTATCCTGCAGGTGCAAAATTTAAACGCGGCAGAAATATCACCCCTGGTCCTCCTAAACGGCTGGGCATTGATGGGAAGATGGTTGGGAATGGGGGCACGCTGTAAGATTCTCGCTTGGGTTAAGATGACAAGGAAGATGAGGGCCAACCTGATCCAATGTATTAAGCGGTTCCGCGTCGGTTCTCAATACGCAGTAGTAAATTCATTGGGCTACTAGGACCAGAACCCTAAAGCACCTAAAAGCTGACCCCCGCCCATAGGCCGAATTTTGCTATTTTCTGTGCAGAGAAGTCGAATCAATGACGACGTTAGCAGGGAAAATGTAAATTTCGTAAACGTGACTCGCCACCAACGAAGAACGAAAGATGGAACCGTATCAATAACGGACCAACAGGAATAAAAACATAAATTTGACTATTCAAAATATTATGATAAAGACAAAAACTGAATTGAAAAAACACTTTAGGCAAAAAAATGGATAAATTTGTGAGCAAAACCGACCAAAAACTAATTATAGTTTGTTCGTAATTGGAAGATTATTTTATTTTATTTTTTTTGTTTCGTATCCTTACGTTCATATCATGACTCATTGTCTCATCTTCATGGTCTCATCTGCTGTCTTCAACCTTTAACTACAAACAACTAATGAGAGATGATTCACCAGCCCAAACCAAGCTCACTGAAGCTGGCCAAAAACACCTGAAAGACAAACAACGACTTGCCAAGATCAAGTAAGAGGTGAACTAGGAGGAGCAGGAGACACGATAGCTCTCGTTTCCCCCTGGTCACTTCTGGTTACTTTCCTTGGCTCTACGAAGTATAAAGGAAAGTTATGTAATCGGCTGAAAAAAAATTTTTGAGTTCTCTTCAGATCTTTACGTTTCAGACCCCCCTGAGTCCGAAAAACACTATTTGGGAAAATGGTCTGTGTGTGTGTGTGTGTGTGTGTGTGAAAAAGAAAACGATCGTATCAAATCCACTCAAACTTGATATCTCGCTCGCAGGTTACCATGGGACGCCAAAATAAGGGTTTGGACAAAATCCACCGAAAGTTAACTATAGTTATCATAGTGATCAAAACAACAAATATTTTTTTCTCAAAAACCGCTCTAACGATTTTTATTACATTTTTAATATTGGTAGCTCTTAACATGATAATTATTCCATAAAATTCCCATTTGTGGGAAAATGACGAGAGCAGCACAATAAATTATCAACATTTTCGACGAAAAGCGTTTTTGCCGTGGTTTTTTCCTTTTAAACTCCGCTGGAATGTTAGTAGAATGTTGAAGAAAATTGGTACTGTAGTCCATACCAATACCTATGAGGTGAGTATTTAAAAACGCTCATGAGATACATGGGGCTCACTCCAGAAATTCCTGAATTTCAACTACCGCCGTTTTGCTTACTACCAATTCTAACAATTATTACCCAATAACTCTGCAAAAGTGATTACTATCCTCCTTCAAAAAATCCGTGTTTACAGCCTCATTAATTTTCTGGGTACCATTTGCTCAATAATGGTCCTGGAATGAGTACGAGCAGCACAATAAATTCTTAAACTGTAATCGCTGCCGCTTCATTTAATCAATTCATTTATCACTCAGTCCCTTTGAACAAAATAGAATTAGTTGCAACGCATTAACGTTGCAACGTTAGCTAAATAGAATTAGCCATGTACAAAGTGAAGTGTTGTAGAGCTAAGGAAAGTTGTGTGTTGCAACGCATCAGATTTTTTTTTTCTCTTCTCGTCTCGTCTCTCGGGTCATCAGTACCCTGTTCGCTAAAACTGACTTTTGCCCCGTCTTTTCGTGAATCCTATAATCCGGACATCAAATCACGGCAGGAACAATTGAACATTTCCAACTCATACACCCTTCGTTTGTTCTTCGCCATCGTCTCAAGATCTTCGAAGCGAATCACCGTTCATTTTGGTTTCGTCTGTGCCACGGTCAGAACGTGTTATTTTATCTTTATAATTTTTCGTTTTCCCACAAGAGCCATTTTAATTTTATTTTCATTTTTCCTGGTTTAATGAACCTGTTAATTTAACGAAGGAAAATGTTGTTCTTTTGATGTCCCCCTTTGCGTTAACATAGTCCTTTTAATGAAGAACGCACTATTTTTTTCTTTCGCAAGAATATTTTTATCACATTTCCGTGGCGGTTTTGAAACGTTACTGTGAGCTTTTCATTCATAGAAAAATTATATTAGAAATTTCGACAGTACAGTTTTGTCACTACATCCCGCTCATATGAAGCAAAATGGTAGCCCAATGTGTTACATGTAAGAGGTGGAAGATTAACGGTGGGCGTAAGATAACTGTGACAAACCCCGTGAATTTCGGCATTTGTGTTTTTCTTTAAATTCAGAGTAGTAAACACCAACCATCCTACAAAAATCAGGTTGACAGCTCGGTGAACGACGTATTTGCGTCACTCGATAACGATCGTGAAATAAGTAGTGGAAACCCTAAAGATTCTAGAATGACAAGTACTACCAGTTTTTGGCTATAGGTCTTTCATATCCCATAAACTAATGAAAAACATTGGGTTAGCGGTAATATAGCGGTAAAAATCGTTGAATATGCGTGGCGTAGAGCTGCGCTGTGACAGGTCGCAGAGGATGATGCGTATTTTGATTGGAGCTCACAGATGGCGGCTTTCCCTTTCGCAGCTGACATCAGAGCCGAAGATGATTGACTACCAGTTGGGACTTACTGATTGGTAGGACAGATCAGGTTTATCGATTAGGTTCGACATTTCAAGTCTGCAGTGCCTTCAGGCAAGAACTAAGTAATTGCCAAAATGACATCCCGGGATTGTGCAAGTTGTGATCAAATCGGTTCGGTTTCTCTGACTCCGTCATCTTAATACGTAGCACTCACATCAGACTCGAACCTCATTGCATTCAGTGGAGGAGTATTTAAACCAGAACTATCAAGAAAGTTCGGTAGTAGTTTGTCGTTTGAGAACCGGAACCCTTTGAAGATGACGGGGCTTTGAAGATTTCACAGCTATGACTTTAATACAACGGAGAGCAATAAAATGACCGAGTTCTGTAGCGTTGGTATATCGAGCGTCAAGAGCGGTCCTAAATCGGCCCATTCAGACGGAGCGGGTGCCTCAGTTCCCCCAGAGCACGGCGCTGGTGTCAAGGCTCGGCCAATAAAGAGCTTTGAACTCGATAATATATCACCTACCAATAAAAGGAGAAGGGGATTTCCTTTCCAGATGGCACATCGCATTCATCATGCGAATAATCGGCCTCTCTTCCTTGAAAGCTCGCGTTCTAGTAGCAGGTTGGCCACACTCTGGATATATGGTTGGACCGGACCGTCACCCTGAATATTCCCTTCGCCTGATTCGCGGTTCGTCGGGCCCTTTATGTCTTGACGATCAAAACAACCACTTAGTACCTCGTCAAATCAATAACTCCTCCACTCAGAGGCGCCGATGGTATGTAATGAGCGGCAAACATACGCGTGTATAGCAGCACATGACTCAGCTTCCAACTGATCTCCAGAGAGTTTGAGCGACGTGTTATATTCTGTCTCGACGTTTTTCATCTCCCCTCAGAGCTGCATTTTCCAATGCTACTCCCACATATCGACAATTTACAACTGCGTGACAGGACGGGTTGCTGTGAAAGCCATCCAACTCGGAACTAGCCACCCAGCCTCTCGTTAAAGATGAACGTTGAAGTGATGGAGTCCGTAACTAACGAAAACCTGATTTTGTCGCGTGCAGAAACAGAGGCCCTAACGTTGGAAAATCCAAAAAGATCTCGTCACTACCAAGTGTGGTCTCTCCAGAAACGCTTATCGGAAACTTTCTAGTGCAGGAGGACTAGCGAACGGAACCATTGGGTGTGAAACGGATGAGATCATTAATTGGTGTTTCTCCAAGAACACCTATAGCTTTCTCAACAAACTTAATTTGTTACTAATTCACGCTTTCCAAAATCTTCGTTTGGGTGTTCATTCCCCATTCCCCATCATTCTTCATTACTTCCGAGGACATCTGAATTGAATCAGATCGTCAACCCCTTCATGTTCGTTGTAGGCATACCGTCCGGGGCTTACTCAGGCGGACTGCTATTGAATGGTTCAGCACGCGTCCAAATGGACAGCACACTAATGAATTCAAGACACCACAAAAAATCATCATTCTGATGCGTTGGGGTTGTGGTTAAAATGTCCGTGGTCGCAGGAGGACTCTTGTTTCGTAAGTGAAGGAAACGTTCGCATTTAGTCTCAGTCTTCAAGCTCCGCTTAACGGCATTGCATCCGCCAGTCAGTTAGTTCCCGTCCTGCCATCGCCAGACCGCTATTTGTACTACGTAACGTGCGTTGTTTACTATCCTCGAACCTGTGGAATGTGATAAAATGTATGCAGTCGTCTGGAGAAAAATGTTTGAGTTGAGTTTCATAATTTAACGATTCAAGAGTTCATGAGCTCCGAAAACGTCCAAAAGAACGCGTGTGTGATGGGTGTACGCAACATCCCTTCACAAATGAACGCTTACAGTTGAATTTTTGTTCGGTTCAGAAGTTGTTATCGCGAGTGCTGGATAGTTCTCCGCAATTACCGAGCAAAAGTAAAAGATGAAGAAGTAAAAACACTGTCGTTAGTAGATTACGGATTCGGTTGCCGCAGCGGATAGTTTTTCAAAGCGAGCAAACTTATTGCGAAGGGATCGCCTCACTTCCGTTGGAATTTATAAGATAAAACGAGAGTTGGATCGGAGTTTGTATCTTGTTAATTTTTGCCAGCAAGCGAGCGGATATTGAGAACAGAAGAGAGAAGGGATTTGAATCCAATCGGAGGAGTAATCAGTATTCAGATAGCAATTCCCAATCAGAATCCTAAGCTAGCTCTTCTTTGATTAAGGGCTATAGGTTTGAAATTCAAATCAGCACGGAGACGAGGAGCTCATCATATGCCGCAAGCCATCGCTAATCGTGGATCCCAAGGAACGCCTCAGCTTAATTTTGAGCGTTACAATATCTTCTTTTGGATATTACCCTCCTAACAGGATTATTTATGAATATCGGTTCAACGTTTTTCTTGTGACCGTGGGGTCGAGGTAAAACATGATTATAGAATGTCATCCAACGTCATATGCTTACATTGTACCAATTTTCAACAACTGTCCTTGTGTACAAAAGGGTTCAAGTAACATGTTACTAAATGACCGCTGTTGTACATACAGTGGTGGTTGCGGCGGGAAAGTTATCCATATCCAATATCTCAGCTTGAACCTTACCTAGTTTACTCACAAATGGGTAGCATATCAAACATGGGAATCAATACTCCAGGATCATGGAACCAACATCCAGTCATACCTGCGGTACCCGAGAGATCACCATAGCCTCTCGTGACGACTGAGTTGATCCTACGGGAGAATAATAAGTTACTACTGCTAAAACAACTGCCAGAGTTACAACGGTTATTTCCCGCCCGATGGCCAACCCAAGGCGGGTGCTTACGAACGTAATACACTTCATTCGCTAATATGAGGAGGATGCACTCTTAGGTTTAGGCTGAGGAGGAAAGATCGCACCTGATCATCACAAACTGCTGGGAAGTATGGGTGGATGTATGGGAAAGGCTGCTTGCTGCAGGCTGAAGAGGATAGGAAGAAAGAGATCCCTTCGCAGGTAAGCGTGAGGGACGGTGATTGGTTCTCAATACGCTGGCCATTCGGAGACTGTTCCTCCCTCAAATAGAAGTTCGAATTTCAAGCGTATGTCAACGTCTGTGTTTATGTGGAAAACACTTTTCAATTCAAAGTTATATTTAATGCATATCGTATCGGTGTCCTATTCATATTGAACATTGTCGTCCGAGCCAGGAAGCTTCAAGAGATGCCTTAGTATTGAGCACGTAACGACGTATTATCCTTAACGTAAGGCACTGAACCCCCGGAGCGTACTCCGCTACTTGGCAAGTAATCGCCTCTTATCTCAGGTGGTGTTGCTATTCCTCCAGATCCTCCTAAATGAACAGAGGGTTAGTTGTTCCTCTTAACTGGATACAATTTGGGATGCTCGTTGGTAGCGGAGATTAGAACAGTCCGAGAACTCACTGCGATGCAGAAGCCCATATGGCAATGGAAAGGCACTCTGGACAGGAACACGTCGAAATTAACGTGAACTACGCCCGGGAACGAGAAGATCGTTCCTTTCAACCAGATCCCGGGCTCTGGAAACAGCGGCAATTTCGCTCTAAACGCGACACGAAATTGGATCTAGTGATATGGAAAGGAAAATTCAACACTGACACGGAATGAAGTTCCTGCATACTACGGAAGAGCATCATTTCCGCTTCATATCCCAGGAATGCAGAGCCGTTGAAAGAAGGAAAAGCGCCAGACTGTACTGAAAACGACCGTCGATATTTCCAACAAATCGGCACTGGCTACGGCGAGAACAGGAAACAAGAGCCCTTGAACTTTTCCGATGGAACGATATACTACTGAATTATTGTTATTATTCTTTTAGTGGCCCAACGTGTTGTACCGTTTTTTTAACTTGCCACAGCTGAGCGCTTCATCGAAACTCCCTTCAGTTACCCGTGGTGTTCGAAATGGTACTTTGAAATAACGACAACAACCGTACTTTCAACAACATAATGAGGTTCTTGACAGATAACTGAAAACATTTGAAAGCTGGAGTTGCGCAGGCACGTCATTACTGTTCCCCGGCTACGGATAATTAAACAGTAGCAGGTCTTTTTACTTTCCGCTACCCGAAGGGAAGGAAAGTATAGTAATCGGCCCAAAAAAAAAATTTGAGTTTTCTTCAGATCTTTACGTTTCAGACCCTACTGAGTCTAAAAAACCTAATTTCGTCGCGTGGTCCGTGTGTATGTGTGTGTATGTGTGTGTGTATGTGTGTGTGTATGTGTGTGTGTGTGTGTGTGTGTCTGTAGTTCGATTTGCGGGAGAACGGCTGATCCGATTGAGCTGGTTCTTTTTTTGTTTTGTTCGTTATTTTTTGTAGACACCAAAATAAGGTTATGGACGATTTCGGCCGATGGGAAGGGGGGTGGGGACGAAAATGTACCAAAACTAGGGTTTTTCGCATTTTTCTCGAAAACGGCTCTAACGATTTTGATTAAACTTTCAAATTATCTTCTCCTAATCAATACCTAACTTTTCTTCTGTATACATATCTCCACATGAAAATACGGTGAACGGAGATAATGACCTATGAAGCAAAAATAGGTTTTTAAGCTTTTTGGCAAATGACTTCAACGATTATCATCAAACTCTCAGGATATTTTCGAATAGTTAATACCTACATATTGTTCTCAATAAATGTTCCTCTGAAAGTCCATTGAGCAGAGATAAAAATGAAAATGTGTTGAAAATAACGTTTTTCGAACATTTCGAAAGTTCCAGGTAATTTTTTCACCAGATGTGATAAATCCTAATGAAGTGTCTTTTAGTCACCCATACCAACATTTTGTTCTCCATAACTATTTCTGTATATATATGTTGCACGGAGATATAAGCCACGTTAACTCAGAAAAGGAGATTTGTCGAATATTAATTTATCGGTATTCGTATTTTCTCAAAAACGGCTCCAACGATTTCGATAAAACTTTCGGAGTGCTCTCAGCTAACTAGTCCCTACATTTTGTTCCGTATAAATGTTCCTGTAAAAATGCGTTGAACGAAGATATAGCGCCCGCATGTGTAGGTGGTGTTCGAACTTAAAGGGGTGGCGGAAAGTAGTGTGTTGCTACGCACCAGATATTTTACTTTCCGCTACCCGAAGGAAGGAAAGTATAGTAATCGGCCCAAAAAAAAATTTGGGTTTCTTCAGATCTTTACGTTTCAGACCCTACTGAGTCTAAAAACCTAATTTCGGAGAGAGGTCCGTGTGTATGTCTGTGTGTATGTCTGTGTGTGTGTGTGTCTGTAGTTCGATTTGCGGGAGAACGGCTGATCCGATTGAGATGGTTCTTTTTTGTTTTGTTCGTTATTTTTGTAGACACCAAAATAAGGTTATGGACGATTTCGGCCGATGGGAAGGGGGTGGGGACGAAAATGTACTCAAAATTTAGGGTTTTTCGCATTTTTCTCGAAAACGGCTCTAACGATTTTGATTAAACTTTCAAATTATCTTCTACTAATCAATGCCTAACTTTCCTTCTCTATACATATCTCCATGAAAATACGGTGAACGGAGATATAGGCCCATGAAGCAAAAATAGGTTTTTTACGCTTTTTGGCAAAACGGCTTCAACGATTATCACCAAACTTTAGAGATGTTTCCGAATAGTTAATACCTACATATTGGTCTCAATAAATGTTTCTCTGACAGTCCATTGAACAGAGATAAAAATCAAAATGTGTAAAAAATAACGTTTTTTCTAACATTTCCGTAAATTCCAGGGTAACTTTTTCACCAGATGTGATATATCCTAATGAAGTATCTTCTAGTCACCCATACCAACATTTCGTTCTCTATAATTATTTCTGTATATATATGTTGAACAGAGATATAAGCCAAGTTAACTCAGAAAAGGAGATTTGTCGAATATTAATTTATCGGTATTCCAATTTTCCCAGAAACGGCTCTAACGATTTCGATCAAACTTGAGGAGTACTCTCAGCTAACTAGTCCCTACATTTTGTTCTCTATAAATGTTCCTGTAAAAATGCGTTGAACGAAGATATAGTGCCCGCCTATGTAGGTGGTGTTCGAACTTAAAGGGGTGGCGGAAAGTTGTGTGTTGCTACGCACCAGATATTTTTAAATTCAACATAAGCACTTGTACTACGTCGACGCCCGTACTACCTCTGCGCTATGCTCCACGAATTTACTCCGGCGTATTGAAGCCAAAACGTAACCAGGTAGCACATAGCAGGTTAGCCCTCACGCCTCTCTACGACAACAGTTCTTCCTTGTCCTCTCCATCCTCAGAAGTGGTGTTTCCTGCAGATGCCTGATACTGGGCCTCGGACAGCAAGCTCTAAGCTCTATCCTTTATCTGTTCGAGTACTGCCCGCGCAAATTGAGCTATACACCTCTAATTTTCTTCGGATTTCCATGTGGTGCGGACAAATTCCTGTTGTGTAAGCTGGCTGGTTGTGTCCTCCGCCATGTGTCCAGCCAGCCTTCCTTTAGCACGAAGAAGTAGCATGTGCAGGCAATTTGGGCTTGCAGTCTTACCAACTCAGTGCAGGTACGCACTAAATACTCCATGTGCTATGAGGAATTGAGTTCAGCTTTACCATGGCGCCGCTTAAGCTATGGGCCAAGTGCTCGGATTAGCTGACTAGGGCTGTGCCACCCCTACTTCTGGGCTGCATCTCACTCGTCTTGTCACCTTCAGAGGGTCACAGTTCTTCTACTTTTCCTCTATAGCTATACTCCACTTCCACCCTCGATGGGAACAGTTCTTCCCATTTAGCTGACAGAAGGCCGATTGAGATGACACCAGCTACTACCAACATTACTTCCTGCGAAACCATTATCCTGTTTTACCGTACCCTTGTTCAGCCAGGTCTTGAATTAGCGTACAGCCCCATCTACGACTGTCATGTGACTCCCTGAGTTTCCCACCATCCACAGAGTTTTTGGGTATTCCACCGCACCATCCTGCTTTACCTCGCCTACAAGTCACCCGAGAACAAGTTGACGACAACCCCGTCTGCTTCAGATACCACCTTTCCAGCTTTGCTGTTCATCGTCCCGCCCATAACTTGGTGCTCCTCCATGAAATTTTACCGAGTCGGATTGACGCCCCTGACCTCTTGGCCATGCTTGGCATGAGTGTTCTCTATCAGTGCTCTCCTACCCATGAACCTTTCTTAATTCCCTTTTCACCGACGAATTGTCCCCAGCACCGACCCCTCTGCCACATCTTCCCTACTGCCAATATTCCCCAGTCATGATATCGACTTTTTCAACATCTCGCTCTCATCGCTCAAGACATTTCTTTCAAACTACCAGTCGTCACAAAGCTGCGCAAGCCTTAGTGGTTTTTATATATCTGTCCTACCTTTTGTGTTCTGTTACTTCTGTTGCAAGCATTGATTTTTATAGTCGAGGTATGCTACATGCTCCTTCAACTTTTTGGGACATCCTACTACGTCCAGTAAATCTGGAAGGGCCTTCAAGCTCTCTCTCACGCTGTCAAATCCTTCAATATTTACAGATAGCACTGTCTCATCGTGTTGACATTACATGAAATGAGCAAGGTGTTTTTCAAATAGTCAGTTACAAGAGGACAAAGAACGTGGAGTCTTTCAACTAAGGGGGTTGTTTAACAAAATGTTTAGGGAAATACAACCGAAAATGAATGATGGATGAACGAAATGATATTTTTTGAAATTGTTAAACAGAGGCAAAAGGTTACGGTAAAATATGCTTCTAGTGCCCTCAGATTGAATGATACACTTCATTAGCTCTTCGGGAACTCAATAGCAAAATTAAATGAGGTTTAATTAAGTAGGTTGGTTTGAACATTCAGAATTGTATAAACAAAATTTCTTGTAACTGTGCCAAACTGACGCGATGTTTGGTACTTGGGTCAACCTCAAAAGAACAGGGTAATTAAACAGCCCGCCAGTCGACTAATATTTATAAGGTTCGTATGGGAAGCCGTTTGTTTTTAGTGGCATTCTTGGAGGAGCCCGAGAAACCCAACTCACTCAACCGAGTCTCATGAATACCATTCACATGAGTGGGGCAGCAACCAGCAGTTGAAGGGGACAAAAAAAGGACGACTTTCAGCGTTTTTCCGATCTCAGTTTTTTCCATCCCTTTCAAACATGCGGAGTTGTGATGAACAGCCGAGAGAAAATCATCGCAATGGGAAGCCGTTCATCGATTATACATTCGATACGTCATCATTAGGAGTTGCTGGAAATCCCATTCAGCGGTGCAACAATCCTTTCTATCCACCTGCAGCCATTTTCGAACCGCATCTTGTAATTCCATTAGCGCTCCCCATTACGATTATTAACTCATTACCGTCAACTCTCCAGGTGTCGTTCGCCCCGTGCTCAACAATAAATTCGTTCCCAGGCATTTCCACTCAGTTGTGATTACACTTGTCGGATACTGACTCGATTCTCATGTCGTTTGTCAACGACGTAACTGGATCAGCCACTTTCTACCTCAAATGGGTGACTCGAGTTAACATTCGCGAAATGAATGCTGTCTTCTATTTGAAATAAAAGTTCAGGGAGAACAGCAAAATAAACGCTTAGCCTCCCAATCTCATTTTGTAACAGTACACATCCTACCACTTGATTTATTTAGACTCTGAAGTTATTCACAGAGTCAGCGGTCTTTTTGGTCATGCTGATTGACACCATTAGACTCCAGTTCCCGTTACTACCATTCAGTTCTATGAACCTTCGACCATTATCAGGAAGTTAATTTACAGTCAGGTGGTATTTCTGCTGGATCTTGTCCAAACAACCTTTTTCCGTTGGCCTAAAATGCGAAATCCATCTCCTTCCACCAACTCCCTTAAAATGGTTGATGATCCATCATTCTGATAGAGAGTAGAGCGGGCGTTGTTCCACGTCGGCAATGAGATTGCGAAATTTTCACAAAAAGAACTTCTTTGAGGCGTAAAGCTCACACTTCTTGTGTTCATTGGATAGGCAATTAAGAACATACTTTTGGAACTGGTTTACAGCCTTTCTGGATTACTTTAAAAGGTTCATTGGTGGATGCGGACTTTCAACCGAAACGATCCACGACGGTGCGGAATAGTGCAACAATGCTATTTTCCGGGTGTTTCTCTACTGAAGGACCGACGCAGGTTGTTGCTGGACGTTGATACTCAACATAAGTTACAGAGGACATTTCGTTGCTAGTTGTTCAATCCTTATGGCACTGTCAGTACATGTAAACTTCATTTTAGAAGATTCTTGATATGAGAATATTAAGTAAGAAAATACTAGTGACACACACCTGACCTGATTAGTGCTGGGTGTCAATCCAACGGGTTTTCAAGCCGAGATTAGCGTTGCTATTGTAACGGGACGAACCAAACCCTTCGATTCAGCGGAGGCTCGTCCAGGGCATTTATACTGACTGGGCATCTCTAATGCCCCGATTCGCTCGAGACTTCGCTGCCGTCAGTTGTAACCGAGCCGGTTCCCTCGTCGCCCTGTCACCCGTGCTCGCGTTCGCTCCCACTCAGTTCCCTGTCTGTGGTGGTAAAACTCCCCCGAATGTAATTGAGAATAAAACCGCCTGCACAACGTCAAAACTGGTGGGGGAATGCAGGATACAACTCAACTTTTTAGCAAACTATAACAGAATTAATGTCTGCCGCATTCCTGGGTATGAAGGGATCACTGGAAATGGCGGGCGGGCTATCTGGCCAGACTCGGTTTGTCTTGCGTGCCTATTGAGCCACTTCAAAGGACTCATTTTTGTATGCTGGTTAGATCTAGCTACGACATGCGTGAACCTGACTAATCAGTCAGCACAAGTAGTTCTATGCAATAATTTGACTTAAATAGTGTTACAGTAGTGTACAATGGAGGAACGAAGCAAAAATAATGCACATAACAATGAAAGCGCTTAGATACGTCGATTTAATTAGCTTACAATATGGCGATAAACATTATCAGAAACATCGGGCTAGAAATAAGTAAGTATGTACATTTATAAACCAATTTTATTCTCCCGCTTGTTGGTTTGAGTTAGTTAAGCAGGTGAATCGACTTCGCTGCAGAAATACCTTTCACATTTTCCACCATCAGTCCCCAGCGCTTCAGCTTTTTTGATCCTTTGCTTCAGATCCTTTGGTATGTACTCGTTTTTCATGATCTCACCCGTAACGCTGGAACAAGAACGCGCATGAATTGAAAGCTCTTTTACCTTATATCAACAATATGTTTCACAGCCGATCGATTAACTTATTTTGAGTCAGATTATTTATTATTATTGAATTGAGTAAAAATCAGCGTAAGACGATCAAAACGAACTGTTCAATCTGAACTAGGCCGACTGCTAGGCAAGTCTGCTCACCAATGGTTTTTTTAATCTGGGATATGCGTTCCTAGTAGTTCCATGAATTTATTTCAGTGTATTCAGAAGTAACCAGGAACTACTATATTGCTCCTGCGTATTGAGAAGCAACCGCTTAACAAACTGCACCCTCACGAGAATCTTGCAGTGTGCCGCCATTCCCATGCATCCCCCCATATTGCTCACCAGTTTCAGAAGTTTTGGAGGGGTCTCTTTTCTACGTCTTCATTAGCTCCATCCCCCCCAGGCTGTGCACTACCTGGTAAAATACCATCGCACTTCCTGTTTTCATCGATATTCAACATCATTTGGATGAATGCCTTTGGTGTGAGCTGGCCGATTATGTACCGGTATGATCAAGCAATTTGGCGAGCGCGCTTCCTTTGCACCGCTGCCACCCGTTTCCTGTGGTAGGCAATACTCAGTATCAGCCCAAACCGTGCCATATAAAAGGGAGGAGTGTACAACGCTCATAAGCACCCTCCTCGTGCAAGGAGGATCGACCTGCCCGTTTCTCATTAGTGATGCCCAACTGTTGCAGATGTTGGCCCCAAAGCATATAAACCCCTCAAAAACTCTTTCTGTCACGAATTTTCCCTCCCACTTTTGAGCAGACTTGCATGTACTCCTTCGTACTACTTTCTACGCCTCATGCTCAATTACGCCTTTTCTCTTCGATGGCTCTGACATATTCCGATTTCTCTTGCCAATGGCCCTAGTGTTGTAGTTTTCACAGTATTTTGGCTGTCTACTGTCAATCTAATAACCGAATCCTATTCCACCTTCCACTTCGGCTGGTTCCCCCGGTTGCCTAACTAATGCTAACGGATCTATTTTACTGTGCCGAAGAGGTGCCAAGATGGTCATCATTAACGGGTTTAATGTCACCACTGAAGAAGCAACTAATCTCGTTAAAACTTCGAAGTCAGCAAAACACCAAATTTATAAACTTGTGCTAAACGGGAATGAATTTTGAAACTCACATGTCCAATACTTGACGTTCCAAATTTGTAGTGTTAGCCGAAGGTTTTTGTATTTCGCATGCAAGACGTTCAAGGCATCTGCTTTCGCCTGTAGATGCGGAACACTTCAAGTAAGTGGCGACCAATTTCTTCTCTTGCTTTGTCACCTGAGGCGGTGGGAGCTGGAACGTACCGAAACAGTGTAATGTACAGTTTAGTTGTAATATGCAATTTAGTTAGTGTATTCAAGCGTGTATTTAATCCACGGTTTACAGTCCAAGTGAGTAATGACTGGAGGTAATTATTTCTCTCTTGTATTTGAAGTGTGACAAGTGTTGAGGGTCCACTAGTCTGTCCACTGAACGTCGCTGTCGTAGGCTCTTGAGGTGGGTGGCCATGTCATGGCCAGTGCTTACCAGAAACCTCTGTCCCCCTGACACTATCCAGATCGGTGCAACTTCAACATAAGCTGTCCGGGTGTGTTGTAAGTAATCAGCTGCACCTTCAGCTAAGGACGGTAATGGAGGCAGTAGAAGTTCTCTATCATGCAGTTACCAATCTTCCATTTACTTCAGCTATGTATCTAAGCGGTTATTGCTCTACCGCTTCTCTCCTTGGAAACATTAGTAACGTATTTTGGACCAGTCAAAGCGTAGCTACTGCTTGACCAGAAGAACGCAGGACAATTTCCGAAATTATGGTTTAAACAGTGTCTGTGACAGTATCAATGGATCACGCCGCGCTGCAATTACTCGGGATTTCTAAACACCCTGATGGACAATTGCGAGAGGGTTAGAAGCCATTCCTTTCAACAGAACAGCGCTAGCCCATGGAAACATTGAAGGTAACGGCCTTCGTGACAGTGACCATGTCTTCATGGTGGATGTCATTACGGCCGAGGACAAGAGGAAAAGGATAAGGACTCAATACTCCAGGTGCGATGGGAAGGAGGGATAGAAAATACTGATTCGCAGACAAACTAGTGCTAATCGATGCTTTGGAAGAAGCACCCTATGATACAGGTTTACCATTCCCAGCCTTCATCAGCTTGGGGGTAAAATGTTTGCTCTCCATCGTCACTCAACGAATGTGGTGAATAACAGAATTAAAACTGAACTGAATGTAGGAAGCCGAGTGTTTTGGGGGTGTTGTTGAGCTACAGAAAAACAGAACAAGTTCAGTTGATTCTTATGGGGTTGATTGAAGTGATTATTTTTCTTGTGATTACCATTTTTGTGTTCAACATGCTTCTTCTTGAGATCTTTGTTAGATCGCTATCGGAGAAATAAAAGGTTAGCATTAAACACTGTAAGCAATAGTCGACATAAGAAATTTCTCATTATTTTGACGCAGAAGCTTTTCACGCCAACTGATAATTTGCTTGTTCGATTTGTTCGCGCTGTTTGACGGAAAATTATTTTGACGAAACGGAGACCTCCAATTGAGAACGTTGAAAGTTTCGAGACTCTTCTGGTTCCTCCAGTTGGGCAACGGAGCCGACCTTCTTCCTCAATCCTTGCGCTCGTAGCGGAAAAGATGGGTATTTCTTCAGGAAAGCATAACGTTATTGTTTTGAGTTACTCGCCTGCAACCGATACAGAAAGCGACGAGCAGTTGACAGTTTTCAATTTCCGCGTTGAAGGTATGCGAGGGATTATGACATTTTTCATTTTTACTGACACAATTGCTTCTCTGCTAATAGATGACGGGGTATAGTCTTGGATCGTTGGGGTCAATTGGGGGATTAGTTTAAATATCTGACGCGAAGCACCACTCAGCATTCCTCGCCAACAAGCGCTAGAACCTCCCTCAGCAAATTAGGTCCATTTTCTGAGCTACAATTGGGAAGAATGTATAGTGTGTCATTGTCAGGTGGATTTTAGTCGCCACTTTCCTGAAATAAATATCTTTATGATCATCATTTGGTAACGTACTAAAACCATTAACAGCGTAATTTTCCTCAAACACTTTCGATAAGAGCGAACGCAAAGGAGAAAAGTTAGCACATGTTTAGCTATTCACATTCTCTAGAAATGTTTAAAATGCATGAAACCTTCAGCACGACCAGAATTGTTGCGTGAAATATGACAGATAAAAATTAAGAGCAGTGAAAGTAGGTGACCTTTCCTTGCGTCGAGGTGGACCAGTACAGCCCAAGAGCCTGACTCGTCGAAAGCCCTCGTGAAGCCTAGAAGATTTGTGAGGGTCTTGAGGGAACTTCCATGCTGACACTGACTGATATTAGTGTTGGTGGAGAGGGGTTAGGGTTAAAAGCAAGATCCCCATTCCACACCCATTCCATCAGCTGGTAAACACTAAGAATAACGTATCTAAGAGGATCCTGAACTACACGTCCAGTACATTCAGGGGGAAGAGAAAGTGAATGCCAGTTCTACCATGTTGTAGAGCGTGGAAAGTTTTGAAAGTTGACCAATCAGGAGTGGGGATGTTGAGAGACCAGTCAGCTTTGCCAGGTTTGAAGTGTAATTTCGCCCCCTCAACTCTTTCTGCCGTGTAGGTCTTGGCGAAGAACCCGAGATTAGCCACATTATATTATACAGTAGAACATCTTCCCCTAGAGCACTGCAAAACGAGTTGGTATTGAACGTCCATCCATCCGTGGTGGACTCAGAAGTGTTGAGTGATGGGCACTCTCAGCCAGACCTTCACGGCTTTTAAAGACAGTTGGGGCTGAGCTTCGAGATTATCATTACCATTAAATAACCACAGGAGTTGTATATTAGTTCACGCCCGCAGAGGGGCTGCAAATAATCGCTAATAGAACACACGTGCAATATGCACAGAAAGCATCCAAAATGGCCAGCCCCAGAAGCCCCCTCCAGCCAGTGCTACTTCAAAAAAGAATGAATGAAAAGCGGATTGTCTGAATTACTCACTTGATCCATAAAAGTCTCCAATGCGTGGATGCTTTTCAGTTTCTCCATTGCAGTAGCACGATCAACTCCCTGGATGTCCCTTCGCCTCCGTCGTCCACCAATGACACCGAGCTGCAGAAGAACTGGGTTTGAAGCGAAAAGCGCGGCGGCACCCAAAAGAGCAACGCCAGCCAGCGGGACCAACAATCCTTTAAGAGGATCGTACGGTGGGTACCCTCCAACGCCTCCTCCGTATTTGAAATCTGAAATAGACGTCCAATACTGCACTCACTATTACCAATTCTATTTGCATTCTAAAATGTTTTTAGCCTGAAATTTAATTAGCGAACCCGCCAGATTATCCGCCTTCGATTACTGCTCTGTAAAGGACATGCTGTATTAAGAAAACCTGAAATTTCCATGAGTTCGATGGGAGCCACTCAGTTAAAGCCCAAGAGGATTGGTAATTGACGTCCGTTAAGTATACAGTGTTGTGTCTGCACGAGGTCTGAGTAATGTTCTTATAACAACAGATACACATAAGGATTCTCATCTGATCAGCAGTAACGTTATACTAGCGAGTACTGGGGACGATATAGTAAACTCTTGAAGAACCATTGGCACTCCTTGCTCCCGCTTAGCTCTGTGTGATCAAATCCAGAGCCTGGAGAATGAAGTTTGTGTTTTCCTCTCAATTTTCGAGTAGTTACAAGCTGAAGAAACCGAGTTTGTTCAGGAAATAAGTTGAGAGGAGGAAATGCAGTCAGTACAGAAGCGATATTTATGCTCCTTGCAAGCTAGAGTTTGCTAACTTCGGTCGATTGATGAGAAATGTTCAACCAACGAATTTGATCCAAGTCCATTTGACACCTGTCTCTTAGTTGGAGCATACGAGCAGGCTGGAACCGAGGAGGGGCCATCAAAAGACACCGCTGTCCTAATACAGCCTCTACGTTCGTCCCGTTCGTCCGTTCAGGCCAGAACTCCACTTCACCATCATCTTTTTCAGTGAAATGTGCATATTCCACATTCCATATTCCATGGATTATCTGTGAATCTCTAGCTCAAATGAACCCACAGAAGAGCAGTAACGCTGGTGGTGTAATCGGACTCACCCATCTAGAAGATGTTGCGTAAGAATCTCTGCCGTTGAATGTGCATATTAATGATGATATCGCTCTTGGTTAGCTACTATCATTCATACGGCCTATATGTCGATTATTCCAATTTCTCCCGAAGTGGAAAAGACGGGTTCTAGGCTACTCACACCCGCCATTCACTCATAGAAACTCGCATGATACCCCCACACGTCTCCAGTCCTTCATAGGTAAAAGTCCTGCACCATAGGGACTCGATCGCGGACTGTTATACAAAGTCCATTGCTAAAGGAAGGGGGAACACTTTCCTTTCATCGTCTCTGTTGAGTAGTCTGTGAAACTAATTTATAGATCCCCTCCACTGACCAAATACTCCCTGAACTCATTTCCTTTGAGTGAGCAGGCCTCTCTCTCAATTTGGCGAAATGCTTATAAACGACGTGTTTCATTAAAAACTGATGATACAAAAGCTCAGAGGACAAACGGGGCTTCACTACTTTCGCCCTGGGCCTTGGTTAAACATAATCTCAACAGTGTTGTAGGGGGGGGGGGGGGATTCACCGTGGGTTTTTTTTTCTTCATTTTCTGAAATCAGCAGGAATGACGTTCTTGCGCTTGTACAAATGTGAACAGTAACAAGGAACTGAAGTGATTTTGAGCTGACAACTGGAAACTAGTTTCACATAACTTCGTCGATCAGATCATAGCAGACGTGCTACGAGCAAGTAGTTATCTTTCACTGAAGATAAGGCACAATTAGTTTGTACAGCTGAGATTCCCGAGCCAGTTGGGGAATAAAAAGCGGTATTTTTATCGACAGTACGTACCTAAGTCACAACCTCCACCACGTCCTGAGTTTCTCATGTAGTTTTCCAAAATTAAATTTTGGCAGTTTTATTGTTGATACACCGTGTTTGGTATCGTTTACTAGATACTCTTCGAAGCTGAGTCGGACAGGACTGGCATCAGAGGTACGAGTATAGTAGAAATAGAACTGCGTTTAAATGGGAAAATGTGAAATCACTATGAGGAACATTTGAATACTTGAAGGAACTCGCAGGATAGTAGCGACGAAAGTTATCATTTCGCTCATTTCGACTCATCGCCTCACGTCTCACTCCAACCACCGGTCGTGGACCTATCCTCGCCTGGAGAACGTAAATTTTCGTTGTTACGTCGTATTAAGGTCACGTTTCGTATTGTTTACTACTATTTTTCGAAGTTGAATCGAATTGGATGGATGCCGGAGATCTGATAATGTACGTCAAGCTGTACCGGGGACCGTTGCCTAATAATTTGTAGCGTTTTGGTTTGTTATTCATTCTGAATAATACATCTATGTTTTTGGTCCGGAAAATTTGTTTAAAACCCCCCTCACAATTGAACGTGTCAAAATGCAATAACCGTCCGCCGTCCGTTTTGTGCCTTTAACGTTGTCTAAAACATTCGTTCTTTCTCACAAAAATTCCATTTGATATCTAGTTGTGCCCGCCAACTCGGCAGTCCAGTCGAACGAAGCCCATGGTTTTTATGGACAAAAAATGGTTAAAAAATGAAAACAACTAAATTTCGGCAGTTTTATCTCGCAAATACGCCGTGTTCGGTATTGCTTTCTTGGTATTTTTAGATGTTGAATCAAATAACATGGGTCTCGGAGGTTTCCTTATAAATTCGGCTCGATTATTGCTAAAATTATGATAAAAATAAGGGCGGTAGTTGTTTGGCGAGGTTTTGAACGAACGATACTCCCAAGGAACACTTGGGACGACCAACAGGCGATGTGTGGACTGTATTTGTACAAGCAAAAGCAAATAATATCGTGTAGGCGCACCGAAAGAATAAATTAAGGCAATAATAAAATAAACAAAATCAATTCTTCCAAAGATAAATAAAGCAGTGCAGTCTGAAAGCAACGGTGGATGCAGATGGTGTTCATGACATCGCGGACAAGAAGACGATTGAAGTGTGGTGACAGGCGGACGTAACGAACATCAATTAAACATTTAGCACAATACCCTGCGCCGCTGGTACCAGACAATTTGCCAAAGGTACTTTGCTGATCTTCTCGAGCGTACAATAGCATGGGGAAGAGTGAGGTTGAGAAGGCGACACGAGCAGAGAAAGACGAATGACGAGAAAAGGTTGAAAAATACGAGATTCGGCAAATGAGGTGACGTAATGATGGTGACTACAAAACAGTGTCATGATGGATCGGGCTTGGGTAGTGAATCATGAAGCGCTTGCTCGACTGAAGGAAATGAACTTAGGTGAAAAATAAATTATGTTGAAGCTAGATTATGATAGTCAGGAGCAACCTCAGAAATTCCTGAATTCAAACCATTAATTTCTCATAGTTTACCCGGTAATTCGAAGCACAATAAACGGGATCCTTCGTAGAAAAATTGAGTCATGAACCACCTACGCACTGATTACTCAATAATGGTCGTGGTGTAAGTAGGGACAACACATTATATTTTCGAACCTCTGAACGCCACTTTCTTGGTAGAACCTTGTTATATACTGTATGAATGGCACATGTTATTAGTTGCAAGAGGGAAGAAAATTGCTGAGTGCTCGTGAAGCTCAGGAAAGTTGTGCGAAGCGTCGAACCTGATACTTTTATTTTACGAATGGACGATATTACTTGCAAGTTTGAGAGGACGAGGAAAGTACAACACTGTGTCATTACCGCCAGGATATGCGTAGCTGCCGTAGTCATACGAGGCCGCCCCCACGTAGTCCGATTTCCTCTCGGCTTTCGAAGGAGCGACGGTAGTGAGGGCCGTGTCTTCAGGATGAGAGATGTCGACAGACTCGTTGTTTCGAACGATCGCTGCCGCCAACCCGAACCCCGCGACGAGCGTCAGAATCGACTTGAACAACAACCGCATGATGACCGTTTGTGACTTGATCGGCGACGAGTCGTCGTCGCTCTTTTAACGTCCTCCCACTCGGCGACGGAGTGAAAACGCCTCCGAGAGACGACCGGGCGGAACGAGGACAATGCGCCATTGTTTTTGCTTCGAATCCCGTTGTGTCATCCGCGTCGGTTTTGACGGACGTCGCGCTTTGCACAGACCGCCGGTTTCGTCAACTGTCACGAACGTCCGCGTTAAATCGTGACATCGGCAGCAAAATGGCGAATCCGACGGAACTAGAGAGCCAGACTTAAATGCCCAATTTGACTGGTAAGCGGCTGTGAAAGGAGGAAGAGGAACGAGGAGAGCGAGAGATCACACCGGCCTTTGCTTGCAGCCACAACTATGAATCTTTGCTTTCGTCCCATTCTGGATTATGGTTCGTAGGCCTGCTCACCAAGGTGGGCCGCTGGAGGGGTTCAGCATAGATTTCGGCTACTTGCCTCATTCAAATGTTATATCCCTTGGGGTGACGTTCAGGTGGAGAAGGCACTGCAGCTGCGTGGGTTAAAAGCCTTGTATGGTCCAAGTTCGGTCATTACCCTTCTCCAGCCAATACGTTAATTTACCCCGCCGGTGGGCGTGGGCAGAACTCTTTTGTGGTGCACTCAAGTGATCTGCGGCTTGAGCAGCCGAGGAACGTGAATGGAGGGCAGACCGCAGTGCAGGAATTGCCAAAACGCGTTCTACATAAGGCTTGCCCTCGTCCATCACATGAGAAAAGGGGTGATGTCCAAGGAGGCAGAAGGATGCTCTAATTTTGCAAAGATTGGTCGGTAGCTACGTTGACTGTCTGGCACGTCATTCGTGCATTGGTTTCCACGTTCTCCGTGCCACGCGAGACTGCAGCAGACCTTCTTTACTCCCTCTGACCCTACAAGATATCTATTTCATTCTCCCTGAATCCAATACGAGTGGAAGCGTCTCAAATCAGACATCTTTAATACCTCCTCCGGACAGCTCGAAGCAACAATTATCTTCGATTATGTGTCATCGAAGAACAACTATGTGAACAGCAACAACTCTCAGAGCTGAAAAAGAGCCCCACGGATACTGACCATGGCAGGAGCCCGCTCAAAGGCTTCTTTGGCGTCTTCTTTCGACTACTCCAACTCAGTCAATGGGCAACCCAACTCTTCTAACAATATTTTGGACCTCATTATGACCAACCTAACCTTGATCGTGCTGGATGTTCTTCCGGTCGTCCCTCTTGGTCACTTCAGATAAGTTGCACCCTTCCTTTCACCTTCACATTCCCGTCCAGTGCACGCTAACTACAATCTCTCCCAGTTGCCAATGTGACTGTAATTTCAAGCGTGGATCTGTAGATCAATTCTTTCACCAGTGTGGTCGAGGCTTCTTCTCATATCTTCCCCTTCTTAATGCTGCTACTGCAAGCTATTGATCAAGCCATCCCCAAAACTCGACCAACCCCGCACTCCCACCCTAAGGAACACTCGGAGTTTAAGTTTGGTAAACTTCAGGACGACTGCGTCTTCTTCTATCGTTTCTGGACTCTCTGTAGATTCAAATCTGAAGCCTGCTACTTCAACTATCTCCGCACAGTCTGTAGATCCATCTTATCCTACACAAAACGCTGTTTGGGTTTCATTAATGACAGCAACTATCTAAGCTAATATTCTGTTCATCTGTGAATGGACCTTCACTGTACCTTTGTCGATCTCTTCGACCACATCTTACCTATTTATGAACCTAAACAGCCACTCTGGATGCTTTAAAGCCATCACATGACTGGGTTGCCGACGGTCTACGCTCACTCCGCCAATCTAACGTCGTTAATTCATTAGCTCATCTGGATGGCTTTAAAAAAAGGCCCTGACGGTGAACCCCGTTACTGGTTCATATTAGTGCCTCTAGTTTTTCTTGTCCACTCACCTCACTCTTCAACTCATCACTCGTTTTAGACTACTTCCCTACCCATTGGAAGTACCCTCTGGACCACTCTCTTCTTTCACATCTCGCATGCTTGTGGTGCTTCCACTTCTTTCTTGATTTTTATTTTTATTTTTAGTTCTGCTCCGTGTGTTGTGCTTTCAACATAGTGATCGTTATTGTCGAATTGGGTTGCTTACGTACTGCAGTATAATAAATAAATGACTCTCACGACAGCCTCAAACATACTGAGAAACCAAACGTTGCTGAGCTTTGGTTGTTGCATGTATCGAAGGAATTAGATAGCGAACTTCCATTACACCTGGTATAGAAAAAATAGAAAAGAAAAAGCCCTTGCTGCGACCAAGAGTGAAGACCTGATACGATTTGTGAGGCGATTAATGCTGTTTTCTCGTAATTTCAGCGAAGGACCTTCCAGGAGACGGTTGAGAGGATTCCTGTAGACTATGTCAATAGTCTGCGTTGTGTATGGTGTGTCTCTGTCTGAATATTCTACCGTGACAACGTTTAATCCGAGAAACAATAATAGTTTGGTAATTCGGAATTTCGTGAGACGACTGTTATTAAACTACCATTGTGTGGGTAACTATTAAGACCGATAGAGTTTTCTGGACCTTTTCTAATGACCGCGATGTATATGGAAAAAATGGCGGCCAAACCAGACTTTTTTGACGTTTTTCCTAAGTAATTGTACTCTCTTATCTTTTCTCGAGTAAAAATGTTGAATAATCGTTAACTTGCTTGTAACTGACCACACATGCGATTTAATCAGGCCATTTTGTAAAATGAAAATGACTGTGACTACCAACGACTTGCTAAGAAAGCGGTTACGACAAGCCAATTCTGAATGAGGCCAAATTTAGAAAAACTAGAAAAAGTTCGACCTAGACATTGTTCTTCTGGTTCAAATGCGTTCTATAGCCACGTGTGTGATTGGGGCAACTGGTCAAACTTTCTACTATGAATGTTTACTCAACTACAGCCCAGTTTTGAATGGAACTCCAAAAATACGATTGGACGAGTGTTATTTTAAATGTTTACTAGTTTACGTGGAATGGGTCAGTCTCACAATGATTTATACATAGGGGAAAACAAGCTGTTAGATCGATCACATCAGGGTCCTCAGCTCTAGAGCTAATTCGTCGGCAACTACGCCAACGGATCTTGTGCGACCTTGTCAGCATCGGAACCTTAGCACAAGCGGCGGACGTCCGAAATATTTTGGAGTGTGGAAATGAAGGAATTCAATTGTCTCCGATTGCAACACGTCGCAGTGAGACGTTTCTCAACTCGAAGTGACTGGAAGGCCCTCAGCGTTCAAGTGTCGCAGCCACTTCCGGATTTCTCTCGTTGAAAAAGTTTCTAATTAATTGGAGTAGAGCGAAGTTATGACGGACAGTGGACAAAGATGAAAGACGGTCCAGATCGTTGGTTGTGGATTTGATATTACTTTGATGGAGTTTTGCTTCTGTGTTTTGAAATAACTCTATTCGCCAAAACCATAATGTACCAGATTGCGCAAATAGTTCTCAATACTGCTGAATTATGGTCGGCAGTATCAAACTCGTATGTTATTGTTAGTGATCGTAAAACCATATTCTCACTCTCTTGTCTAACTCTGACGCGTCGACGCCACTTTCCCATCTATTGGATCCCATCTTTGTCGTCTATCATTATTTCTCTGATGCTTCATATCGTTTAGCCGTATTTTTGGATGCTGAATCGAATAGGGGGAGGTGTGGGACTGCATCAAGCTGGATAACCCGGAAATCATCGAAAATATTGATTGAAACCTCAGGTGTTGTACGGCAATGCCCATCTATCACCTAATTAAATGAGTCAAGTCTACGAGGCATAGGACCGGGTCAAGGATAGCCAGTAGATTCGCTGAAAACACATAAAATTCATATCCTGCGTGGTATCGTTTTGATTGAAATTCTTCGCTCCTCTTGAATCAAGTCATTTAGTTATTCTTCGAATCGGATGAATAAAACCCCGTTTCGTAATCATTTGCAGCGTTTTCTATCAAGTACCATTCACATTTAATTCTGGAAAATGTGTTGTTGGGTGTTGGTACGCCTGCTAACTCCCAAAATACGTCCGTAATCTACCTTTGGGTAGGTTACAAGCGTTAACACTCTTGCAGCTGTAAATGTCACATTTATTCATATTTCGTATTTATGATCAGTTCAGAATTTCATGTTTTGAAGGAGTGAACTTTAGGATCCAGCTGAACGGAGGCTATTCACAAACTCCTCAAACCTGAAAATTGTACTGCTTTGCAGCGGCGATAGTTTTTCTCCTATCCCTTTAAAAAGTACAGTTCACATGTGGTATACTTATGGAATCACGGAATCCCTCCTTGACTCAATCTTACACGCTGAACTCGAGTAGAAAATCTCTGGATCTACAAGTCATTGCTCTACGCTTAGGAATGAAATTAGTGTACACTAAATACAGTTGCTTTGGATGTGTACGGGACAGTGAGGATAGGAAATCACATTACATTCAAGCAATTTGGCCACTAAGAAATATTAGACGAAGTAAAATATCTGGTGCGATTCAACACAAATTTCCTTAGCTCTACATCATTTCACTTTGTACATGGCTAATTCAATTAACTTTCTACTCAGTTCATTTGAACTTGGTCAAACAACGCTTTACGGCAGCAGCAAGCGGTAGCGCTTAAAGTTCCAGATTTTATTGTAGTGCTCGTACTCATTGCAGGACCATTATTGAGCAATTGGTACGCAGATAGTTAATGGGGCTGTAAACAAAAATTTTTTCAAGAAGGATAGTAGGGTAAAAACGTTAAGAACTGGTAGTAAGTGAGCGAAATGTCAGTAGTTGAAATTCAGGAACTTCTGGAGTGACCCCCATGCATCTCATGAGCGTTTTTAAACACTCGCCCTTTAGGTACTGGATTGGACTACAATACCAATTTTTTTTTACATTCTACAAAAATTGCAGCGGAGTTTATAAGGAAAAAACTGCGCTAAAAACGCTTTTCGTCGAAAATTTTGATAATTTATGGTGCTGCTCTCGTCATTTTCCCACAAATGGGAATTTTATGGTATAATTGTCTTATTGAGAGCTATCAATATAAAAAATTTAATCAAAATCGTTGGAGCGGTTTTTGAGAAACAAAATTTGGTGTTTTGATCACTATGATAACTATTATTAAATTTCAGTGGATTTTGTTCATACCCTTATTTTGGCGTCCCATGGTAACCTGCGGGCGAGATATGAAGTTTGAGCTGATTTGGTACGGTGGGTTTCTCTAAAAATCGTTCACACACACACACAGACCATTTTCCCAAATAGTGTTTTTCGGACTCAGGAGGGTCTGAAACGTAACGATCTGAAGAAAACTCAAAATTTTTTTTCAGCCGATTACATAACCTTTCTACTTTGTAGAGCCAAGGAAAGTAAAAAGTGGTCGTTGTCCTGTCACTCGTGGATCCATAAGCTGCCCTTCTTCCACGCCTACATATCAACCATTGTTTCACGTAGAATTTGACTGCACAAGGAACAGAGAAGGCCAGGCTATTACATACTTCAGAACAATTTCCTAACTTAGGCAATGCCAAAATCAAGGAAGGTATCTATTCTGGGCCACAAACGCCGACTCGTGATGTATCAAACGTTTTGGGAAGGGAAAAAGGAATCTTGGGCATCTCATGTACATTTTTATATAACAAAACAGATGACTACACGCAATATGTGACGGTGGTTTTTCAAAAATACCATCAACTCAGTTTCAACAATTGCCAAAATTCATTTTCTCCACTTCCGTTTCGATTTGCCCCCCTACCTAAATGTGGAGTTGTCGGTGACGAGCACGGAGAAAAGTTCCATCAGAATGTATCTGTGATAGAGTTATCAGAAGCGCTTGAATGAAGTAAAGTTTGAGAATTACAGCTGATTTGAGAAGGAGCTCAAGAGAACAAGAGGAAAGCCAAATCACACCGATATCATGGAAACAGATATATTTAGTATATTATCACTGTTCCCCCAACACTACAAATTATTGCACAACGGTTTATTAGTCTCTTTCTCAGCATGATAGTGACGATACGACCATTATTGAGTAATCGGTACATAGGTGACCCGAGATACCGACAATTTGGTTTTTCTTAAAAGGATCGCCTGTGTTGTTCTTTAATTTTCGGTTGAACTCTGTGAGAAACGATTGTCAGTTAAACGGCGGTAATTTCCGCAGTTGCTGCTCCGAATTGCCTTATTGAACTTCCAAGCAATTTACTGGACTACCTTCCTTACTTTTATGATAATTTTAATAATAGTTTAGGGGAATTAATAGGAAAAAACGCTGAAAGTTACTTCATAACGGTCTCATGCACATCTTGACATAGTCTCACACCTGCGAGGCCCATATAATTCGAAATATACTTGTAAATGATACGGGACATTACCTGATTACACCGGAACGACGAAAATTGACATTTCCCAGGGGACGCTAGGCAATTGGAACGACACGGCGAGTACCAATGAAGGATGATTGTAGTGAGACGGGGGTTAGTTGGAGGAAACGCAGGCCGGGGAGAAATGATAATATTTTCTGTGATTTTACTCTTTAGAACCAGTAAATAAAAGTTCCTAACCGAAAACAGAATGAATAATAAACCAGAAGGAACAATCACGCATTTATTGTTGTCAGTTTCCTTAAAATGAAAAACGTTGGCATGGAAACTAGAGCTGGTAACAATTGATATCTGCCGTATTTGTTTTTGTCAACCAATAATTATGCGGAATTGATTTACGGCGTAAAGGAAACATTGATAAACAACCTTATTTGTTGTGCTGCATGCAGGAAGCTCCGCATGCGTGTTGTGCTGTCTGTGGGATAACCCTTCACTCAGAGAGTAGTCATGTTTCTCGCTAGGTAGCAGTAACATCAGCTTTTGCCGGACAGTCACTTTCCTGTTCCTCGACAGAATGCGTCTCTGGTAACAAACTAAACACTTCGTGATATGAATTGGAAAATGTGCTTTAGTGGTTGTGATTACCGCAAAAATCGACGACTGAATAGAAAACAAAAATCCGATGACCGGTTTCATAATTTGTACCGAGTTCACTAAACGCATTGCGAAAATATCTGGTGCGTAGCAACATACATCCTTCCACAACGACCAGCTAAATACACCGGACGCTGTATACTCGTTCAACGCGCGTCCACGAAACATTTATACAGAACAATATGTAGGTACTAGTTAGTTTGAGAGTATTCCCGTAAGTTTGTTCGAAATCGCTAGACCCGATTTTGAGGAAATTGGAGAAACGGTAAATTAATATTCGACAAATTGATGTTTCCGAGATATCGCCGCTCAGATAGATACAGAAATAATTGCGGAGAACAAATCGTGGGCATAGGCTGCTAGAAGACACTCCTAAGTAAGAGATCAACAAGAGTAAGATTGATCAATGAAGCGGTTACAGCGGAAATTCTGAAATGTTCAAAAAACCATTATTCTCGACACATTCAATCTATCTCTCCAATGGATCGTCAATGGGTTCGTTGAGAACAGTATATCGGTATTAACTATTTGAAAACATCCTGTGAGCTAGTTTCTTGATGATCGTTGAAGTCGTTCAGCCCAAAAATGAAAAACCCTACTTTTTTATGATAGGCCTATATCTCGTGATATTGAATTTTTATTGAATAGGAAAGTTCCGTATCAACTGGTAGAAGAAAATTTGGAAGTTTACTCAAAAGTGTTCGAAAACCCCTTTCTCACAGACCGAAATCGTGCATAACCTTATTTTCGTGTCTAAAAAAAAGCGGCTCAATCGGTTCATTCGTTCTTCCGTAAATTAAACTAAACGGACCAAGCGCGAAAAGTAGGTTAAGGTTTGTTGCGGCCCTGGGCCCATATTTGTAAGGAGTTGGAATGCTGATAAATTAATATTCGACAAATCTCCTTTTCTGAGTTAACTTGGTTGATCTCCGTTCAACATGTATATACAGAAATAATTATAGAGAACGAAATGTGGGTATGGGTGGCTAAAAGACACTCTGTAAGATCACATCTGCTGAAGCAGTTACCCCAGAATTTACGTAAATCTTCGGAAAAACGTTATTTATATCTCCGTTCAATGGTCTGTCAGAGGAACATTTATTGAGAACAATATGTAGGTAATAACTATTCGAAAACATCCTGAGAGTTTGATGAAAACCGTTGAAGCCGTTTTGCAAAGAGCGTAAAAGGCCTACATCTCCACTCACCGTATTTTCATGGAGTTATGTATGGAGAAGAAAAGTTAGGTATTGTTCAGTGGAAGATTATTTGAAAGTTTGATCAAAATCGTTAAAGCCATTTTTGAGAAAAGTGCGAAAACCCCTAGGTCTTGGTACATATTCGTCCCCTGCCTCTCTTCCCATCGACCGAAATCGCCCATAACCTTATTTTGGTGTCTAAAAAAATTAACAAACAAAACAACAAAAGAACCAGCTCAAATCGAACTACAGATATACACACGGACCGCGCGCCGAAATTAGGGTTTTTTATACTCATTAGGCCTCAAAATGTAAAGATCTGAAGAAAACCCTTTTGATACGATTACTATAATTTCCTTTCCCGTTGGGTAACGGAAAGTAAAATCTCGGATATTTTCACAAAAGCTCTAGGTAGGGAGAAATTCGTTTATTTCAGACCCAGAGTTCTCAACTTGTAATTTATTCTGTTCATAAATTAATAATTTTGAAAATTATTGTTTCTTCCCGGCCTGTGCTAATTTTCCAAACTGCTTCCCTTCACAATCCAACCACTCGTCATGCCAATTGCCTAGCATCACCTCGAAAACGTCTATGTTTCTAAAGTTACAGCCATGTCATACTTATTATCGTTGACTAGTATTTTTCGAAGCCTACTGAATCCAAAGGACATTTTATGTCTTTTTCTTTGAACATTAACACAAACGGTGGGTACAGCTTTCGTACAAGTACGCAACCACAAGGGACATTTTATGTATTTTTCTTTTAATATAATTTTGTTTATTTTAAATAAAGAAATATAAAATTACAACACAAAAAATATTTTTCATTTTTGTATCCGACGTTACCATGCCGTTACCATATCCCGCGTTACATTTTCGAGTTATGTAGCAAAGTAAAGACATAAAATGTCAAAAGAGGGATAATTTGCTGCCTAGTTTTTACAAATAACATACAAATTTCAGTCCACTTTCGTGTTTTTCAACGTCCGTTTGAAAGCTTCACTAGCGTTATGAGTATCGTGATTCACAATGAAAACAAACAACACAAAAATAAAAGTTAGAGTAGACAACACAAAGCACAAATAAAAACGGAAGCCTTCGCAATGTTTCTACGAAGTCTTTTGTTTATTCACCCTTTGCCTGTTCAACCCGATTTTAAACAGTTTCCACGACTTCATTCATTTCTGAAGCCTAAATAACCCGAATAAACAATGTGACACACGAACATTTGTTTGGTATAGTTGCCAAGGTACTTTTCGATACATAGTCAAATAGAACGGTTATTAGAGATGTAGGACAAATCGCGAAAGCCGCCTCACTCCAACCACCCGTCAGTTCAACTCGTTATGACGCGCCAATTGCCTAGAAAATGTGATCATGGCCAGTTCAACATAACGTGACAATACCAAGAAGTTCTCATACGTGGCAAATTTTCATTAGAGCGTGACTAATTATGACAAATGTCGAAGAAAGTGTGCAGCGCAATTCTTTCCTCATCCGACGCTTCCAACTAAGAAGGGTGGTAGTCGACTCAACTAGTGAGTGATTAGGAGCGATTCCAAGCTTCTGGAATTCCAATCACCGCCATTTCATCTACTAACTGCTTCTATTAGTTTTTACATGATAGTTCTCTCTCTCCGAAAAACCATGTCAACAGTATCATAAATCCCCCGTGGACTGGCAGTGGTGTGGAGGGGGGGGGGGTACATAAATTCTTGAACGTTGAGCGCTACCATTTCCATTTTTTTGAAGGAGAAATTGCACTTTATTTGTTATATAGATATACATAATTTACAACGGCAATGCTACGACCCCCTTATGCTTTACTTAGTTCAAATGGAACGCCACCAAATGTGGTGAATGTACAAAGACCTACTAAATGTGGCGTGTATTTACTTGAAATTAGTTTCCAAATTATTTTGTAAGTAGCTCAGTTGTTTGCGGGGAAATTGATTCAGCTGTTGAGCTCGTCATTAAGTAGAAATAATCAAAACTGATGATTACAGAAGAGATTTACAGTTCAGGAAAGCAGGCTGCCATTTTATTTTGAGGCGGGCGAAGTACGTTGAAAGGGGGAAAGAAAGCGACAGTGCTCAGGTTCGTTCTGAGTGAAAATGAAATTCCGAAGGAAAAGCCCAGTGATGAGAAGGGGATTTTTAGTGAAGCTCCGATCAGGAGAGGCTCTAAAAAGTGAGAAAAGCTTCTCCTCTCTAGTTTTTGATTGATTCATGTTAGCGAAGGGGTGAAGGGGGGGGGATGGTAGGGAGAGAAGGGTGGGTTCAAGGAAGAGAGTAGAGGGGGCGTAACCTAACCACTACGCTTCTCCCTTCCACCCTTCTCATTCATTCCACTTCCCTACACACCATACCCACGTTCTCTTCAAACTGAAATCTCGCTCTAATATTCAAACATACCTCTCTTCGTCATCCCCTTTTTACCACCACCACCACCCTAACTTTCACCTTCCTCTTCGCAGTTTTCAACCACCTTCATCCCCTTTTTACCAGCCCTATTTTCGCCCCCACGCACGTTCTCTCTCCTCATCATTCTCTTCATCCATCCTTCCTTCATCACTGCTGACGTCTGATTCTTTGTCCCTGAGCGCTGCGTAATAATCGATTCCACGCTTTCCATATTGGAACCAGATGTACGTTCTTTACGTTAGCCGAAAAGAACCCTGCCTGCCAATCTCGTCGAAGATAACAGATTGAGCTTCCAATCTTCTATGCTCGGAACCTGCCAAATACTGGAACTTCCGGAATTGCGGAACCTGCCAGAAGGTACAGCAAGAAGTTCGTTTTTAGAGCACATTGTCATCTTCAATAAACTCCAGATTATAAAACTGAGGTTTCCAACTATTTTGGGTAGCCTAAAACACGCCCTGAAAGAGAATTTGTTCACACGACCTGCTCATAATGTTGTAACTTGGTTTCGGTACGAAGGGAAAATTAGAATTCTTTTGGTGATAACTACTGCTTCTATTAAGACATGCCACTCCTAGGCCGAATTAGAAGAACCCCCATACAATGGAAACCAAGTTTCTCACACGAAATGGAGTTGCACATTGTACGTTTTACTTTGTTGTAATATGCTTTGTGTGTAACTATGCATGTCTACCTAATCGATACGTATCGATGGCTGGCGCTGGGAGCTACATCTATTCAACATGCTCAAGTTTTGGCTCGTTCTCCCTATCGCGGGCAATGGCCATTTGGGAAATGATTTGTCACCAATTGTACCGTGGTACAGCCTTACTACACCTTGCTATGTTCTATGTTCAGATAAGAAAATATATTTCATTTTATTTCACAAGCCCTCCCGTACAACTACTCAAATACTTATCGTGATTCAAACTATTTCATTTTTTCCAACATCCATGAACGTCTTGGGGGAAAGTGGGTTGAGCCAGACCACTGCACGAGCCGGTTCGTCGCATGACAGTGCGCGGCTCCACTTCTTTCCGCTTAAAGACTATTTATCCTCCGCCCCCAGTGTGAAGGAAACATGAAACCACGTGCTGCTCCAAACCAACCAGCATTGACTGCTACTAAGCAAGCTTATAACCGTTTGCAAATAGGTCTTCACGAAGAAAGAGGGTTCCTTTGAATCTTGCCACCCAAATGAGTAGTTAGATCAGGTGGGAATGAAGTTCCTGAGGGTCATACCTCTGCGCGGCAACCACCGAGAGACTGGCTAACTGACTGGTGACTGCCGTACCTCCACAGGTCTGGGTTCGGTGGATGCCGAGGGATTGCTTGGACTCTTGCATGAAAGCAAAACTGCAACCTCCGTGACAATCGCCTAATACAACTCTCTTATGAGGGTTCAGGAACGGTGCCGTTGTAAGACTAGACCATCGTGTGGGGCCATGCAGTTTTGGGTTTTACACGAACTGTACACGAAGGGGAAAGCAGAATATGTAGCAGATTGTGGGAGGAGTAAATCCTTCCAACGTTTGTACGGCTTCTCCCTCCCTCCCAGGGTTGAAAATAGAGGTCCAGTAACGAGATTCCACGTTACAAGAAGGTTATAGAAGCGTCTGGAGAGCCGTCTAACTGTGGCACGAACCGTGCAGTAATAATTAAGTTTTTGTGTTTGACCTCAAGAACGTTGTCTTCTCTCTTTTTGGGAACTGAGATGGTCGTGGAGATGTTCTGCCTGGTAACGGTTGAGTTTCTCTCCAGCCATGAGCTTGGACCTCATCAGAAGAGGCCATGTACCTGTGATTGTAAACACTGTCGAACACTATTCAGAATATCTTAAGTAGTACACGTTCTTTTACGATAAACATCCCAGGTTGTACCGTATATCTCGTAACAACTTCCCCTTTGTGTCTTCATGAATGGAAACATCGCAAGAGGAACTAAAATCTTTGGAAGCCATAGTAGTAGCATGGTACTTCACACATAGAGCTGGTGAGGATTGATTCACTTATTTAGCTCAAATTTGAAATCAAATTATTTTGGGAGTATGGCAAAGTAACACTGGTGCAAATCGGCTGATGGAGTACTCAAATGATACCTTCTGGACCAACGTAACGAGTTACACTTACGTGAATGCAGTATGAATGATATGTAGTTGTCACTGCTCTGATCAGCTGAAAGAGTTCTGAGGTGTCTAAGAACGGTCCATAATAGAAATGTGTGTAAAATGATGATATGTGTTGTGAGTATAAATATTTAGCAATTTAGGCTGCACAGAAGGAAGATTCAAAGGATAGAGTAGGTGAAGCTACGAACAAGTACACCGGGGAAGCCCATGGAGATTAAGATGGTCACCGCGTGTCAGTACCCGATTCGCTGATCAGCGCCCGATTCTAGTTGCTTTCGCTGGAGTGAGCTGTTGATTCTACCATAAACGAGAAAGCTCTCCTAAAACGAGCTGGAGAAGTTTAATTAATTTGAATATTCCTTCATGGAGTCAATGCTGCTCGAGAGACCGACCAAGTTGTTTCCTTCGTAACGGCTGATTGGCTTTAGGAAGAGGGAGGGAGAGAATGGAGTTCATTACCGAAAAACTTGGTGAGGATCTCTGTTTTTGTCACGCACCCAGCAATTTCTCAGGTTTTGGTTCTAACGGCGCTTGTGGAAAGGAAGCGTTTGGTAGAAGATGAAAAGATTGGCGGCTGATTGACAGGGAAGCAACAAGTGCGGGACGGGACGGCGAGCGGGGCGCGAGAGTCTGTTGAGCGGGCGAGCGGGGTGACCATCGCCAACCTCTTTCCTTTTCCTTCCGTCTCCACGAAAACCCTCCGCTCTCGGACCTACCTGTAAGGTCGCTCTTCATGAAGTGGAATAGCTCTCGAGGTTTCTCAATCGAAGGTCAGGCTGACGATTCGACGAATGTTGCAGTCCCCTCTGCAACCCATCACCATCTGATACGCAGACTCACGAGGACTATAGCTAACTATAGGCCAACCAACCTGGGGGGAACTGAAACGTGTCACGCTGTCTGTTGCACTCAATCACAGCGCATTCGGCAACGTCCCTGTGGAAACGGAGGCATACACATCAAGCGAAACGAATCACACGACTTCCCCCAGCTCCACGTGAATTTGAATGAAGAAGAAGAAAAACATGTTTATTGTTCGAATAGCAGTGGCATACAGATACCCTTCTGCGAGATCCCGAGCCTTTTTTGAGTAGTCAAGGCAATTGTATCTCAGCCAACTCGCTGGTTACTTCCACGCTCGATGCTCAAATAGCTCAACCTGCGTCCAGCTCTTCTGATCATCCAGCAGGTCTACAGGCCTATCAAACGAGCTATCCTTCAGAAAACGCTCTCAGAACTCACCCAGTGCTAACATTGTGCGTGATACTTTCATTCTCCCTCCTCTAGCCCTATATCGAACGAGTGTCGCCATTCAGGGTAAGCAGAGCATTTCTAAGCCTCAGAACCCGGCAACCAACCCATGGCCACTCTTGAAGCTTGCCTGGATCTATGTGAAAAGCCAGATCAATGAATCCCTGGAACCAAGCGACATTCAGTCTTACAACTTCCCTTGCACCATACTGGGACACAGGGATACTTGTAGGGGGACTTCGTAAAGGCTGGCTAGAAGCAGGGCGTGGGCAAATGTAGGCCTTACTCCAGGATCTAGTAAAATAAAATAGAAAGGGGTGTTCCATAGTAGCCTAAATAACAGCCTGATGAAGTAACTGAGTACCTGCCCAAGTGCATTGAGTAAGTGTAAGAGTAACGTATAATTCAAAATAAAAAATAAACAATCACAATTCTTCTTCCTTTGAATAATATTGCCCAACGGTAGGCAGAGCCAGTATTGTTGGGCAAGAGTCGCTGAACGTTGATATGTAGGACTTACTTAAGTAATTTATAGTAGTTGTAATTTACAATTTATAGTAGTAGTATGTAGGGGCCAGCATGATAACTTCTCCTGCGAATGACATGGTCGGTATAACAAAATAATGAAATTGATAAGGAATATTATTATTTGCCGAAGCTGCACCTGGTATCACTGAGTGTACACACTTCTAAAAAAACTCAAAATAACCTCAGGACCACTCACGATCAGCCAAGACAAAATTTTCTTTTTATACAAGCAACGTTTATATATCGATGGATCTCTCATTTCTGGTGGTAATTGTTTGTGGAGTAAATTCATCATGTAGAGCGTACTCCGCGTTGTCAATGAAATACGGAGTTTGGGGTTGACTACGTTGCCAAGTACTTGAAATCTGGTTTCATATCCATGGGGCTGCGGGACGTTTAGATGCGGATGTTTGTGGTAGAGATGAAGAATGTTTTTTGCAAGGAGTTGCTTAATGCTCAATACTTGCGCTGAGTCGAAAAGCTGTCGGGTGGGGAAATGGCGGGGTTTGTGGTGAATAATTTTGAGGATCGATCGCTGTAGAACATTCAGTTTCTCCAGGTATGCCTCCAGTGCGCCGCCCCATACAATGATGCCATATTGTAGAATCGGCTGAACGAGAGCCAGGTAAATAATTTTAAGAGTCCGAATGTCCATCACACCGCGAATCTGAAAGAATATCCTAGTGAATTTTCTAAGTTTGTTGTGGAGGAAGTCAGTGTGCGGTTGCCAGGTCAACTCTTCATCCATGATGATACCCAGGTATTTGTGCTGGCTCACTCGTTCTATAGGCATACACAAGCAGGACCCATTGCATCTCTGCCCGTCGTCATGGATAGTGATTCTCATTCCCGAGAGAGATTCCTTCTTTTTTTTTGCTGGACACAATCATGTACTTCGTTTTGCTCGTGTTAAGGGTTAGCATGTTGTCGGTGTACCATTCATTAATTTGATTTAAGACGCACTCCGCTCGCTCAAACAACTCACTCCACTCTGACCCCGACACATTGAACATTGTGTGGTCCCTGATCTGGGCGCCATAGCTCATAACTGTTGTTGCAACACCATTGAAGACCCTACATTTGTCATAGGCTGGAATACATGCTCTTGTACAAAACAATTGATTCCTAGTTTTGAAGCTGATGCCATCTCGATGAAGTGCTTGCCAATAAAAAGCCTAGATTTCAATGACTGAACCCAGTTTAGACACGTAGTATCGCGGCTCAATTCTCGAGAACTGCTGCGTGTATCTTTCATCACTACTGGCACGTTGCATTACTGACAGTTGCTTTCAGACAGCTAAACATCTTCATCGAGCAGTAGAGGGATATGACAGTCAAACGTTAAACTGTTAGCAACGACAACTTTCATTAAAGCTTGTGTTCATGTTCCTATGCTGTCATTCTGAAGTTTGTGAAACCATCCTGTGCATTATGAAATCTTGTGCCCGAGTATGATTTCAAGCTGAAATCCTTTAGGTTGCCCAGAAAGATACTGGACAAGAGTCAAGATTAGTAGTCAGTTTAAGGAGTTAATTGCCAATGCAACCCAACATGCACTTACCTGGAGATGAGGGAGTGTGTCCACACTCTCTGTGTGCAATCCAAACGGAATAGAAGTTAATTTGCTAGCAAAGAAGATTTCGGAGAAAGCTTTACACGGGAAATATCTGCAATAGTATTCAGTTATTAGACACTGATGATGATTCTCCTCGAATATGGATATGATGTCCGCAGAATCCTTGGATTTTAGCGGAGGAGGAAACACTTCATACGACTTGTAGTGCCTGCAGGTGATTCCATCCTTTGAGCGTTCCATCAACTTTCTGCCTCTAACAAACGAGCCGTGTTCGGAAAAGGAAGCCGATTTTCCTCTGACAAACTCACTCAACAGTCCGTTGACACCTTCAAGATTAGCACGATCTGTTAATCTTCTTCCTTTGTAGCTCCGCGTAACGAAGTAATTCCATTTACGAGAACAACTCCCAGAGCGGGATTGATGTTGCGTTCCCTTCGTTTCACTCTCGGTCCAACTTTTGACAGGACTTCTCCATTTGGAAGGAGCGCTGCCTGCGGTTGAACTGAGCGCAATCATCTCTTTGCTCCTCACGATTTCCTATTAACGATATCATATCGGCAACACGCGCGTTTTGATGCTTTGTGCGTCACAACGATCAGGACGATACGACAAGCAACAGCCAAGAGCCGCCGGCGCCGCTCGCTTTGTACGTAAAGAACCGTCATAATAAAACGATAATTTCAATCGACTCCCCGATGTTTCTGATCCTGACGTTACATTTCTAGTTGAACGAATTGGCAACATTTCACAACCAGATATTTCTGCAGTTGTTCGTTTCGTTCATTGTTCACTTTGTTTCTACTGCTCCTGTTTACCATAACAATATCATAAATGCGGATAGTGCTCGAGTCGCTGTGAACAGTACCAATACGTCCATGTCGACTAAGTGGATGGCCTAACCCACAGAGAGCATAATTAACTACACGAATGATAATATCTCACAACATAATATGACGGCGAGGCTTGTGAAGTTACGGTAGCATTTTAAACCCCTCGTAACGTTGACTTTTTACTTCCACACTTATACGGTCGGTCGTCACAAAAAGTTGACCAGCGCACCCACGTACAGCTACATTTTTTGGCTATTTAGGTCGTGAGGGTCAACCACCAGACGACTCTTATGCGACTAAATGAATATGACTCGTGCTCTCCTAGAAAGTGCTTGGCTCAGAGGCAATCCTTACCGAGGTTTTTAAGCTGGCCGTTGAGGCGTTCTACCAAAGACTCTTCTAGGGAGAAGTTTTGATAGAACAGACTGAGCCTCATGTCTGTCTTCTGTCACGCTGGTGGCAAGTGCCATTGTTTTCCCTCACGGCTGCGTGATGGCCCACTCATCACGAAATGGCGATCATGAAGTTATCATCTCTTAGTCCATAAAAGAAACATCCCAAACTCGCGCTCCCCTCATTCCAATAGTTCGCTTCAATGCTTCGGGGATTAAACGACTTTGGAGGAGATGAGAAAATTCAGGAGTTGAGAATATTACAGGAGTTTCAACCCTTCGTTCCTAATCACTCGTTTTTGGATGACGGTTGCAAGGGGTGAATGGTTGTAGGGGGAGGGGGGGGATGTTAGAGTTGGAAGCAGACGTAGCAGGCTGCCACAAGCTTCCGAATAGCGCTTTTACGCCGACTACAAAATGCCTCTTCGTCGACGGTAATTGCCAAAAGTAAGAGAAGTGAAGTGGAGGCTCAGGAAGATGCGAATGGAAAAAGTGCGGGGGAACGAGTGGCGGGAGGGCGTTGAGGTGGGGATCCTAATAAAACTAGAGATAAGAGCTTCTGGACCAGTCAGCGAGCTCTGAACATAAAACTTGGACTACCAAGAACTAAGTAATTACTTTTTCGGGGAGGTTCCCAGCCAAACTCTCTTCCCTTCCCCAGACCCTTCCACCTTCTCATCATTTCTTCTCGGGTGCCCAAAGGTCTTTCCGTCGTTTTATTTTCCCAAAAACCTCGAAAGCCATCAGAATCTGCGATATACAACTGAGAGAAAGGAGCTGCGTCCTTAAAGAAGGAACATTGTCCGATGAAAAGGAAGAGAAATGTCTTCTGGTTATAGTTGAGAAAATAAATCTTTAACGGCATCGCCGATACGGACTTCCTTCTGGAAGGAGAACGCCTTGAAATGAATGGAGAGTTTGCAGGTGGGATTTATTATTTACGAGGCCACTATCCGCAGAGTAGGGCAGCCAGAGTGGCGTAAAAACTTTTTATAGGTCCTCAGTACAGAAGCAGGGAACTAGCGAATGGTAGTAGTACAGTGGCCACAACATGCTCCACATTTCCACGTCCGCCACTTAAGTGGAAGACGTCAATTTATACGACGGTAACGTGAGGCCACTTCTAAGTTCGAGAAAACATCGAAGAACCCTAACAATTAATTTGACTGTTGATCCGAATATTTTCCCAACGACCTTCCAGAAAAAACTAATGCTAAAAGTTCTTTAGGGCTGGTGAAAAGTGGCAAACGAAAACCAACAAGTTATTAAAGAAAAAAAGGAAATAACTGGGACTTGGACTCAGTAGGAACGCCAAAAGTGTTGTCAAAAGTAAGTTATCGACGAAGGAATCAGGAAGGGGCCACAGAAGGGATGCTTGATTACCTTATCACTCCTATGCATACGACGCAAAAGATTCATCTATCCTATATTTAGTCCACTCTAAGATTTTAGAGGAGTTCCAAATCGGACGCGAAAATCGGTCATTAAATTCTTTACAAGAACAGAGTTAACATACAGAATCGGGCATAGTTCAATTTTATTTAGAAAATGCCTGAAATATCAGAGACTTTGTCGTCTCAATTACTTTTAACGGCAGGACTTGGCTGGACATGAGTAAAACGTGTATGATACTAGTACCCTTAGGTGATTGGAAAGGGTGCTTAGTCCTGCGGTCTTCCCCCCCACTCCTGCCAACCGCTAATTTACTCGGAGAGCTCATCATTGAAACTCCAATCCCCACAAATTCACAATTAATAGATAAGACCCAGGTTTGAAGGCCAGTGGGACTCTCTCTGACGGTGCGGTGTCAGTGGTCCTGCACCTACGCTTCCTAAGGATTGGGCTGAGAGGGATTTGAACTTCAGGTTGCATGAAACCTGAACTGCGATCACTTACAGCCAGGTATGTGTTCACTGTTGGTAGCAACTCCAGCTGATCCCTCTCAGACCTGCCGCAACCCAAACTAGGATTTCCTTGCGGAGACAGTTTTCCTGGCCGACAGGACCTCTAGTGTGACATGAAAAGTGAGACTTGGATTAAATTCTCTCACCACGTCTCCAGCAGCCATAAGAGTTAAATCTCTTGATATATTGACATATCTATTCCATCGCCAGCCAGACATGTAGATACTGAGCCGTTTTCTGTCTACCTAAAGTGGAATTGTGGTCATTGTAATCAGATTCACGAGTAACGAATTCAAGGATGGAGCAAAGACCGTCCCTACCGCGTTTATTGACACGTTGCGATTATGTACCGATTTTTTTTGTAATGGATTTTTCCCTCACACGTGGAAATTTCTGCAACGGTGAACATCAACCTTTTTAACGTCGTAAAAGGGCGGAGGTTGTGCGAAGTTTTTCCTTTCTAAAATGTTCACTCACAAAGAGCAGCCAACAGCAGGTGACCCTCAGAGGATCCCAACTATCCAAAACCGCTGGTAAGTTAACCGGTCTGAGTTCCGTCCAGGCGCAGGATAGGGGCCGATTTTCCGCCTGCTCGCTTCCTAGCGTCGAATAGGGCGATGAAAAATTATTCGGGTGTCGAGGAGGTTGTTAGCTCCAATGAGCAGTTTTTGCCTGAGGTGCCTGCTGACCCTCTTTTTTCGCCCCTTTGCTTCCACCCTTCAACTCCATGCTCGACTTCTTCTACCGAAAATTGACCTACTTCCCTCTTTTTCTCTCTGGAGCCTTATCGAATACTGTTTGGTCGATTACAAGGCTATCGATAGAATTGATGGTAGCTAGTGATGAGCATGTTCAACGAGCACACTACTACAATGCCATTGCAGCTGTTCTAAGTTGCCTGATGCCAGGACCAGGGCTTCGTGATCTTAGTCTAATTTGAACATTACTGTGGCGATTGAAGAATATGTCTGTTCGAGAGGAATTTGTGAAAGACGAAAAGAATGGGAATGATTAGCTGTCAGTAGAAAATTCAGGGAGTGGCCAAGCGAACAGAATACCAATTACAGATTATATTGACGAGGAGAAAAGGTGCAAGGTGGATACAATTAGCACCACAGATCTGGTTGCTTATCAAACTGGCCGTTTCTTAACACTTATACCTGTACAACGTTATGGAGGTTGCAGTTTCACTAGCATGGGAGAGCGGATACTCGCACAGCATCCACGAGGAGCTGCACGGGGTTTCCAGTTTCCCCTTCGTATGATGGAGAGTCTTTGAAAGAAAAGAAGTGAAGCCGCGTGGCCTGGCTCGACCCATTTTCTCTTAAGACGTCCACGTATGTCGGGAGAAAACTCGTAATTGTCACGTCCCTATAATGACGAGTGCTTGATGGAGTGCTACTTCCAAGCCCTGACATCAGGGTACCTGCAAGAGGGTAACCAGTGGAGGTACCACATAAGACTTCAAACGATCATAGGGCAATATAAGACTGTACAAGCAGAGAAAGCCTCCACAAATACACAGGCTCTGGGTGTTTTCGAACATTAGTTAAGTTGCCCCAGACGCATGTGCGTTCAAAGCCAAAGCAATAGTGAGAAAATCTGAGACGACGGTGTCTGCCGTCATCAACTTTTTCTTCAACTCCTAAAAATATTTAGCGGTGAATAGACCGAAACCAACTTTAAGAGGCTTCAGGTACAAATCGGATGAGCACGAAGGGTGACCCATTAACCGGTTGTTCAGGAACATAACTCTGCCCCAACTAAGAAGATACGGCTCTCCAGAGCTGTCAGAGAGTCTCCCATCTTGATCGATTCCCGGCGCGCCACGTGTTGCTGCCTGTCCTCCCCTGACCTCCACTCTACTCATCTACCCCCCCCCCCCGCCAACCATCGAACACCCCATCGCCACAATCCACAACTTCCACGTGCCGCTGATTACTTTGAACGTAAATAACTTGTATTTTTATTCCCCTACCGCTCTATTTATCTCAAAATGTTCCTTCTGACTCCAAAATAACATGAACTGAATTGCAGGAAACAGCAGCAGACCATTGACAAACGCTCAAAATTACACGCGTGACCTACATTACATGATTGACACACCTTGAATTAAAATATGAATTCTACTACGGAAAATCTAAAGCCGTTAAATGTACACAAACACATACTCCAATAGCTTGATCCTCCTCCTGGACGACGGTTTGACACACTCAAATTCAGCTTGAGGATGGAGGAGAAACTCGATGGAATCCTAGTTTTTAGTAAACAAGGTAAATTTGGAACGTATTTCGTATATTGGTGTTCTTCCAAAAGCTCCCAGTCCAGGCTAATTCCTGTGACTGACAGGGGTCGTTTACAGTGATTTCCAGTCGAATAAACAGGTTTTATACATTAGCAGATTATTCAATCTCATGGTTCGTTCTCTCTCTTGAACCCTGAGAACCTAGAGTCTTCTGATAGCCCAGGGCCCAGAGACTCCCCCCCTCAAAGGCTTTCGGTGAGTGATGGCTCTTTTGGAGGGTTTTGGCTCGGTGATATCTCTGTTGCCTCAGTCACCCACCACAAGGCCGCCAACTCTGAACATCGCGGCTGAACTGAAATTCTTTAGGTCCGCAGTGCAGCATTTCTGAATGACGACAAATCTATGTCATTGTCCGCTACTTATATACCCGTATTTCTGCTTTTTATTTTGTTGAAGGAAGGAAAGTAGTGCAGTAAAAATAATCAGACGATCCCACGAACGAAGTGTTAACTTCTAACGGTCTACTGTTGAACTTCTACTATCAGTTGACGCCAGACAAATACGCCTTAACCTGCCCCAATCAATACCAGAAATGTTGAAAAAACTGCCTGACGATTAAATCCATCGTGACTCTTGGAATGACGCGAAATGGCACCACGTGGATGGCAAGCGAATTTCCTACTATTAAGCGTACAGTCGAATGACATAATTTACGAATAGCTGGAGATGCACAGCAAATTTGATCCATGTGTGTCATTGCTGAATTGCCTGACACGAAGTGAACCAAACGCTTAGCACGCGAGTCGTGCAGGTCAAAGTGGTCCTCCAGAGGTGGAATTATTCCGAAGGGTCGGAGTATTTCAACGCTGATCTCAGAAGCGGGTTTACTCGTTAGCCCCGTCGCTCGAGAGAGCACGGTTCGAGGAGACTCGAGAGAGACGCTTGATTGCTCCACCTCCACCCTCTCGACAATTTTTCTCCTTCGGTTAATGAGACAACTTCTTGAAAACAGCCTTTGCAAGTAGATGTGGTGTATAGATAGCCTCCTCTCGCCCATAATAAGACTGCGTAGATGAATGAAACTACCAAAGCATCGCAACACAAGTACCAAGAGTCGTAACTCAAAGGAAAATGGAAGATGATCTCCGCCCCAAACACTTTTCTATGTATGCATTCATTCTACATCATGTCAGACATTCAGGGGCTGCACGTATCGCCCAGGCGTCTTATATTATTTCATCGGGGCTGGGTGAGTCTGAAGACCCTCGTACAGAACACTTACGTATTGGGTGCCAGGTCGTAGAAGATGGCGGGAGGCAGATCTGCACTCTTTCTGGTGGGAACTGCGCCCTTCATAGGGACCGCCAAGAGTCACTTCCTTGAGGAGGTTGGCAAGTGTGAAGATAGGTGCAGGCAGGATATGCCTGACCAGGCAGTCAAGGTTATTTATTGGACTCCCCTGAGAACGATCGAAGAGGTCTTCAGTCTGTACGGAGAAAATATACAGATGGCATTTGGCCCGTCTACTACGGTACCACCTGTCGGCCAAGATTGATTGGGATTGGTTTGGTTGTACTGCGTACTTGTGAGAGGCTAGCTGCCAGATCGAGTTGCAGGAATGGTCCTCAAGAGTGTCTTGTGCTTCGTACGCGAATGGTAGGGACGTCACATCAGGCAGTACCAGCTCCGAGAGACCTGGTAGGAGGGGGGGGGGCACCGGGAGAACGTGAGACTGCTCCTTAGTTATTTCAAGGGATACAACTGATCGGTGCATGGTAATCACAGCATCTTCGCGCTGAAGCACCCCTTCTCCCTATTCTTCTGAACCTTTCTCCTCAGTCTTTTGCCACTTGACTTACTAAGTAAACGTCTCATTCATATCTCCTCGTCTCGACCTCCCGGTCCAGTGGCTCTCCTAGTGAGCTACTGTTCCATGTACGTCCCGTCACAACCATCGTGCACCACTTATTTTCATCCTCTTCGCTGGTCCAATTCAAATCTACCTCTTTCCTGCGATCGTACGTCGGAACATCAGCCCACCCTGCCGCCTGAGTGGCATTTGTCGTACTTCCCGATATTTCCGGGTGGGGCCGCCCCGATTTGGAACCCGATTTTGGTTGGCGGAGACGGGTGTTTTTCCGGTTTGTTCGTGACAGGTTGAGAGGGGGTGGGGGGGTGCCCGTCAGGCGAGGTCCTGTGCTCCCTCTCAACGTGTCCTGGAGTTTTCCCTTCTTGGCCTAATCACAGTGTGCTTACAAAGAAGAAGTCCTAACCCGGTCGCTTGTAGACATAAGGAAGTCCTAAGGACCAGTAGCCAATTCTTGCGGTCAGGTAACGGATGGGGGGTTCAATGCCCCTTACCAGCTCCACACCAGTTTCACTTACCATTTCCCCTTCCTCCTACAGAATGGTTTTTTTTGGCCATTAGTATGCTAGTCGCACTGTAAAACCTAGTGGATGTCTTTTCTGTTATTGCAGCCGGTTATATTCGTCTGGAGTCAAATGCGCGCACAAAAAGATATCCTCGCGTCAGATATTACAGGAAAAGGAAGGAAAGCGAAATGAAAGTGAAATGCGACGAAAAAGGGAGATACGTTTCGGTTTGAGAGCCGAGGGAAGAGTTCGTTTTGAAACTAGATCCTCGTTAGTTAGTTGAGAGTGAAAGGAGTTGTGAGGGGAGGAATGAGGAACGGTCTGGGAAGGGGGGGGTGGCGTTGAAGTGGAGATGTGGTAGTGAGGGGTGATGTCGGGGGGGAGAGGTGGAAGTACGAAGGACGAAGGAGAGGAAAATGCTGAGGACCCCCGGGGATGAAATGGAAAGGGAGGAAATGAAAGCGAAAGTAAAGACTAATAGAGCAAGTGGTGTGGTGCGAGAGGTGGGAAGGGGCGAAGGGGTTCGGAGAGGGGTGAAGGGGTGCGCTCTATGCTTTTCGTTCGATATTTTCCACTTTCCCCGCCGCCCCCTTGTAACCTCTTTACTTTTGTTATAGCGTTTAACTTTCCCTTTTCCCAGGAAGCGCTCGCTTTCATGTGAAACTGGTTGCGGTCACCCTCCCCCCCCACCACTACCCACTCACCACCAGAATCCTCCACCCATCCGAAGCCATGATGTTTGTGGTCCTGATTCCTCAGTCCAAAATGTGACCAACTGTATGGATCACCTGAGAACTCACTAACACTGATACCCTCTGCTCTCGGGAACACTGTACATTGTCCAATAAAGGAAAAGGTTACTAGATCCAAATTCTGGATCCTGGAATTGTCGAAATAATATGTGGGTGCTTTGAGGAGTTTCTACCACTCTGGCTCACAATAGGAGTCTGCTTAAAGTCAACGTTCTTGTTGCATGAGTCAATGTTTCCTGGTTCGTAAGTCACGAGCTATTTATCGGAGTAGAGAGATGATGAAGAGAAGGGTGGAAAGAAGTGTAAGAATGTGGTGTCGGTACTGGGCTACCTTCCTGGAACAATCTGAGTGGAGTGAAAGGAATTAGGAGCAGCTTAGCTGGACCCTCCCAGCCCCATCTCCTGTTCTAATTCACGGCTTCAAGATGATGTCTTGATATCGAATGTTCTCGTCCCTATGTGCTACTAAGCAGCACTTATCAACTTGTTCCGTCTACTTCAGAATCAACACACAATGAAGAAGCAAGCGAACAAACTGTCTCCACAAGGTTCGGGAGTTTGGTCGGGCTCAGGTTTTGATGCGTTCTTTGTTACACGTCCATTTCGGTAAAGGTTGAGGATGTAGCCAACGTGTATGTGTGTGTGTGTTCCTTGTTTCTCAGGAACGGGAATCTGTTACAAATAGCACTGAAATAGACTGCAGGACTGGGTGTCATATGTTAGCGATAAGGGGTGAGGCGGTAAGGGGAAGATTGTTGCGCACTTGTAAAGAGCTATTACATCTGATACCTAGGTGTTCCAACAAGTGAAGGCCTAAGAAGCAATGCCTGCTCCAGAGCTGTTAGTGATCGAGATGAAAGGAAAATCTGGGAGTTACCTGACATTGGAAACCGTGAATGAATGGAAAGAAAATTACTGAGAAGATCTGCATAACTCGTCACATTGACTAGGAGTACGTTGAGATGTACTGCATTTTAGACTTTCACAATTTCTTCCTCCAAATCGTGGAATAGAGCTACTTTTGTGGAACACCCCTCTCTACTGGTGCTTGTTTAGTGTAGAGGAACGTAGCAATGGGTGTCTCAGGACAAGTGCTTGTTTACTGAGGTTTGCGTGGAGCGATAGACGCGTGCTGAAGAATCTTCGGAATTTGGGCTGGGCGGCTCCACAGAGAGAAGAAGTAGTTGGTAGAGCGATGACGAATTGGTCTAATGACTCTACTCTGGGATGGTGAGAAGTGAAAGTGAACTAGGAGGAGGAGGAAAAGAGACTTTATGGTGTCTGCTGGTCTTATTCTGGCTGGGTGACTAGGGAAGCATATTTTATATTGTACATTCAAACATATACCAGCAGGCTGTTACACTGAGGTACTTAGGACCTGATGTATTACACGGCATTCAAAGGGTACGAACATGGAATGGCACACAGAAAGTCTCGGAAAGGAGTAACCAAAACGTGCATTCATAAAGGCGCCATTACGGCTGACTGCGAAGGAAAGGCAAAGAGCCAGGCAATGGGGCGCGGAAGAGAATATGGGTTTTGCAATAGACTGTATTGTGATACTGTGCCATCTTATGTGAGTGATTTCCTTAACCAATTAGACAGTCTGTTGAAAGTACTGTGCACCTAAAGCACTGGGCCACACTAATCAAATTTGTTTTTCATTTATATTGTAACAGTGTTCAAACTGGTGGGGCTTACGGTTACAGAATTTGTTGAGTCGCTCCAACTTGTACCTTTATTGAGTTACCATCAGGGGAAAGGAGGTTCGTGAGACTATCAACGTGCTTTTGGTTTATTATTTATTCTGAATAATACACCTATGTTTTCGGTTAGGTAATTGTTTTTACACCCTCCCCCTCAAAAAATTTGGTACTACGTTTTACGGCTTGGGCATTTCATATCCACCGTCTGGGCCATATCCTGTCATCGACAATCCGATCGAACAAAAGCTGTAGTAGATGAAGAAGATGATAACAGGGAGGCAGCTGCGGGCCAAAGGACCTCGCCAGAGCTGCAGGACCAATAGCATTTCGCCGTGACCACATTGGGCCCATGTCCCAACTCCCCAACGAGCCCATTGGGGGGCCTCAACCGCTACTTTTACCCATTGCCTCACCCCCACCCTTGGGTTTGGAGGAGGAGGTGCCCGCCTGGCTCGGAAGTCAAAAAAGGGGGTCCGGAGCTTCGACGTGTAAAACATATAAAACCTGTAGTAGTTATGGGCAAAAAATGGTTAAACAAATTAGCCAAAAACGAAATTCTAGTATTTTTATTGCATTTACATCGAGTTTGGTATCGTTTCCTAGGTACTTTCGGTGCTGAGTCGAATAGAGCGCGTCTCAGAGATGCAAGACTGTGTCCTGTTGGACAATTGTGAAATTACAATTAATAGTTGAATTCCACCATCTGAAGGAACTCAAGGGACAATTTTACGGAAGTTATCATTTCGTAGTTATTTGTAGCTCCTCATACTGAAAGTTGAATCAAAATCGTTGTAGATGTTTTTGAGAAAAAGAAGCTTTGGTGGTTTGACCACTATGTAAACTATAGTTAGTTTTGAGCCGGTTTTCCTCACGCCGTTATTTTAGCGTTATATGTCATTTGAACCGATCAGTTTCAGCCGTTTTCTCTCAATAACGTTCACAGGAACACTGAACTAGTAAATTGTGTTTTTTGAACTCAGAAGAGAGACGTACAAATCTGATGAGAATTCAAAAAAATGAAAATGTCGCTTGCAAATCAAGTCAACCAAGTCTATGTGACATGCTAGTTCTAAATAAATAGGCTAGTACGCTCGTGAACCCCAACATTCGCAGGCTTAAACAAACATTGGTAAATCGTTGATTTATGTCGATGCCAAGTCCCGAAATTGGCTAGTCACCTCAATCGTAGATTTGTCCATTCTGTAAACGATCAAACGACGTTGGAGAAACCCGACTTAATTACTGAACATTCCATTTATCAATCAAATGTTGTTTGAAAAGTTTGGTGGCACCAGCGCACCCTTTCCTGTTCTGCGACAAACATACCATTGCTTAAAACCGATGTGAATCCGGAATTCTCCATAATCAAGAACTATTAGTCGGTGAATTTGCGTTCCGTGTTCCACGCAGCCGTGGCATGGAGGTTAGTGTATCAGCCTACCATGCCAAATACTCGGGTTCGATTCCCGAGCGTAACACCTAACAATTTACGGCCGTCACCTCGTGGAAGGCAATGGCAAACCACCACGAGTATACTTGCCTAGTTAGTCTCTCAAAAATAGTGCAGTTCGGAACCGGCGATAAACTGTAGGTCCCATATACCTGTATGATACACAGCACAGGTGTATGTGAGAGCTCGCCTACACCCTCTATGGGTATGGCACTTCGAGAAGAAGAAGAAGTTCCACCAGTCTGCGGACATACATTTACTCAGAGCGTAGCAAGATATTCCGACGTTTTCGTCAAACCTACGCAACTTCTGCTGGTAATGTTTCGTCAGTTTGAAGACTTCAGACGAGCCCAGTTTCACAACACGCTATTCTGCTGCGTGAGCCATACCTACTTATTATTGCTTCCCGTTCACATTGAAAATAGGAACCAATGCCCGAAATGCCTAATCTAACAATTTATCACTCCTCAGGTACAAGGCTGTGGGCTAGTACAGGATCAACTTCAGCGATGTGACAGGGCAGTGCCATCTTCCCCACGCCACTGGGGTGACAACTGCTCCAATTCATCAGCGTGGGTTAGGTGGGCGTAGGAAGTGACCGAGTTTGTTACGTTGAGTTAGAGTAGCTCACAATTGTGACCCTGGTGTGCCCTCCAGTTTGTTGGAGTCACATGAAAAGACAATGTCAATCGTAAATACGATAGGATTCTGATTAAACTAGTTAAATTATCCTTTCCGTCAAATGACGAGATTTTCCCTTTCCGCTGTATGTTGAGCAACGCACAATTTTCCCAAATAAATTCTGCCTAATTCGTAGTAAGCCAGTTTGTATGTTACCATGTTCTAATGACTTGAACTGGTAGCTCTTCAAGTCCCAGAATTCATTGACCTGCCGCTCATTTGTCGCGTCCTCTTTTGAAGAGGCCCCGTATAGGTCACTAATGAGACTGCCCATGCAGATTATTTGAGGCGTGGCGCCAGTATCTAATGTGTGGGATTTGTGAATAAAATATCTTGTGCCCAGCTGGTCATTTTCTTCATTAAATGACTGTTCCTTAACTCTCGAAGAGGGTTGTATCAGTCACGGAAGTTGCGGTTTCGCTAATATGTAGGAGGCCGACCCTTGCAGCATCCACAAACTTGGACCTGCGAAGGTACGGCAAGTATTTGGTCGTTAGCCAGTCTCCCGGTAGAGAGATGTTGCCCGTGTGTTACCCCGGGGAGGAGACCACATGAGAAACCCGAATCACGCTTAAGTTTTTAATCTGGTTTCCCACCTGTTCTAACCATTTACTTGGGTTTCAAAGAGACAAATCAACTATGACCACGTTTCTCAGCCACTTAGCCTTCTTCACGAACTCGGCGGAACGGTTATAGCTTTCTGTGTAGCAGTCAGTGCTGCAAATTTCGTTTGCACTCCCAACAATCATCGCTCACTGTTGTAGAAACTACTCACTGCTCACTGGGGCAAAACGTGGGGTCTTGTTTCCTCCACTCTGGAGGCGGCTGCTGTGCATGATGGAGAGTCTTTGAGTGGAAAGATGTGAAGCCGCACACTCGGGCCACCATATCCCATGAGGAACTGGCCCGTCCAGTAGTCTGGCTCAAGATGTTCACGGAGGTCGAGGAAGAACTCACAAGTGTAACGTCTCCTAAACGAGGATACCCATTTCGCATGCCATTTCTCTAACGTCATGGCTGGCGGCAAGTTTCCATGCTAAGGTGAAATCTGCACTGAGTTCAGCCCAAAGCCAGGGAAGCTCCCGTTTCACTCTAAACTTGTCAACCATGCACTCAACGGCCAAGTCAACCGGTAACTGACCAGTGATCACCAGGAGTGCTTCCATTGATAAGTCTTATAGGCGTTGGTATCCTCAGGAGCGCAGGTCTTTGGGATTGGCCAATACTCTCTTTAGATTGATTGTTAGTTTGCTACCCAGACAACAGTGCAGCAGCCAATCGCGCTTTGATAACTGGCCTTATACATGCACATCCCCAAGTGACCTTACTATTGCACGTGGCGAGGCAAACCTGGCAGTAGCAGAGCCTTAAGGGACTGGAGGTGTTGGCTGAAGCCCCACCTCTCACCGATATTCACTCCCAAATACTTCTCAAGAAGGAGCCTCTGGCCAATGAAGCGTATTGAAGGTCGGCTATTTAAATTTCCTTTCAAAAGGATTAGCTGGGGTTTTCCTCAGCCACCTGCATCTTGACATGCTCCCACAGTGCGCAGCACGTGATAGGTTTTTTCTTTGATTCGGCATACTGACTCTGCAAAGATCACCACAGTTATGTCATCTAGATAGGCCAATTCCATGAGCCTCCTGAGAAGACCTTCGAAGAAGGCGTTCCAGAGCGCTGGTCCAAAGACCGAGCCCTGTGGGCACCCCTTCTCAATCTTCCTCCGAACGAAGACATGCCTGCATTCAATCGTAGCCGTTCTGTCTCTCAGGTAACAGGTTATGAGGGATTCCCGTACCTTTAAGCTCATTGAGGAGCGCTGCCCTCCGAAGGTTGTGAAATGCTCCCCAGATATCAATCAGAACTCCTACGACGCCAGCAGGGAAACATATCGAATTTCGACTATGAAATCCAGCTTGCACCTTCCTGGCAACCGTCGCATCCCAGCAACCCATACTGCTTGCATGTAAGGTTGCGGCCAAACACTCTTTCGAGGGGCTGCAACATCAAGATTCCTGAAGTTTGGCATAATATGGAAAGATGGCTGAGTGGTCTCTATGATCGGGAGCCCGACTGATTGCAGTCCCCCACTTGGTCGTCAGGGAACGCCTTCTCAAGGAGGGGTGCCAGCAAACTTTGGTTCCCTAGGTTCAGCCTGACTCATTTTGCGTTGCAGATAAGACGCTTGCTTTTCCTATGGAGGACTTGTAACGCTTGCCCCAGAGGTTCTCAGAGCTCTCCGGATCCACAAAATTTCGCCAGCCTTGCCGTTTTCCTCGTTTGATGGCACGAAGGAAGGCCTTCATATCTTGTATGAAAGTAATTCTGAGTGTAGCTCGGCATCAGGGTCACAAGTCTGTTGGTTCATCCTTCTGGCTGTATTCACTTTCTATTCGAGGGGACCTAGCTCGTCACTCCATCATGGGACTTGGAGCATCCCTTGCTTCTGTTGCCCAAGTACAGAGAGGGCAGTGATAGGTATGCTCACTTTGTTGTCCACCTCTTCGGGTGTGGTAGCTTGCACCATTAACTCGGTATCTGCAGCACGCAGTTCATCTTTCAGTACCCTAGAGAACTGTGGTGAGCCAGCATTGTTTGTGCAGAATCGCTTCTCGCACGTGTCTTTGCAGAGGATGTTGTCATCTGTGACGGCAAAGTCAATAACCATGTGATCACTGTGCATTGCATCTGGTAAGACTCCCCAACCCAGCAATTTGAGTAGCAGGGTGTGAAACACGGCTGTGGCACGCAACTTCCCGCAACCCCCTAAATTCGGCGATCTGTCGTATATTCGGGCTCTATATCTCGTTCTTCGCATTTCTAAAGGAACATTTATGGCGACCAAAATGTTGGTACTGGTTAGTTGAGAATTTATATGTTTGATTGAAATCGCTACAGCAGTTTTTGAAAAACCCTGCAAATTATTGCACGATGGTTTATTATTCTCATGAACAGCTTGACCTAGTATTAGTGCTCCCCCATCCCATTCGATTCAGCATCGAATACTAGTAAACCATACGAAACATGTCCTGGCTACAATGGAACTACGAAACAAAGCGTCTGATGATTTTGCCCCGTCGTCGGGGAAATTGGAACGGGGGCGCTCGAAGCGAACCCGTTGCGAGGCGAAAGGGGAGTTGAGGCGTCGTTGGGAGGCGAGCGAGTGCGGGTGGTTTTTTAATGAGACGGGCGGGGAGGGAGTTTCCCGCGTTGTACTGCGTTTCGTTAATTTTTTAACAGTTTTTTGCCCATTACAACCACGGGCTTCGAGATACCAAATCGGATTTTTGTGCGAAAGAACGACTTTTTTAGACCACGTTAAAGGCACAAAACGGCCTGGACGACGGACGGCGGACGGACATTGCAAATTTGGAATCTCCGAGTCTTGAAACGTAAGGTACCAAATTTTGAGGGGGGGTTGTAAAAAAATTTTCGTGACCGAAACATAGGGTTATTATTCAGAATGAATAATAAACCGAAAATTGGAAAACTCTCGTTTTCCGAGCTAGAATGGCTTATAGGTGGATCAACCTGGTTCAACAGGTGGATACAGAGATAGCTGCGAGGAACGAAATGTGGGTATAGGTTGCTACAAGACACTCCACTGGTTTGCATTAAACCAGTCACTTAGTTCTTCCGAAAATTACAAAAATGTATTTAAAAAAAATTATCTTAGACACATTTTCATTTTTATCTCTGTTCAATAAACTGTCAGAGGTACATTTATAGAGAATAATTTTAGATATTAACTATTTAAAAACATTCGGTGAGTTTGACGAAAATCGTCAAGCAGCTCAATCAGTTCAGCTGTTCTCCAGCAATACAGAACTAAAGACACCAACACACGGAAATTAGGAGTTTTTTTCAAATTCAGTAGGCCTCAAAACGTGAAGATTTGAGGAAACCCATCGTTTACTTTTTACTTTCCTTGGCTCTAGGAAGTAGAAAGGAAAGTTATGTAAACGGCTGAAAAAAAAATTTTGAGTTCTCTTCAGATCTTTACGTTTCTGACCCTCCTGAGTCCGAAAAACAATATTTGGGAAGATGGTCTGTGTGTCTGTGTGTGTGTGTGTCTGTGAACGATTTTTAGAAAGAACCACCGTACCAAATCAGCTCAAACTGGATATCTAGCCCGGAAGTCACTATGAGACGCCAAAATAAGGGTATGAACAAAATCCACCGAAATGTAACTATAGCTATCATAGTGATCAAAACACCAAATTTTTTTTTCTCAGAAACGGCTCTAACGATTTTGATTAAATTGATTATATTGTTAGCTCCAAATATGGTAACTATACCATAAAATTCTCATTCGTGGGAAAATGACGAGAGCAGCACAATAAATTATCAAAATTTTCGACCAAAAGCGTTTTTCGCGCGGTTTTTTTCCTTATAAACTCCGCTGGAATTCTTGTAGAATGTCATAAAAATTCGGTATTGTAGTCCAATCATATACCTAAAGGGTGAGCGTTCAAAAACGCTCATGAGATACATGGGGCTCACGCCAGAAATTTCTGAATTTCAACTACCGCCGTTACGCTTACTACCAGTTCTAACAGTTATTTTCCAATAACTCTGCAAAAGTGATTATTATCCTTTTTTTGAAAAATCGTGTTTACAGTCTCATTAATTATCTGTGTACCAATTGCTCATTAATGGTCCTGTAATGAGTACGAGCAGCACAATAAATTCCGGAACTGTAAGCGCTACCTTCTGCTGTCGTTAAGCGTTGTTTGACCAAGTTCAAATTAACTGGGTGATAAATGAATTGATTAAATAGAGTTAGCTATGTACAAAGTGAATTGACGTAGAGCTAAGGAAAGTTGTGTGTTGCAACGCACCAGATATTTTTTGACGCGATTAGTATACTTTCCTTACCCTTTGGGAAATTAAAACGAGCGGTGCGTAGCAACACATGACTTTCCGCCATCCCTTTATGTTCGAACACTAGCTGCATATGCGGGCGTTATATCTCCGTTAAACACATTTCTACAGGAACATTTATAGAGAACAAAATGTAGGGACTAGTTAGCTGAGTCATTCGTAAGTTTGATCGAAATCGTCATTTTGGAGTACCGATAAATTAATATTCGACAAATCTCTTTTTCTGAGTTAACTTGGCTTATATCTCCGTTCAATATATACATACAGAGATAATTATGGAGAACGAAAGGTGGGTATGGGTGGCTAAAAGATACTGTAAGATTGATCACATCTGGTGAAGCAGTTGCCCTGGAATTTACGGAAATGTTAGAAAAAACGTTATTTTCGACACATTTTGATTTTTATCTCTGTTCAATGGACCGTCACAGGAACATTTATTGAATAAAATATGTAGGTATTAACTATTTGAAAACATCCTGTGAGTTTGGTGAAAATCGCTGTAGCCGTTTTGCCAAAAAGCGTAAAAAACCTATTTTTGCTTCAGTGGCCCATATCTCCGCTCACCGTATTTTCATGGAGATATGTATAGAGAAGAAAACTTAGGTATTGATTAGGAAAAGATAATTTGAAAGTTTGATCAAAATCGTTAGAGCCGTTTTCGAGAAAAATGCTATAAACCCTTGTTTTTGGTACATTTACGTCCCCTATCCCCACTTCCCATCGACCAAAATCACCCACATCCTTATTTTAGTGTCTACAAAAAATAAAAACAAGACGAAAAAAGAACCAGCTCAATCTGTTTAGCCGTTCTCCCGCGAATCGAATTACAGACACACACACGGACCACGCGTCGAAATTAGGTTTTTTAGACTCATTAGGCCTCAAAACGTGAAGATCTGAGGAAAACCCAAATTTTTTTTTTTTACACGATTACTATACTTTCCTTTTACCTTTGGTGTAGCGGAAAGTAAAAATAGGTAAAAGCAAAGAGGACAGTCGGGAAGGTACGAAGCGGAGGTGGAAAAATTCAGCACAAAAGCACATTTCATTCAACAGGAAGCAAACGCATTCGGCAACTCAAGAATTGAAGGTTAAAATGCGTATTTGACGAAGCGGGGGCTCGTTTTCATTCTGCTTAATTCGGCCCGTTTTTCAAAAGTGCAAAAGTTGATTTCGAAGGACGAATGCGCTAGTCGGGGAACGGTTGAGTGGGAACGGTGCTCGTGAACTCTTAATGTCCGTTCAATGTAATTCCAGTTGGTACCTATAAGATGAGCGTTCATTAGATGTGTAGGAGCTACTACAGAGATTCCAGAATTTCAACCCCCACCGTTTCACCTACTACCATTTCTCATAGCTTTTACCCAATTACTCCAAAACGGTAAACGCGATCCTTTAAAAAACACACACAGACCATTTTCCCAAATAGTGTTTTTCGGACTCAGTGGGGTCTGAATCGTAAAAATCTGAAGAAAACTCAAAATTTTTTTTTCAGCCGATTACATAACTTTCCTTTCTACTTCGTAGAGCAAGGAAAGTAAAAATCACGTAGGGGTGATTGACGTGAATGACGTAGGGTTTTGAATGACCCGTGATCGTTCAATAATGGTCTTTGCACACGTAGGGGCCACACAAATAATTCCAGAACTGTGAGCACCTGAGTCATGTAGAATGAGATTCATTTTTGATTAGTTGCCCTGAATCAAGAGAATCGCGGAATGTACGTGAGGCCACGGAAAGTTGTGTGATGCGTCGCACCCGATATTCCAAGCCGGTGTCCGATTTGAGTAACGTACGGGTCTTGTGGTGCAAATTGATTAGGTCCTGGTCGTGACTGATGTGGTGTAGGTAAAATTGGGAAGGTGGGGGGGGGACCGTGAAAGACGACGACGGTCAACTTAGCGGTCGAGGTGTTGCCTGTTGGCGGTGGGGGGGGGGGGGAGTTATGGGGCGAGAGGAAATCGTGAGGTGTTTCTGAAGGGTTGGTGGATAGGTGAGGGGGGGGGGAGCAGGATCAAACGGCGGAACTACGTCGGAGGCGGAGGAGGAGCAACAAATCCGCTCCGCGTCTTAAACGACGGTGTTTGCGGAAATGTCACATTCAGTCAGGAGATGGTCCGCGGTATTAAGGGATGGTGTCGTGGCGGCGGAGGAGAGTTTGATGGTAATGGGGAGGGTTGAGGCGGAAGGGAGGAGAAAGAAGACGAGAACGGGAAAGAGGTGAAAAATGAGTTCTGTAGAGAGAAACAGAATGGGAGAATGAAAGGCGTGCGGCAGTAAAAGGAAGAGGGTGGTAGGGGGCGCGGTTGTAGAGAGGGGGATGAAAAAGGGGAGGGAACGCTTGTTTATTGACATATTTTCAAAAACCCCGGGCTCCTCGTTCTACTCCGCCGCTACGGTTGCCGGTTGCCTATGAAACTACCCCCGGAGATCGCGGAGTAAGAGAGAATTGCGCGCGGCAGGGGGGAGGGTGGTGGTGAAGGGGAGAGAAAGCCGGAGTTTCCTCCCTCTCGACGTGCCGCCATTTTTCCGCACTACCACTAACGCATAGAAAAGTGTGTGCGCGCACTACGCAGTGGAAGAGGAGGAAAGCAGAGTTAGAAATATAGTATCGACCCCCGGGTCGTGCGGGGCGGAGGAGGGGGTTCACCGCCCTTACCATCCTACCGCCCTCCCCCCTACACCATCCCGCACGCCACACCACGCCGTGCCACACCACAGCCACCCGACACTAACTACTACTCACGCTCCGCGCTCACCCCGGCCCTTTTAATTGTACCATCCTCTCTTTCTCTCTTTCAACCAACGTCACATCATCAGGTGGTCGATACCAACATTTCAAGTTTCTCCCCTTCCCCCCGCCCACTTTTCATTCCACTCCCCCATCTCCATCACCATCACCACCTCCCATCCCCTACAACCACCACACACACACTCCTCCGCTTCAAACCACTCATACCCCGCCTCACCACACCGCCAGTTCCCCACTCCACGACAGGGCTCCTCATATTTTCTCCCTTCATATCCCCTCCCCCTCACTAGTACTCACCCTGCTACCCCCCACTCCCCTCTCCACAACCAACTGCTGAACAACCCCCCAACCACTCACCACCACGCACATAACACACGCGCTTCGCCAAACGTTAACAAACGCTCTTTACGCTCATAATAACACAATCAAAACAGGTAACAACTGAGTGAAATCCCGACTTGAAAACACGAGGACCCCCCCCCTCCCACCAGCATCACAACCACCATAATCGTAAGATCCTTCAAGTAGAACACGATCCTTCAGACACCATAGTTGCCACGGGCTACTTAAAACAAGCAAAATGCACGGTTGTACAACACTAAAGTATAGTGATCCCCCTCTCCTCCAGACTAACTCTCTTATGAGCACTAGGGAACAGTCATTTTGATGAGATAACATACGTGTTTTGTAGTTCCATTGTAATAAAAGTTAATTAGTAGAAGTAAATACTCACATCACAGGAAGGCTCACTCACTGTTATCGCTCATAAGACATGGCCTGCTGTATTATGTGTCAAAAACACTCTGGTATTGCAGGCGAATGAGTGTGAACCAGTGCAGACCCAATGGTGGTCTGTAGATAGAAATAATTATGGTATTGCCGATAAAGTGCATGGACTTCAGAACAGGAGGTACGTTCCATGTGAAAAACACATCTGACTCGCGCTACCTATCCCCCCCACCCCCACCACTCGTCACTCCACAATACGATATCCCGTGCCATTCTGGCGCTAGGGTTCTCAGACGCTTCCAGAGTTTGGTGCCTCTTCCATGGCTGGTACCTTGATCTGCTCAAAGGAGTAATCAAGTCATCATCTCCCCATCCACTTCTTACGGTACCTTGGGCAGGCACCCCTACGGGTGAGGTCGGTCACGGTATGTTATCCCCCCTCGGCCTGCCACCAGACGAGTTTTGGTAGATCTGGGGTTAATATCCCTTATCATTCGTCAGCCGTCGGCTTCCGAGTGCCTCGTTTGGGTAGCAGTCGTCCCTTTCTCGTCTGAAAATGATATACACGACCACGCTGCTGGCGTCCACTCGGTTGTCGGATGATTTGGATGTTGACCTCGCTGGCATGATTCTTGGGTTTAATTACTTGAGAGAAATCAATAGGTACCTCAATCTTCATTGGGGAAGTATTTTGAGACATATTAGATGGAAAATCAGAAATTCTAGTTGTTTTTTTGTAATGTGACCAATAGGTCACGTCAGTTTGGGGTAATGGCGCATCTGGAGTTATGCTAACCCGCAACAACCCTCCCATGCTTCACACAAATGCTTATTTTTTATTCAAAATGTTGCTCTGGGATATCGTGAAAAAAATCAAACAGAAACTCTGTTACTCAGCATTATGATTATTTTTACAATAAAGGGAAAAAATGAAACATCTAGAAAGTACGACTAAGAACATTTTATATTTATTTCAAATCAAGTTTCACAATATTTAGTTAGTGAAATTGATCTTTTATATCATTATAATTAATTTGAATACAAGGATCTTATGGTAATTTAGCAAACAATCAATCATGCTCCATTACCTATCCTATTCAATTATCTTAAATCCTATATCCTTAATGTAATTCAAAAAGCAATCAACTAAACATAACCCTGGCGTCTCTTCACAGCCTAAACAACATGTTGAGACGGCCTTTTCAATTTTTTACTTTCCTTGGCTCTACGAAGTAGAAAGGAAAGTTATGTAATCGGCTGAAAAAAAATTTTGAGTTCTCTTCAGATCATTACGTTTCAGACCCTCCTGAGTCCGAAAAACACTATTTGAGAAAATGGTCTGTGTGTCTGTGTGTGTATGTGTGTCTGTATACGATTTTTAGAGAAAACCACCGTACCAAATCAGCTCAAACTTGATATTTCACCCGGAAGTCACTATGGGACGCCAAAATGAGGGTATGAACAAAATCCACCGAAAGTTAACTATAGTTATCATAGTGATCAAAACAACAAATTTTTTTTTCTCAAAAACCGCTCCAACGATTTTGATTACATTTTTAATATTGGTAGCTCTTAACATGATAATTATACCATAAAATTCCCATTTGTGGTAAAATGACGAGAGCAGCACAATACATTATCAAAATTTTCGACGAAATTGATTTTAGCGCGGTTTCTAGAGAAAACCACCGTACCAAATCAGTTGAAACTTGATGTCTAGCCTACAGGTTACCATGGGACGCAAAAATAAGGGTATGAACAAAATCCACCGAAAGTTAACTATAGTTATCATAGTGATCAAAACACCAAATTTTTTTTCTCGAAAACGGCTCTAACGATTTTGATTAAATTTTTTATATTGATAGCTCTTAATAAGATAATTATACCATAAAATTCCCTTATGTGGGAAAAAGACGAGAGCAGCACAATAAATTATCAAAATTTTCGACGAAAAGCGTTTTTGCCGTGGTTTTTTCCTTTTAAACTCCGCTGGAATGTTAGTAGAATGTTAAAGAAAATTGGTACGGTAGTCCAATCCAATACCTATAGGGTGAGTATTTAAAAACGCTCATGAGATACATGGGGCTCACTCCACAAATTTCTGAATTTCAACTACCGCCGTTTTGCTTAATACCAGTTCTAACAATTATTACCCAATAACTCTGCAAAAGTGATTACTATCCTCCTTCAAAAAATTCGTATTTACAGCCTCATTAATTTTCTGGGTACCATTCGCTCAATAATGGTCCTGGAATGAGTACGAGCAGCACAATAAATTCTTTGACTGTAATCGCTGCCGCTTCATGCTGCCGTAAAGCGTTGTTTTTTAACACTGTCGACAACGATATCGTTTTTTTCTGGTCCCAGAAGTCTCAGTAACAGTGGGAAAGTGTGCTTTATTTATAATACTCATGTTAGGATTACGGCTGTGGGAAGGGAGGTAGGTAGATGAGGGATTGTTTATTATCATACAGGCTCAAGTTCAGGAGAAGAATAACGTTTTTTTACTGATGTTAAAATGAGGTTTTTCCCCCAAAAAATAAGGTTTTTTCGAGATTTTCAGAATAGAAGTGAAGATATCAATACCATAATCAATTTTAAACTTCACGGAGATAGTAACAATAAAATAAAATGAAACTCACCGACAACAATCGTCCTTCAAAGTAAAAAATTGAGGGTGTCAGAAATGCGTCTGTCAAACTGGTCTGGAGAGGGCTAAGTACAAACGGAAAAATTCCTCAAGCAACTGAGACATTACTGAAGTCACTTTTATCTGTTACGGACCCTCCAGTCGCTTGAGTCCACCTCTACTAATTTGGGAAAACCCCGAGTGGTGCCGGGCCAGCGCGTGTCTGAGGACACGGCAGTCAGGATGAATGGAAAGGTACGTGACCCATCGGTCACGGCCGCACTGACTGAGTTAAGGGTAGTATGTAATTTTTTCGGTCGAAAAAAATCGATTTTTCGAAAATAATATTGAAAAATAGTTTATTATATAACGGATGAAATGCAATAAAAATTATAAGAATCGAACAACTATAAGTGGGTTGAAAGAAATACCCAAACGGAGCGCGCATCCGCTTTTGCACATGTCCAATGTACTCAATTGTTTCAAATTCTACATCGGGCCCATACGGGTTTTCCCTCGCAAACGGCTTGAAAACCCTTGGAGTCTCCGTCTCCCAAATATCGCGTATGCCTTACCCCATCGAGCTGTTCTGAAGATCGTATGTATATACGAAGCACTCCTTCGACTTCCATAGCGTCGCTTTTCAGAAAAACGCGTTTTCTGCACAATCACATTTTTCAGCACTCAGGAACACTTTTCTCCCTTACTATTGAACTTATTTCATGGATTGTTTTTGTCCACTGGTATATTATACTGTCGGAATAAGGTCCCCAAAGTGAGTAGTCCGAATTTGGACAACCATAGGGGATGCCAGTTCAATTAAAAGTCGATCCGAGTGATAAGTACTCTTTTGAATTGGAGTACTATTTGCTCGTTCGAATAATGGACCCTGAATGTTTGTTGATTACTGTGGTGCATGGTATATTTCGTATGTATTACTTGACTCACATGAGGAATGTGTGACGCACTCAAGTAGGTGACCAGATGTTCAGGTGGTTCGGTTCCCGATGGTGTCTCGGCTTCGCCTCGTCCCCCATTCCTTTTCTCACATCGCTTCCGTTTAGGTATTGCGTCGTATCGAAAACTGATTTGTCTTACAACGAGTACAGAGTGATATTTATTTATTTCCCGTAGTGCTTAATTGACCTAACATTTTACTATCACAAATTGTGCCAGGGATTTGTCGAAATTTTATTTTCAACATCTGAGGGATTGCGTGCAGTCCAGATAATTTTAGTAAAAAAATCTACATTTTCTTCAAAACTTCGCCTATTTTTTTCACAACGTCATGCTGGTATTTCTTTGGCGCGGTCTTTACAGGATAATATCCTTGACAAAATAAAAAACAAGTGAAGCGATTGGTTGAGCAGCGCCAATCCTAAAGATAACTACATTATAAGAGAAATTCATCAGGCCGAGAAAATTACATACGACCCTTAAACGCCGAGTAGTCGACTCTCTTGCCCCTTCTCTGAGCATTTGGTGATGTCGGTATGGTGCGTTTTATGTACTCTGGTCGGCTTCTCATTATGTACCTGATTTGGTTGTCTCCCTCTCTCTGTTCATTACCGCGCACGTTACATTTTCTTTTCTTTTTTCTGTAATTCCTGTATTGTGGGCTCGTTTATAGGTACGTATCAATGTCAGTACGGCCGTTCATTGGGACCGAAAAACCTAATGGAAGATGATCTGCTTTCTCTGGTGCGTGGTGGAGTGTCGTTGTTGAGAGGCCGCAACCTCTGTGTTCATTGAGCAAGTCCTTGAGAACGATATTCACGATAGGAAATCGTGGAGGTAGTTCTACGACCAGCAGTTGACTAGTTGTGGACGGTAGGGCAGCTTATAGTACTGGAAGTAGTGAAAGCCTGAGGGTTGTCACGTGTTAATAACCAACCGTACACAACATGTTATTCGTTGACACGAGTTATACACGACGTACATCTAGGGAGCGGCAATCACTTCTTCGGCACAGGTATCTCTTCGTTCGAGCAGTCCGGAGGGCGTGACACTGTATCAGGGTGGAGGGAAAGGGGCTGACTTCATTTCATTTCTGAAACCCTTCAGAAGATAGAGAGTTGTTCACTGTGTAAACGCTTTGCGATAAAGTTAGGCGAAGGAACGCCAATAGTTTGAATGAACTACAACTGTATTGGGCCGCCAGCACGGGTTTTGTATGACGTGTCGTTGATGACTAGTGTTATAATAGCGCGATTTGAGGGAAATAACCACAAAAATCTATGTCGACATGTCCGATGACTTATTGTGTTGATATAGCCATTTTACCACGAATAACAAATGTATGGTACCATTAACTTATTTTAACTGAAAAGTGGAAGGGAGACTTGGGCCAGGGATTTTTCCTTTCCGCTACCCGAAGGGAAGGAAAGTATAGTAATCGGCCCAAAAAAAAAATTGGGTTTTCTTCAGATCTTTACGTTTCAGACCCTACTGAGTCTAAAAAACCTAATTTCGGCGCGTGGTCCGTGTGTGTGTCTGTAGTTCGATTTGCGGGAGAACGGCTGATCCGATTGAGCTGGTTCTTTTTTTGTTTTGTTTGTTATTTTTTGTAGACACCAAAATAAGGTTATGGACGATTTCGGCTGATGGGAAGGGGGTGTGGGGGACGAAAATGTACCAAAAACTAGGGGTTATCGCATTTTTCTCGAAAACGGCTCTAACGATTTTGATCAAACTTTCAAATTATCTTTTCCTAATCAATACCTAAGTTTTCTTCTCTGTACATATCTCCATGAAAATACGGTGAACGGAGATATGGGCCCCTGAAGCAAAAATAGGTTTTTTACGCTTTTTGGCAAAACGGCTACAGCGATTTTCACCAAACTCACAGGATGTTTTCAAATAGTTAATACCTACATATTTTTCCCAATAAATGTTCCTGTGACGGTCCATCGAACAGAGATAAAAATAAAAATGTGTCAAAAATAACGTTTTCTCCAACATTTCCGTAAATTCCAGGGCAACTGCTTCACCAGATGTGATAAATTCTAATGGAGTGTCTTTTAGTCACCTATACCCACATTTCGTTCTCGATAATTATTTCTGTATATATATATGTTGAACGGAGATATAAGCCAAGTTAACTCAGAAAAGGAGATTTGTCGAATAATTATTTATCGGAATTCCAATTTTCTCAAAAATGGCTCTAACGGTTTCGATCAAACTTACGAAGAACTCTCAGCTAACTAGTCCCTACATTTTGTTATCCATAAATATTTCTGTAGAAATGCGTTGAACGAAGATATAGCGCCCTTCTGTTTAGGTGGTGTTCGAACTTAAAGGGGTGGCGGAAAGTGTGTTGCTACGCACCAGATATTTTAATTGAAAGATGAGCGACTGGTTTAGTTTCTAATTGGATAGAACGCTCAAATTTTATTGAAACTACAACTTAGGGCTTTGTAACATCAAGGGCATGTCAAAAAGACCCGAAGAAAACAGAATCGTCGTTTATATAGCTTCTCTTTGTGCTGCGTCGGACTGGGGAAAATATCGTCCAGGCCATTCTCTCACAATGCTGCCAACACACAGGTCTGTTTTCTTATCAAAACGACTGTTCCTTAACACTCATATCAGTCCAAAGTCATAGAAGTGGAACAAACACACATGCACTCAGTATCCTCTGAGCCCAGAGGCGTGGAGGTATGGCTGGTGGTCATTTAGCCAATCCTCTGCTGTGGAGCTGGTGCCCATGTGTTACCACGCAGAGGTATGGACCTGGGGAACCTGAGAAAGGAGTCTTTGAAAGAAAAGAAGCGGAGGCACGCATTAAAGTTGACATGTCCTTTAGGAACTGGCGCGTCCAGTCTCACTTCCTCCTGAGACGTTAATGCCTGTTGGGAAAAACTCGTACATGTCACGTTCCTTTGGCGAGGATTCACATCTCGCTTGTCATGAATTCCCATTCGTCTTGCGCGGCAAGATTTCGTTCGTTTTCGTTTTCACGAGTGAACGTAGCACCGTGAAGGACCACACCAAAATATCCAGGCATCTGAGAACTCCAAGTGCCGCACTTGAAAACCCCATCAGGATCATGTTTGTTTGCCGATCACTCGATTTTGTTTCGTAGTGGTGCAACATTGAAGATGACGAAGCATGCCAGTTGCTGACTTCCTATGACAAACACGTTCATTTATTCCAACAGATCATTGACGTGAGCTATCGATCACAATTTTATTATTCGAATTAGCCCGGGCTTTTGACGTCTACTCTGCCCCTCCTTTTTTCGATCGATTGAGAAGAACTCCTCTCCTTCCTAGGGGATCCAAAGGAATGGGATTATACACGCTCGGCAGCCCGAAATAAGGGCCACCTACTTATATATAAAGTGAGCAAGAAGAAGTTGGGTTCAATAATGTCGCTTTCTGGGAATCGCTACATTGACTCGTTCCCGATGAAAATTAGGTGACATATTTGAAAAGATTCAATCGACATGACCCCCACCCGCAGCAAGGGGTACGTGAATCACACATAACCTCACGCATGATTCCACCAGACTGGTGTTAGTCTTCCCCACTGCGCTCCGCCCAGGTTTTTCTTTGACATCTCTGACTATCAGGATCGTGGCACACTCGGGGTTTTCGTTTTCCCTGAGGAGGAGTCTGCTTGGAGGTGCTGAACAGGTACCCAAATCTAGGATGTGGCTCGGTTAGTTTAGATAAATGTCCCTCCCCATTCAAGACCCCCATTCAGGTGCAAACATTTCTTTCCCCTTTCCCATCAAATTCTCTCTTGCTCACTCAAAATATATCGAGCCCCCACCCAAGACCAACTCAAAAGTAGTCTGTGATTCTGAATCACTCTTGCCCCGGCGGTCATGTCCATGCACACCTACCTCGAGTCCAGTCCACACTATGACTCTTTCAGCTCTACTAGATGTCGACGTTTGAACTTCCACGTTGACACAACGCGTCCCCTATCCCTTACAGCAGCAGGGGATACACGACAGTGACAGTACAAGGTCGAAGAACGGACTGTTTCATAACGTACGAGGGAGCAACCAAAAATAGAACTTTATCAACGTTTCTGACCTGCCAATGTCACGAACTATTTTCTCCATCATGTCACCATTTTTCCCTAACCCACCAGTCTCTCAACATACAGAGAGACCATACAATGGACCATCAAGGGTTGGCCGACCTCCCGACTACATTTTGAAATGCAAGCTCCGAGGGCTAACGAGTTTTGCCATTCAAACATCGAAAAGCCAGCAATGAACATAATTAGGGTACACCCGAGTGACAGACTTCAAAGTCCAAAAATAGATGAAACCACGAAGAGGTTGATTCGACAAGTTTTTGAGAAGAAGGCCCCCTTGAATTTGAAGAATTGATTTTGAAGAAGGCGATTTCAGCAATAAATACGTACGACGTCCGCCTGGATTGATACAAGCGTTTATTTTTTTGTCCAAACAAGATTAACAAAACAGAATAATTACAAGAAGAATGTTCAGGAAAGGTGTGCTTGTAAGATTAAAGAAAATAAATTTAGTCTAGTTTTTATTTATAGTTTTTACGAAGAAAAAATGTTAAACGTTTCTATTCCTGAAATGATCTGTATTGTACGAAGCTGTTAAAAATATTTTTTTAAGTTTCTATTAACTAGAGATGATATCTGGCGTTCCTAAAACGTGATATAAAGCAATGATGTTGTTAGGTGCAAGAATGGGGCAGCTGAGGATCGCAACGAAACTGAAACTCGGTGAGCGTGAGGAGGACTGTATTATACGTGCGTGTGGAATTGAGTAGAATTGAAATTGAGGTGAGATAGAGTACAACTGGGCGACACAAGGGCAGTACTCGGAACGCGTGAACTGGCGTGGGCAACTTTATGAGAAAGTGAGAAGTTACTGGGGTGATAGTTGGAAGCAGAATGATATTGGAAGAGCTCTGTCGTCGATAGGAAAATGACATTGGGAGAAAGAAATAAAGAAAGGAGAAAACCTAAGAAACGGGGCTGGAGGACCCGCAGCTGAGGGATTCCCGCGGGCGAGGGGCAGGTATTGAAATAGTTGGAGACAATTAGGCAGTCGGAGACAATGACGTGGGGAAGTCCGTGGTCAAAGACTCAGACCACTTCGACGCTTTGCGTCGAACAGATGTACTTCTTGTCTTAATGAGTAATATATTTGCCGTTCCCCATAGTTTTTGTAACGTTATAAAGTTCTTCTATAGGTTCTGAAAAAACTAGGCTGAAGTTAGCTACTTATTTATAATCATAACCATTTGCCCTGAAGTCAGAGATGGTCGCAGCTTTTGACACATAACATATTTCGAATCAGGAGAAGAATATCTAGCTGGGCCATTTATTAATTTTTCGAAATTTGGTGTAGTTCAAAATTGGCCACCTACGACTTCATAAACATGAATGTGAAACATATTTAGAACGTGGCGGTTAAATGTTATAATAGTTGGCCAATTTACTCGTAAAACTAGGCAAAATCCCGGAAATCTGTGGAAGAACCACCCAAACATTCCTGGTTCTAAATATGTTTTGTGTCGACCGCTGCGACCATTCATGACTTCAGGGCAAATGGTCAAAGTTTCGATTATGAATATGTAGCTAACTTCAGCCCAGTGTGAAAGATAAGTTTTGTTTGGATTGTTAATTCTTAATTACTGCCCGTAATACGTTTTGTTCAGATGAAATGCTTAATGCCTGTTAAACAAATTACAAAATGAGGCACAGACAAAACCTAGCTGCAGGGTATCAGGGACACACCTGTCTTCCAAGGGGAAGGTATCGAACCTGTCGCGCTATGGGTTAACTCTCAGCCTCTGGATGGCCCACATCAGAACTACGTTCACCGTCCGCTGTCTTGCTTTCTTGTTACCGGTTCTTAGTTGTCGAACTCCGATGAAGACTGCACCGTGGGTTTCCAAGGGTCGGATGGGGCTCAAAATTGTAACGGTTTAGTGGAAATTACGCGTCTGAATTCTCGTTGAGTGACTGCAAAAGACGAATTGGGTCGGTGGAGCACCGATGACCCAATGAATAGATCCCAAGTCACATTTCCTAGCGAGGGAGACGTCAATTAACCCCAGAATTATCTACAATTCGAATGAGAGGCCGCAATTTACTGGAGGGTGGGATATTAATATTCCGCCGCACTGGAATAGATCGAGGGGCTATGGAGGTGAGTGGCGGCGATGGTAGGGGCAGATGGCTGGGCAGTGGATGGCTAGCGGTGGTATCAACAAACAGAAGGGCGGCGAGAGGTGAGCGTCGCGGCCGATAATTAACATTTCGTGCTCGTTGTACGTTCGAAACCGGCGTATTGAAACTACCGCACGGCGCGGGCTTGCGGGGACTTGGTAATTGCCTAGCCAGACTCGGGGGCCAATATTTAGCTATCAATGGAACGGGCAACCCGCGAGCATCTCCCTCCTCTTCATCTGCCACCGCCACTGGGCACAGAGGAGCCTCGCAATTAGAAGAAACGATACGAACATTGATCCGCAAGTAACAAACAACACGTTCCGAGGTACTGGACCGAGGGAACTCAATAGCGAAGGAGCGGGAGGAGTGACGCAGTTACTCCAACGAATTAGGTATAAACTAAGAGCGTCATGTTTGGGATAAAAGTTCCAACTTTGTTCCTTCATCACTAAATAAATTTGATTCATGATGATTAAAAATCAAACGGCGGCAATTCCACGACTTACTTCTACGAAGGTCACTCAATAAGGTCGTACCTGTCTGCAATCATCGAAATACATGCCGAAACGTTGAGCATTATCTTTTCTCGCGATAGAATGCCTAGAATAAGATATAAGATGACGGAAGGTCAAATGAGCCAAGCGGTGGGATCGAGGAAACCAGATATTAATTCATTTCACGGGCACACGCCTAATACTGGTCTGTTTCCTTATTTCATGTCTGTTCCTAAACGCTCGACGAGGGTTATATCAGTCATGGAAGTTACAGTTTCGCTAATATGCAAGAGGCCGGCCCCTGCAGCATCCACCGAACTCGGACCTGCGAAGGTACGGCAGGTATTTGGTCGTAAGCCAGTCTCCCGGTAGGGAGCTGTTGCCCGTGTGTTACCGCACGGAGGTGACCACCTGGGGAATCCCGTACCATGTGGGAGGAGTTCTTAATCTGGTTTCCCACCTGATCTACTTGAGTGGCAAGTTTCAAAAGGACAGATCAACTATGACCACATTTCTTAGCCATCACCTTCTTCGCGAACTCTGTAAAATGGTTATGGGCTTGCTATGAAACAGTCAATGCTGCTAAGTTCGTTTGCCCTCCCAACAACCGTCGCTCACTGTTGTAGAAACTACAGTGGAGCAGCACATGGTTTCTTGTTTCCTCCGCATAATGCGTGCATAATGGAGAGTCTTTCAGAGAAAAGAAGTGGAGCCGCGCATTGAAGTCACCATGTCCCGTGAGGAACTGGCTCGTCCAGTGGTCTGGCTCAAACCATTTTCTTGAGAGACGTTCACAGATGTTGGGGAAGAACTGATACGTATCACGTCCCTTTGACGAGGATTCCCATCTCGCTTGCCATTTCTCTAGAGCCCATTCATCGATGGCGGCAAGTTTCTGTTCTTTGGTGAGATCCGCACGGAGTTCAGCCCAAAGCGGGGGAAGCTCCCGTTTCACTCTCCACTTGTCAATCATGCACTTAACAGCCAAATCAACTGGTAACTGACCAGCGATCACCTGGAGTGCTTCTGTTGATACAGTCTTGTAGGCCTTGGTGATCCACAGGAGTGCGGCTCTCTGGGATTGGGCCAATGCACTATTTTCATTGACCGATAGTTTGCTACCCCAGACAACGGGGCAGTAGCCAATCACACCTAGATAGATGGCCTTATACATGAGGATAGTGTCGTGGTAACACACACCCCAAGTGGTCTTAGTAATGGCACGCAGTGAGGCAAACCTTGCAATGGTAGTGCCTTTAAGGGACTGGAGGCGTTGGTTGAAACCCCACCTCTCACCTATATTCACTCCTAAATACTTGACGTGCTTTTCAAGAAGGAGCCTGTGGCCGCCAAAGCGTATTGTGGGTGGATTATTCACTTTCCCTTTCAAGAGGATTAGCTGGGTTTTTTCTTCAGCCACCTGCATCTTGACATGCTTGCACCATTGGGTGACGGTGCGGAGCACGTGGTGGGTTTTTTCTTCAATTTGCCGGACTGACCCTGCAAAGATCAGCAGAGTCAAGTCATCCACATAGGCGTACGGCTTGCAGTCAGTCTCCATGAGTTTCCCGAGAAGACCTTCGAAGAAGGCATTCCAGAGTGCTGGTCCAAGGACCGAGCCCTGTGAGCACCCCTTCTCAATCTTTCTCCGGACGGAGACATGCCTGCTTTCGATCGTAGCAGTTCTGTCTGTCACGTAACTTCTGACGAGCGAGTACAGGTTGCGGGGGATTCCCCTACCTTTGAGCTCATTAAGGAGCCCTGGCCACCAAAGGTTGTCAAACGCTCCTCTGATGTCAACCAGAACTGCTACGACGTACTTAGCCGGTGCCAGCAGGGAAACACGCCGAATCTCGACAATCACATCCTGCGTGGACCTTCCTTTGGTACACCCGTATTGCCTGCCTGTGAGGTTGCGGCCAAAGACTCCTTCGAGGGACTGCAACATCAAGATTTCTAGTGTTTTTCCTAATATGGAAAGAAGGCTGAGTGGTCTCCATGATCGCGGGTCTGACTGATTGCAGTCGCCTCCCTTTTGAAGAGTGACAACACGCGCAGTCTTCCACTGAGTGGGGAACTGTCCGACCTGCAGACAGTCATTAAATAAATTAAGGAGGCCGCTGGAGATTGTCCGCTCAGCCTTCCTTAGCATATTGCTTTCTATTTTATCTGGCCCAGGAGATTTGTTGGGCTTTAAGGTCGCAAGGGCCCTGCCGAGGTCGCCTGTTGTCCACAATGGGATGTCGGGCTCGTTCGGATGGTCCATGATCAGCTCCCTTGCTGCCCCCTGGGCTTCAGTGTCTCGAGCCACTTGGTCATCTGGGAATGTCTTCTCAAGGAGGGTTTCCAGTGAAATTTCGATGCTGCAGGCCCAGCCTGAGTTGTAGAGACTACTGTGGAGCAGCACGTGGTCTTGTTTCCTCCGCACTGGAGGCACAGGACGTGCATGAGGGAGAGTCTTTCAGAGAAAAGAAGTGGAGCCGCGCATTGAAGTCGACAATCCCGTGAGGAACTCGCTCGTCTAGTGGTCACAACCCATTTTCTTGAAAAACGTTCACGGATGTTGTGTAAGAACTCATCCCCCCCTCCCCCACGACCCTTTGACGAGGATTCCCATCTCGCTTGCCATTTTTCTCGCGCCCACTCGTCGATGGCGGCAAGTTTCTGCTCTGTGGTGAGATCCACACGGGAGTTCAGCCCAAAGCGGGGGAAGCTCCCGTTTCACTCTCCACTTGTCAACCATGCACTCAACGACCAAGACAACTAGTAACTGACCATTGATCACCTGGAGAGCTTCCCCTTCCCTCTGGGACTAGGCCAATGCACTATTTTGATTGACTGATAGTTTGCTACCCCAGACAACGGGGCAGTAGCCAATCACGCCTAGATATATTGTTTTGTACATGAGGATAGTGTCGTAGTAACACACGGTTGTAATGTCTGTTAACGCGAAAAAGGAAGAAATATTTTTTTGCTCCCCTCCTCGGCATCGTCTGAAAACCCCCGTTCCACCAGTTCACCGTTTCTCGGCTACTGCCCCGCTCTTTTTTGGTACAACGCGTTCAGCCGCTCAGTTGTCGTATCAAGCTGCACTTCGTCCTTTTTTTCCTGGGTCAGCAGCATCCCATAACGATATACTGAGTCATCAGCATCCCACCTGACATCTACTCTCCCATGAGCATCATTTGCCGACTCCTCGCTCCATACATCAATTGCCGACTTCACTAAAACGGTCAGACGTTTTTATTCCAATTCCTCGAGGACACTAGCTTTAACATTTTCCACCTTGTTCACTTTTCGTTTTTTTCCTTCATTTTTTTCATGTCCCTTATGGGCCTATTGGGACCCGTTCTTAGTAGAAGGCGTCGTACATATCCGTCCCCCTTAGGAAGCCGAGTATGTTCTTCACTGCAGATTCCGCTACGATTTGGAGTTTCAATACCAATCCAAAACGTTTAGCTGCCGTCCTCGCCGCAAAGTCTGCATTCCACCGCCTTTGAGGTACCCATCTTGTTGAGGTGATATCTGAGTGGGCAGAGTCCAGTGAGGAAGCTTGTCAAAACTCTCAGATCCTGGCTAGAGAATGTCAACATCTCCTTTGCCCTTTGACAGGAAGGCGTAAGGAGCCTTTCCGCTTATCTTAATAGTCGCAGCGATGTCGATGAACGCTGTTTTCCTGTCTCCCATCGAGGAACCAGACGGTTCAGGTGACTCTTCGTCATACCCACGTATGGTTCAGGTCCGATGGGTAGGGATTTTGTACTCCTTTTCACAAGGCGGGTAGAATTTTCGTTGCCCTCGTGCCCCCCATGAGCCGGCATCCAAATGAGGGAGAGCCTGTTACGGGCGCCGAGCTGTTTAAGCGCATGAAGGCATTCCCATGCCAGCTTCGACCTAAAACTATAGGCTGCAATAGCCTTTAAGGCTGTCTGAGAGTATGTAGATCCACTTGCCCTTGAGCCCTTTATTCAGGATCTCCTCCGCGCAGATCTTTATGGCTAGGATTTCCGCTTGAAATATCGTAGCGTACTCTCCCAGCGGCTTAGCAAGACTGTAATTGGGCCCTACAATGCCCAGTCCTGCTCGGCCTTCCATAACTGAACCATCGGTATACCACTGCAGGGCGCCCACTGCAGTCCGGAACGTCTCCTTCTCCCATTGTTCCCGTGAGTGGACGGTAACACTGAGTGGCAGCTGAAAGTTTTTCCGCCCTGGCATAACGTCGGTAGCAAGGAGCTTAAACTGTATAGTTATTCCGTGGAGCTCGCCTTGACCCTGGTGGAGATATTACCTGTCTGCAAAAGCCTTATCGCTCCCAGGCAAGCAGTCCTCTGGATGTGTGTATAGAAAGGTAAGATGTTCAAGAGGATTTCCATTGCAGCAGTAGGGCAGGTACCTGTTGTCCCTGTGATAGCAAGACACGCCTGTTGCTGCAGTTGTCGGAGTTTTCCCTGTACTGCCAGCCGGCCTGTCGCCTTCCACCACAAAGTAGAGGCATACGTGACGCGGGGTCTTATTATCCTTCACCCCCACAGGGCTGTAGTTGCCTTGTGCAGCGCATATCTCACATGCCGGTTCCTTGTGAGCTGTTTGTCCAGTATCACCCTGAGGTATTTCACCTCCTTCATTATCTGGAGCCTTGCTCCTTGCATTGTGGGTGGTACTATGTCAAGGTTTCTCCGTCTAGTGAAAGAAACCGTGGTGGTCTTGGCTGGATTTATGAGAAGTCCTTCCTTCTCACACCATCTTTGAATGATATCTACAGCTCCTTGCATCCTTCCTGACACCGTGGAGGCAAATTGGCCTCTCACCAGAACTGCAAGATCATCCGCATATGCGACCACTTCCTAGCCTTCAAGCTGCAGTGTTCCCAACAGCTCGTCAGCCACCAGTAGCCACAGGAGGGGAGAAAGTACCCGTTGGGGACATCCTCGCGTGGGAAGCACCGTGATGCTGCCTTCCCCTTTACCTTCATTTAATAAGAGCTCCTAATTTCCGTTTTTTCTCATTTGTTATATAACACGTTTGTTTCATGGGTAATTGATTTTTTATTACTGAAAACCCCGCCTCTGTGTCAACAAACAATGTCCCCGTTCGCCGTCAGGCTTCACAGTATGGGCCCAGCAACAACATAGCCGCAAAATATGGGGTGATTGATGAGAATACTGTACTGTAGCCATGAGAGCTTGTGTTTGTGTGCAGGCGCCCTACATAGGGCCTCATGTGTGCCACAAGTATCGAGCCCTCATCCTGGAGGAACGTCAAATGGTGAGTCGAGTGACCTCGGGTGATGTCGCTTGGTGAAGCCTCCATGTATCGGAACGGCAATGCGGTAGAAGACCTCAGAACGTGTGTGTGGCAAGTTCTAGGCGGGTTTTGTAGGCTATGAGATCAGCCTGGTAGCTAGTGGTACAGCAAGCTTCGCTATTCTTGGGGTATCAACCCCACCAACTACAGCTATGTCGTCCACACATGCTATGGCTGCAAAGCCCCCATAATCCAGAAGCCAAAGGAGATGGTCCAAGAGCACTACAACTCAACGACAAATCCTTGATTATGTGGAGATGTAAATACATGGTACATGAATGAAAGTACACTTAGTGTTACCACAACTCAATCTGCTATCCCCACTAGTGCAACAATTACCGATAACACCCGGCGTCAATTTGTCAATAAGTTATATTTATGTTTGCGATAGACTTGATAAATAAATAAAAATAAAACAAACAAAACTTCAATTAACACATTTTAGTTGATCGCTACAGTAGTGCAGTGGTTGTGCTGGTGAGGGGGGTTCACGGATCGTGCCGGGGGGGGGGGGGGGTCGTTTGACGGTGTTGATGGCGGCGGCGAGGGCTGAGGGTTGATTTTGGAAGTAAAGGAATAAGGAGTTCAAGGTCGAGTCGCTCCCGATTCGGAGCAGGACAAAGTTGTCGGGGGCTTCGGCCCTCTTCGGTCATCTTCGGTCGGGACTCACGGAGAGCGAAAGTTGCGAAATGAAAGGAGAAAGTTGGACGGGGTGAAGTGGGTGGGGATGAGAGTGGGGGTGGTGGTTGTGGTGAAGGGAGGTGGCAGAAAAGAGAGAAAGCGGAAAAGGGCGAAATAGGTGGAAGAGGGGCGGTCTCATGATGAAGTGACGGTTGAGGGAGGGGTGGAGGGTGACACGGCCCTGTGAATGTTGTGTGTGCTTGGCGGTGGTGAGGGGTGCGGAGGAACGCGGTGGTGGTGGTTGGGGTGTGTTGTGGGGGGAGGGGTAATTCCGCAAAAGCTGTACAATGTAAATCTCGCAAGTGGTGCCCCATTTTATTGATCTACGAACCTCCCCCCACACCCTCCACCAACCCATTCCAACGATTCCCATCACACTCTCTTTCTCTCTCGGTTTGTTTTAAAATGAATTTTCGGGTGGGAAAGAGGTTCAAGAGGGTGAAGTGAAGGGGGTCCCCCCCCCTTCGTCATCATTTTAGCCCTTCCAATCCCCGAACAGCCTAGTCAACCTTTGGTACCCCCACCCCGCACTCCTACACAAAACACGCATACACGCACACACAACCAACCTGACTACTTTCACCGCTTCACCCTCTTTTCCTCATTTCGAACTCGCATGGCACCGCGTAGGTGACTAATTAATCTCATACCGGTCCCCCCCCCCCACCACTACCTTGCCACCCTTCACCCTATCCCTCATTCTACCATCCCACAACACTCCTACCACCACCACCACCACCGCCGCCGCCCTCAGTACATCATCCACCCCAACAACACCCTCCCAGCCCTCTCCATCCTCATTTTCTCCCTGTTTTTACCCTTCAGGGGTCATTTCACTATTTTTGGAAAAGGGCTCACCGAGAGAAGGGAGTTTTATGCGGAGCCGAGCACGTCAATCAATGCTCCTAATGCAGACGAACACCAGCGACACAGCAATTTACCCTGGCTCCCCTTCTGTTGCCAAAAGTATTCTACAATAGGAAATACTGCAACAGTTCAAAGACTCCGGTCACTACGTACGGAACTAAAACTGTCTGGAGGTCTAAAAGAGAAGGAAAACCTTAAAATGCCAAGGACAGATCATGAGGGGATGAATGGGGGTGAAAGACCATTAAAACCCTTATCAAATGGCACCTGTCGAATGTGCCACCAGGTGCTGATCTTGCCTAACTTGGCAAACGCCCACCGATAGCATTTCTGCGACTACTCATCCCCAAAAGCATTCAACAGAAAGCACATGTATCATTTTGATTGTCACAAATATGCACGAATAAGTGAGAACAAGTTTAAACTCAAGAGCTTTACACGTGGAAGGTGCTCTTAACGTGCGGTGTACTCCTGAAATTACGGCAACTCCAAAGAACATCTAAAGAGAGTCTGCAGGAGTTGCCTGCTTGAGCACATCCCCAAACAGTTTCGAAGGAATCGTTTGCTGTTAAGTGCAGCAGAAGCAGTAAGGCTGCGTACATAATTGAGCCTTCTTGGTGAATGAAATTGCATTTGGTTGGTTCTCAACAAGAGAGTCTGCCAGAATTCACAACCTACAGGGTAGTTATAGAATTGTCAGCTCTTTCACTCACGCTGTTAGCGTCAGTAAAGTTCTTGATTAGCTCGAGCTGCTGGGTGCTCACTCAATCTGCTCATTTTTTTCACAACTAATCTGCTCATCTCAGAACCCTTCCGTATGATGAGGGTGTTTTGGCGTCTCCTCGGTACTGTTGAGCTTAGGGAGTGTTCGTGGCACTCTTGCTGAGGCTCACCATGAAATGAGCATTGTTCTCCATTATGGGACATCAGTGTAATCAGTCAAGGGGGCTGGAGGTTACGCACACGTGGTGTTTGACTGTCCTCACTAAAGGGCGGCACAAACACAAGTTAGAGTACCAGACCAGGCAGTGACAAGCTGTATACTTCACTCCAAAACGGCCGCACGTTGCTTCACACTGTTTGTTCAGGAATGGGAGACGTGGGAGATGGATGATCTGCGATGGAAAGTTGGTGACATGGTCGTGGATCTCTTAGAAGGCCAGGCTGCTTTACCTTGCCGATTTTGCTCAGATGTGCTAGATGATCATGGAGCTTGCCACTGCTAGCAACTCCTGCTAACAAAGGGAAGTTCCTGCAATGTATACGTTGAGCCAATCTGGCCCAGAACACCCATTTGATAAACATCGAAGATAACTCCTGCAGGAAATACGTGGCATTACTTGGGAAGCTAGGCATGGAGTTGTGTGACATTAGGACATAAGGCCGCAGTGCTTATCCCAAAAGGGACAATCATAGTTCAATAATGCACTTGTTGGAGCTGAGGAAGCCATTTGGGACCATGAGTGACAGCAGCAGCGATAGTCGTGATGCCGGCAGCATTGGTACTAGCGTAGGAGGGTGTGTGGATGAAGGCGGTAGGGCGGGGTGGGGGTTAAGTAGCAAGAGGTCACTTTAAGTGGAGCGGTGGGAGGAGAGTCGTGGCGGAGGGGCGGCTGGGGGCGGCGGCGTTAAAGGTGAGAAGGATTCAGTGGATGTTCCTGGAATGAGGTGACGGGGTGGTGACGGAGGGTCGTCGTGAGTCGTGGCAGGGGGATAGTAGCAGTTTCAAGGGGGTGGGGGGGGGAGTGATTCGAAAGGGAGAGCAGAGCACGCGAGCAGGATGAGAGTGGAACGAATGAGAGCTGGTGAGTCTCGAAGTGGTAGGTGGTGGCGGTGGTTGGCAAGGGGGGGAGGCTCGTCTAACCTTTGACGAACCTTTCCAGATTTTATTGATTTATCACCGAGGACGTTGACTGGAGTGGGGACGTTTGATGACGGGCGAGGGGGCGGTGTTGTTGATTCCAGCTCTGACTTTCCCTTTTCAAAAAACATCCCTTAACTCTCCCTCTTCCTCCTTTCGAGCAACCCCTCCGAGCCTCACCACCCCACCCCCTCCCCGCCGACGGAAAGCCTCCCCCGACCACCTTCAGACCCACACTTCGCCCCCTGGTCCGACCTGGTGTCGACGTCCTCTTCATTCTCTCTCTCTGTTTCACAACTCGTCCCAACTTCGCTCTTTTTCTCCGACAACTTCTCTCTCTCCAAACCCCCCAACCCCCCTTGTCATAATACACCCCACCCACCCTTCACTACCTCCTACTTTGCTACTACCCCACCCACACCCCTCATCATAACACCCCCCCACAACGCTCACGCTACCATTTCACGGAATATTCCACATTCACCGCTTCCTTTACTACCCACCTTTCGCGTACTTTCTCCTTAATCCGCCACGCGCCAGCCCCCCCCCCACCACCCCCACTCCTCCACCAGCATCGCCGTCCCGTTCAGCGCCCTCAATCTTTAATCCGCACAGGTTCCTGCCACATTAGAAATGGAGTGACTTCATCTTCAAATTTCTTACGGAACAAAATATAGTACAGGAGAGTAGGGGACAATCATAAGTTACCCTAAACATAATTGAGAGCAGTAAGAACCAATTCTACCTTGATATACAACGTCTTGAAGGTGTACTGCGTTACATTAACTATAATCGCATTTTGGCTGCTACCTAACCACCGTTTCAGTTGATAGTCCGTTTGAAAGTAAAGGTTTTCCATTCGTCCTTCCCCGGTCTCCAGGTCGTACACGAACCTGTTCGGAAATGTTGAATCACGATATAAGTGGCGGAAACCTTGCAGTTGGTCGGAACTCGTGCGATTCGGCTACTACGACAGATAAACGAGTAATTCACTTTCAGCTTCCTTTCTGGAGGCCAAATGTATCAATCTGTCAAATTGAGATGCAGTTCAGTGTTCGTGGTGTGAGAGAAGACGATGATCAGTGCGACTTGCTATCGTCACTAAGGTTCTCACCCGAGCTAGCGATCTTGCCATTGACGAAAGGAAACTCAAGGGGTCGCTCACAGAGACGACTCTGGCCGGCAAACACTGCGAATTGAAGCACTACCTCGGCCTCACGAGACGAGGCGATCAGGTTTTGATGATCGAAGGAGAGAAAAATGTGTGGAGGACGTGGAAAATGAGACTCATGGTTCGGAGAAATGTCTCGTAGATGTGAAACACCATGTAATGTTCAATAAATAAGTCAGGTGTGAACTTATGGGATAGCTGTGGCGTTACTACAGTTGTTACAACAGTGGCCCAATGGCAGCACTCATAGCCCCCTTCAAATGTCCACCACCAGCCTCCACGAGCACTATGAACGGTGAGTTGACTCTGTAAGGTAAACCAGAAGCTTACGAAGGGGTCTTGTTGAGTACTTCCACAAGATAAGCAAGATACAAGGGTCGAATGACAAAACGACCCTGAATACGCATTGTTCGCACGCTCTGTTGAGAAGACATGGAAACCCACGAAGTAAATGCGTGATCCTTGAGTACTTAAATCAATATTTACATGATCTGGAGAATAGACTTTGAGAAGAAGAGGGCAAGACGTCTTCAGACGTGGAAGGTTAGTAGAGACGTCTGTTCGACGTCGTGTCTCATACGGACCGTTTTTGAAGCCTGGCGGTATATTTAAAGGGGTGTACCAGCTCACGCTCAGCACCCAACAGACCCAGATCTGTGGTGGTACGGCAAGTCGTCATTCACCTGAAAACTGTTTCCCACACGCTACCATGCGGAGGTACGACCCTGGAAAATTAATATCTACTGAATGAGCACCTCGCAAATGTCTCTCGGGACCCTGCCCTTATCCCTGATGTGGACAGCACGTGGAAAACTATAAAAGACATCTTGAATGGGACTGTTGAAGCAAATCTGAAACCAACTCCCAAAAGAAATAGGAGGGAATGGATGACAGATGAAATCTTGAATCTGACGGACTCACGGAGAGAATACAGAGCTGCTGGCAGCCTGAATAAATACAGACATCTTAATAATCCGCGCCAAAATAAAACGTGCTAAGGAGAACTGGATGGAGGATAAATGTTCGGAAATAGAGGAACTACTGCGACGCCATGACCATTTTAACCTACATAAGAAGGTGAAAGAATTTACAGCGACGAACAGGAAATTTGCAGTCCACAACATATTGGGCTCGGACGGAAAATTATTGGACTCCACAGAAGGAAAACTACAAGTATGGGAAAAATACATCAAGACTCTGTTTGAAAGCACTAGAGCAGAGTCCTACCAAACAGACATTAATGGGGAGGGACCAAGTATTCTGAAATCCGAGGTGGAATATGCGATAAAGCAACTCAAGGCAAACAAAAGCCCAGGGCCAGATGAAATATATCCTGAAATCTTAAAACTAATTAGCGAGGAAAACATCGACCTGCTTGTCGCTCTCTATAACCGTATTTATGAAACTGGCAGAATACCTCAAGATTGGTTAGAATCGATCTTCATACCATTGCCAAAGAAAACAAATCCAAAAGATTGCGGAGACTTTCGTATAATAAGCTTAATGAGCCAGTCATTAAAAGTCCTACTGAAAATAATTCATAATCGCATTTCTGGTAAGTGCGAAGCGAACATTGGAGATGACCAGTTTGGCTTCAGGAGCGGAATGGGCACGAGAGAGGCTTTGTTCAGCTTACTGCTACTAGCGCAAAAATGCTATGATCAACAACGAGACATATTCATCTGCTTTATAGACTTCGAAAAAGCATTTGATAGAGTGAGATGGAGTCGCTTCGCGGCGTGGGCCTCGACGAGAAGGACACTACTCTGATACAGAACCTATATTGGAACCGGAGCGGGAGTTAGGCAGGGCTGCGTCTTGTCCCCATTACTGTTCAATCTTTACTCAGAGCTAATATTTGTCAGATATCTGGCAGATATCTCAGAGGGGGTCAAGGTTAATGGCGTGAACATAAACATCATCAGATACGCTGACGATACTGTCTTGATCGCTGATGTAGGGCTGCAGCGACTCCTCAACAGCGTAAGCAATACCTGCGAAGAGTTTGGTATGCAAATAAATGTGAAGAAAACCAAGGTAATGATAATCAAAAAGTCAAAAAATGTCCCACAACCAATCCAAATAAATGGAAGGATACTAGAAGAAGTGGGCAAGATTCAATACCTGGGATGCTGGATAGACAACAAACTAGATCCAGACATAGAAATTAGATCGAGAATAGAACAAGCCAGAAACTGTTTTGTCCTCTGCGACTCACGAATCAGTCTCGACCTGCGTTTAAGACTCTCCAAATGTTATGTATGGTCTGCTCTCTTGTACGGAGTCGAAACATGGACCCTAAAAACACAAACAATCAACAGGCTGGAAGCTTTCGAGATGTGGACATATCGCAGAATACTCAAAATACCATGGACATCGCATACCACGAACGAAGAAGTCTTGCGCAGGATTGGAATAGAACGGGAACTATTCAAACTTGTAAAAGTCCGTAAAACTGCGTACCTAGGTCATATCCTGAGAAACGACAAATACCGTTACGCACAGCTCATCGTCAAGGGAAAGATCGAGGGCAAGCGGGGCCAAGGACGGAAGAAGATGTCATGGCTGAGGAATGTACGTCGGTGGACTGGCATGAGGAGCTCATCAGAGCCGCTGAAGATAGAGAGGGATTTGCCACTGTGATATCCAACCTTCATTGATGGAGATGGCACGTCGAAGAAGAAGGGTGGGGTCCTTTATCTGCTCTGAATTTACTTGGATGGCAAGTATCAAAGGGACGGATCAACAGTGGCCATGTTTTTGTTTTCTTGTCATAACCTTCTAGTGATCTGGCTCAACTCAGTTTATGCTAAGACGTACCACGTCCCGCTTGTTGAGGATTCCTATCTTGGTTGCCATTTATGTAGTGCCCATTCATCTAGCGCGGCAAGTTTGTTTTTTTTCTTCCAGTGGAGAGTTTTATACAGATTTCGGCTCATAATTGAGGAAGCTCCCTTTTAACATAATTCTCGACCATGCACTAATGGCCAAGTCAACGGGAAACTGACCGGTAATCCCCTGGAGTGCTTCAGTGGCTTGTAGGCCTTGTAGGTCGTTAATACTTCCTTCGGATTGCCAGTGAGATTGCCTTGGATTTTGTATCAGATAGCTCCCCGCACCTAACGTGCATCTTTGTGAAAGGCACTATAACACTTGGAGCGTTTAGAACAGGGCTGCCGAGAGCACCTAGTTCTCTGCCCGGGGGAATCTCCTATCATGCTTTGGAGCTTGATCTGGTTCTGGTTGGTTTAAACTGTTTATGAGTGGAAGATGTGAAAGGCAGAGATCAACTGTGATATCCTTCGCACACTGGGCGGGAGACATGTAAGTTTGGTTAGTAGTATCTTGACGTGGAGGCTCAAGACGTGCAGGAATCTGGTGTACCAGCTTTCATATCGGTACTGCGCTAGGATAGGGCTCCTATGGATTTCTTCCCGTTGTTTCATACTCCCTGCAATCATGTGATTAACGGTTAGCGGTGACCGATGCGCGATGGTTAAACGGGAACAATACCACACATATTGGATGTGTATCAAATAATGTAACGCATAAACGCACATCAGGTTATTCGGCGTCACACCAACACTGTTCGCGCGTAAGCAACACACTCGTTATCAAACATCCATTTATCCCGAGAAATTACGCAATAGCCGATGAAGGATTCAAATACGGCTGCAACAGATCTCATGGTCGTGGTGGTGGTAGTAGAGTGGATGAGGCGTGGTGAGGTGAGGGTGGGGGTGAGTCATCTGAAAGCCATAATACCTCGTTGCATAAGAGTCGGCCCCGGAGGCGGCAACTGTTGCGCAACTGAGATCGATTCCAGAGCCGCTGGAGGCAGAAGCGTGTTAGCGCTATTTCCATCCGCACAACTCTTTTCTCCCGATTAAAGGACAAAAACGCGTTGGTGGAACCAAAATACCTTCAAAATACATCGCGTAAAAATAGAAGCTCTTTTTGTCTCCGGCTGGAAAATCAGGGCGAACCTGTCAAAAACCTCAAAGACCTCGACTTCGGGTTCAAGGGAAAGAATAACAGTTCTTCTGAGAAAAGCACTTTCCCGGGGTCAAACGGATGGGGCTTTGTAGGGAAATGGTCCACAAATACCGCCGTTGCAAGTCAGTAAACCAGTCTCATCGAGCAGGCGAACGAAAATATAACGGTCACGTAACACTTTTTTCAACCCCACAAACCTATTAATAGCTCGCTGAGGCCAGATTTGCATAAAACCACGCGACTTCTGTAGGGCAATACTTTTAAAATGAAGTTGCGCAATACAATCCCGCCACAAACGAACGCGTAAGTCGTGTCAGAGACACGTTCTTCGTACAAATCTTAGTGGATCTAGAAACACGAAATGAACGATTTTTATTCATTTTGATCGTCGGGTGGATATTGTACTAAGATCTTCCATCGGTAAATTAGTAATAAAAGAAAGAAGTGAACTGCACCAAATAGACGGAAACATAATCATCGGCTGGAGACGTCCCAACGTTGTTACTAGCAATTAGCTAGGCCACATCGTCGTGGAGGTTACCGCGACGCAATCCTCGTGTACACAGCCATTTACTTGAGCCGTTCTCTGGGGCAACAAACTCACAGTTAATCACAGGAATGTAGTTGCCAGCGAGATGGGAATTAGCAAAACGTGACACGTATGAGCTTTTTCCTAACATCTGTGAACGTCTAAGGGGCCAGAGGGTTGAGCCAGACCAGTGGACGAGACTCTTTATCGCATGTCTTGCACGTCAGTGAGGAGGAAAACGTAACTTACGTGCTGCTCCACTGGTGTTCCTGAAAGAGCGAGCGACGGTCGTAGGAAGAGCAGCTAAACCTACCTGCTTTGACTGATACTAAGGCAGCTTATAACCAATGGCAAAGAAAAGTGGTTACACTTGATTTATCTCCTTGAAACTTGCCACCCTGGTAAACTCTTTGATTAAGTGAAGAGCCAGATTTAGGGCCGGTTTATCAATTCGCGATCTGTTACCGATAATCAAGGAGTGAAAAATACTAGAGCTCGGATCGCGTTCATCAATCGCCGAATGACAACAGTTAGCTAGCGGGAGTTTGAACGCGGGGAAAAAGGGCTACCACTACGCTCCAACGAGAAGCCCTCGAACGAAGAGGCAACTCGTCATCCAAAGTCGAGTTGTCATCCAAAACAATGTGCTGGAGAGTTGGTACCATTGGCCCAATCATTTCTCTCAGTGTCTAAGTACAAAGTTAGGAACACCATTGCATTACTAGGTAAAAACCGCCGAACGTACGAGGGGATTAGGAAAGTTGTGATTCGTCGAACCAGATTTTGGAACTAATGAAATTAAAACGTAAACATTCGATGAAACCTCTAAATTACTTTTCGATCTTGACGTAAGTTATATCACGCACGAACTTAACGTGGTAGGTCGATAAAATATTATTACGTATATACTGAGAACCTGAACGTTAGGAGCTTCTTCATTGACGAAATTGCGTGATTTTGATTACTTGGTGATTCAATTCGCCTTAGAATTAGCGAAAGTACGAACACCGTTGTCTCTTTCAACAGTTGGAATCTAGTATGAAAATTTCCATCGTCGAGCGTATCAAAATACTCGATTCTCGGAGGGACCTGGTACGCGTTGATCTTTACGTAGGAGAAATCAGAGTCTGTGAGCTCCCTGTCGGATTCCATTGCTCATAAAATGATATTAAATTGAGTTGGCAGTATCCCAATGAATAATAGAACGATAACAATAATGTGATAACAAGAGCAGAAACGAAACAGATCGAGGCAATCGAAACACAACCGAACATGTCTGTCAACAAAATTTTACAGATAACTGTACAACTTTCTGATAACCGAAATAACAGGTTGGAAATAAATAAACACAGATAATAAATAAATAAAAACGGATCGAGGCGAGCGAAACACAGTATTTGATAGATATAACGGTTAGTTATCCGATAACTAAAGAGCGAAGAGACAAGTTAAAAAATATCTGGTGCGTTGCAACACACAACTTTCCTTAGCTCTACGTCAATTCACTTTGAACATGGACTTTGAACTTGGTCAAACAACACGTCACAGCAGCAGGAAACGGTAGCGCCTACAGTTCTGGAATTTATTGTGCTGCTCGTACTCATCCCAGGACCATTATTGAGCAATTGGTACACAGATAATTAATGAGGCTGTAAACAAGAATTTTTTGAAGAAGGACAGTAATTAATTTTACAGAATTATTGGGTAAAAACGTATAGAACTGGTAGTAAGCGAAACGACGGTAGTTGAAATTCAGGAATTTCTGGAGTGAGCCCCATGTACCTCATGAGCGTTTTTAAACACTCACCCTATAGGTATTGGATTGGACTACAATACCAATTTTTTTTAAACATTCTACTGACATTCCAACGGAGTTTATAAGGAACCAGCGGAGTTTATAAGAAAAAAACTGCGCTAAAAACGCTTTTCGTCGAAAATTTTGATAATTTATTGTGCTGCTCTCGTCATTTTCCCCCGAATGGGAATTTTATGGTATAATTGTTTTATTGAGAGCTATCTATATAAAAAATTTAATCAAAATCGTTAGAGCCGTTTTTGAGAAAAAAAAATTGGTGTTTTGATCACTATGATGACTATAGTTAACTTTCGGTGGATTTTGCTCCTACCCTCATTACTGTGTTCCACGGTAACCTGTAGGCTAGACATCAAGTTTCAGCTGATTTGGTACGGTTATTTTCTCTAAAAACCGCGCTAAAATCGATAACGTCGAAAGTTTTGGTAATTTATTGTGCTACTCTCGTCATTTTCCCACAAATGGGAATTGCATGGTATAGTTGCCATATTGAGAACTATCAATATAAAAAATTTAATCAAAATTGTTAGAGCCGTTTTTGAGAAAAAAAATTTGGTGTTTTGATCACTATGATAACTATAGTTACCTTTCGATGGATTTTGTTCAAACCCTTATTTTGGCGTCCCATGGGGATCTGCGGGCGAGATATCAAGTTTGAGCTGATTTGGTACGGTGGTTTTCTCTAAAAATCGTTCACAGATACACACACACACACACACACACACACACACACACACACACACACACACACACAGACCATTTTCCCAAATAGTGTTTTTCAGACTCAGGGGGGTCTGAAACGTAAAGATCTGAAGAGAACTCAAAATTTTTTTTTCAGCCGATTACATAACTTTCCTTTCTACTTTCGTAGAGCAAGGAAAGTAATAACTAACAGCTAGCGCTAATTAGGCGTCAAAGTGAATTGATGAACGCGTCTTCGGCAGTTAACGAACTATTTGACTTAGTCAGCCTTTAGTCAAGCTTACAAATGACATTGATAAACCGGCCGTTAGAATTCCTTAAAGATAACGCTAAGCTCCCAGTCATACCTCTGCGTGGTGCCAGATGAGTTATTGCTATTCAAGTTAACGCGCCTATTTGTAGGGTTCGTCTCCTCTGGCTGGTGAGAGATTGTGGCCGAGCGCTTTCAAGTACTGACTTTACTTTCCTGAGAATCAGTCACAATAAAACAAAACAGCTTATCAAGGTCGACGTGTCGCTCCATTCATTCAGCATCATCAGAGCAACAAAATATCACATCAATTAAGTAAGTTCTTGCCATAAAACGAGCTGTAAAGACATAGTAGACCTGGGTTGAAGTGAATCGTCGACAAACGTACCACGAGGAAATGCTATCGCGCGCTTAATGATTTAACGTGCGTTCTGCAGTTAGGTGTTCAGGGGGGGGGGGAGCACAGCGAAGAGATGAGAACGAGGGCTAACATTAAAAAATATAACAAATATGGAAGGATAAACAATTCTAATTTTACAATATAAACAGATTGCCAGTGTTTGTTCTCATTTACTGTTGGGGGTTAACTCATACAACTCGGTACTCAGCTAAGGCAACTCGTAACGCCAGTACCGTACAACATGAGTGTATTGCGGGGTTTCAAGCAGTAAGCCGGCGCCGTGACTCCCCGTGAAATGACCGCAGGTTTTCTGAAATTACTGTCTTTACATCCGGGGTATAATAAGCTGGCGGTCAGTAATGTATCGTTTGAGAATTAACGCGGTAAACGCTCAGATGTATAGTTACATTAAAACCCCATCAGTTCTCCCATCAAATACCAATTCATTGTCGGTTTACGAATTTCACCCTCCTTCCGTCAAATCTGCTCATTCAATCAATTTAGCACAAACGTAACGAATTAGAACTAAAACTGACATCAAAATGACGTGGAGGTGCAGAGCTTTGAGTCATCGTAATTTGTCATGATGTCAGGGGGGTCTGTTGTGAATAACTGGCGGGCGAAGGACCAAATGTGCGAATATATCTAAAGCCTTTAACTGGGTTATAACCGCCAGTAGGCAAATTACTAAAGTTAACGTACCTGTTAGGTGAGTCCGTCTCCTCTGGCTTGTGAGTTACTGTGGGCAAGCGCTTTCGATGTAAAGACATCATCGTCTGGCCGTTAAGTCAGTACTCAGTACATTCGGACTCTTAAAATTATTTACCTGGCTCTCGTTCAGTCGATTCTCCAATATGGCATCATTGTATGGGGCGGCGCACTGGAGGCATACCTGGAGAAACTGAATGTTCTACAGCGATCGATCCTCAAAATTATTCACCACAAACCCCGCCATTTCCCCACCCAACAGCTTTTCGACTCAGCGCAAGTATTGAGCATTAAGCAACTCAGGTATTAAAGAAATTGGGTTATGTCCGCCAGTAGGCAAATTACTAAAGTTAACGTACCTGTTAGGTGAGTACTGACTTAACGGCCAGACGATGATGTCTTTACATCGAAAGCGCTTGCCCACAGTAACTCACAAGCCAGAGGAGACGGACTCACCTAACAGGTACGTTAACTTTACTACCTTTAACTCCCCTTCTGAGGGCAACTGGCACCAAGAGAAAAGAATAGACTGAAGAGGTGGCGGGAGGCTTATATCTAAGCCGCAGAAGAGTCGGGTTATACTGTCGGCTTGGGATACTGTTTTCAGTCCGGGTCATGACAGGTCCCTTAGGGAGCTGCTAGACTTGCTACACAATGAGACATGCCTACCGACTGGACACTCAGAACAGGTATTGCAGTTCAGGCCCCACGCTGACCCGACCCCTTTCCCCGTGTGTGGTGCAGGGTCAAGCCCAATCCTCGGGTTCCGTGAGTGAAAGCAGCGTAGGTGCAAGGAGAACTTCTATAGGCAATTCCTGCACCATGGTCCGCCACTCAATCAGATCCATTGCCTGCTCGAACCGCCACTTACTCGAGTGGCACCATGGGAGGCTTCTGATTACAGCTACAGACTCGGTGCCGTCGGGCAGAGTGTCACTGATCGTGAAGACAAGTTGTTTAAAAAATTAACAAAACGCAGTATAATCGCGAATACGCCGTGTCGTATCGTTTTCAAGGCATTTTTACACCCTGGGTCGAATGGCATGAGTATCAGACGTGTACAACTGCGTATTGTTAAGTGACGTGTCGTTGATAACAGCGTCGAGTTGTCTGTTTGGTTACCAAAAAAGAAAGAGTTCAGTTCTGGTTTGAATGTTCAACGCTCGTGTTCCATTATTATTAAAAGTCCAGTATTAATTGACTTTTTTGTGCTAAATCTAACATTTGGTGTCAGAAGTGGGATTCGAACCCACGCCCACAAAGTGGACGGTTCTCTGGTTTGGACCAGAGAAGACGAGAGTTGCTCAAAGAGAAGATCCAGTATTAGGGATACTGGTACGTTGGCTAGAACAAGAAGATTGGCCCCAACGGGAGGCAATTGAGCCGCATGCCGAAGATGTCAAGGTGTACTGGAACATGCGTCGCTCGTGGCAGTTGGTTGACGGGTGCTTGTACAGGAGATGGGAGAGTGAAAATGGGAAAGAAGTTAGACTTCAAATTGCGGTTCCTGAGATTTGGAGAAAGAAAATATGGGAACAAGTGCATCATTTAGAACACTGGGCAGAAAAAAGGACGTCAAAATTTTTGAGACAAGATTTTTATTGGCTCGGTATGCATCGAGATATCCGGAATTGGTGTGCATGGTGCTCTGTTTGCAGAGGGAAGTCACAAGGTCGACAATAAGCGCCACTTCAATTGAAGTTTTCAGGAGCTCCGTTTGAACGAATAGGTGTTGACCTCATGGGGCCACTGCTAGTATCAGAAAAGGGGAATCGCTTTATTCTGTCTATTCAAGACTATTTCACTAAGTGGCCTGAGGCGATAGCGTTACCTAACCAGAAGTCCTCAACAGTTGGGCGAGCCTTAGTGGAGCACGTAGTAACGCGTTTTGGAGTTCCAATGGAGATTCACTCTGACCAAGGGAAGAGTTTTGAGGGAGAAGTGTTCCAAGAGGTAGCAAAATTGTTAGGGATACACAAGACCCGAGCAACACCACTGCATCCTCAAAGTGAAGGCTTAGTGGAGAGACTCAACCGGACTCTATGGCAGCTTTTATCCAAGATGGTTTCGGATCACCAAAAGGATTGGGATGAGCACCTACCAGTGGCACTTCTGGCATACAGTGCTTCTGAACACGCCAGTACCACGATTTCGCCTGCTCGTATGATGTTTGGTCGAGAACTTCGTCTTCCAGTGCATATGCTTTTAGGAAGACGTCCGAACGACACAAGTTTGCCAGAATACGTGGAGAAACTTCGTCAAAATTTAATGGAAGCTCACAGTATTGCAGGAAAGCGGTTACAAGTCAAGGCGGAGGAAATGCGTCGGCGCTATGATCTGCGGATGAAAGTCAACATTTTCAAACCGGGGGACCGTGTTTGGTTCTACAACCCTAGACGTAGAAAAAAAGCTAATCCCCAAGCTCCAACGCAACTGGGAAGGACCTTGTACTGTCGTTACTGTCCTCAATGACGTAGTGTTCAGGATTCGTACTACATCAGGGAAGCTGATGGTTGTACACCACGATCAGTTGGCCCCCTTTGAAGAGGAGCGGGAAGAGTGTTAAGTGGCGTGTCGTTGACAACAGCGTCGAATTGTCTGCTTGGTTACCAAAAAATAAAGAGTTCAGTTCTGGTTTGAATGTTCAACGCTCGTGTTCCATTATTATTAAAAGTCCAGTATTAATTGACTTTCTTGTGCTAAATCTAACAGTATAGTGAAATTACGGCCATTACAGTGAGCGAAAGTCAACTAAGTGAAAGAAGTTGTGGGAACAGTGGAAGTAAACGTTTCGTCGTTAGTACTCCCTCCCTCCCTCCTGTCTCATCAAAACCACCCGCCCACAATGTCGTGCCAGTTGCCTACGGGCGCTGGGGGAATATTTAGTTTTCGTAGTTCCACTGTAGTCAGGCCATGTTTCGTATGGTTTACTAGTATTTTTCGATGCTGAATCGAATGGGATCGGTCTCGGAGCAGTAATACTAGCTCAAGCTGTTCATGTGAATAATAAACTGTTGTGTAATAATTTGCAGGGTTTTTGATATTTGCTGCGCTTCTCTCGTTATTTTCCTAGGAATGAAAACGTTATACTACCACGTGGAATCACTGAATCCACCGAAGAAAAATAGTTATTGTTGTATGCCCGCAGGAAACTGGAATTTAGGAAGTCATCGGATTAGATAACGCAAATGCACTTCAGCAGCAGTAGACTGTACTCAGGCAGGAATCATCTCTCCGAAATGTGGTAGCTGTTGGTCATTAGCGTTATTTTACAAGATTTCATTATTTGCCGCTGCGTAATGTCTTTAATTTTGTGACGATGTTGAATGAGACGTACTTGTTTTCTTCTCTACGTTTGCGAACTTTCTAGTCAGTAAAAACTTAGCGAGCTAACGATAAATCTTTCAAGGACCTTGAAAAGCTCAGCTGCGATTTACCAGACGAAGGAACTGCGCAACTATCTTTCTTTTACTGGGGTCGGAGAGGCTGAGGAGCAGGCAGAGTCGCATAAAAACCTTGAGACGATAGCCGAAAATAGCCTCCTTCGATGCACAGCCCATTGCCGAAATTTACTCTTAAAGACGAGAGAGAGGACTGCGCTCTGAAAACCAGTCTGAAGATAAGTGCATACCTCCCTGAGTTTTACGGCCCTTTGTTGTAGAGGCCGTTGAACTTGAACCCTTCGCCTCCGCAGCCGGAGGACCCTGGACCTTTTCGGAACGTGCTGATGAACCGCCGAATCTGTTATTGACTCCAGACGCTGACAAAAGCAAATTTTCTGTTCAGGCCTAGCGATACCGAGCCACGTGGAACCAACTATCGCTTCAACTCTCGGAACTCGGGATAACTTATCTGTCGCCCTTCCAAAATAACATCTGGCGAGACGTGTTTTGCCAACGCACGAAGCCAATTTGTATTTTCTCATCGCCAAGAAGCCCTGGACACGACTGCGGCTCTTGACTGTGGGCCTGTTGCTTCACGATATCCTGAAACACTGCAAAGTAGACAGTTGGGCCATTCATTTTTTTACGCGTTCAATTCATAGAGCTCTTATTCAACTTGAAACCCACGCAACCAACATCTACACTGCTTCCAAACAGAATACGTGGCTCACGTGCCAAGGGCACTAGACTTCCCGAACATTATATTTCCGCTAAGCCGGCAGTATAGTTAACTGAGCTCTAACCACGTCTTCTTTACCAGCTACGTTACATCGGCAGTCCATTACATTTCCCGTTAACAAGCTCTTTTCCTTTCTCAAGCAAACTCCTCCCCAATTTTGTAGCACTAAATCGCCCCCTCAACTTTAGCTCAAAGTACTGTCCGTACGAGAAGTTGAAAAAAGTACTGCAGGTCCGTTTCGTTATCAAAATGGCACATCCATATCCTTAGCACATATGAGAGTTATATTCGTCGAAAGCCATGGAGGTTGCTGTTTCGCTAGCATCCAAGAGCCCTTTCACTGGCTCAGCATCCTGTGCAGGTACGTCTAGTGGTCATTTAGCCAGTCATCCGGTAGAGAATAGTGGCCCATCTGTTTCTACGCGGAGGTGTGACCGAGGGGAATCCGTGGCATCTGGATAGAATGGTTAATCTTGTTTCCCGCCTGATCTGACCATTTCGTGGTGTGGAAAGTCTCAAAGGAACTGGTCAGCAGGCCTGTTGTTCGTAGTAGCCGATCATTTCAGTTCTGTCCAGCTCTTGCGTAACGATTCTCCGGACCCCTCTGAACGATAAAAACCCGTAAATAAAAGGTTTCCGTTTCATTTCTCTCGCGCGATTTGCATTGACCCGCCTCTTTCCTTTTCTTCTCACTTTCCTCAAGCCACCGAAAAATAAAGGAAAGTTGAGCAATCGGTTGGAAAATACATTTTAGGTCTTCTTCCAATCTTCACCTTCCTAAGACTCTTGAATCGTTAAAAAGAATGTTGAGAAATAGCCTGCGCGTGCGTCGACGTGTGTCTGTCGAGATCAAGATTGAGAGAGAACGTCTCGGCTAAGACTCAGACAGGGTATTCTGCCTTGCATTAACATGGGGTGCCAAAATAAGAAAGGGCGTGCGATGAGTTGTGCCAACACTAACTATAATTGAATCAGTGAGAATGACAACAGTACATGTCCCCAATCAGCTTATCGAGATATCAGCTGTCAAAGGTTTGGTTCTTGAATGAATCACTCTCAGTGTGTTTAAGGATTGATCAATTTATCAGATATTATACTTTCAGGTCCTACCGACATTGCCACCTACATTTTCCAAGGAAAAAATAACTCATGTGGATAGAAGGTTAACAAATAAATGACTGGACTTGAACTGTTTTTTTTCTCAACAAAATTAAAGTGGAAAAAATTGCTTTATTTCAGTGCAATGTAACGGTAAATAAACTCAAATATAACGTAATTACTCTGGTAACCAACTAAGGTTAATGTAAGACACAAAAAGCTACTCGTTTTCTTCATTTTCTTGTCGTTCGGTAGTTTAACATTCTTGGATACTCTGGTAGAACTCTAGGTAAGGATGAGTAATGTATTTCATAAGTTTAACAACATCTGCGATCTTATTGGAATTTATTGCGATGGGTCCATCATAAGCTTTTTGAGAAGGAAGATCTTGTGAAGCCCTGTTTTTCACGAGTTTGAAGGTTGAAGATGAGAGTCCATCGATGAAGTCGTATGTTTTGGCAAACCCAGGCATGGGGGCGTCATTTTCAAATTCCCTGTACTCGGAAATCGCAAAAGGTTGTTGGATCCACTTATCGATTTTGGTGTTTTCTTGTGAACGGATGGCCACCACGCTTTGAACTCGATAAAATAGTCGTAAGAAACAGGTTTTACAGAGAAGTGATGTATTTTCTTTTTGCTGTGTTCGATCATTTTCTCATATTGTTGTGGGAGGTATACACGGCCCTGCTTTTTAATGTGCCGTTTTACAACTCCAAAATCCCGGTCACATGGTAATAACGAGTGACCACGCATAGGAAAATAGTGGTACACCTTGTCGAAGCGTCCGGAAGTTGCCACTAGTCCCATTAAAAATCTTACAAGAGTATGATTCCGGTTTTGTCCTGGGCAAGATCTGAAAACAAGTGCAATTCCTTAGTGGTATCTGGAATGCTATTAGTTAAATAATCAAAGAGAAAAGAAGAAACTTCATTAGGACCTTTGTGCCCTTCATGATAAACGTAGAAATTCCCTAAGCCATCTTTAATGTTGTGAATCTCAAATACGTTCACCCATAACTGCCGGTAATAAAATACCTCCTGAACCGGAATGTGTGGTAACGGCAAATTCTGCATGAAATCGAAACAAAATGCAGACACTTCCGGTCGATTTTTACGTGTCTCTTCAACTTCCTTGAGTTTTTTTATGAATTTTGTTAGCTCGACGTTTATGCACTAGCAACTCAGCAGCATAAGCTCTTTTTGCTACAGCGTTGAGGTTCTGGTCTTTCAATTTCGTGGTCAATTCCTCACACTGAGACCAAACGTTCACTTGGGGTCTACCAAATCTCAGTCGGAAGTTGTTATTGAAATAATTCAAGTAAAACTCTGGACTGGTAAAAACTGTGGACTTTAAAGAGAGTAAACACAGACGGCGCCTCCCAACTACCGCGAGTACCTACGCGTTGAGAGCAAGAACAGTATAAGTCCATGGACTCGTACTGTTTTTTCCTTCAATCATTTTCATTTAGGCTGTGTTCAAGCTTACCGAGTGTTGTTAGCATACTGTTCTCGTGCTCAATGCGTAAATCTACTGGTTACAGCCTACAAAAAGCCATTTTTCAAAAATCGTCAAAAATGGACTTGCACTGTTTTTATTCTCATCGATTCAATTAAAATATTCATCAAGACACACGATTTCGATCAAGTTTTAACTAGGGACAAGTCTAACTGACTGAATGTCAATGTGTTTTTTCTGCGGAAATAACGAGAGCAGTGCACACACCCAACACATTGGTGCACATGGAACATTTTGGTCCAAATTTGTTTTAAAACTTATCGCCTCATAAGCCGAAGTAAAACCTTACCAGTAATATGTTTTTGGGTACAAGCTGAAATTGTACTCATGGAGTTCATACAAACCGATTGAAAAACAGGTCGTATCAGTTGGAAATTTAATGTTATTTGGGTTTAGGGGTCAAGTTGTGACGTGATATCTGACAAAATCAGTTTCGGGGTTGGGCTACGTAAGATCCTTGAACCGTCGTAGCTGCAGGGAACAAAACTGTTGAGAAGAAAGGTTACTGAAGGAAGGTTAGGCCGGTTTTTTCCTTCTCCCGTTTTTCCTGTTGGATTTGCCCTGTCGCGTGTTCCCGTTAAAAATTTGGTTCTCCTTCAGTTCCTTGCTCACTTCCCGCGTGAGTACGTTCCTGCAACGGTTCGAACGAAGCTCGAAGAAAGTCGAACGTCTCTGCAAATCTGTGCCTCTGGTTTCGTTTTTTTCTTTTGACATGCCTTAGGTAGGAGAGGACGTTTAATTTATCATTCCCTTTTTCTTTTTTTTTACTGGTAAATATTTTTTCTTTTTATGCTGTGTAGGAAGCCCCATTTCTTTTTAATACTTAGTTCCCGATGTATCTCAGTTGTTTTTTTTTTTTGCTTTTCCTTCCCCTAAATAACTGGGTTCATCCCCACTAGAATTTATTTTATTATTTGCCCCTTTTCCTTATTTATTTTTCGTTACAAAGTCTAATATGAACACTTGGTGAGCGAGGTACGTGGAGAGTGAAGAGGGAGCATCCCTCATCCCAAGCTCTGTAATGACCTCTCTACTGAGCGTAAAACTGCTGCGCTAGATGAATGGGCAAAAGGACAGGACACGTACAAGGCAACATTCAACACCGAACATGTTAGGTGGAAATGGGTTGAGTCAGACCACTGGATGGTTTCTTACGAGACATCATGACTTCAATGCGCTGTTCCACTCCTGTTATCTCAAAGACTCTCCATTCTGCACGTCTCACACGGGGGAATGGAAAACCACGTGCAGCTCCACCGTAGTTTCCACTACAATGAGCGACGGTTGTTGGAAGAGCAGTCAAACGTTCCAGCTTTAAATAAGTAAATAGTTGGACCAGAAGGGGAACCAGATTAAGAACTCTAACCAGATGGTACACGTTACCCAGGGTCGTATATCCGCGTGGTAAATGCTCTGTGCCCTTGGTAGTTATATCAGTCGAAAGGTTGCAGTTTCGCTACCACGAGATATCAACGAGCTTTCCACCGTACTCTGGGGAGGGTACGGCAGGTTGTCATCTCGCCAGTCTTGTGTTATTGCCCGCATGACCCAAGGAAGTCCGTACCATATGAGAGGAGTTTTTAATAGTTTTTCTTATCTGATTTCATCATTTACTTGGTTGGCGAGTTTCAAAGGAAGGGTTCTTCGGAGTGGAGCTGCGCGTTGAAGTCACCATGACCTGTAAGTAACTGGCTCGTTCATTGTCCTCCACGTAGTCACACATGGTCCGGACAACCATGGCTGAATGACAACCTGGCGTTCCTGCACTGTTTCGGCAGGTGGAAGTGCTGAGCGAGTGCCTGCGCTCTGATGTGCGAGGGAATCTGCAATCTCCATGACGTTCATAAACGGCTGCTGTATGTGGGCTCTCTTGAAAGTGTTCGGGAACGTGGAAGGAAAAGAGACTATATACAGGAATGCGTGTGTGGAAGTGTTCACGATGGTATATGTATAACCGTACAGTGCAGTCTCGTGTTTAGATGATACAATATAAAGTGCCGTTCAGTTCTGACTCGACAAAGTGTTACGATTACGCTGGTCACGCGTTAAAATCAACTACCTCCGCTTTCAAACGGAATTTCATTCGCCGACTATCCTGGTGGACGTAATGAGTTTCTAACTCGAGTTGAGAGTCGATGTGTTGACCATAGGAAAGTGCCCCATTCATTAATAGAAGCTGGACTGTTGTTAGCGCCGCTCAATTAATTAGAGCCGGTGAAGCTGGAAAACAGGATGCAGCTGCGGAGGCTAGCGATGTAGCGGTGGAAGGGTAAAAGTGTAGTGGGGGGGAGTCTAGACCTCGTCTAGCCGTAGTGACCTTGACTAGATCAAGTGCAGGATGCAACTCTCCCCGTCACAACGAACCCTCCTCCTCATCATCTCGACACCCTTCGCTGGACCACCTCCCCTCTCTCATAGCTGAAACTATCCATTCCGCTGTCCAGCTGCTCCACTTGTCAAGATCGCGCCTATTATCGCACCTCTCTTCCAAATACTGACCCTTCATCGCTCGAATAAACCCGTCTCCCTCCTGACTGCATTCAATACCTCATTAACTCAAAACCTAACCCCCATTCACTTCCCTGCACGTGCAGTGAGTCCCGCGAAATAGAGAAACGCCCTCACATTTTGTATTTAACAGCTCGATAGACTCTAGTTTAGGGCAACCGATGTGCCTTTCCACCTGTTACGCGTCAATTAAATTTGGCCAACTGTAATATCATCGCTACAACTATTGTTTTATAATTCATATTACGTATAACACAACTTTACACCGAATATTTCATAAAGTTGACAATTTCGTTCTAACACTTTCATGAACTAAAATACTTCACTCAGTTTTCGTGAGATGCACATGCGTAGCTTCCAAAATGAGTTTGAACGTAACAACAGCTCACTCGTCTCCCTATTTGTATTATTTTTATTTTTGAGCGTCATTTCGGGGAGAAGGAGGCACGAAGTTCCCTGATGGATGTTCCAATATGTTAAGCCGCAGACTAGGTCGTCTTTTAGCTCAACGTACAGTCGTTCAATGTTAGCTTCTACGCTGAACCCAAAAGTTCAAAACAAATTAACGGAACAACTAATGTTATAATGTATTACGATTGACATCACCAATTCCCAATTTTAGACTGAGTTAGAAAAAAGAAAAACTCGGCCCTGAAAAAGGTAACTTTCTGGTCGTCTCTGCAGAACGCCCATTTCAAATTGCAAAGTGCAATCGGTTGCATCCAAACTCGAAGCGACTTTCCTCAGCGCCACATGGTTTTATTCTTCTTTTGGTTTATTATTCATTCCAATATTTAACCCTATGTTTTCGGTCACGAAAAATTCTTTACAACCTCCCCCTCAAAATTTGATACTTAACGTTTCAAGACTTGAGGATTCCAAATCTGCAATGTCCGTCCCCCCGTCCGGGCCGTTTTGTGCCTTTAACGTCGTCTAAAAAATCCTTTCTTTCGTACAAAATCCCATTCGGTATCTAGTTGTGCCCACCATCTCGGCAATCCGATCGGACGAAGCCCGAGGTTGTTATGGACAAAAAATGGTTAAAAAAATTAACAAAACGCAGCATAATCGCGAATACGCCGTGTTTCGTATCGTTTTCAAGATATTTTTACATCCTGGGTCGAATGGAATTAGTATCAGACGTGTACAACTGCGTATAGGGAAATTACAGCCATTATTAGAGTCAACTAATTGAAAGAACTCGCGGGAACTACAGCGGAATTCAACGTTTCGTCGTTTGTATTTCCCCCTACACCTTTTGCCCGACGGGGTGGAGGAAGTGGCCCTAACCTTCCTCCACACACCCCTACATCAGATCATAAAAGCCTACAGACGTTTACGGGCGCCGGGGGAATATTTAGTTTCTGTAGTTCCATTGTAGTCAGGTCATGTTTCGTATGGTTTACTACTATTTTTCGATGCTGAATCGAATGGAATGGGTCTCGAAGCAGTAATACTAGGTCAAGCTGTTCATTAGGACAATAAACCGTTGTGTAATAATTTTCAGGGTTTTTTTCACTCAGTTTAGATGAAACCAAGTTGGAGTTCTACGTAGAAATTGGAAGCGCCGAATATTCTGAAATTTATCGAGTTTCTTCTACTTATGGCTCGACGGTTATCGAGTAGTCACTGCGTATGATTCGTAAGACGGTCATAATGGTTTTCGAAAAGGTTTTCTGGTACCGTTTTGCAATTATCTCGTAAAAGCTGTGCGAAATAAATGTGGATCCGCAGGCTGAATATCAAATTGGAGCTGATTTGGTTCAGTGTTGTCACTCAATCGCCAAAGCGTTCACAGGTATGTTTCTTCATCAAAAAGGCTGTTCCTTAACAATCATACGGAGGAATCCAGGAGAAATGAAATGGAGTGGCGCATCGAAGTCGCCATGTCCCCCAACGCTCATCCTGTGATCTGGCTCTAAGCACTTTCTTCTCCTGTGATGTTCACCGATCAGTGTGGCTTTCTACAGTGTGGTTTTTACAAGATGTGCCCTTGGGGTGACGTTTCAACGCTACGATTATAAGCCCAGTGCGACTTCTGAGTTCCAAGCTGCTTTGCATTGATTGCTCATTTCAATGTGTGGACTCCGATTATAATTACTTCAACATTACTAAAGTTAACGTACCTGTTAGGTGAGTCCGTCTCCTCTGGCTTGTGAGTTACTGTGGGCAAGCGCATTCGATGTAAAGACATCATCGTCTGGCCGTTAAGTCAGTACTGCAGTCAGACGGACTCACCTAACAGGTACGTTAACTTTAGTAATTTTCCTACTGGCGGACATAACCCAATTTCTTTAATACTTCAACATTGATCACATGACGTTGCTGTCTGCTAGGGCTTAACCAAACTCACACGGTGTCATCAATTAGTAAATTTCTACACTTCGTAACTCAAACGGAAAAAACGTTTTTGACGTAGTCAAACTTTGAAATAAATATCTGATGCGTTGCAACACACAACTTTCCTTAGCTCTACGTCAATTCACTTTGTACATGGCTAATTCTATTTAATCAATTCATTTATCTCTCAGTTAATTTGAACTTGGTCAAACAACGCTTTACGGCAGCAGAAAGCGGTAGCGCTTACAGTGCCGGAATTTATTGTGCTGCTCGTACTCATTGCAAGACCATTATTGAGCAATTGGTACACAGATAATTAATGAGGCTGTAAACGTGATTTTTTAAAAAAAGGATAGTAATCACTTTTGCAGAGTTATTGGAAAATAACTGTTAGAACTGGTAGTAACCGCAACGACAGTAGTTGAAATTCAGGAATTTCTGGAGTGAGCCCTATGTATCTCATTAGAGTTTTCAAACACTCACCCTTCAGGTATTGGATTGGACTACAATACCAATTTTTTTTTAACATTCTACAAGAATTCCAGCGGAGTTTATAAGGAAAAAACTGCGCGGAAAACTCTTTTGGTCGAAAATTTTGATAATTTATTGTGCTGCTCTCGTCATTTTCCCACGGATGGGAATTTTATGGTATAATTGTCTTATTGAGAGCTATCAATATAAAAAATTTAATCAAAATCGTTAGAGCCGTTTTTGAGAAAAAAACAATTTGGTATTGTGATCACTATGATAACTATAGTTACATTTCGGTGAATTTTGTTCATACCCTCATTTTGGCGTTCCATGATGACCTCCGGGCGAGATATGAAGTTTGAGCTGATTTGGTTCAGTGGTTTTCTTTAAAAATCGTATACAGACACACAGACCACTTCCCAAATAGTGTTTTTCGGACTCAGGAGGGTCTGAAACGTAATGATCTGAAGAAAAAAAATTTTTTTCAGCCGATTACATAACTTTCCTTTCTACTTCGTAGAGCCAAGGAAAGTAGAAAACCTTCTTTGATCAGTCAGTCGGAACACCTATTACCAACACATGCCACAACTATTCCTTCCTCAACTGAGATTAATTACGGATTGTGAAAGCTAATCGTTGAACTGACCCAGTGAACAGGGGCGGCATTCTTTGACTCTCGTAACTCTCATGATGACGAACAGCTCAATGTTCCGTGTTCGTGCAAACCGTTTTTGTACGCAGTACATTTTATTTATTTATTTTTTTTTTGTAAGTTTATTAGTTCACAGTTGGGATTTAGTGTTGGTATTTGTGTTAGTTAACGCCTCACGAGGTCTACTTATCGAAATCCGAGTCAATAACACGCGTTTAAATTGAGGCGTGAGAGCAGACTACGAATATGTGCTAGCCTCGACGAACGATAGTGTTTTTAATCGATGGAGTTCTCAGGGATTAATCTCCTAAGGCGATTAGTGGAGCCTCTGCGGTGAAGAGCTAATGGCGGGTCATACGCTACGCTCGTTTGCAGCACATTCGTCGATAACTGACGACTCACGTTGTAATTGGCGACGTGTTCCCCGGAGATAAGAATCTGCATTCATAGCCCGAGGGGTGGCTGTAGTTTCAACTGGCATTTTCAATTACAACGAGCACGCTATTTCAATGACACGCTTCCGCTTCCGATGTCTCGATCAATAGGAACGCGAAAGAACGACACGAATCTAACTTTGTGTACAACTATTTTTAATTTTGCCATGAATTTATTTTACGTTACAACCTTATTTATACCAGAATCCTCTAAAAATGATACTTGTCTCTTCAGAGGTTCTTCGAGCTTATTCCGTTCCTAGATAGATGAACAACCCCCACCTCTACCCTCCACCAGTCATCATCTCTGAAACCACTCTCTCCTCATGTTTTGCCTGACGTACGTTGTGCCTTATGTAGCTCGCATACTCCGTGATATGTGAGATAATGCAGTATATTCCTATTACTTTTCTGTAAGGACTATGGAGAGGTCGATGCGCTTTTCGTTGTGGTTCCCACAAATTTGCTAAGTGTTTACCTAATACAGTCGTTACAAAGAAGCAGTAAAACAACACATGCTACATGGTTAGAGGGATGACATGTGATGGCGTTATACAACGAAACCGCCTTTTATTCGAACGAAAAAGAGAAATCGGAAAGGTGCAACGATTGAAAGGAAATGTTGGCGTTGGACAGCTGAAGAATATCCCTCCGCGCGCTCTTCCATTAGCGAGCCCCAACGTCATTTTCTTGTGAGTCAGAACCATTTAATTAGCTCTGCCGAGGAAGTGCAATTTTCGACCTACCACAATTGCACCTTCGCACGCACAGCTGCATTAGTGTGCCCCAGTTCTGCGGCCGTAAAGTTTAAGAGCCATTTTAAAGCGATCACTCGGTTGGCGAATTATCGTAAATCGGATTCCTCTAACTTCTGATTCAGTGGAACGATTCTGAAGTATTGTGTATAAATTGACGTGATTTCTGGACCAAATTAGGAGTTCCCTAAACAGATTGAGTTTTAATTCCCAAATGGAAAGTGTTGAATTTGCTACCTTAAGTCAAACTTTTATTTTTTCACTCTCACGTAGACTTCATCGCGTTGTCGGCACGTAACATATTCCATGTATGACCTCTGGCGCATACCGAAGAGTGGGAGGCATCAGCACACTATCGGGATTCTCTTTGTCCAGTGAAATATGCAGGGCGGCGACTAACTCATAACCGCTTACTGCCCTCAAAGGCAACTTAAGTGGCCGTGACATGCGACGGTATGCGACTGGTTTTGCTCAGGCTCAAGTCAAGATATGAAACAAGTGACGCGAAGAAGCTAGACTTACGTTCGAGTATTTTGTTCTGTTTCGTGCTGCTTCCACGGTTTACTCGTAGCCCTTTTTGGTCCAGCTCCATAGAACAATAACTTGAGTAAACCCTCATTAGTTTAACCACCTGCTCATGGAGTAGCGCTTTATTGTGAACAGGGAGATGGTGACTGCTGAGTGCGGTTACTGGTTCTTCCACCTTTGAAGGAATGGAAGAAACGAAACAATACACAAGAAAAATTCATTTGTGTTCGGGAATGCGTATGCGATCGAAGTTTTTTACTTGTATCTTAAAAATGATATAGTCTGAAGTTTGTGCTATTCTTTGACGAGTGACGCACACGTGTAGTTCGCTGAAGTTTTCCGTTACTCTTATCAGTATCGAATAACTTCTTCCTCATATGCCACCTTTAAGTTTGCAAGGATCCCCAGACGATGTTTGAAGATCTCATTCTAGAGGCAACCCATAGGAACTCAAATCCGCTGACATGATCATGAAATTCGTCATCCGTGACATGCGACGGTATGCGACTGGTTTTGTATAGGTTCAAGTCAAGATATGAAACAAGTGACGTCCCGCTTGAATATCTATGTCTTGAGCAGCCAGACCGCTGGATACGGCGTAATAAACTTATAGGGAGAGAGAAAAACTGAACACTACAGCATCGACAACAACGCACACAGTAATGTAGACGCAAAGGAGTAGTGTTGGAATAGGGGAGAATAAGGGATTCTGTCAGACAGTCTCACAGTCAGGCTCACAACAACAAGCCCACAGGAGGAGAAAAGTGGTTTTTCCAGTGGTTTCATTGGTCCTTCACTGGTGTCAATGTGTTGAGGCTCGCCAACGGTATAATCATCATCATTGACTGACGTTATGCTGTAACCTGACACAACATGACAACAAGATTCTGAGCATTATTTCTCAGAATTGATCAACCACACGCACATTTTCAAATGATTGGTTCAGGGCGACCTGCTGCTGCTACATCGCTCGGAGCCTCAGCCTGTGAGCATGTAACCAGAAACTGGAAATTTAGAGATTTGATGAAAACTCAAAACGCACTTCAGCCGATAACGTCGGGTTCCGTTTGATTTAGTTGACCATGTGGATAGTACGTTATCATATGATTAGAGCTAGGTGACTTGCTTAAAGGCTTGTTTGAAAGTAACCAAAATTGACATTCAATTCCATAAAAGTTATCACTGATCCAAAACGGGCCTTTCTTTTGGGACACGGGAGGCCTCCTCCTGGTAGCCCCACGAATTCCACCGTGTTGAGGACCGCCCTGGAACCGTTTAGCACATTGCGTGGAACTCACGTTTCTATGGTAGCTCTTTTCTCCTACAATTGCCATCCGGTAATGGCCACTATTCTCATACATCTTCCCACACCATTCAGCAGTTTGGGAGGTTCAGGAGCAATCTATCTTCCACGTTTTCAGTCTTCAATCCTGTGAAACACAGAACCAGATCAGCAAGCCTTTTGGCCGAGCACTGGTCTGGCGATTTCAGAAATGCTCCTCCAGTTTTCACTCACAATCCAACACGGTGCGGACGAATGACTTTGGTATGAGGTAATAGACTGCGCCCTGCTCTGTGCCCCACCAGTTTGCCCACCTCTGGCACGAGAAAATGGCGTGAGAAGCCTCAGTGCAGGTTGTTTGGGAGTCCAGCCTTACTAATCTATTGCAGGTGAAGAATGAATGATCCATGTCTCGTGAGAAACTAGAAATATGTAGAAATCCACCTCCCCGTGGAACTTCCTGAGCAATGGACTAAGTGCTGGAATCAGCAGTCTGGTCTACTGCCCCCTCTGTGCTGTGTCCCACTCGTCTTGCCACCTCCCAAGAGTCGTGGCCCTCCTCGTTTTTTGTTCTGGTAGTTGTATGCCTGCACGCCCCTTGATAAGTACATATATTTTCTCACGGCTGCAAGTTTGATTGAGATAACACCTGGCACTGGAGACACTGGGCAGTACGAGCAAGCAATGCGGAAGACCCATTTTCTCTACACTGCTGTCCGCATCCTATGGAAGGACCCACCACTCCTCCACCCCATGTAAAAGGATGGAATGAACAACGCTCACAAGCATGCGCCAAATGCTTGCCTGCGATTCTCTCGTGTTCACCATCAGATGACGTAGACCTTTCAGGCCCCCCTTTAACCTCTGCTAATTTGCCTACTTCTCTAGAATTAACTTGCGGTCACACGAATGCCTTCCAAAGGACCATCGTGTCATAATCACGCATCTTGCTATTTGGAGAAAATGTTTCAGGCTGCAGACTACGTGGAGGTCCAGGAAGCCACTTATTACAATAGAATGGCAGTGATGGAGAACCTTACTTTGTTGTACATTACAGCAATCCCGAGTTCTGAGGCTTTAGCTGAATTCCGCCCGTCTTTAAAAAGTAGGCTACGGTCACTGAGAGAGCCTACACCTTCCCCCTCAAACATTACCCTCTGCTGAGGCGCGCACATCTATAGCCTTTACATGAGAAGAACCAGTTGCCTCTTAATCGTTTCAGTTATTGTCTAGTCTCTCAATTTATATCCCACAGTACTAGGCCTAAGGTAGACCGCAGCCGGGTTGTTGTTGACGACGTATCCCGTCCATTGAGTTGTAGTGACCCGGAAATGTTTGAGAACAACAAAACCATTAAAACTACGAGTTCTCCGGTCGATGCCGAGCTCATTTAATCCGGTGGTTCGCACAATCGTGCGAAGGCTCTGGCCCAGTAACGCATTGCTGGCGATTGACCGGTTCTTGGGCTGCTCGTTTAAGTAGAACACGACCTTCGCAGGAAGCCAGCGCCTGCAAACGACAACTATTAGGCCTCGTCCTTCACATCTCCGCCTACCGTTTCTCCCGTGTTCTATGTAGTAAATGGCCCTTAAACTAAGCTTCAAGTCGTACACCGACGGAATTAGTTGTGTTTTGTTGTTTCTTCTTCGGTTTCTATTCTTATACCGTTCAAAGTAACAAACGTCACTTAATGGATTTTGCGCGTCAATGTCTCTTACGGTCTCTTCCCACAACTGACCACGATGCCGGACGCACGATCACTACAAATTACTGGAATCTGAATTTCTATAGTAAGAAAAGCCTTTAGCTCAGCTGTACAATCCGTGCACTATTTCAAAACTGTAGCAGCTATTTCGAAAAGCACAAAGATAATGTTTCAGAACCTTGAGAAGCACTCAAAGAGCGCTAAAAAAGAGTTTGTGTGTGTGTGTAACTTATTTGCTGTCAAACTGTGTGATTTACTAACAGTTGCTCTGATTGGAGTCCTCGACTTGTGGCATGTGCCAGCACTTAGTTTTTAAGTTTTACAGGTCATCGTGAAGTTAGCTACCCCTTCTCAGGAACATCCCAATGATAAGCGATGGTACAACCGAGCCACGGAAGAATTAACTCAAGATCTGTGGAAAGAGATAGAAGAAGCCGCACTCAACCACATAACTAACTAGCTCAAAATGGATCTCTGGAAAATATATGTCTCACCACACAACCAATTGCGATTCCACCGCTCAGAGTTTCCTGCGAATGGTGTGCTGCCTCCCATGAAGAGATCAGTCCTTTCACGGACACGGTTACACAGCAATTCTTTCTTCCCCCTGATAAAACCCCCGATTTGACACTGCAGGACACGGAGCATGTTCAATCACCTCTTCCGCTGCAATTGTTTTAAGACTATTCCACCCCGGGCGTGGTAATGAGTGTCATTCGCCGATCTCCTACTGAAATATCTGGTGCGTTGCAACACACAACTTTCCTTAGCTCTACAACAATTCACTTTGTACATGGCTAATTCTATTTGATCGATTCATTTATCACTCAGTTAATTTGAACTTGGTCAAACAACGCTTTACGGCAGCAGGAAGCGTTAGCGCTTACAGTTCCGGAATTTATTGTGCTGCTGGTACTCATTCCAGGACCATTATTGAGCTACTGGTACACAGATAATTAATAAGACTGTGAACACGAATTTTTGAAGAAGGATAGTAATCACTTTTGCAGTTATTGCGTAATAACTGTTAGAACTGGTATTAAGCGAAACGGCGGTAGTTGAAATTCAGGAATTTCTGGAGTGAGCCCCATGTATCTCATGTGCGTTTTTAAACACTCACACTTTAGGTATTGGATTGGACTACACTACCAATTTTCTTTAACATTCTACTAACATTCCAGCGGAGTTTAAAAGGAAAAAACCACGGCAAAAACGCTTTTCGTCGAAAATTTTGATAATTTATTGTGCTGCTCTCGTCATTTTCCCACGAATGAGAATTTTATAGTATCATTGACTTGTTGAGAGCTATCTATATTAAAAAAAAAAAATTTAATTAAAATCGTTAGAGCCGTTTTTGAGAAAAAAATTGGTGTTTTGATCACTATGATAACTATAGTTAACTTTCGTTGGATTTTGCCCATACCCTCATTTTTGCGTCTCATGGTAACCTGTAGGCTAAACATCAAGTTTCAACTGATTTGGTACGGTTGTTTTCTCTAGAAACCTCGCTAAAAACAAATTCGTCGAAAATTTTGATAATTTATTGTGCTGCTCTCGTCATTTTCCCAAAAATGGGAATTTTAGGGTATAATAATCATGTTAAGAGCTACCAATATTAAAAATGTGATCAAAATCGTTAGAGCCGTTTTTGAGAAAAAAAAAATTTGGTGTTTTGATCTATACTATCTGTATATTTGAACTATAGTTAACTTTCGGTGGATTTTGTTCATACCCTTATTTTGGCGTCCCATGGTGACTTGCGGGCGAGATATCAAGTTTGAGAGGATTTGGTACGGTGATTTTCTCTCAAAATCGTTCACATACACACACACACACAGACCATTTTCCCAAATAGTGTTTTTCGGACTCAGGAGGGTCTGAAACGTAAAGATCTGAAGAAAACTCAAAATTTTTTTTTAAGCCGATTACATAACTTTCCTTTCTGCTTCGTAGAGCCAAGGGAAGTAAAAAGCGTCTGGTCACGATATCATTGTCCAACCTCTCCTTTTAGCACTCCCACCTGAGGCAATTGTTCTGTTAACTTTATATATATGCTAACGTACTAATGGCCAAAAGCATCAAATTCTGCCAACTATAGACCCATAAGTCTTGATCATCTCTTTTCCAAACTTTTTGAGAGATTTCTGAATACGGAGGAAGCCACCGATAGGGTCTGGCACTTTGGACTGTTTTTCAAACAGCAACCGCACTTAATTGACACGTTTTATCGGCTAATCCTACCCTACCGGACTAACCACTAACCGTTCGTTCTCAGGGAAATCAGCCCTCTTCCAACCTTCTTCCAGAGCTATCAGACTAGGAGTCTAACATGTTGCGTCTTGGGACCCATCCTGTATCTCATATATGCGAGTGACGCAGTGAAGTGAAAAGTGAGTGAAGTCTCATCCCTGGTTGGAAATACAGTGATGCAATGTACCGATGATGTAGCTGCCCATCCGTACAGCTGAAACTTGTCATGAGACTGAGTGTAGTCTCTAAGCGTTTCTACATGAAGTTGTTTCCTGGTGCAACAAATGGCGAATTGTGATGGGCGCACACAAATCAGCATTATTCGCTCCAGTGCTTAGTCTCAGCTACCCCCTGAACCCTACCTGCGAAATACCTGACATTCGTTAGAAAACTAGGCGTGGACCTGTGAGATGTTAGGACTGGCACAATAAGATTGTAGGCTGTGGTGCTCATCCTAAATAAGTAACAGTTATAAACAAACAAAAATCAGTCGAAAGACGTAGAGGTTGTGGTTTCGCTATCGAGTGAGAGCCTGGGCACCAAGCCCAGATCTGTGGAGGTAAGGCAGGTTGTCATTTAGCCAGTCTCCCAGTAGAAAGCTGCTGCCCATGTGCCATCTCGCGAAGGTGTGACTCTGAGGACGCCGTACTATCTGCCAGGAGCTGTCAATCTCGCTTCCCATCAAACCTAAATATTTGCGTGGGTGGCAAATGTCAATGGGAAAGATAAATGAGCCACGATTTTTTGTCATACACTCTTCGCAAACTGGGCGGAATGATTATGAGATTGATTAGTAGCAGTCAAAGCTGGAGGGTTGGCTGCTCTTCCAACAGCCGTCGCTCACAGTTGTAGGAACTATAGTGAAGCAGCACGTGGTTTCTTGTTACCTTCTCACAGGAGGCGCGAGACGTTCGCGACGCTGGGGAGTCTTGAAGAGAGAAGAAATGCGCATTGAAGTCGGCATGTCACGCCTGTCTGAGTGCTTCAGTGGATGCTTTTATCACTATATAGGAACCAAACATCTAGCGCATCGTAGAATAGTTCCACCACCTATGAGAGCTAATCCATTAACGAGCTGTTATGACCATTCACGTACTTCGACAGCTTCGGTCAGCGGACGCGTTCACCCAAACGAACACACTCATCACCAACGAATTGCTCGGAGACGTGGAATACGTTAAACAGCAATTAGCCCCCGATCAAAGCAGTTAATTTCAACGGAAATGCGAATGTAAATTTTTCGATTGTTTTGAAAGTTGAGAGTAGAAAGTTTCCGATAAACTGGAAAATGGTTTGACCGTTCTGCGTGAAAAATTAATGGGCGTTCACTGCCAAGCGTTGAGTTTGGTTGTAAGGTTAATGAATACTGTAAAACACGTGGCGATGAGAAACCGTTGCTAGTTGGCTGGTTATTTGCTCCTCATATTTGGAAACGGGCGTTTATTATGGGAATAAGTTTTGTCGGCATGTGAATACAACCTCCTTCCAGCTCTCAATATTTGAGAGCTAATTATTTGAGGGCTCGAACCCTAACTTTCTCTCGAATTATACTCGTGAAGATGCTCGACGCAAATCCGTTATGCCGGCTTTAATTATAAGGCATCTGCCACGTGGAATGAAATTAGGTCAACTCTTTATTATTTAGTTGACAGCATTTGCAGGACACTTTAAATATTTGTAAAGATCCCGCTTTGAGTTTCCGCTCTTACATTATGTAACACCCATTTCCTCCAGTCACAGAACAATTTTCTTTTCTTTCTTCTCAACTTTCATTAGTCCAAATACAAATTTTGAGTGCATTAATATTATCACGCTTCTAACTAAATTGGATTGGACCAAAGTTTTTGATGGACCTGAAACGACCCTGTTGACGTGGAAGGAGACAAAAATGAATATAAACTGAAAACTTATGCCTACGTTAGCCGGGGCATATTTATCGTCTGGCATCCCTCCCCTTCCCTTACCCTAAGTCAGCACTGTAGCAGCAGTGATGTCTGAGGTTTTGTAGAGTTGGTTTGTTTCTCGTTTCTGCAGTTCTTACTCTCCTCTGACAAAGTCCCGAGCAGGTTCGCAACGGCTACATTAATGTTGAAAACAAGAGGCGAGTGGTTGAAACGAGAGGTGGGATTTACGGTTTTGAGATCCCCCTCGTCCAAGCTTGCCATTCATTCGTCTAAGATTCATTTCATGATTTCTTGTGGGAGACACTACCATATAGCATTCATTGAAAATTGAAAGGTAGGTTTTGCATTCCCGTCCAATGCATAGGACAACCACACAGCTCTGCGAAACTAAAATATCCATACACACGATACTCCTGTTTGAATACCATTGACAGTGTAGAGTTAGTAGTGGCGCATACAAAAGAAAACTCGGCCGCCAGTTTATCTTGTGGTTCTGCGGCATCTTACAATCTTTAAGCAGTTCGAAAAAACGTCTGTTGAAGCGTCCAAGGATTGAGCCGGTTAAATCGGATCGTTGACTGAGGATTAGTTTGGGTCAGGGAGCAACCCAAGCTCACAACAATCGTTGTTACAACCGTCATTTAAAGCTAGTAAGCGTTGCACGGTTGTGTGAATGAAAAACTTCAAAAACGATACCAAACAAATAACACTGTGTCGTTTTATTCATTTTATTTAAATATCGGCTATGTTGAAAATGCCTGTGAATTGCTGTGAGACGATGTTTCGTTTTGTTTACAGAAAAATTGAACTTCTTTTATTAACGTTAAGTCAAGCTGGGGGCCATCACCAAGTGAAACCAAGGTAGCTGTATGGAAGATTGTCCATTGTAGTTTGAATGATCTCCCTGTCCAACTTCCACCACTCACCCTCCCATGTTTTCCACAGCCACTACTGGAACGGACAGCCCCTACATTTTGGCCGCTTGGTATTTCATATACGTCGTGGTTTCCCTATAAGTTCTTCGTTCCCTTAAGTACTTATTTTCTCAAATTTTCACTTCCGCTTAAGTTGTAATTTACGACTGTACGTTCTCTTTCTTCAGTTGAACGCCTGACGGCCGTTTGGCCTACACCAGTGCAACCATCTGAAGGCCGGTGTCGTGTTAACTGCATGTTGCTCTTCTTAAAACTCTATCGTACTAATCAAGTGGCTGTTTAAACTCAGTGTACCAATACAGTCTTCGGGCCTCTCACTCATCAATTAAGTCGAATCTGTATTTCTCTCTCACTAGCACCAAACAGGCGATGAAACAATGGCGAGCAAATGCTAGACTTCCAGAACTCAACCTGCTGTCATTTACTTATTTTGTTTTTCACGGTATTTCTCCTTGTAACGTCATTAATTTGGTGACATTTGATTCGATAGTAAACTAACGTGAGTTACAATTCTGTTGGTGCAACGCAGCAGGGTCTCATATATTAACATCAGATTACTTAACGTGAGTTGGCTAACAAACGGTATCTAGTTGACAGCCAATAAACAAGCCGTACGCTCATCATTAACATGAACATAACTTGAAGGATAGCTCAGAGCAATTGAAATGGTGTTACCGACAAAAATAATTTTAATACGTCAATAATCATCTAGTAAGCCGCTTCGTTTCCAAAAGCTACGCATCCATCGCAAGGCTTGACGATGAAACATGCCGTATTGTGAGATACGTTTCATGTTCTGTTATCTTTGGGTGCTTTGGCCGTTCTATAATAAAATGGCAACGGAGTTCCATGCTCGAACTGTTCAGAGAAATAACACATCACTCCACTTTGATTCATGAAGTGCGTGTCTCTCTTACGCAAATAGCCGTTCGACAGTAACAGGAGCTAACAGGCAATTGAGCGCTCAAGAAACCGGCACCTTACCTTCTAAATATGACTCGGTTCACATAAAATGAGAGAATTAACAGATTTCACTTTCCACGTGGGCATTCTTTATGGCGTGACGGAAAGGAAGAAGTTGAACTCAACCACTCGCTCCCAAGAGCTTATTATTTACAAAACAGGATTCCCACCGGTCCGACAATCCCCTTCGTATAAATTGTTCCTAATGGTCTCTCGCGGTCTCCAATTTAGTTCGTAGTAGTTCTCCGTTAATTATTTCTGAATTCTTCTCTCATAAAACTAGCGATCGAGACTAAAATGGAGTTATAATACAATTGTGGCCTCTAAAGAACCGTAAGTTGGTTCCCTTTCGAGGAGAAACGGGAAGTCGGATCTTTCCACTGAAAACAACAGCTATAGATACTCATAGAATTGTCTTGAGATGTTATGACAATATTTTATTCTTCGTGAAATTTCGGCCAATCTGATGTAAATGTGCTGAACGGTTCCGAGTTGGTCCTCAATACGCAGGAATAAATTCATACGGCCACTAGGAGCAGACCTTCTCCCTCCTACGTCCCAAAACCAACTTGTGGTGATCTGTCACGTTCTACGTGATGTTCTACTGATTACCTTTTATCAACTATTTCAAGAATAACATGATTAATGAAGTGTTACATGGAAACATTTATCCCATATATGACGCAATACTGGTCAGATGATGACTTTTATTAGTGCGCTGTGTGGTCGAGAAAGAAAGACCCTAGACCTATATTCGGTGATTTAATAGGTTAATGAGAAGGTTGAAGAACTCCAACCACCCGAATGTGCGGGTTTTGGGGGCAGACCACCGTGTCAATGATTTAGCAATTCTGGATGAGTCGCACCAAACCCCGACATGACAGTTCTGGATCCTGTCATTCACAAACCTCTCCAGACCAGTAGCTAGCGTTACTCCTACTGCTGGTTTCTTCAAATGCCTTTTCAGCAACGAGCAAAACTGAGTTAACTTAAAAGCTAGTGGACCCTTCCGAGCCGCCAACGCCAGTCTTAGCTGTAGACTTGGGTATCCGACCATAGGAAAAATTGATTACGGCCCCCTGGAGTAGACTGTATATATTTTTAAAAGTTTCTTCCGATGCTATTCTGAAAACAGGACTTTCAGCAGCAACCACTCACTATAAACCATTCTATGTTTATTGATTATCCTTGTATTACACCAGGAATTTTTTGCTGTGCGTGGTTTGGGACGGAAGTTATGCTTGCCACGCTGAAATCAGTGCTACGGGCAATAATCGCGATAATGATACTTAGGATGGAATATTAGCGGACAATAATTGGAGAAAACGGTTGACTATCCGTCAAACCAAGGTTTCTGTTTCCTCCTTTCTCCATTTGTCCGAATGACTTATTTGAAAACTGTAATTACCATGTCAAAGTCAGATGGTAGGAAGGCAGATTCTCACTCGTCAGCTGAGGTCATGCGGTTCGGAAAGTGAAACTTCCTCAACGTTTCACTGGGGCCGCAATCAGAGCGTCTGGCCTCTCGAAATGAAGAGATAATAAGGCAAAGACGAAGACCATGTTTCAATATGAAATCGCCCGAATCAAACTTGCAAATCAGAATCTAGGTTTACCCAGAAGGCGGACCGAGCTGGAGGGAGTATCAAAAGTTGCCGAACCGCTGTCCCGTTAGACGAGAGGCCTCTCGCAAGGGAGCTGTTTAGAAATGTCTTTTATTCCTTGAAACGTCCACAGAATCGAACGCTTTGTTTCAATATTTACGACCACGTGTGGTGACAGGTTTAGTGACAAATCGTGAGTGGTACAGAAAAAATTACTCTCGAACAACAACTTACTCGAGAAAGCTACGTATTCACCTTTAACATTCGCTATCGTAATCTTACGTACACGTTTAGGAACCAATGCGAACTGCTAACCTCTTTGACGATCGTCGCACCGAAATAGAAGTCAAGATTCTGTGCGTTATTTATTTACTCCCATTTAATTTTTCCCACGTTATAGGATCGGTATCCCGCCCGAATATTTAACAAAGCTAACTCGGCTGTAGACCAAAGCCTCCATAGATGTAATTTATTCAACGTCACAAGCACAAATAGTGCGTTGTGTAAATTGTTACTTTGTCCACAGTATGTACGACTCTCATGTGTGATTTTTCATGTTAAGAAAACCCACTGATGATATTGGTAACATCAATCGAAGTGCCGTTCAGAGAAGTTGTATTTGTTGTTGTGTTGTGTTGTGTTTTAAAGCCTCTGAGTAGCTTCAGGCCACTTTTTCCACCTTTTTCATTAATTTTTACTTGCAATAGGCTGCTGAACATGCGTAGGCAAAAACGACAATGTTAACTGTTCAAATCGCTTAAGGAAAAACCCCTCCTCCCTGTGGTTACGATATAAACACTGAATCATAAGCGAGAGAGAAAGAGAGAGAAAGAAAGAGAGAGAGAGAGAGAGAGAGAGAGAGAGAGAGAGAGAGAGAGAGAGAGAGAGAGAGAGAGAGAGAGAGAGAGAATGAATGAATGAATGACGGCTTTATTATTACATCTGGCGAGATTTGGTCGTACTCGACCATTCTTACACCTAACCAGAAATTTTAAAATTCAACATGATAAATGCAAATGCGTCAACAGTTTTCGTTTCTTCTTCTTATTAACTAGTTTTCTACTACTATAACAAAATCTTCGTTTCATTATTTGATTGTTTTTTTTTAATTATTATTTTTTTACTATTATTTTCTTCTCGAACTTATTATTATTTTTTTTTACTATTATTTACTTCTCGAACAAAATTCAGATACAATTCTTCTTCTTGTTTATGTGTCTTATTTGGCTAACCGGACGTTGGCATTCACTGCGGCGAGAGCGTCCCGGTCCTCTTCAGTCCTGAAAAGCTCCTCCGCACGCTGTGTACCCGTCCACTTCCTCAAGTGATTCAGCCAGGAGAGCCGTCTTCTTCCAGCACCCTCGATCTAATAATTCACATAATCTGATTTAAATTTGATTTATATAGCCTGTCGTGTCATGATCTCAGAGAGTTTAGAGGAATTTAGTAAAGGGATAGTAAAGATTCTCTCACACGTTTCTTGAAAGTAGTATGACTTTTTAGTTGTTTCAGTTCTGATGAGAGTCCATTGTAATATGATATGCTTTGTGAGATGAATGATGATCTATAGGCAGTGGTACGGCATTGTGGTAAACGGTAATTTAAGAACTTGTTTCTGGTTTCTAAATTATGAATTTGTGAAAATAGCAAATATTGTCGCGCGAGATATGGTGGTTGTTTAGTTGTAGTAATTTTGAACATGATTGCTAACATAACGTACTGTATTAATTCATCAATTTTGAGAATTTGTTGTTTTTTAAATTTATCACGAATTTTATCATCATATTTCAGATTTAAATTATATCTGATGGAACTATTTAAGGCTCTCTGCATCTTGACATGACAGGTTGTGTTGAGATCACACATAACCGGTACACTGTACAGAGAGAGAGAGAGAGAGAGAGAGAGAGAGAGAGAGAGAGAGAGAGAGAGAGAGAGAGAGGAAAGTGTGACCTCCTACAATGTGTCGTTTCCTACAGGGATCTTTCCATCTTAGGCCAAACGTTAGAGATCGTGGATGTTGCAGTCCTTAAAAGAACTTTTTGGCCGCAACCTCACTGGTCGACAATTTGGGCGTACTAAAGGAAAGTCACGCAGGACCACATAGCAGTTAACATCAGAGGCTCCACAACAATTGGTGCTCCACTGTTGTTGGAAGAGCATCCAAACCTACCAGCTTCCCCAGGTTCATACCTTCGCGTGGTAACACACACGTGGGTAATAGCTCTCTACCGGGAGACTGGCTGAATGACGACCTGCCATACTTCCGCAGGTCTCCGCAGGTCTGGGTTCGATGGATGCTGAGCGAACGATAGCGAAACCGTGACCTCCACGACTTTCAACTGACGTATTGGGATCTCATGGGTCTTCACTGTCACCTCCATTCATCCCCATTATGTTGTTAGCTAACAGCTCACATAAAAGCAGACTACAGGGATAAGTGAAGAATGTAGCGTGCGATGAACTGTAAATATCAAAAAGGAACCTCGTAAGCCGACTTGCCAAAAATCGTGCGAGTGGTCAGTTCCACGTTTTACATGCGCTCACGCCATAACGACCCGAGAAAGAAAGATCCCTCTGATCTCATCTCCCAATCCCTTCAAATAGTACCTGAGCCTTGTGAAGAGCACAGAAGTTCAGTGTGTTATTTGTAGCGCAAGTGTGTTCATAGGGTGTCATTGACTCTTATTTTATTGAATTTGTAGGAACGCTTTTCAGAAACAGTCTTGATACAGGCTGATTTTAGGCGGGAATTTCCATAAATTTATTTCACATCTCACGTGTGAGAGCTAAGCAGTCAGGACTGGCCAATCGCCGACGGTATTGACATGTGTAGACACGACACAGGGAGAGAAGTGCTAGGTCGTTGGAACGTCCGGTTGTGTTATGTACGAATGCATCGTATTTTGAAACAGAATGTTATATTCTCTCCATTCTTGTAGAAGCTAACAGTTGAGCCGCGATTATCCTCCATTCAACGTTCACAGCATTCATTTAAAAAACGTCCTCCCACCCGCGGCATTCCTTATAAAAAATTACCTCCCTGCAAACATCCACGATTTCCGCGGTTACTGAAACACGTTCTGAGGCTTTGAAACGTAACTAGTTCATGAACTAGAGGGAAACATTAATCTTTCATCGCACACGTAGACTCGGTCTTTACCCAACTCTCTGGGATCGGAGGATCTCTAGCTTCCCAGCTTCCTGTTTGTTATTCTGGTAGCGCCTCGACCAGTGATACGGGTTCTGGGGGAAGCCTCGTTGGAAGGTTTTCACGGAGTTGAAATACGATGAGGTCTACTGGCGGTCAATCCCGCAACGCATTTCATTTGAGCACCGTCTCAACCAACTCGCATTCAACGGCCGAGAAATAGAATTTAGAGGATTCAGTACTTTTCATCATTTGAACGTCATCATTTTTCTAAAGAGTGGTTCTCTGTGACAGGCCATATTTCCATCAAAGAGCTGGGGGAGAATTACAAAATGTCCCACGGCTTAACGATTTTCGCCAAACATTCTAATTACTCGTGTCCTGCCCACAAATGACGTATTCCCGCTGAACCCGCTCCAAAAAATGAGCTGACGCATCAGTCCCCCGGTGTACAACTGCTAACAACTGTATTTTTATACTTCAACTCTTCCTGAGCCACCCTGGTTATAATACCAGTGATATACTTGTATTATTTCGAAGTAAACTCAGTTTTTAATAACTCTCTGTTCACGAACTAATCTGTTTGTTACATACATACGTGAAAATTCGGCGAACGAGGATTGGTATATTAAACCTCTACCGGGAGGTTGGCTAAATGATAACACGTTGGCGAAGCCGCACCTCCACCACTTCCGACTGACTAAGACTCTTACAAGTGTTAAGGAACAGTCATTTTGATAACGAAAGAGACCTGTCTGGGGTATCACACTAGCGACAGAACGTGCCGCACCAACCCTAGAGAGATGCCTCCTGTGGATCACCAAGACAGCATCCAGTGAGGCACTCCAAGTGATCACGGGCCTGTTACGCCCGTTGACTTGCCCATTGAGTGTCCGAAAGGAGTGTGTGGGCGGAACTCTGTATAAAGCTTTCCATTAAGCGAAAACTTGTCGAGCTAGATAAATGGCAAGTGCGATAGGAATCTTTGCCAAAGCGACGTGACATGTATTGGTGATTCCTAACATTCGTGAACACCTTAAAAGAAAGTGGATGAACCAGACATCTGGACGAGCCAGTTCCTCAACAGCTCAACACGACGTCGAAGTGGATTACTTATACGTTTTACTCGAGGAAAATTGAAACTACCCGCCGTCTTTCCAGGATAGAACATTCTCGTTTTCGTAACATCAAGAACCAGTCATTCAAGATGGATGAGTGTAAAAGCAGAACAAAGGCGATCAAATCAGTGTCATGGTTGCCAACAACTCAAGAGGAGTTGAAGCTTCGTTATTTTTGTTGGGCTCGTTATCCAACTCGCGTTTCTCTCATGTCGAGCCCGACTTAATTAATATCTATATTTCACCAGTCAAAAACCTCTTTTCCGCGAACTCCCTCCATTTTGTATGAAAAGAGGATCCCCGTTTTGATCGACTCCACGCATTGTTTTGTTACGTTCCTCGGCTGCTGTATCATCGACGTGCTCCATCTCCGCTAATTAAGACTCAAGGTTCCTTTTCCAAGTACTCGGATTAGTATTTGTTTGTGAGTCCCAGCTAATTGAAGTCTGCCATATATGTTGCTAGTGAGGGAGGGGTGGGCATCTCCCGATACATAATTTATTTTCCAAAGTTTAGCTCAAATTATCCAGATTTTCTTTGTTTACGATAAATTTCTTGCCTTTTGTTATTTCCCGTCTCTGATCTTTTCAATTTGTTTCATGTGGGAGGTAACATATCGACTTACCTCTTCTCTGAATTTTTATTCCGGGAAAAACTCTCAACACGTAAAATTCAATATTTGTATCTCTTTAGTATTCGTTCCACGGATTTTCTCCTTTTACTCATTTTGGTTTATTATTCATTCTAAATAATAACCCTGCTTTCGGGCAGGAAAATTTTCTTAACAACCCCCCCCCCCTTTACAAATTTTGATACTTTGCATTCTAACACATTGGGATTCTAAATAGGCAATGACCGTCCGCCGTCCGTCCGGACCGTTTTGTGCCTTTAATGTTGTCTAAAAAAATCTGTTCTTTCGCACAAAAATCCCACTTGTCGATCGTTGTTATGGGCAGAAAACAGTTTAAAAAATTAACAAAAAAGCAATTTTGGCAGTTTTATCGGAAATACCCCGCGTTTGGGATCGTTTTCCAGGTATTTTTAAACGATGGATATTTGGAACGAGGGATGTAAGACTGAGTGTAGAGGGAAAGTAGTGAAATTACCGTAATTATAGCGAGCCAAAGTCTACTAATTAAAAGAACTCGCGGGACAATCACTACAGCGAAGGTAATCGTTTCATCATTTGTACTCCCTCCCTCACGTTTCATCAAAACCACCTGCCCTCTCGACTCGCCACGTCGTGCCAATTGCCTACAAGAGCATACGAGCGCCTGGAATATTTAGTTTTCGTCGTTCCGTTGTAGTCAGGTCATGTTTCGTGTGGCTTACTGGTATGTTTTGATGCTGAATCGAATAGGATGGGCCTCGGAGCTGTGAGACTTCGTCAAGCTGTTCAAGAGAATAATAAACCATTGTGTATTAATTTGCTGGGTTTTCCCTGGGTTCTGCTTTCACACAACAATCTACTACTAACCAAAATTGTAGCAACTTTCAAATAACGATTTTGTTTCTACGACGCCTTGCTATCGCCCACGGTATGATACAACTCTTTTATATAACCCCTCCTTCGTTGTAGCAACCCCATGGTTACCTTCAGCCTTGACAATGCGATTGACGTGGAGAAAAACCTTTCTTCTTGTGGAGCGCGCTCTGTGCAGCACTTCGTTTCGCGTTTCTTCAATGACCCATGGGCCTATCTAGTTGGGTTGCAGCTTTCAGGAGTATGGAACCATACCCAGCTTCCTTTCTCAAGGTGAGGAGCACGAGCAGTCCTAACAAAGGCCTCCTTTTGTGCTCTCATATTCATATTGGCCTAACCCTTGCAATCTGACACACTTGTTGCAACCTGGTCCTCAATTGCAATAAATACGGAGACGTCACCTTAGGATCTGTTAATATTTCCGCGTTTTATGACAATGTATGGTATTCGTTTTTTTACTTCAACGAAGTACGTTCAAAATCCCCAACAACGCTTGCTGTCATGAGTTCGTTCTCCCAGTAAAATCGGAAATTACGGTTCTTCAGACGTTCCTGATCATCAATAAGTAGATGTCAAGTTCCAAACACCTATTTAACGCCTTCAGAATGCATCAACAAAGAGCGATAAACAGGTTTTATGCCAGTCACCTGGTGTTGTATACAATTTGGGATCCTGTTCACAACGAATACACTATTTTGAGGAAGCAACGCTACATAGGCTACATCGTTGCATTACGTAAGTGTAATAACAAGTTTCAGATGCGATTCTGCGAACAAGGGCCAATTAATCATTTAGGAAGATTAAGGGACTGAAGTAGTTGAGGCCTTGACATCTACCGCGCTCAAATGGAGGATGGATCAATGGGTGTCAACAAAGCCTCTTTCTATTACGCTAATCAAGTCATATTCAATACCGAACACGAATTTGAAATATTTTACAGCGTGAAACGATTAGTTCATTTTATTTCGAAACCACAAGTCCACTTCTAAGTCATTGACTTGATTGAGTTTGAGAGCAGTAAATGTACCCGGAATGGTGGACTGACGCCCGTTTTTCGAAATGTCGGTCGCATCCTCTTCAGTGAATCCAGGCAAAGCCGAGCATTTCTCAGCCGTTTCCGTTTTCCTCCTCAGCGAACCATAAGCTCTTCATCATGGACATTAGTGTCCTGCAACGTTTCTACGATGTGTCGCTTCTTCCACCTACGAAGGAAATGCTGGTTTCCAGCTTTCAGTTTGGTCCAACGGATTTGTAGGTCTTTCGTCTGGCAGACCAAATAGCTGCGGTTAGGCGCGAAAAGGGGGCCAGTGCCTTAGATATTATTGGCGCATCTGTCCGCACCGATAACCCTTTCGGCTTCTATATGAGGGGGGGGGGGGTTACACGGAAAAGTAATCTTCCGAGTGGACGTGCATTTTCATCTGTCTCGAGAATGAAATTCAACCGAATGTGATGCAAGTTCTTGACAGTTGCAAACTCAGTATTAAGTCCATTCTGCGTTAATTGCTCACAACATTACAAGAACATAGTTCTCAAACCCCACAGCGGTTTGAACATGAACTATATTATAACGTTCGCGGAAATAATAACAGTAACAAACGGAAGTGTTATATTACTCGAGAAGGCTTTGCTACTTTGGAAAAATAGATGTCACATGTACACTAACTATGTACGAAGAAGACGCAATGGGGGCAGCTGTCTCGTAATAAGCTTGTCAGCATTGTCCACTGTCACAACGGGTTATCGTTGAATATCGCATTTTGAGATAGGAGTAAACCGGCTTTAAAATAATAATTATGGGATATGAGCTGCTGTGCAATAATCGAAAACGTCGTCCCCATTTCAGTAGAAATGAACAGTACAGCGTGCTTTATGAAGTAGATCAGCTCTTCCTTCTACTTAAAAGAAGCCTAATGCTCAAGGCAGCACTCTCAATCACCATAAAAACAAGTCTCTACCAGAAACTCAGAAGACTCAGGTGTCATGCGTGAGCGAAAGCAAGGTGCATGCGTTGTAATCAGGTCATGGAGGACAAGACGTACTCTTCTCCTAACATTTCAAGCACCTTCACAGAGCGGAGGTTAGCCACGTGCTCGGTCCTGTACTCATTGCGAAGCATTTTGTTTTGGGAAACCATCAATACTCCCTAATTTTGCGAGTAGATAATTAGAAACTGGCAGCGTCTCACTAAGCGACAGCTACAGAATTCGTACCTTCGAACGCTTCACCCGAGGAGCTTGCCAGGCCATCTTTACTTTTTTGAAGGCTGGGCAGAGGCTTTCCATAACACTTTTCGTCGTATGTGATAAAACTCATTCGACTCAACTGCAATGTTGATGGTTTTAAATCTAAAATATTGAATTCAACGTCATAAATAAACCTGATAAATATCAAAACTACAGACTCATCATCCCTCCCCCCTCCTATACCACCCATCTTCTTTCTACTGCGAAAGGTGGATTACTATCTGGGTGTCTTGTGCAACAGGCTGTCCTCCCGTTCTGATACGGATCATTCCATGAAAACGGAGGAAGGGAGACGTTGGAAAAGTAGGCCGTACAATGTTATTTTTAGCTAGTTGCTCCACTCCAACTTTTTCAGCATCAGCGTCAATAACGGAATCGGATTTAGGAACCAGCGTCAACTTGACAGGGCGAGGAGTCGCTCAGATCTTACGGGACAAACAACCTGGCGGCTCCGTTAAAGAACGAGCTATGAAGCAACGACAGTGATCGCGGCAATGGGAGGGGGGCTCCCAATAAATTCAAACTCCGAAATGTAGAAGGTCGCTCGGTGTAGTCGAGCAAAGAGCTGCGGCCCAAAACGAGAAGGACGGCATAGCGCTATTTGGGGCGCAGCTGCGGCGAGTCACGAAGAACCGAGTACACAAAAGCTGCAACTGCACTTCTCCCTCCAGTCGAAAACCACTGAGGGTCATTGCACAGGATGGCATTCGCCTTGTTCGGGGGACCCCGCGGACAGCCTCAGTGTGGAGCTCCCTATCAACAAGATAAACTTCTGGGGATCCTTAAAACAAAACAACGTCCTTAACATGAAACTTATGTGGGTAGCGGACAATACCTTAATTGCCATGAACCGTTCGCTGAGCTCCTCTTGGATTCACAGTATTGTTTGAGAACCAACAACCAACCTTACCGCCTGCCCTTGAAACGAAGATATGTGCATCACGAGTCTTCCCTACACTTAAATATTAGTAGTATTATTTACATTAACTTGTCAATGTACATTCATTAAAAATCAACTCAGTCGTGAAAAACATGACATCTGACTATCCGAAAGGCAAACATTGTACGCACCTCGACACTGACACTTTTACTGGCCTGCCAACGACGAGTTGCCCTCTGATAATAAAACGAGAACTTCCTGATTGACTTTGTTGTGGACTACGAGTGTCGGCGCGTTTTTATTTACGCATATGGATTAAGTTGTAGCCCTATTGGTGAGAATAAAATTGGCTCCTGTTCAGTGGCGCTCTTGAAGATGTTTTTGGCTTACCTGACTCTGAAAAGAAGGTTGGGATAGTAAACGGGAAGAAAAACGGGACTTTATTTGAAATGCGTTATGAATAATTTTCCCTCCGCTGTAGATACGCTCAACAGTGAAAACGACAATGTCCGAGTGGAGACTCAAATGGTGACATCAGTTGGAACCATTACAGAATATTTTGTTATAAAATATATTGTAAACAACGCCTGTAACCTCGAGTTCCATCCAACCGGCGACATTTTTGGAGTTGTGTGAAGGATATTGCTTTTCTGTAATTAATCAATGAATCTAGTCGCACCAAGTGTTTTAGTCAGTGTTTACTGCACGTCAACAGTTACGATTAAGAGTACTGATGCTATTCCCACTCCTAGTTCACCATAGTTAAACGATGAATTGCACATTTAAATCCTACATAAACATCTACGACCAATAGAATGTGAAGTGCAAACGAATTCTATTGAAGCTCTTGGCTCTATGTTAACATTTAACATGGCAATGGTTTCTGCTTCTTAGCAACCTCACGGAGGATGACTGTGAGGGAAACCAGATAGTCACTACGTTTCAAAGACCGTAGGATACTTCTTGAAAAGCATGCCAATGGAGTCACTGTAGGTGAGAGGTGGCGTTTCAGCCAACAAGCTCCCTCAACGGAACTACCCTCGCAAGGTTTACCTCACTACTATTAACAAGGAAGGCCACGTGAGTTGTAAATTACAGTGAGTTGTAAGTTACAGTGAGTTGTAAATTACGGTTACCTCACGTCCCGTTTTTTACTTTCCTTGGCTCTACGAAGTAGAAAGGAAAGTTATGTAATCGGCTGAAAAAAATTTTTTTTCTTCAGATCTTTACGTTTTATACCCTCCTGAGCCCGAAAAACACTATTTGGGAAAATGGTCTGCGTGTCTGTGAACGATTTTTAGAGAAAACCACTGTACCAAATCAGCTCAAACTTGATATCTCGCCCGCACGTCACCATGGGGCGCCAAATAAGGGTTTGAACCAAATCCACCGAAAGTTAACTATAGTTATCATAGTGATCAGAACACCAATTATATTTTTCTCAAAAACGGCTCTACCGATTTTGATTAAATTTGTTATATTGATAGCTCTCAATAAGGCAATTATACCATGAAATTCCCATTTGTGGGAAAATGACAAGAGCAGCACAATAAATTACCAAAACTTTCGACGAAATCGATTTTAGCGCGGTTTTTAGAGAAAACAGCCGCACGAAATCAGCTGAAACTTGATGTCTAGCCTACAGGGTACCATGGGACCCAAAAATAAGGGTGTGGGCAAAATCCACCGAAAGTTAACTATAGTTAGCATAGTGATTAAAACACCAATTTTTTTTCTCCAAAACGGCTCTAACGATTTTGATTAAATTTTTTGTATTGATATCTTTTGATAAGGCAATCATACCATAAAATTCCCATTCGTAGGAAAATGACGAGAGCAGCACAATAAATTATCAAAATTCGCTTAATACCAGTTCTAACAGTTATTACCCAATAACTCTGCAAAAGTGATTACTATCCCTCTTCAAAAAATTTGTGTTTACAGCCTCATTAATTTTCTATTTTTGTATACCAGTTGCTCAATAATGGGCCTGCAATGAGTACGAGCAGCACAATAAATTCCATAACTGTACGCGCTACCGCTTCCTGCTGCTGCGACGTGTTGTTTGACCAAGTTCAAAGGAACTGAGTGATAAATGAATTGATTAAATAAAATTAGCCATGTACAAAGTGAATTGACGTAGAGCTAAGGAAAGTTGTGTATTGCGACGCACCAGATATTTGAGGTAGCAATGGTATCAATCAAAGAGAGTACTGGCTCATCCGAAAGAGCTGTGCACTCCCGTGTGTTATCGCGGGCCAGTTACAGTTACAGTGTGAGAAGGGAGCTTCTCCTGCTGTGACATTAATGGGTGGCTCCAATCACTTTCTCTCAAATACTGCGGAGGAAACAAGAAACTACGTGCTGCTCGGCTGTAGTTCCTACAACAGTGAGCGACGGCCACCTTTGACTCCAACTATGCCAGCTCACAACGGTTTCGGGCAGTTTTCCGAAGAACGTTATGATAAAAAAAAACCGTAGCTACAGTTCATGCCATGAGGGAGACCAGATTAAGTACTCTTCCAGCATGGTACGAACTCCCGAAGGTTCGTGCGTCCGCGTGGAAACACATGACTTACAGTTTTCCACCTAGAAACTCTCTAAATGACAGCCTGTTTGAGTTTGGTGGACTGGGCTGAGCGGGCCCACGATAGCGAAATCAAAGCCTCCATAAATTTCGACTAATTGAACTTTGAAGGAACAGTCATTTTGATAAGGAAATATACCCATTATCAAGCTCAAAACCTGATATATATTATCGGAATTCGTGAAACGGGCTTTCTTAGGAACAGTTCGAGATACTCGAAAGGCTGTTCTCTTTGGACTCGTGTTGCCGTAGCCTGCGCACTGTGACTGAAAATGTCGTGGTACACACTCCAGGGTTTGTTTGTTTTCATCCTGTAGATCTGTAACGTGAAAAGTGGCGTTCTATTGTCACATCACGAAGAGGCTAATAATCATGTGTAATATTTAAGTTATGCTCTGACCAGCAAATTGTGATCTGCTGGAAATATTGTTAACACGAGCTGAGATGGTGGTTGGCACCACCAGCATCAAAACGTTGTCTCTTGCCTCATTCCAAATTTCACGCAGTTCGCCGGCCCTCGGATGTTTTGAACCCGCTTTCAATTAGACAGCTCGAAGGGGGAAAAATCGGAGATTTCCTCAACACTTTTGTATCGGGATCAATATTGAGCAACAAAACGCGGTGGGCACCAGATAGTGACAGCTGCGGGGTGCCAAAAATTTTCTTTTGTTTAGATCTCAATGGTCGTCAAACTCTACGAAGCCATAGCCTGTCGGTTATTCAACTGACGTCCCTTCGATAATTCTATGGAGATAGCCGCTTGAAAACGAGGGAGATAGCAGACGAGAGCTCCCTTTTCATTGCAGCATATTTAGGGAGAGGAAGATTTCGTCATTCAAATTGGGAGGGAGTCAGATCGCTTTCGATCAGATTATCCTCTTAGTAATGCAGAGACATGTTATTGTACAACAGAATAACGCCCTAGTTTTCCACAGTTGTTCCCAAATTTACTCCAAATTAACATCACACACACCATCTCCATATAAAGTCGAGGATTTTTATCACGCGGCCAACTAATTGTTTTTTTCGCTCAGCTTCATGAGAGATGTAGTGCCCCAATGCCACCTTACTATGGTTCGGCACTCAAACGGCATAGCGTGAAAACCAAAGACTAGAGAACGAGTAAGTATAACGAATCATGTTGAACTGAAAATGAATCTTGACGCTCCGCAATTTACTCGGTTGTGTGCAGCGACTCAATAAGCGTCCACCGTGCAGATCATAGATTCGGATCGTTCAATGCGATGGTTTTGACAAGATATACGTATTACGGGGATATGTTAATAGTTTTTACGTAGATCGAGAAAAGGAAAACAATAATAAACGAACGAAAAGTTAGGAGCTCTTTTGGTGTTAACAATAAATATAACCAAAAATAACTTTAAAATCGATAGTCTGACTGAAAATTGAGTGTTTAACTTGAAGTGCTCTAGTTGAAGCGGTTTCGCGAACTGTCTTGTATTGTGCATGGGTTGCTGTCAGTCGAAACTTCGAATGGTTGGGATTCTGATGACTTATTCATTCCTACACGTTGCTGGACAAAATACGGGGAGTACAGGATCCTGATGCTCTGTTGGTCTCCAAATTAATTGAGTAAATAGTGGGAGCTCGTTCATCCGACTCTTACCACAATGCGTCAGGTTGGCCCTCACGTCCCTCTGCGATGGCAGCTCTTCTTTCTTGTCTTCATCACCCTCTGCGGCTCATCTCATCTTGCGGCCTGCCGCCATTCCCAGACATCCACCCATACCGCCCAGCATGTTGCGGAGGAATGCCTGTTGTGTGAGCCAGCTCTTACATTAGCATTTGGCACAAGAAGCACCATCCACCATCCCGCAGTTTCGGCTTACAGTACTACGCCACCACCTCTTCAACACACTCTCTTCCACAATCCGAATTTCTGTATGTAACACAGGCGAACCGAGAAGGATCGTTTCAGAAGACCCACCTGATGAAAATTACATTAGCATTTAGAGCTACACCTGCCAAATCAAAATATTTCCCCAGGTCTTATACTTCAGGTTATTGAGCACACATGTCGAACACGGTGTATTGGACTTTTTACTTTCCTTGGCTCTACGAAGTAGAAAGGAAAGTTATGTAATCGGCTGAAAAAAAAAATTTTGAGTTCTCTTCAGATCTTTACGTTTCAGACCCCCTGAGTCAGAAAAAAACTATTTGGGAAAATGGTCTGTGTGTGTGTGTGTGTGTATGTGTGTATGTATGTCTGTGAACGATTTTTAGAGAAAACGAACGTATCAAATCCACTGAAACTGGATATCTACTCTGCGGGTTACCATGGGACGCCAAAATTAGCGTTTGAACAAAATCCACCGAAAGTTAACTATAGTTATCATAGTGATCAAAACACCAAATTTTTTCTCAAAAACGGCTCTAACGATTTTGATTAAATTTTTTGTATTGGTAGCTCTCAATATGGGAATTATACCATAAAATTCCCATTCGTGGGAAAATGACGAGAGCAGCACAATAATTTATCAAAATTTTCGACGAAAAGCGTTTTTAGCGCAATTTTTTTCTTATAACCTCCGCTGGAATGTTAGTAGAATGTTAAAGAAAATGGGTATTGTTGTCCAATCCAATACCTAAAAGGTGAGTGTTTAAAAATGCTCATGAGATACATGGGGCTCACTCCAGAAATTCCTGAATTTCAACTACTGCCGTTTCGCTTACTACCAGTTCTAACTGTTATTACCCAATAGCTCTGCAAAAGTAATTACTATCCTCCTTCAAAAAATTGTCGTTTACAGCCTCATTAATTATCTGTATACCAATTGCTCAATGAAGGTCCTGGAATGAGTACGAGCAGTACAATAAATTCCAGAACTGTAGGCGCTGCCGCTTCCTGCTTCTGTGACGTGTTGTTTGACCAAGTTCAAAGGTCATGTACAAAGTGAATTGACGTAGAGCTAAGGAAAGTTGTGTGTTGCAACGCACCAGATATTTAATATTCGTAGGGCCATGGTATGGGTACGAGAAAACAGGTTTGTTGTTACTACTCAGACCGCCAACGATCAACTTAGTGAATTGAAATCCAAATTGGTTCGGTCGTCGGAAGTCGTCAAAACACGGATTTTGTTGCGTCTAACGCACACCCTCGAAAAACTCGAGATGAAACCGGGAAGAAACCTGACTGACCCTTCCTCATAACAATCTGCTGTTTTTTCGGTGCCATTGTTATGTTAACAGTCGGTACTGGCCAATCCTAGAGCCCACAACCGGACAGTTTCCGCTTCACCCCTTCCGTGTCGATACATTTTTTTCAATTTTCTCACCGCCGCCCAGACACCTCCCTCTCTGTCTCTCTATCATCTGGGACCCTTCGACGAATCTCTCTTCGGGCCCGAAGGGGTTTACAATTTTAAAAGCTGAGGAGGCTTTTTTTTCGAGCTGTTTCGTTCTCGTTGAGATCGCACCCGCCTCTGGCTCATCGATTTGGGACAAACGGTTGCTTCCCTTTGGCGTCCTGAAGCAAAAAACTTTTAGTACTGAAACGGAACGGTTACCTCGTTGATCTACTTACCCAAAGGGCGTCCGTGATCTCGTGACATAAAAAGTTGCTCTGGTTTTCAATTGAGCTCCTACGTCCTACCCAACGAGACAACTGCAAGTGGACATCAATGAAGACCGTTAGAACGCAGTTTTTTTTTACAATTTGGTTAAAAAAATCGACGAAGTACCAAAAAACGTTAATGAACTGAAAACCGTTCTATTGCTGCCCTTTTATAGAAGATGAGAACCTCCGTATTTCTGTCATTGAACAATTTTCAATTTCCTATACTCCAATTAAAAAATCTCAAATCATTGAACCTTTATGTTTTGAACCATCTTGATCACTTTGTTTATGTGAACTCGACTTCCGTGGGAAATCGGCGATTTGGAACGTACGGAATTTATTCAGTAACCACCTATCTACTACCTATCTACCACAATCTATCTAGACTTTTTAAAGTGTTAAAGTGTTTGATTTTCCGTGTACTGGAATTATAGAAGAAATGCTTCCAAAAATGTGTAATGTGTGTTCTAGAATTTCCTAGATTACTATCAATTATTTTACGACTGCTATTAATCTGTTATGTGTTCTGTTCTGTGTTATGTGTTCTGTTATCTGTTATCTGTGTGTGTCTGTTTATCTGTTATGTGTCGTGTTGAACTACAATCCTGATTAGTATCGCAGGAAAGACGATCACAAGAGATTCATCTTCATTCATTCTTCCTCAACGAAAACTCTGTTTGGAATCAAGTTGTGCTCGCCCTCTTCGCAACCCAATTGTATGTAACCGAACGTAGGTTTTAATGCTAAAAAAATGGGGTAAAAAATTAGCCAAAAACGGAGTTTTGGCAGTTATTATTTTGACTAATTTAAAGGGGGAGAAAGGGGATTATTAAACTGATGTTTTTATTGAAACAATGTAGAAACCTACCTACGAGTGGATGCGCGTGACGTGAGAATAAAAGAGCTTGATGCGTCATCACAACAGTTATAATGAAATTACTGCTTGGTGATGTTTCCTGGGTATCTTTCGATGCTGAGTCAAATTATCGCCTCTCCTCGGCTTGCGTTCACTTCTCTAACTGACAATCCATCTCACTCCAACTACCCGTCAGTTCTAGCAGTTATGTCATGCCAATTGCCTAACTTCGCTTACAAAATGGCAGTTTTCGTTGTTCCGTTGTATTCAGTTTGTATTTCTTAACGTTTACTAGTATTTGCCTATTCTGAATCTAATGGGATGAATATTCAAGCAGTGCAAAGGAATAATAAACCGTTATGTAATAATTTGCTACGGTAGGTATTGTTGTAAATTAGGTTTCTTCCAAAGCCTTAGGTTACTTCTTTCATCAGTTCACGACGTGAGAAACACCTCCTTCAATTCTACTTGTATTTTGCTCTGAGAGACCTGTGGGTGGCGTAGCAATAACGTATCAGTGAGCGCTTTGAAAGAGCCAAACCTCGTCAAAAGTTCTAGGTACGTCACGAAAAGCAATCGTACAATGCACATTTTCAAACCTGTCGTTTATTTCATGAACTCGTCGTACGAGATTGGAATACTGAGCTTTCAAAACTGTTGATGAGAGGGTTTGACGGTTTTTAGTTTGCCTAGGGGCCTAGTAGGCTCCTGCATGTGGAATACGTGGAAGGGAAGTAACCTACACACTATGTCAGATGTGGGGGAATTTTACGTCACGAACAGCGAGGAAATAGTTTAGAAAGTGATTCAATACACTTATCTTATGTGCAAATTCTGACTGGACGGTGAAACACAAACTTGCTGAGCGCCTCGGCTCTTGCCGATATCAATCAATGTTGGCAAGTACAATACCCATTTTCACATCTATTTGGCGACACCACAGCTTCAATTTACTCAGTTTTTCCTCACAATTTGTAACGACTTTTGCTATAGAATTTTCTATTTCGTTCTTCATACACACTCTAGGATTGTCACGTTCGTGAGTTTATTTCATTCAGGGTTAGCGCTGGTTACGTCATTGCCAGGAGTCGATTACCTCAAAATAAGAGTAGGACATTAAGTAATATATCTCACAGGTGAATTACGCACCAAACGGGTCGTAGTGGGTACGTTAGTTTTAGAGAAGTATATCTATGTATATCTACCGCGAACAAACGCATTCCAATATCTTACTACCCGATTTCTACTCACTGCCTGTACTGTATGTTGTATGATACGTTTTCTAATTGGGTGGTATGGGAGGAGAGAGTTGAGTAAAGCGGAAATAACTACATTTTAAATCATGATGTGGAGGAAGGGATATGACTTCGACCATGTTTCTATAGCAAGGATGCTTTTATCCGCAAACTTTGTGTAAACAACATTCTGTGACCGGTCTCTACGTATTTCTGTAGAAGACATCCTTATAAACTTCATTTGATATTTATTTATAATGGTATCAAAGTTGAATTTCTTTTCAAGTTGTAAGTAAGTTGGACGAAAAATAGTTTGAAAAATTAGCCAGAAACGAAATTTTAATTTTATTGCAATAACGTCATGTTTTGCATCTTTTACAAGTATATTTCGATTCTGAATCGAATAAGATGGGTTTCGAAGGTGTACTGCAAACATGAGTTGTGTTTTCCCGAACTGTTAATTTATCCGTGTTATACTCATAATATTTTTCAACTTATATATTCAAAATATAATGAAATAGATGAAATTAGTTAACATAAATGGAGAGAACTATCAACAACATTTTCCTGGAAGAAGCCCTTGTGCTCCTTGAGCAAAATGATGAGGTAATCGACAGTAATGCGAAAAATTCAAGAATGCTTTTAAGGCATAACGATGATATACCATTCTAGAGCCATTTCCTGTGGTCGTTTTTCGTCAAAACGTATTTCAATCTTGTTGAAAGTGTTTAAATGAGATGAGGTGCATTGATGTGAGTAGGTTTTTAATAAAAGGCAGTTCTGAGCGGAAATGGGGGATTTGAGGAATTCCTGGCTCGTGCTAAGGGCCGAATACGTGTTGACATGCTAATTGATGCTTCCGCCCAAAACGGTTGTATACGTGAATTCTCCGAAGCTAAAAGGAAGAGAAGCCATGAAACCGCGAGAAGAATCGCGTTGTGAGACCACAAACGTTTTATCATTCATCGCACATTGCACTCACTCGCCATCTTCACTAGTCCAAACACTATTCGTACAGTTTTAACTTGAAAGCGCTTAAGACAGAACCGAATCTCACGAGCCTCGGACTTGTCTCTCGTGAATGCGTGATGTTCCGCTGTCTGGCCCCTTAATAATTCCATTAGTCAGCGTACGCACGGAATCGCATGACTTGAAGCAACAAGTTAGAGCCGAAACCGTAGTTCGGTTCAACGTTTGAAATACTCCGATCTCCAAGAAACGGCTTCGTTTGAAACAGAGCGAGGAGAAAACAATAGTTGATAGATGTGGAGTGGTGAGTGGGTGAAGGAACTGTGAAAATAAACTCACTGGTTCCGGATTCTGGACTTCTGAGGTGTTTTCCATCCAATAATAAGATTTCTCCCTCCAAATAGACAGTACTTTCTTGTTCGGTTTATTGAACCGACTGAAAATCTTACGTGACTCTTATTCGGTGCTCCAGGGAACCCCTTCCAGCAGCAACCACCAACCTGCCCACAAAAAATACCTAGATGCAGGCGAAACGTCCACCCTCCCCTTAAGGGATAGAATTCAAGAAACGCGACAAATTATGACCCAACGAATTATTATTTTCTCACACCTCTCGAACTCATTCCATTAGATTCGGCATCACTTGTGAACGATCCGAAACCTGACCAGACTACCACAGATCATAGAAAGCGTTTTCTACGCGACGCTAGGCAATCGTTACAACGTGACGAGTCGAACTAGGGGAGTGAATCTAGGTGCCGGGGATAAATGATAATTTTTGGTATATTCTATCGATTCTATTAACCAAGAAGGAAGAACGGATTTTGTAGACCACCTTAAAGGCAAAATATGGCTGGACGGCGGTTGACGGACATAGCAGACTTGGAACGTCATTAAACGTATGGTGTTTGATGTAGAGGGGGTGGAAAAATATATCGTGACCAAATACCAGAAGAATTCGCAACGAATAATAAACCAAAATAAAGAAATTATCTCACGAAAACGAGAGAAAATATCTGGTGCGGTGCAACACACAACTTTCCTTAGCTCTACGTAAATTCACTTTGTACATGGCTAATTTTATTCAATCAATTCATTTATCACTCAGTTAATTTGAACTTAGTCAAACAACGCTTTACGGCAGCAGAAAGCGGTAGCGCTTACAGTTCCGGAATTTATTGTGCTTCTCGTACTCATTGCAGGACCATTATTGAGCAATTGGTACACAAATAATTAATGAGGCTGTAAACACGATTTTAAAAAAAAAAGGTAGTAATCACTTTTGCAGAGTTGTTGGGTAATAACTGTTAGAACTGGTAGTAAGCGAAACGGCAGTAGTTGCAATTCAGGAATTCCTGGAGTGAGCCCCATGTATCTCATGAGCGTTTTTAAACACTCACCCTTTAGGTATTGAATTGGACTACAATACCAATTGTAGCAATTTAACATTCTACAAAAATTCCAGCGGAGTTTGTAAGGAAAAAACTGCGCGAAAAACGCTTTTGGTCGAAAATTTTGATAATTTATTGTGCTGCTCTCGTCATTTCCCCACGAATGAGAATTTTATAGTATCATTCACTTATTGAGAGCTATCTATATAAACAATGTAATTAAAATCGTTACAGCCGTTTTTGAGAAAAAAATTAGGTGTTTTGATCACTATGATGACTACAGTTAACTTTCGGTGGGGTTTGCCCATACCCTCATTATTGCGTCCCATGGTAACCTGTAGGCTAGACATCAAGTTTCAGCTGATTTGGTACGTTGGTTTTCTCTAAAAACTGCGCTAAAATCGATTTCGTCGAAAGTTTTGGTAATTTATTGCGCTGCTCTCGTCATTTTCCCACGAATAGGAATTTTATGGTATAATTGACTTATTGAGAGCTATCAATATAAACAATTTAATCAAAATCGTTAGAGCCGTTTTTGAGAAAAAAAAATTTGATGTTTTGATCACTATGATAACTATAGTTAACTTTCGATGGATTTTGTTCAAACCCTTATTTTGGGGTCCCATGGTGACCTGCGGGCGAGATATGAAGTTTGAGCTGATTTGGTAAACCACCGTACTTTTACCGTACCGTTCTTTAAAAATCGTCCACAGACACACAGACCATTTTCCCAAATAGTGTTTTTCGGACTCAGGGGGGTCTGAAACGTAAAGATCTGAAGAGAACTCAAAATTTTTTTTTCAGCCGATTACATAACTTTCCTTTCTACTTCGTAGAGCAAGGAAAGTAAAAACAGGAAGCTTCGTACGGCTCTCTCCATCTCCTCTACTATATATATTACTTACTCCACACCTCGTCGTCGTGGTTACGAGCTGCTCAAGGGATGAACACGTTTACGATTGGGCACGTACGGTGCTCCAGGGAACCCAGCAAAGTATTTCTAGTTCCTAACGATATCGCGGGAAACCATCTAAGAAGTAACCAGCACAGCTAATGAAAATGTTGAGCGAATCGATTACAAATTGTTGTTATACACTTACGATGCAGATGAAATTAACCCCATAAGAAGCCTCTAGACGTTGTTCTTAAAGGCTGTAATGACGTGAACCGCCGGAAAAAACGAGTTTTACAAGGATCAGTCGCGAGGTTTGTGCTTTAAACTAGTAAATTATCAGACTTTCATCCTCACTATCCCTGATAATGACGTGGAAGATGCAGAGCTTTTGACTCGGAGTGGACACACACTTCTTGTACACTCACGAGGTGCGCATGTTTACGACGAGCGTTTCTTTTCAAAGTAAAATATAACTATTATTATATAACAATATGTTATTTTCAACAACTAATTTTACAATTTTTTGTGGCATTTCAAATGGTTTGAGTTGGTTGCGAAATATCAATACTCCCCCCCTCCCCCGTAACGAACGGGTTATTTCACGACTAGCGCTGCAACAGGAAGTCCAGGGCGATGGTGGGAGGAAGCCGTTCGTTGAGAGAACTAGATTTTTAACGGTCTGCCGAGAAAATAATTCTGGATCCATTTAAATAGACGTTACAGTTCCGAAGGTGCGGGATGAATCCCACTTAACATTCGCAGAAGCGCCGTTTCACGCAGGCTCTCGAATAATCTATGCGAGGATTGGCCCATCAACCTGTTTGCAGGTCCGCCGACGCTTCAGCCCCTACAAAAGGAGTCGATTTAAATTTTTTCCACCGGCCCTTTTATCAAACGAGTGGGCTCCTGGACGTTTGAAAAAGTGACGACAGACGAAGGGCAGCTAGACGTGAAATAGAGCAAGAGCCGGCGATGAAAAGAACTGCGGAAGGGCGAATTCGTCTATGAGCCCTTAGGTGGACGAAGCAGGTTCTGTGAACAGGTTGTTGTCCCTTTGGGACGGGGCCAGCACCAACTGAATCCGCGTTGGAGGGTTCGTGTGTTGTTGTCCTTCGTCCAGCAAAACGTTCCATAAAAGTAGGATTTGCCTCACTAAATCTACTGTGATTTCACTATTTTCCATGTAGTCGCAGTCTTACACCTCTGACACCCATTCAGTTCGACTCAGCATCCAAAAATACGTAGGAAACTATATCAAACCGGACGTAATTGCAATAAAACTGACAAAATTGTGAACCATTGTCTGCCCGTAACAACCATAAGTTTCGTCCAATCGGATCGACAAGTACGCAGACGCAGCTAGAAATCAAACAGGTATATGGGCAGATTTGAGCGGGCATTGCAGGTTCGGAATCCCCATGCCTAGAAACGTAAAGCGTGGAATTTTGAGGTCTGTCGTGACAAGCTTATCAATTTAGGTGAGATAGGATTCAAAAGTTCTAATTAAACCAAGAATTCTTGAAAAATCAAAATCTGTATTCTTTTTATTACAAACGTTTCCAAGAATATTGCTAACCTGTATGTCCAGCTACCAGAAAGACAAGTTTTTCTCTAAATCGATTTCAATAATTTACATCAAATTCAAGTAGTGTCTTCAGCTAGCCAACATCTAAACGCCATTCTCTGAATGAATTAACCCTTTCACCCCCGAATTATTAATCAACTTCAAAAAAAAATTTTCCAACCTGGCATCGTGTTCGGTATGCTCTCAATAAGTTCTGTGATTTTTTTCATGATTTTTCAGCCATTATTTTAAAAGATACGGAATGGTAGCCCTGAGGCAACTTCGGGGGGCGGAGAAGGTCAAATTAAAAACCATCCAATTTCTAATGCAAAACTATATTTCAAATACAAATGTAGATAGGTTCTTACTTATTTTGTCATTCATACTGGTTCAGGTTCAAATTCAGTCTTACAGGGGCGATATATTAGGCACCAAATAAATAGGTATGCTAAATCTTGAAGGTGCAGAATAAGTCTTATTATCACCAAATCTTCCCTAAAATTACTCTCATATCACAAATGTTTGATCGCAGGTCAATTCTCATTAGTGTATAAATCATCTAGGTATGCTATACTAATCTTTGATAAATAGACACCAATTCAAGTAGAGAAACAGCTTTTCTCACATCACAAAAATCTTTAGGAACCATTTCCCAAGACATATCTAAAATTTAGAAACGTAAATTAGGTAACTTCGTAACGGAAAGGAAGTTGGTGTACAAATGAAAACGCATAAAATAGTATTTTGTTCCTACATAAAAGTATTTCAAAAGTCTTTAGAATAAATCTGTCAAATTTTTATTTAATAAAAAATTATAAATTGTATGCCTGGGAATGAAAAAATTTTAACTAGGTAAGTACTTCTTCGAACTTATCGTGAATGAAACATCTTCAAGCAATTTCTCTCTGTTGGGAAGCACAAGTGTACTTTGCGTTTTGGGCAGGTAACTTTGGTAGTTTTTTTTGCACAGACGACACTTGTTCTTATTCGCCGCAAATTCAGGAAGATGACCAATTTGGTCGAAGCGAACACTCCCTACTGGATCTGGTGCGAAAAGCTTTCTTTTCTTCAAAGGGGGTGGGGTACTCATAGCTTCTCCACTCGGTCGTCCACGTTTCTTCTTCCCAGATGGTTTGTTGGCAGTCGTGAGGCCATGAGCGATTTCTGACATGAAATTCACGAGACGAAGAGCTGGTTTCACACCTCGCTGTTTGCAGTGTCTTCTATACAAGAGCCATCCATTTACCACAGCAATATTTATGCACCATAAAACAATTCTGGTATACCATTTGGTAGACCTTACATTTATCCTGTATAGTTCAATGAGCATGTCCATTAGGTCGACGCCACCCATGAAAGCATTGTACTCTTGGACTATTTTGGGTCTCAGGCATTGGGCATTACCTGAAATTCAAAATTATTTCTAAATTCTATGAGTTTCAGCAAGTTGAGATCTGTGGTCGCTATCAACATCCAATTTATCAATAATATAGATGAAAAGAACAAGAATGCAACTAAAATCTGATCAAAAGGGCAAAAAAAGGCGCATTGAATGGGAGCTCCACTCAGCGCCAAAGTTGCCTAGGAGCAACCAAACTAACAGACATTGCCACAAGCAGTATATTCGCTAAATCATTGATGTGAATGTTATACCTAAGATATGATCATGTGTTTTCATCCAAAATAATTTTTTTGGAGCATTAGAATAACATAAAACGATTAAAAAAAGCATAATTACCTGGTGAAGTCAGGAGTTTGGATCGGTCGCCTGGTAGCAGCTGATTATGGCCGTATATCGCTTATCTAACCAACTGATAAGAAAGATAATCTATTGCTACATGCTCGAAAGATGTTGCAAACGATGTAGGAACCTTGCTTGAACCCAATAAATCGATTCTTACGCCCTAACATGCTTCAAATGTTCGGTTGCCCTCAGGCAACTCTGGGGGTGAAAGGGTAAGGATGGGAAAGTGAACCAAAATATGCCAAAAAAAAAATGTGCGTCGGTTGATTTCAAAATGTTCACCGAAAGTGCAACAATAGTTTTAGTGACAAATACCTCCTGCGTAGTCATTGTATGGAACCGTTGAAGAGATTAACCAAAATGCGGCACAAAATGAGACGTTTCGAACTTTTTTCACGTTTTCCCATAAAGTATCTCTAACGATTTTGTTCAAAATATCAGAATGTGCTTGGGTGAACGAAACCTACATTTTGTTATGGACACATGTTTCATCAGACGATGACAGTTTTATTTTTATTTTTTCCCCAAATGGTTTCCCATTTCCTCAAGCGGTGTTCTCATTAATATGGAAGGCTCTGGAGCGTCAACACTTAGAGATGAAGCAAAAGGTTTGTTTCGCCCGATTCTAGATGTTTCCTTTTTAGTTCCAAGAATCAAAGGCTGTGGCTACAATTGCATTGAATAACTTCAACGTATGGGGTTCGATTTACACTTCAAATCCCGAGTCCATTGACTGACGCTCGGTACGCCATGTGTAGGTGATGTATATGATTGATTTTGAACGACATCCGGGCAGGTATAGTGTCATATATTCCAATCCGATTGGCCCTTGTAGCAAAAATAGGCCATTGGGCTCCATAACAGGCTACATCACTCTTCGCAAAACAAATAACGTGGAGATTGAACCAAACGGCGTAGACAAATTGATTGAAGGAGTGTTGCAACGGTGGCGCATAATGCATTCGAAATGCAGTCCTTGGCTCTAGGCGAGGTCCTGAAATTCGTTATTTGGTTTTCTTGTGAGCGCAGCGTATGCAACTGATTCAGATGTGGGTCATTGTTTTCTTCTTTTGGTTCGGACTCGGATAGCAGAACGTTGATATTGACTCTATTCAGAGGCCGACTCACTGTTCAGCTTTTCTGAAGCGGCAGGTACGTTATGTATTTTTTTTCTGCTGCGAGTGACCACCGGATGACAATCACCAAATTCCCTCGAATGCATAATTTCTACTGCACATTTGCATTCTCTTACCCCAAGGTGCAAGCAAGAGTGATAGACTCGTTCAGCAAACATCGCAGAACATTATCTACTGAAACTACCACTCTTCATCTAACAATCTGGATTACTGTCGAAAAATAAATTGCCATATAAAAAGTTAAGTGGATTAGTAGCCAGAAGACGAAATTCTGAAGTCATGCCGCGTATAACTTTATTTCCTCGTTTTCTATTTTGACGACGAGCTACACATGCGCATTAAACCGAAGGCAAAATGTTCTATGTTCAAGGAAACAACGATGGCAAAACCACGCTTCTTAGATTAGCGCACATATTTAATGATGTAAGTAAGGTAGATTTTCGTATTACTCAACATTTCAATTTGTTTTATTCTCAAAGAGAGAGGTTCGTATACCACGTTAATTACCTATTTTATTTTCATTTTTAATTTCGAGCAGTTATTAGGACAGAGGCGCAGTTGCCGCAGGTGCTTTTATTGGGGCAACACCTGTTTTTGGGGCTGAACGACAGACGAACACAAGAGGGAGCAAATCACATTTCGAAATTAAGGAGGGTCGGCGAATAATTTCCCACGAAGCGGGAGAGACTCCGACCGGAGGGCGATAGCGATAGTGGACGAGCCGGACAGAGCCATGGGAGAACGGTGACGGGAGAAGAGTTGCCAGCGCAATTGTTCCGTTGGCCATATGTTCCTGCCCCAAGGTTTTGTGCAATTAATTAGATGGCAATTTTCGTCAAAGGCGATGCACTCGGCCGTCGCTGATAAATCGGTGGTAATAAACTAGTTATTTAAAGAGCTGCAATTATTACAGAGCGGTGTATCATTCTTTCGTACAGCTTCGCACAAACACAGCTTCGCAGCAACTCACACATCCAAGGCCCAATCGATTCGATTCAGAATCGAAATATACTAGTGAACGATAAGAAACATGACTACAACGGAACAACGAAAACTGACATTTTTCAGGCGACGATAGGCGATTGGCACGATGTGACGTGTAGAACTGACTGACGGGTGGTTGGAATGAGATGAGAGGCAGTGCGAGAAATGAGCGCAGGCCGAGGAGAAAGAATAGATTTCGTAGTATTGCCCAGGGAGTCCATGCAATTAGTAGACTCTGCCTCACTACATTTAGAGACTCTTCCACTAGACCCTACCTGTTCGCCTCTCCATCGCAAGATAAGCAAAAGAAAAAAACACGACAAAAAAAAAAATGAAATGATAAAATGTTGTTTTTGTCTGATTTTTTAAAGCATTTTTGCAGTTTTATTACATTTACATCATGTTCGGCATCGTATCCAAGGTGTTTTTGAAGGTGAGTCGAATGGAACGGGTTCTAGAGGTTTAGGACTGCGTGTAAATGGAAATAGTGAAATCACAGTAGATTCTGCCTCTCCAAGCAACCCGCCAGCCCACACTCATTTCCTGCACTGCCACCCATCTCACTACAATATTCCTCAGTTTTACTCGTCACGTACTCATAATTGCCTAGTTTCGCCTAAAAACTGCCATTTTTCGTGGTTCCGTTGTCGTCAGGTCATGTTTCGTAACGTTTAATAGTATTTTTCGACGCCGAATTGAATGTTATGGGTCTCAGAGGTGTGAGACTGCATCAAACTGTGCACTCATGCTGTGCGAGAGAATAATAACCCGTTGTGTAATAATTAGTAGCGTTTTGTTTAACCAACGTTGTACTGCGAGTTGTCATCGACATCCGTGTGGCGTGCTAGCCGCAGCGAAGAACACAAATGGTCCATCTGCGCGGTATTGGACTCATAACTTGAAAATCATTTCAAAAGGAGCTTCCTGCTGAGTGGAAAACGCTTCCCAGCTTTTGCTCTGTCCAACAGAAAGGCAAGTGACCCCCATTTAATGCCTTCAACAAAATGTTATCAGCTAGCAAAATTCCGTTGATTAACATGTCCACTCTTGCTGAAGTTGTCGAATAGACTGCTCACGTGTTGTTATTGCAAAGCAATGTTTGTTTGCAAACCAATGAGGAACTAAATAAAGTAAACTAAAGTAAATCACAGGCTTCACATGGTGATGAAGAAAGTCGTGAGGTACGTCGCCGCAGGGTTTCCTGTCGTCGTTTATTGAATTTAATTAATTTTCAAACGCACCACTTAGAATTGTCACGTCCCCTCAATCTTCCCAATTTCCTCTTCTCCCTCGACGGTTTTTGTCCGCAATAGAGCAGTTTGATCCGACTGAGTGAGTCAACTAACAATCCAATAACAGAAAAACGGAGAGGTCTGATGAAAGTTTATGAATGGACAATGGAGATCGTCGTCAGCAGATTTAGGGTGGCTTATTATTCCACATTTTCATATGGCCCTCGGCAGCTTTAATTTATTTGACCAAACAGTAACCTGACCTCTCTCGTTTAGAATTACCAACTTCGAGTTGCACAGGTACCTGGAGTCAGTGCCGCAGTTCTGGCAAGTGGATTCCAAAACGGCGTTCTTGTTTCTTGCTTGAAAATGACGCAACGTGAGTTGCCAGCCGATTTTTTGAGGCCGTTGTTTCACGAAAAAATGGAGCATCTCTTTTGAAGAGGCCCAATCAGTCGAATGATGTGCAATAACTTGTAGTAGAACCCTACTTGAACTACGATGATACTTTTCAGATCTGATTTATTTTAAAGGAAGTTGTGGGTGGGTCGAGGATTTTGGTCCAAATTTAAGGAAAAGCAACCTCGAAACTGAAAAACCTTCCAACTAATAAAGACCTACACGAATCCTTCCTTATCTGCTCGGTAGGTCCCGAAAGAATCTGCGTAGAAGTTAGCTATCCGTACTTCTCCGGGTGAGTTGAAGTGACGTAGTGAGCTTAAAGACTTGCAGAGAAGACAGTCCTTCTATCGCTCCCATTCTTATTCCAGCATGGCCATCTAGCTCCTTGGACCCAGTTTGCATTGGACATTAGAGTATCAGAGGACAATGCAGTATTCGTCGATAATGTGTCGGGTTCATGAGAAGCCTATCTCAGGAAACCTTGCTGGTCAACTCAGCTCTGGCTGAACAAGTTCAGCGCCCTTGGCCCTAACAGAAGATCCCAAGCTCAGGGCCCTTTTCCAGCCCAGTCCTTTTCCTCATCCCACTTCCCCCCTTGCTGCCTCTCCTTAGGCATTCACCCAGACGCTCGAATCACAAATATTCATTCGACTCATCAGCTCACATATCCAGAAAATTCCATGCTCTCTCATACGCTCACATCTCCATAGCTCTCAAGTCACACGTGTCACAATAAAGTCTTCTCTCTCATTCGTCAGTTTACTAAACTTCACAGCTCTCTATTGTCTTGCTCCAAACTCTTCCTATCTGGAACAATACTGAGTACCTGCTTAGGGCGTCACTGCTTATCATCATAGGAACTGAGTCGCTAAGTACCCATTAACTATCCACTGACTTCGTCTCTTCACGAGCGGTTGTCCAATTATTGCTGCTTTTGCAGTTTGTATCTCATGTAAGTAGCAGCGATGAGGTCATTGAGCAGGGAAAATGAAGTCATTTTCGAACTAACGCATTTCCATTACATTAAGTAGCACAAGATCAATTGGAAAACTTGACTGTATGGTGGATCTTTGTCCGTTTATTAGATCTGACGTCATGCCAACTACAATTATGGTTTTTTCTTCTCGTATCCTTCGGGCTGAGTAACATGAATTGGAGGATACGAGTTTGAGTAGTTTTGCTTACGAAGGATGGTATTAGGTGTCTGCCGTATGCTACAATATACATACATCATTCAGCTTCCTGAGCCATGTGATAAAACGTCATAACTTTTCCAAAATTGCCTGCGCGCAAAATAACAACAATCAAGCCACATTTCATTGATAAGCTGATCCTCAGCAAATCGTGAGGAAAACACTGAGTGACTGTTTAAAATAGCTTAGAAGTTGTAGGGGCTCCTTAACCTTGGACCACGTGACATTCGCCGAAGGAAAGGTTCCCGAATGAGCGCTGACGATGTTGGTTTTCAGCTTCACGAAGTCCACGTGGCACCACGTGCACAATCGAGAAACCCTTCCGTTTTTAGAATCGTGAATTCAAGATAGGAATAAAAAGCTAGAGAAAGGATGAGGGTCGGGGGATGCGAAAGGGACGAAAGTTTGGGAACTACCACCGTTGCCAAAAACTGGCGTTGCGAGGCGGGGGTTGGAGGGCCTCCTCGTGGTGGGGGATTATGAAAGGCGGGGTAAAACTACCCTTGCAGTATTTAGCATATCGATTTTTACTCCCGCCCCTCCCTTCTACTAGAGAGCTATGCAAAAGGAAATAGTAGGCTCGACCTTTTTCAACTGCCGAATTCCCGGAGGATTCCTAAATTCCCCTTTCTAGGAACTTTTCATTTCGGAATCCCACACAACTTCATCGCTCCCATTTTGCGGTGGTTTCCGCAATTTTTTCAGATTTTTCACTCTGCAGAAAACTTAAATATGACAGTTGTGTAAAACCCCAGTGTATGAGCTGAGTTTAATGTTGATGTCGCCGATGAACAATCAATTCCACTACATTCCGCAAACCGAATCTTAATTCAGATGGACCCAAATATGAGCGGTGCTCAACGTAATCTTAGTTGATCCATCGGGCCCTAACTTGGCACATTCCTTTATTATAAATATAGATGATGTTGATAACCTTCGTGTACTGAGTAGATACTTCAGCTTAGCAATAGTTGTGGACAACGATCCGGTCTTAATATCAATTATCAAATGAACGCTCTGTTTGCTCGTCTCCCAAGGTGATATTATGACTGGCTGTATGTACTGTGTGATCTTTTGCCGCACAAGTACACGGCTTCGGAGTTTGCTGCTACTCTGTTTGATTTGGTTGACAGGTGGGAACTCAGACGGTACTCTAACTCCCCCTACTCTTTAGCATGGGTGGAAAGGGCTTCAGAGAGAAGGGATCACCCGCACTTCGAGTAGCGTCACTGGCTACAGCGAGATGTGCAAAAAGCTGGGATCGTTTTTGAGTCGCTGAATCATGTAGTGTGTGCGCGTCGGCGAACTCGTGATGACTGCGTCTGAATAAAGCGATCTGCAAGGAGGTTGCTGATGCATCGTTATCTGAGGGCTGGGAAGTAGAGAGAACGAGGTTGTCTGGGGAGAGGAACTGGGGCCTGACATCGTCAACGTTGGTCTGAACGAGTCTGCAGTGATCCTGGATGTCTAAGTTGTATCTGGCAGCCGGGATCTTGCACTAACTTGGCAAGTCAAGAAGTGCAAATGTGACCAGACGGATCTTCGTACGTTGGTGTTGGAAGCTCTCTGAGTGAGGCAAGTCACATCAGCGTTGCAGCATTGTGTCCTGGCGTGGTGTTTGGTACAAGAAAAGTTTTGAAGAGATGAGTCGGCTGGTGTGTCAGCGGGCGTTCTTCAAGGCATCCCGCATATTGCTCGGTTCATATCTAAACTGGGGGCGGTCTAACAATCGAAAATCAGGGTGCAGTTGGTGGTATAAATTACATAAAAACCTCGTGGGAAACTGAGGGAGCAAAATTATGGTAAATTTAGACATACTTCTCGACTTACACTTACATCTCACTATATGAAATCAATAATAGTTCATCACGTACATACATATTTTGTTTGACCTGACAAGAAATCATCTTCGAAAACTGTAAGGTCGCACCCTCTGGTCAACTCTTGGAGTTTTCAAAGCTCTGAGTCAGGGCCCTGCAGTCCGTTAATCAACTAAGGAATAGGAACTTCTTGTTTTCTGTGTTTCCGAACGGACTGAGGTGTACTTCAATAACTGTTGCCCTTGCGGATAAATACCTGGCTGAACCACTCTTGTATTCATTCCGTTTCCCTCGCTCGATGCTTTACGACTGTCTCTGCTTCATTAAATCTCATCACTCGCAGTAACACTTTCGCGCTAACTCTCGTTCGTGCTGATATCACTGCCGTTTGTTTCCTCTACCTCGTATCTCAGTGAACGTTCATAAAGTCAGTCGTAAGTGTACAGTCCAATCTCTCTCTCACACTCTCACTCTCTCTCTCTCTCCCTATCTCTCTCTCCCTCTCCCTCGCTCTCTCTCTCTCTCTCACACTCTCACTCTCTCTCTCTCTCTCTCTCACTCGCCCTTGCTCTCTTTATTGCGCCCAACAAAGTATCATCGCGCCTGGCCTACAAATATATTTTCCTTCAATTCTGTGTAATATCAGATCGCTTGACTCGCTCAAAACAATAATTTGGATGAACTGATATCTTTCTCATTCACTCTGGGATAAAAGAAGGATGTCTCTTAAGCCCCCTCATATTTTCAGCGTTTTTGAATGATAGAGAAAAGAAACTTGCAGGAGGAATCACTGTTGGAAGTGTGGATCTTCAAGAACTGTTTTATGCAGGTGATTTCAGATGAACTGAGTAAGCTGCAAACAAATATTAACGTGCTGAGGGGTAACTGCAGCATGTAGGTCTCAAAGTGAACTTGACTAAGTTAAAAATAGTTGTGTTCCAGAATGTGCGATGTATCAAATCGTTGGGTTATCGGTTCTCCGCACACTATTTTTACCGAGTTATGTTAAGCTAACTAGAAAGTATACGACGCGAGTGAAGAGGGAGTTCGCTGCTTCAAAGTCAGAGGTTTGCTGCGGGAGCCCGTCGTTCCTGGTATGTCGAGATGAGACCGAGCGCTATTGATAGAAAGACATCATCTTGGGTCGGTCTTGACACCAACAGATACGAGGACTGCTCCTACTCAAGTACCAAACCCAGTCTCTCTGCCACCTCAATTAATGTTTTGGTTATTGAAGTTTTCATGGCTCAACTAAATTTAAACTAAAATTGAGCGTATCTTTAAATAAAGCTTCTGAGTATCAAATTTGCTAATTGGGGAGCGTTGGCGGTCAAAAAGGCAGACTATTCAGGTATATTCGGCTGGCCGGCAACTCAAAGGGGGCGCACGTTTAATGGGGGATATTGAAAACTCCATCGGCATCGGCTGCCCACCTGACAACTTGTTACGCGGCCTCATTCTTCCAACCACAGCTGCATGAACTCCTCACAGCTCCACCAGCTGGCCGCTGGATTTTTCGATATCCTGCGTGAAACAACCTCTCACACGAGATAGGTGCGTATGGAAACAAAAATGCGGTTGGGTGTGCGTACTTACTTCATGAAAACGGTGATTTTCAAATCTGTGTGAAGTACCTCATAACACGAAGTTCGAGACTTACGACTGGAACGATACCCTTCGCCATCAATCGAGCTCAGCTTTTGTTCAAGGATTCTTTACTCTTCCCTCGCGCTGTTGGCGTTTTCGAAAAATCTTTCTCTCCGAGTCTCAAAACAATAGTAAAGGTTTGGAGGAACGTTCAGACGGTTCAGTTTGTGAATCGTACAGGACGATGTCGCGCAACCCGATAGATTCGTCCCATGGGAAGGACATGTTTACGACAAATGAGAAAGTTTCCAAGATATTTACTTGCTCCTTTGCGCCAGCCTGGGATTTCATGAATGGAATTCACGGAATGAGAGGTCCACACCGGTTGTGTGGCAAATTTTGTGTTATATATATGAAAAATCCGTTGTTCCACACAAAAATGTTGTTTGGCATCTAGCTGAGCCTCGGCTCGGCAATCCGATCGAACGAAACCCGCGGGTGTTATGAGCAAGTATGTCGTGTTGTGTATCGTTTCCCAAGGATTTTTCGATGCTGAGTCGAATAGGTCTGGTGTCAGAGGCAAACGCCTGCGTCAGGACAAAAAACAGTGGAATCATAATAAATGTATACAAATTGTACTAATCGCTTAGCATCGCCTAGAAAATGTATCGTTGTTCCATTGTAGTCAGTTCATGTTTCGTATCGTAAACTATTATTATTTATACTGAATCGAATGCTGGGTATCGGAGGGCTTCATACCGCGTCGGGCTGGATAACCGTAGTTCAATGATAAACCTTTTTGCTATAATTTGCAACGTTTTTGTATATTCGCGTTTTATTCTCCTAACCGAATCTTCGATTCCCGATTCTGAACAGTTTCGACGACTTCGTTCTGAAACCCGAATAAATAACCTGAAGCACGAAGTGCCAGAACCTGACTCTACCTACAAAAAAAAAGGAGTGATTGAAAATGGCGTCCAAGTTGAAAGCCAACTTTCACAACCACCGTAGGTTTAGTTGAAACGAATTTTTATTAACCTCTTCCAAGTTGTGGGCTTTTACTGCCCAGTTTTAATGACCACCTACCTCCCTAAGGACATGCAAAGGAGCCTGCGGTTGACAAAAAAAGACGAGACGATCCTGTTGGGTCGATATTGAAATTCGTTCGATGGGCCTCTCTCTGAATCTTTAGTGAACGGCTTTCACTCTAGAGATTCTGGATTCTTTTGAAGTGCGCTTTTTTAGACGCAGTGCATATCACTACCAATGCGATTACGACTCCGTCTAAGTATTTTAGTGCAGGCCTTCATCGTGTTTTTGATTACCATTTGACAATACAATGACAAGCAAAGTAACAATGTGACTTATGACCATCTATTTAAAATGATTGACCGAAGCAGCACTTGAAAATGATTAAATTGCAGAAAACCCATTAATAACACTAATACACCTTGTGGTGAGCATCATGTGCCTATTTAATAACCTGAAAACAATGAATTATCCCCTAGAAAAACCAACGTCATAAAACAACCTACTAAATAACGTCCTCACCCATATGGGATGAAATTCCAAGACTCCTCCACCTACCGAGGAATTACAGCTTCGAAAAAAAGCAAACCGAATCGTCTTACTCATCCACTGCAGAGACCCTTTGTCCTGATCTTTATCATCCATTTATATTATAGACCAGGCAGGCGCACTATGTGGAGGAAGGAGTTATTAGCCACCACCTAGCGAGCAACCAACGAACCACCATTGCGCGTGGCAGAAGAGAAATAGGAGACATAAGTATTGGAATTTGACACTCGTCTCGTTTGTCATTCCAACGCCTTACTCCTCACCCTTGGCAACGCATTTATTTATGCCAGCTGGATCTTCCTCAATTTTGTTTCCAAATCTCGGTATAATGGTGTCGTGTCGTTTATCTTGTTCCTAAAAGTTTTCCTTTTTGCATTCGGTTTTGAATACAAAATTATTACTTTTTTTTTTTTAATTACAACGGTGGATGCAGGCGATACCCTCACTGCAGCCACAAACGGGCCTATTGTAAGGGCGTCCATGATCCTCAGATCATGGCCCCCTGCACCACCTCCAGGCCCCACAGCAATGGTCTCACTTGGTGTGACGTCACCTATGCGCCCCCACCACCCCCGCACAAAGCGGAGGATATCCGCAAGTTCTGCATTTGCCACCTCTTCGGGCTGAAGGAAGGGCCTCCCAAACACACAACGGCGCGATGCCGCGAGTCCATCGCATACGCACAGCACATGCTCTTCCGTCTCTCGCCCTACCTTGCAGAACCTGCATACCTGTACCTCGCACTTGCCAATATTTGCAAGGTGGTACCTCAGCGGACAGTGACCTGTGAACAGGCCACATATGATCCTCATATCCTTCCTCCCCAGTGCAAGCACCTCCTTGGACCTCTCTCTTTTGACTGTCTAAGGCCGAGCAGCCCCTGCCAATGAGCAGCCCTGCACTGGTCTTCCCATTTGCCAACCTCTCTACGTAGGTGGCTCCTGGTAGTCCCAACAAAGGGCTCAGGCCCAATAGGGATCTGTGCTGATCCCTTCTTAGCCAACCTATCAACCCGTTCGTTTCCCTCTATACCCTGATGCGCTGGCACCCAACACAGTGGTACACTGTTGTCCACTGCCAGGGCCTTCAGTCCAGTCAGACACTCCCACACCTGCCGTGATGTAAGACAGTATGAGGCTAAGGCCTTGAGAGTGGCCTGACTTTCCACCATTATGTAGATTCTCTGCCGCTTCAGTCAGTCCCCTCTGCAGCAGCCGCTGCACACAGACTGTCACCCCAGCCACCTCTGCCTGGAACACTGTGGCCAGCGACCCCAATCGCTGCCCTGACGAACGCCATCCTTTTAACATGTATGTGGAGTGGAGCTAAATCTAGCAAGACCTCCAGTGCAGCCGTAGGGAATGTAGTCATACAGCCTGTAATGGCCAGACACGCCCTATGCTGCTGGTGCGTTTATTTAACTGGAACTGCACTGTTTTGTTTTCCACTCTAGTCCACCAGACCAGGGCTCCATAGGTGACTACAGGCCTAACAACTGCAGTATACAGCCACCGGATCATCCCAGGCCTCAGCCCCCATGTCTTCCCCACCATTCTCTGAGCTGCCCACCGACGCCCCCTGTAAGGCTTTTTTCACGTGTGTGGCCCAAGTGATCTTTCTATCAAGAAAAACCCCCAAGTACTTGATCTCATGCTGGATCTTCAACACCTTGCCACCCAGCCTGAGTTCCCGCAGCGCAAGGGTGCGCCTTCTGGTGAATGGGATCAGGCTCGTTTTGTCTGGATTGACAAACAGTCCTTGCCCATTGCACCATCTCTGTAGGGTATTCAGTGCATGCTGCATGCATTCACTGATTACACTCGCGAATTTACCCCTGACTATAATTACCAGGTCATCCGCGTATCCTATTACCCTGTAGCCCTCCTCCTCCAGCAGCTCGAGAAGCCTATGCTTCTGCAAAGAGGCATTGGGGCGACTGGATTGTGAAAACCGATTATACCCGTAGGTCGCTTTTCTGTTCTGGGACCAGCAGGAAGAAATTAATCATAAATGATTTCTTCTGATTGAGCGTAAGTTTTCTACCCCGGATGGCCTCGGTTATTGCTCGCGGAACTGACTGATTGTGCTCGTCTCTCTTTCGAAGAATGACGACAAGCTCAGACGTTATTTCTTATAAGTAGGCCTTGTCCCAAAAGGCCACGAGGCCCAGAAGGCCCTAGTGGTGTGCCAGAAGCTAATGAAACATACAGTTGTACATCCAAAGTAATGAGCACTGATGAAGAAAGTTGAACTGATCTTCTGTCTCAGGTAATTTCTGAAGCTCCCAGCCAGATTCAGCTTAGAGTGGAAGAAGGTTCCCTCTTGCGAAAGAGTCCCCTATTCTTCTATCTCTTTCAGAAGGCATGGATATGAAGTGCTGTTCACACAGATAGTCTCGAAAAGAGTGGCAGTGGCAGTGAAGTCGTGGATTTGCCGGCCTTGGTCGATTGTTTTCGTGTTGTGGGTGCTTCGGATTAACCAGTCAGTTACGTAGGTTGTTGATAGTGATCTTGAGATTCTGATCATGTATTCGTGCGTACGTCCACTGACGCGTTGAATCCAACAGTCTGATCTTTTGTTGGTCCCACTCTGCCACTATTTCTTTCTTTGGACATAGTCTCCAGCTTGCTTTGTAGAGATCTAGATGACATTTCGCACCTGCTGTAGCTTGTCTCGGGTTTGCAGAATAACAGGTACGCTGGAACATGCGCCGCAAAGTCATGAAGCAGAATAACCATTTTGAATTTACAGGTCTCTATATAGTTCGACTGCTGGTTGTATTCTCAGTTATTTGTAACACTACGCGGTTACGTTCGTGCACACAACGACCACGATGTTACTCGTTCAGTCCTCTGGTACCTGTTGGCCGCCTCATCAGAATTAAGCGCTGTTACCACGCGCCAAGTCTTTCAAATCCGAACAAGCCGTTGGCCTGTGCCTCGAGACCTGTTCCGTTAATAGCTGCGTTCTGATAACGAAAAAGGGTGTCGCCTTAGGGCAGGTGAAGAAAGACGAAGAAGGACGGATGCGTTGGACGCTGAGCCGGCTGAGCGGAAGCCGTAACAGATTCGGAAATGGGCAGGGGTAGGACGTCCGTGGACGGTTTGGTTGATGGCGGGAGGGGGAGGGGGTTGAGCTCCTAGACGATGCTCCTTATGCTAATAGAGATTCCTAGGCCTCCGTCACCTAACGCTCACGCTGCGGGGTCGACTACCTCGTAAACTCCTTTTAAACCTAAGAACAGGTTCTTCCTCTCGAGCTCTTGCTTTCCCTGTCCTCTACGACCCCAGAGGCACCCACACGCTTAGAAATAGACAAACTGGTTCTGGCCATTGAACTGCGGCAACGTTCCGCGGAACTTGTTCTTTCGGCATCGCTAGGCACCTTTTTTTATTTGGTAAACTCTTCTACTTGAAACTATTCACGTCTCACGTCAAACTTTGAAGGAATGGCGCCTTCACACACGGAAGTAGCTTTTCCAACCTTGATATTAATTGCGTTCAGCAGAAATATGAAAATGCAGTCTCACGGACACCTAAAATTGCATTCTCCAATTCGGTACACACGGTGATGAAATAATGGAATAGTTGTTGACGTATTAATGAAAAGACGTGCCTTTATTTAGTGAACATACACGAGACATGAGGTCGAGAATAAACTATAGAAGTTTCGTAATTCACAGTAGCTCTAAATATGAGTAAACAGACCTGTAGCTTAACAGAGCAGGCCGGTTTTCTTATCACCCGTTACTGAAAGCAGAAACAGAACTGTGAACAATATAGCACAAGGCATGTCTTTAACGTCAGTGGAACATGCAAACCGATGATGAGAACAGATGAGAGTGGCAGAAAGACGCAACGCTAAGCACCATTATATCCATTTTCTCAGGCGAGCCGTTTCGATAGTAGTTTATCAAGTAGTAGCCGGCAGTGGTGTGACCATCCGATTGAATTTAGTATATTAGAGAGAGGAAGAGAGAGGTATGGAGACTAACCTGCAAATAAACTGGGTGCAGTAGGTATTAGAGAATAATCGATAGTAATTTTGGTAACAGTAATACGTGGAACACTTGGAAGCTGACGGCAGATCACGTCAAATGAGGCATTTACATGACGTATAGGCAAAGTGGACCACACTACACGTACTCTCTTCGACATTCTACCCCGAAGCTAATAAAGAAAATTACAAAATTAATAAATGAGTGAGGAGAATGCACAGGCTACGGCTACAGTGCGAGAGAGAGGCCGAGGGTGACATGATTGGAAAGGATTAAGAATAATATAAGTCATATAAGGATATGAGGAAGTTTCCAATCCAACGTGTGGAACCACACCACCTAACACTTTCCGTTGGCGCATTCAACGAGTGTTCAGAGCTGCTGCTATAGCTTCTCTCTATGAGCAACAAACGGCAACGTCAACAGTGCACATTTCAGATCCATATCAAGCAAACATATACCTGCAGATTGCAAAGCGCACCGGCGTAGTTAGGACAAGTGTCGAAAGGACCCACCACAGAAAGTGCGTGATAAGGTGGTAACAGTCATGACACTGTTTCAGTTGTTCCGGCTGAAAATTCAGTAAAACCCTTTACAGAATCGTTTCACAAATTGTTTTTGGGCCGGTGATAGTATCAGAAGTCCATTGGTGATATCAGTTCCACTCTTCCCACGACTCACTCGCCAAACTAAGTGTGTTGACGAGGATATAAGCAAACAACTTCCGTACCTTCTGCCTGACGGTAACTGGATCTCTCCGTGTTACTAATTGCAGTCCACCTACCCTTCTTCGCTGTGTCTCATTCTTCCTGCCAAGCTTCCATACTTCTAGTTCATCCGTTTTGCCGAACCCTTTGGCTAAACGGCCTCGTCCCTTCCTTCATGTATCTTTCTGTCCTATTACCTCTTCGATAGTCTACTCTCATCCAGTGCCGAAACCTCCGCAGGAGCTTACACGTGAGCTACACCGACTTTTCCTCCATGCAAAGCGTTGAGGCAGTCACCAAATGACTATGTAGTTATTGAGGTGACAAAAATTGAAGTGATTCGCGTTGAGTTTCTTGGTCACTGATGGAAGGGTTTCAACGAGTTCTGTAATTGACACAGGAAATTTTCTGTTAAATTGCTGAACGAGCATGTCTCAACGAGTTTTTGTACCATTTCAGGCTTTTGCATGTTCTGGTCAACCAATCTGCTGCGCGTGCTACCACTACAATGATACAAATACTGGCTTTCTCTATAAGTACGTTGACTGGGATCAATCATCGTAGTTCAGTTCAAAGGTTCTCGCATCATATTTCTATTCAGGCTGAAGACACTCTTGATCTCACACAACTTGCGTAGTGTTACATGTCGTAATTTACTTATTACTTGGCTAACAAGTAGAAGAGAAAGAGCACTGCAGGACTTCAAACGGAGGGAAGAAGAAAGGTAAGTATGGTAGTCGGTGGTTGGTTTTCTGAGGTTAAGCAAAAAATATCTGGTGCGTTGCAACACACAACTTTCCTTAGCTCTACAACAATTCACTTTGTACATGGCTAATTCTATTTAATCAATTCATTTATCACTCAGTTAATTTGAACTTGTTCAAACAACGCTTTACGGCAGCAGGAAGCGGTAGCGATTACAGTTAAAGAATTTATTGTGCTGCTCGTACTCATTCCAGGACCATTATTGAGCAAATGGTACCCAGAAAATTAATGAGGCTGTAAAAACGGATTTTTTGATGGAGGATGGTAATCACTTTTGCAGAGTTATTGGGTAATAACTGTTAGAACTGGTATTAAGCGAAACGGCGGTAGTTGAAATTCAGGAAAATTCTGGAGTGAGCCCCATGTATCTCATGAGCATTTTTAAATACTCACCGTATAGGTATTGGATTGGACAACAGAACCAATTTTCTTTAACATTCTACTAACATTCCAGCGGAGTTTAAAAGGAAAACACCACGGCAAAAACGCTTTTCGTCGAAAATTTTGATTATTTATTGTGCTGCTCTCGTTATTTTCCCACGAATGGGAATTTTATGGTGTGATTGCCATATTGGGAGCTATCAATATAAAAAATTTAATCAAAATCTTTCGAGCCGTTTTTGAGAAAAAAAATTTGTGTTTTGATCACTATGATGACTATAGTTAACTTTCGGTGGATTTTGCCCATGTCTTTATTTTTGCGTCCCATGGTAACCTGTAGGCTAGACATCACGTTTCAGCTTATTTGGTACGGTTGTTTTCCCTAAAAACCGCGCTAAAATCAATTTCGTCGAAAATCTTGATAATTTATTGTGCTGCTCTCGTCATTTTCCCACTAATGGGAATTCTATGGTATAATTATCATGTTAAGAGCTACCAATATTAAAAATGTAATCAAAATCGTTAGAGTGGTTTTTGAGAAAAAAAATATTTGGTGTTTTGATCACCATGATAACTATAGTTAACTTTCGGTGGATTTTGTTCATACCCTCATTTTGACGTCCCATAGTAACCTGCAGGCTAGATATCAAGTTTGAGTGGATTTGATACGGTCGTTTTCTCTAAAAATCGTTCACAGATACACATACACACACAAACAGACACACAGACCCACAGACCATTTTCCAAATAGTGTTTTTCAGACTCAGGAGGGTCTGAAACGTAAAGATCTGAAGAAAACCAAAATTTTTTTTTTCAGCCGATAACATGACTTTCCTTTCTACTTCGTAGAGCCAAGGAAAGTAAACAGTGATAGAATGAGGTCTTGAGTTCCTGATGTCCTGTGGCCGCCATTAATAGAGCCTTGGTGGCCTCAACTTCTACAAGGTGTCTTTAAACGATTGTTACCCGCACAATAACAACGTGCCACAACATAATAACTACGTCAAAAATAAATCAATCAGTGAGATATTTATTAATTCATATTCTCGGCACGAGGATGGCAATCAAGAAGCCTGACAGACATTAATCGTTGTGGATAGCGTTTAGCTGGCTTGTAAATGGTTCAGTGATCCATTGAGTGTCAGAAGCTTACCTAGAAAAGACTAAGAGTTGCACATAATGGGTCACTACCAGCAAGCTGCAGGCCTAGAACTGCGCAACTTATTAACATATTGACGCTCATTTCTCCTGACGCTTTCTTGTCCTCTTCGGCACAGGATCCTCTTCCAGGCACCTGAAATATCGACAGTGCAGCTACGTCCCCCCCCCCTCCTCCTTTTTCCATCTGTGGTGCTTGGTACTGTAGTTGGGGTAGCTTCATACGTTATGCGTCTCCTGAGTATAACGTATATACACCGGCTATGGCGGCAGATACAGTTCAGACTCATATATTGTTCAGGTGCACCACTAATAACTTGTATCAGCCTGCAGGTACGTTGACATCATGTTGGTTTTGCTGAATAAAGCGGAAATGTTTCAAAATAGAAGATGCATTCGTCGTTCCAACGTTTTTCGTTTTTTTTGTTCGTCGTGGGTAAAATCGAACAGCAACACTAACACGGCGCTAATGCTGAGCGCATGGGGGCGGCAAATCGCTCAAAAATACGCTCTCTCCCCGATTCGCTAATTAAATAATCCGTTTATCGCGGAATCTCTAATGCCCATTCAAATACTCTGGAAACAGCGAGTGGGAAAAGTACATTTCCATTTGATAACACAACTGATGGCAGAACCGGTAGATCCCCTTCAGAGCTGAACCAATGAGATTTGGGGGGAAAAAAATGGCGACTAGATGGTCTGAATCAGGTCGCCCTTTCCAATCAATATTCCACCTGTCTCTATCTGTAGAGCGAGATGCCATAATTATGGTTCCCGCCCTCGAATTACATCGTTGATTGAATATTAAGTCATTTTTGTTCGGTCATGTAAAAATAATCTTGTAATTCTCAAACATTCATACTGTTTATTTAGTCAAAGCATAGACTGTTTACTGTCCAATGTATTTGATGTTTGTATCAGGGAATCTTACGGCTTACGATTGTAAGCACCGACATTTCAAGAAATCCAGGTTGTGATTTACTTGAAATTACCCACATAAACTACAGTATTTGGTACACCACTCCACGAAATATCCCCATTCCACAGAATGTACGAATTAATTCGTTAACTTGCGCCGTAAAACAGTTCAAATCCGGAAGTGCATCTAGTCCCAAAGGAACTGGCCCGCTTAATTTTACTCGTGAAGTGCTCACCATATTGTTACATAAGGTTCCCATTCCTGAAGTAGCCCGCCACATAATTCACGTCACACTGCACGACACCTCAAATGCAGGGAACCTAGTAGCCACCCATAGTCTTCTTAGACGAGCGTACCTGGCCCCAACTACAAGGCAATGATGATTGGTATGCCATCTTCTCGTGCCAAAGGCGGGTTAGTAACCCACGAAGAATGAAACAGTTGGCTGGCTCACACCAGGGGCATTCGCCCGCACCATGTTGAATTACAATGAAAACTAGAGGTGCATCGCCTAATTTTCTCGGGCAGTGCTCAACTAGAATAGAATTGAGTTTGCTGATCCTAGGCCAGTATTTCACGGGGGTCAAACACGAAGACATGGAGAAAAGATTGCTTCTGAATCTCTCAAACGGCTGGAGAGTGAGGGAGAATATATGAGAAGTGCCATGCTTCAAGATTCTCGTGAGGAAAGTCAAGAAAGTGCTGGTACCACTGAAAGGCTATAGGTTGCTTCTCAATACGCTGGAGTGAAACCTTCCTCCTACGCCAAAAGAGTAAAAAAAGCAATCTTTTGCAGAGGGAAACATCCCACACATGTTTCATACAAACATGATTGGGCTACCTGACTCCAACCAAATCAAATGAGTTGATTGGACTAGGAACGAATCGATTTTAGTTATTTGAAGGGGCCAGATTATTATTTAAGACTTTGATCGAGCGATTCACAATGTTTGGTTCGAATCATACCCAGAACGCTTCCCCGCAGCGAAAGTATGGTAACGCCTTATAACAGGTGTAAGACGAGCGGAGGCTTTCAAATAAGACTATCCGCTTAACAGAAACGGCTGACACGCCCCTCTCAATAAAAACAATTATCTCGTGCATTATAAATTCTATTCATATTCTCAACTTGGGGAAATAACCAACTCCCGACCCTTCATTTTTGATACTCAATAGAAAACGATGGGTTCATCCAACGAAAGGTGTTGGGGGATAATTATCGTGTTGCGGCCGGCTGCAGTATTGTCCGCCTCCGTCCGTCACTCTGTCCGATGCAATTTATTGACATATGCCGAGTCGATGTTATGTAAAGAAACTCAGAGGTCGGCGCCTTTCCCCTCGTAATGAAACATCGTGAAGTACGAGTTTCCGACAGATTTCTTTGACAATTTAAAAATTGATTCATTGAGGCGAAATGATAATAAGTTATTATTCATGAAGGATCACTTATATCACTTTTCTGAGCTTGATAATAGATCTATTTCCTTTTCAAAAAGTCTGTTCCTCAACACTTATAAGACAGTTATATCAGTCAAGTGTCATGGAGGTTGCAGGTTCTCTACTTGTCACGTCCGTGAGAAGAAGATCGATCATGTCGCCTGCCAGTCATTTAATTCCCGTTCATCCTGAGGCCAAGAGGTCTAAATCAATGCCACAATGCATATGTATGTTGGGGCGCTTACTGCCTCACTACGCAGTGTCCTTTGACCAGCTGAAGGAGGGAAGGAAGATTGGCCACAAGCAAATTCCTTTGTAAACTTCTCTTGTGATGCCATTTCAACATGAATTCCTGCAACCGAATACACGAATTTATGACCGGTCAAATCTGAATCAAAGTTTGGCATTCTGCTCATCCGAAGATTTTTAAGTTTACAATTTAGTGTAAATTTAAGAAGTTTTATTGCATACGTTAACTCGCTAGAGCTCTTTTGAGGTTTTTTTTCTTTTTTATTACTTTATGCAAATAGTTTATTTCGAATATACGGTAATTTTATCAATTTGGAGTTACGCAATAAATCCTCCACACAAACGTAAACAATGTACGAATACTTTTGCCGTTTCTTAACGGCGGTACTACTCGAGATAGTCGGCGAGAATAAACTATTTATTTATCATCCCGGCAGTTACGTCTGATTTCGCTTGATCTAATCCATTAATTTATTCAAGCACGGGGACCCCTGCATGTACCTCTTTGAATAGGCAACTCAACTATTTCATGGACTTTCTGAGAAAAACGATAAGTTCTTCTCAAACCTAATAAACTTCAAGCCTGAACAACTCAAAACCACAGCTTGAAACTATGCACTATATGAGTTCCAAGATTAGGAGGCACGAACCGAATACAAATACTCTACGCGCCAGCTGCATGCTGGTATAACGTACAGTTTAGAAGGATTATATTTCAGAAAGGATTCGATTTTCAAAAGATTATTTTTATTAAATCCCCAATAGCAGCAACAGGGCGCTGCCATAAATACTAGCATCCCATGAAATCGAGCATTCCAGTTCAATAAATAGGAATACCTATATCGAACCACAGCTGCACTAACTTAATTTTGAAGTGCTTATATAAATATTATCATGTTTTAAAATATTTTAAGGTAACAGAGAGCGCAATAGCAGAAAACACAAGAAATATTTACAAATCTGCCACTGTATATGACTTCCCCAGTTTTCCGCTGCCAATTTTTGCAAAACCCATTTCTCCGCTTGGTTTATTTACCTTATAAAGCCCTGTTATCCGATTGTTGTAAAACTCTGCTCGTTTTTTTTTCATCATAGCTATTTTCTTAGGTATGTGACATCAGTATTCACTCAAATCCATTTTTGAATAGGTAATTGATGCACTCTTATCGATATTACTCGTGCGAGACTTAGATATAATTCTTTCCCCTTGTCTTCAGCAGGCACCCCGTGGAGGTGATGCCAGCTGTCCAAAGAAGCGGAGTCAAAAGTAGCTTTCGATATACATCTGGTCCTTCACCCACCAGTGTTTTCTGTCAGTAAGAAGCGAATTATGAACAAAACTAAGGCTACTGGTAGTCAAAAGACATGCAAGTTACCTAAGTTCTGCCAAAAGGGAACTCGTACCAAAACGCGTTGCATGTGCTTCTCTCGCTCCTCTTTTGATGACGCGTAAAAAAAACAAGCTGACGAACCTCCCTTACTTTCGTGTCTAACTATTCATTATTCTTTTGCCAACTCTGAAATTTATGGCTCACTACCAAGCGAACAGTTACACATAAAAAGAATCGGGTGAGGGACACTAATTACCAACCGGACGACTGACATATTAAATGTAGATAAAAACTAACAACGATAAGCAAACAGTTTAGAACGACAGCTATTTCAATTAAGGTTTTGTGACTACCAGTTCTTCGTGTTTTACTTTCCTCGGATCTACGCGACTGAGGAAAAATGGCTGAGCTCCAACTTGATACCCAGCCCGCAGGTTATCATAGGGCGCCAAAATAAGGGCCGCCTAAAACTCACTATAGTTATAAAAGAGATTAAAATACGAGAAATTTTGTTAACACTTTGTGTATTATCCCTAACTTGAAGAACTAAGTTCCACGATCTTCACAAGTAAATTCAGTCGACATATCAAATTGAGGATGAATCTTGTTTCAAACATTGAGGATATTTGGGGCTGCCCTAGCAATAACACTCCTTCATCATAGTAGAAACCTTCAGAATCGACACACACAATATCAACCGCAATGGCAGCATCCAAAACGACCACGTGAAACTAAATGCGGAACCGCTATTGAGCAGATTTGTTTCAATTTGGTTTATTGGTACTATAAATTATTCTGATAGAAAGGGTTGCTTGCTTGAACAATGGTATTTCCTATCGTGTGCAATATTAGCATATTTGTGAAGTCCTCGATTGATAAAATGTTGGTATACAATGCTTGATTAATGCTTGACTCTTTTCTCGAGTGGATTCGAAGTTTTTAAAGCAAGTTCAACAACCGTGCGGCATCTGGATCCATTCAAAGGGAGCGTCTCAGTGCACGAAACCAACGTCGTCCGTTTATTCACTAGTGCCAACTGCCATTTTTTTCGGCTCCGCAGCTTCTGTATTATTAAAGACCTGTTGGATTACTAAAGAGCCTCCCTCTTCATTTTTTTCTTCGTCTAGGCGTCTCGGAGCACTCTGGAGGAAGTTCCAGTATGAGGTAGCAGAGGGGAAGTTCGGCTACAAAGCTAAAAAAAGCTTTTTTTTCTTTCTGGGGCTTTCGCGAGAGCAGTCGATTTTTGCGATATAACACCAACGAGAAGCTGTTGGTCTGGGTAAGAACTCCAGTGCCCTCTCGAGTATTAGTACTGAGCCAATGAATGGGTTTCGTCTTTTATCTTAAACTAATGAATTGATCCCTGTATGTATTTTTAGACATCATGGCCCACGGTGAGGTAAATTAGTGGACCATCAGGGTGGTAGAAAACCCTCGAGTTCCTGTATTGCGGCTACCTTGCGCTCTAACCTGTGGCACCGGTGGACAGGCCTACCAGCCAGACACCTAGTAACGGTCGTGCGAACGGTTACGACAGTGCTTACTTGCAGACTTAGATATGAAGATGATTTCTAGTGATAGGGTCCCCTATCGCTGAAGTTGAATACTCGTAGCTCTGCTTTGTGAAGCAGCGAGAAGCCGAGGTTTCTTGAATCTGCTTCCTGCTAAGCGTTTTAAAGTACCAAAAAGCACAAAGCAAATTAAATACCTGCGCGATTGTAAAGTCGGTAATCGAAGTGAGTTACGGAGAGAATGCCGTATGGTGCAGAGAATCTTAGAGTTGAACCCACCCTTTGGGGAAGCACTGGAATCTTGATATGTGAGGGCTCGTGTGATAGACTGTCTTTGGTCAGGAGTATTTGTGTAGGAAAACCAACAATGACGGAATGTAAGTTGTCCTCCCCCCTTCCACCCTCCGCCCAGCGATCACCCCGCTCGCCAATGAGTAACATAAGTAAGTAATATTCCAATATTTCGCAACATTTCCTAAATACCGAAATCGATGAGTCGTGTTTTAGAGTAAAAAAATGTGTCTGAATAATGTAATAGCGATGTTCACGCGCCCAGTCACTGAAATCAAACCTAAATATATGAATAATCGGACGTGAAAGTTGACGAATACATCGTCAGTTTTGTACCCCCGGTTTCTTTTTCAGGGATCTAATCCGCCATTTTTGGATTCGAATAATTTATTCAAAGTCGAGCTTATTCAATTTATTCAGTCCATGTCCTGGAAAAACCGGGTTATTGACAGAACGCGAAATGTTCGAACGAACCAGAAAAAAGTGAAATAACTTGTATTCTGCTCCCTAAAAACGGGAGAAATTCCCCGGGTGTCCGAAAAACTTGTCAACTTGCCGGGTCGTATTAAACTGCAGCGGTCATGTGGTCAAAAGCAAAACTTGGGGTGGCACATATAACAGCTGTCAATTAGATGGTATGGAAGGGCTCGTGCAGAGGGGAGAGTGCAGCGTTGAAAGTGTTTTTTTTACCGCTCGAAACATTCGGTAGATGGAAATGGACGTATATTTTGGACGTTGTGTAAGTGCTGGAAGGAGTGAAGAGAGGGAGGTGTAGGGAAGGGTCTACGGGCAATGGGGAGGAGTCATCACGCATGTCTGCTGGTTCACTGGGCCCGGAAAAATTGCGGTGCGAGGCATTAGCAACATGCTTCCATCACGATCATTGCTCTTTATTCTGAGCTCTGTATCAGGATACAGATTGGGAATTATTTCAGTAATGGTGGTGGTGGACAGATTAACTTCTTTTGATATATGGTGTACGTGGTTTTTTTGGGTGTAGGAGAGACGACTCGAGGGAGGGCTCGAGAAATACCCTTAGATGAAGCATAGGCCCAGGGACGTGTGGCTGGGTAATCACGTATTAATGCCAGATTCATTAGTTTAATAGGTGTGTTTCTCCAGCCATAAACTCGAAATGTAACTGTAAGTCTGGAACATTCATATTAATCGTAACCACGGCCTAAAAGATAAATACGTTTACAGTCTCGTTTTAGTACCGAATTACAGTTATCTTCGGTTTACAATGGCATGTTGCTGGAACATGGGCTACTGGAACAACTGTGAACCCGAACTACCACTTTTCTGCTCCGACCAATCCGACTATTCCGTCTATGAAGCCGTTAGGCCAAGGAGTTGCTTTTCCTCGTCTACGACGTGGGGACGGGTTAAGAGCCCCTGGCCTGGCACAACTCTGACCGAAAGGTGGGCAGTAGAATTTCTCGAACATGTCCCTACCTACTTGGGGTACTGGGGTACTGTCGGTCAGCCGTATCTCAGGGGTGCCTGAGGGGGAGCTTGACAGTACGACACGTTTGGCAAACGTGCCCCTCCCAGGCTAAGGCTTAGAGAGAGCCGAGCAAAACACTCTGTGGCAGGACTGAGTTGAAGCATCTCTTAAGGACTGGCAATCCCTTGATGAGCAGGTGTTGTAGCTCTCGGGCTCCCCACTTGCCCAAAATACCACAAGAGCTGGTAGAAGGTATACACGGGATTTGTTTCAATATGGCCGGTTTACCTCGTGCTGGGTAAAACAGCATCACATAAGTCGAGGAAGCTAGTGGTAGCGGCCTAGCTATGCAAATAGGGCAGCCGGCCCTGCTGGAGTTTGTGAAATAGAGGCTTTTGGTTCTTCCTTTGGTTCTTCTCAAGTCCTCTCACCCTCGCTGGGCTGCTTCAATCCCAGCGAGTAGGCGCACACCCGAAAAGTGGACAAATAGCTGCCGCCCAGGCGGGTAACGTAGAGTCACGCAGCCCGTCGCTAACCGTCCTGTCGGAACCCCCTTAGCAGGGGTCAGGCATGGCACCCAGTGCCGTCGGAGGCCTGGCGTCTTCCCAACACCGGCGGGATATTTTTCCGGGCGAGTAAGGAGACGTTAGACCTTCGGGTGTAGAGAGCCCCCTGGACGGAACTCCGGGGATGGTCATTCCGGTACTACAGTGACGCTAAAGTTAACAGTTACTCACTGGTTTGTGGCTGCTTGAACATAACCATTAGAACATCTGATCTTGTTTCTGTGGGCACCAGGCTGCACACCCCCTGGGCTTATCTCCTTCATCTTACGATACTTGCTGAGCTCGTACTATCATTTCCACAGGGTAGTAATTCTGAATTATCGCCTACACAAATCGTCAGGTCTCCCAACAATCTTCCACAAAATGTAACCGTTCACACCGAGCTTTAGCCTATGCAAATACTAGTGTTTTTGACGCAGGTTGTGAGGTTGGCCCTCACGCTTTTCTCTGATGGCAAGTCATATTTTTTGGCATGTTCACCCTCACGAGAAGCATACATCCAAACTCCGCAGTATGGGAAGTTCAGAAGCGGACCTTACTTCTCTGCATCCATTCTTCATCTCTGCGAGATAATGGCCTGAGATTGTCATGCAAATTGAGCAATGAACCTCCAGTTCTATTCGCAGTTCAACATGGTGAGGACGAATGACCCTGGTGTGAGCCTCCTACCTGCGTTCTCCACCGTGAGCCCCTAGCCTTCCCGCCTTTTGGTAGCAGAACATGGCATGCCAAGCATCATGTATCTCTGCCCTCCAATAAAGGAAGTTTGGGCTTGCAGCCTTCTCATTTTGGTGGAAACGCTCAGTGTGTCGGGCCACACTATGAAAGTGAACGGAGTGAACACTTCCCCTTGTTCGAAGCTTCGTGGTATCTTTATGGATGAGAAGGGCTCTTCTAATTTTAATGTAGAGAAAGTGGTTTAATTTGTACATCTTAATGATTTTTGCTGTTATTCTAAATGTATCTTTATAACTGAAGTAAATTTTGCTTATAATCAATCTCAGTGGATCGTTAATACTTCTATCTGAAATGATAATGTACATCAGGAAAATTACACATAAATCATCAACGCCATCATGTATCATTTATCTCCCTCACTTTTGATTAACAAATAATTAAATTGTGATAATGTCTATATATCTCTCTCTGCCGACTGTTTACTCCATACGTGACCCATCACGGTAATGTGAACAATAACTATGATTTGACAGTTATTTGAACAGTTGTATAATCGGGAGGAAGGAGCAATGTGCCGCACCAAGGTGGCAGAGGTGTTTGTGGTGATGTATAATGAACATGTGGGTGAAGATGCGCTGTAAAACATAATGTGAACGCTCCTCATACGAGTTCCGTGTAGGCGCGTTGTGATTCTGATGCATTTTTAAAAATATTCTGGGGCTGGGTCGCTAATTGGGACGACTGAAAGGATGAGGACGAACTCTGAAAACCGGCAACTGAGTCGAAAATCATATTGAATTACACAGTTTTCCGAGGAGGCGCCGAGGGAAAAAGGCCTATTATCACAAAATAGGTTTCACGTTTCGCTGAGTTGAGTCATTTATTTGTTTGTATCATTCCAAACGACGTCCGCACAATGAAAGTTGGCGCCGGGCCCAACGTGGAACAATTTTTGTCAATTTTTTCTTTGGAGCCTGAAATTGTTCCGCGTCATATTCCGCAGTTGAATGACCATAATAAGCGACAAACCTGTTCGAGGGTCCGCGACGCCCTCGCGCCCTGTCTGCGTTAACGTTGCACAAGGATTGTCTCAAATTCCTTGCGCTCACCAGAGGTTGAAAAGATGTCTCAATAAACGGTGTTTCAAAACGGGGTTTCCCTCGGAGGGGTTTACTGTTACTCTGCCCAAAACTGATAACAAAATTTTAAAACCATATCCTGTCACATTGGGCTACTTCAACTGTTCCCACTCAGGCAATTTGTTTGATCGTGGACATATAATAACTGGATACGACATCAAAATAAGGCCATTGCAAACGTAGATATCCTGCAAAGCAATCTTGCGAATTGTTTTGTCGCTTTGGGAGGTTCGGTCGTTCCAGTTTCAAAAACTCCATTCAAGCTTATGTTTTACGCAATCTGTACAACTTAGGGTTTGTATGTGTCTGTGTCTTTGTAAGACAATAAATGCGGAACGCCGTAGCAAGTGTGAGGGTTGATGAGTAGTAGAAATGGGCCACTTTGTGTTTTAGCTCTTAGCGATTACCCTCTGTCCTGTCGTTCATTAATACCTGACCAGTATTGATGAGCTGTGGGGAGAATTTGGTGGTTGGTTCGTAATGTAAAGTAGAAAGGAGGGCCTAGTGCCATGGCCTAGGCATGGTACCATGAATTTACTTCCGCGTCTTGCGGTTAGCATACTGCACCAGGTTGGCCCGCACGCCTCTCTGCTCTCTTTCTTGCCCTCTTCACCATCACGAAAATCTTAAGGGGTGCTGCCATATCCACGCATTCTCCCATACTGCCCGAGAATTTGAGAGATTCAGGACCAGTCTTTTATCCACGCCTTCTTCTTCATCTCAGCGAAATACTGGGGATAGATAAAGTTAAGGATAAAGACCGTCCTTCTTTTCGTCTGGTCGCCGTACTTCGGTTGCCCCCTTGGTTCTTTCCACTTGGCTGCCAGAAGGTGGATAGGGATAGCAACCGCTAACATCAACCCTGCCTCCTGAGAAACTATGCAGCATGAGCAATCAAAGCGGAGCACTCACCTTCATTGCACCGCTCTCATGTGCTTCCTGTGGCGGACAATGCTCAGTGTATCTACCCACACCACCGCGCTATGGAGAGAACGCAGAGTACAACGTTCATGCTTCTCCCTGACACTGTTCAGTTCCTGGTTGAGGTGCACATCACTCATCCCATTGTGCATTTGCTGTGGTTCAGTTATATACAGATTAATTTCTTCGTAGTTACATTTTAGAAATGTCGATTTTCTAGAGATTGAGTGGCGGCTCATCTGAGCTGTTTGGAGCTTCCACATTTAGGCGGAGTTCAACGCTTATTTTGAGTTGTTTGATTACTCTCTGGGAAATTCCCCATTACAAACAACATGTTCAGGATTATTGAGTCTTCTGGAGAGGTGAAGTATTGAGCTTTTCATACACTGAAGTCTCTTAGGGACATCTTCTCACCTACGAGGGATGATTTCTCAACGCAGAAATGATCTACAGCTCAGACCTGTAAATAGTGCAGAGTCCATAGAAGGCAGGATATCATGAAGGCACCTCTTAAGACCTCCCCAACTACTGCGGCCATTCACTCAATTGCGCTACGTAGTACTACATTGTATCCTATGCTTCGCTACTTCATAGTCTTGTCTCACGCAAATATTTGGGGCACTAAGTTTTTTCAAGGCAATTCGCGCATTGTTGCCAATACATTTTTGGAGCATCTAATGGGTCAGTCCACAATCAACGGGAATTCGTATGAAAAAGAAAAATATAGGTGGGGGGGGGGGGATACACACGCTCATGCAGAATTATCTGATCGTCCACGTGCAGTTGGTTGATCTGATACGACGTCTCTACTAGTTCATAACTTCGCTTTTGAACCGCCTCTTCTTTTTAATTTTAATTTTTTTATTGCTATTTCAAGAGAAGGCAGCACGAAACTGCAGGAGTAATGACGGTACTAAACAGCAAAATTGATTTGCGTTTTTACCGTGGAAAGCCATAATGAATAGGTAACACGCACAGCTGGGAGCTGACCTATCGGCGACAACGAGGTTCCCATTAAAAAAAAGTAGCCGCTGGATTATCATGCTACGTTTGAAATGAACGTCCAGGGTTACTCTAGATATTTAACATTTCTTTATTTTTATCATTAATGACATTAGCATTATTATTTTAATAGTAAACAAACTGTCTGTTAAACGACCTCCAATTAAACGGGTGCATTTATTCCGCACGACTTGCGCATATTTTGCAAATTAATAATAATAATATTGTTAATAATTGTTGCTGTTGTTATTAATAATATTGCTTGTTGATTAATACTTAGCAAACGTTTTTCAGTTTTGGTGGGTGTTAAAAATAACTAAATGGAAGAATGACGCGTTCAAAAACGTGAAACTATTAAAAATCGACTTTTTAACTGGTTTTTTCATTTATCTAATGAATACTAATAATAGTTGAAGGAATTTCTTTGTTGTTTACTGAACATAAGTTGTCGTTTCCCAGATTGTTGGTATAGCTTAGTAATGTTCTTAATATTGTTTGACTCTGAATTGATTAGGATAGGCCACAATCACTGTGGAAGAGAATGATAAACTGTCGGGTAATAATTTGCAGCGTTTTGGTTTATTATTCATTCTGAATAATAACCCTATTTTTTCGGTCACGAAAAATATTTTACAACCCCCCCTCAAAATTTGATACTTTACGTTTCAAGGCATGGAGATTCCAAATTTGCAATGTCCGTCCGCCGTCCGGGCCGTTTTGTGCCTTTGACGTGGTCTAAAAAATTCGTTCTTTCGCCCAAAAATCCTATTTGGTATCTAGTTATGCCCGCCATCTAGGCAATCCAATCAAACGAAGCCCGTGGTTGTAATGGGCAAAAAACGGTTAAAAAAATTAACGAAACGCAGTACAACGCCGGAGCTATAGCGTTTCGTCGTTTGAACTCCCTTGCTCCCGCCCGTCTCATTAAAAAAGCAACCGCGCTCGAGGCTCGCTTGCCTCCCAACGACGCCCGCCGCCACCCAACTCCCTTTTCGCCTTTTGCTTCGAGCTCCCCCGTTCCAATTTCCCCGACGTTTTGGTTTTAATACGATTCAATTTTTTTAGATTCTTTCGTTTCATTCTCATTTTGGTTTTTTTCATAGATTTTTCGTTAAATTTTGATATTAGTATTTAGCGTGCATGTTTTCATATTAAAATTCAGTTTTTTCTAGATACTTTCGTTTTTTTTTTTTTGTTTATTTTAATATTACGATTCAGTTCTTTTCGACCTTTTCTTGGGTTTCATTATGATATTTTTCGATGCTGAAAAGAACAGGATGGGCCTCGGAGCATTAATGCTAGGTCAAGCTGATTATCCGAATAATAAACCGTTGTGTAATAATTTGCAGGGTTTTATATTTGTGTGAATACGATTACACAATTCGAATTGATTACGGTAATATTTTGATTATTATCACGCATGATCATATGCGGTTAGTTGTTGAGTGAGTCAGGTGGTAACAGGTGGTCAGGTGGTTTTTGTGAACGTTTGCTAAAATCAACTCTCATCGATCGGAAAATTTTACCGGAGCGATGAAATCATCAGAATATCTCAATTGAACCAATCCGGATTGGGTGAAATGGGCTCGACATTGTAGCTAATCTCATTTGTAAACATACAGCTTTCCAGGTAAACTATTCTGGCTTGAATAAGAAATGCTTGAAGCCCAAGCCGAACGAACGAACGTTCGTTTATTTTACATTTTAATTCTCAGTTAAGACGCGAGAACACATGGTGATTAAACATATGACCATGATAACTGAATACAACAGTTTCTTTACCCTGTAGTGAAGAAGCTGACAAATTAATGAATCGTTTTGCCTTGGAAAGTGACATGGGAGAGATGATCATGATTCTGTAAGGAGACAATTCACTATTCATTTCCGAGGGAACGTAAATGTATTTTTCGGGCTATGTCGATTTTTTAGTAAGGCACATAAAACATTAAAGAAAGCTTCGCATAATCTTCTTCAGTTGATTGACATCACCTTTGTTGTGAGCTTAACAGCTTACTGAATTGTTATCCGCATCACAGGCAGCAGTTCCACTTTTCTGAGTTTATTGATACCTACCTCAAGTCATCTCTTCGACCTTCCTGATATAACAAAGGTCACTTCAGTGTTCTCAGGTTAGATCTCGCAGGATTAAATTCGTTTCTAAATTTTATTTTCGTATAGTGAAAATGTGCATTTTAGTCACTCGGTTTCGTTATTTGAAATGGAATTTCACGACCTTCTAGCGGGTAATTGGATTCGTGTTTCAATGACAGTTCTCGCCGGCTCTTCGTCACGAAATCTCTCGCTTCGGATGTGCTGGGTGAGAGTGCATCAAAAATACATGCGAAATGATTCGGGGAGGTTCTTCGTGGTTTGACAGATTGTTGACGTACCCCGGACATGAACCTCCCCCGTGGCACCGTATTTGTGAAAATCATGTTCCGTAAAAATGCTTGTAAAACCAGCCGATTTAATTTTCTGCGTGTTGTATAGAACTTTATTTACACGTACATCGTTTTCCATATTGAGTTTTCTGTAGAAAACATAATTGATTTAGCAACATCACACGACGCCAAATCTTCTTCGACAGACCTGAAATCAAAACAAACAAATTATCTAGTTTTCTGTAGATAGCAAATCAAACTTTTAAAATACAACAGGCTGGATAAGGCGCCACAACTTGTTCGCGTACATTTGGGAAGTTTTAGCGGGCGTTACAATCTCCATTTATTACGTGTCCACGAAAAGATTAATAACGAACAAAACGTAGGAGTTGGTTAGTAAATCACGTTGGAGTCTTCGAGTTGTTAGGATTCCTGTTCAACTAGATGACTTCTGTTGAACACGGAGCGGTCTTCTTAGGGGCCTAGTGGAGACTGACTGGTTACCAGTACGGATGTTGAGTACATGGTGGACAAGTGCAGAGTGAAAAGGGAGCTTCCACAGCTGAAATCGCATCACATAAATGGCAACTTAGATGGGAAAGCGCGTTGAAGGGTCAATGCAGACATGTCTGAGTCCGGAGAACGCTACAGAAGAGGTGCCCACAGGGCTCGGTCCTCGGACCGGCACTTAGAAATACCTTTTTCGGATGTCTTCTCATGAGCCTCACGTTCATTGTAGACCAACTGACAGCGCCGATCACCAAGGAGGCAAAAACCTATCAAGCCCTCCGAATCATCACCGGGTGCTGCTAGCACCCATCACGTCACGCTGCAGTTAGCTTGGGAAAAACCCCCTGCTCATCCTCCTATAAAGGGAAAACCGATTGCCAATTCTCAATACGTATTGGCTTCCACAGGCTCCTAGAGAAGCTAATCAAATACTTGGGAGTCAATATGAGCGAGAGGTGTCGTTACAGCAACACCTCCAATCCCCCTGAGGATACTCCCCTCATTTAGCAAGGTCGCTTGGGGTATGTCTTACTTCTACACAATTCTCATTTACTTAGATGTGATTGGCTGCTGCACCATTGTCCAGGTCTGGAGTAGCGAACTCACAGCCAGTCGAAGGAGAATACTGGCCCAGTTCCAGAGAGCAGCACGCTCATGGATCACCAAGGCCCACAAAACAGCAGCACTCCAAGTGAGCACTGGCCAGTTACCCGTTGAACTGGCCATGGAGGGCATGCTGGAGAAGTGTGGAGGGAAAACGAGCTTCCCCTCTGTAGACCAAACTGTGTATAGACATATCCACTGAACGAAAACTTGCCGCACTAGATGAACGCGCGCCACACAAACAGCAATCTAGATGGGAATACTCGTCAAATGGACGTGAGCTTTTTACATCATCCATGGAACATCTTACGAGAAAGTGGTTTGAACCAGACCACGGGACGAATCAGTTCCTTCCGGAACAAGGCGACTTCAATGCAGAGCGTCACTCAAAGACCCTCCATCTTTCATGTCTTGCGCCTCCAGTGTGAAAACAAGGAAGTTGTTGGAAGACCCACCAAACCTTCCTGCTTTGAGTGCTACTAAACTACTAAGTTTATAACTGTTCCCCCCGATTCGCAAAGAAGGTAATGACAACAAAACGTCACAGTTGACCTGTCCCTTTGAAACTTGCCACCCAAGTAAATGGTTGGATCAGGTGGGAAAGTAGATTAAATATCTGGTGCATAGCAACACACAACTTTCCGCCACCCCCGTAAGTTCCAACACCAGCTACATATGCGAGTGCTATATCTTCGTTCACGCATTTCCACCGAAACATTTATGGAGAACTAAATGTTCGGAATAGTTAGCTGAGACTACTCCATAAGTTTGATCGAAATCGTTAGAGCCGTTTTTGAGAAAATTGGAATACCGATAAATTCGACAAATCTCCTTTTCTGAGTTAACATGGCTTATATCTCCGTTCAACATATATATACAGAAATAATTATACAGAACGAAATGTTGGTATGGGTGACTATAAGTCACTCCAGTAGGATTTATCACATCTAGTGAAGAAGTTACCCTGAAATTTACGGAAATGTTCGAAAAAACGTTATTTTCGACACATTTTAATTTTTATCTCTGTTCAATGGACTGTCAGAGGAACATTTATTGAGAGGAATATGTAGGTATTAACTATTCAAAAACATCTCTAAAGTTTGGTGATAATCGTTGAAGCCGTTTTGCCAAAAAGCGTAAAAAACCTATTTTTGCTTCATGGGCCTATATCTCCGTTCACCGTATTTTCATGGAGATATGTATGGAGAAGAAAAGTTATGTATTGATTAGTACAAGATAATGTGAAAGTTTAATCAAAATCGTTAGAGCCGTTTTTGAGAAAAATGCGAAAAACCCTAGTTTTTGGTAAATTTTCGTCCCCCAACTCCCCTTCCAATCGGCCGAAATCGTCCATAACCTTATTTTGGAGTCTACAAAAAATAACGAACAAAACAAAAAAAGAACCAGCTCAATCGGATCAGCCGTTCTCCCGCAAATCGAACTACAGACACACACACACACACACACACACACACACGGACCACGCGCCGAAATTAGGTTTTTTAGACTCAGTAGGCCTCAAAACGTAAAGATCTGAAGAAAACCCAATTTTTTTGTTTGACCCGATTACTATACTTTCCTTCCCTTCGGGTAGCGGAAAGTAAAAACTACTCCCAGGTGGTTCGCATCTCGTAAGGTCACACATGTGCGACCATTGGAACACATTGGAACAACTCTCCCAGGTAACTGGCTAAATGACAATCTGCCGTACCTCCTCAGTTCTGGGTTCTGTGGATGCTGAGGGAGTGCCCGGGGTATTGCACGATAGCGAAACAGCAACCTCCATTACTTTGACTGAAACCACTCTCTGATGAGTGTTGAAAAACAGTAACTTCGATAAGGAAATATACTTGTTGATCATGATGGAGTGTAAGTCAATAATTGACTACGGTAATCATAGCGTACAAAAACACACACAAAAATGTTTTGACTGCAAATGAAAGTTGAACTCTTTAGACATCGTGTTTGGGAGGAAGTTCTGCGATAAAATGTCCAAATACAAGACAATGGACACACACATGGGCACATGGACTTTCAAGAGTCGAAGCCCAAAAGTTGTTCATCCTGGTAAAGTGAAAACATTACGATACCTTTGCTCGCATAGATACGATTATTTTATACGGATAGATTCGTAGTATTTTGCTATTCTCTGGAACTCGCCTTGAGGGAATGGGGGATATTTACATTTCTCTTCAGTATAATACAAAGTTATATGTGACCTGTTTGTTCGCATTGTTTACACGATCTGAGTTATTTGTACGGAGAAGGAATGACACCAAATTTAAGCACTGTCTTGGGCTGATTAAGACGGCGACGTCAAGCACAAATGAAGGGAATGATGTCTACACACGACGCATTAAACGCCGATACCAACGGATGAGGTGCTTGGCCTCTCTTTTCACCCCTCACAGGAGGAAATTGACTTATGTTTAAACCACCGAAGGCAACAGTTGAGGAACTTTGTTGAAACTGATAAGGAAAATGAGGAGTCGGTTCGCCATTTGAAAAGATGTGGGAAATATTCGCATTAAATACGTATAAAACCAAATAAAACTTGTATCGCCGACACGATCAATATCGTATAAAATATAGCACCCACGATGTGCGTCAGAGAGCAAATTGAGATGGTGGGATCAAGCTGCGGGTCGGAGAGGAAGAAAGCCGGAAGATCATAATTCACGAAAGATGAGCTACTACCTAAATGGATCGATCCAGGAGCCCTCGACGTGCTCCCAACCCAACTAGACTCGGGTCGATAGTGTCATATTGTTCAGTTTGCTTGAGGGAAATGCTCTGAGGGAAGACGAGCCCACGAAGTGGGAGATGAAGAACCGGCGACGGTTAAGGGCATGTATAATGAGCTATTCTGACTATTTCACTCGCATTCTATAAATAATCGTACTGAGCTGCTCATTTCAAAACTACTGTCACTAAATGCTAGTAGAAATATGAACAAAAATACCACAAACCCTGGTGAAATAGTAATGGTGCCGAGGAAAGCCTCAATCTTCAAGTACACTGCCGCAGTACCTTTTGCGCCTTTGTATCTACCGAGGATCTCTCCTTCACTATTCGGATGTTCGTGTTTATCTCGTAGACATTATAATCAGAGTTTTGTATTTGATAAAGCATTGTTCAAGGTTTATTTCGTCATTTCCATTACTACAATTTGAAGCGTCTTTAGTGACGAGTTGAGAGATTCAAATGGCATAATTTTTAAGGCCGTTCAACAGCCTCAGCCTCTCCTTCAAGGATTGAGAATTACCACCAGCCAGAATTTTCAAGCACAGGTCTGTCCCTTTATCTAAATGACTGTTGGTTAACACTCATCAGTGGAAAGTCACGTACATAGCGGTTTGTTGATCGTGCAGGTCTATCTCCTTATTTGATGACTGTTCCTAAACCCTCGACGATCAGTCATGGAAGTTACGATTTCGCTAATATGCAAGAGGCCGGCCTCTGCGTCATCCACCGAACTCCGAGGAACCCCATACCATTTGGGAGGAGTTCTTAATCTGGTTCCCACCTGATCTAACTATTTATTTCGGTGGCAAGTTTCAAAAGGACAGATCAACTACGATCACGTTTCTTAGCCATCACCTTCTTTGCGAACTCTGCGAAATGGTTATAGGCTTGCTTGGTAGCAATCAATGCTGCTAAGTTCACTTGCCCGGGCACTCTCTCAGCATTCAGTGATGCCAGGCCTGTGGAGGTACGACACATTTACTCAATCTCCTGGTAGAGACCAGGTGTTACCAAGTGGAGGTACGACTTTGGAGGATGCGTACCATCTAGGAGAAGGAAGTAACGATTTAATTGGGAGGCAAGTTTCAAGGAGAAACATCAACTGTGACCACATAACCTTCTTAGTAAACTGGACAATGGAATGGTCATGAGCTTACTTAGACGCAGTCAACGCTAGAAGGTTTTGCTGCTCTCTCATCATCCGTCGCACACTCTTGTAGGACCTATCAGCACGGAGCAGCGCGTGTTGTCTGTCACGACGCTTTCATGAGCATTAGCCGTCTAGATTTCCATTTGTGTGACGCGCGTTTATCTAGTGCGGTAAGTTTCCGTTCATACACAATTTGGTCTGCCACGGGGGAAGCTCCTTTTCCCTCCACACTTCTCCAACATGCCCTCAATGGCCAAGTCGACGGGTAACTGGTCTGGAGTGCTTCAGTGGATGCTGTTTTGTGGGCCTTGGTGATCCATGAGAGTGCTGCTCTCTGGGATTGGGCCAGTACACTCCTTTGACTGGCTGTGAGTTCGCTACTCCAGACCTGGACAATGGTGCAGCAGCCAATCATACCTAAGTAAATGGCTTGGTACATGAGAATTGTGTAGCAGTAAGACACACCCCAAGAGACCTTGCTGATCGCTTGTAATGGGAGGATTATCTTTAGAGAGATTAGAGGTGTTGGCTGAAACGCCGCCTCCCACTCATTTTGGGACCGAACAATGTTGGTGTCCCTTCTTTAGATTCCAACTGAAGCAGTTTGTTGGACAGGTAACTTCTGACGAGCGCGTATAGGTGACAAGAAATTCTCCAACCTCTAACCTCGTCGAAGAGCCCTGGCTACCATAGATTGTTCGTGCATCCTTCAATGCGACCACTCTTCCTCCATGGTTTACCTCCCCACGCACAGCCGAATTGTTGTGTAAATGCTTTCAATCAGCATCCAGCATCTACGCGGATGAATAGAAAGTTGCACAGCCTGGTGGGAGTTATTCACAATAAACTTGAGGCAATTGTTCACCGCCGAGCTATCTGGTTTTAGCAGAACCTGCAAAACCAGTGAAGATTGTTAAATACATAAAATATCTGAATCCAGTGCATAAGCTTCTAAGCAGTAATTATAGTACAACGTTCAAGAGTACCATTAACACCGAGGCGTTTCATAGTTCGTGACAGTGCTCAAGTGTGGCGGTACGAAGCGTTTATGGCTGTAGAATATTGTTATTCTCCTTCTTGGAAAGGACAGTCTAATTGTAGGGTTGCAAGGTATTTGAACGAGTTGACTTTGAAGATGCATATCAATCACTAAACAAAAGTATTTCATCGGTCTGGCCCCAGAAACCACACACACACACACAACAACAACATTCATCGACGGAGCAAGTTCAACTACAACGACATTCGCTTCGCGTTCAACTTTGACAACTCTGTAGTTTTATGAAATTAATGGAGTATTAACCCGCCACTCGCACCGAAAACGTGTGTTAACCTTCGTATTAGCTGCAGTTCGCGCATTGGCATTCGAAATTCATGGTAGAACAATAACAATGAAAGCCAAGGAAGACTCGACGGATCTGAATGGTGAGCAGAGCCGCCTGGGCCGGATGTACAACCGCTTCGTGCGTAATTTAAATGAGTTAGAAACTTTGGCACGCTTTTTGGGTAAACGTACCTCAACGCTTAGTTACTACACTTCCCAGTTAACTGAACCCTTTCCAAAGCGCGAGTCGTCGATATTTGGTGTTGGCCTCAGCAACAGTTTGTGTGCTCTCAAGCCGCGCTAGTCAGCATTTATTGGCCACAATATACGATAAATCTTGTTTCCTCATCTCCGAACCTGTTACGAATTAAAAAATGTGCATGCAACGGCGTCAGTTAACACGAATTTCAGTAACGTCGGTAATGCAGCTACTGCCAATGAGTGGCACCATCTGAGATCTCGCTGCTTTAGCCCTCGGTGTGCTTTCCTTTCTGCGCAGGTAGAATATCACTTCCGTTTTGGTTTGTTACTCATTCTGAACCTATTTTTTCGCTTAAGAAAATTGTTTTACGCCCCTCTCAACCATTTGGCACCTAATTTTATGGGGATCCCAAATCTGCAAATTTGCTTCGTATAGTTTCCGAGCTATTTTTAATTTCCTTGCTCTACGAAGTAGAAAGGAAAGTTATGTAATCGGCTGAAAAAATTTTTTTGAGTTCTCTTCAGATCTTTATGTTTCAGACCCCCCAGAGTCCAAAAAAGACTATTTGGGAAAATGCTCTGTGTGTCTGTGTGTGTGTGCCACTAAAGTGTGTCTGTGAACGATTTTTAGAGAAACCCACCGTATCAAATCAACTCAAACTTCATATCTCGCCCGCAGGTCACTATGAGACGCCAAAATAAGGGTTTGAATGAAATCCACCGAAAGCTAACTATAGTTATCATAGTGATCAAAACACCAAATATTTTTTTCTCAAAAACGGCTCTAACGAGTTTGATTAAATTGTTTATACTGATAGCTCTCAATAAGGCAATTATACCATAAAATTCCCATCTGTGGGAAAATGACGAGAGCAGCACAATAAATTACCAAAACTTTCGACAAAATCGATTTTAGCGCAGTTTTTAGAGAAAACCACCGTACCAAATCAACTGAAACTTGATGTCTAGCCTACAGGTTACCATGGGACGCAATAATGAGGGTACGGGAAAAATCCACCGAAAGTTAATTATAGTCATCATAGTGATCAAAACACCAAATTTTTTCTCAAAAACGGCTTCAACGATGTTGATTAAATTTTTTATATTGATAGCTCTCAATCAGGCAATGATACTATAAAATTCTCATTCGTGGGAAAATAACGAGAGCAGCACAATAAATTATCATAATTTTCGACCAAAAGCGTTTTTAGCGCGGTTTTTTCCTTATAAACTCCGCTGGAATTCTTGTAGAATGTTAAAAAAAAATTGGTATTGTAGCGCAACTCAATACCTAAAGGTGAGTGTTTAAAAACGCTCATGACGTACATGGGGCTCACTCCAGAAATTCCTGAATTTCAACTACTGTCGTTTCGCTTACTACCAGTTCCAACAGTTATTACCCAATAGCTCTGCAAAAGTAATTACTATCCTTCTTCAAAAAATTTTTGTTTACAGCCTCATTAATTATCTGTGTACCAATTGCTCAATAAAGGTCCTGGAATGAGTACGAGTAGCACAATAAATTCCAGTACTGTAGGCCTTACCGTTTCCTGCAGTTGTGACGTGTTGTTTGACGAAGTTCGAAGGCCATGTACATGAGTGGATTGACGTAGAGCTAAGGAAAGTTGTGTGTTGCAACGCATCAGATATTTTAGAATTAAGTCGTGATCTCACGGGTGTACGATTGCGCCCGAACCGACAAGAGTGAAGTCACAGTAATTATAGTGAGCCAAAGTCTACTAATTAAGAGAACTCGCAGGAAAATACTGCAAAAGTAATCGTTTCCTCATTTGCACTCCCTCACGCCTCACTCCAAACAACCGTCAGGTCGACTCGTCGTGCCAATTGCCTACAGGCGCCTGGAATATCTAATTTTCATCGTTCCGTCGCAGTCCGCCGATGTTTCGTATCGTTTACTGGTATCTTTCGATGCTGAATCAGGCTGTGCCAGAGAATAATACACTGTTCTGTAATAATATGCAGCGTTTTCTTCCTGAATCGTTCTTACGTTTATTTAATGCTTGTTGCCTATTTTTCAATTCGGGTTGTTATATCTCCGATTCTTTTTGCATAAATATAACCATTATCAATCTGTGATCTCTCACGTCCTATCGGGTTCGTCAACCAGCTTCCGGTCTATTTGACGTTCTTTATAATTATCTTGAACAACGACGGAATTCACAAATGCCGTTTTCGTAGGCATTCGCCTTCACGAGACTGGAGTGGAGTAACACGTGGGCCACCAGGTTCTCGCAATAAATGTTTAATTAATAAGCTCCTATAGTTCGCGTTTCCTACGCACGTGACGTAATGCGGTGCCTAGTCTGCGTGCGAGGGGGAACATCCGTGTGCTCACTAACCGCAGATAGATAACAACTCGTGAGAACGTAATAATCGGGGCTTCATAGTTCGGCCTCAGTGATTGCCCCCGTTGCGAAGAGCAGCCGTTAAAATTTTCGGGTATCGCGTTTCTTCACACGTCACCTTTTTAGTTGTAACGAGGTCCTGGAAATATTTCAACGGCTTTCGTCGAATTCGGAATTGCGCATGACGGAGCTCCTATGAGCACGAGCTGTGTAGAGATGTCGACTTCAGGCAAAAGGTTTCAAGGCCTTTCAGCCTCCACATCACTATCATATTTGATAACAATTGTGGGGTGGGCCACAGTAGTAGTGAAGCGGGATGCTCGTTGGGCTCTCTCCTTTTTGCCTTGGTTGTTAATGATTTGGAGGAATGTCTTCCGTTTAACCTTCTGTTGGATAACGCGGATCCAGGCAAATCGAAGATATTGAGCTTCCAGGATGGTGGACGTCGATGGCGTTCATAGCTTTAGCTCGTAGTGGCACTTATACTGTGGGGTGACTTTGTTTACCTACTAGTGACGTTAACACTAGAGTTTCCTTCAGCAAGCACATGAAAAATAAAGCCAGGTCTTGATGCGCTCAACTTCTAGCGATGGCGTTACTTTGCCATTGTCTCAAGTAGGTCTTAAACCTGGAACAGTTTAGCACATTGCATCAGGTCACGCTTGCTTACTACGGCAGGTCTCTTTCCTTGTTCTCTTCACATCCACAAGAATCTTATAGCACGCCGCCATTCCCTACATCCTTCCATATTCCCCAGCAGTTTGGGTGGTTAGGAAGCGGTATCTGCTCTATATTTTCATTCTTCATTAGTGTGAGATACTGGCCTGAAAATGCTGGCTGAGCACTGAAAAGGAAAATTGATCAATGCATCTCCAGTTTTCATCAGAATTCAGCATGGTGGGGAGGAATGCCTCAGGTGAGAGTGGCCGACTGTCTCTTCCACCTTGCGCCAGTAGCCAGCCCAGCTTTGACGCGAAAAGATGAAATGGGAAGCATCATCCACCATGCCCCTGACCGCACGCGCTCAATTCTCCATGTCCTGCGAAGAACTTGTAAGAACCACCTCCCGAACCATGAACCTAGAATAAGCTGCCCGGTCCACCGCCCAACTGCGTCCCGCGCTCCTCTTGCCACCCTCCACGGCTCAAAACCCTCCTTCCTGTCTTCTAGCAGCCGTACTTTGGTTGCCCCCTTGATGGGTACAGCTCTTTCCGCTCGGCTGGCAAATGTTGGCGCGTAGAAAAGTGGAAAGAAGCTCACGTTGACGAACCTTGTTTTCGTTGCAGTTTCATACAGCCTACGATCGCCAGGAAACACGTAATGTTCAACTTGATGAAACACATTAAGGGGCGAAAACGAAGGCACTCCGAGAGTCTAACTTTTCCCAGAAGTCGAGCGGCAAATTGCCGGTAAACGATGGAGGGAGAGCTGACAGTCTTTTGACGCCTCGAATTAAGCGATCAGGAGGGTCACCTAGTCGTAGACGAACCCGTTGTGAGTCTACACGGCAATTTAGCCAGCGGTCAATATTTAATATCCGGCCAGTTGTTACCCCTTTTTGAAATCATCGTGTGAATGAATCAAGTTGCAGCAGTTCAACAGTTAGATGCAAATAAAGAAGCCGATGTGCAAGCAAAAGAGTGAGCAGTAGCGAATAATTTTGTTGACTGGCTGCAACCTAATTAATCGAGCAAAAAGAACATTTATTTAAATTGAGTCTGAAACTGCATTCGTGCCCCCCATCCATTCCCAAAATTCCACGTTGAAATCTTTTTCGCAGCGCGTTTTTAATGAGTCGCTTGCCTAGAACAAGACGTAAAAACTAGTTAGCTGATTTTGCGTTAGTTAGTTAACTTTGAAAGATAAGGCAAAACAGTTAACACTTGTCGAGAATTTCATGTACTTTTAACGGTCCCAAAATTACATTTTCAGGAACAAAATGTAGGTGTGCGGTGTTAGACGATGCTCCGTCATGTTGATTAAATTTAGAATAGCATTTACAGCCAAAAAATTCGATATGAAACGTTTTGGAATACATTTCTTGATCAATTGGAGGAGAGGAGCACTTACAAAAAAAGACGTATGAGGTTGACCAGTTTAGAAAAAAACAAAACATTGCGAGTTCAATTAAAAGTAATAAAAAATGTTTTTGCAATAACTTAACGATCCCTCTTTCACCTTCTTGGGTTTATGGATCCACTCAACGTATTTTTAAAAAGATTTTTATTGGCAACGAAAGTTGGGGATCAATCAGTACGAGGTATGCTGTATGAAAAACCCTTCGTATTTTATTTATTTATTTGAATATACGCGGGACAAAGATGAATCACGAACATCAAAATACAAACCCGTCCAGAGGTACACACTACGATGGATATACTCGTATTCGTACTTGCTAATAACTAAGATAATCCCACTTACTTTACTGGTTATATTAATTTCAAAATATCTGGAGCGTTGCAACACACAACTTTCCTCAGCTCTACAACAATTCACTTTGTACATGGCTAATTCTACTTACTCAATTCATTTATAACTCAGTTCCTTTGAACTTGGTCAAACAACACGTCACAGCAGCAGGAAGCGGTAGAGCTTACAGTTCCGGAATTTATTGTGCTGCTCATACTCATTATAGGACCATTATTGAGCAATTGGGACACAAAAAATTAATGAGGCTGTACACGAATTTTTTGAAGAGGGATAATAATCACTTTTGCAGAGTTATTGGGTAATAACTGTTAGAACTGGCAGTAAGCGAAACGGCGGTAGTTGAAATTCAGGAATTTCTGGAGTGAGCCCCATGTATCTCATGAGCGTTTTTAAACACTCACACTTTAGGTATTGGATTGGACTACAATACCAATTTTCTTCAACTTTCTACTAACATCCCAGGGGAGTTTATAAGGAAAAAACTGCGCTAAAAACGCTTTTCGTCGAAAATTTTGATTATTTATTGTGCTGCTCTCGTCATTTTCCCACGGATGGGAATTTTATGGTGTGATTTCCATATTGAGAGCTATCAATATAAAAAATTTAATCAAAATCGTTAGAGCCGTTTTTGAGAAAAAAATTTAGTGTTTTGATCACTATGATGACTATAGTTAACTTTCGGTGGATTTAGCTCATACCCGCATTATTGCGTCCTATGGTAATCTGCGGGCTAGATATCAAGTTTGAGGGGATTTAGTACGGTCGTTTTCTCTAAAAACCACTCTAAAATCGATTACGTAGTAAGTTTTGGCAATTTATTGTGCTATTCTCGTCATTTTCCCATAAATGGCAATTTTATGGTATAGATGCCACATTGGGAGCTATCTATATAAAAAATTTAATCAAAATCGATAGAGCCTTTTTTGAGAAAAAAAATATTTGGTGTTTTGATCACTATGATAACTATAGTTAAATTTCGGTGGATTTTGTTCATACCCCTATTTTAGCGTTCCATGATGACCTGCGTGCGAGATATGAAGTTTGAGCTGATTTGGTTCGGTGGTTTTCTCTAAAAATAGTTCACAGACACACATACACACACACAGACACTCACACAGACCAAATAGTGTTTTTCGGACTCAGGAGGGTCTGAAACGTAAAGATCTGAAGAAAACCAAAATTTTTTTTTTCAGCCGATTACATAACTTTCCTTTCTACTTTGTAGAGCCAAGGAAAGTAAAAACGACTGTATAGCGGATTCCAACAGCTAATCAATTATCGATGGAACCTTATAAGGATAAGGATAACCTTATATTCGCGTGTATAAAAACTAATGAGTTTAAAAAACTCAGCGCCCTATTTCATGTCTGTAGCCATTAATTAAATTTAGTTTATTCACTCAGTTATTGTGAACTAGGCGCAATGTTCTGTATGCTAGCTGGTGGTTTGAGGTACGCCCTTTTTGCTTTCCTTGGCTCTACGAATTAAAAAGGAAAGTTATGTAATCGGTTTCTGACCCTACTGAGTCCTTAAAACACTCTTTGCGTAAACTCGACTAGCGAAAACTGCTAAAGCAAATCGTCTCAAACTTGATAGTTGACCCGCAGATCACCATCGGACGCCAAATTAAGGGTATGAGTCAAATCCATCCAAAACTAACTATAGTTATCATGAAGATAATGACACTTAATATTTTTTCTCAAAAACGTCTGGAACGATTTTGTTTAAATTTTACGTATGGACAGTACCAAATGGCACGACAATATTATCAAAGTTCCGTTCGTGGGAGAATGACAAGAGTAGCTCAGTAAATTACCGAACATTTCGATGAATATCGGTTTTGGCGCAGTTCTTTCCTTTAAAAACCCCGCTCATATGTTACGCGGATCTACAGGAAAATTGTCGTGCTAGTCCAATCAAGTACCAGTACAATAAGTTTAGGGTCACCGCGTAAGATACTTGGGACCAATTCCGATTTCAGAATTTAAACCCCGACCTTCCTCAATAGTTCTGAAACGGTGAACGCGATCCTTCTAAAAAAAATGAAGCTGTAAACGAGTAGGAACAGTACAATAAGTTCCAGAACCGCAAGCACCTCCCGCTGTCATGCACGACGTTGTTATAAACAAAGTGAAAAAACAGACTTGGTTATTTTCTTGAGTCGAGAGAACCGCTGAATGCACGCGAGGAATAGTTTTAGTTTATTATTCACTTTTTACAACTCCCCCCCCCCCCCAGGGCCTTCGAGGCATGGGGATTTCAAATCTCCTATGTCCGTCCGCCGTTTAATTCATACCGTGCCTCCTGCGTAGTAAAGGGTGTCCCAAAATTAACTCAAGATTTGAATTAAATAGAAAACACAGTTTTTAGTCTTTTGATTGTAATTTTTTTATTGATTCATAAAGTACATAGGATAGGGTTATTCATGGAATAACACATCGGGCAAATGACCTCCGCGGCTTTGCATACACATACGCACTCGTTTGTCGAAATTTTCCATGACCGTTCTGCATAAATGTGGCTGAATTTCGTTGATGCAACGTTGTATCTCCTCCTTTAATGCACGCGTAGTTGTGGGCTTGTTGACGTAGACCTGTGATTTTAGATAACCCCACCGCACCACATAGGGCACCGTCTTGTTGGAACCACATATTGGCCACATCAATATCATCCAATTTCGGCAAAAAGAACCGTGTTATCATGTTGCGATATCGAGCCGAAGTAACAGTCACTGTTTGACCAGCCTCATTTTCAAAAAAAGTATGGTCCAATTATGCCTCCAGCCCAAAATGCACACCAAACTGTGACACGTTGTGGATGCATTTGTTTTTCGACAATCACATGTGGGTTTTCAGAACCCCAAAAGCGGCAATTTTGGCGATTAACAAAGCCATCAAGGTGAAAATGTGCTTCGTCGCTTAGGATGAGTTTGCTCGAAAAATCAGCGTTCATTTGTTGTTGCTCAATAATCCATTCAACAAACTCTCTTCGCTGTGCATGGTCATTGGGCTTCAGTAGTTGTGTTAATTGAATTTTGTAAGCATGGAGACACAGATCTTTAGTGAGTATACGCTGTAGAGAACTTCTTGAAATTTGCAATTCTTGTCCACGACGCCGAATTGAGGTTCCTGGATTGTCACCGACATTCGCACGCACTGCCTCTAATTGACATTTGAACGGCTTGTTTTTGGACAACCAGTGTGTTTGGCGTCTCCCACAGATCCTGTCTCTCGGAATTTTTCAATTAATTGCTTCACAGTTGACGAAGTTAAAACACTATTCCGACCATATTTTGTATGAAATTTTCGAACTACGGCCGCCAAGCATTCATTATTTTTGAAATATTGCTCAACAATGAAAACACGTTGTTCTATTGCGTAACGCTCCATTTTTACTAACTCTAAACTGTCAACTGTAGATTTATTTTGTTTTTAGGGTTGGCAACACTGTACTGCATAAATGGCGGCAAATTCAAATCTTGCGTTAATTTTGGGACACCCTTTATAAAAACCCGTTCTTCCGCACAAGATTCTGTTTGGGAACCAGTCGGGTTCATGACTTGGAATGCCAGAGTCCGTTCAAGAGTCTTTTTTTGATGTCCACACTTGTAGGAATAATACCCCCACTCAAGTCTCCGGCACTGGGCCAGGACGTGGTTGGGAGTCTCCTTATGTGTGTGACACCGAGGTGTGTTGAGTATGCCCATAATATATGTGGGTTTACATTGCTGTGGCGCTGCTCGATGGAAAGGGCAATTTAGTGATTTGATTTATTGAGGTGATACTTATAAACTAAAAATGTTTGTAAGGGAAATGACGACAAAGTGGTAGAGTCGTCGTTTCGTGCGTGCGCGGTGAACCTGAACCGCCAACGCAGCGCAAAAAGCGCGGAGGGCGGACGAAAATAAAACGGCGGAACGAGGAAGACGCCCTTGAAACGACGACCTACTCGCTCAACTGCCGCGGCCTTGCAAATGTGCAACGCGTCGCGGGCAGCGCATCCGAAACCGCCCGCGTTTTGTCTCCGTCCGTCAAGCGGTAGACGAGAGGAAGAACGAGAGTCCAAAGCTCTCGCGAAACGCCGTCCTCAACTCGACCCTTCGAGGCGCGAGAGTTTCGGGACGGGCCAAAACTTCGCGCCGAGAGCGATGGGACGGAGGAGCGGGAAGTGGCGAGGAGGGACCCCTTCGTGTACCGCGGGGAGCCGGTAGTGGGGGAAGGGGATTTGGGTATCCATCCGCTCGACGGCCGGACGACTAACGACGACGGAGGAGGGACGGGGGGTCCTTCGTTTCGGGCAGGAGAAGGGGGTATTACTCTACACCTTGCGAATTTTCGGCAGGGCATGAGTGGGGGGGAGGGGGAAGGACCGGTCCAACGCCGAGAAGCCCCCTGCATTGCTTCCCGAAAACGCATCGCTCGCTGTCTCGAGTCGAGGGGCCTCGCGATCCGCAATATCCCTCGATTTTTTTTTTCATTTAAATCTTAACCGAAAAAAAAATCGCACACCACCCCTTCCCCTCCCGACCATCGTCAATCACCAAAATCGCTCAAAATCCTCGGGGGGGTTTTTCATTTTGTATTTTCGTTCCATTCAAAATCAATCGGTCCCTCGTAATTATCGTTTGCTCGCTCTCGATTCAAAAAACGGTGTTCAAATTATCGTTTTCGGTCCGCGACGACGACGACGGCTTCGTTTCCGAAATTCCGCCGCAAAAACGGATCGTCCTGATCGTCGACTCCGCGGGTGAACCGCCTGCTCAACCTGGATTACACGGCCGCCGCTCTCGGGCTTTGGGCCAAACAGCCCTCTCAGCCGTATCGCAGTAAGTAGTAAACAAATGTACATGCCCCCTCTCCCCCCTCACCCCTCATCATTATCCTCACCTTCCTCCTATCGGCCGTCGACAATCAATCTCCTTGTCGACGTCCTCGCCCGACTGAGCTTTGCACGATTGTCGAACGTTTCTTCTTGCCCTCATTAGGGACAGGCAACTTTTGACGTCCGGATGAACAACACGAGTCTAACTAGTCTAGGCTTCTGTCTGTCTCTGCCTGTTGGCACTTCCCCATTTGAAACTGACTGGCCCTAAACTTCCTAAATTTAATGTGTGATAACAATTTCATTTAGAACCTGTAAATATCGTTAATGTCACCAACCAACACATAACGTGCTTCAGAACTAGGCCTGAAAGTGTTGACTATTGACATTCAAGTTAACAACAGAATTGGAACTAGTTTAGGCTTCTGTCTGTCTGTGTTTGTTGGCACTTCCCCATTTGGAACTGACTGGCCCTAAACTTCCTAAATTTAATGTGTGATAGCAATTTCATTTAATACATGAGAATGCTCTGTGTCAATCGTGCCTGTCTCACAAAGTAGCTTGGTATCACAAACCAATACTAAACGAGATATCTCTCGTCCTCTCTTAACCGTGAAGAATGTATTGTGTGGGAGAGGCAAATAGTTTCCGTGGATCCATGACCCAACTACATAAAGAACACGAGTCTCCGTCACGTAATATTTCTTGAATAAGATGGTGAAGGGGGGGGGGTGAGGTTGAGAGTGACGGAAGAACGTAACAATAAGAAAATATATACTTCCAGAATATTATTGAGCAGCATTCATATACAAAGCCCGTTTCCCCAGACAAAACAGACGTTCCTTCTCTTTACAGCTTATTGCAATAAATCAAGACAACGGATGAATAGCTTAAAAAAAACACCCCTGCCTAGTAGTTATAGCTCACGGCCAAACTTCTGGGGTGAGAAATGTATCCTCCATGCGTAACAGTGTTGTGCATATGCCAGAGCCACATTATTAGAACCGATCAAATGCGTAGTTATGGACTACAGGCTGAAACGCTGTCGTGTGTACAGAAAGTTGGGCGGGATGGATATTAATATTTTATGAGAATTTCATCCACTTTGGTAGGTAACTTCTGGACTTTTTAATGAATTAATTTGAATAAAAAGGAGAGCTGGCGAGAGACGTACGCGCATATCGTTCGAAAACTTTCAAGCTGTTTACAGATCCACGACGAAAAAAAATACTCGGGATTTTCACGGAAATCGAGAAGTTAGTTACGAGTTTAGGTTATTGGGCTGTGAAAACAAAAATACGGGGAGCCGAGAGAGTGCGCTCAGGCAGAAACCAGTGGTGGACCGTGTAGAGACCCAGGCGGCCCCACGATTGGCCCAGGTGGTTTTGTTGTTCGGTGTGCGTTGCGTAGATTTCAGGCCGCCTCAAATACAATCACGCACGAACCAAAAACTGTGCAGAATTGGGTGAGGGAGGATGTTTGAAAAATGGAGCGCAAAACCTAGTGACAACAATAGTTTTGATAGCGATCCAATGGAGACAACTGTCATCTTGACGTTACTAAACGAGTAAACTCACATAATTGTTCACACGGGTGCGTTTGATGTCACACTCTGATATTAATCTTGACAATTACGAGGATTGTGGACGTTATGCGCATGTGCTGCTACTCATTGACACCCAACCTGCAATTGGCTGAGGAAAAATCCCAGCTCGTCGTCTTGAGGGGAAAATGAAGTAGCCAACCTATATGTTTTAGCGGCCACAGGCTCTTTCTTGAGAAGCAAGTCAAGATCTTAGGAGTCACTATAGGTGAGAGGTGGCGTTTTAGCCACGAGGTACTTGCCTCATTACAGGCAATTAGCTAGGCCACTTGGAGTTAGTGTTATCGTAACATGATTCTCATGCACAAGGCCATTTACTCATTTACTTGACTTGCGCGATTGGGTGGCTGGGATGGCAAACTGACAGTCGATGAACTCAGAGTATTAGCCCAATCCGATAGAGCACTCGTTTTGTCAGCACCCGTTGACTTGCTAGATGAATAGCCAGTAGATAAATGGCAAGCTGGATGGGAATCCTCGTCAAAGGTATTTGACACGAATGAGTTTTTCCCCAACATCCCTAAACGTCTTAGGAGAAAGAGGGTAGAGCCAGACGACAGGACGAGCCTGTTCCTTCTGGAAGATGGTGAATTCAATGCCCGGCTCCACTACTTTTCTTTTCAAACTCAGCACGCTTTGCGCCTCCTGTGTGGAGGAAACAAAAACCACGTGCTACTCTTGTTGTAAAAGCTCATAGCCGTTTCGCCCAGCTCTCTTTGAAACATGTGACCTAAGTTTATAGCTAGATCAGGTGAGAAATCAGGTTAGGAACTCGTCCCAAACGGTTCGGATTCCGCAGGGTCATACCCCACAGTGGTAACACATGGGTTGGCTTCATGACCCGTTGTACCTCGACAGGTCCTTGTTTGGTGCGCGCTGAGATCTTGAGTGCTAGCGAAACCGCTAGCCCAACACTTTCGATTAATAGAGCTATGTTATGAGTGTCAAGGAAACAGACTTGCTGCTATTCGGGTGAGGTGTGTTCGTTAAATATACGGTTTGCGAATGAAAGCCACGGTCATCTTTTAGATACTTGCGTCAAACGATCACAGTCCTCTAGTGCAACATTGCGGGTACAATAATCCTGACTTGGACAGAATTACGACTGTTTTATAGGTTTTGAGTAGCAACAAAACTAAGACGACACGCTGATACCACTGACGATGTGTGTCTTACGAAGCATCCTCAAATGCTAAAAACATTTGTTCTTATAACTCAACAGTTGGGGATGCCCGTAACGATCACAGACTCCCCATATCAACCAGATGAGGGGCAATCTCGTACAATATTTCGTACAAGAACAGTGCGTGTAGTTATATGTCCGAGGGAAGTAGGTTAACCTGCGAATCCGGTTCATTCAGACACTCGATCGTCAGACATTGACGCATGCCAATAAGCCACTGACTGATAAAACGACTCGTCAATATTTACTTCATGAGCAAAAACTCAATCAGGGGCCGTTTCGCGATATTTATCCCAAACCTTACGCAGGGACAACCAGAAGTAGTATCGAGTATATTACAAGTAAGAAGTGTAATACATGACTAATTAATGGGCGACATACCTCCATAACTGTGCAGAGTAGATGATTCGCATTTCCTATTGAAATGGTATTCATTTAAAATACCATTTGACGCTCGTCGGTTTCCTCATTGTACACAGAAACCTCTTGATGGTTAGTCTGAAACAAAACAATAAGCCCCTATAATGAGTTGTATGTCTACGAAGTATCAAGGAACGTTATGTAACCAGCTGACAATTTTTACTTTCCTTGATCTACGAAGTAGGAAGGAAAGTTATGTAATCGGCTGAAAAAAAATTTTGAGTTCTCTTCAGATCTTTACGTTTCAGACCCCCCTGAGTCCGAAAAACACTATTTGGGAAAATGGTCTGTGTGTCTGTGAACGATTTTTAGAGAGAACCACCATACCAAATCAGCTCAAACTTGATATCTAGCCCGGAAGTCACTATGAGACGCCAAAATAAGGGTTTGAACAAAATCCACCGAAAGTTAACTATAGTTATCATAGTGATCAAAACACCAAATATTTTTTTTCTCAAAAACGGCTCTAACGATTTTGATTAAATTTTTTATATTGGTAGCTCCAAATATGGCAACTATACCATAAAATTCCCATCTATGGGAAAATGACGAGCACAATTAATTACCAAAACTTTCGACGAAATCGATTTTAGCGCGGTTTTTACTTTCCGCTACCCGAAGGGAAGGAAAGTATAGTAATCGGCCCAAAAAAAAAATTTGGGTTTTCTTCAGATCTTTACGTTTTGAGGCCTACTGAGTCTAAAAAACCTAATTTCGTCGCGTGGTCCGTGTGTATGTGTGTGTGTGTGTGTGTGTATGTGTGTGTGTGTGTGTCTGTAGTTCGATTTGCGGGAGAACGGCTCATCCGATTGAGCTGGTTCTTTTTTTGTTTTGTTCGTTATTTTTTGTAGACACCAAAATAAGGTTATGGACGATTTCGGCCGATGGAAAGGGGGTGTGGGGGACGAAAATGTACCAAAAACTAGGGTTTTTCGCATTTTTCTCGAAAACGGCTCTAACGATTTCGATTAAACTTTCAAATTTTCTTATCCATATCAATACCTAACTTTTATTCTCTATACATATCTCCATGAAAATACGGTGAACGGAGATATGGGCCCCTGAAGCAAAAATAGGTTTTTTACGCTTTTTGGCAAAACGGCTTCAGCGATTTTCACCAAACTCACAGGATGTTTTCAAATAGTTAATACCTACATATTGTTCTGAATAAATGTTCCTGTGACGGTCCATTGAACAGAGATAAAAATCAAAATGTGTCAAAAATAACGTTTTTTCTAACATTTCCGTAAATTAAAGGGTAACTTTTTCACCAGATGTGATAAATCTTGATGGCGTGTCTTTTAGTCACCCATACCAACATTTCGTGCTCTATAATTATTTCTGTATATATATGTTGAACGGAGATGTAAGCCATGTTAACTCGGAAAAGGAGGTTTGTCGAATATTTATTTATCGGTATTCCAATTTTGTCAAAAACGGCTCTAACGATTTCGATCAAACTTTCGGAGTAGTATCAGCTAACTAGTCCCTACATTTTGTTCTCCATAAATGTTCCTGTAAAAATGCGTTGAACGAAGATATAGCGCCCGCCTATGTAGGTGGTGTTCGAACTTAAACGGGTGGCGGAAAGTTGTGTGTTGCTACGCACCAGATATTTAGAGAAAACAACCGTACCAAATCTGCTGAAACTTGGTGTCTAGCCTACGAGTTACCATGGGACGCAATAGTGAGGGTATGGGCAAAATCCACCGAAAGTTAACTATAGTCATCATAGTGATCAAAACGCCAAATTTTTTTTCTCAAAAACGGCTCTAACGATTTTAATTACATTTTTTATATTGATATCTCTCAATAAGACAATTATATCATGGAATTTCCATTCGTGGGTGATATATACTTCGTCCTTGTAGTGTGTCGTGTCCGTCAATAAATCATTCGGCAAAATACGATTCTATTCTTTGTCTGTTCCCCCACATAGGAGAAAACCATACATATCAGTGGGAAAATGACGAGAGCAGCACAATAAATTATCAAAATTTTCGACCAAAAGCGTTTTTCGCGCAGTTTTTTCCTTATAAACTCCGCTGGAATTCTTGTAGAATGTCAAAAAAATTCGGTATTGTAGTCCAATCATATACCTAAAGGGTGAGTGTTTAAAAACGCTCATGAGATACATGGGGCTCACTTACGAAATTCCTGAATTTCAACTACCGCCGTTTCGCTTACTACCAGTTGTAACAGTTATTTTCCAATAACTCTGCAAAAGTGATTACTACCCTTTTTTAAAAAAATCGTGTTTACAGCCTCATTAATTATCTGTGTACCAATTGCTCAATAATGGTCCTGTAATGAGTACGAGCAGCACAATAAATTCCGGAACTGTACGCGCTACCGCTTTCTGCTGTCGTTAAGCGTTGTTTGACCAAGTTCAAATTAACTGAGTGATAAATGAATTGATTAAATAGAGTTAGCCATGTACAAAGTGAATTGACGTAGAGCTAAGGAAAGTTGTGTGTTGCAACGCACCAGATATTTTTTTCAAGTTTTCTTCGCATTAAAGGCTTCCGACTCCGAAAAACAATATTTGATTTGTGTGTGTCTGTAAACGCGATTGCTAGAAACCCACCGAATCGATTCAAATTTGATACATTGTCACTCATAGTCTCTCGAACACTGTATGACCCTTATCTACCCAAAACAAGCAAGTTATCGTGGAGGAGAAAACACTAGATTTTTTTCTTGAACTCGGCTATAACAATTTTGAATACATTTTTTAATGGACAATACCATAAAGTTCTCAGTTGTGGAAAAATGACGAGAGCGGCACAACGAACTATTCTTTATAAAATTTCAACAAAAATATAAGGGCGGCAGTAAAATCATCCGCAGAGACGATGAGCGTTTATTGAGGTACATAAGAGAATTAGGAGTAACGAAAGAAATTCAGGGATTTCAAACGCCGCAGTTTCACTTGCAACTGCTTTGTGCAGTTCTTACTCGATAATTTCAAAAAGATAAGTGCTATCAAATATTTAATACGTAGCAACGCATAACTCTCCGCAACCCCCTTAAATTCGACGTACACCGGATCTGTATGGTCGTTCAACGCATTTCTACGGATATAGTTGTGCAGATTAAAAAGTATAGGTTCAAGTTAGTTGAGGTTACTCCCTAAGTTTGATCGAAGTCGCTACAGCCCTTTTGGGGAACCCGGACAAACGATAATTTCGTGTTCGACGAATCCTGTTATTCGAGCTATCGTGACTTATACCTACACTCAATGGATCGATGTAGAAATAGTTGCGGAGAACGAATAGTGGGTGTAGGTCATGTTGATTTCCATGAGATGGTAATTCTGGAAAATTATAAAATGTAAATGGGGATATCTCTGTTCAATTGCCTTCTAGACCAACACTAGCTGACAACATCCTGTGAGTTTTCAAGAAATGGCGATAAGCGGATGATTGATAAATGCGAACATGTTTGGAAAAGGTGACTGAACGCCCTAGTAGTAGCGAATTTCAACAGTCTAAAGCGCTGGTTAAGTTCATCGTGCGAATAGAACGAAGTGAATTGCCAAAAAAATGATTTCAGATTGGGTTATGAACCAGCGACAAGCACCTTCCTTCCATTCTATATATAAAATGTGAGTGTTTTCAGCCCTTCAAACACCGGGGTGTAGAATAGAACTTTTGAAAACGTTAGAATTTTTGCCGTCCACGAAGCGATGGTTCTTCTCAACGGGGGCTGTTTGTCCCAAGTTTTCAAAATGGATACACATTGCTCCCCAATAAACGTCACATCCCTAGTTTCATTAGAATAACCTAGTAAGGAAAATAACGGGCAGATCATTGATTAGGAAATTAATTACCCACGTTTCTCTTGTGAATGATTCGAGCAGCGCAGTACGTTTTTTAAAATGCGATGATTTTGATTAGATCTTTGTTGTATGGACAGCTCCAAATAACACGCGCCGTACCATAAAATCCTCATTTCATTACATGGTGAGAGCAGCACAATAAACTATCACAAATTTCGAAAAAGCCTGTTAAATAAAAATCTCGCTGAAACGATAAATTGGGTAGAAAAATATTAAGGTGGTAGTTCAATACAATATTTTTACGTCGGACGTTTAATGATGTTCATAAAATTATTATTAAATGTATTTATTGACAGGAATAACAATAATATAACATGTTGAAAACAAAGTACCGGATATAAAATCCCGTCCACCAACACAATAAGTTCTTTCGAACTTGTGGTCGCTGGTGGAGCCGCTCACCCTCAGCCAAAAGAATATTGCTACAAAGCTCAGATTACAAATCTTATCTTCTTATCCTAGCCAAAATAATATAGCTACAAATCTGATATTACAAAATTTGTATAAGATTTAATCTTGTCTTCTCATCCTAGATAATATCATCTTTTTAAAGGTGTTTAAACTCTCATAATCATCGAGATTAATTTTATAAGAGTAAAAGAAACGAAGAGCCCTATAATAAGCGTTCCTCCTCGTTCTCTCCGTGTGTACCTTAGGTAGAGCAATATTAGACGACAGCGCAGTGCGCGTGTGAGGAGTAAAACATTTGTGCTCCGGCCGAATGCCGGTTTTAAACACAAACATACATGACTGCAGCAAAAAAAGTTCTCCCACGGTAAGTACATTAAATTCCCGGTATAATCGGAATCTTGGGTATAGGGGTCTTTTCTTAAGAGCAATTCTAATAACAATGTTCTGAACGACCTGCTAGGACGCCAGCAGAGATTTGTAGGCACTACCCCACACAACAATGCCATATTTAAGTAGAAAAAAACACCAGGCCAAAATAAATAGAACGGACCTGACGGAATGACAAAAAATGTCTAGCCTCTTTAAAAACGTAGAAAAACTTCCTTAATTAGATAATCAGAGACTCGATGTGGAAATTAAATTTAAGATTGTGGTCAAATAGAACTCCCAGGTACTTACTTTTAGGGACCAACGGCAAATTTATACAATTACGAGATTCCTTATAAAGGAAGCACTCATAATTATGAAAAGACACACCTGACAGATCGGAATACTCACGATTAGAGAAGGAAAAACGCATTAAAGAGGTCTTATCCACATAAAGTGCTTTACTAAAAACAAGTTATAATCGTTGTCTCAAGTAACCGATGCTGATCCCTTGCGTAGAATATAATGGCAGTATCATCAGCAAATCCTAACATCTCACCTTCAAATCCCAAATTTAGCAATTCATTTATGTACAATAGAAACAAAATAGGGCCTAACGCAGTCCCCTGTGGCACTCCGCAGGTTACCACAACATTATCACTGAGTACTCCATTATTTCGAGTCACCTGAGGGCGATCCAACAAGTAAGATCTAACCAGCTGAAGGGGTAAACCCCTTATCCCATATTTATATAACTTACTCAGTAATTTCGAATGGTTGACCGAATCAAAAGCCTTTCTAATATCTAGAAAAACTCCGTAAACAAGATTAACCCTCATCTAACTTGTAGGTAATAATATTACTTAATTTAAAAAAAGCATCCCCTCACGAAAACCGTACTGATTATCGGACAAAATGTCAAACTTGTCCAAGAAAGATACGATCCTATTCTTCAGGCACTTCTCTAATATCTTTGAAAGTGAAAGCGTTAGTGCTATGGGCCTATAATTTGTTCTTTCCATTCTATCATCTGACTTATACAGAGGAACGACAACAGTATTTTTGAACAGCGTTGGGTATTTACCAGATGAGAAAACTAAGTTAAATACAAAACTCAATGGGCCGGAAATAAGATGTGCCATTTTCATCAATATTAAATGACTAATTCCAGAATGTACAAATGAGGAAGTTTTCTTCAAAGTTTTAATAAAAGCAACGATTTCAGTAGGTACAAAGGGAGTCAAGTACAGAGACTGAGCCGGGGGCTTTGAGTACAAATGATCAAAAATGTCTTCCGGTATCCCAGGAGACCGATCAATGCTCTCGACAATATCACTGCCAACCCTAGCGAAATTCATTAAAACAATCCGCAATCCCTTTAGCATCCGACAAAGTATCACCATGCGGATTCTTATTTTTAAGAGATTCGTTAGTTTTCACTGTGCTCGGACAGTTTGAAGCCTCCTTGACAGTTCTCCAAAGCACCTTGGGATCCCCCTGAGCCTCAGAAATCTTGGCAGAAAAATGCATACGCTTAGTAATCAGTTTATTCAAAAGATTACGGTATCTAATAAAATACTTACTCAGTGCTGAATCTTCTGGATGTCTCTTAGACTCAATTCTAATTTTATCCCTATGCCTAATAGAGACAACAATGCCATAGGTTATACAGGGTTTTAACTTTTTTGCCCGACTAGAGAATGTTTTTGCATATGTAGAATCAGATATATGCCCATCCATTATTTGATTGAAGGAATCAAGCTGATAGCAGCGGAAAACGTTGCACCAGTCTTACGCCCTTATACAATGAAGTCAATTCGGGCTGAAGTAAATGTCACCACTTCTCTCAAGATCGAACCCTGATCTCTCTCATTGCAGTATCCACTAAACCAACAGATAGGTGCACAGATGCGTTATAAACTTTTGTAAAAGATATCAATTGAATTTCATTCCCATTGAACATCCACGAGGACTTTGACAAAGCAATAAAAAATTCGCACAACTTTCTTCACCCCCCTCCCACTGCCACCAATGTAAATTTGATAATCCACTACGCACGCCGCTCTGTAAATTCATTCCAGCTATCTTTGCAGGAAACTTACGGAGTACAAACTGTAGTTACAATTACACATTTACAAACGAACTGAGTGAAAAATTGATTGGATCGTGAGGTAAAACCATGAAGATCCGTGAATGTACGTAGGTAGGGCTGACGAAAGTTGCGTGATGCGTCGCACCTTTATATTTTGACCGCAATCCTCCAAATTATATATTTTGACCTTTTCCAGGTCTAAAGGTTTCAAATTGGACTGCTGGGTGAATGAAAGAGCTCTCTGAATGATTTCATTCTTGTTTTAATCTACGAAACTCGAGCTTGGAATTTTGCCTTTGTACGAATACTGCGTGGGAATCGCAACGTGGCTTTCTGCTTCGGTCCGTCCGTTCCGTACATTTCTACACCTTCACAGCGCCAATTCTATACAAAAGCCTCCTCTTATCAATCGTTCGTCAACACATACAGTATTCTTAGAACTGGAGTTAGAGTTACTTCGCATGATGCTCAATATCGGGGGTTAAATCAATCGTCAGTGCAATGAAAAATATAATGAGAGCTATCTGATTAGAAGACCCTTCTTACGTAAGCCGTCGAAGCTAGAAAATTATTTAAAAAACTTCGTTAATAGTATTTACTGTCATCCGGTAGGAACAATTGGCTCGTTAAAGTCTGCGAAAGCGCGCTATTTTCTAACCATGTAAATGAGCCGACCTACAAAAGTTGATAAGAGTTTAGTTGAGCAACGAAGCGCACGTAATGTTATCTAATAGTGCAACTTATAGCCCTCTACCGCTCTAATAACGCTAATCAGTTGAGAACACACACGTGACATGTGTCCGCTGAATGACAGAAAAAAGAAGTATATTTCCACACGTGCGTTGGCAGATGTCGACGTGCAGCAGCTTTTTTGTTGAGAATCGTCCCATTCTGTCGCGGACGCGCGTAATTACGGTAGAGCGCCGTAGAATTTCGAACAGTAATGAACCTATTTCACGTCCTTTTGTTGAAAAGCAACTCCGGTGCCAGAACGTGAAATTTTTTTTTGCAACGGAAATTAAGTTATGGTTAATATGTCGGTTATTTTTTATTAATTCTAGTCTTGTTATATTTGTTGAAACGCGCCGTTCGTTAAAGTTATCTTGAAGTCTGGTTTTATACATTTCGGAACGCAAATCAACCCTCAACTCCATCACCATTTGAAATATCAATCTTTTAGAAGGATTCTGATCAATAGTTTAAGCTAAAACAATAGATTCTCCAGTATTGCCGTGCCCAAGGCGCATGAAGGGTGAGATACTTAGTCCCCTTCCATTTTTGGGCGTTAGAAAACATATTCTAACTTTTTAGTCCAATAAGACAGTGGCCTTTTACAACTATCGCTGCAAGTAAAAAAGATTTAGTCGATTTCCATAGCGTCGCTTTTGATGAGCAGATTCACGTGGATCATCACAAAGTCAGCATAAAAGTTCGTTTTGAGATTTGTCGTTTTCTCTGAACGCTGCTATACATTCTCATTGTAATAGAAATGAACGTATATTAAATATGTACCAGTTCTCTATAACCGAGCAGATGACGTGCAGGATGGGGAGTTTTTGAGAGTAAAGAAGTGTGAAGTAGCTGCGTTCCTTAAGGACTCGCTCGTCCAGTGGTCTCCCTGAACCCACTTTCTTCTAAGATGTTCACGGACTCATAGGAACAGCTCATAGGTACCCAACTCGCTTGTCATTTTATGTCCATTCATCTAGTGGCCCAGTGCAGGGAAAGCTTCATTTTCACTCCCCACGGGATGCTGTCTTGTAGGCCATGGCGATTCAAAGGAGCTCAGCTTTCTGGGCCTGAGTACTGGTAAATGGCCTTGTACATGGGGATTGTGTCATATTTTTACTTTCCTTGGCTCTACGAAGTAGAAAGGAAAGTTGTGTAATCGGCTGAAAAAAATTTTTGAGTTTTCTTCAGATCTTTACGTTTCAGACCCCCCTGAGTCCGAAAAACACTATTTGGGAAAATGGTCTGTGTGTCTGTGTGTGTGTGTATGTGTATGTGTGTCTGTGAACGATTTTTAGAGAAAAACCACCGTATCAAATCAGCTCAAACTTCATATCTCGCCCACTGGTCACAATGGGACGCCAAAATAAGGGTATGAGCAAAATCCACTGAAAGTTAACTATAGTTATCGTAGTGATCAAAACACCAAATATTTTTTTTCTCAAAACGGCTCTAACGATTTTGATTAAATTTTTTATATGGATAGCTCCCAATAAGGCAACTATACCATGAAATTCCCATCTATGGGAAAATGACGAGAGCAGCACAATAAATTACCAAAATTTTCGACGAAATCGATTTTAGAGTGGTTTTTAGAGAAAACGACCGAGCCAAATCACCTCAAATTTGACCTCCAGCCTACAGGTTACTATGGAACCCGAAAATAAGGGTATGAACAAAATCCACCGAAAGTTAACTATAGTGATTGAAACACCAAATATTTTTCTCCAAAACGGCTCTAACGATTTGGATTAAATTTTTTATATTGATATCTTTTGATAAGGCGATTATACCATGAAATTCCCATTCGTAGGAAAATGACGAGAGCAGCACAATAAATTATCAAAATTTTCGACGAAAAGCGTTTTTAGCGCGGTTTTTTCTTATAAACTTCGTTGGAATGTTGATAGAATGTTAAAGAAAACTGGTATTGTAGTCCAATTCAATACCCAGAGGGTGAGGTGTTTAAAACCGCTCATGAGAGATGGGGCTCACTCCAGAAATTCCTGAATTTCAACTACCGCTTGAAGTTACCCAATAACTGTGCAAAAGTGATTACTATCCTTCTTCAAAAAATTCTTGTTTACAAGCTCATTAATTCTCTGTGTACCAATTGCTCAATAATGGTCCTGAAATGAGTACGAGCAGCACAATAAATTCCAGAACTGTAAGCGCTACGGCTTTCTGCTGCCGTAAAGCGTTGTTTGACGATGTTCAAATTAACTGAGTGATAAATGAATTGATTAAATAGAATTAGCCATGTACAAAGTGAATTGCCGTAGAGCTAAGGAAAGTTGTGTGTTGCAACGCACCAGATGTTTTAGAACGATGACAGCGTCCAGGAGCATGAAAATCTGAATATTATTTGCACACGGCAATGAAGTTGTTCGAAGGTATCGTCCCTTTGCACAATACAGAAATAGTTCTCTCTTATGCTACTCAAGAAAAGAGTGGGAGACGTATATTTGCTCGAGCGGTTCGTGGCGTCTTCGCTCTGCTCTGATTTGTGCCTTTAGCCCCACGTTTTGTCGTACTTTGTTTTGATGGGAGAATATTTCGTTGCAATAAATTGTTTGCGGAGTAAGCGGAAGGGGGGGGGGGTATAAGTGAAAGGAAACCGACACAAAAATAAAGAGGCTCCGAAAGTGGCAGCGACGATGGAGGGAGGGGGTCAAGTTCACTTTTCCGCTGGATGGAAAATCAACAGGTTTCAGAGAGCCACCGCCGCCCAACATCGTTTTCCCTTTGTTGTCTCAACTGATCAGCTTTTCTCCTTTTATTCTGGCATCAAGGAAATTGATTTCTCAACACAATCTTATTTAATACGTAACTCTATTTAAGCTTTTATTTGCTGCTTTTAGAACTTTCTGGAGCAAATGATGGTATTACAGAATAATATTGTTTCGGCTGAAACGGAGTGTCTGCTTTGTACCCCATCTCCAAGTTTCAAGTGGGAAAGTTTATTGAAGCAACTAGAAATTTTTATTTCTTTCTAGTGGCCAACCAATAGCAGATGCGTAACTGGGGTACTGTTCATCCTCGAATTATGACTCTGTATCAGAAGTCGCGTAAGATATTCATACATTTGTCAGAATGTGGAATTTGACGGAAAACTGGGGTCTAAGCGATAAGACAGCAGAAGACGTATAGATGTGTTGCGTGTGGGAGGACAGGCGTCGAATGGTGTTGTGCGGAAATATTTGGGAGACAAAACCATAAACAGAAGCGTTCTACTAAACATAATCTCGAATTGCGGATGTGATCGAAGTTACTCCGAACATTTCCTTGGTTTCCATTTTACACGGGCTGAGTAAGTTCAAAGTTGATAAAAAGGATTTGTGGGCAGGTGTGTATCTACTGCAGCCACTTTCAAACAAAAAATGAGGAGTGTCTTATGGAGAACCAGACACTCTTTAGTCTACTAGTTCTGTTTTATTTCTATCAATACCCGAAATCGGATGAGTAAAATTATCGGAGTGACTGGAAAAATAACAAAACCGATGACGTCAACGAGAAATTAGCACGCCAGATCACCATTGTGGGGATCCCCAACCCTGGATGGGGCGGGCGAGGCGTATATAGAGCTGCTCACCAGGTACAACTTGGTTGTTGCCAACGACCCCATGACTGAGGCGACCTATGATGGCCCGGGAGGAAGGTCGTGTATAGACGTCACAGCCGTGTCCCACACCCTGCTACTCAAATTGAAGGGTTGGCGAGTCGTACCAGGTGCAACGCGGAGCGATCACATGGTTATTGACTTTGCCATTACGGATGATAACATCCTCTGCAAAGACACGCGTGAAAAGCGATTCCGCACAAAAAATGCTGACTGGCCGCAATTCTTTAGGGTACTGGAAGGTGAACTGCGTGCCGCAGACACCGACCTAATAGTGCAAGCATCCACACCTGAAGAGGTGGACAGCAAAGTGGACACATTTACCACAGCACTGCACTCTGCTGGGCTCTCTGTAATGGCCAACAGAAGCACAGGGCGATCAAAGTCCCATGGTGGACTGAGGAACTTAATCCCCTCAAGCAAAGTGCAAATAGAGCCAGAAGGATGTACCAAAACACTCGTGACCCTGATGCCAGAGCAACACTCGAACTGCCTTCATCCAAGAGAAGAAGGCCTTCCACCGCGCCATCAAACGAGCCAAACGGCAAGGCTGGCGAAATTTTGCGAAGCGGAGAGCTCTGAGAACCCCTGGGGCAGACACTACAAGTCCTCCATAGGAAAAGCAAATGTAGAGCAGGTCTTAGCTGCGATGCAAAATGAGTCAGGCTGGGCCTGCAGTATCGAACGTTCACTGGAAACCCTCCTTGAGAAGGCGTTCCCAGATGACCAACTAGCTCGAGACACTGAAGCCCAGAGGGCAGCAAGGAGCTGATCATGGACCCTCCGAACGAGCCCGACATCCCATTGTGGACAACAGGCGACCTCGGCAGGGCTCTTGCGACCTTAAAGCCCAACAAATCTCCTGGGCCAGATAAAATGAAAGCAATATGCTAAGGAAGGCTGAGCGGACAATCTCCAGCGGTCTCCTTAATTTATTTAATGACTGTCTGCAGGTCGGACAGTTCCCACTCAGTGGAAGTCTGCGCGCGTTGTCACTCTTCAAAGGGAGGCGACCGCAATCAGTCGGACCCGCGATCATGGAGACCACTCAGCCTTCTTTCCATATTAGGCAAAACACTAGAAATCTTGATGTTGCAGTCCCTCGAAGGAGTCTTTGGCCGCAACCTCACAGGCAGGCAATACGGGTGTACCAAAGGAAGGTCCACGCAGGATGTCATTGTCGAGATTCGGCGTGTTTCCCTGCTGGCACCGGCTAAGTACGTCGTAGCAGTTCTGATTGACATCAGAGGAGCGTTTGACAACCTTTGGTGGCCAGCGCTCCTTAATGAACTCAAAGGTAGGGGAATCCCCCGCAACCTGTACTCGCTCGTCAGAAGTTACCTGACAGACAGAACTGCTACGATCGAAAGTAGGCATGTCTCCGTCCGGAGAAAGATTGAGAAGGGGTGCCCACAGGGCTCGGTCCTAGGACCAGCACTCTGGAATGCCTTCTTCGAAGGTCTTCTCAGGAAACTCATGGAGACTGACTGCGAGCCGTACGCCTATGTGGATGACTTGACTGTGCTGATCTTTGCAGAGTCAGTCCGCCAAATTGAAGAAAAACCCACCACGTGCTCCGCACTGTCAACCAATGGTGCGAGCACGTCAAGATGCAGGTGGCTGAGGAAAAAACCCAGCTAATCCTCTTGAAGGGGAAAGTGAATAATCCACCCACAATACGCTTTGGCGGCCACAGGCTCCTTCTTGAAAAGCACGTCAAGTATTTAGGAGTGAATATAGGTGAGAGGTGGGGTTTCAACCAACACCTCCAGTCCCTTAAAGGCACTACCATTGCAAGGTTTGCCTCACTGCGTGCCATTACTAAGGCCACTTGGGGTGTGTGTTACCACGACACCATCCTCATGTATAAGGCCATCTATTTAGGTGTGATTGGCTACTGCCCTGTTGTCTGGGGTAGCAAACTAACAGTCAATCAAAAGAGAGTATTGGCCCAATCCCAGAGAGCCGCGCTCCTGTGGATCACCAAGGCCTACAAGACTGTATCAACGGAAGCACTCCAGGTGATCACTGGTCAGTTACCAGTTGATTTGGCTGTTGAGTGCATGATTGACAAGTGGAGAGTGAAACAGGAGCTTCCCCGCTTTGGGCTGAACTCCGTGCGGATCTCACCACAGAACAGAAACTTGCCGCCATCGATGAATGGGCTCTAGAGAAATGGCAAGCGAGATGGGAATCCTCGTCAAAGGGACGTGATACGTATGAGTTCTTCCCCAACATCCGTGAACGTCTTTCTAGAAAATGGGTTGAGCCAGACCACTGGACGAGCCAGTTCCTCACGGGACATGGTGACTTCAATGCGCGGCTCCACTTCTTTTCTCTGAAAGACTCTCCATTATGCACGTCTTGTGCCTCCAGTGCGGAGGAAACAAGAAACCATGTGCTGCTCCACTGTAGTTTCTACAACAGTGAGCGACGGTTGTTGAGAGGGCAAACGAACTTAGCAGCTTTGACTGCTACAAAGGAAGCCTATAACCATTTTGCAAAGTTCGCAAAGAAGGTAATGGCTAAGAAACGTGGTTATAGTTGATCAGTCCTTTTGAAACTTGCCACCCAAGTAAACAGTAAGATCAGGTAGGGAACCAGATTAAGAACTACTCCCAGATGGTACGGGATTCCTCAGGTGGTCACCTCCGCGCGGTAACACACGGGCAACAGCTCTCTACGGTGAGACTGGCTAACGACCACATACCTGCCGTACCTCCACAGGTCTGAGTTCGGTGGATGCTGCAGGGGCCGGCCTCTTGCATATTAGCGAAACCGCAACTTCTATGACTGATATAACCCTCGTCGAGGGTTTAGGTACAGTCATGAAATAAAGAAACAGATCTGTGTGAGTATGTGTGTGTGTGTGTCTGTAGTTCGATTTGCGGGAGAACGGCTGATCCGATTGAGCTGGTTCTTTTTTGTTTTGTTCGTTATTTTTTGTAGACTCCAAAATAAGGTTATGGACGATTTCGACCGATGGGAAGGGCGGGAGGGGGACAAAAATGTACCAAAAACTAGGGTTTTTCGCATTTTTCTCGTAAACGGCTCTAACGATTTTGATTAAACTTTCAAATTATCTTCTACTAATCAATACCTAACTTTTCTTCTCCATACATATCTCCATGAAAATACGGTGAGCGGAGATATAGGCCCATGAAGCAAAAATAGGTTTTTTACGCTTTTTGGCAAAACGGCTTCAGCGATTTTCACCAAACTCACAGGGTGTATTCAAATAGTTAATACCTACATATGCTTCTCAATAAATGTTCCTCTGACAGTCCATTGAACAGAGATAAAAATCAAAAAGTGTCGAAAATAACGTATTTTCGAACATTTCCGTAAATTCCAGGGTAACTTCTTCACCAAATGTGATAAATTCTAATGGAGTGTCTTATATTCACCCATACCCACATTTCGCTCTCCATAATTATTTCTGTATATATATGTTGAACGGAGATATAAGCCAAATTAACTCAGAAAAGGAGATTTGTCTAATATTAATTTATCGGTATTCCAATTTTTTCAAAAACGGCTGTAACGATTTCGATCAAACTTACGGAGTACTCTCAGCTAACTAGTCCCTACATTTTGTTCTCCATAAATGTTCCTGTAAAAATGCGTTGAACGAAGATATAGCGCCCGCCTATGTAGGTGGTGTTCGAAATTACGGGGGTGGCGGAAAGTCGTGTGTTGCTACGCACCAGATATTTTTGGTTCATTGCCGCTGTTTGTTGATGTTGATACGGAACAAATAAGTCATTATCGGACAGGAGCTAATTATACGGTTTCAATAAAGTAGTGATCTGAAGCGTTTCTTGCCAAGAAACAGCACACTTTTTGTGACTCCAAGAGTGAAGTATAATTAAGCCGAGCTAACGTACTTTTATTGACGCACAGTTGAAGGAGATGACAAATGAGCGCTAAAATGGCTTCTGCGTGGTGTCCTCTAAGGCTCTTTTCAGTTCTGAAAACCTGACCGAGAGGAAGGCTGAGGCCATCCACCACATTATCTACGGTTCATTATAGTATGTGTACGTGGGCGTCTGTGGACGCGATTGAGAAAAAACTGCTGCACCAAATCAGCTCAAACTTAACATCTATCCCACAGATCTCATGGGACACCAAAATAAGGGAGTATCAGCAAAATCGACCGAAAACTAACTATAGTTATCACGACGATCAAAAAACTTTTTTTTGTCAAAAACAGCTGTAACGATTTTAAATCAATTATTTGTGTAAACGGATCCAAATAACATAACACGAAATTCTCATTTGTGGGAAAATTACGAGAGCGGCACAATAAATTACCAAACATTTCGACGTAAAACGATTTTAGCGCTGTTTCCCTTTATACACTCCTCTCAAACGTTGGTATAATGTTCAGAAAACTTCATACGGTAGTCCAAACGAGTACCTATACTATAAGCCTTTAATCACGCGCATTAGATGTACAGAGGCGACTCCACAAATTCCGGAATTTCAACCACCACTGTATCACTAACTATCATTGCTATAGTTTTTTACTAGATAACTTTAGGACAGTGATTATTATCCTCTCAAAAGAATCATGTCTACAGCCTCGTCACACTCGATGTACCATTTGCTCAAAAACGGTGAGGGCATGGGTATGAGCGGCGCAATAAATTCCGAAACTATAAACGCAGCCGCATTCCAGCATCGTGAAGTTATGTTTAACCAAGTTCAAATGAGCTGAATGAAAAATAAACCAATTAATAGATAAGAACGACTCCTGTGAGTTAACGTAGAGCTGCGGAAAGGTGTGTGATGCGGTGCATCTGATATTTTTGAATATGTTTTTGATTTGATTCAAAAAGTAACGAATGTTTTTAATTCCCTGAGGAACCCCACCCCGTACATTGATTGTAGTTAACGTCAATGCTGTCCGAGGAATCAGGCATTAATTGTCGATCGACGCGTAAATAGTTGTTTTGTTGCACGAATCGCCGGACAAACTTTCTTGTGTTTCTTCTCCTCGTAGAGACGCCAGACGCTAGAAAACGAGCAAAAATCAATAACTTGCATGTGGGCTTCCAAGGCGTCCCCAAATCCTCGACGAGCTGGGAGGGGACTAGGAAGGGAGATAGTTGGCGAGGTGTTGCAAAAACACAAGGTCACGCCAGCCATTACGAAGGAGGCTGGGTCCAGTTTCACAACTATCCAGCCGAGTATTTGCAAATAGACCGGTTTCGGGGTGGCGAATGGCTCGAATTCGGTTGTTGGTGGGCGGAGCCTCCGAAATACGTCCTCGTCCGAGAGAAGAAGAAAAGGTGGAAACATGAAAATGAGGCGATCCCTGAGGTTTCCGGCCTATCAACCGATTCGCAGGCCTTTTCTGAGAAAGGACATTCTCCAGAGAGATTGCGGGGCTTCGTCAGACCAGCTAAAGGCTTCCCCATTTTACTCTCCGTTAAATATAATAACTAACAAGAAAACTGTGCGACATTAAACTCGACAAAATATCCAGACTTGGGTTTCATAAAGGTTCGACGACCAGGACCGCAGTACGTCACGTTGAATCGTCTTGGTAATTTGTATCTTCTCACTACGCGATTTCTTACACCCTTCTTATTTCCACTTTTTAATTAAGTATACACGAATTTGGTGTAAAAATACGAGAGATAGTACCAAGTTCGAGGGTCAAGCAAAGAATGAAGATCTAACTGACAACGCATAAACAACCAACTTCAGACATGGGACTTGGGGAACTGATACGTTTTGAACTTGACTTTGTGGTTGGTTCCGCGATAGAATAGTTTCAAATCCTCAGGTATTACGCACTTTAGGTTGTCTCAGAATCATTTACTAAAGGACCACGATGTTGTTCATATGTGAGAGAATGCGATGCTCACATTGTGTGTAGGGCTTAGCCTTATACTAAAACACCGCCGTATTTATACTGGTGAAGCCCTTTCGGGTATAGTCTTTTGGAGTGAGTGTGCAGTGAGCTTCGTTAGGGGACGACGACGACCGCTGATGAACCGCTCTACATATTTTCTCCGGAGGACTCACCAGCCTGCAAGCTTGAGCTTTTCACGTTCTGCACTGTTGTTTGCTTTTCCTAATATGCGTTAACCGATTGCCCGCTGTGTCATCAAATTGGCGACTTTTTCCTTTTTGCCGACGACACCGTCATTCTGGTCACGGGGTCCTCCTAGTAGGTGATGTTAGCCGATATGCAGATCCTTCTGGACGGCTTGGAAGGGAGGCCGTTGGCTAGTTTTCTTAAACTGAATGTATCGACACAAAGTGCCTGTTGGTAAGCGCGGGCTGTAATTAGAGGATCCTCTCTGGAGTGCTAGGTGCACGAAGTGCTTATCGCCGCGAGACAATCGATTGACTACAGAAGCACAAGTACTTCGGGGTCGTCATGGATTTGGCTCTCCTCTGGCATCACCACTCCAGGATGCGTAAATTTGTGCTCGTGTTTAGCAATATGGTGTGAAAGGTGATGGAAAGAAATACCCAGGAACATTCTTGTGCTTCTCTACGAGGAGGCTAAGGTCTTCACAACTGTTTGTACCATCCCTACATTGTTGAAAACCCCTGCGATCATTCATTCCCAACCCGTTTCTAGCTTTTTCTCAACGTAGTAAATCAAAGAGTTAATCTCATCCTGTCAACCCGAATCTCATAGTGTCTAACGTATAAAATGTTCAATAATCTGCCATTGTTCGTACATAACTTCCAAAATTTTTGCTTATTGGAAAATTGACAAGAATTTATTTTTTCATGTTTGATAGAAATGGGTCCGAAAAATACCGAGCATATTCTTGTCAGTATGTATATTTAACTTTTAAAACACTTGGCAAGTATTTATATTTAACTTTTAAAACACTTGGTTATATTTTACTTTTATTTACAATTTTCTCAATCTTTTAATTACTAGGCAAGTAATAGGTAGGCTCGGAATGAAGTGTACGTAACATATTGAGTGGAGAGATTTTTGTTAGTTCCCACTTGCTCGCCGCCACAGGCAAGAGTCATCATTCATCCATTCCAAATCTTCTCTCGTATGTATATTCTTTGACTAGTTCTCTCTCTCTCGTTCCCTTGGAACCGTCGTGCTGTTCTGGCTGCCATCATGTTTGGTTCTTCGCTATAGTTATCCACACTTATTTCTGAAGTAATAAAGTTTGTACTACGAATTATTTCAAACATTCCTCTATTTTGTCGTGCGCTGATTTCGTTACCTATAGACACGTTTCGTTCAACCATTCCTGCAGGATAAGGACGCATATCCTAAGGTTTTAGTCATACCATGGCCTCTCGTTGCCTCGTCTTTTGAATCACTTACGTTTAGCGTTTGTTATGACTTGGGAAGTGTTAGCTCATTCAGCCGAATGAGTTAAAGCGGAAAAATTGTTTATTTTCCTCTCGTCCAATCAGAAGTGAATGAGAGTGGGGTGTGGCAATCGACGGGAATTGGCAGGCTCAGCACTCGTCAATCTGAGAGGTTTGCGTGCAGGTTTATAATGAAATATGTGGGTCGACCGTTCCACTTCTATAAACTGCACACGTCTTCCGACTCTTACGATCTACAACTGAAATCAGCATCCTGAACATCAAGTTTACTTCTCCCGTTCCTGTTTATTTTTTTAATGTACTTTGGTTCCCTAACCAGAGGCAGGAACAAAATCATGCATGTACAATCTCGCGTAGCAATATTTAAATAGATTATCAAGATATGAAGAAAGTTTTTCTTATAGATTATGAAACCGTGAGGCTACAGAGACAGAAGGCAATCCAGACGGGGAGCCGTACACTTCTGTTACATCGAGCATTTGATCCGATTTAGAGCTGATGTTACGTTCGGCGGAACATTGAATAACCAACCGTACTATAATTATGGCTAAAGGCCTGCAGTTTTCATCGAAAGTTCATTTTCAGAGTTCCACTACAATCCGCTTACTCGAAGCAACAATGAAGTTAGGTGCAGGAGACTTCTGACAACGGACGAGCAGCACATTTCGGAATTTAAAGGTCCCTTAGAAAACGGTTGAAATGATTTTATATTAAACAATTGCATACATTTTTACTTTCCGCTACCCGAAGGGAAGGAAAGTATAGTAATCGGCCCAAAAAAAAATTTGGGTTTTCTTCAGATCTTTACGTTTCAGACCCTACTGAGTCTAAAAAACCTAATTTCGGCGCGTGGTCCGTGTGTATGTGTGTGTGTCTGTAGTTCGAATTGCGGGAGAACGGCTGATCCGATTGAGCTGTTTCTTTTTTTTGTTTTTTTGTTTTGTAGACACCAAAATAAGGTTATGGACGATTTCGGCCGATGGAAAGGTGGGGGGATAGGGGACGAAAATGTACCAAAAACTAGGGTTTTTCGCATTTTTCTCAAAAACGGCTCTAACGATTTCGATTAAACTTTCGAATTATCTTCTACTAATGAATACCCAACTTTTCTTCTCCATACATATCTCCATGAAAATACGGCGAACGGAGATATAGGCCCATGAAGCAAAAATAGGTTTTTTACGCTTTTTGGCAAAACGGCTTTAGCGATCTTCACCAAACTCACAGGATGTTTTTAAGTAGTTAATACCTACATATTGTTCTCAATAAATGTTCCTGTGACGGTCCATTGAACAGAGATAAAAATCAAAATGTGTCGAAAATAACGTATTTTCGAACATTTCCGTAAATTCCAGGGTAACTTCTTCACCAAATGTAATAAATTCTAATGGAGTGTCTTATATTGACCCATATCCACATTTTGCTCTCCATAATTATTTCTGTATATATCTGTTGAACGGAGATATAAGCCAAGTTAACTCAGAAAAGGAGATTTGTCGAATATTAATTTATCGGAATTCCATTTTTCTCAGAAATGGCTTAAACGATTTCGATCAAACTTACGGAGTACTATCAGCGAACTAGTTCCTACATTTTGTTCTCCATAAATGTTTCTGTAGAAATGCGTTGAATGAAGATATAGCACCCGCGTATGTAGGTGGTCTTCGAACTTACGGGGGTGGCGGAAAGTTGTGTGTTGCTACGCACCAGATATTTATATACTGCAAAATGGAGCTTACAGACATTAAAATTTTTCTCAGTACTTTCTTTTTGAGTGTTTTGAGATTCCTTATCGAAATTACTGCTCCTTAACGCTCATGAGACAGTTATATCAGTTGAATGTCATGGAAGTTGTTGTTTCGTTAGCATGCAAAAGCCTCCATTCAGTATCCATTGAACTCAGACCTGTGGAGGCACGGCAGGTTGTAATTTAGTCAATCTACTGTTGCAGAGCTGTTGCACATGTGTTATGCAACGTGGAGATAAGAACCTGGCGAATCTCGTACTCTCCTTAATCTGGTTTCGAATCTGATCTAACTACTTACTTGGGTGGCAAGTTTCATAGGGAGAGATCAGCTGTGACCACATTTTTTTGTCGCGAACTGGGCAAATCGGTTATAAGCTTCCTTAGCAGCAGTCAAAGCGAAAAGAGTGTAGCTGTAGGAACTACAATTGGTTAAATTAATTTGCGCATGTTTTCTTGTTTCCTCTGCATTGGAGACGCAAGACGTGGAGGATGGAGAGTCTTTAATGAAAAATAAGTAGAGCCCCCGTAAAGAACTGGCGTGTCCAGTGGTCAGGCTGAACCCACCTTTTAAGACGTTGATGGAGGTCGGGAAAAAACTTGTACTTGCCACATCCCTTTGACGAGGATTCCCATCTCACTTGTCATTTATCTTATGTCGATTCATATGCACTGTTCCTACAGTTAAACCAAGCTGTGCACATTGGTTAGTTCTTCGCACATGTTTTTTTCTAGTATCGTACTTCAAAGGAGAACTCATTAACTATACAGCGACCGTTCAACAGTCGTAATTCTAAACGTATGTTTATGACGGCTCTGAGGTTCGATGAACTACTGTAATGGCAAAACAAAACGTCATAAATACAACACAACTAGTAGCCACAGTATCGCGAGGCCGAGCAGTTTATCATGCGTCTTCTCCAGTTAACGATTTCTAGTATTCGTAAATAGTTACGGAGTTAGGGATACTCGTTGCTAACTATGGTATGAAAAGTCGTCAAGGCGAATTTCTGTTCATGAGCGAATCACGGCGTTTTGGTTTATTATTCACTCTGAATAATAACCCTATGTTACTTCCGACTAGTTCATCAACGGAATATTACTCTTAAAATCGGTTAAATTAATTTGCGCAGTTTTAATTTCCTTCAGATGGAAACAAAATTTTTAATGGATTGCTGTATTTTCCAATAAATGACGTAGCGGAGTTATTTAAATAAACTCACCCTTCAAACATACAGTACAATGTCGGTAGCTATATGGGGGAATACGCCAATGATATTCGTGAGCGTATCTTAAACGTGAGGTGAACTGTGTTTTCGCGTCTTTGGGTGGTCTTTCTCCAGCTTAAGAAGGTCGAGCAGGTTGTTGAAGTTGTGGAAAGCAGGTTATCGCGGATTGTTGATAGTATTCATTACTCCTCAAATTGAGGAGTTGATTATTTGCACGTTTAGAGCTCACTTAACTGTTGGACTTCGGGTTTTGTATCCGAAATAGAGCCAGATAATGTAGAGAAAAAAGAATAGTCAGGTTTGAAACAGACAACCGACACGAACGACGCTGAAGGCCGTCTGTTGGGCGCACTGAGCATTTATATTGAACATTTTTGATATCGACTCGTAATCAAGTCGACCTCCGTAACCAGCGGACTTGACACTCCATTAACGTGCATCGAGTTAAAGCACCTGAAATAACCCCAAGGCTGTTCCTCGTCATAACTGCTTTTCTTTTTAAATTCCGTTCGCGAAATACAACGATCGACGGAGTGGCAGTTCTCCGGATTATTATTTTATGATTTTTGTAGAGTTTGTTTACCGTTGAACCTGAAGTGGAGAGCGATAACTGAGGGCCGTCAAACTATGACTCGTAGCAGTACACATTTTCATGAGGGATTAGTAGTGGAACAAGTGATCTCACGATAAGGTTAGCGAGAGGCTTTAGCGATTAGGGTCAGAGCGGTTGTTGAGTCAATTCGAAACCAGATGGAATATGGTCTTACTGCCTCTTGACAGCCCTATCACAGTAGCTCCAAGTGGCACACGAAAAGTTTGTCAATTGTCAAATCGTGTGTAAATACGCGTCTCACGCTAGCGAGACGTCCGAAGATCTCACTTTAACGTTAACTTTGTACGGTCTCCAAATGATATGATGCATTTTTGCCAGCTTCGTCTTAACGCCTCGCCTTCTGTCAGTTTCGTAACATCCTAGACCACTTTCTCACTCACGTGCTATTCAAATTCGGTTCTATGATTATTAGCTGAATGGCAAAATTCTTGTTGGTTCAATGAGATGTGTGCGTGATAGGATCCACACGAAAGGGCGTAAAATAATCCGGAGCAACCTCTCAAAAACAATCGTCTTGGCTGTCGCAAGTTACCTGGATGCCGGTTTTTCTGTCAAGTTCATGGATGGTAGCAGCCTGATATATTTTGGAACGCCAGCCATTAACCAGGTTTACTTCAGCCTATTCCAAAACTGCTTTCAGTCCGAAATAATGCGTGACATTCTACACCGAGTTTGCATTATCTCCAGATGAGCCCCTACGAGTCCAAATAACCGCACCTTAGCGCGAAGAGCGTGATTAACAGATTAGATTAGTCGCAGAGCGATGGAAATCGCTGAATATACAAGAAGCTGAGGTACGTAACACCCGAGGTTCTCTTTCACCTGGGAACAAAACTTTTTTCGTAATGTATATGGTGAATAAGAGTAAAAACCTGTTGAGTGTAGTCATCATCAATATTCGAGATTGAGGGAAGTAAGTAGGACGGTACAAAAGTGTCAGACTTCACTTCAAAGTTACTAGAATTGGCCTCATTCAAGTTAACCGTGCAGAAATGTATAACCAAACCAAACCAACAAAACGAATGTTCGGTAGAAAAACGAAACGAATGTTCGGTAGAAAAAAAGTGGGGACAAGAATAAATCGAGGACCTGAAATTTAGTCAAAGGGGGAAGTTACTACCTCAAAGGTCGTTTCTTTGTCAACTCTTTTAAGTGCGGATAACTTCGGGGTTAGTGCCCCTCTACTTCTTCTCCAAACCGCCTCTCTACGACTCCACCATCCCTCGACCATGCCCTTGTGCCTGGTTTGTTGGGAACTGACGGCGGAGCCCGCGTTTTTCTTTTTCCTCCAGCGAAGCTGGCGATGGTTGAAAGGGGAACAGCTTCAACCCCTTTGAATGCAACGACCTGTTGCTCCTTTCACCTCTGTGTAAGGGATTTCCTCTCCAGAGTTCACAGAATCCCCTACTGGACGCAAATTCATTGAGAGAGCATGCTAGTCAATTGAATTGAATAACTAACCACTTCACACTAACCGCGTTATCATTACAGTACGATTGAGCATCAGTTGTGCGGCAATACACTTCTATTTAATACACTGTGACAGGTCGACACTAAATTCCATCGAATATTTCCCGTTCGGTTTCGCTAACGTGCTTTCGCTCAGCATCTACCGAACTGATGTGGATGTGTTCTTGTAGACCTTGGTTATCCACTGAAATGCAGCTACCTGGGGTTGACTCAGTATTCTCCATTGATTGACTGTGAGGGCACAATGTGCTATGTACAACGGGCAATGTCACGGCAACACACACCCCAAGTGGCCTCGCTAATTGCTCGAGGTGGCAAACCTTAGAGTACTTACTGCCTTTGAGGGATTGGAGGTGTCGGCTAAAACGTCACCTATCACTAGCTTTGACTCCTGGGACTAGACTACATCTGTGAAATGAAACTACTCAACGCCCTTGCTATATAATCAAAAGCACGAAAAGATTGAGTAAGCTTTCCAGAGAAAATTCTAATTTTTGTGTAAATTGACATAATTCGTCTCTTTCTTCAATTTGGTTTAGTTGAGGAGTTGAAGTAGCGGTGCACGACAAACGTTAATAGCAACATACACCTCATACACACATATATACTTATTTATTTTGCCGCTTTCCACCGCTATGTCTAAAAAAGTGTAAGCGACATTATAGACTTGCCACTACCACACTCTTCTCCGCATGAATGCAAGTAAATTACACTACGAGCGTCTGAATTTACGGCGATACGCAGAGTGGACTTGAATGACACAAAAATTATTGTCCCCCAACGCCATTAAACACATCTAGTGCTACGAATCGCACAACTTCCTCACCCACTCGTACATTCAGCGGTTAGTGTGTTTTTAGCTGCCAATCCAATCATGAGTTCATGTGAGCTTGGTAGAACATTATTTCACGGTTTACCTAGAAACTTGAGGTTCCAGTATTTATTGAGCTGCCGCCACAAGCTTTATTGAGTGATTTTGCGTTCCCTCACAAACGCGTTCACAGCCAAAGACCATTTTTCCATGCGATGTTTTCCCTTAAACGAAAAGATTTGAGGGGAACTTGTAGAAGAAAAAATATTCCAAACGAGTTCATGCCTTACCTCTCGGTAGGACTGATGAAAATTAAAAATGTGATAATTGGAATGTTTGAAATAGACTAATATTAGCTCTAAGTGTTAAGGAAACTCTGGGTTTAGAGCAGCCAGAACCCTGACCATGTTCGGTTAGTAGTTGGCCTTTGAGTACTCATGTCATCAAAGTGTTTCAGATAATAGTTAACGTGCTCGCCGAGATCTCGATACAATATTCGTTTCAGGATACATAAAACACGCTTAGTCGCAACGAAAACGTTAATTCTCGGTGCCTTCAATGAGTTTCTAGCAACGAAACCTGTCTTTTTAGCGGTTCATCTCAATTTTGGGATCAACAGGTGTTTTTCGGTTCAGCTTCGGCCTGGCGGACCCGACCGATTCGACGCTCCAAACAAAGGGTTATTTTGAGTATAATCGAGCGAATGAGTGATTTTCGTACGACGATGCGTCCGGGACAAAGAACCTGTCCCATGCATTTTCGGCAACATCAGCGTTAATTCTGCCGTTATCTGGGCCACTGCTTCTCCCACGTTCGATTGTCTAGCGGAACAATAGTCGTAGTTGAGCTGTCCGACCTGCCGTTGAGTTGAGTGGAGTCCGACCTGCCGTTGGTCCCAAGTGGAGGAAACTCGCCTCCCTCACAGTCCCTACGATCGGACAATTAGGAGGGATCGTGATTTTACCTATTCCCGATCTGGTATTGGTTTTCGAAAGAAGCATCTCCGCTCTACAAAATCGAAACTGTGACTGTGGTAAGCAACTTTTATGCAATCTATTTTATTAGATACAACTGGTGCGACCAATCACACTAATTCACACGCTCTCACGGAAGTATCAATACTGTGGCTCAGCGATTTCTCTGGCATGTTCGAAGGGAAACCTGTACATAAGTTCGACTTCCTCCTTTTTTGTTTGTGGACCATATTTTGCTTTTAACGTGGTAACAAAAAATCCATCTCCACTCATAAAAATTCCGTTTAGAATTTAGTTGTGCCTGTCTCCTTTTCAACCCCAATCGGACGAGACCCACGGTTGTTGCGTGAAAAAAATGGTTTAAAAAATTGCCCGAAAACGAAATTTTGTGCTGAATCGAATATGACGAGTCATAGAGTAGTAACAATTATTATAATGAGGCGAATTCTACTACTTGAAGGGACTCATAGGACGAAATGGTGAAAGTTATCTTTTCTCCCCAGCCCCGCTCTGCCTCACGTCGCGCTCTTTCCACCCGTCAGTTCACTCGTTACGTCGTGCCATTTGCCTGTCGTTCCCTAGAATATGTCAAGTTTCGTGTTCCTTTGTAGTCAGCTAATGTTTCTTAACGTATACTAGTACTCTTCGATGCTAAAAAGAATAGGATTGGTCTAGCAGGTGGGAGACTGCGTTAAGTTTGCAATCATGCTGTGCCGTTGTGTAATAATTTTCAGTGTCTTTAAGTTCTGTTGAACTCTTAGATAATGATAAATATTTATTTCATATTGTCTTAGATGAATATTTACGGTATCTGTTTTTAGTATTAAGTCAAATATGTATACTAAGTTTTTATAGCAATTTTCTGAAACCTGTCCGATAAATATAAAGATAGAACAAGCGAATCATTACAGTGACCAAAGAGAGCATCAAGATCACCACTTCAACGTGTATATCAAAGATTATTAGCCATATCAGCTCAAAATTAACCATAGTCGATTACCCTTAGACCTCTAAATGCTTATTAAAGAAATGGCGCCTAGGACTTTGATAACATTTCTTGTTTGGTAGTTACAAACAATAGGACAAGGTTTTGACCCTTGAGTGGTGCAATACTTCATGGAAAAAGTTTCTTTCATTCAGCGTTTTTTCCAGAATGCCTCCAATCAGCTCACGGAAGCCTGATCTAACGTAACGTTCTGTAATACATTGGGCTGACCCAAACTCTGTCACGACCACTGAATAACCCTCGTAACGGTAATTTATCAGGAGGTTTTTTTATTTTTTAAATATAATTCTGACCCCTCCTCCCGCCACGACGGACCTGGTGGGGCCTGAACTCCTACAGTGCCTCACATGTCCTTTCTTCAAGTTTAATGCCCCGGAATCCCATGAACATTGAGCCGCATGCTGCACTCTCTCGCCATTTTCGATGTTGTGTAGTACCTTGCAGAACGCTTGACTATCAATCATTATGTTGACGGTTTTATATCCTTTTTCAGGACCCCAGCAATCCTCCCTTATCTCCTTTAACGACTGCTGGAGTGGGCAATGCGCTCCTCTCAGATCCACTAATCCACACCCCAGGGCCTGTGCCCTGGAGAGTTTCAGATTCATCTGTGTACATGTTGATACTATTAGGAGGCTGAAACCTACGACTGTCGCTGTTCCATAGGCTTCCTTCTGGTTGCGCTTTGTATTTCCCGTCCGATTGTCTGAATATAGCAAAGTGACCATTACTAGCCTGAGGCTGCTTAGCTTTTCCAAGCTCAGTTAGTTTCTTAACTCCTTTTCTACAGATTATTTTATTTACTAGGCTTTACTGAAAGTTACTTTATATGTTTAGTTACTTTTGGTTTATTGGAAAAACCCAAGTTTTCTAGAGAGTTCCGGTGGCGTCCAGGGAGTTACCATGATAGTCTTTCTCATATAATAAGCTGATTTTGGGCCCCTAGGAGGAATATATAGTTACAGTGTACTGTAGTATTACGAAATACCGCAACGTTAGTCCTATAACGAGCCACCAAACAGCGATGCTCACTAAAACCCTCCAAATGTACGGTGTACATTCCTCGTTAAATTCTATTCAATTCTATAGTTCCTTCCACAAAACCCCTTCAACCCTTCAAATCGGTTATTAAGTTTAACCAGAGTGGTTCTAGATATTTCAGAGTGAACGATGGTGGGAGATAGGTGAGGGGAGTTTGAGAGCACCTGAGCGACTATTATTGTTTCTCCGCGTCGACATTCACATCTTCCATTCTTTTCCACTCGCATTTCACAACTTCCAGCGCAAACGACACTTGTTGCTTTGTCCCTTCAGTTTTGAACGCGTACATCACAGGTGTCCGATAAACAATACACTTTTATGGTCATCAGGACGGTTTTTAAGGTCACTCTTATTACCTCAATCGCACGGAAAACTGTCCATGAAAATTAAAACTTTCCCTGCGGACGAAGTTTTGCTGCAGCATCACTTTTTTTGAGTTCATTCGTCTAAAAAAAAAACCTTATTCTCCTTAACGCTTTTAGATCTTTGATAAACTCGTTATTGTTTTGGAAATACCCCCCACCTCCCCTCCTATTAGATAAGCTAATGGCTGCCTTCGTTCTTTCGAGCCTCTAGGGGTTAAAAACGTCTTACGGCTTACCCACAACGACTTACTGTTATTTGTTCTGTGTGTACGTAATCAAACACTTCCACTCATTTCGCTGCACTTCAGAATGGGATTCACTCTGCCCTAAAAGTGACACGAAATTTTCACAAGCACATCAGTGCAATTTGAATATTTCTGTACGTTCTTTTCCTCGGATTGATTTTTACTTTCCGCTACCCGAAGGGAAGGAAAGTATAGTAATCGGCCCAAAAAAAAATTTGGGTTTTCTTCAGATCTTTACGTTTAGGGTCTAAAAAACCTAATTTCGGCGCGTGGTTCGTGGGTATGTGTGTGTCTGTAGTTCGATTTGCGGGAGAACGGCTGATCCGATTGAGCTGGTTCTTTTTTTGTTTTGTTCGTTATTTTTTTGTAGAAACCAAAATAAGGTTATGGACGATTTCGGTCGATGGGAAGGGGGGGGACGAAAATGTACCAAAAACTAGGGTTTTTCGCATTTTTCTCGAAAACGGCTCTAACGATTTTGATTAAACTTTCAAATTATCTTTTCCCGATCAATACCTAACTTTTCTTCTCCATACATATCTCCATGAAAATACGGTGAACGGTGATATGGGCCCCTGAAGCAAAAATAGGTTTTTTACGCTTTTTGGCAAAACGGCTTCAGCGATTTTCACCAAACTCACAGGATGTTTTCAAATAGTTATTACCTACATATTCTTTTCAATAAATGTTCCTGTAACGGTCCATTGAACAGAGATAAAAATCAAAATGTGTCGAAAATAACGTTTTTTCTAACATTTCCGTAAATTCCAGGGTAACTTCTTCACCAAATGTGATAAATTCTAATGGAGTGTCTTATATTCACCCATACCCACATTTCGCTCTCCATAATTATTTCTGTATATATATGTTGAACGGAGATATAAGCCAAGTTAACTCAGAAAAGGAGATTTGTCGAATATTAATTTATCGGTAATCCAATTTTCTCAAAAACGGCTCTAACGATTTCGATCAAACTTTCGTAGTACTCTCAGCTAACTAGTCCCTACATTTTGTTCTCCATAAATGTTCCTGTAAAAATGCGTTGAACGAAGATCTCGTAGGTGGTGTTCGAACTTAAAGGGGTGGCGGAAAGTTGTGTGTTGCTACGCACCAGATATTTTGCCTTTGAACAAGGTATCTGAGTTCTATTATTCGTTCGTTAAGTTTGATCTTGCTTCTCTAATGGAGTGGTGTGTTGAAAAACCATGATTCGTTAGGAACTGGCTCGTCCAGTGGTTAGGCTGAACCCACTTTCTCCCCAACGTTCAAGGATGTTGGGAAAAAATTCATTCGTGTCACGTCCCTTTGACAAGGATTTTCATCTTGCTTGCCATTTATCTAACGCAGCAAGGTTTCGTTCAGTCTAGAGGTGTGTACAGAGTTCGGCCCAGAGCGAGGGAAGCTCCCTTTTCGTTCTTCACTAGTCCACTTTACCCACAATTTGACCAATGATCACTTGGAGCGCCTCATTGCATGCTGTCCATTAGGCGTAGGTGATCCATAGAAGTGCAGCTCTCTGGGAGTGAACCAGTGCTTTCATTGCGTATTCAATTGCACTTAAAGTGTCATGTCTCAGACAGTCCGCTAGCTTTTTCAACCGCACGACGGTTTTAATTAGCTATGATCTGCGCTTACATGGTGCACGGGTTGTTTAAATGCTTACGCAGATGGTTTGATATTGTAAACCCCCCAAAAGCTACAAGATTGTGAGTTGTTTCGAGAAAGACAGACTATTGCACGGAACACCAAAATGAAATAATACCAAGCAGTTAAAATGTTAGAGGTAACTTGTGCTTGCAAAAAGCGAGCCATCAAAACTAGCAGCTCTATGAATGGGTTGGGGGGGGGAGAGAGAGAGAGAGAGAGAGAAGTTTTAAGGAAAATGAATTGAGGCTTCGAGTGATGGCGAAGGGGGTCAAAAGGGAATGCATGAAAGAGGATCATTGACGGCTGTTTTTCGAAGTAAATTGTCCGAATAATAAAGGTTCCAAAAACTTGTCTACATTTAGAATTGAACGCTATATTCAAGCGAACAATTGAAGCGTGTTTCCATTTAGACAGGCATTTTTAGTTGAAATAGTTGTCTCTGGGAAAACGATGTTTAATAATTTACCTCGTGAGCTTGGCTAATTGAGTGGTATAATGAGTGAGAGAGCGACTGCGATAACCGCAACAAGGCCATTCAAACGGCATCACCTTGCAAGAGTTCGTAATGAAAAAGACGAAGCCAAAAAAAAACGAATAAAAACAATCGTTCAAAGAAACCCGGTTGTGGTCTTTCGGTGAAAAGAAAGAGAAGTAGGAGGTCGCTTCCTGACCTGCTGTCTCTCATTGATGTCACTTAGAGCGGCAGAGAATCGCCCATTTATCGCTGAACGGCTCGCAAATGAAGCTGACGGAGCGGGTTTGAAAAATCGCTACCGACGACCAAACGCGGTATCGCAGGAACCGAAACTCCTTTCTCGGTGCCCTGAATCTATAGGAGCTGATGATTTGAGAAATAATAACCGGCACGTGGGTACGGCTTCCCTGGAGCGAATTAATCAGAGCGGCCAGTCAAGTTAGCGGCTCACTTCCACCCCGCCATCCCTCATTCGTCGCACACACACACACACACTCTCTCTCCCTCAATATCTAACTTCTCATCCTCCTACCAAAGGTTCCCATGAGCCGGCTTCCCTCCGAATTAGCTTGAGCATCGTCAAAAATCGATCCATCTCCACAACTTCATCAACCTGTTGACTCCTCATCAGTTTCCTGATGAGATATTTATTGCACGACCCAGCAGTAATTACTCACACGTTTCTAAATTGTGAATTTACGTTATTCACTACTGGAACTCTTTAATATCACATGTGAACATTTTTAAATCGAAGTAATGCGTTGCTAATACTTCAATATTGTGTGGAATATAAAGAAACGTGACCTCTGGAACCATTCTGGTATCAAAATAAAATTTGAGGTGGTAGTTTGATAAAGTACCTATACGATGAGTGGTAATGCGTATAAAGTACATAGGACCCCCACCGTTTCACCTACTACCATTCCTTACAGTTTTTACCCGATTATTCCAAAACGGAGAACGCGATCCTTCTCAAAGAAGTCTCGTAGGCAGTTTCTTAAATCACCTATGAACCAATCGCTCAATAATGGTCGTCGCACGAGTAGGAACAGCACAATAAAATCCAGAACCATAAGCGCCTCCCGCTGCCATGTAGAACGTTGTTATAAACAGAGTGAAAAACAGGTTTGATTAGTTGCTTGAGTCAAGGGAATCGCTCAATGCACGTGAGGCCAAGGAAGGTTGTGTGATGCGTCGCACCAGGTACTTGATAGGGCATTTTTATACTTATCTCTCCGTTACATTTAGTTGCATGAAAGCTATAGCGCTTATTTCAGAAAAGGAGCTACCAATAAGATGTTCAGAAAACTTGGTGGCAAGGCTCATCATGAAATAAATTATGCTAACGTATTGACGGTGATAATATAGTTATATTTGCCCATGAATGCCTAATAAACCCAATATCGAGCAATTACAAACTCGTTATTATTAGACATGATTTGAATCTGCCATCAGCGCCCTTTGTCGAAAGCTCAAGTGGTGCACAACACTTTTACTGTAAAGAGGCAACGGTTGGCGTTCCTATTCACCTTTGTTTATGTATTATTGAACTACATTTCACCGCATATATGTTCAAATCAAACCATTTTGTAAACGGAACAACATGTGTCACATACTGACATCGCTGCAATATACCCGAACATATGAAATAGCCGAGAGGGCCGTGAGCAACGAATGCGATCCTCTACCTCATCTGTGTACGACTGACAAACCAGACTAGACAAAGTTTCGTTCTCGTATCGAAACACACCTATCTCAACTACAGGGCATTCCGCAGCCGAATTATTACTGGGTAGACGTTTGCGTTCACAGTTAGATCTTTTGGACCCAACGTAGTATTACCATCGAAAAGTTAGCGTCATACAAGAGCGTCCGTTACCGCAAATTCGAAGAAGGGGAGAGAGTATGGGTATGGAATGAGGAAAGAAAGAAAGGTTGCAAGACAGGAGAGATTCTTCGGAGAACTGAGAGACTTTCTTGTCGCGTCCCGGTAGAAGGGAAAGAAAATATCTGGTGCGTTGCAACACACAACTTTCCTTAGCTCAACAACAATTCACTTTGTACATGGCTAATTCTACTTAATCAATTCATTTATCACTCAGTTCCTTTGAACTTGGTCAAACAACACGTCACAGCAGCAGGAAGCGGTAGCGCTTACATTTCCGGAATTTATTGTGCTGCTCACCTCATTATAGGACCATTATTGAGCAATTGGTACACAGAAAATTAATGAGGCTGTACGCGAATTTTTTGAAGAGGGATAATAATCACTTTTGCAGAGTTAATGGGTAATAACTGTTAGAACTGGCAGTAAGCGAAACGGCGGTAGTTGAAATTCAGGAATTTCTGAAGTGAGCCCCATGTACCTCATGAGCGTTTTTAAACACTCACACTTTAGGTATTGGATTGGACTACAAACCAATTTTCTTTAACTTTCTACCAACATCCCAGCGGAGTTTATAAGGAAATATCTGGTGCGTTGCAACACACAACTTTCCTTAGCTCTACAACAATTCACTTTGTAAATGGCTAATTCTATTCAATCAATTCATTTATCACTCAGTTAATTTGAACTTCGTCAAACAACGCTTTACGGCAGCAGGAAGCGGTAGCGCTTACAGTTCCGGAATTTATTGTGCTGCTCATACTCCTCATAGGATCATTATTGAGCAATTGGTACACAGAAAATTAATGAGACTGTATAAGGAAAAAACCGCGCTAAAAACGCTTTTCGTCGAAAATTTTGATTATTTATTGTGCTGCTCTCGTCATTTTCCCCACGAATGGGAATCTTATGGTGTGATTGCCACATTGGGAGCTATCAATATAAAATATTTGATGAAAATAATTATTTATATTGTGTTTTGATCACAATGATGACTATAGTTAGCTTTCGGTGGATTTTGCTCATACCCTTATTTTGGCGTCCCATGGTAACCTGCGGGCTAGATATCAAGTTTGAGGGGATTTGGTACGGTCGTTTTCTCCAAAAACCACTCTAAAATCGATTACGTCGAAAGTTTAGGCAATTTATTGTGCTGCTCTCGTCATTTTCCCATAAATGGGAATTTCATGGTATAGTTGCCATCTTGAGAGCTATCAATATAAAAAATTTAATCAAAATCGTTAGAGCCGTTTTTGAGAAAAAAAAATACTTGGTGTTTTGATCACTATGATAACTATAGTTAAATTTCGGTGGATTTTGTTCATACTCTTATTTTGGCGTCCCATGATGACCTGCAGGCGAGATATGAAGTTTGAGCTGATTTAGTTAGGTGGTTTTCTCTAAAAATCGTTCACAGACACATACACATACACACAGACCATTTTCCCAAATAGTGTTTTTCGGACTCAGGAGGGTCTGAAACGTAAAGATCTGAAGAAAACTCAAAATTTTTTTTTCAGCCGATTACATAACTTTCCTTTCTACTTTGTTGAGCCAAGGAAAGTAAAAAAGAAGCATGCTAACAAACTGCGGAAGGCATGAACAGCTTTTAAAGAACGAGGGGTAAAAATGTAACGAGGCGACCGGTTGGCGTTTCTTGTTACGTGGTGTTCATGTCTAGTTGTCAAGGTTCCGGATAAACTTTCAATTAACGTTGTCATTGAACTCACACATAGTTAACTACTCGTGTATCTTTCTCGTAATTCATAACGTACTCTACGAAATCTGAAAGTGATATGTATTGCGAATACTTGAAAATAGAGTGGAACACAATGAGCCGTGACCTCTAAAACCATTCTAGCTACCGGTATTTTTCCTCACAATAAAAACTGTATGTTATATTTTTACTCACAATAAAAACTTTTGTCTTGTGCAGATAAACGTTCAGTATTTTTCATCGGGCGCTTTTATAATTATCTCTCTGTTACACTTAGTTGCACGAAAGCTATCGCGCTTATTTCAAAATAGGAGCTAACTATAAGATAACGAACGTTCAGAAACCTTGGTCGCAAGACTCATCATTAGTTGTCGCTAACAGCTAGACGGTGATAATATTCTTACTACGAGTATATCTGCTCGAAATGCGAACCTTATATTCACATATATTCATGCTACAGCCCGTTCCGAGCAATTACAAACTCGTTACTAAAAGGTTTATAAAATATGACTTGAATCTGTTAGCGGCGTCTCTGCCAAAAGATCAAGTAGTACGCTCAAGATGTTTTCTGGATTTAAAAGCTTGTTTTAATGCGTTTTACATCCATACGGTTAATCGACGTGAACTTTCCTTCGGATCCACATTCTTCGACTTAATTACAATGGATTGGTATTCCATAAAAGTATTCCGATATCCCAATATAATCGTTTTTCGGTAGGTAGGTATTTTATTGAACTCGTTAGGTCGGCTGGTTTGGAGAGGCGTAGTTTTCTAAATTCCTGTTGGCGGTCGGAAATAGAGGAAGGGATAATGAACGTCCTCTGCAATGCGTGCACCTGGCGTTTCGGGTAACAGGAAAAATGGCCATTTCATATGCGAGTGGTGCAGTATTCTCGGAGTGGAGGGAATAACGAAAACGGTAGCCGTTTCGTACATTCCCTTGTATCTCATGTACAAGGTGGCTATTAACTATTACAGTGATTAGTTTACGGGGTGAGTGGGAGGGGGGAGGGAGAAGGCACAATTAACCGACAAGACCGGTGGAAATTACGCAAAAATTGTTGAATGGTACGTTTAATTTTCACAAAAAACTACAAACCCTATAGTTTTAATTCATTTTCTATGAGAATGCGTCGGAAAGAGACGAGGACACTTCACGATCTGTTATCATTCCGGATAATATCGTTTCGTAATTTCAATTCTTTCTGCATTGGTGGCATATGAAGGGAAAGTTACAGAAAACGGTAACATTGAGGTGTTGTCCTTCGTGCATTAAAGTGACTGACCTCGTTTTTCCAGAACAACTGACGCGATTAAATTAGGAAAGTACGCGAATACATTGACCGCAGAGGCCACTTGGTAAATTCGGTAAATATTTTTATATCTCCGAAGAAATTGTACTCGTTTCGTTTGTTGCCCTCATTCTCTATGCGCAATTTCTGTTGACTGCCTGCGGCTGGCGTTAGGTTAGTGCCGAACGCGTGGTTTAGGCGCGTGTATTTTCTCATTTGCCGACGGCATTATGGGCCCCCGCATTGAGAAGTGAGTGGATGGTTATGTGGCGTAGTTGCCAGGCAATTTTGTACCGACTTCACTTACTTGTGATAAAAACGTGATTTTAGAGTGTTAGACAGGAGCAAGTTTCTAATACTAGCAGAAATGAAGACAAGTCTGAAACGAACGGCGTTTGCTAGCTTCCGACGAGTATAAAATCGAGATTTGAAGAGTTTAAGCTCGAGCTAGTGATTCCGGTTTCTACTCAAAGTAAAAACCTTTCGGAAAAAAAAAAACTACGGGAACTTAAGACGAGAGACAGAATCAGGTTTGGAGTCGAAACAAGAGGTCCACTTGAAGATAGACGGACCTCTTGGCTCATAGACGGACCTGGCCTAGGC